>CM076576.1:688926057-690339647 GCA_034641835.2 Pinus albicaulis | reverse complement strand
ACGTCGACGCGCTACTCGTATAGCAGAAAAATCTGTTTTTGGACCAAAATATTTCAAAATAACAAAAATTTCTCCAAATTTTCTCAAATTCGGAGCGAAGACCCTCCATCATGTATCATGCCCAGCCAACGAAGCCTCAGCCAAAATCCGGAGTGGATCATGCCTTTTCTGCCATTTTAGTGCTTCGCTCAACCTCCTCTTCAGAATCTTCATTCTTTCTTTGCAGACGTGCATGCGGGCCCAATAATGACCTTTCATGTGGCGAAGCATGCCTTTCTCTCTATTGGCCTTTGCCAACAACTTCTCCAGATCAATTTTAACATGCGTGAGTACAGAATCTTGATCGATTGGTGTCTTGTCGTCGGGTCTCTTCCGGGCCAATTGTCGATCCTCACGGATTCGCTGCAGCTCATAAAGTGTGTGCTCATCCTCTAGCTGTTTGTTGCGCTGCTCCAGGTAGTTTATCACCCACTAAGCCTTCTGCAATTTATCTTTCAGCGTGTCATTCTCGGCCCTTTTCTCATGGATGATCTCTTTCAGTTTCGAGCTAGGAGAGCTCGCATCAACATCAATGATCGTGAAATCCGTGTCCCGGCCTCCTTATGGGCCCTCATCATGCATGGGCTTCTTGCCCCTGTCCTGGATCTATACCTGTGCTGAAGAAGAAGGCGAGACCCCTTCCACATCATGTGGAGATAATACTCGCTCTGCTGATGGAGTCGGCGAGACCCCTTCCACCCCAGGTGGAGATAATACTCGCCGTGTAGCTGCAAATAAGGCCCTGTGGACTCGCTGGTATGTCACATACAATGGAGCACTGATATGCTCAACCTCAGGGATGTCCGGCTGATGTGAAGGCTCTCCCTCATCATAAACTACCTCGGGAGGCGGCTGTGGCGCTGTGAAGAAGTCACGGGAGATGAAATCCTCCCAAGTAATGCCCTGCTGTGGAATCACTGTCATACTCCTGCTCATAAAAGAAATCTGTCTCTGACATGGCTCTGAAAACAAGATGTCTGCAATATGTATGTTGATATAGGTGTAATGAAGTCAAAGTTTCAATGTATGCTCAAAACCCAAATATATTGCACATGTACCAAAACATCATAAGAAAACAAGTGACAGCGGTAATAGCTCTGTTTAGTGGATTGGCATTAAAGACAGTCTTTGTTTTGATCACAAGAAAATTTTGACAAATGAGTAGACAGTGTAATGTATGAAACAACCTTTACAATACTGGCCAAGGATTTGTCAAAGGACTGTGTTTGTCAATAGGAAACAGTGGCAATGAAACAATAGTAATGACAACAGTGGTAATACTATGGCGATGGAGGATATGAATAAGTCAACATGAGACTATGTGAAAACATGAAAGGACGTGGCAGCAGTGGTAAAATGGCCAAGAAAAGGCATGAGGATGATGTACATAATGTGCCAGGGCGCCACAAGCAATACAGGCATGAGCATATATACCAATCACAAAAGTTTACAAACCCTTCACAAGACTGTCATATATCTTTTAAAACCTTGAGAATTGAATTTGCTATGAACATAGGGTTTATAGATTTCTCCTCTTTCCACATCAAACTCACTAATTTTCCACTTTAAAAATACCAAAACCCTGTTCAAAAATCACTGAGCAATGTTTAAAAACCTACTTGCACGTTGATGGAGGCGTTTGAGCTCGAAATCGGATGCAAAAACAAAATTTTTTTGCTCTGTCGCTGTATGGGTAGCGCGCCTACCCAATGGGTAGCGCGCCTTATATGGGTAGCGCACTTGAGGTTTAACACGGGCTGTAGGCGTTATATGGGTAGCGCCCCTTATATGGGTAGCGTGCCTCCTGTATGGGTAGCGCGCTACATAGTGCATTTTGCAGGAGGCTTTTGCAGGCCTTCCCGCTGTCCAAATTGAGCATGTGATAGCTCGTTGGAAATCTCTTGGAGTATAATTTCCAACCCTAGTGGAATTTTTCAATTTGGACTTCATTTTCCTTGTCAGAAATCAAATCTCCCAAAACTTGTCAAAATGAGCAGAATGAGGCTGCCTCAAGGCAGAGCGCTGTTGCAGTCAACTTTTGAAGGTCTTCCTCAACTCCAAATTGAGATCATGATAGCTCATTGGAAAGATATTTGTGTCTAGTTATCCTTTGACTCATCAAGAAAGTCATTTAGCCAACCATGCTAGGAGAAATCTTGATTTTCCCAAGGTCACTTTCAGAGGTGCATTCAATTCTCCTGAGGCAACGGTATTTTTTCCATTTCTCTAAAACCATGATACCTGTGTAAAACTTGAAAGAGGTTTTTCTTCCTTGGGATGTTGTGGAAAAAAACCTCTCTCAGTTTTCAGAAATTCATCATTGATTGCTCTGAAACACCTTTTGAGGGAAACTTATCCCGATGTGTGAAACAAGGGAGTTTGTCGAAATGAAGCGAAATGAAGGGGATAAGGGGCTTCTAAATTCTTGGAGAAATTTTGGGAAGTAGGGGGGGATGTTAGGAAGTAGGGGAAAGGGGAATCTCAGAGATTGAGTGAGGGGAAGGGGTCCAAAAGGGAAAAACACAGGCCTAGCCTAGAAAATTGCCAAGTTGTGGCAAGAAACTAGGGTTTGTGCAAAATGAGGAATTTCGGGAATCTCAGTGATGGGAAGTGTTTAATAAGGTACATTAATGATAGGGGAAGGTGCATGAACATCAGGATACAAGTTTTTTCGATGATTTCACCATCCAAGAGAAATTACCTCCAAAACCATAGGAGAGGGAAATGGACCTTACCTAGGCACAACTGAAGCATGAACAACTGAAGCATGAACAAGGTGTAAAATGACTCAATGGAACTTGACATGATGATGAAAACCCTCTGAATGATGTCACACTCAGCTGAATGGTGACATGGACCGACATTTGGACAAATTTGAAAAGAGTGAAAACAAACCCTAGACCTAATGCCTAGTGACCAAATTTTGCTTGAAGACTCATTGAAATGACAAAATTTGACCTTGACACCTTAAAATCACTTTGTAAGAGCATGTTTGATCATTGAAAGAAAGCTGCAAAGGCTGAATCTAACATTGGCTCCAATGGCGATGGTAGCTCCTTGGAGGTGCCAACAACGACAGATCTTTGGGAGAGCTGACCAGTGCCTTATCCATTGGGCAATGGAATAAAAAACTCAAACTGAAATGCATGACTGAAAACTGATGAATTGATGACACAAATTGACTCTCGCTCAACTAAGAACTGACTTGATACTTAAACACAACTGACAAACTGGAAAATATGCTCAAATTAGAGCTTATTCATCAAACCTACTCTAATTGTACTTTTCACCACCCGATCAAGTGAAATGGAACAGCCAATGCAACCATGTAAGCATGCTGGCTGCTGTTTGATTTCTTCCCACATGCTTACTGATGCACAGGAAAAGGAAAGAATCGAAAGGCAACTCCCATGGAAACTTTGAACCAAGTGGACTGCTGATAAACTTGCAAAGCATAAATTGACTGGAAGACATCAAGAATACTGCGAATGGATCTTCATAAACATAGCTCTGGTCCAGATAATCTCCATACCTTGATCTTAAACTTTTCCTCACATCTGCGGTGCTTTTCTTTGGTGATTGCAGCAAGCTATCAAAAGGATCCTGAAATTCATGAAATACCAAACTCCGTTGCTGATTCCAGACAGAGCAAAAGTCTCCTTTATTAATCTCCTCATATGACTGCAAACCTTGATGAGAGCTTTGTAATGAAAAATATGTTAGACAAGACAATGAAGGCAACTTTTGAATAAGATTATCATCAACATTCTTTTCCGGCACATGGTTAGCTAATGAAGGAAAATTTTTACAGCAAACATCATCCAACACACGAGCAATAGGATCATCAAAAATTTGAGAAGACTGCTGCACTGTATCCCTTGAAACTGTATGACATCCTACTAGCTGTTCCTCTTTTCCTTGAGATATATTACGAATATTCTGCCTTATAAACTGAAATGCCTCGAAACAAAAGGGTATAGAATTTTCCTGCATCATCAAATCATGCATTTCATCTTCCACACCTTCATCTGTAATCTGACCTTCAATTGCATTGGATGGCTGCAAATCTGATGCTACAAGCTGCTCATCTGAAGATTTACTATGCAATTTATCTTTCAAAAGATGAAATGATTCAAAACAGAAAGGTACGGAGTCACCTTGAATCATTAAATCATGTGTGCCCACTTCCAAGTCTTCAGCTGCAACTTGACAATCAATGACTTTTGGGGGCTGCAAGTCTGAATATGAGAAGTTTTCGTTGCCCTCAAGATGATCCAAATCAAGACTTGTTGACGTTTGATTTCTGATTGCATGGAAGTTATCTCTAATGAACTGAAACGAATCAAAACAAAAAGGCAAAGATCCTTCACTTACATCAAAATTTTCTGCACTTTCCTCATCATTTCCATAGCTGATATGCATCGGTTGATCACTGTACTCAAGCTGTTGAAAGTGAACTTCCTCCTCACACAAACTAGCTACTGATTTGTCTGCAAGATTAGCTTCTTTTTGGAGAACATAATCATCATCATACTGATCAAACTAAGGCAATTCATCATCAAACATACACATCATATCAACAGCTCTCTCTTCTTCACAATGATCTATAAAACAATCACTATGACAACTGGGATCAGAAACAAAATGTTTTGGGTCAGCCGCTTGTTCTTGAATGTCATTTTCATTTTTTGTAGTCATTTTCCACACCATCTCTTCTATTGCATTTACAAAAAGATCAAGCTTTTCCTCTGAAGGTGTCAGCTGCTCTGAAACATTCTTCTTTTCTTCTTCCTTCAACCTTGCCCTCAAGATCAGCAAATGAGCCTCTACATTTACTGCCTTGTTCTGCATTTCGTGAAGTGTTGCAATATTATTTTCTCTCATCTGAAACTCCATTTCCGGATCAAAGGCACCCGGGTAGTGCAAGAGAGCAGATCTAGGAGAAGGTCTTATATCAACTGGCATCGAATAATAAACTTGGTTAAATCTGGCAGAAAACTGTTGTACTGTCTCCGCTGGCATTCTTTTGAGCTGATTATACTCTTCTATAATCAACAAAAAATTCTGTCCGATCATCCACCTGTCAAGGAAAACTTTGACAAACTGTTGGAAATCTGTGATGCTCGCATCAGGCAGGGCTTTGAACCAACTCTTCACTTGGCCTTGCAAAGAAAGAGCAAAAAGTCTGATACTAACATCTTCGTCATCAACTTCAAAAAGATCTAGAAAAGTCTCAACATTCTGCACATGTTGCTCAGTGTTGACATTGTTACGTTCACCATCAAATCTTGGTAGATATAGGTCATAATTTGCAGGAAAAGCATGAAGAACAGAAGGTAAAACAAGAGGTTTGTACCAATCTGGAATTTTACAAGGTGTAGGGGCATGTACAAGAGCTGTGGGATCATTTTTTTTTTCTGGCTCATCACTCTGAAGAAAGTCATCATAATATGTGGGAAAAGTAAGGAGACCAGGATCAAAGGGAAACTCAGTATTCACACTTTTTGAATGGGTCGAGTGAAGATTTTGATCACCTTTATCATACAACAAATTCTGAAAAACTTTCAGGATAGCTTCAAGAACAGCGAAGAAGTAATTTACAAGAAAGCAGAATAGATCCTGAATACCATTCCACTTTAGATACCTGAACTTTGTGTAAGATCCTTCCATTTTCTCAGAGAAAAAGTCAATCCTCCAGTGGAGTCTCTACAGGAGTCACCAGGTGAATCATTTCAGCCTTCTTATGTCTAATCGTTGTCCACCATCAACCATCAGATCTGAACTCGATACATGTACTGGGGGAATTCGCAAATCAAGGGACACATTCACAAGCTAAACCGGAGATCGACTGAAGCAGCTTTTATCTACTATGCACTCGCAGAGCAATGTGCAGTTCGAAGGCTACCTGACGTGACTTCAGACTCCGTCTATAGCAAATGACAGTAACAAGAAAACCATTTTCTTCCCCAGTATGGTCGCCACTATGTTAGCGCTCAAATCTACCTTAGGCTGAAATAAGGTAAAACTCAAGGCTACATCAAACCACGCTCAGCCTCGTAGCTAGCCCTACGAGGACAGGAGAGGGCTCTCTCCGGGTCTATCTCGGCAAAAGGTTTTCAGAGGGGCTGAGATGACTTATAATGAACAAGGAATACTTATTTTAGGCTAGTAAAGAGATAGGAAAGTTTGATTTTGATTTTTTAGGTTTTTTTTGGAGAAATGGGAAAAAACAATTTTGGGTCCGGGGATAAGGCCAGAGCTTTGCAGAAATCGAGTTGGGGTGAGGTAGGTAGTAGTCTTAATTCTTTTTGATTAAGTGTATGGATGGATCAGAACGAAAAGGAGCTAAAGAGGGTAAGGGGGAACATGGATCCTCTCCAAAAAGGCGAAAACATGTAAAACTAAACAAATTCAAAGGCAGAGCACTGAAATCAATGGATTCAACCTCATTTACTCATTCATTTAGTTTCAGAAGCATAAGAAGATAATGGCATACATCAAACATGAAAGAACTTACAATAAACTGAGAGAAAACACCATCAAGAACAGAAAGCCACAAGAATCCCAACAGGTGCTGCAAAACCTCTGATCTTTCCTTAGCCAAAATATGAAAAATATGTACAATAGTGTGCCAAAAGTTTCCCAAGAGTCCAACCTATCCAACCTCTGAAAAGGATTGAGAAATTACATCATATAGAGAATCCTAACCCCTTCCCATGCCTCTAGGGGTCGAATTCCTTCTTCAGGGATCAGTTTCAACCAAATTCTAATCAAGGAGCTAAAATCTAGGCAGCTAACAACTTGCCTCTAAAAGAGTGGAAACTGATTCATTTACATGATTTTCACTTTTTTGAGAGTGAATCTTCTATAATAGGTAAAAATGAGCCAAATTTACATGCCAACCCTCAATTTACATCATGAAAACTCAAAAATTACATTCACAAGAAAGACTGGTCCAACTGGCCGAAATCTTGAGCTGGAAAATGAAAAATCAGCCAAAAATCTATATGAGTAGCGCGCCTGAGCTATATGGGTAGAGCGCATTTCAGCCTTATTTTGAGGCACTTCCCGGCATCCAAATTGAGCTCATGATAGCTCGTTGGAAAGCCCTGGATGTTGGCTATCGAACCCAAGTGGAATTTCCCAATTTGGAGCTCATTTCCCCCTCCAAAACTTCATTCTCCCAGAAGTACTTCCTGCTGGTGCAAAAGGTGGTAGCAAGGTGGTTTTCATGGTGTTTTTGGGCCTTTTGATCATCCAAAACCTAATGAAATGCTTCGGTAATACCTGAGCATGCATAAATTACCATGACAAACCCAAAAATACAAATATTTCCTTCAGAAAGTATCCCAAACAAAAGTGAGCATGTGGACGCGCTACTCGTATAGCTGAAAAATCTGTTTTTGGACCAAAATATTTCAAAATAACAAAAACTTCTCCGAATTTGCTCAAATTTGGAGCGAAGACCCTCCATCATGTATCATGCCCAGCCAATTAAGCCTCGGCCAAAATCCATAGTGGATCAGGCTTTTTCCGCCGTTTTAGTGCTTCGCTCAACCTCCTTTTCAGAATCTTCATTCTTGCTTTATAGACGTGCATGCGGGCCCAATAATGACCTTTCATGTGACGAAGCATGTCTTTCTCTCTATTGGCCTTTTCCAACAACTTATCCAGATGAATGTTAACATGCGTGAGTTCAGTCTCTCCCTCAACTGGTGTCATGTCACCTGGTCTCTTCCAGGCCAATTGTCGATCCTCACAGATTCGCCGCAGCTCATAAAGTGTGTGCTCATCCTCTAGCTGTTTGTTACGCTGCTCCAGGTAGTTTATCACCCATTCACCCTTCTGCAATTTATCTTTCAGCATGTCATTCTCGGCCCTTTGCTCCTGGATGATCTCTTTCAATTTCGAGCTAGGAGAGCTTGCATCAACATCAATGATCGTGAAATCCGTGTCCCGGCCTCCCTGATGGGCCCTCATCATGCATGGGATTCTTGACCCTGTCCTGTATCTGAACCTGTGCTGAAGAAAAAGGCGAGACCCCTTCCACATCATGTGGAGATAATACTCGCTCTACTGATGGAGTCGGCGAGACCCCCTTCCACCCGAGGTGGAGAATAATACTTTCAGCCGTGTAAGTTTGCAAATAAGGCCACAGTAGCTGGCAGTATGTCACATACAATGGAGCATGCTCAGCCTCGGGGATGTCAGAGCTGATGTGAAATCTCTCTCTCTCATCATAAACTACCTCGGGAGGCGGGCGTAGGCGGCTATTGAAGAAGTCACCGGAGATGAAATCCTCCCAAGTAATGCCATTGTGGAATCAACTGTCATACTCTTGCTCATAAAGGCGGGTCTGTCTGCGACATGGCTGCGAAAGCAGATGTACGCAATATGTATGTTGATATAGGTGTAATGAAGTCAAAGTTTCAATGTATGCTCAAAACCCAAATATATTGCACAGCCATTCCAAAACATCATAAGAAAACAAGTGACGAGTGTAATAGCTCTGTTTAGTGGATTGGCATTAAAGGCAGGTCTGTTTTTGATCTGAAAATTTTGACAAATGAGTAGACGGTGTAATGTATGAAACAACCTTTACAATGCGACGAAGTTTGTCGAAAATTTGTGTTTGTCAATAGGAAAGAGTGGCAATGAAACAATAGTAATGACAACGGTGGTAATACTATGGCGATGGAGGATATGAATAAGTCAACATGAGACTATGTGAAAACATGAAAGGACGTGGCAGCGGTGGTAAAGCCAGCCAGAAAAAGGCATGAGGATGATGTACATAATGTGCCGGGGCGCCACAAGCAATACGGGCATGAGCATATATACCAATCACAAAAGTTTACAAACCCTTCACAAGGCTTGTCATATATCTTTTAAAATACGAGAATTGAATTTGCTATGAACATAGGGTTTATAGATTTCTCCTCTTTCCACATCAAACTCACTAATTTTCCACTTTAAAAATACCAAAGCCATTCAAAAATCAACGAAGCGATGTTTAAAAACCTACTTGCGTTGATGGAGGTAAATCGGACGCAAAAACAAAATTTTTTGGCTCATCCTTTGTATGGGTAGCGCGCCTAACCAATGGGTAGCACGCCTTATATGGGTAGCGCACTTGAGGTTTAACGAACGTAGGCGTTATATGGGTCGCCCTTATATGGGTAAGCGCGCCTCCTGTGTATGGGTAGCGCGCTGCATGTGCGTTTTGAAGGAGGATTTTGGAGGCCTTCCCGGTGTCCAAATTGAAGTTGTAATAGCGTGTTGGAAAGCTCTGGAGTATAATTTCCAACCCAGTGGAATTTGTTGGACTTCATTTTTCAACAATAAATCAAATCTCCCGAAACGTCGAGAATGAGCGGAGATAGAGGTGCCTCAAGGCGGAAGCTGACATTGCGATCAACTTTTGAGAGTCTTTCTCAACTCCAAATTGAGCTCATGATAGCTCATTGGAAAGATATTTGTGTCTGATTATCCTTTGACTCATCAAGAAAGTCATTTAGCCAACCATGCTAGGAGAAATATTGATTTCCCCAAGGTCACTTTCGAGAGACATTCAATTCTCCTGAGGCAACGATATTTTACATTATTTAAAACAATGATACCTGTGTAAAACGTGAAAAGAGGTTTTCTTCCTTGGGATGTTTTGGACAAAAACCTCTCTCGGTTTTCCAAAATTTGTCTTTGATTGCTGCGAAACACCTTTTGAAACTTATCTGATGTGTGAAACAAGGGATTTGTCAAAATGAAGAAATGAAGGGGATAAGGGGCTTCTAAATTCTTGGAGAAATTTTTGAGAAGTAGGAGGGGATGTTAGGAAGTAGGGGAAAGGGGAATCTCAGATATTGAGTGAGGGGAAGGGGTCCAAAAGGGCAAAACACGGAGGCCTAGCCTAGAAAATTGCCAAGTTGTAGCGAGGAAACTAGGGTTTGTGCAAAAATGAGGAATTTGAGGGAATCTCGGTGATGGGAAGTGTTTAATGGAGTACGTTAATGATAGGGGAAGGTGTATGAACATTAGGATACAAGTTTTTTCGATGATTTGACCATCCAAGAGAAATTACCTCCAAAACCCTAGGAGAGGGAAATGGACCTTACACAGAGCACAAGTTTGAAGCATGAACAAGCTGAAGCATGAGCAAGGGGTGTAAAATGACTCAATGGAACTTGACATGATGATGAAAACCCTACGAATGATGCTCACACTCGGTGAATGGTGACATGGACGGAAACATTTGGACAAATTTGAAAAGAAGTGAAAACAAACCCTAGACCTAATGCCTAGTGACCAAATTTTGCTTGAAGACTCATTGAAATGACAAAATTTGACCTTGACCTGTAAAATCACTTTGTAAGAGCATGTTTGATCAACGGAAGGAAAGGCGCAAAGGCTGACTCTAACATTGGCTCCAATGGGGATGGTAGCTCCTTGGAGGTGCCAAGAACGAACGAGATCTTTGGGAGGAAAGCGGACGTGCCTTATCCATTGGGCAATGGAATCAAAAACTCAAACTGAAATGCATGACTGAAAGCTGATGAATTGATGACACAAATTGACTCTCACTCAACTAAGAAGCTGACTTGATACTTAAACACAAGTGACAAAGCTGGAAAAAGATGCTCAAAATAGAGCTTATTAATCAAACCTACTCTAATTGTACTTTTCACCACCGATCAGAAGTGAAATGGAACGACCAATGCAACCATGTAAGCATGCGCTCTTTGTTTGATTTCTTCCCACATGCTAACGATGCACGGGAAAAGGAAAGAATCGAAAGGCAACTCCACTTCGACTTTGAACCAAGTGGGCTAGCATTAAACTTGCAAAGCATGAATTGGTTGGATAGTTTGCCAAAGAATACAGTGAAAGGATCTTCATAAACATAGCTCTGGTCGAGATAATCTCTCCATACCTTGATCTTAAACTTTTCCTCACATACGGTGCTTTTCTTTGGTGATTGCAGCAAGCTATCAAAAGCATCCACGAAGAAATTCATGAAATACCAAACTCGTTCTTGGATTCAGTGTGAGCAAAAGTCTCCTTTATTAATCTCCTCATATGATTGCAAACCTTGATGAGAGCTTTGTAATGAAAAATACATTTAGACAAGACAATGAAGGCAACTTTTGAATAAGATTATCATCGACATTCTTTTAGAAAACTCATGGTTGACTAATGAAGGAAAACTTTTACAGCAAACATCATCCAACACACGAGCAATAGGATCATCGAAAACTTGAGAGAGAATTTGCTTTGCCATTGTATCCCTTAGTATTTGTATGACATCTGACATTTCCTCTTTTCCTTGAGATATATTATAGATAATGCCTTATAAGGCGAAATGCCTCGAAACAAAAAGGGTATAGGAATTTTCACGCATCATCAAATCATGTATTTCATCTTCCACACCTTTCATCTGTCCCCGAACTTCAATTGCATTGGTACATAAATGCGATGCTACAAAGTTTGCTCATGCGAAGATTTACTATACAATTTATCTTTCAAAAGCTGAAATGATTCAAAGAAAGCAGAAAGGTACGGAGTCACCTTGAATCATTAAATCATGTGTGCCCACTTCCAAGTCTTCTTTGCAACTTGACAATCAATGACTTTTGGGGGCTACAAGTCGGAATATGAGAAGTTTTTCGTTGCCCTCAAGACGATCTAAATCAAGACTTGTTGACGTTTGATTTACGATTGCATGGAAGTTATCTCTAATGAACTGAAACGAATCAAAACAAAAAGGCAAAGATCCTTCACTTACATCAAATTTTCTTCCTTTCCTCAATAAACACTTACTTAGGCCCTGATATGCATCGGTTGATCAACTTGTACTCGAGGCTGGCACAGTGACCATCTCCACCCTGAGCTAGCCTCTTTGATTTGTACGCAAGATTAGCTTCTTTTTGGAGAACATAATCATCATCATACTGATCAAACGAGGCAATTCATCATCAAACATACACATCATATCAACAGCTCTCTCATGTCAATGATACCTTAATAATCACTATGACAACGGATCGAAGCAAAAATGTTTTGGGTCGGCCGCTTGTTCTTGAATGTCATTTTCATTTTTGTAGTCATTTTCACTTTCATCTCTTCTATTGCATTTACAAAAAAGATCAAGCTTTTCCTCTGAAGGTGTCGAAATTTGCTACGAAACATTCTTCTTTTCTTCTTCCTTCAACCTTGCCCTCAAGATCAACAAATGAGCCTCTACATTCTTTGCACTGTGATACACATTTAGTGAAGTGTTGCAATATTCTTTTCTCTCGAAATTTGAAACTCCATTTACGGATCAAAGGCACCGGGTAGTGCAAGAGGGAAAGCCGAGATCTAGGAGAAGGTATTATATCAGCGCGCCGAATAATAAACTTGGATAAATGCGGCGGAAAAGCACATTTAATACTGTCTCCCCTGGCATTCTTTTGGTGATTATACTCTTCTATAATCAACAAGTATGTCCGATCATCCACCTGTCAAGGAAAACTTTGACAAGCTAGCACCGGAAATGCGATGCTCGCATCGGGCGGGGATTTGAACCAACTCTTCACTTGGCCTTGCAAAGAAAAGAGCAAAAAGTACGATACTAACATCTTCGTCATCAACTTCAAAAAGATCTAGAAAAGTCTCAACTTGATGCACATGTTGCTTAGCATTGACATTGTTACGTTCACCATCAAATCTTGGTATATATAGGTCATAATTTGCGGGAAAAGCATGAAGAACGAGAAGGTAAAACAAAGAGGTTTGTACCACGTCCCGGAATTTTACAAGGTGTAGGGGCATGTACGAAGTATTGTGGGATCAGTTTTGTTTACGGCTCATCACTACGAAGAAAGTCATCATAATATGTGGGAAAAGTAAGGAGACCGGGATCAAAGGGAAAACTCGGTATTCACACTTTTTGAATGGGTCGAGTGAAGATTTTGATCACCTTTCTCATACAAAATTGAAAAACTTTCGAGCTGACTTCAAGAACGGCGAAGAAGTAATTTACAAGAAAGCGAGACTAGATCCTGAATACCATTCCACTTTAGATACACGAACTTTGTGTAAGATCCTTCCATTTTCTCGAGAGAAAAAGTCAATCCTCCGGTGGAGTCTCCGGAGTCACCGGAGTGGATATTTTGACCTTCTTATTTACGATCGTTGTCCACCATCAACCATCGGATACGAACTCGATACATGTATTTGGGGGAATTCGCAAATCAAGGGACACATTCACAAGCTAAACCCAGGAGATCGGCCCAGAAGCGACTTTTATCTACTATGCACTCGCGAGCAGTGTGCGAGTTTGAAGGCTACATGGCATGACTTCAGACTCCGTCTATAGAAAATGACGGTAACAAGAAAACCATTTTCTTCCCAGAGTATAGTGCCATAGCCACTATGTTAGCGCTCAAATCCACCTTGGTGAAATAAGGTAAAACTCAAGGCTACATCAAACCACGCTCGGCCCTCGTAGCTAGCCCTACGAGGGACGAGGGAGAGGGCTCTCTCCGGGTCTATCTCGGCAAAAGTTTTGGAAGGGGCTGAGATGACTTATAATGAACAAGGAATGCGATTTTAGGCTAGTACGTAAAGAGATAGGAAAGTTTGATTTTGATTTTTAGGTTTTTTTTTGGAGAAATGGGAAAAAACAATTTTAGATTAAAGTGGATAAGGCCGAGGAGCTTTGCGAGGAAATCGAGTTGGGGCGAGGTAGGAAGTAGTCGTAATGCTTTTTGATTAATTGTATGAATGGATCAGAATGAAAAGGAGCTGAAGAGGGCAAGGGGGAACATGGATCCTCTCCAAACAGGCGAAAACATGTAGAAATAAACAAATTCAAAGGCAGAGCACTGAAATCAATGGATTCAACCTCATTTACTCATTCATTTAGTTTCGAAGCATAAAGAAGATAATGGCATACATCAAACATGAAAGAACTGCACATTAAGGCGAGAGAAAACACCATCAAGAACGGCCACAAGAATCCCAACGGTGTTGCAAAACCTACGATCTTTCCTTAGCCAAAATATGAAAAATATGTACAATAGTGTGCTAAAATCTTCCTAAGAGTCCAACCTATCCAACCTACGAAAGGATTGAGAAATTTCATCATATAGAGCATCCTAACCCCTTCCCATGCCTCACAGGGGTCGAATTCCTTCTTCAGGGATCAATTTCAACAATTCTAATCAAGGAGCTAAAATCTAGGCAACTAACAACTTGCCTCAAAAAGTGAGAGAAAGGCGGATTCATTTACATGATTTTCCTTTTTTGAGAGTGAATCTTCTAGAATAGGTAAAAATGAGCCAAATTTACATGCCAACCCTCAATTTACATCATGAAAACTCAAAAATTACATTCACAAGCAAAATTTGGTCCCAATGGCCGAAATTAAATTTTGAAGTTGAAAAATCAACCAAATATCTATATGGGTAGCGCGCACAGGCTATATGGGTAGCGCGCCTTTTCGGCTGATTTTGAGGAGAAAGACACTTTCCGACATCCAAATTGAGCTCATGATAGCTCGTTGGAAATCCCGGATGTTGGCTATCAGCAAGCGGAATTTCCCAATGTGGAGCTCATTTGACCCTCCAAAAATTCATTCTCCCGAAGTACTTCCTATTTGGTGCAAAAGGTGGCACCAAGGTGGTTTTCATGGTGTTTTTGGGCCTTTTGACCATCCGAGAATCTGATGAAATGCTTTGGAAATTCCTGAGCATGCATAAATTACTATGACAAACCCAAAAATGCAAATATTTCCTTCGACAAGTGTCCCAGACAAAAAGTGAGCACGTACGACGCGCTACTCGTATAGCGAGAAAAAATGCGTTTTGGACCAAAATATTTCAAAATAACAAAAATTTCTCCAAATTTTTCTCCAAATTCGGATCGAAGACCCTCCATCATGTATCATGCCCAGCCAACGAAGCCTCGGTCAAAATCCGGAGTGGATCAGGCCTTTTACGCCGTTTAGTGCTTCGCTCAACCTCCTCTTGAGTCTAGTGCCGCTGCAGACGTGCATGCGGGCCCAATAATGACCTTTCATGTGGCGAAGTATGTCTTTCTCTCTATTGGCCTTTTCCAACAACTTCTCCGGATGAATGTTAACATGCGTGAGTCTGATCTCGATCGATTGGTGTCATGTCGCGGGTCTCTTCGGGCCAATTGTCGATCCTCATGGATTCGCCGCGGCTCATAAAGTGTGTGCTCATCCTCTAGGTTTGTTTGTTGCGCTGCTCCGGGTGGTTTATCACCCACGAGCCTTCTGCAGTTATCTTTAGCGTGTCATTCTCGGCCCTTTGCTCATGGATGATCTCTTTAGAGTTTCGAGCTAGGAGAGCTCGCATCAACATCAATGATCGTGAAATCCGTGTCCCGGCCCTCTGGTGGGCCCTCATCATGCATGGGCTTCTTGCCCACGTCTGGATACATACTGTCTTCGAAGAAGAATCACGAGACCCCTTCCACATAATGTGGAGATAATACTTGCTCTTGATAGGTCGGCGAGACCCCTTCCACCCTCGGGTGGAGATAATACTAGTGTAGGCGCAAATAAGGCCACAGCTCGCTGGTATGTCACATACAATGGAGCAACGTATGCTCAACCTCGGGGATGTTCGGCTAATGTGAAGGCTCTCCCTCATCATAAACTACCTCGGGAGGCAGGTTTGTGGCGCGTGAAGAAGTCACGGGAGATGAAATCCTCCCAGTATTTTCTTTGTGGAATCTTGTCATACTCTTGCTCATAAACTGAATCTGTCTACGACATGGCTTTGAAAACAAGATGTCTACAATATGTATGTTGATATAGGTGTAATGAAGTCAAAGTTTCAATGTATGCTCAAAACCCAAATATATTGCACATGTTCCAAAACATCATAAGAAAACAAGTGGCCGGTGGTAATAGCTCTTGTTTTAGTGGATTGGCATTAAAGAAAGTCTGTTTGATCACGAGAAAATTTTGACAAATGAGTAGGCAGTGTAATGTATGGAAACGACCTTTACAATGCGGCCAGGATTTGTCGAAAAATTTGTGTTTGTCGATAGGGAAAGCAGTGGCAATGAAACAATAGTAATGACAACGGTGGTAATACTATGGCGATGGAGGATATGAATAAGTCAACATGAGACTATGTGAAAACATGAAAGGACGTGGCAACGGTGGTAAAATGGCCAAGAAAAGGCATGAGGATGATGTACATAATGTGCCGAGTGCGCCCATAACCAATACGAGCATGAGCATATATACCAATCACGAAGTTTTCACAAACCCTTCACAAAGTTTGTCATATATGTTTTAAAACCACGAGAATTGAATTTGCTATGAACATAGGGTTTATATATTTCTCCTCTTTCCACATCAAACTCACTAATTTTCCACTTAAAAATACCAAAACCCTGTTCAAAAATCAACGAGCAATGTTTAAAGCCTACTTGCACGTTGATGGAGGCGTTTGAGCTGAAATCGGACGCAAAAAACAATTTTTGGCTGTCGCTGTATGGGTAAACGCGCCTACCCAACGGGTAAACGCGCCTTATATGGGTAGCGCACTTGAGGTTTAACACGGGCTGTAGGCGTTATATGGGTAGCGCACCTTATATGGGTAGCGCGCCTCCTGTATGGGTAGCACGCTACATAGTGCATTTTGCAGGAGGCTTTGGAGAGCCTTCCAGGTGTCCAAGTTGAGCATGTGATAGCTCGTTGGAAAGATCTTGGAGTATAATTTCCAACCCAAGTCCAAGACCCGTTTTCAATTTGGACTTCATTTTCCTTGCCGGATATCAAATCTCCCAAAACTTGTCAAAATGAGCGGAATGAAATTTGCCTCGAAGCGGTATTTATTCTGCAGTCAACTTTTGAAGGTCTTCCTCAACTCCAAATTGAGCTCATGATAACTCATTGGAAATATATTTGTGTCTAGTTATCCTTTGAATTATCAAGCAAGTCATTTAGCCAACCATGCTAGGAGAAATCTTGATTTTCCCAAGGTCACTGAGAGGTGCATTGATTCTCCTGAGGCAACGGTATTTTTGACATTTCTCTAAAACCATGATACTGTGTAAAAATTGAAATATGTGTTTCTTCCTTGGGATCTTGTGGACAAAACCCTCTCTCATGTTTCCAAAATTCATCTTTATTGCTCTGAAACACCTTTTGAGGTGGCTTATCCCGATGTGTGAAGCAAGGGGATTTTGTCAAAATGAAGCGAAATGAAGGGGATAAGGGGCTTCCTAAATTCTTGGAGAAATTTTGGGAAGTAGGGGGGGATGTTAGGAAGTAGGGGAAAGGGAAATCCTCGGAGATTTGAGTGAGGGGAAGGGGTCCAAAGGAGCAAAACACGAGGCCTAGCCTAGAAAATTGCCAAGTTGTGGCAAGAAACTAGGGTTTGTGCAAAAATGAGGAATTTGGGGAATATCGGTGATGGAAGTGTTTAATAAGGTATATTAATGATAGTGGAAGGTGTATGAACATCGGGATACAATTTTTTCGATGATTTCACCATCCAAGAGAAATTACCTCCAAAACCCTAGGAGGGAAATGGACATACCTAGGCACAAGCGGAAGCATGAACAATTGAAGCATGAACGAGGTGTAAAATGACTCAATGGAACTTGACATGATGATGAAAACACCCTCTGAATGATGGCACACTCGGCTGAATGGTGACATGGACCGACATTTGGACAAATTTGAAAAAGTGAAAACAAACCCTAGACCTAATGCCTAGTGACCAAATTTTGCTTGAAGACTCATTGAAATGACAAAATTTGACCTTGACACCATAAAATCACTTTGTAAGAGCATGTTTGATCCTTTGAAGGAAAGCTACAAAGGCTGACTCTAACACACAACACTACAATATTGTAGAGGATCTAAACAAGAGCCTTCGACGATGTCAACTTTGGAGGTCCTTCGGTTGTACTTATCACAATGGAAGGCACTACTCTTTGCTATTGAGTGATTGGTCCCATACATTCTAATCTTATTACTTTCGATATTGAAAATTTCGTTCCTTGCCTTGCATCTCATGTCAATTTTCTGATTCAAGCTACCATCATGGGAAAGAATATTCCATCGGAAAGTTGTTGATGAAAGGCGCTTTGACCTACAACATGTTTATCGCATGTTGGAAATACATAGAATCTCCCCCATTAGTGCAGTCCTCGAATACCTTGGAAGCTTTCAACAATAGAGGTTCTCGGCTATACGGTATTCTAAAATCATTTCCCATCATGTCAAGAGGGAAAACGATATGGAAGTTGAAGTGGTAGATTCAAACCTAAACTATAATCTTCTTCTTGGACATAGTTGGAAAAACATTATGGTTTGCATGGTATCCACCCTTTTTCGTGTCCTCTAGTTTCCCTCATCAAGGAAATATTGTGGCCTATTGACTAGTTTGATTTCTTCCCCTCTGATTTTTCAATAGGAAACGTGCGTATGTTGGGAAGAACGCTACTCCCTATGATAACATTAAGTAGGGTCTCTTCCAAGACTCGTCCCTTATGGAATTTTTCCACTCCCACTTAGAATGACCTTCGTCAATATGATTTTCTGGTCATGATCCATGGATTGTTCCCAATCACGAGCAGCTCAATCGTTTTGGTGAAGTCGTATTAGCTAAGCCCGATTGAGAAAATGTATCAAAAGTATTCTCAAGGCTTCGGTACGCATCCGGAACCAGCAATCATTTGGTTTCCTCTACGGACATAATGCGCGGTCTCCTAGTTTGGTTCTGTGTGGGAATCTAAGGATCGCTTCAATGAGACTTTCCTTACCGATGAGAGTATCATGGAGGTAATGTCTCTAGAAGAAACTCCATGAGATGATGGACATCATAGTTGTTTGTTTCTCCCAATCCCAAGTGACATCTCTACTGTCTGGAATCTTGTGCTTCATTTGTACCGGCTTTCGTTTCGGGGAATCCAACCTTGATTCATGAAGTGTTGTACGAAGGGAGCATCGGAAATATTACTCCAACCATTCGATCGACATCTACCTTACGACTATGGAATGTGAGAATGTTCGTATCGGTGCATCTTGTTCTCGAATGAGATAGATCCTATCTTGATATTTTTCGGGGAATTTTGTAGTCATCTTCACGTGAGTCGAGGGGCCAGAGATGCACGGCATCATTAGATCCAGTATCATTGTACACAAAATTCACACCTTTCCGGATTCGAAGCTCGTTCTTGATGAATTCATCTTGTGCATCGAGAGAAAGGTTGTTGCCATAAAGGTGAATTTGAAAAACTTCTTAAAGCGATTTTATTTATCCTATACCATTGACAAATTGGGTGTCAAATATTGTTCTGTTAATAAGAAACAAGGGACCATTCGAGGTTTTAATTGATTACCATGATATTAATCGAGCCTATCCTAGGGCAATTACCCCACCTTTTATCGACTAGATCATTGATGAATGTCGGGGAGTGAGTTTTCTTTTATGGACGTTTTTTACGCTGCTTGATTAACATTGCTTGAGCTAATCAACGTAAAACCATGTTTATGCGCAATGGGAGAAGTTTACCTATAAAAAGCTCCATTTTAGCTTGATAATGCCGGGGCCACCTTCTAGCGAGCTATGTCATATGATTTTCATGACATCAAGCACATATTTCAACCATATCTCGATGACCTTCCGGCTCATTACGAAAACGTCGAGATCACACGAAACTACCTTAGATATATATTCCTTTGTTTTCACCACTATAATATCGAGTTTGAATCCTCATAAGTGTGTCTTAATACCCCGCATCTAATCTAATAGGCTCCTAGGTTTCATGGTGTCCAAAGAAGGCATCCACATCGATCCTCTTAAAGTTGAGGCAATCATCAATTTTTCCTCCTCCTTCTTCTCTTCGTCAAGCGCAAAGTTTGCGAGGGGAAAGCCAATTGCCTACATTTGCTTCGTGTTTGAATTATCACTGACTTACCAAAGGCTTTAATCGCTTAATGAAAAATGGAATCCCGTTCTTATGGTACAAAATTTCCGAAATCTCTTTCGATGCGTTGTGGTATATCGATTATCTGCTACTTCGTCCTCCTAATTATCACCGCGATTACTACTTTGTATTTGACGCAGATTGACAACACTATCAACATGGTGTTGGTTTAGGATGATGACGGTAGTAAAAATCATGTAGTGTACTACTTGAGCCGCAATATCTTTGATACTAAGACCCGTTACGCTCACGTAAAAGAAACTCGTGTTGGATGTTGTCCATGTTCATCATTTTCGTCACTACATTATCATACGCAAAACTTTGGTGATTTATTATTGTAAACCTATGACTTACATTCTCACATGTCGAGTTGCTTGGGGGCAAGTACTCAAAATGGATATTCATCCTTCAAGAGTTCGACTTAGAATTTACTCTTGCTAAGTCTAAGAAATCCACACGGTCTTTCAGTTGATTTGTGATCTTCCCACCATGGATGATCATCTCTTCTTGATGATGCCATTCCTCATGAGACTCTTTCTCATTAGTTATCTTGACCTAGGGTATGGATACATCATTTTTTATATCTCCGGACCAAAATTTTGAGCTATCACACTATGAGTGATGATGGATTCGCTACCCGATTACAACCTTACCATATCATTGGAGACACCCTATATCGCATTGGTATTAAATCTATCCTCCATCGATGTTTAAATCTCGAGGAAAGCTAAGAAAGCTGTCAATGAATGCCGCTCTAGGGCTTGTGGTGGTCACATTTCCGGTTACGCTACCGCCCAAAGATCCTTCGTGAAAGATAATTTTGGTACTCTATTTTTAAGAATTTGCATTGTTGCGGTACGAAAATTCCATCTTGCCAGTCTAATATCGAAAGAGCATGCCCAAACCTCACCCCTTTTGAGTTGTGACCATCTTACCTTTTTGCAAAGTGGGGCACATATTTTATGACTTGTAACCCTCGCTCGAGTGAGGAGCATGGTTATATCATCACTTTCGTTGATTATTTCACTAAATGGGCCGAAGCAATGCCTACATACGATAATGAAGGTTTAACTTTAGTACAATTCTGTTCAATCATGTCATAGCTCGATTTTGTGTCCGAAAGAAATTTTCAGCGATAATGGCTTTCATTTTCACAATCATGTGATGATAGATATCGCTCTTGAGATGAAGTTACGTCACGATAGATCCACCCCTTATTATCCACGAGGCCAATGGTCGGGTTGAGGCATCGACAAAGTCTTGGTGACTATGCTTCAACTCACATTTTGGAAGCAAAAACGAGATTGGCATCTTATGCTCTTAGCTTTGTGGGCATATATAACTTCCTGCTAAGGCTGCTGGATTTACACCATTCCAATTGGTGTATGAGTCACAGGAGTCCTCGTCGAGTGTGAGATTCCTTCTCGAAGCTAAGCATCAAAGTTGCTTCACAGTACTTCGCTAGAAGAGGAACATCTACTCTACATTGAGCGTCTCGATGAGACCAGAGGCTTTCTTCTTTAGTTGCGAAGCACAAAGAAGATGATTTAAATCTCAATATGAAAAATCAAGCAACCCTCGTGTTTTCTCTGAATGTGACTTGGTCTGATTTCTCACCAAGCCCATGATAAAGCTGGGAGTAGGAAAACTTGAGCCAATGTGGCATGGTCCCTATATCATTCAATAAGTTTTGGAATGAGGAGCCTATGAGCTAGTAGATTACGAAGTAAATCCATTGGGTGAGCCCGGAATAGGCTCTATACGAAAAAATCATACACTTGATCATAATTGTGATACTTTTTACATTATTTTTTATTCATTAGTGTGCTTTGATTTGCTTTTTGGCGTGATTGTTTGCTTTATAGACATATTTCCTCTCCTCACCTTGTGTTCCCTTGGTTTGTAGATGTCTTAGTGTTATGAAGTCAATTTCTTTGATGGTGCTTTCCATACCACATGGAAGAAATTTGTCTTTCGCAGTGTCTGGGCACTCTGCCCCGATGGCAAGATAAATTCATTTAAAAGGTATTTGTTTGGGTTGAAAAACTAACAATATTGTTAGATATAAATGCAATGATTAAGGTATTATCGAGATTCCATTTATCTTGGGATTAGATATTTGGTTGTTAAGTTAAACTCACAACTCGTTGTGTTACAATAAAATGGCCATTATTTTGTGTGAAAACCTCAA
Source organism: Pinus albicaulis (assembly GCA_034641835.2). Lineage (NCBI taxonomy): Eukaryota > Viridiplantae > Streptophyta > Pinopsida > Pinales > Pinaceae > Pinus > Pinus albicaulis. The sequence continues at coordinate 690,317,458 of CM076576.1, read as the reverse complement.
ATTTTGCACATATGTATTTGTGTGTTCAATTATTGGAATGGAATTTGATTTTATTACATATCATATATTCCAATATGTTTAACACATCAACGGATACATTATAAAATCATGTATTAGATAGAAATTTGCGCGATATGTAAAAAAAAAAAAAAATACATCATCATCATACACAAATAATGTAGAAACATGCATATGTACACACACACACACACACACATATATCTCAAGTTTCTCGTGTGTTACATCTAAAATCCAAAAAATATTTGTTCTACGGCAAAATGGATCTCCCGAGGCTACATCGGTACAAAAAATGTAAAAACAAGGTTGATATCCACCCATGGTGCTCATGATAGCGGGTGATTTCTCAAATTACACACGAGGTAATCGACGTATTGCGAAACCCAACTGTATGCCTATGGAGGCACAAAGGAATCTCATCAAAATTAGCATATAAGGATGCCCCTTCAACCATGTTCCTCTCTAGCACAGTAGTGTATCCACTCCTCCTCATAAGGAGGATCCTCCAAACAAGTTACCCTTCGCGCAATAAATGACATAATAGGCGGTATACGAGGACCCATATCACAGCCAAAGCATGATAATTTTATGTTTCATAATACCTCGCAAAAACATTTAAAAAATTAAAAATGTTAAAAAAAAAAGTAATTTTACCTATGTCAATCCACTTTATGTTCTTGGTGGAATAAGAAGATACGAATCTCCTCGAAGTCGATCTTTGAGATATGTGAAGTTTTCAACTACGATAAGTTGAAAACACAATGACGAAAAAGGTTGTTAGAAAATTCGTTTGTTAGCTGACTTGTCAGGCATGATCTCTCGCCTACATCCCATCAGAAGCCTCGGGTCCCTCGAAGTGGATCATGGATCTTCAACCACTTGTCTGAAACAATGGTACACTCTCTAATAGATTCGCCAAGATGGACATGAGTACCTAGTGTCTCAACCACCCTATCTTGCACTTATCCTTCGGCTCTTCATATTAGCTAGTAACCCTAGCATTAGTTAAACATGCGTTGGGGCAGGTATTACCATGTATTGGAAATGATATTTCGTTGCCTCATGCAGTTTGGAGCTCCTGCCACTCTAGTTATGAAATGAAGAATTATGTGCGGGGGAAGCACTTTCTGATTGAAAAGAAATATCTATCTTCCCACTTTCATTTTTTTGATCCACAAGGACAATGTATACGAATGAGCATGCGGTACTCTCTCCCTGGCGACTCGGAGAGTTAGTTCCGCCCTTTCCTAGACAAACCAGTAATAAATATCATTTCCGTCCACATCTAGTTCCAATTCCTGGTCCCACATAGATGACGAATATTTGTCGGTTCACATCCCATAAACGATAAAATATTGGAGTAGTCTGTGAGAACTCTCGGCCACGATGTTTGGAAAAATTTCAGCAAACCATAATAGCACAACACATTTATGAAATTTTTGTCTTCCGGTTCTTGATGGTCTTCCACCTCGTGGTCTCATTCTTTCCATTCAATTTACATATACGGGGAAAACACTTGCAAAACATGTTTAAATGGAATTTTAAAGACTTTCACCGAGTAATTTTGGAAATTATCCATTGATATGGGTGGATTTTATTGTTTCAAAATCCTCCCCATGGTCGGCACAGTTTGTCTGAATTAATTTAGGGCTGGTGGCGCGCGCGCCAATGGGTTAAACGTGGCCGGCGTATTAGTGATAGCTAAAAATCGCGTTGGTCGTGAGTGATTTTAAGGTTTGAAATTATCCCCCCCCCCCCAATCTCCCTATTTCTAAAACTAAATGCTAAATGAATGGAATTAAAATGAAGGAGGCTTAGAGCTCTTACACAGCGACATATCAAGCAATGAATGGTGTCGTGGATTTCTGTACCATGATTTGAAGTTCGGAAGGGAAAATGGGTAAAATTCTCTTGTCAAAATAGAGAAAGGTGAAAATGAATTTACTTTAAATTATTTAGAGAATTTTGAAAAAAAAAATTCCATTATTTTATTACTTTTCCTCGATATCGGTGATTTTTTCTACCTTTTTTTTTTTTTGTAGTACGGGACTTTCAAAATGTTGGTGATCATTTTTGATGTAAACGAAGTAGTATTTTATCTCTTTTTTGGCCTCGGTAAACATTCTAGAAAAATGAACCTCCTGGAGTCGAAATTTTAGCTCTTTTCCGACTCTCTTGAAAAATGAAAAGATTTTCAAATGCGTATTTTAGGCTCCATGAAAATATTAATTAAATTGAGCGTGATCTCGGTATATGTTTACCCCTTTTTAGGGCTGAGTTTTACTATTTATGAAAAAGGAATACCTTGGTAGACGGTCAAGAAGTTCTCTTGAATATTGTTTTCTACCATTTCGAATTCAAGAAGCCAGATTTACGAAAAGTGACATGATGGAGTCTCATTTTGTTTCTTTTAAAAATCCTTAAACATGAAAATTTACCAAGATTATTCTTTCGTTGGACTCATTAAACATTAAACGATGAAAGAATTGTCACCATGACAAGGCAGAGTTCCTCCTTCCTAGGGATTGTTAAACTTACTAGGATGGATTCATTTGAAGAATGAACTTACACGCTCGACATATGCTATCCTCTTCATACCGCCTACTAAAAGAAATAAAGAGGTACTAGATTATAGCAATAATGGAAAATTAAGTGAACATCCTATGTGTATTTTAGGAAACTTTTCGCTCTTGAACATGACACTCATCTACAGCTCATGTTGGGTTGGGAACATCCTACATTATTCACTTTAACTCCATGGGTTTGGGAAATCCATTTTCCTCTAATTTGATTATACATTTTTCAACACTGACCTCTAATCCTATTTGAGTCAAATGTTGCCAAACTGCGGAGTCATATAGCTAATATGTTCAAAAGAGAAGTCTTTTGTCAAACATCCATTGCTTATACGAGCTCTCTGTTACAATACCGAATCACTCATATCATATTAAGATATATTTTGTTTCATGTCGATGATGTAGAATCATCATGGCCCTCCTTGAGCGAATCACTTCCTCTCGAGTTCAACTCATTATGCGGGAAGGTGATTTAGAAACTTATGTTTAGTACCTTGGAGCTTGCATACCTCAATAAAATTTATTCTGTTTGACAAGAGATTCACATCATTGGCCTTCAATCGAATGATTCACAAGTGTTCGACTTCTTACATTTATTCACACTTGTATATTGTGTTGTTTTACCTTAGGGTCCTTGATATTATTAATTGGTCTCTATCATACTTTGTTAACGGTTCTCATCATTGACTAGTAATCGGGTAATTTCTACCATGTTCAACACCACCACATTTATTTGCTTAGCTAGATTTGTACATTGGGTTGAGCGAGATCTTGGTGAAGACCTTGGGTCACTTCTAATTTTTGATCCAGGTTGCGGGGAGTTATTGAGTATTCATGATTGTATACGTGATCCTATCTATACGAATGGTTGTGTCCATACAGTGGATCCATTTCTATGATCTCTTTAGATGTATGGTTGTGGCCATGCCATGGGTTCATGTGTTATTTTATGCCTAGTTTAGAGTTATGTGGTTAGGCATATTCATAAAAAATATTTCATATATTGTAATATGTTTTATTTCGCGGGTTTTAGGAGGTGGTCTACGTTCTTTGCCTAGGTTCATAAAGCATTTCGGCCATCACTCATTGTTCTTCCTTCATGCTTTAGGGGGCATACATTTACACAATAATTTGTTACGCGTGCTCATTTTCCCATCTGATCACGAAATTCCTCTTGAGTGATCTGTGCAATGTTTCCATCATGAAGAAATATGTTAAGGCATACCTTGAAAGATTCAAAGAAAAATGCCTTGGAATATCATTTGAAGAAGCTTGGTCGGAATTCCTAGTTTTACGGGTCAATGTTTTTTCTAGTGTCATGCTCACGCTAATGTCATATTAATATTTTTGGCTTAGCATTTCTGACACCCTTATTTCTTTGAAAATCACGTTGATCCCTTTACGGAAGTGTTTCCTCAAATGGAGGAGAAGCCGACCTCTAGAAGTTCTAGGGCAACGAGTTGGTTGTTAAACGAGGTGGTGATAGAGTAGAGCTCTACGATTTTAGAGATTTGATCTCGTTGAGGGGGGTTATCCCTTAGAAAGTAAGTTTCCTCCTCCTCTCATGGGATCCCAACCTCTCCTCCCTTCCTATAAATTCATATTCCTCATTTTCATAATGTTATCTTGATTTGGTCATTGTTGAGCTATTCGAACTCTCATTCCCTTTTCATCCTCGCATGTGATAACGCCTAAGTGTTCGGTAGAAGGAATGCTTTAGAGCTTAGGTGAAGGACTTAAATTTTCACCAAAGACGACCTCCAACATCAGAAACCGGTTGTAAGATCTTCCTTCTATATTTGTTTATTTTTTATTTAAATATTTTGGTACTCCTTGATGTTTGTTAGATAGCTAATGTTTAATATTATTATGCATTGGATTACATTTGTTGTTGCCTCTTGATCATGCACGAAATTCACGTGCCATCGATGGCGAGGAGAAGCGAGGCTAAAAGGATCATGGATCAAGGTCATCATCAACGGATTCAAACGTGGTGTTTGGAAAAATTTACTTCTATCTCCTTTCTTGTCGCATTGTGAATGTTAGTTAAGAGAGCTTTGCATTAGAAAGTATCTTGTGTTTCTAGACACACTCTAGGGCTAGAGATTGTCTTTTTTCATCAAGAGTTTATCTTGACAACACTATGCTACTTCAACGTTTGAATAAGTAGTCTTCAGTTTGGAATGAAGTGAGCTACCTTGCTTAACATATGGAAAGGCCACAATCATGATAGAATCATGTTGCCTTGATGTCGTCGAAAGGAATATAATGAAATCCATGAAATTACCACTCCCATTTCCATTTTGGAATTAGAATAGTTTGAAGAAACCCTGGAAGCTTACACTCTTATTTGACCCACTAAAAATCCAAAAATCTAGCCACAAAATTTGCCACTTCCTTTTTTAGATTCAACTAGTGGTAGAATCGCTTCGGTGTTGTCAACGTCTTTTGATCTGGTGACACGAGTATGGTTTGTCATGAAAGCGCCTGAAAGATAAGATTCTTGATTTCTTTGTCATCCGACATATATATTTTCATAGATAGTGATCATCTTAGTGATATGGTAGTCCAAATCCTAATCACCTATACTGTTGTAACGAGCATAAGCTCCATGTTTGTATCATCTGATGTCCTACCTTTATGATCCAGATCCTATAAATTTGTCCCATGTGAGCTCACTACGCAACATGGTTAAACTGCCCTTTCCTGCGAGCATACGCAAACATGTTCCATTTCCCTTAATGTATACGATCTCAAATTCAATAACTAACGGTAGATAACCATCTAGTTTTCCTATAATTCAAATTTGTTTGGTCGGATAGATATCTCCCAACCTTGTGATCTCTCATCAACATAAATCTCCTGTAAAGGAGATAATGTCTCCACATCTTCAAGGCATGAATAATATTTGCAAACTCAAGATCATGAGTCATGTTTTTTTCATGCTCATTCGATCCTAGATTCACCTTGTTTATGTGCTAGGACTCAAGGATGGGAAATTGAAAATGGACTGATATTCCTCGAAATGGTACTGTTCTTGATCTAATCACCTTGTTTATGTGCCTATAATCAATTCAAAACTTGATAATATCATCAGTCTTCTTCACACACAATGTTGGCGCACCCAAAATTATTACACTTGGTCTAATGTATCCACTTATCAACCATTTTCCTTATAGCAACTTAAACTCTACCAACTTCGGTGTACTTATTACGCAGGTTCCTTTGATGTTGGTGATGCCCACAGTACCAAATCAATAAAAGAAAATTATACTTCTCTATGAGGAGGCAACTACGGAATACGTATTTGGAAACACAACTTTGAAAGCTTGTTGCAATACTAGAAACCTCTTGAATATTTTCATCCTCAACATCATTTTCCTTGTTACTAGAAAGGGGAACTACAAATATCACACACCCCTTCCTACAACTCCTCTTAGCCTACATAGCTATTACCATCGTCAACGATGTAGGATTCTTCTTTCCTGCAAGATTCTCTTTTCTGATTATCATCCAAGCACTCAATAGCACTTGTCATAGGAATCTACCTTGGCAGTATTGTGAAGATACAATTAGTCCATGCGAGAAGAATCCTATATGATCCCAATAATTAGTAAATTCAAATGTGTTGTTTAGGCATACATTAAAAATAAATGCAAAATCTTACCCAATGATGAACTCTCTTCTTAGTACTTGTAGCCAAGCCAAGAACCAACCAAGACTCTGCAGTGACTTCTTTTCTCAAGCCACCTTATATGGCGGGTTAGGATTAACATAACTATAATTCTATATAGGATAAATGAAAATAAAAATAACTAGATCACAAAGCTTACCTTCCCATATCATTAATAGATACTGTTGATCCTCGAGAGTGTTTTCCACAACTCTATAAATGCGAAATCACTATGACCAACATCCCCAAGCCCCAGTAAATGCCTCTGACCTTTATAGATCCTCAAAACCTACTCCTTGATAATGGATAATCCTTTTTATGATGATCTTTGCTACATATACAACGATTTTGATCTCTAGGGTGCAACTTAGCTTAATCCCTTCTCAAATGTGTGAAATTATTGTAAGGCAGTTCTCCCTCACCTACATCTTTGGTCTTCCACCTTTTCGTGTACGTCCCTTTAACTTTCTCCTTTCCTTTCAACTCACGTTTAGGCTCAAATTTTCACTTTGAATTCTCATAACAATGCTTCAAATTATGGATGGATTCCTCTAATAATCTAGGATCATCCAAATTAAATCCTAGTATCTATAAGCTAATGGAAACCCATTGAGGAATCTATTAATATTAGCCTTCTCCTCCTTGAGATACGACACATATCTCAACAACTCCAGAACACCTTTAGTATACTCATCATCTGTCATTGAACCCATATGTATCTTATAAAACTCCTTAGCTTTGTCATCATAGTACCTCTTTGAAGAAGTAATTCTGTTTAATATTCTCTCGAACTCATCCCAAGCTAATTGTTCTTGAATTCCCTTGACATTCATTACCAATTCACCTGAATATTCTTCCCTTTGAGTATGAAGGTGGCTATCTTGGATTTTATGTTTTGAATAGTTCTGCAATATAAATAATTTCTCCATCCTAAGAAACTATGCCTCTCTTGCATATTTTGACGTATTCATATCTCCATCAAATGTAGTAGCCTTCACTTTATTGAACTCATCGGTAAATACTCCCTCCTCCTATAAGGATGATGAAAATTATGATTGTGATTATGTCTTCTAAATGAGAAACTAGAATGATTCACATACATACCCATCCTCTTGTTAGGTTTATCTAGTTATGCCATATCTAATGATATATCCTTTATCCATACCATATCTAGACCGAGACCTACTACAATAGGCTCCATTAGTTTTCTCTTCCTTCTCTTGGTAGATGCTATTTGTCCCTCTTTACCGAAACTACGACAAGCTGCGGGAGATCGTTGCATTAACCTATATCTACTTCTCTTGATGTTCATTTCAAGTCTTATCACGAGCCTCAACCAACCTATCATTTTATGCTTTGTAAATTTGATCTCTTCCTCAAGCTCCTCAATGTATTCTATATAATAGGATATTACTCTTCTCCTTACTTCCCAATATTTGATATGTAGGGAGAGTCACTGAATTGTAGTCTACTATTTTTCTTGTCATATTGGATTCTCTTCTTCTTGGAAGTGTGCCATGTTAGATACCAAATCAAATCCATACCTTAGTGATGTTCATTGGTGTCTTATCTCATCTGCAATATTAGTCCACATTAGCATATACATGTATAATCATAATCATATACATATAATAACATAATAATGTAACAAAATCATGCATGACTATTACCAACTATATACTATTACCCCATGCATGAAAACCATAACCTTGAAAACATTAAACTCAACAAAAGGGAGTGCAACCCTCTCTGATACCACCCTTTGGAATCAAATGTTACCCAAAGAGGTAAAGCCAACTCTAATACCACCACCTTAACGTGCCTCCTCCCACATTTACCCACTTTCATCAACTTACATGGGTAAACATGGTAATTACTATGATAAGGCTACCGACCTCATATATGACCTTAAGGAGATGGAGTTAATAACCCTAAGACCTTATTGACTTCCCTCCAGGTGCCATAGGAGCTGTAGGAAAACACATTCCCTCCATCTCCCTAACCCTGTGATGTCTCTCTTTTCCCTTGACTTAGAGCCCTAGTTTCTCCCTTGCGAAGGCCTTTAAGTAGCTATGAGTATCTAGTCACTCCCACAGGCCCAATTTCCGGTGACTATGGACTTTTTTAGCTTAGCTCTATGCTAGCAACTTCTGAATTTTGAGCTACTTTTTCGAGTGAGACTCGGCCTCTTCACATAACTCGGTTAAACTTACGAGACAAAAAATGACATAGAGATAATTCTTGTAAACTAAGCTAAAACCAAGACTTGACATGACCTTCCACAATTGGGACTAACATTTTTTCAAACACTTGGTAAAGATACAACCTACAAGTCATGAATGCAAGTATGAATACAAGGGACTGAAAACTTGTATACGAGGAGTTTAACAAGAAGGGTCACTTCCTTCTCACTTTAGTTGTTATAACATGAATTAGTTCTTGTATTCATTATTCATTTAATTACAAAGCAAAAAACATATAGAAAATAACCATGAATGAGAATTTTCACCAACCATGGTTATAACCATTATGTAACCGAAGAGATAAATAAAAATGAGAGAATAACCATTAAAGCCACATAATAAAAAGTACCTCTACTTATCAAAAGCAAGATAAACTTAGCTCTTATTAGATATAGGAAAAAGGAAACCAAGTTTGGGACTTCCACATACTTTTTGATGATAGATTAGGTTGAACCAAATCTTTCTTTCAGCCATTCACCCTCATGCCATATTCTAAGCATTAATGTTGGATACGATGGGATAACCAAATCCAAACACAACCAAGGGAATACATATGTTAAACCATCCACCTAACCATACCACGATCTCACGTAAACCATGCAAATATAACAAAAGCTTGAATTGAGCTTGGATGCCTCGGAAATTTATTCTCCGATAACTTGAGGAAAATTCCTGGAACCAACCTCGAGGCTTTACCATGTATATTATCATTGTACGATCCCAAGGTATTCCTAGGCCTTTTGGAATTTTCATGATACCACCTCATAAGGATCCAAAATATTTCGGAAAAACCAAATCTCAAACAATGAACAACCCCCATCACACCATGGCTAGCTAGAAATGGCAAGGCTATGCTAAAATTCAATGTCGGACATGGAAATTTTTTGGGGCTAATATTCGCAAGTGGGCTAATTTTCCATGATTTTTCCAAAAAAAAGATTCACCAGTTCCATTTATTAAAATTGAGTTACCCAAATTTTACACTATAAAATTAACCTAAAAATCGGCAAAATTATATGGACTCTACCTATAGAATATTTAAAAATTTGGATATTTTTATAAACATATCAACAAAAAATTTTCTAGTTTTCATATTAGAGACTAGTGATTTTCAAATATTTATAAAGTAAATAAATTCATCCTTAAATTTTCTACGAGTGTCCAACTTGGGGTAAAACCCATGCCAATGACAACAAAGAACCAAATACCAACATGCACATACCATGCATGTCAAAACTATCTATGAAATCATACATACGACCTATTACCTCTGCAAGTATTCTGGCGAAGATGCTTGATCCAAATTTTCTTTGCTTAATTCTTGCTTTCTTTTGCTTTCCTTGCTGTCCTTCCTTTTCCTCCTTTCTTTCTTTCTCCTCTTGTTTCTTTTCTTCTATATGAGACTAATTCCAAAACTAAACTAAAAGGCTACCAATTGATACTATGAGGTCTTTTTGTTAATGAGGCATCTAAATTTAATTTCCATTATTTCCTACTTCATTTTCATCCTCACATTCAACATGCAGTGCTACCTTCCTTTTCTCCTAATTTCCTTTATTTTCATAATTAAAATTTCAATAATACCTTTTTCCTCTTAAAATCATATGTTTCCTTTGCCAATTTCCCCTTAGCCATAAACACATCAGTGATTGGTCCCTACTGAGAAATTTTAAAAATTTACCTTGGAATAAGTGTCCCTTACTTAGTGGTCTTATTTTGTCTTTATTAAGTTTTATTACATCAACTTTTAACCAGGAGTTGTGACAAATTAGACAAATATATATTTCAATGCTTCAACCTCTCATAAATGCAAGCCCAAATGAGCTTGATCAATTGTTGCACTTTTCATATAAAGTTTAAACTTAGAAGTGATAGCCTACCTCAATATTACAAAATTGAATTTACTTTGATCATTTGTTTCTCTATAACTCCTTCTCCTTTGCTATGATCACACAAGTAACCTACTGCCTCAACCTTCTAGTCTCTGCACTCTATGTGCTCCACTCAACATAAATTGTATTGCTTTATCAAGTACAAACTCCTTTGTGAATATTACACTTTGTTCATAGTTTTAAACACTAAACACCTCTATCACACGCAAAGGATATTCACCACGGTTGTATTCCACCAAAATAATTGCGTCATTACAACATTGTACGAAGTTTTCTGACAGCACTATCATGTAGTTTGATTAACATATTATGTGAATCAAATTTTTCATGAAATTAAATAATTGGAGGACAGAAACAAAGAATTATCATCATATAGAGTGTTTTATTACATGATACAATTGATCCTTAATTTCTTAGTATGAATCCTTTGTCGATTAAATGACCATAATAACTATTCAAAGTATTTAAATGAAAACTAAATTCTCAAGTTGAACTATCGAGACTTGTATAAAGGCATTATAATCAATCCAATATACTAAGAGAAAATAATAGTATAGTTTGTTTTGTGTTATGTTTTTTGTTACGGCATCAAATTTGGACAAACTGTAGTTTAATAATTCATATTTCTGGTAGTTTATCATCTACTATTATATCTCTAGAATTGGATAACCACAGTCCAACTAATGCTACCAACCTTTTTTCATCCTATACTTCTCTGATAACTTGGCATCATATCCCCATGAGGGCTAGAACCAACTACCTAATTGTTGAGTGCTTCATACTACAACCTCGGTTAGGATATATTTTGGTTTAGTAGGTAGTATGATTTATGAATCAATAATTGGTTAACATAACAAACATTTTGAGTCCTTTTTTTTTATTCCTACATAGGTCAGCAAGTAGGAGGTTGGAACTCACTTCTCCCTTTACTAGCTCAAGGCTTCATTGATTGAACACAACAACTCAAAATTCTCCTTGCGGTATAACTGTTCAAATTCAAAGCCCAAGGAAATAAAATACTTGAGAAAAATTCAATAGAATGATCTCTGAAAAAAATTGAGGTCTCTACCACATAGCCATTATGATGTCATCTAAGCTATGTGTCTTTTGATAGAAATACCATATGTATCTCTATCCATTTCCTTGGGCAAGTCCCACATAGGTTGGTAGTTGGGGGTCGATGATTTTTTGCCCCCGAAACCTCACATCATGAAAACCTCATTCTTGGTGTTAGGCTCCTATAATTCACTTAAGATGCAAAGGTGATTGAATATTTTCTCTCGATCATATGAAATTGTAAATATTTCATTTTTCAAACGGTTTTCCAAAAAAATATATCAATACGGGTAAAAAATGAAAAAGTATATGAAAGAAAAATACAATAATAAAGGAAATAAATAAAAATAGAATAAAAAAATAAGAAAGTGATGAAAGAACCCCATAAAAAAAGAGATTTGAAAGTGATGCACATTCAAATGTCAACGAAGAAAAGTAGTTTGTTTTGAAAAATAAAGTAGGATGTTGTGTGAAGCTTGTTTTAAATGCCACAATCACAAATCCTTTTTTAGATCATACAATTTAGTCACGGTCAAAAATATTTGAATTTATGTTATTAGATTAGAGAAATTATTTAGCCAAATTGTTTAAACTTGGCTAAATGTGTTAGGTAGATGAAGAAAATTTTAAGTGGATCAATGATGTAAATGAGTAGGTTAGAATTAGATTAGATGATTCTCTTTCAAAAAAAAATAAACAATACTCTTGCACATTTAAATGCATCATAGTTAGTGATAATTAGCCTTAGTTTAGAAGAAAAAAGTGGAATGAAAAGTTGATAATGTAATAATTTATGTTTTACATTATATGCATTTTATCCAAAGTATTGCTTATGATTATAAGGTTCATAAAAAGGAAAAAAGGTTTTGTCATGTAGCGGTTAAGTGGTGCTCATCATCTAGCAATCGGATGATCATTCACCCAAATCGACGGTCTCGAATGCCTTTCGCCCCCACTGCCCTTCATACCTTAATTGGGCGGGGGGGGGGGAGAGGGTGCAAAGTGTGGTTTTGGATTCCTCCGGCCCCACATAATGTGTCACTCCTTCATGATTTTTCACTCCCCTACATACCACTTACGAATCTCTACGCCCTGCGAAAACCATCAAGCTGCTACCCTCTCACCTTGCTTCCTCGCCCTCAACTCCACTTCATTCACGTCTTATGTCATGTCCGTTATGCATTAAATCCCTCCCTAGATTATAGTTTATGCATTCTAATGGTCTTGCATCCCCAACGAATGTCTACGGTGACCATAAGCTTCCCAATTCACTCATTTTTCACCATTTTGCCACATTTTCACTCGTTGATTCATTATCTTGCTCTTTTAAACTTTATTTCACACGGTGAAAAAGTCTTGAAGTTGTCCACACAAAGCAGTATCTTTAGTGAAATAAAAATAGCTGCCATAACTCTTAACTACCGGTAATTTTTGAATAACTATCCTTGTCATCCTTTCTTTTTCCATTGTCTTGAATTTTAAAATACCTCCAAGGAGAAAAAAATAATGATAATTCAAGTAACCCAATGATGAATTCCTTTTAAGTGCATTGTTGCCTCATAGAAAATTACCTTGACCCGGATGATGAGATCGAGCTTTGGGAATCAATTTACCCCTCTATATGTTTCGTCAAACCTACTATTTCCCATAGTTTATCCTCAAATGCCAAGCTTTGTTACTTGCCCGAGACAAAGAACCATTTTAGCTCACAATGGTTAGCAATTTCTATTCACGATTACCAGAAATAATCAATCAAATGTTGCGAGTTCCCCATCATGCTTCTACAACCCCTTTCTCGGTGGAAGCTCTAAATAGACTATATTAGAAGTTAATTTTTCCCAAAGAGTGAATATTTTCAAAATATTCTGCTGAGAGATGTGATACCAAAGAAAAATCCATCATACCCTCTCCATTTTCCTAGATAAGGCTAAGAAAATAATCTCCATACTCTCATGTTTTGTTACGATATTATTCGGATGAATGGGTAGATGAACCTATTTTAGGTTTTTATGTCCATTCTCTCCTTTGAAGAAAAGGCTTATGCAATTCTTAATTTCAACCAATTCCTTAGCGATAGCATCCATGAAATTTTCTTTAAGTTTCTATTTGAAGGAATGTTCAAATATCCTTATGTTTTAATTTACATGTTTCTATTTTATCAGAAAAACATGTTTCCATTTGCACTACAAAAGATGAATTAACAAGGAGATCCACAATTAGTCATTTTTTGGACTTCCTTTGCAACATGAGAAGAATTCGAGAAGAATATAGTTTCAAATACTATATTGATCAGTTCATTCATCCAACCACATGTTTATTGAGCGATGTGCGTAACTAGGGTCAAAATGAGATTCAAAATATTTTACACCTCGGTGAGCAAGCTAAGAAATGTATCTAGTACTTTTTACCATAATTACACTAAAATAAGATTGTATGGGTGTGAACACCCTACAAGCTACCTAGATACCTCCCAATGAGGGTGTTTGCATTATAATACATCGGACATATGATCAATTGGGATGACATTCACTTTGTTTGACCAAGAAGAAATCATGGTTAGATAAAGACTCATATTATAACTTTTTTATGTGCAACAATTGGATAGGGAGCGGACATCACTCCTAAAATGATGAAGTTTCCATTAATATTCACTTGGTCATATGACCCATTTGGCATAATTGAAGCCCATGCTCTCTCTGATCCTTCTTTACTAACACGTTTATCAAAATGAAAATTCTGTAGAGTTTCATTTTTTATGATGTTCTAATATAGCTATTTTGTATCCTTCAATTTCACAAAAAATAGTTTCTACGTTATAAATTTGTTTTCCCATGTCCCCATCATTGTACAAAAAGAATGAATCAAAGATGCAGATGATGAATATAGGAGATAATTGTGTGGTTTCTCGACTACTAACCATAAAATTCATTAATGTTTCCCTATGTAATCACCTTTGCTGACAAAACAGCACGGAATGCATAGGTCATGTTCATTACTGAAGGGTACCCTACACACCCCTTAGTTCCCCATAAGAACAGACAATAACATACCATATTTAGGAGGTATGCTAGCAACAAAAATATCCATTACCACCATTTGATGGTATACGGGATAAAGTGAAAAATAAATCCTTAATCGAATGCCAAGCAATTTAATTCACTTGAATCAAAATAATACAAATCTTTGTATGGTATAGTGATATCAAGTCCTAATTTCCATGACGGCCTTAGGCATAATATTGTGTGAAGCACCTGAATCAAACATTGGATTACATAAAATCTTATGTGAATGCTTGGTGACATAAAATGGAGGTACATCTCCTTCTGAGGTTTTCCATCACTTCAGGCCCAAACAAAGTTCAGGTTGATCATGGTCACGTTAATATGTTTGAACCCAACTATATTCAGGCATATTACTTTAGCCATTGCTCTTGTCTTCTTATTCATAGGCCTTTGTTAATGGAATGGGCATCTTAAGCCTTTCTAATTCATGTTAATTGCTAAAGGATGTTTGAATTTTGTTTGGGTTTAGGACATCTAGGTTTTCAACAACATCTCTTTGGGTGTCTCGTTCTGTTGGATAGTGGGATGGAACATATCCTAGAGTTGTTTTTGAAGAAATCTTGAATGCTGTTGTGAATTTCTGCATTCTTTTTGGAGGAATCATAGGGCTTTTCTTGCCTGGTGTGAGCTATCTTTTTTTTTTGAATTTGAATTCATCCCATGATTTCTTAGTAAGTTAGCCGGTGGTTTTCCTACTCCTAAGGTTATATTTTTATGTATTTCCATTATTGCATTCTCAAAACCCTTTTTGTAATCTTTTGATTCCTCATAATTTACTTCAATTTGTGAAAAGAAAAATATCTTGTTCTTCTTGAGTTAATAAAATGGTTTCTATCATTTACTACCATTACATTTATCCTAATAGTAAGGTCTTCCACTAACTCTCCTTCTTAATCCACATAGTTCTCTTGAAATGGGGTCTTATCTGCGATGCGGACCTTTTTGTTCCATTTGTTTGATTTGAGGTGAGTTTCTCTAAAATTGGGATTTCGGATACGGGAGTAGGTTGCTTTTATCTAGGAGGGGACCTATTAGTTATGCTTATTCTTTCCATAATTCTCTCCATGGTTATAACTAGGGAATATATTTTTACATCAATAGAAAAGTAGATGGTTCTTCTTTTATAGTTACCCTCCCCACTCTCGGTCCTAAGTCTATCCCTTTTTCCTAACAAAATTTTCTCTACACTCACAACATCCCTTTTCATATTTTTCAAGGATTCTGGAAATTCCTTTCTCTCAATTGGTAAAATGTGTCGGCGTCGAAACTATCTGGGAATTTAATCAAGGCTAAATGTTGAAGGATTAAAATTTGTTGGAATTTCATTAGAAACATTGTTAAATATAGTGCAATAATCCTAGAAACTCTCTCTAAGAAGCCCTTCTAATGTTATCATATTATGATAAAATATGAGAAGGGATTTTCATAATTTACCATCTGCGAGGAATCATTGGTGAAAAGTAGTGAGATCATTTATATAGGCTTTGTTGGTAAATCTTTGAACCATTTCTTCCCCCGGTTAGCCTTTGAGAAAAAAGTCACATTTTTACATCTTACGCATCGGCTTCCTCGAATCGAATAATTCATTATATCAACATGTTGTTGTGTAGTTATGGGTCTAGTACCATCCAGGCGGGGATCCTAATTTGATATTCCTGTGGCATTTTATGTAAAGGGAAAACGAGAACTAGGGAGACATACCTTGCTACCATGATTGGGATTTGGGGATGGTATGATAGATGAAGCTATGAGCGGTGTATGTGTAGGATTTCCCACAATAGGTTGAAACATGGTCTATGATGCTATTCGAGAAGTAGTGGAGATTATAAAGGAAGTGGGACTAGTTGATATAGGATGGTGATTGAGAGGAATCGAGAAGATGATGCTATTATCGGGAAGAGTTTCAACATATTTTTGGATATATGTCTCATGTACATGTTGATCAGAATATGATACTAGATCTTGTAATTTGTCCAATTTTTTGGGGGGCTTATTTGATCAAAATTTAGTTCAATAGATTGACTTCCACGTGTATAGGGTTGTAAAACATATTTATCAAACACTATCTCCTCCACAAAAATACGAGACTTAGTCCTAAATAGAATATGTTCAAGTGGCGAGATCAAACTCAATAGCCTCACAAGGGACAAAAATCTCGGGGGAGAGGATTTCTCTCATTGAGGGACTATTACTTCCTTGAATTTTAAGTAGAAACTTCTCTTCCTAATCAAATTTTAGGGGGTCACCTAAGATCTTAGCGAGTTACGAATCAGGATGAGATACGGTGTGAATTATTTTCGAGCTAGAACTAAATTTGTATACAAACAAATAAATTATTTACAAAGTTCACAACCTCTAAACATCTATTTACGAAATTTGAACCGTTAATTTTTTTGAAATAAAGTTTTTAACTAGGGGGAAATGAATCTTTAGAATTCAATATTTTTTTTCATTCCCTAGTATGGTTTCCACTATGTTATCACTCTAGAATTCCTAGGTTGTAAGAGAAATTACAAAGGTAACCAAAAACCACTTTGGAAGCTAGATCTAGCCCTACCGGCTTGAGAGAGAAGGATCTCTCTGCCCGGTTATATTTTTCTATGTTGAGATATTGGGCTAGTTATGAATATTCAATGTTTGTTTCATTGATTGAGATTTTTTGGTTGATTAATGATTAAATTACCATTGGGATATGGAGTATATGACTTAAACTTTAGTCTGTTTCGGTTTATAAAGAGATTTGACGGGGGCGGGGTAGCGAAAACAAGCTGGATTATGTAAATTTAAATATGAAGTGTAAGAGAAGATGAAATAAAATTGATTAAGTAAATAGAAATTAAGAATTCATTTACTTGATTTTAGAAGAACACATTTAAAATTCTTCAAAGCCCAGGAATCAACGTGTGTTTTAATACAAATTTTGTTCTTCAATTTTTTTGAATAGCTCATATTACGAATATATAAGCATGGAAAATAGAGAAGATAAACACATAAACAATTAGATATGCACTTCTACACCAATAGTTTGACACAAGAATCATTGAAAGAGTATTATTTATTATTAATTAGTACATAAAACTTGAAAATGTACGGTAGCCTTCTTGGATGCAAAAAATAAAACATACCTCGAAATAAGAAGTATTTATAAGTTTATTTACAAAATATCTTGTCATATCATATCAAGATGCATTTTACAAATATCTAAAACTAATTAAATCTTGTATTACAAAAATTGTTAGAAAATTATATATTACGAGCAATGCAACACATTAAATATACGGAAAACACAAGCACAAAACACATAAAACTAGAGAGACACGGATATATGTGGTTCACCAAGTTTGGAGCTACGTCCACCCGAATAGCTAGTCCTTCCCTTTCTATTATCCGACAAAATGAAGAGACACAACCTACAATAGATCCGCTATAATATCCTCTATTCTCTCTCATAGTCTCCTGTCTGTTTCTCACTACGAGAATGCACATACAATACACGGAAGTTTGCAATACAATACCCTCATACAAGAAAAGGGGTTGCCTTCTAGGGAAAAAAAACCTAAACTAAACATAACTTATTCCGTCGGATCATACGCACAATGAACGACCCAAATTGACTAGAAATTGCTATACTTTTACAAGGCAATTTTACATCTATTTTAGCTTCGGGGCACTACCCCAAACCCCCGCCAAGGGGCTCCATAAGGTTGCAACCCCTCCTTGGGAGCCCCGGAGTGGTGTTTAATTACGGGTAGCATTGCTGCCTAATTAAGGTACGGGGGTCCAATGTTGTGATACAAAATAAACAAGATAATCGGGCTCACACCCAATAAAAATATAGGACAAGTTTGAACTAGTTTGGATTGTTGGCACTATTTTTCAAGAGTTTGTTGTTGATCTATCCTTTGACCTTTGTTGCACTATTGGTCCTGTTTTTGAAAGATATAATCCACTTTTATAATCAAGTAACTCGCATAATTTTTCCCACCTCTATTCACTTGGGATGCACAACTTGAGTAACTTTCTATAAATTTTATTTCCCCTCTTGTATATACGGTAAAGGTGGGGATTTGTGATAAAAATGTGCTTGATAAAACGGATGGTTAAATCACGCACTCCGGAGTTTATAGGAAAGTGTTTTACTTGTGATTCTCCCATGTATCCATGCAAATTTGGAACTATCCTTAGCCATGACCATCAATTTCTATAATCGAGATAAAGTGATTAATTTGTCATTCGAGCACAAATAAGCTGAGGAATTCCTTTCTTATTCAATATTTCAAACTTGTTGAAGAACCTACGCACAATATCCAGAAGTTGATATTTTTCCTCCATTTGTATCATGATATTTTTATTGGTTAACACTTTCTTGATTTCTGAAATGGTTTCAGTTCTTTCCTAAATCCCCAATTCACTTCTAACTCATATTTGTTTTTGGAGTTGAGAAATTTGATGAGATTTATGGCTTGATAGGTTTTTCTTTCGACTTTTCTATAATTTTTTCAATGAATGCTTTGGCTTTCTAAGAAATTAGCTCATTCTATTATTAAAAAATAATGCGCGTATTAGTGGTTGAATTAATACTGTCATATATTAGTTGATATATATCAGGATGTTTTCCTTAGCAGGCTAAGGTTTGAGCCATGAGTTTCCTTCCCCAATTGTTGTAGCCTTTGAGTGAGTCTTTGGGATTTTTACTTTAGCTAGATGGGAGGTCTTAATCCTTGCTTTTCTTCTCTTACATAGCTTTCTTTGTCCTTGTAATATTTTGATTTATTCTCCTAGTATAGACATGTCCTCCATATATTTTACCAATTTTCCCGATAGCATCTAAGTCTTGTGTTTGGGGTGTTGTTGATGTGGAAACCCTTGTTGCGATTGTGGTAGCCATTCATGTATTTCTATTTTTGTAATAGGTACGCATTTATTAGGACTACAACTAGTTACGCATTTGTTATTTTCCTTGACTAGCTTGTCCATCTCTACTTAGTGTTCCTTATTTGTGCATTTTCTCGAATTAGCTTGCAAATGTCCTGTTCTTGGACCTCTATCTCCCCTATTTCTTGGTTTTACGGATCCTCGATTCTTTGACACTTTTAACTATTTCCTGAGTGCATGGGCCCTTCAATATTATAGTAGTTTTCTCTTCCTCCTCTTTAGGAAAGTCTGTTTTAGGATTGTACTTTGATTTCTTCTTGTAAATCTTGAATTCTTTATTTGAAAGCTTTGTGGCTTGAAGGAGATTCATCCTCCCTTGGTCGGTTTACCAGCACTGCGAGGTGTGGGAGTATGTGAAGTTGATGTAGATAGGAAAGTACATACTCCCGGCTTCTTTCAAGAGGATTTTCTTCCCACTCAACTTTGGTTCATATACTTCTCAATTTCAGGTCTTTGTGTATGAACATAAGGAATGGTTTTTTTCTTTTCCACCCTTATCTTAGAATTCACAAACCAACCACTCAAAGGGACATTCATATAAGCTAAAATTTCATTGTACAAACAACATATTTGAATATGAAGCCTTAATTCTAGGGTTACAACTCTTAAAAAAGCTACGTGCTAAAATAATTTTCATTCATGGAACGTATAAATGATAATAAAATAGATCAAAGGAGACTACTATGCAAAACACCCAAGATTAAGGGCCTATAGGAATGTTGTGGTAGATGTTTTGGAATGTTTTGTGGAATATGAATTGTCGGTGATCCCTAGAGGTACGTATCTTGGGCGACAGTCACGGCTACTTGACCCGGTACATGCGAAATTCCATAAGCGTACGTAGTCATCAATGCATCGTGGAAGTAAAAGATAGACCAAGTGTCCCGGGAAACATACGAGATATTGGCAATTTTTTGGAAAGCGATGAAGAAATTGAGAACACAATCTGTTATCACTCTCTCCAAATTCCCAAAGTGATAAAGGAGTGAAGAAAGGTAACCACAAGCCAATATTTTGGCTAGGCGACTATCCCTACCTAGACCAAAGAGGGTTCTCTCTATGTCACTTTTAAATAATCAATGAATGGTTGAGTACCATAGGATTTTAGGCTATATATATATATATATATAAACTAGAAACGAATAATTTTTTTGGTAATTGAGATGCTGGATAGAAATAAGAATCAAAAGGGACTAAATCTGAATTCAAAGGTTGAATTGTAGAGAGCAGTGAGGCCAAGTAGGTAAACTATTTGAGCATACTTAGATTTTCATTGTGGATAGTGTTGAAAAAGGTAGAAATCGGAATGAGCATTTCATGAATTCATTCATCGGGGGAAGAAGGTGAAGACAAAGGTAGGGTTTTAGTAGGAATTTCAAAATGAATTCATTCATCGGGAGAATTGACATTTATGAAAATCTCAATAAAAAGAGCATCTAAGTAAATGAATTTTGTTTAGAAGCTAAAAATATTAACATACAAAAGATGTAATGGAAATGGAGTAACGGAAAGCGAAAACACAATGTTCAAAGTAATAATACGAATATCACAATATCTACTACAACATCTTTGATTTCATCAAAATATGTTTAAAATAGCTCCATAGTAATAATTAGATTCTAAAACTCAACTATCCAACTACCAACCCACCAACCCCTCACCCTATATCTATCTTAAATACCTTATTTATAATTTTACAATAGATCTACACATGCAAGGCCAGAACTTTTTAGTTCACTCTTATGACTAACCAGAAAATAGAATAAGAAGAAGGAAAAAGTAGACTTTCTTCTATTTTTTTTGCAAACATAACTTATGATATAATTAATTACATTAAAAAACTATCTTTGAGGAGGCATTTTTATTTGATGATAGGTGTCAAATATTTTAAAAGATGTGATTCCTAAAAAGCACGTAATTGCCCTTTAAATCACGTGCATGTGTTGCTTAAAACATGCTGATATATTGAGGAGTAATGGTAAGCGCGGGTCCATTGGAAATATGAAATTTTTTTCAAAGAAAGCTCTAGCGTTGTTCCATTCCTTGGCTTCTCGACTTGACCGGTTTCTTTTTTGGTTATACCTAAGATTTTGGATAAAGCACTCGTATAAATGAGTTTAATGGAAGGATTTGATGCGTCAAGTCCATTTTTAATGAATTAATGGTGTATGGAGAAATGGAGTGAAAGGTGGGAAGAACGATTGAAGGAGACACGTTTGATGTGGGTCACGGGGAGGAAAAACCTTTTATACATATATATCGCAATCACATATTGAGGGAAAAATGTTTTAAAAAATAAGACATGAGAGGGAGAAATTGCAAATATAGATTTATGATGGAAGTGATGATGTGGCGGTGGTGGGGTCTATTTTATCGCAATGAGGAATGGAGTCGGGATAACGGGGTGTTTGAGGAGCGAACGAGACCTTTGCGTTTTGCGATTTGAGATATAAAAAATCGAGGAGTCAGAATTATCGCATATCGACGGTCAAAATTTATTGTGTTTAACATTTTGGGGACTAAAATTATTGATCACAAATCACAATCGGGCCAGAAAATTTTATCGATCGGGACCAAGGTTTATCACTTATCGAGATATCGGGGTTTTGGGTAAAATGAAGGGTATGAAGGGTAAGTGAAATGAATGATGGCATAAATGAAATTTTCTCACCATTACAATTTGATAGCAACACTTTATTCTTTCAAATGAACTGAAAAGGCAGATTGATTCCTTAGAGCTTTGATAGTCATGGATAAAATGATGAAACAACAAATCAAACCTAGACTCTTTTAGTGACCAAAATTTATTTTAAGAACTTGTTCGAAAGAACTAATTTTGGCCTAATACTCAATGAAAAACTCATAAAAGAGATATTTTTTGATCACTGATACAATGAAACTAACATTGGCTCTAGTTGGGGATGGCAACTCATTCAAGCGGTGTCAAGAACACCGTATACCAAGTGCCTTACCATTGGGAAATTGAGTCAAAACTAGACTATGAATGACTCAAGCGTATGACTAAAATATAAGCGATAACTTATGCTTGTAGACTAACTACAAACTTAGGCGGAAGACACTACTAAAAAAAAGTGCTCAAAATTGAGCTTATATACTACACCTATTCTAACCTATGTATACATCACTTTGTCAAGTGAAATGGAACAACTGATAAAACAAGGTAAACATTTTGGATGTTAGTTGAATTCTCTGCAAGTGCTTGCTTTTGATCAAGAAAGAAGAACCATTGAAATGAAACTCCCATGAAGACTTGTAATTAGATTGAATCTTGATGAAATGGAAAGCATGGGCCTACATCTGACCTCAAGAATGTTGCAAAAGGATCTTCATAGGAATACATTTTATTTCCAGCCGATCTAACACATTACATCTCTGCTCTAGGTGGTCTAAAGATGAACTTTCATCTTTATCACGACTTTTCTGATATGGTAATTTTTGAGATGATTTTTTGGAATGAAACTCTTGTTGAACAAGACAATGATGTTGGGTTTGCTTAATCATATTTTTATCATCTCTTGTTTTGAAGCTCAATGCTAATTAATAGAGAAGAACTTTTATTTCATAAATAATCCAAAACATCAGCTTCGACGTATCTCATGGAGAACTTGAGAAGATTGCTGCAACTTATTATTCATTGATTCCAATGAGACTACATGACTTTCTGCTTTTTGAGTGTTGGTTGTCAATTCTTTAAGAATGAGCAACCATGATTCTATCTCACGGCATACTCTTTTTATTGGATTCATACTCCTCCAATTCATATTCTAAATCTTCCTTGAACATAAAACATTCTTCAATATTATTAAACATGACAACCCTATCCTCTTTATGAAAGAAAACAATTCTTGTTGGTTGATCTCCTTGCATGAAATCGTCTTCAAAATTTTGTTTACTCATGACAACTACCGTATATTTTCATCAATCTCATGATTGTCATCATTTAAATTCAAATTTTCATTTTCAATAATGGAATAATATTGACTCACATTATTAGCCATTGTGAATACGCAAACCTGAATTTTCTTAGGCTATAACATGGTTGTTCAAGATTTGATATATCTCATCTTCGGATAGAGGGAAAGGCGGATTTTTATAGAAATTAACTTTAGCTTGCGTTTTCATTTTCGGGATACGAAATTTTCATTTCTCTTTCTTGGTTATGTCTTTTTTTCATCCAAAGAGGAAACTTCGATTCTTGTTGGAAGATAAATCATTAAGGGCTTCTATGATCTCATAATACATAAATTCTAGATCACGAAGTCAATACTTTCAATATGTTGAATGAAACACTAAAAATAATCACAACAATTTTGTACCAACAACAAAGACGGATAATGCTCTTTATAATTCTAAAAAAATATTGAATGAAAATCCCTTTAAAGAACATATGCTAAAATTTGGTTTCAACCATTCCTAACAAGTTCTTGCTTTGTCTTTCAGTAGCCATAAATATATTCATTAAGAAATCCTTAGGAAACTTAACTTTGAGTTTATGTATATGCATATGAAAATGATCAAATGGAAGGGAGCATCATATTTCTTTTCACATTTGAACATGGGAAGATAAAATAACGAATCAACATTAGGCATAGGATTTTAAAATCCGGGGATATTGACAGGTCACGGGAGCATACATTTTGGAATTTCTTCTTATATTTGAACACATTTTGAAAAATTGAAGTCACCAACAAGTTTTTCAATTTATTTATCTTTGAGAAGTGGAGTCTCCATGAACACTCGAAATTTTTATTGTTTAGGTCGCCGGGTGAATGATTCGACCTTCTTATGTTTGGCCACTATTCACCATCAACAATGTGGAAGCTAATCTTTGTCAGGTCCTCGGGGAATATTTAGCAATCACTCCCAGAACAAAGGGGCCAATAATGTTATCACTCTCCCCAACTTCCCAAAGTGATAAAGGAGTGGAGAAAGGTAACCAAAGACCAATATTTTGGCTAGGCGAGATAGCCCTACCTAGACAAAGGCGGAGCTCTCTACATGTCACTTTTAAATAATCAATGAATGTTTGAGTACCATACAGATTTTAGGCTATATATATATATATAAACTAGAAATGAGTAATTTGTTTGGTAATTGAGATGTTGGATGGAAATAAGAATCGAAACTAAAGTGATTTCAAGATTAATTCCCCGGAAGAGAACGAGTGAGGCCGAGTGAGTAAACTATTTGAGCATACTTAAATTGTCATTGTGTATAGTGTTGAAAAAGGTAGAAATATGAATGAGCAGCTAGCTGGATTCATTCATCGGAAGAAGGTGAAGAAAAGCCCAGTGTGAATGAGAATTTTAAAATGAATTCATTCCTCCAGAGGGAATTGAAACATATATGAAAATCTCAATAAACGGATCATCTAAGTAAATTATTTATGTTTATATACTAAAAATAATAACATATAGAAGTTGTAATGGAAACGGAGTAACGGAAAGGAAAACACAATGCTCAAAAGTAATACCACAAGAATCTCACAATATCTCCTTTTACCCAACATCTTTGATTTCATTAAAATATGATTAGAGTAGCTCCATAGTAATAATTAGAGTCTAAAACTTAACTATCCAACTACCAACACATAACCCCTCACCCTACATCTATCTTCTAAATATTTATTATTTTACAATAGATCTTCCAGCAAGGCTAGAACTTTTAAATTCCTCTTATGACTAACGAGAAACAAAAATAAGAATAAAAAAGTAGGCTTTTCTGTACACCTTAAACAAAACATAAAATCATAATTAATTACATTAACAGACTATCTGCGGAAAGCTTTTGAGGAAGCATTGTTATTTTTTGATAGGTGGGAAATCTTTTTAAAAAGAAAATGTTGCGTGAAAAACTTTTTGTAATTTCCCCTTTAACCCCTTTGCATGTCTTTGCTTTTGGAAGTGTGCTAATATATTGAGGAGTAATGGTAGCAGAGTCCTTTGGAAATGCGAATTTTTTGATTTAAGAAAATTATGCCGTTGTTCCATTCCATGGCTTCTAGACTCAATGGGGTTTCCTTGTGGTTATACCTAATATTTTGGATAAAAACCCGTATAAATGAGTTTTTAATGGAAATATTGGACGCGTGAGCCGTTTAATGAATTAATGGTTTATGGAGAAATGGAGTGAAAGGCAAGAAGAACAATGAAGGAGACACATTTGATGTGGGCCGGTGGGGAGGAAAAACATTTTATACATATATATTGCAATCGCAAATAGGGGGGAATAATTTTTTAAACATAAGACATGAGAGGAGAGAAAATGCGAATAGAGATTTTTGATGGAAGTGACGTATGGCAGTCTTGTGGTCTATTTTATCACATCGAGGAATGGAGTTGGCATAATAAGGCGTTGGAGGAACGAACAAACCTTTGCATTTGTGATTTGCGATATCGCAAATCGAAGTCGAACTTATCGCATATCGGCGGTCAAACTTTATCACATTTCACATTTTGGGCTAGAAGGATTTATCATAAATCATAATCGGGCCAAATTTTTTTAGCAACAATCGGACCAAAGGCTTATCATATCGGATATCAAGGTTTTGGGGAAAATGAAAGGTATGGAGGATAAATTAAATGAATGAAGGCCTAAATGAAATTTCTCACCATTACACTTTGACAATAACACATTCTTCTTTGGAGCGGAATTGAAAAGGCGAGATTGATTCCTTGGAGCTTTGATAGTCATGGATAAAATGATGAAAAATAAAAATCAAGCCTAGACTCTTTTAGTGACCAAAATTTATTTTGAGAAACTGGTTCGAAAAAGAAATTTTTTACCTAGGACTCAATGGAAAACTCTAAAAGAGATATTTTTGATCAACGATACATTGACACTAACAAAATCCAAGATGAATTTGAGTGTGCTAACATAGATGTAGATTTTGAATTAGAAAACAATGTAGAAAAAAATGTAAAAAAAAGTGTAAATAAAAGATAGAATTAAAAGAAATAGATCAGGAACAAGAGGAATTATAAATATTGCAATTGAAAGATAAATAATCTTTTTATGATTTAGTCCCCTTAGAGGAATTGTTTCATTTTAATGATGTATCCAAGAAATCAAAAATTGAACCTACTAGAATTGAAGTTAAAGATTGCAACATAGGAAATGAACAAGACCCAAAAATGGTGAAGCTGTCAAAAACTTTACCCCTTTGCTGAAAATCAGAAATATATAAACTTGTTCAAAAAATTTATAGATGTATTTGCATGGACTTATGAAGACTTGAAATATTATGACACCAACATTATACGACGAGAAGATTCCTATTAAAAGAAGACCAAAACCTTTTAAACAAAAACATAGGAGGATCAACCCAATGTTGATGCCTCTAATTGAAAGCAAGATTAAGAGAATGTACAATGCAGAGATCATTGTGCCTTTAAGGTATTATAAATGGGTATCCAACTTAGTTACAAATAGAAAAACACAAGAGGAATTAGGCTTTGTGTAGATTTCGAAATCTTAATAAAGTCTCATTGAAAGATAACTACCATTTACCTAAGATGGATCATATTTTACGTGTAGTTGGGTCTACTATAATTTCTCTATTAGATGGTTTCTCTGGTTACAATCAAGTTTTAGTGCATCCTAAAGACAAGGAAAATACAAAATTTACTACACCTTGGGAGCTTTCATGTATGTGAAGACCTTTTTGGCTTAATGAATTCTAGTGCTACATTTCGAGAGAAAAATGGAAATTGATTTTTCGGATGAAATGGAGGTCATAGTCATATATCTTGATGATATCACTATTTTTCTCAAAATGGATGAAGAGAATTTGCTACATTTGAGAAAGTAATTGCAAAATGTAGGAAATTTTGAATTTCCCTCAACCCAGAAAAACATTATTTGGTTTGGAAGAAGGAATACTATTAGGAAAAATTATTTAAAAAGATGGAATCGGGAATTGTTCCCCGGTAGAATTGAAGCTATTTTAAAGATAGGCCCCCTAGAAATGTAAAGGAACTCCAATCCTTCATTGGAAAAATCAATTTCTAAGAAGATTTATCCCTAATTTGGAAAAATTCTATGAAGTATACCAAATATGTTGAGAAAAGACACATAAGTAAAATGGAATATTGAGGCAAAATAGTCATTTGATCAAGTAAAAAAGCTTTAACACAAGCCCTTGTGTTAATCAAACCTAATTTCACAAAATATTTTTTGATTTTCTCATTTGCATGTTTGAACATACTATTGCGGCGGTTCTCTTACAGAAGAATAATTGAGGACATGAACAACCCATTGATTTCTTTAGAAAATACTTAAGAAATGTTGCATTAAAATACAACATTATGGAAAAGCAAGCCTTTGCTTTAGTAAGAGAAATTAAATATTTTAGATTTTATATTCTTCATTCACATATAATTGCTTTTGTTCCAAACAACGTGGTAATCTTGACCCAACATGGTCACGATGGGGAAATGGATTAATGGATTTCCATTATCTTAGAATATAATATTGAAATTAAACCTACCAAACTCATTAAGGGTTAGGGATTAGCTAAATTAATTGTTGAATCAAATTTTCATGCTTTGGATATAAATTTTGTAGTTTCAATTATTGACGAACAAGGAGATGGTGACTCTGATAACCTGCTTTTGCAACATCTCCCTGGTATGTAGATGTTATTTTTGTCTTACCTCATCTACAAGATCCTTAAGTTTGTTTTGACCAAACTAAAGATTGACTTATTAAAGTTAAAGCTATAAAATTTTGTATTTTATATGATAATTTGTATTGAATCTTTGGAGGAATTTTAATAAACTATTTATTGAAGGATGAAGCGAGAAAAAGCAATGCGGGAATTTCATGAAGGAGATTGTGGTGGAAACTTGTATTGGAATACCACTACGAGAAAGATCTTAAGAGCTGGTTTTTAGTGGCCAACCTTATTTTCAAATGTCCACAAAAATTCACCCCATGGCGCCAATATAAGATATTTGAAGGCAAAAAGAAAATTGTTTCCCGCCCTTAAAAACCCTATCAATTGAAACTCCTTTTTAGCAATGGGGTTTAGATTTCATTGGGGAAATTCATCCTTCAACCTCAACCCAACACAAGTGGATCATTACAGCCATATTACTAAAGTGGATTGAATCTATACCCACAAAGCAAGCTACTAATGTATTAGTGATTATTAAATTTCTAGAAACTAATGTTCTTTCTCAAGATTTGGATGTCCTAGGAAAATCATCACTAATAATGCAAAAAAATTCAAATAAAATAATATGGTGGAGTTTTGCAGCAAGTATCAAATAACTTTAGAGACACTCTACATCCTATTACCCTAAGGGAGATGGATTAGTAAAAGATTATTCCAACAAAATTTTGGTTAATATCATCAAAAAATTGTTGCGAGATAACAGAAACCATGGCACAAAAAGTTGGTTAATGAATTATGGGATGATGAGAATCACCCTTGAAATCAATTAGCATGTCCCCATACCAATTGGTTTATGGTGTCGATGTCTTTTTTCCCACTTCTTTGGGTTTCCCTATTATCAAAATGTTGCGGGAATTAAAAAGTGGAATCTAATGACATTCGGAGGAGAATAAATCAAACAATACGGTTGCAACAATCCGAGAGAAAGTTTACATCAAAACCCAAGTCATCCAGGGAAAACATCAAGAAAATATATGATAGAAGAACCAAGGCTGATGATTTTCATCTAGGAGACAATGTACTAAAATTGGAGTTAGAAATGAAAGGGTAAGCATGGAAATTTTGATAATCTATGGAAGGGACCTCACATAATTCATGCTTATAGAGTATGTAATGCATTTTTTCTAAAGGGACACGGATAGAGCGAGTTTCCGCTGAACTTGTAAATGGGAGAATTATGAAACATTATTTTTCACAAAGAATAGAAGAATTTATCACTAAGATCATTGAAAACAATTTTCCTTTTCTTGTCATGAGTGGGTGTCTCGTGTTAGAAGTTGAAGCCCAAAGAAAATACCATAAGCTCTGATCAAATTGCCACCATAATTGCAACAATAAAAAATAAATCGAGATGCGAGAAAAATATTGAAGGAGAGGATTCAGAAATCTTGGTCCACAATTATTGGTACCTCACGGAAGAGTTCCATCCCTAATTTGGGCCACTATTAGGGTCATATAATTCATAGGATCACAAGGTGATTGAATATTTTCTCTCAACCATATGAATGTTTGTAAATAATATTTCATTTTGCAAATGATTTCCAAAAGAGATATAAATAAAAGTAAAAAATGAAAAGGGTATATGAAAATAAAAATAGAATAAAAAATAAAGAAAAGAAAATAGAATAAAAAGGAATAAAAAAAATGATGATGAATGAACCCCATAAAAAAAAAAATGTGAAAGTAATGAAAATTCAAATGCCATTAGAAGAAAAATAGTTTGTTTTGAAAAATAAAGTAGGATGTTGTGTGCGGCTGTTTTAAATTCTAATCCCTCTTTAGATCATCTGATGTAATCATGGTCAAACATATTTAGATTTATATTATTATATTAGAGAAATAATTTAGCCAAATTGTTTAAACTTGGCTAAATATTGTTAGGTAGATGAATAAATTGGTCCAATTGTTTAAGCTAGATCAATGATGTAAATGAGTAGGTTAGAATTAGATTAGATGATTCTCCTTTCAAAAGAAAAAAATAAACAAGGGTATGCACATTTAAATGCACACCTAGTTAGTGATAATTAGCCTTGGATTTAGGAGAAACAAGTGGAATGAAAAGGTTGAAAATGTAATCATTTATCTTTTACATTATATTCACTTTTATCCAAAGTATTTGCGCTTATGATTATAAGGTTCACGAAACACCAAAGGTTTTGTCGTGTGCAGGTTAAAGTGGTTCTCATGATCCAACGATCCGATGATCATTCACCCAAATCGACGGTCCCAAATACCTTTCGGATTACCCTTCCCCGCCCAATACCTTTATCGGCTAAGGTGGGGGTCCAAAAAGTGGTTTGGCTCCCCCTCAGGCCGCACATAGTCACTCCCTCATGATTCCCCCCCCCCCCGCCCCCACTGCGCCACCACTTACCGTCTCTACCCCCTCCAAAAACCATAAAATCGGTACCCTCTCCCGCCAACGCTTCTCGCGCACACTATACATTCCACGATAGCTATCCTACTGTGATGTGAACTCCTCCTAGTGCACGTTTCGAATTCTAACGGTCCTGCATCCCAAACTACTATCAACTATGACCATAAAAACCTCCCAATTTCACTCATTTTTTTCACCATTTTTATGCCTTTCCTCATTCTAATCGTATATGCTCTTTTTCAAAATTTCTTTAGCACGGTGAAAAGTTCTTGAAGCTGGACACACAAACTAGAGTGCGTTGTGAAGGAACAATAATTTCCACCAACTTTCAACTACTAGTAATTTCCCGGTAACTATCCCTTCTCCCGACCTTTCTTTTCCTATTATGTTTGAATTTTGAAATGCCTCCAAAGGGAAAAAGTAATGATAATTCAAATAACCCAATGATCCCTCCCACAGAGTTGATCTAGACAATATCCTCTGAAGTCCTTGAGAGACTACAAAATTTCAAAGCAAAATGTGAATTCGACCTTTCCGAATTGCCCTTTGTGCTTCAGAGACAATTACCTTGACCAAAGTGATGAGATTGGAGCTCTTTTGGGAATCCAATTTACCCCCTCTATATGTTTCTTCAAACCTACTATTTCCCGGAAGTTTATACTCAATTGCCAAGAATGTTACTTTCCAAGCTTGAGAGAACCATTGCCGCTCGCAGCGGTGAAGTTCTATTTTCAATTACCCATAAAATAATCAATCAAATGTTGAGATCCCAGAATGATTCTACAACCCATTTCTTAGTGGAAGCTGCGAATGAGTTGAGAAGATTTTACACCTCGGTGAGCGAGGATAAGATAGGTGGGCGGGTACTTGTACCGAAATTACATGAAAATAAGAGTGTATGGGTGTGAGTTGCCACCCTAGAAGCTTCCTAAATACCTCCCAATGATAGTTTTTTCATTAGAATACATCAAACATATGATCAATTCGAATCGGGAAATTCCTTTGTTTCAGCCAAGAAGAAATCACAGGTTTAGAATTAAGACTCGGATTAGACCCCAGCCTTTTATCCGCAACAATAGGACAACCCTTAAGAGAAACAGAATACATCCTCCTAAAATATATGAAGTTTCCCATAAGCTTCACTTGGTCATATGAACCATTTGGCATCATTTATAAGCAAAGGGTGGAAAAAGAAAACCACTCATATGTTCATACAAAGACCTGAAAATTGAGAAGTGGCTCATAGTAAGTGGAAGAAAAAACCTTACAAGAAGCTAAGGATAAGCTTCTATCTCCATGAACTTCACAAATCCCCACCTTGGAAAAAGCAGAGAAATGACCAAGGGACTAAGACTCTCTTTAAGTCACAAATATTACAAAAAATAAATTCCGATTTGAGGAAAGAGATAAAGTCCAATCCTAAAACGGACTTTGATAAAGAGGAAGAAGGCTTAAACTACTATAATACTAAAGTGGTCACACTCTACATCAAAGTTAGATAGTTTCTTTTTGGATCTCGAACATCATAAATTTCACAAGGAGATCTAAACACGGCTAAAACATTAGGATTTATTCAAGGACAAACGAGAGATAAGTATCTTTGATAAGTATAAAGAGATAAGGAAGAAAAATTAACTTCAGAAGTCATCCTTGATCGGTTCTAGAAACAAACAACCACAACCTAGCATAAATGTAGTAGCCCTTGTGCTTGAGATAGGAACAATGCAGATGGCATTCTTGCAAGCACAAGTTCCCATCTAAATCTATGACTAATTACAAGAAGACTTCATTTAGATTTGATGAAAATGATGTCATCCATTGATCATATGTATATGCACGGGTAGATGTTAGGAACTCACAATGTGCCATTTTTACCATACATGTTGACACCACCTTACCCTTTATAACTATATTTAAAAAGGGTTTCATTATCATTTTCATCCATTTTATTCAAAGGTATGTAAATCCTTCTCCTTACTATATATTTAATCTGTTTACATATAATTCCACATTACTCTTATATTTCATCATTAATCGAAGGTAGATTGTTGCTAACACAAGTCTAAAAGATCGCGAGATAATTTATGATAAGGAACGTCTTTGTCTTTGAAACAAACGGCAGATTCTTTGAGAACGATCGACTCCATTCTTTGAAACGGTTGACTCGTTCTTCCCGAAGCTTGATGGCGGAGCACGTAAATTCCATCACTACTCATGATTTGCAATTTTGAAAGAGTATTTTGGGAAAATGGCAACGAAGATGAAGACAAACGAAAGTTGTTATACGGATTGTTACGAAGCCATCACTTTTTACGTATCTGCTGTAACAATATTTTTCTATGGAAGAATAGAAGGACCCTGTTTTAAGATGGAAGAACGATTTGGATAAATATAGATTTTCTACGATGTAAACTGTAATAGATGTCTCCTCTTTAAAAAGAGGAGACATCATCATTAAAGGGGTTAGAGACTACGGGAGAAACACTTATTATTTTGAGCGAAAGGAGCAGACTCCGTTGTAATGTATCATTCCTTTTGACGGATGAATAAGGTTTCTTTTGAGCGCTTCAATTTAACTCTTTCCTGCGGGGAATCTTGTGAGAAGGAAAGGGCCCGCCTTCATCCATGAGGTCACCCGATTGCTCTTGTAGTTTGTTGAATTTATCTATGATATTTGCATAGACTTAAATCATTTCTTGAATCATTATTTGCATAGTTCGTAGTCTTTAAGCACTTTGTTTTCTTTAATGCGCATGAGTTTGGTAACGTTCATTTATAAAAAAGTCGAGAGATCTTTTGTTATACTGTTTGAATGTATGATTGATGTCGGGAAACGAGTCTTTGAAGATTCACTGCTGAAAGGAATAGAGGTCTGTTCCCATTAATTTGAATCTCTTTTTCTGTAGTGTGATTAGTATCGGAGACGAGGTCTTTGAGTTCTGTTCATGGGAATAGGGTCCTGTTTTCTTGGATTGATCTTTTCTCTGATGTGATTAGTGTCGGGAAATGAGTCTTGCTGAAGTTCTGTTTGGAGGAATAGGGTCCTTTTCCCTAATATGGTTGATTGGTTTCCTTTCTATGGGGTGATTTCCTTTCATTATCTTTTCCTAGGATTCTTTTAATGAAGAGCGCAATAGGGGAATTGCTTACCCATTTGTAACACAAGTAGACTTGACTTTGTTAAAGCGGGGTGTGAATAATTAGATTTATATGATTGATAATTGTGTGATTCTTACTACAAAATTATCTTGCTTTTGGAATTGAGCATATCCGGTGCGTGATTGTCTTTGTAATAAACGAGACTTTCCCGGGTTGACAATTTATGTGGGTGAATTGTTAAAACAATTAAAGCGACCAACATTTAGTAATGGATTTAGGGAAAGGAAATTATAGATTCAAAAGCATTAATATTTTCTTTCTAGATGTGCGAGATTGTATGAGAGGACGCGGAACCCGGAAAACTAATCCTACGGTGGCAAGGGCAAAGGAAGGGGAGGAAAGACTTTCATTAACGAGATTGTATCAAAGGTTTGAATCATCACGGAGATTAAGTTCTCGAATACCAAAACTTCGACACTTTCCTCGATAAGATTAAAAAACAGTCGTGGGCCCTAAAAACATAAGAGGAGCCGATGTAACAAATATTAAAGAACCAACAATCGGTCTTGGAGAGTCGAGGAAGAAAGTGCTAGCAAATCAACGAGGCACGTTGAGAACTAATAGAGAGTGTTGGACGACCGAGTGGAAAATATTGAGGAGCAGTAGAAGATCTTGAGGATCAAGCAAGTGCGATGAGGAGAACGGCCAATGGAAGGAAACAATGAAGAGAATTCCTTTGGTGGAGGACGTGTAGATCTGAAGGAGAAAGAAGGGATGAAAATTCTCTCTCTACCTTGGGATTTCCTATCGGTGATCTCCCTAGAGGAACAACTCCTATGAAGAATATTCCATTGTCGGCTTTACCCAACTTCCATGGTTTATCCTGCGAAGATCGGATGAATTTATTTTTTTAATTTGATATATTATGCGGGGGAAATTATGACTATGCTACTAATGCTCAAAATTTGAAAGCATTTTGACAACATTAAAGGAAATTCTTTAAGATGGTTTATGAGCCTTGGGATTCGAGTAATCCTGACATGGGAATAGATGAAGCAGTGCAACCCAAATATCAAGACTATTGTCGGATGAGAGAAAAAGAGGGACGAACTATGGCACAAAAAGCCGGACGAGAATGCGGAGGACTATGTGGAAAGGTTGTAGTATAATACAGAAGATCTGATCATCCGAATATAAGTAAAGAGATACATCAAAACAATGTTACTTAGAGGATTAAGGGATGATTTTTTAGACATGTTAAACATGTG
This sequence comes from Pinus albicaulis, assembly GCA_034641835.2. Classification (NCBI taxonomy): domain Eukaryota; kingdom Viridiplantae; phylum Streptophyta; class Pinopsida; order Pinales; family Pinaceae; genus Pinus; species Pinus albicaulis. The sequence goes on along the minus strand of CM076576.1, from coordinate 690,282,561 downwards.
GCAAGGGAGATATATCTAAAGAATCATATGATGAGATTGATGGCTGTAAAAGATGTTCAAGAGGGAGAGTTTGCAAAAGAACGAGTAAGTAACGAGAGATCCCACCTATTCAAGAGTGCAGAAATACGACGATTAGAACAACGAAATTTGAAATAGGTAATTTACTTAAATTTAAAGCGAGATGTTAAGTTCTTTTTCTTCACAAATTGACACCTTGCGGGTCAAAAGAAGCGAGTTTGAAGCGAGAAGAAGCGGCTTTGGTTGTCTTTACACAGAAATGCGAGAGACAAACATCCACTAAGGGAATGCAGAGCAAAAAAGGAAAATACCAATCTGCACCCTTTGTGAGAAAGATCATGAAACACAAAAATGTCCCTCTACCCGGGAATCGAGCGGGAGGCAGGCTTGATGCAAGAAGAAGGTAGGCGATTTCTGCTGCTAACACAAAGAAGACAATGGCAACCAAAAGGACAAGGTATGAATTCTAGTATGCCATTTAATCGTTGGAATAATTGTGCCTTTCGGTCGGACAAATTACCCTCCCTTTAATCAATGCAATACCCACCCTTTAATCGGAGATGAACTTCCAACCCATGCAACAAACAAACCCTCCCTTTGCTTATCCTACAATGTGGACTCCTTGGCCCCCACAACAACCATCTTCTTTTAATCCTTGGAATTCAAATTGGAGGATCCAACAACTCCCGTATCCAAATCAATTTCCTCAATTTCAACAACCACTTCCTACTACCACCAAATGCCCCACCAAATAATAAAATGAGACCCGGCTACGTACAACCAAATCCTAACCCCAATAATAAAGTTGTGCAAGTCATTGATATTAGAATCGACCTACATTCCTCTCTTATGCAATGTAATGATATTCATTTAAGATGCGGGAAAATAGTAGAACCTATCATTGATGATATAACCTCTTGATTCGATAAAGAGGAAAGCGCTTATAAAAAAACACCACCCTCTAACAAGGGTATTGAAATATGAACCACCATTCCCAGAAGCGTTTAGTTTTAACTAAAATGCTGAAACACTGCTTTTATTCTTTTAGGGGAATTGCAAAACTTGTATGTTAAAAATTCCACTTTCTGAGCCTTGAGAGATGTGCAAATTTATGCCGGAACCATAAGGGACATTTGTGTTAAGAAACTTTGGTAGGAAAACTAAAGATCCCCTTACGAGTTCATGTAGTGGGTGACTTACTCTGCATTAATTTCCCGAGAAAAACCCCTCCTATGAAATATGGTGACCCCGACCATCCGGCTGTTGCTGACGAGTTCAAATTGGTAAAACAATGATTCCTCAGGATTACGGTAGATCTGAAGTCTTTTGCCAATAAACATTATGAATCTTGAAACTTCACGGTTATTCTGATCGAATAACACAATCATAGATACACCAACTATCCTAGAGTTAGTTGACCGTTCTAATTAAACCGAAGGAATTGTTGAAGATCTAGTTATCTCGGTTGAATCCTGGAATTACCCATACGATTTTGTCGTATTACAAGCTAAAACAAGGCTGAGGGGGACATCCTTTAATTCTGGCGAGGCCATGGCTAGCCCGGCCATTCTCTGCCTTTATCGATTTGCGAGATCTGGTTCAATGACAATTTCTAATAGTTATGGAAACCAAACAGCTTACTCTTTATCCTCATGCTACACCCATAATTAATAATGAAGATTAAATGACGGATGGATTATGATGATAATACTATTCGACCCACATTTACAACTATCGGATAAACCTTAAATTTTAAAGACAATATAGAGGATGAAATAATTAATAATTTTATTTGTGAACCTTCCTGTAATTAACGAGAAAACACACAATCAATTGAGCGCAATTTTTAGAGAAACGAGATACCCAAGAAAAGATTGAATGCGAAGATTTATCTCAGACCATTAACCATCTCATCTAAAAAAGCACGGTCGAAATCGAACTTTGTGAGACATTAAACATAAATCATGATCTAACGATTCTTGAAATACAACAGTTAATGAAGTTATTACGTGAAAATAAGGAAGCATTTACATGGGATTACATGGATATGAAAGGAATCTCTTACGAATTATGTACTCACCGAATTTATATTAAAAGAAGGATGCTGAAACGGTCTGTCAACCCCAAAAGACGAATGAACCCTAATTTAAGGAAATTGTTAAAGAAGAACTTGAAATTGCTTAATGCGGGATTTATATACCCCATATGCGACGGTGAATGGGTTTCCCCATTAGTAATAGTTCCTAAGAAAAATGGGAAATGGAGAGTGTGTGTTGATTACGAGCCTTAAACAAAGCTATAAAAGGATCACTTTCCTTTACCTTTCATTGATCGGGTGTTGGATAGTACGTCGGGGAAGAAATTCTTTCTTTTCTAGATGGATTCGGTGGGTATAACCAAATTAGAATTGCAGCCCAAGACTGGGACAAGACCACTTTCACTAGTCCTTGGGGAACTTTTGCTTATAGAGTTCTTCCATTTGGGCTATGTAATGCACCATCAACTTTTCGAGTTTGTTATAGGAATCTTTTTACGATATCTTTGAATATGAATCTATGGAAATATTTATATGGATGATTTTACTCCTTATGGTGTCTTTTGAAGATGCATTACAAAATCTTGAGAAGGTACTTAAACGTTGTATCCAAGCTCACCTCTCCCTAAGTACGCAAAATTCATATGATGATGAGTGAAGGAGTAGTGCTTGGACATTTTATTTCATCTCAAGGTATTCGGGTAGACCCATCTAAAATGCGAGGGTCATTCGGAATCTTCCTGTTCCTAAAACGAGCGTGTGAGAAGTTTTCTAGGACATGTTTGGATATTACAGAGAAGATTTATTAAAGATTTTTCTAAGATAGCTTCTCCATTATTTGGGTTTCTTATGAAAAATGATGAATTCAAGTGGACTAATCCTTGTCGGAAAGCCTTTGTAGAACTCAAGCATCGAGTTATCTATTATGTCTATTTTGAGGGGACCTAATTGGGCCTCCTTTTCATATATCTTCGATGCTTGATTACTTTGCCAATTTGGTACGTCTTGGGACAAGAAGGAAAATCATCTTCCTTATGCTATCTATTTTATCGGTAAGAACATGACCATTCTTTGAGCTTAATTATACGATTCTGCAGAAAAGAGTTTCTTGCGGTAATTTATGCCATTAATAAATTTCGACATTATATCCTTTGGTTATTCTACTTTTGTCCACTGCCCAGTCACTCGGTTATTAATTATTTAATGAACAAATCTGTCACAAATGCTCGAGTTACTAGATGGCTATTGTTCTTGCGGGGAGTTTGATATTATAATTGTAGATCGGCTTTGGTAAAGAAAATGTGGTGGCTGATTTCCTTTCACGGTTAAAGCGAGTAATAATATTCAGGTAGATGATTCTTTCACGATGAGTATTTATTGGCGATGTCTTGCTCACTCTCAGGTAATATGCGAGATATTGCCAATTATTTGGTTGCGGGAAAATTACCATCACTGTCATACGAGAGAAAAGAGAAGAATTGTTCGACAAAGTGCGGTATAGGTTTGGATAAGTGGGTGTCTTTTACATACGGGGCTTGATCGAGGAAATCCGAAGATGCATTAGGGAGGATGAAGTGTATGACATACTAAAAGCTTGTCATGATGGCCCTTGCGGAGGAGGGGGAATTTTCTTGATAAAAGACAACACACAAAATTTTGAGGATGACTTACTATTGGCCCTCATTATTTAAGGATGCAAAGAAATAATAGAGGGCTTGTGGCCATTTGTCGGCCCGAATGGGTCAACCAAATGTAGAGATAAAATGCCATTAAACCCCAGGGTAGTATCCGAACCATTTGAGAGATGGGCCTTGGATTTCATAGGACCCATTAATCACTCCATCCAATCAAAGAACTTATATATTAGTCTCTAGAGACTATATGACTAAATGGGTGGAGGCAGAAAGCACTTATTAGAGCGATGAAGAAGAGTTTGTCCTAGCTTTCTTATTTGAAAGAGATCTTCACTAGATTTGGAATTCTAGGCGGTTACGGATAGGGACCTCCATTCAATTCTCATGGTTTTAAATCTACCCTTGAGAAATATCATATTCATCATCGGCTACACCATACCACCCCTAGGCCAATGGGCGAGGTGGAAAACACAAATAGAGTATTAGAAGCCATTAAACTAAAACGGTGAGATACTTAGGAAGTATTGGTCTCAAAGGCTCACTGAAGCACTATGGGCTTACGGAACTACACGGAGAAATACTACGGGTTTTTCTCCCTATGAATTGGTTTATGGTAAAAATGATGTTTTTCATGTGGAATTTGAAATTAAAACCTAAAGGCACTTTAGGCGTTTGTTAATATTGATTTATTTGATGTGCGAACTGACTAGGTTATGCTTGACTTCTTGAATTGGATGAAAATAGATTAGATGCCATTCACCAAACAACCATGATTCAACAACAAAGAATGAAATGGCATGATAAAATCATCAAACACAAACGGACAGAAAAAGGTAATTGGGCCTTATTGTATGACTCTCGGTTTGAAAATTTTCGGGGGTAAGCTACGTACACGATGGCTTGGACCATATGAAGTGAATCTTTGTTTTTCCTAATGGAATAGTAAGACTTTTAACAATTGATGATTTTAAAACACCTCTACTAGTAAATGGTCATAGGCTTCGTTTGTACCGGCGCCACTGTTTCTAAAGAAGATTTCAAGGCTGCTTGCATGAACGTACACATTATCTTTTTCTAGGGAGTCTTAGTTTTGCTCCTCATAGCATTTAATTTTAAATTGCTTGTATTTCTAGCATTAGATTAGATTAAAAACTAATAATCCCTGTCAAGGGTTGGCATGTTACAATTGAATTTTGCAGTTATGGAAGAACTCATTAAGGAGGACGAATTCATCACAAGAAGATCAGGGGCTTCAATCACAAAAGCTTTGTTCCATTCATTTCAACCCATTTCCTAGAAATATCCTTTTATTACTTATCCCATTTCTCCATATTTCCCTTTTTCCATTTTTTTCCCCCACTTCTCCCTATTCACCAAAATATCATCTTTAGAAACAGTATTTCCCGTTCATGCAGTGAAATTATCCCTTACAAGCACTTCTCCCACTTTTGTAGACCCAAAATCATTACATCCCATTTTCCTTATTTTTCCTTTCTTCCTTCACTTTCAGTAACATTATTAGTCTCATTTTCCATTAACTGAAACACCACTTCGACAGCTTTTTGTCATTCATCTTTTCATTATTAAAACACCATTTCTTTCCTCTTGCTACACAAGTTTTCGGTTCTCCACTTTTATTCTTGAGATCCCTTGGATATTATTCGATATTGAGCGGATACGATATGCTCCTACATTTCTACATTCCGGAGAAATTTAAAGATTCTTCCATCGACGTAACGAGCCATTACGAAGCACTCTATACTTCGAATTATAAAAACAAAGGTAAAAATATAAGGTATGTGGTTTTATGTGTCTGATTAAATAATATTTTAAAGAGAGGATCTTGCTCATAATGATTACAATCCCACTTTTAGCAAAGCAGCAATTTCATCATAAATGAGGGGAATTTGAAAAGCGGAATCATCATTCCACACCATCAATCCTAGTCACTCTTCATATCCATTATTTAAACCGTCATTGAGACTCCATATCCTCTGTTGCAACGAGTTAGCTTGATCAAAGCTTGTGTTTCTGTTCTCTACGCCTGCACGCATGTGACTCAAGTTAGTAGGCTGTGGTCGGCTACCAGGCAAGGCACAGCTCGGAAATAACTCTTCTTGAACTATTCAAGACCTACCAAATTTTTCAGCGAGCGGGAATTGGATATACTTCCCGAAGGTTAGGAGAATTTGATCCTCGAAAGTTTTAGAGTTTGCGAAGAATTTTGGAAGATTACTGCGTGGTCCAAAAATTAGAATTTTGGTCACGAGAGAAGATATAGCACAGTTTCGGGGGTTGCCGGTCCACGGTGCTGTTTGGTTTAGCGAGAAACAAGTCATTTTAAATGCACAACGGGACTTCCTTCTTCCGGGAGGAACGGGTTGAGAATAAAGGCGCGGTATAGAGTACTGCATTCATTACCTCACCACTGTACTTGATGTTGAATTCATCAAGCACTATTTGACTTTCGAGGGCGTTACCGGGTAGTTTATCAACACGACTTTGTTTTAATGAATCATTTGCGGCACAGTCCAGATTAGTTATGTTATTGTCTGCTTGGATGTATTAAAAACATGTCATCCCATTACGTAGACGGGTAAATTCCCATCATTATCCCTTACCCATCATCGCTTATATAATTATTAATTCGAGAGGGGGTTTTCTGTTAAAACCACTCCCTCTTGAATAATCACTCCTCCTTCTCGATGACCTTGAAATTCCCCAACAAGCCGAAATTCCCCAAGAAACTCCCGAAAGCTCTTATGAACGGCAATGGAAGATATCCACTGATGCGCCATTGATCCCATCTTGAACAGTTGACCCACCCCAAGTTCATCCCAATTAGTAGAGTCACCCCTTCCCACTAATACCTATATCTAGCGATGACTCTCCATTTGAAACACCCTCATCTCCCCCTACTCATAAAAGGAAAAGAAGCGAACCCCAACGATGTCTGTCTCAAAAAGACAAAAAAGGGCCACATCCCAAGCGCACCTCTTCGATACCCCTTCCCACGAAAAGGATCTCCTCGAGAAAAAGAAAAGGAAAGTCAACGACTTTTACGCTTTCCTACCTAGGAGGAAAATGAAAATATTTGTTGAAAGCGAAGTCACTCATTTCCACGACCTGCGACTATCTTGTTAAAACTTCAATCCTCATGCCTTTAAATTCCCCAACCATTACCCATCTGCGTCTGTGGCACTTCTCCCACAAAGAACCCGGATGCCCAAGGTAATATGACATCGTTTACCACTCAAACGATGGCACTCCACAGAGCCAATTACTCACTCGAGAAGGCGGAAACACAAGAACCGGCTGCGAGGTGCAAAAATACATACACCAAGCATGATAATATAAGGAAACCGGTGTGCATTTGAAACACAGAACCAACTACGGTGTGGATCGGCCAATCAACTCCAGCCAAAATCAACCAACACACGGGGTTCACTCACTATGGCATCTTTATTGGAGGAAAATGAGTTTTGAAATCGAACTAGGGGCACATAAAAAGATTTGGTAATGGCAAGGAAGCATTTGATAGAATTAAATCTCTACATGTTGGCACATACAACATCAGAAAAAAAGAATGACCCATGCAAAGAATACTGCCATGAATGTGGAAACATTTACCAACGGAAGGCGAGGATACAAAATAGTCAAAATCCCGATGCACGAGGCATCCACATCGGTGCAATCTGAAGAATTCCCTCTTGTCACACAAGCAGTATGGCCCTCAAAAAGTACGGAAAAAGAAACCAAGCCACATATATCACACTGTGTTTAATTGACTCATCTGCCAGACGATGCCACAGCAGTGCCTACAATGTTGGGACACGGACTCCCACCATGGAAACAATTGGAAATAATGAATAATTTGGAAGAAGCGATTATCTTGTGGATCAAGATAAAATATTACAACGGCCATAAGTTGGCTTGTGAGAATCGGATGTATGCCAATGGGATAATTGGGAAGCCAGAACCTCAACGACTCAAGGATTCTGAAAGAAATCAAGGTTAAAAAAGATAAGCGTTTTGATGTTTTCATTAGTACAAAAATTGTTGGCCACCGAAACCCTCCTTGAATTATTCTGTTCCTTTACGAATGCCTTGTTTATTTTCAATTGAAGGCAATTAAGGATGGGAGACCTCATAGGAGTTTGCTCACGGCGGAACAATTGTCGAACATTTTTACGAGGCCCGCGTGACCAACATTTGTTATGTATGAACTTTATCTTCATAATGAGGCTATGCACGAGAATAGAAGTCCTTTGAATCCAATTGTTGGTGATATAAAAATTAGGGCATTTGTTTCATTTATAATCAAATTACATGGCAAACTACTTTTATTGCAAGTAGGCATAATGAGGATAATCGCCTCCTTTGGATAAGACCGGAACCTTCAAATCCGGCCATTTTGTAGCGAATATCCACGATTTTTGCGAAGCCGAGGGAATGCGCGGCCCTTCACAATGACTATGACCTCAACACTTTTAAAGTGTCATCGGTTAATAGAGTCAAGCTATGCCCGCATGGTAACACCATGTTCGGCAACGGTCATGTAAGGAAAGACAAGAGTATAACCCTTTTAGCCACGATAATCTTCAAGCGCACTATCCAAGGTGCCAAACTATGAGATGCATTCAGCAATGTCTCTTGAGAATTTGGATTGGTTATCATTTTCACTTTCCGATCTTATGGATGCCGATTAGAACGGTACGATCTCACTACAAATTGGCTAACGAGGGACGAGGCGGTAGCATGGCGAAATTCCCGGAGAGAAAAACCGGGGATTAGATCTTTGACAAAAGCCACCTTCCACGGTTATTGCTTGAGCAACTTGCATGCAAAGAGTCGGTACTCGGACTCTAACTCGGACTAAAAAGTTGCACGAGGACATGCAACCCTTTCAGGTTTGGGGGGATGTTAGGACCTCACAATGTACCATTTTACCATACATGTTGACACCACCTTACCCTTTATAACTATATTTAAAAAAGGGTTTCATTATCATTTTCATCCATTTTATTCAAAGGTATATGAAATCCTTCTCTTTACTATATATTTAATCTGTTTACATATAATTCCACATTACTCTTATATTTCATCATTAATCGAAGGTAGATTGTTGCTAACACAAGTCTAAAATATCGCAGATAATTTATGATAAGGAACGTCTTTGTGTTAGAGACAGCGACAATATCTTCAGAAACGATCGGCGGACACGTAAATTCGAGTCACTAATCGTGATTTGAGATTTTGAATGAGTATTTTGGGAACAATGGCAAAATATGAAGACAAGAAAGAAAGTTGTTATACGGATTGTTCGAAGCCAACACTTTTTACGTATGCATTTATGCTGATATTTTTCTATGGAAGAATAGAAGGACCACTTGTTTTAAGATGGAAGAACGATTTGGATAAATATAGATTTGCTACGATGTAAGCTATTAATAGATGTCTCCTCTTTAAAAGGAGAACATCATCTAATAGAAAAGGGGAGTTAGAGACTACGGGAGAAACATTATTTTGAGCGAGAGAAAGAAAGCAAGACTCCGTTGTAATGTATCATTCCTTTTGACGGATGAATAAAGGTTCTTTTGAGCGCTTCAATTTAACTCTTTCCTGCGGGAATCTTGTGAGAAGGTCGCCTTCATCACAAGATTCACTTGATGCTCTTGTAGTTTTGTTGAATTTCTCTATGATATTTGCACCTTAGTTTAACTACGATTTCTTTGAATCATCATTTGCATAGTTGTTTGTAGTCTTTAAGCACTCTGTTTTCTTTAATCTTTTGCTGTGAGTTTGGTAACGTTCATTTATAAATAAGTCAATAGATCTTTTACATTGCTCTGTTTTGAATGTATGATTGATGTCGGGAAACGGTGCTGAGGAGATTCTGTGCAAAGGAATAGGGTCCTATTCCCATAAGTTGACTCTCTTTTTTCTGCCGGTGTGATTAGTATCGGGAGACGAGTCTTTGAGTTTGTTCATGGGAATATGGTCCTGTTTTCTTGGATTGATCTTTTCTACGGTGTGATTAGTGTCGGGCAACGGTCTTGAAGTTCCTTGTTTGGAGGAATAGGGTCTGTTCCTGTTATGGTTGATTGGTTTCCTTTCATGCGGGGTGATTTCCTTTAATTATCTTTTCCTAGGATTCTTTTAATGAAAAGTTTGCCAATAGGAGAATTTCTTCCTCTTGTAACACAAGTATACTTGACTTTGTTAAAGGCAGGTGTGAATAGTTAGATTTATATGATTGATAATTGTGTGATTCTTACTACAACATTATCTTGCTTTTGGAATTGAGCATATCCGGTGCGTGATTGTCTTTAAAATAAATAAACCTTCTAGGGTTGAAAATTTATGTGGAGCTTGAATTGTTAAAAAAATTAAAGCGACCAACGGTAGACATGGGAAATGATATGTTCCACATTAACAAATACCACGATGATTGCCTCGAAATGAAAGTATCACTCACCAATATCAAGTATCAATTAAAAATAGAAAATATATCTTCTTTGGAAAATAATAATAGAATAAAATCCTTAGAGGTGGTCATTAAGATAGGATGTGACCCAGTGAATGTTAAGACAACCGAGCGATCGAAAGAAGAATGTTGATATTGTAGCACTCATGAAATAGTTGAAATTGTCGGCAAGCTGAGGATCCATAAAGCAAAATAATAGGGGAGATAGAGGGATAAAATGAAGACATGATGAAATTAATTATGGATCAAAATGAAAAAAATAAGGAACATGGAAATAGAGATGGAAAAGCTAGTAAAGGAAATATAACAAATTGTAGAACTAGATTGTAGTCCTACTAGATGCAATACCTATTACAAAAATAGCACATACGGGAATATCCACCTCAACTATAGCGAGGGTCTATACATCAAAAAACCCCAACACAAGACTTGAATCTTTCTTTGGAAAGTTGGTAAAATATATGAAAGACATGTCTATGCAAGGAGGATAAATCAAATGATTACAAGGACATGTAAAAGGCCCTACGAGAAGAAAGCAAGGATTGAGACCTCACATCTAGCTTAAGTACATAAATACCGGAGACCTTTCAGGCTACAACAATTGGGAAAGCTTGTCATGACTCAAACCTTAGCCCAAGATAAGGAAAACATATGGATAGATATCAAGCAGTCTATGACGGAAATCTGACCACTAATGCGGTTATTTTTTAATAGAATGAACTAATTTAGAAAGAGAAAGCGAGTCCACCAGAACAAATCGAAAAATTTGGAAGAAAAAGCTGGTTGGAAGCCATAAATATCATCAAATTTCTCAAATCCAAAATATATGAGTTAGAAGAATTTGATATTGACGACATAAACTGAAACCATATTAGAAATCGAAAGTGTTAACGAGAAATCTCATGATACGGTTACGGGGAAAAATTTTAGTTTCTTGAAACTAGTGTCAGTTTCTTCAACAAGTTTGAAGTATTGAATAAGAAAGGAATTCCTAGTTTATTTGTGATAAATGAAGAATTAATCACTTTGGTTGATTAAAACCAAAAATCGATGGCCATGGCTAAGGATAGTTCCAAATTTGCGGGGATACAAGGGAGCATCATATGTAAATATTTCATAGAAACTCTGGAGTATGATTTAAACATCTGACATGAGATCAAGCACATTTTTGTCACAAATCCCACCTTTACCAAATATAGAGAGGAAGATGAAATTTACAAAAATTTAATCAATTTTGTGCATCCCAAGTGAAGAGAGGTGGGAAAAATTATGTGAGTTACTTGATTAGAAAAGTATTCTATCTTTAGCGAGCGGGACCAACAATGCGACGAATGTCAAAGGACATATCGGCCAACGGTCACTGAAAAATAATACTGACGTACGAAGTAGTTCAAACAAATCCTATATTTTGTAATACAAGATGTAATCAATTTTAGATATTCCTAAATTCATCTTTGATACGATATGACGGGATATTTTTTAAATAAACTTATAAATACTTTTGATTTCGAAGTATGGAAAGGGTTGATTTTGCATCGAAGAAGAAGGCTATTATACATTTTCAATTTTTGTGGACTAATCGATAATACAAAAGACTCTTTCATAGATTCTTGTGTCAAATTGTTGGTGAAGTGCATCTCTCTCATTGTTTATGTGTTTATATTCTCTTTTTTCCATGCTTATGTATTGATAATCGAGTTATTCAATAGAAAATTGAAGAACAATTTTTTTATTAAAATATACGATTAAATTTTGAATAATTTTAATGTTTTCATCTAAAATCAATTAAATGAATTCTTAATTTCTCTTTAATTAATGGAATTTATTTCATCTCTTCTCTTACGGTTCATTTAAATTTACATAATCCAGTTTTTTTTTGTCTACCTTGCCTTATGAAATCTCATTATAAAACGAAAAATATCAAAGTTTAAGTCATAGAATCCATATCCGGTGGTAATTTAATCATTAATCAACCAAAAAATCTCAATCAATAAAACAAACATTGAACATTCTAGCCTAATATATCAACATAAACAAATCTAAATCCGGCTGAGATCCCTCTTGAAGCTCGCGAGGTCTAGTCCACTGCTTCTAAAGTGGTTTTGTGGTTACCTCTATAATTTATCTTAACACCTCGGAAATTATAAAGTGACAACAACTAGAAAGAAATACCTAATGACTAGGCCATGGGCCTGACCAACTCAACAAAGCTGACTTCTTCAGAAATCCACACAGCTAAAATTTCTTTAGCAAGTAAATTTATTGCAAAACAAAAGGTATATGGAACCTTAAGTGTTGGAAATATTCCAAAATTTAGGCGGCCATAACTTCATCATCCATTGGTTTTCGGACCAACTTACATAATTGGAAAGGTCTTTCCAAGTTATGTCATTCAACTTCAAGTAAAGGAAACATAGTATCCCCTCGAAAAAATGTTCCTTCATATACATATTACACCCAACCATCATTGTTATAATATTTTTAGTTTCCTCACTTAAATTTCTTCTATGATGGTTGTGTCTTAAACATTGCAACTACCGAAATACTCCCCCTCAACCCAACACTCCTTGGCAAGCTTCATGGCACCTGCATCTTTGACATCAATGGAAACATTTTCCCAACCTTTCTATCCTAAATACAAAAAATAATCCATAAATTTTCACAAAAAAAAATAATAATGCTACAAGATGTTATGACAATGGAATTCAACAACACCAAAAGACGTAAAATATATCTCCAAAAGTAATTAATCAAGAAAACTAGAAGGCAATGTAAAATATGTAGAAAGAAGTTGAAAAAATTATTGCTGAAGAAATAGAAGTTATATACCTCAAGTAAAATGAAATTACTGTTAAATTCAGAAGCTTAAGAAGGACAAGAAGTTGTTTGAAAATGAAGTACAATAGTTTATCAAGAAGGAAGTATTGAAATATTTAGATTTTCATGTCGAATAAAAAGGAATGAATAAAAATCCAATCAATACCAAACTGGCAAAATGAAAAACCATTGAAATGACATATTCAAATGTTGTAGTTCAAACGGTGAAAATTTTGAAGGCGAATATTTTTAACCAACTCGACAACATCGATACCAAGTATGAAATTCTTACAGCACACATGATAAGGGAAAATAAAATCACAATAACTCCTTAATGATATATTAATAACAAGAGCGGGCATCTCAATCAATACATTATTTGTATCACCTGAAGATAAAAACCTTGTATACTTATGTTCCGGATAATACTCATGAAAAATCCAGTCTTGTGATAAAAATTTATTTTAGCTATCAAATAATTTTTTTTTCTGATTTCACAAAATATTAATTTAAGGATCGTCATATTTCTTTTGAGTTAAAAAAATAAATTATCACTTAGATGATCATCTTGTATCATTGAATATGAAAATCTAAGAACACTAAAAGATATTAATAGATTACAAGCAAAGAAATAGATGACATGCCTTGTGATAAACTCTTTGAATTTTCAAGGAAAGAAATGTTATGAATATAATATATAAAAGTAATAAAAATAATAAATAATCATAATACTATTTAGATCAAATGTATTAGTTACTTAAGAGGCATGCCTTAAAGGACATGACTATTCATGAAGTGGAACATGCCTGTGTGTATTAAAATTAGGTCCTCATTTGTTACCATATCATCCAATATCTCGTATTTATTGTTCTTTTACCTTTTATATAAATATATTAATTTTCCTATATAAATGTATATTTACATAGTACATTTCAAACATTCTAACTATTCTATTGCATTTATGAACCCTATTCATTACAATATTCCTTTATGTGATGAATGATGAAATAAAATTCCGTCTTATAGCGATTTAATTTCAAAGCATAAATCTCCCTTGATATGGATTGATCTCGACCTTCACTAACATCTTAAATATGGACTAGGACTGGTTCATGGTAATTAGACTAGGTTTTCTCTTACAAGTTCTTTCAATATAATTGCATGGTCTCCTAATTTTCCCACTCTTATCTAATAGTTGAGTTTGAAACTCCATCTTCTTTGTGGGATCTTGTTCATCATAATTATAAGAAGGTTCATATGGTGGTTGATTTAGTCAAATTCTCTTCCAAAATTGAGAACCTCTTCTTTGCAAGATATTGAAGTTCTCGTAGATCTTTTGGCCATGGCAGAACTTTGTAGCTTTATGGCCAAACAAATGTATCCCTGAAAAATATCCACAATACACCCAAAAGAAACCTACTCCAATACTAATATGATCCATAGATTTTTGTGGATATCCCATTGGATAATTCATGACAACAGACCTAATAAGTTTTTACATAAAATCCAAAATCCATACTATGAGGTTATTTCTTTGGAATTTTATTTATTCAGTTTTATTTTCATATACAACATATAAAATATGGAAAATATAGAATATAAAAAAATTAAATCACTGAAAATTTGTAAAAACACACGATATGATCTTGAAAACCCTTACTAAAAATCCTATTGGAAGTTGAGGTTGCTTTTCTCTCTCTTTCTCTAAAGGGAATTGGATGCAAGTGAAAAGGAGTGAGACTTATGGCCAATGGGATTATATAGTGCCTGAGAACACTCTCTCTTTTATTTTTCTTAGTCCACACTCTACTAATTTTCTTATATATGGAACAAAAATACACATGTATAGAATGAAACCTCTTTTCCTCTAGTGGCTCTGTTATAACATGTCAACCTGATAAGCTACTAGTGGTTAATTTTGATTCCTTTAACCCTTAACTAGAGTTACAACGAACCCTTCGAGAGTATTCTTCATCATGTTTCCATGGCTAGCCCCTATTCCATGAGTAACGGGGTTGCCATGGAAACCTATCAGACTCATGGTGGTCTTAGATTTGCATTAATTTTTTATAAAAACATTTTTGAGGTATTTCTAGCATCCATGAAAATAAATTCCTCAAACTACCTATAGAAAGGTTTTCGACCAAAGTTTCCAAGATTGGGAGCCATTAGAAAAATGGTCCTATGATCTCATTTCTCAAAATTTTCCACTCAAAATAAATGAGAAGATGGATGAAAAATAATATAATGATAAAATCTAGATCAATATTAAAAGGTGCTCATATCCATTAATCAACACGTCGGATCAATGATTTTTGGTGGTTTTGGACCCCCCAATATGCATTGGATAATAGAAGTAGGGGTCCAAAATGGATCTTCAGACAATATACAAGTTGATGTACATGGAAAAATAGCATTGGATCTACATACACCCTATCCCCCTACCATTCCAAAAAATCTAGGGGACCCCTCGAAACTACTGAAGTTGATTACTAGGTGATGTCACAATGTATAATTTTTAATTGTCATACAATGTATCTCTCTAAGAAAAAAATATATATTTTTAATCATGGTTTAAGTTTCTACTTGAAACTATTAGTTTTAGGATTTATTTGTATAAAAACAATTGAAGGCTCGATACGATGGGGTCAAGTTTTTGCATATGAAGTTTGAGGTTTTTCACATACAAGGTCGAGGTTTTTCATATATACAAAGTATATATACAATTGGAAAATAAAAATCTTATCATTTGATTGGATTAGTATTTTTTCTAGGGAGAGAATGTATAAGTTTGTAAATTGTTTCTAATGTTAATGAAAAGCTCCTCCTTATGTTACTTATCTCATTTTATGAAAATAATTGAGGTATCTATACTAAGAACAACTTCCCCATTCATATTTCTCTACATTAACTTTATTGAAAATTAGTTTTATGAAGCATTCAATTTGTTTCTAACATGCTCCCTTTTTTCATTGAGTTTCTAGAAAAAATCATATAATGAAGTTGACATGTTTCGTGACTACTAGACTCTCATGCTTGGTATGTATTTCAAGGTAGTAGATTTTGAATGTTGGTTTAATATGCTTTATTTTATGTATTTTTATCTTATATTCTTCTAGTCTTCAATTTTACTTAATGTTTTTCTATCCTAACTAAATGTCTACTAGAAGATCAATAATTTATTGTATTGTGCTAAAATCATTATTCAGTTGATATAATTCCATATCAAATCAATCGTTTGAATGGATTCGTGCCTTGGCATATTTCTATAGACAAGAGCATCTCAAGGAACAACATCAAAATATTTCTAAATTGGCATCATTGATAGGGATTGAAGATATGAAGTTGTTTTTCCGCAGGTATAATCATATACCTCTTCTTATAGTGAATAAGAAAAAGGTTGGTTGAAATCGATCACGTGTTGAACTCTGCATAATTCATCCTAGCATATCAAAAAAGCTTTGGTAACCTAAATCCTTAAGAAGTGTCGGTATTATCATGTTTAGAAAAGCTTGTCTCAAAATTTAAGGGAAACACAAAGTAGGTACTACCTAAGGTATTCCTTCACAAACTTCTATTTCCATTAAATATATTGAAGTTGAAGATAAATTACCAATCTCTTGTACTATAACTAGGAAAATTATTAGTAAGCCTAATGCGAAAAGTCCATTTATTATTTCTCGGTCTTCCCTATTATATTTTCCTAGAAAAAAAATTAAATTTAAAATCATATTTGAATCTTATTTCTATTGAATACCGACAGAATATTCTCAATTTTTATAGTTTGGTGTTGTAAATATGCCAAATTAAAATGCCTTAGTAGTTGCTAAGTGTGCACCTCTTCAACTTCTTGCTTACATTTGCATGATTTCTATGAATGGTATCTTAGCATTGCCTAGCCTAATGAAATCACAAGTCACTATCAAACATCATATGTAATTGATCCATAATTTTGTTGATAATATGAACATAGAAGAAGAATATTTTTATATGAGGAATTTTGCTTATAGTCCTTAGAAGGAGATGTAAGGAAAAGAGTTAATAAAATTACATTCTAATTCAATTGGGCGATGGAAAGCTCTTGAGCCTACAAGATATTATATAATGGGATGAAAAATGATATGTTTATATTAAGTAACTAAATTTGGAGCCTGAAAAAGAATGGACAATTACTTCTTGAATTTACTAAGATGTTTAATAAGATCTATAATAAAGCATCAAAAAATATTAGCCTCTTATTAATTGTCGAAGTAAAATATTCTCGCATTTGAATCTAGATTTTCCTTAATGCTAAGAAAATAAGGTCTCGAAGCTTTTAGAGGCTATGTGGGATGATAATTTAGGAATAGAAGAAAATACAAGTACTTCAGGGAAAATCATAGTTAAGTTAGAGCCTAGTGACAAAAAGAAGTAAAAGTAAAAATCGAATTAAGTTAAATTTCAAACAAAGATGTACAAGAACAAAAGGTCAAGAATGATTAAGGAATTTATTAAATAAATTAGCAAAAAATGAAAAATGAAATAAATCTATCAAGAGAAAATCAAGAGCTAGTAAATGGAAATTATAATCAATTTAGAAGACTTGTCAACCTTCATATCTTACAAAGAGAGAGGATAATTTTGATCAATCAATTCAACCTCCACTAATATTTAGCGACTTTGTTGATGAGCACATTGTACCTTAAGAGGATGAAATAAATTGGATTGAAGACCATCTTACATAAGTTTTTGTAAATTAAATAAATTGTGATCAAACATCATTTTAAAATGAGGATATTAATGGTAATAATGTTGAATTATATTCTCAATATAAAATTTCCTTATATTTTCTTTAGGAATAATTACATAAAAATTATGATTTTAGACATAGAACTAATATAATAAAGAAATCATGTTAGCTCAAGAAATTTTATATGAACAAAATGAAATAAAGGGAAATAGTTGGGCGTTCTTCTTCAAAATACCATTAGAAAGTAAACAAGGTTAATGAAAGGAAGAAAAATAGATAAACATCAACTTATTTTAATTTAGAAATGAATGAGAAAAAATAAAAATTCTAGTTCCTTTCATTGAATTGGAAAGGAATCCAATCTATCGATAGAAAATGTCAAAGGTGAATTAATGTTCAAATATATTATTTCAACAAGATACACTCAATCTATAGGATGAATGCCATAGTGATATTTGGACCACATTTATAATTTTGAGGAGATGTAATATCCCTTTTATTTAACTCTCAATATACATGGGTATATGTTACATAATTGTGTGCTTGAGTTGGAGGTTCTCATGATTAAATGCACAGTTACCTATTGAGGAGTTATGTCTTGAGATAACTAAAGTTTATAATGATTTATTTTCTTTGTATTCTATAAAAGTAAAATGTGTTGGCATGAAAAAGTATTTAGTTGTAATTTTAGCTCAATTTCATGAGAGGTATCATAGTGGATATTATAGTTTTAATATTCACAAAATTAGGTATGCTATTGTCAATATATTGAGGTATCAAACTTGGAGGAACATTATGATGGATATGACATATGTAGCTATTCTAATGTTTGGAAGCAAAATGAGAGGAATCAATAGTGGAATTTTCGGGTAAAAAATGGGTTTCAAATAAAAAATGTACTAACAAAATCAACTTTAAAAAAATTAGTATGAATTCCAATATGATGATGTCATTTATACAGGTAATATTTTTAGAGGAAAAATAACAGCTATTTTTTTTAATCGAATTTTCAACTTAAGCGATAATTTTAAAATTTTAGTTTATGACACCTGACTGGATGCATAATTAAATTCCACATCCAATGAGTACCCATTTTGTGTACTTTTGAGTGAATACACTAAAAAAATTAAAAATAAATGAAAAATTAGCATGTTTTTTGTGTATTTGATTTTTTTTAATTATTGAGTTTCAGAAAAGTATCTTGATGATACTCATTAGTTAATATTTAATTCTAGATCTAGTAGAGTGTTTACACTTGACTTATGTGAGTAAACCTATGCATAGACAAACTAAAAATGCAATAAAAAAAGTAGTTTTATTTCTTTCCTTTTAAAAATTATAACTCTTATTTTACTCTATTTTGTAGGATATGCCCATTTTATACATTGAGATTCCCCTAATGGTAAAAAAAAATTGAATCTTGCATATACAATTAGTAATCCAAAGCATCCCAATATATTTCATGTATATAGTAAAATCAGTTGCAGGTCTTTGTAAGCATTTTTATTTGCTGGAATGTTGTATTTTATTTGTAGATATTGGTTCAAAAACATTTTATTCTTGATTAAAATATGTATATTATTCATGATACAAATATTTTAGGAAATGGTGTATGGAAAAGATTTATTTCTATGGAGCTTCTTCAAAATATGGTTTGGTGCTGAAATTTTATTAATCCTTTTGTGAGTTAATTAATTTATCTTGCAAGTTTGAGTTTGAGATAATAATAATGTGGTAGAATATGAGGGATTAGTTTTAGGACTAGAGAATGACAAAGGTGAAGATTCAAAATATTGTTG
Organism: Pinus albicaulis; assembly: GCA_034641835.2. Taxonomy (NCBI): domain Eukaryota; kingdom Viridiplantae; phylum Streptophyta; class Pinopsida; order Pinales; family Pinaceae; genus Pinus; species Pinus albicaulis. Next base: position 690,263,042 of record CM076576.1, on the reverse strand, counting down.
TATTTAAAAATTTGGAATTGGTGGTTTGACAAATAAGATATTCATGTCAAAAAATAATCCCAAGTTAAGGTTATATAAAAATGAAGTATGGGATTTAGTTGGAAATTTCTTCTTGGAATTTAATATTAGCTCGGTTCTAAAGAGAAATATCAATTATCGGGAATCTCTTGCAATGTTATCTAACACATTCAAGCCATCTACAAAACCACAACTTAGATTATGAAGTAGGAATGAAGATATAGACCCACAATTCCTAGTTGCAAACATTGGGTTTTAGAATAACTTGATAAATTATATAAGGCTTAAAATGATTAATGAATTTTATACCTCACTCTTGCAGTCAATGGCGGTAGAAGTATATGGTGTAGAGCTTGCACATTATAATATTGAGTGGATCGATATGATTACAAAATCACGATTATGGAATAAAATATATTTTTCTTTTTATTCCTAAGGGATTAATTGCTATCTCAGAAATGTATTTGACCTTTCAATACTATTATTAATATATCTACTAATTTGTAGAAAAGTTGAATAATGCAATATTGAGGCCTAGAAGAAGAACAAAATTGATTAAAGCTTTCTAAATCATTACCTATTGATATGAAAGAAACATATATAAATATATTGAAAAAAAATTATTAATATGGAAAATATGATGCACTATTATGTGTGCTATCTAAACATATTAATTTAAATGCCTTTAAATCTAAGATACAGTGTTTGAGTAGAAGTTTAGAAATTAATCACACTGCTGATCCCGAAAGGTAAAGAAATGTTCGGTAAATATTTATGGGCTTATCTTAGATATTTAGATGAACAGCTAATTAATTTTAGTCATAAAAATAATGGGAAAATTAAATTTATGTGTTGACTTCATAAAAATAAAAAATTTCTCTTTTAAAAAGGAAATTATTAACATGCAGAATCTAAATACATTTGTAGAGGAAGATAAAGTATCTAGAATTGTCATGATTGATGGCGTTTTAGGTTATAAGTAGGTGGTAGTGAATCCTAATGGTCAAATAAATGTTTTCTACTTACAACAGGGCATATTATCAAAATTTCCTTTGGTTTAATAAATATGGAAATGTTTTAGAGGCGATTCAGTCTTTAATAGGAGAAAATTATAAATTTATTTGTGATATGTCTAGATGATTTAACAATTGTTTTCAAATTCCTGTTGAACATTTAGCAACTTAAAAAATATAAAATTTTAGTGTCTCTAGAAGATTAGGTATTTCATTGGTGCTAAAATTACATTTCTAAGAAGGAAGGAATTTACTTGGTCAAATTCATTTAAGGAGGAAGTAGGAGAATTAATCAGATAAATTTCAAGCAATTAAGGCTATTGTTTTACTAAGTAAAATAAATTATGATATTTCTTAGGTAATAAGTTGTTGAATATTCAACTACTGAAGCTGGAAAATATGACAAATACCACCATACAAGTTGTGAGTATGCTGTAATAATCATTGTAAATTTTTCAAAGGTAGACCTTGTGGCAATCCTCCTGTATATATAAGTTCTGCATTTTGGTATTAGTTTTGGATTTATTTGTGTAAAAAGCTAGTTGAGCAAGTGTGGTGGGGTCCAAGTTTTTTGATATAGGTTGAGTTTTTTGCCTTTAGTCAAGTTTCATATACTGATATATATAATTGGAAAATAAACATCATTTGGTTGGATTAGTATTTTCAGAATGTATAAAGATTTGTAAATTGTTTCTGAATTGTGAAAGAATCCTCCTTATATTTGCCCTTATCCATTTTGAAAATAATTGAAGTATCTATCAGAACTACTTGCAAAATTCATATGTCTCTACATTAACTTTATTTCGAAAATCAGTTTTACAAACGTTCAATTTGTTTCCGCCATATCCCCTTTTCATTGAGTTTCTGAAGAAAAATTCCATATAATGAAGTTAGTATGTTTCATATTTCTTTAAGCTCTATATTGCTTGGTATATAATCACCAAATCATACGATTTTAAATCTGCAATAATATTCTGTTGATTGCATATGTATTTTTTATCTTTCTTCTTCTGATACCAGTTTTACTTAATGTTTTTCTATTCTAACTAAATGTACACGAAGTCAACTAATTTAATATATTCCTAAAAATCATTGAAGTTAATATAATTCTATATTAATTAATGTTCACGTTGATTAATTTTTAACTGTTCTCTGAATAAGTATCTTAAAGACCTTCATCTGTTTCTAAATTGAATATAATTAAATTGTGATTTGATATAAAGTTGCTTTCTAGGTATAGCTCTTCATATCTTCTTTCTAGTGAATAAGAAAAAGGTTAGTTCAAATCATTCACATGTTGAATACGCATTAATCATCCTAGCATATCAAAAGATACAAGTAACCTAAATCATAGAAATTATAGGTATTATCATGTTTAAAAATGCTATGTCAACAATTTAAAGAAACACAGTAATTTTTCTAAGATGTACTACAAGCATATTTTAGGCTAAATATGAAGTTGAAGATAAATTACAATCTCTTGTGCTATATGGAAAAATATTCAATAGCATAACGTACTAAAAAGTCCACATTTATATTCTTTATAGGTCTTCCCTATTATATTTTCTAGAAAAAGTAGTTAAAATCATATTGAATCTCTTATTATCTTTAATAAAAACTGGAAGTCATTTCTCAATTTTTTTTATGGTTGGTCTGTTGTAAATAAACAATAAAATGCCTTATTTGATTCTTTATTCTTTTTCATTAACTTCTCTCCCCATTTATGAATTTCTATGAATGGTATCTTAAGCATTACCTAGCCTAATAGTCACAGGTCACTATCAAACATCATATGTATTTGATCCATAATTTTGTTGATAATATGAGCTTATACGAAGAAGAAAAGTTTTATACTGTCCAGGAATTTTTGTATAGTCCTTTAGAAGGAGATGTAAGAAGGGTCAAGAAAATTACATTCTAATTAAATTATTGATGGAAATACGAACACTTTGTCGTATATAATGGATGAAAAATGATATAATAAACATATTACTTAGCTAAATTGAATGAGAGAAAAATAATGTAAGTTAGTTCTTAGTTATCAGATGTTTAATAAGATCTATAATAAAATATTATTATCTAACCTCTTTCTTAAATTCATAAAAATAAAATATTCTCTTGCATTTGAATCTAGCTTTTCTTTAATGCTAAGAAAATGAGTCTCCAACTTTAGAAGCTATTTTTGGTGATAATTTAGGAATAGAAAGTATTCACAAGTACTTCGAGGAAAATCATAGTTTACGTTAAATTAGTAGTGACAAAAAGTAAAAATACAAATCAGATCATTAAGTTCATTAAAGATGTACAAGAACAAAGGTCAAGAATGATTAGAAGTTATTAAATAAATTCTTAAAGAATGAAAAATGAAGAACCAAATCCAGCAAGGTAAAATCAAAAGAGCTGGTAATGAAATTAACAATCGTTTTAGATAGCATCTATTTATGCATACAAAGAGGATAATTTTGATCAATCAATTAACCTCAATAATATTTAATTACTTTTTTGATGAACACATTGTAGCTCAAGAGGATGAAATCATTGGATTGAGAACCATCTTACATAAATTTGCAACAATAAATTCGATCCAAACATCATTTCAGAAAATTGGAATGTTAATGGTAATAATGTTGAATTATATTCTCTATAATATAAATTTTATATACTATCTTTTTTTAGAACCAATTACATAAAATTACTGATTTTGAGGCATAAGACCAATACATTAATAAAGAAATCATGTTAACAATTTTATGAAACAAATAGAAATAAAGGAAAAGATTCTGAGTGTTCTTCTTCAAAATATAAAATTCAAAAAGTAAATAAGGACAATGAAAAAGCAAGAAAAATGAATAAAACATCAACTTCTTTTAATTTAGAAAGTCAATTAGAAAAAATAAAAATTCTAGTTCCTTTCATTGAATTGGAAAGGAATCCAATCTATTAATAGAAAATGTCAAAGGTGAATTAACATTCAACTATATTATTTCAACAATATGCACTCAATTTACATGATGATACCTTTAATTGATATTTGGACCATTATAGTTTTAAATTATAATATCCCTTTTTATTTAATTCTCAATATACATGGGTATATGTTACATAATTGTATGCTTGATTTGGAAGGTTCTCACAATTAAAATTCTAAGTTACTATTGAGAGATTATGTCCTTTAGATAACTAAAGATTATAATGATTTATATTCTTTGTATTCTATAAAAGTAAAATGTGTTGCCATGAAAAAGTATTTAGTTGTAATTTCAGCTCCAATTTCATGACGGAGTATCATCGTGGATATTATAGTTTCTAATATTCCTATAAAATTAGTGTCTCGTATAAACATATTGAGGTATCAATCTTGGAGGAACATTATAGATGGGTATGACGGATGTAGATATTCTAATGTTTGGAAGTGAAATGAGAGGAATCAATAATTAGAATTTTAGTCAAAAAATGGATTTCAAATAAAAAATGTACTAACAAAATCAACTTTAAAAGAACTAGTATGAGTTCAATATAAATGATATCATTCTTGAAATGTTGACTATTTTTGGGGAAAAATAACAGCTATTTTTTAATCGAATTTTCAGCTTAGCCAGAATATTTTACTTTCATTTAATAAGTAATTTAAATGTTTGATCAATATATAATTTAATAATTGTTCATACAAATTAAATAAAGGTATTAGGTTGTATGTAAGGAGACATATCATTAATTTGTTGTAACCACCCTCTTCCTACATCTACCACCCAATAGCTGACAACGGTGTAAAACATGTGACAGGCTGTAATATGAGTTCAACTTCCTAGATGACATACATGAGGAAGCGATCGACGAAAACTTAATAAACGAGACCTTACATTGAATCAAAAACCTTACAAGGAGGTGGTCTAGCCTCCCAAACCCACGAACCTAAACGGGGGCTAATGTTTGACCTTCAATTTAAGCCTTAGCTGACATATGAGGAAAGGAGTGGCTATCCTTTCTGTGACATGAAGCAGAATACGGGCAGACCAAAGTACATTGTATGTGCATTGCTTAACTAGGAATTTGTGCTACGTTTTAGCCCCAAAGCCCGGTTGGCAGTCGAACTTCATGAAATTTTAGGAGAGGGTTAAATAACGATAAATGGTATGGAAAATTACATTATCAAGAAATCATCTGGACCCTCTATGCATGACGAAATTTAGTCAAATATACAAACATTGCATCTATAGGTATAAAAAATAGTTACTGCTTCATAGGTCTCTTACAAATATGAGAATAGATAAAGCATTACTCCCACATACATCATAAGCTACAATACGAGTCTATTTGACCATAGATACATTTTGCATTCATTTATAGGAAAAAAATAGATTTAGCCATACATCATCAGCGATCAAATACTATGGTTATAAAAAACATAATAGCAAAGAGAAATACAATGGAAATAACAACAAATAAATCCAACAAAAACCAATACATTTACCTCACATACTATAGAAATGACTCTTCGTGCTGATGTGTAAACTAAGCGGAGATGGGACTTCCATTCACACGGCCATAAATTGGCTAAGCCATGTATCATAAACTAATCTTTAATTTTAACATATTCCAAGCATGAATGTGGTACTTTTATCAAACATGTCAATCGGCACCCAATCAGGAAGATACCCCAGGACCAAACAGTCGTTCCACCTCACACAGTCTGGACATCACTGCTCATCATGGATTTTCTCTGTATCCAAGTTGTTCAGGCTCCAAAATGTTTATTCAACCAAGGCTTGCAGGACTAGTAACTCAAACCCCGTTGTTCCTGAGACCAGTCAAAATTTGTCAACCAAGCTTTACGGGACTAGTAGCTCAACCCTAGTTGTTTATGGGCTCTAAGTTGTCTCCAACCAAGGCTACAAGACTAATAATTCAACCAATAACTCTCAAGTCAAGCTTAGACGTTTGTACAATGAGTTCAGACTAATAACAACATGCCCAGTTTTCTGGAGCTCTGGTCATTTGTCAGCAAGTCTCTAGGAACTAATAACTCCACCCACAACTGAAAGTCCTAAGAACGAACTAGAAAACAATCCAATGGAAATAAACACACAACACCATGGCTATCCAAGAAATGGCAAGGCTAGGAAAAACCACATGCATAAAACATCCATGCCAAAACAAGCGAGGAAAACACATGAAACTTGTTTTCACTTAGAACCTAATATGAATGATGGTCCCAATACCCCTCTTGTGCTTTCACTCTTCTTTACTTTTCTGCTCCAAATACCAGGTATCTACATTCTCCAAGAGTGCTCCAATAAAAATCTAAGTATCCAAGAGTATGTGTGTGAGAGAGAGAGAGAGAGAGAATAACAAAACAACATTACACTTACCAAATCTTACAATTGTTCATAAAACCTTCATTTGCAGTACCTCTATTTCCTTCATTTTGTTATTTCCTTCATTTTCCTCACATTCCTGTGACCTTTACTTCCTTCATTTTCTTCTAATAATTTCCATTATTTTCATAAATAAAATTCCAATTAATGCCTCGTCATCTTTCAAAAGCCTTTGTCAATTTCCTTTGTATAACACCAAACCGAAATGAACACACGCTGGGATCTTTCCCCGTTTACTTGGAATAGTATACATAATTTTTGTTCTTATATATTATTTACATGGTTGCACTAAGGTTATTTCTGAGAACCCTCCCCTTGGGTGAACACCTTCCTTGGTGTTTAATGAAACCTATGACCAACAGAACTATTAGAAGCAAAACATACTACATGGAAGCTTTATAACCCTACAACTGAACAATGTATTTACAATGACCACTAAAGAAAACATGAAAATCATACCATTTGCTAGAACTTTATACAAAAAACTCATTACGGTATTTACAATAAGAAAAACATATCAGTTCAACTAACAAAAATAATCATATTGTTTGTAAAAATTTATAAATCTAGCTTGATAAAATATTTACAATAATATGCATATGATATATGCATTTCCTTCAACAAAAGCAAATGCCATTATGAGCAACAGAAATCTGACTCACCTCCACCCTCAAAGTAGTACCATGATTCACCTCCTTCTAAATTAGATATACACAAGTGAAAGTACGTCACGGCTGCTTGTGCTACAATCTTGTGCTATTGTGTCCTTAGTGAACAACTACCCGGCTCATTGTTCGAGGGCACACTCCCAATGTGCATACGATTCCCACTTAAAATGCTAATGACCAAGCTCAAATCCATCCCCGTTCTTCCCTTATCTTCTACACGATTCACCTCAATGTCGTTACCCATACATGTAGGCACTCACCCAGGTTATTGGCACCCCCATATATTGGGAAGTCTATACCTTGGCAAAGGTTTCCTCACATCGGAAGGTCAAACAACCAAGGCATATACCTTCACTCAAAACCATCATACTAGCCATAGCATGCTCATGGATAGTAGTGGAAAATATTGGGTATGAGTGTCCCACAATGGCCCTGCTCCTTAAGTGCTTTACCAGCACACTACTTCTTGTTTTGAATTCCTTTTGTTCATGTTGCTAATGCTTGAAAACAATTTCAACCACCCAACCAAAAATTTCATGTTTTCTTGTTACAAAAGCACATAAATGCCATTGGATTCAAAATAAATTGAAATAAATCCACATCATGCCTCATTGGTAGCTCACCGATAAGGGTACACTTATAATCTCTGCACAGTACACAAGTCAATAGTTGTTTGATCAAATCATCATATTAAACCTGTCACATCTGGATGAGTCCAGAACACAATCATCATAGGTAAAAATCATGAATCATTTAATAATCTAACACGTGTAAATACATAAATCACATGTAACCATCATAATTAATCATAGATCATATGCCAATAAAAGCTAAAATGAAATACAGTGTATCAACAAACAATTCTAACTTACTTCTTCCCTTTGTTCTTTTTGTGCCCACTAGATTGGTTTCTACATACACTCGGCAAGCACCAATTCCCTTTGCTTATTTTTACTCATATTTTACATAGTATACATCACAAAACTTACATCCACACAAGGCGGACAACACCACCACAATGCATACACCGACATTCGGCGGAAAACATAGCACATACATACTACACCAGTGTACAAAAAAACACATACACCAACGTACAAAATATACATCTACACCCATTGCACAATAAAACACAATACCATATGCCTACTGCTGGCATAAAACACATACACCTACACCCGGTGTACAATACAACACAACACCTATACATACACATAGTACAAAACAACAAATACGAATGTCAAGATACCACAACTACAGGTACACGTGCATAGCCTTTGGATGCCCATAACACAGATAGACGTCTATGCACAAATACCATGTATACAAGTAACATGAGCTTAACACATCTGTACATAGGACCACATGTACACATCACAACCTACACAATGTGTGAACAAAATCACATGTACAAGCACATGCATACAATGTGTAGACAACGCAAAATGTACACTTCACCACCTATGCAATGTGTGCACAATACCACATGTGCATGGAACCACATACCTGACATGTGTAAACCACATGTACACATTGCTACATGAATTACATGTGCAGCCACCTACACACATCTCCTTGTACAACATGTACACAACACATGCTCACAAAACCACATGAAATCATGCAGACAACACGCCAAATTTACATGGCACCATATGTGCACATCACGCACACAATACCATATGTACATATCATTGCATATTCAACATGGCAAACACGTCACGGTACATAAACCTACATAGACATGCGCACAACACCACATGTCCAACATGTACCTTAGTATGATATGTATATGCATATACGACACATGAAATACACAACATCGTATAGAAAACATGAATACAACATCATTTGTACACAATAATAAATATGTGCACCACCATCACCATAGAGTACAATCATGAATATAAAACATGCACAACATATACACCACATTAGTCTTGCACACACATAGATCACCTTTCTTGACCCCTGACAACCTTGCTTGTTACTCTTTCCACTATCCAATCTTATCTTAGCATGTCCACATATCTCACACTCTTTCACTTCCATGATGTACCCTCAACCTTACCTATCCATAACATAAACATAGGCATAGTACAAGCATATAATAAATTCATATCCATGATACTAATATCACAACTCACCAGCTACTCCTTTGCCTTTGGATTCCTCGAGAAGACAAGCATTATTTGTTCTGCATAAGAAATCATTCTCACAGCAAACTATGAAAACCCTATATACCTTTGACATAGATACATACATACATACATACATACATATAATCGTTAGCATAAAACAATCATTATTGTTTCATTCAACAACATAAATACACATATCTACATAAACATTAGCATCATGATCCATGGTGAGCCTCTCGGAACACCACATACATACATACACACACATGTATACATATATCAACATAATGTGATCAAAACACAATTTCTAGATATAATAAGGTACAGGTTAAAGAGAACTTCTTTATCCATGAACAACGTGCATAACATTGAGAACCATGATTCCTAACATAGCCAAGTCATTTAACACTTGAGATCCACTTTCTTTACCTTTTACGGATTTACCTTTCTCATTTCTCTGTACTTTGTACGTTTACCACAATGGACCCCGGTCAATTCAATCAAAATTCATAATCTTACCTTCCATTGTTACTCACGCATTGTGAGCCACTCATCTAACATTTACCTTTTTGGAGTTTCATTCGGCTATTCCTTAGCTTCATTAATATCTTTCCAATAATTCAGGACTCTCAAAAAAAAGGAAAAGAACACAAAAAAACAAGAGGAGAAGAGCATGAGAAACAAAAAGCAATATGACACCGCAAAAAAGTGGCATGGCCATGCACTAGATGTAATCAAGACGCAAATCAAGTGCAACAAATCACAAGAGACCAAAAGAACAAGACTAGAAAAAAACACCATGACACAATTCCCCATGTGTTTCAAAATCTTCTAGGGAAAGATCAACTTGAGCCTTTCAAATATTTCATGGCATATCTTTTGTACAATCCCAGCCATCTATCTGCCATAAACACATAACGTTGATGCATAAATAAACATAACAACATGGCCAGCCCTTTACCTAGTTGTGCCAAGCATGTTGAATGGTAGCCCAGACACACATATCAGCTAGTATGTACCAAATATCAAGACAACACATATATCAATTTACGACTAAATTTTTACCAAGACTAAAAACCATGTCATAATCCACAATCAACTCACATTATCAATAATAATACATAATTCTACAACTATCACCTACTTACACTCAAATTACATATCCTTGTCACAACACATATGTGTTAGTATAACCATATTTAAACAATACCATTTCTTCATGTAATATTATAGAAACATATACTCATATTATGTAATTAATCAAACATTCAAACAACTTGCAAACATACCATGTTAAACTGATCAACTATATATGACATAATCAAACACTTAAAAATAGTCAGCACCAAGTATACGACATAAGAAAAAATCACACCTCAATGTATCTCGGGAGAATATCTTATCTCCAAAATCAATCTAGATTAGCACACTATAACATCACAACATATCAACCCAATCATAAATAAGGTCATGATATCCCATAAAAATATCAAGGTAACATGTTCACACCTAAACTCATAAACAATTTTCATTCATGCATACAATGCCTGCAAAGTTAGTCTAGACAACACACTATCATAATTAGGCCGACTCATGCATAAATTTCACAACCCTAACCATCAAGTCACTAGCATGTAACAACAAAAAGTTATATATCATGCTTATCAAAAACATGTAACCTAATAATAAAGCTAACAATAATACAACAACAACATTTAAACCATAACATTCTCATGAACAACATATAAGTTAGCTAACATAAAAAAAGAACAATAGCTATCCATACCACCACGGAGTTGCTATCATTCATGACTATTTGACACATTACATATACCCGCATAGTCAACTAACATCTATAATTTATGTAACCATAACATCAATAGAATGAAAGAGAAATATATATGTGCATATAACAATCCTTAACCTACATACATGCATGCCCAACATCCAAATATGTATGAAAGCGACATGCTCTTTCCTCGAGGTTCAATGTTGTAACTTCACTTTGATAGTGCGAATATCCTTTTCTATCTTAGCCAACACATTAGCATCATAACATACCAATATCATCATTGATGACCTAATTTCATACAATGACCTTATGCACAACAACCTCTCTCAAACCAATACAAACTTCACCACATGCACCCTTTGTTATCACACATAAATTTTCAAAATTTCATTGATAGAGTCACTCACCTCACTCGGCTAGGTTTCAATTTGTCCTAATAGATTGGATCATGAATATGATGAAATGAAAATTTCCATGAAATAAACCTTACCCTAAGTCTAAAACCCCCCATTATTCATGTCATGTTAGTCAAGTACACCCATTCCACTTAGTTTTCACATGCATGGTCTCAAATCAAACAAATGCCGGTTGTCTATTTTTTCTTGTTTTTGGTAGCGAATTTAACTTTGAGGTAAGCTGATTTCGCTACATAATCACCTTACAATTCCATAGTGAATCGTCCAAGTTCATAAACGCTGTCTTTGCGAAATCTTGTTTTTTACGCAAAAAAGAGCATGGTGAGTTGTCAAAATTCGATAATTAGGTGATAAAGGTGAGGTCACCCAATCAATTATCATGATCACCCAAGCATACAAGATCGTAATTACCATCATTATTACATTTTTATTCCCACAATTGGCATCATTATCCCAACTTTCAAATTACAATTTTTAATTCATCTCAAAGCATCTCTTTGTCATTTGTTGTTCGAGCCTTGCATGCGACGGTCAATTATCATATTTGAAGAGTTGACTCCCATAGTAGCGGCTTGTTGTCTAGTGTTTTTATCTATAGGTGTCAGTTACGGAAGATAATGTGGTAATAAAGCATAATGGCAATAAAGAAAGAAGGTGAATAGGGAAGGCTCTTGTGTTAGATACGAGCCCATGGACCTCAAACTATTAAATGAAGAACCTAGTTTTATGCATGGAAAATTTTAGGGCTAACTGCAATTGGGCTATTTTTCCATGGTTTTCCAAAAAAAAAGATTTTCCAATTTCTATTTTTTTATGAAAAATAGTTCTTAAATTTACAATATAAAATTATTTTATGTTAAAATCACCAACATTATATATACAATATATATAATATCATTATAAATTTTAATAATTTTACAAATACATCATTAAAATCTTTATATTTTTCATATTAGGGACTAGTGAGATTAAGCAATTTTTTAAACTTCAAGGTAATTTTCATCCTTCAAATTTTCCTGGTTTCATGGAGGAATTCATAAATGTCACATGTACGTAATTATCGAAGAATCGAGATTTCTGCGAGATATCGAGATTTTGCAACGAACTTTATAGGCACAACCTCTAAGGTGGGGGTTTTAAATTTCAAAGTATCACACGATACCATTTCTCGAGCTACAAAGATACCAAGAGAAGGTGAAGAGTGGTTCAAAGCCACCTAAATTCAAAATGCAAAGCTGTGAGGAATTTGTCAAGAAGCCGAACACATTCGAGCTAACATGACACGGCATTCCAAGGAGATTTATGAAATAAAATTATTCTTAATTTTTGTTTGCTTGATCCATAAATACTTTACACCGAGAGGCTTCATATGGTTTATCTCTACCATTTGGAGCTATTTACATTTCACTAGTAAGAAACCCTTGATCTTCCTTTATTTTTTGAGCTTAGGGAGTATGTCTGATAAGGTTCAAGACGGGGGTTGAAGAAAGCATTGAGACATCGGTTTTTTCACCATGTTTTTATTAAACTTTTAGTGTTGGAAGAATTGAAGAAATTAAAGAGATATTGGGCATCTTTCCTTTCCCTGAGTGGGTATGAATTTGGATTATGTGACACCTAAGAAAACTGCAATAAAAACTACACTGTCTCCGGTATAATGAGAGGTGTAAATGAAGAAGGCGAGCCTATCTTGGAGCCAAATGGATGTTGAAAGAGAACCTATACTAGAGGCGGATATCCCACAACCTTCACCTGACAAGAAAGATTAACAAGCATGGTAGCATGAGGATAACTAGAATTCAAACCATTGGAAAGGAAATCTTGAAGACATCCTCCAATGACTAGATATTGAAGAAACTCCAATTTTCAGCAGAGACATTAAAGATGACAAGAGGAAGAAAGCAAAAGGTAACAAAAATGTTAAAAATTTAGATTTTGCGGGAGAATATGCGGGCTTCATATTCCAACCAAGGAAACCACTTACTAGGATACAACTTGCAAGGAGTGTCATGGAAAACAAGAAGACAAGAAATGTTGACAAAGAAGTAACTGTCAGAGAAGACATCATAGACCTATCTCCGACGAAGAGTTTTTTTAAAAAAAGGAAAGGAAAACAGCATATGGTGGAAAAGACTAAAGTATAGGTGTTGAAGAACAATTAAGAGATGCTGAAGAGGACTTAAAGTCTGCAAATTAGCACTACGGGAGGCCAATATAGACGAAAGATGATGGCAGATTTTTAAGAAAAAGTGAATGATCAAATGAACCAATATGATAAATCACTAACAAATGCCAAGGTTGCTAAAAATAACACTTCCATTGAGAGTGTCATGAAAAACACCGAGAGAAAGAGAAACCTATGGTTACGGTCACGAAAGGAAAAATCTCGAGGATAGGTTAAAAAACTAGAGGACCAAATGGAGATGATTCATGAAGAATTGAAAAGGAGGTGAAAATCAAAGTGATAAATGAGCTGAGGAGATGCAACCTTTTACTTGTAGACTGAAGCAGGCCAAAAGTTTGAGGAGTTGGCCTACACATTTTTGACAAATTTTGCGGCATTTAAGAAACATCAATTTCAGTTTGGAAGGTGAAATTTTGAAGAAAAATGAAATTTATATGTTTTTCTACTAATTAAGCAAACAATTTTAAGTAAGCAAAGTCCAGAGGCTTGAAGACGGTTACATACGAAATCCAGTGATTCATGCAAAATATCATTTGAAGCTGGAAACAAAAGAAGTATAAGGTGTATCTTTAGCTTATTATCTAACGAGCATATCCCAATCAGAAAGCTAAAAGTTGACCTTAGATAGGTTTAGTGATTTTTCTGAGAAAACTCACTCTAATTGCCTATTCCACTATATTTACTGACAGTGGGAAATTTTAGTTGTATATTGGTGTTTTGAAAGGTATTGAAGGACATCCAACCACATCGAGGCACTAGAGAAAGGTAGTAGTGGGACACTCGACGAGATTTACTCCTCGAAAAATGCACCACCTTTCCCGGCTTAGCATGAAGATAGTGATGAAATGTTATGTTTCTCCTTAAAGTAGGGTGATTAGTTCCTAAATCTAGTGGGTATATTTATGTCTAGGTTATGGTGAGTGCACTCGAGCACTTGGTTATCATTGATGTAATTATCCCATTATATAAGTGAGTTTAATAAATGAAAATTATATTCTATGTGTATATAAGTCTTAAGTTATTAGGTGTCTTTTTTAGTTCAAAGACCATAGTTTATGGTTAAGATATGTGTTAAAAATGATGGTTCAATGATCTAGCCGGTGGGCGGTCCAAATATGAACAATAGCCTATTAATAGGAAGAAGTGCCAAATGAGAACGGGATGGAAATTTTTTCATTACCTTTTCACCACTATTGTAAATTTTTTATCATCAATAATATACGGTATTTTGTGCTTCGCTCTAAGATTCTTTGATTGTTTCAATAGGCTTATGTGTATGTTTCTTAAAATCTTGTTTCCGTATCTTGATGTTGAATTAATTAGGAGTGTATTATTATTAGCAAACTTTGAATTACTTTTAACATTAAACTATTGAATATTCATGTGTGTGTAATGTGTCTTTCATTGAAACATTAAAAGCCTCGGCTTCCGGAAGGGAGAGCTACTGTGTTCCCGTTACTACACTGCCCGACTCACTTATAGCCCAATGGTAGTGAACCTTATTTCATTTTTCACCTACCTAATAAAATACATTGAGGTAGATATCACAGTTTAATATACCAGTTGAATCCTAGTGAGCCAATCATAGGTTAATTTGAAAGCCCTCTCATCTTTGAAGAGCTAATCCTCGGTCAAAATCTGGTTTGAAAAAATTACTCTAAAACATGGTGCCCTGAACCTTCTCAGTCTCCAATTAGGACATAACACACCCACATACAGCATGTATAACCCATCATGAACGACTGATACATGTCCAACATATAGTATAGCATAAGCAAGTATACACGGAAAACGAGAGAGGCATGACCAATATGTGACATCATAAACAATACATACACATGTAGCAACATGTGAGAAAGCATGTAATACATAAGAAAAACACGTAACCAATCATACCTTAATGACAACATGTTGTAAAAAAACGACATCAACACTTCCATGGTGACACCCACGCCACCATGGAAGACACAACATGGATGCAGCAACCATATACAGAACAAAATCATACTAAACATGTATGTAATCCAAAATAAATGCATAGTCAACAGACTTACATCAGGTCAGGTTGAACCATGTACGTACCACTCTTTAACACCCTCTTGCCACATATACCCAAGTAATCGATGTTGAGTTAAGCATGCGGCAAGAGGCTACAACAGAATTCAACCTCCTAGATGACATGATTAGTGGAACTGCAAAAGCACAGCAAACTGAGCCTTCATCTAAACACCTCCAAGAGGTATTCCAACCTCCCAGGACCCTAAACCTAAAGGGGGACTGATTTTGACAA
Source organism: Pinus albicaulis (assembly GCA_034641835.2). NCBI lineage: Eukaryota > Viridiplantae > Streptophyta > Pinopsida > Pinales > Pinaceae > Pinus > Pinus albicaulis. The sequence continues at coordinate 690,247,144 of CM076576.1, read as the reverse complement.
ATTTAAGCCTTATGCTTGGGCATGTAAAGGCAAGGGAGTGACTAGCAACCTATAGAAGTGGGAATGTCAAGGCAAGGTCGCGGCCACGACACCAAAAAAAAATCGAGTTATGTGCATGCAACTCGATTCATGCCATAACCACTGTCCCGACCTAGGTCACTACCCATAACTTCATGAAACTTTAGGAGACTTTAAATTACATTAAAATTATGGAAAATCACATAATTAGGAAATCATTTTTGCCACTCCTAGCCATGACATGAATTTCTTCAAACATGTCACACACATTGCATCTAAATGTATAAAAAACATATTTAACGTGGGGTCTTAAAAATATATAAGTCTTAAAAACATTATTACCTACTTCATAGCTACAATATAGTTTATTTGACCATAGGCCATTGTACATTCATTGGTACATAGATAGATCCATGCAGCAATCCTTGACCAAATACATGCTTATAAAAAACATATTCATAACATAAATACATGGATATAACATCAAATAAATCCATAAATAAACTAATACATTTTCATACTGAATACTAGATGAATGAGCTCTTCATTTCTAAATGTAAACCAGCTAGAGATGGTACATCCATGTTCCACCCGACCATAGATTGGCTAAGCTAGTATCACTTCAATAATCATTTTATTCCATATTCAAGCACAAATGTCGGACTTTATCAAACACATCAATCACCACCAAACTGGGCTCAGAGACCAAACTCATCTCAAACCCAAACCAATGATTCCGGCTCATGGTTGATCACTATGATCACAATTGGACTCTATCTAAGATGTTCTAGGGCTCTAGATTTTTGTTCCAGCCAAAACTAGGACTAGTAACTCAGCCCAACTATTACAAGGCTTCTAGAGTGTTTGTCCAAATAGGGATTCAGGGACTATAGCAGCACAATGGTTTCGGGCTCAGTGTTTGTCCAACTAAGGCTCTAGGACTAGTAACAACACCCCTAGGATCTAGAGTGTTTGTACAACCAAGGTTCGAGGACTATTAATGCAACCCAACAACTTTCCATGAGATATTGAGAATTTGTCCAACCAAGGCTTCCGGTACTAGTAACTCAACCCATAGTTTTAAATAGGGCTCTAGAGCGTTTGTCAAACTAATTGTTTGGGAACTAATAACTCAAAGCAAACTAAAGGAATCATGAGATCTAACCGAGAAAAAAATCAATGGAAATAAACCCACAACAACTGTGGCTATCTAGGAAATGGCAAGGCTAGGAAAATCCACATGAATACACCATGCATACAAAAAAATAGTGAGGAAAACATACATGCAACTCGATACCTACACTCGGAACCTATTTTAGATGATGATCCAAATTTCCTATTGTGCTTTCCTTCTCTTCCTTTACCTTCTTTCTCCAAATGTATTATCTGCACTCTCCAAGAGTGCTCCATGAAAAATCTAAGTATCCAAGAGTATAGAGAGAGAGAGAGAGAGATATATAATAATGAGAGCTCCAAAAGCGCACTCACCAAATCTTACCAACTAATCCTCATAAACCCTTTTATTGATGACATCTATCTATTTTATTCATTTTTTTCCATTATTTTCCTTCATTTTCCTCCTCACATACAATGTGTGGTCTTCTACTCTCATTTTCTCTAATTTCAAAGTTATTTTCATAAATAAAATGTCAACTAATGCATCATTCCTTTTAAAGCCTTTTCCATTTCCTTTTTCAATTTCCTTTATGTAACAAATAGAAATGAATACTAGTTAGGATATTTTTTCCCACCATTTTAGCTTGGAATGTGTCACATCAACCATGGTTTTATATATATTTTTTACATGGATTTTAGTAGGATTGTTACATTAATTCACTTAAATGGGGCCGGTATAAATGTGATAGCGAACCCTTGTGGATCTCGGTTCTTTTTTTCAAGGTCTTCTTCTCCCTTGTAAATTAATGAAAGCTCTAATGAAAATGTAAATTTATTTAAGGACCTCCTTTGGAAAATTATTTTTTATCCTTTCCACTATTTCTTTATATTTTATGTGATTCACAAATAATATGGTATTATTTCCCTTTCCCTCCCAATAAAAACTCATAACCCTTCCTTTTACATACCTCTTGGACTATAGCAGTGAGGTATCTTCCTTTTTAATATATCATTGTTCCCTATATCACAACCATATTTGTTTATCTCGATCAACATAAAACAAATGAAACTTCCCAAGTTCGTTGTTCCATTGTTTCCATGTGAACCAGTTCTTTTTACAAGCCCTCCTCCTATTTTTAGGATGAGATGACCATACATAGTTCAAAGAATTTACACACAATAAACTTGAAGTCAAGTGTTGGGTGACTCATTTTACCTTTATAATATAAACCCCATACATAAAATTATTTTCGAGTCCATTGATGTTTGAAAGTCAGCCCTTGTTTTTTCATTCATTCAATGCCCATACTTCACTACAGATGAATATGGCTGCATGCTTGTGTGCATGTCAATTTTTTTCGGTTACTCCACCATAAAAGTGAATTAAATTAGCCTTGGAAGATGTATTTTAATCTCCCTGCATTACTTTTTCATCAAAGATCAAGCCTAACCTTCGACTAGTCAAGTTGGCTAGTCGGTCAATTCCCAAATTTTTCATTCCAACTCTCCCAAAGCCGAATTATCTAGGGTTGCACTTAATACTAGGTCAAACTTAATAGAAGTTACACTTCAGAATTCCCGAGGTTTAAACTTTGATGATGGGCCTACAACATTAACTGTAAATGAGTAAAGAACTATATGTTAATTATGATCTCCTCCTTGGGGAATACTCTCACTTTGTGATCAACTTGTATCTTCACTTAAAAATTAAACTCAATTGTGACATTCAACTCACCATTTCTTAATCACGGATTAAACAACTCCATATTGTTTCACGTTACGTTATTCTTGTTGGTGTTTTCAAGCAAAGAATGGAACACATAGTATCATTTAATTAAATCAAACAAATAACAAATAGGACATAAAGTTATTTACTCAAACTACAAACAAAATATAGTTAATTAATTCCTTCGACATTCAAGTGTATGTAGAATTATTTGGACTTATACAACCATAAAACTGAATTTTCACACCATAATATTTATTTACCATTTTCAAACGAGATCTTCGAATCTAGTGCACAAAGAGAAGGAAATTTTATTACAAGGTTACTTGAGTCAACCACTATAACAACCTAACTCAGCCTACTAAACTGATTATTACAATGATCCACCTAACTATACTAAAAAGATAGATTCCTAACTATAATTTCCCAATTTTTTGTTTTATATGCAACAAAATAAAATAAAAATCTTCTTCTAAAGGCTACATGGGTGCTCCATCGAGGCTTAAACAAATGATTTGTAGGCAGGTGATTATCATTTGTAAAAATGATTTTTTATCTCTATTTAACTCCTAAATTTTCTTTGTTACAAATGGAAAAAATACATAATATATACTAACATCATTTTTTAAATGTTTTGAAGTGCTATGTTTTGATGCTCTTAAGTAACCAAAAATGTTGAAGTGGTGATATGTTAATTTCATGTATGCGTTTGTAGTGGAGATGCGAGAGATCGCCAATAATGTAAATTGAAATATGTTTTTGATATTTGAAATGCTTAGATCATTCTTCCAAACATACACTACAATTTAACCAATTTATGAGTTTAAAAGAAAAAGTAGATAGGCACTTTGGTGATAGGTCCTATTTTTTAAGGCCTTCTCGAGTCGAAGTATTAAAATATTGCTTAAGAAATTATGATGTTGCAATGTAGACATGGGATGTCACTAACAAGTACATCCAAAAAGTATGAAAAATAAAATATTGATATATGGGACTTTAAATTCATATGGGACGGATCTCATTTCCATTTGAAAGAGAAACGCAAGTAAAAGTAGGGAGAAAAATATAGTTCTATGAAGGGAAACACAAGCGGTGTGGTACCAAGATGAAGATAAATATATGAAAAAAGATCAATTAATATTTGCTAATAGATACTTCAAAACATTCATCTCATTTCATCGAATGTCGTTAAAATCACAATTTAATAAAAGCCTACTCCAGGTAAAAGTGTTAGATACTTGGCTTATGTAGGTTTTTTATTTCCATTTATTAAGACACTTCTTCATATCAAAAGAGAAGCGTGAGTACGTTAAAATGTTCAATAAAACATGCACTTCGTTGTAAGGTAATGGATGGATATTTTTTTTTATAAATTTGATTATAAGAACCTTCCAAGTTTTCAATGCAACTTGGACATATTTTTTTTGAATCAATTTCTATGATTTGTTATTCTTTTGTAAATTTGTAATCATTGTTGCATTCAATTTGTTGTACTACAAAGTTACCATTATTTACTATATTTTAATAGAAATTTTATATTTTTAACTCCTATTTGAAATGGTTTAGAAATAACGAGGAATAAAATAGAACTTTCCATTTTGTCTCATATTAAAAATTATTGTTTTTAACAACTATAAACTTCTCGTTCCTTAGTATATTTTAATATGAATTTACTATTTTTAATAACCTAAAAAAATTTTAAAATGTAAATTATTGTTTTATAGTTTTTTTTAATATAGAAGTTACTACTTTTATTTTTTTAATATACAATGTCTATTTTTATAATATAAAATTTATAATTTTAAAAAGGTGTGAATCAAATTCGAGTTACATATTATGGCTCGACCTGAATGGAATGGGTGAATTTTTAGATTTGTTGGACTAATGCAGTGAACTCGGTAACTTTGTTTCAATTTCAATTTTTAAATGAGGGAATTTGTCACTAAAATCATCCTACATGATACGAAAAGGTTAAAAAGTTATTTTCTGGCTGATGAATATATAGTCGTTTATACTAATACTCATATAGTTTGAAATATAGATTTTTAAATAACTCTCGAAGTAAATAAAGGTACATTTTTTTTAAAGAGCGGCTAGATTTTTGTATTAATAAAAAGTTGGATTATGGGTGAGAAACCTTACAAATGTTTTTTTTTGTAAGTAAGGATTATATTTAGTCTTAAAAAAGATACTCACATTAGTAGCGAGAAGACAAAAGAAGGTAGTCTTGCCCTAGCCGGGTTTGTTGGTTGTCACGATCATCATGTGACAAAGAAATAGTAAAAAAACTAAAGACATTGTCCATAACTTAGAGCCAAAAGCACTAGTAAACACATAGAATATGAAAACTATACGTAACCATGCTAATCATACGAAGTGATGGAGGATGGGTTGTCCAAAACTATTCTTGTAGGAGGTGGAGAGTGAAGGAGCACTAGACATGCTTTTCGAGATGGGCCATCCATGCCTCCAACTTCTCCACTTTCTCATAAAGCAAGTTCTAGTCTTGCCAGACCACCACAACATGCTAACGAACATGGTGTTGAACTCTTAGTTAAGCGAGAGGGGGGGGTGAATCAGTTTAACACATTCATAATATTTTAAACTTTATTAAACCTTATTTACACCTTCATTTCATGTCAACTTAATATGTGAGTAATCATAGAATGTGAGCGACAAGTATTAATATGATATAATATGAGACTTAATATGAGAGCGAGGTATTAAGCGAGATGATATAAATGAGATCAACACATAAACATCATGCACGAGACACGGATATAAGTGAAACCCATAAAGGAGAAAACCACATCTTATTATTGTTGTGATGCAAAACGAAAACCAACTCCCTCTCACCTTGTTTTTATATAGGCACCAACCTACAAGAGGCTCCTACCTCAATTACGCAAGCTACAACTTGCAAGGAAGCACCAACTCCTTCAATTTTAAGGCACAACCTCATTCGGCTACAGGCGACGGCTATCAGCGCAACGATGAGGCTCCAACTTCCTCAATTTATCAAAGTTTGAATGTTTGCTGATTTACCACCTCTGAGATATCAACTCTGTTGTAGCTTCTCTTTTTTCTCTTCTTTTCTTAATCTTCCTACGCCCTTTTACTTCTATACTACACTTGCTTCTCTATATTTTCTCTCTCTAACCTCTCTTATGCATATCCGGATAATATTCTTTATAGAGTTCCTCACATGGTGACATACAACACAAAGAGTTCGATGAACAATCTTTAAACTCTTTGGCTTATGTCTTCTGTTCCTTTTATTTGCTCATTCAATAAATATAACTATAGGTGATTATTTTAATATTACGAAGGATATTTTCTCTCTTTCGGAGATTTTCCAATGCATCACAAAAATAAAAATCAATTAAAACATTTATATTCAAATTACAATGAGAACTCTAGCTCAACTCATTTAGTCTTTTAGCTCATTTTGCACGTTTGTCTTTTCTTTAGCTGTGTTTGTCTTTTACGTGAGGCGTGTTTTATCTCCTTTCATCTCTGTTTTCTCTTACGCCCTCTCTTTGTGGTGTAAGCTAGCACATACATATGTATGCTTTTTATATCAATGCATTTTTATATAGAAAATTATAGCACAACGACTTTAAATGCGGCCATATTCAACCCCTTTACACGGTAAGTGTCTTGTTGATGTGGTGATTCCGAAAGCATAACGGACATATATCGCAATCGTTTTGTACTAATAATCGCCCTCCACCTTAAGCGAGGCAGTAGGTCCATAGACCATGCGGCATATTTCAATACAATCGCAACCATTACATAAAGCAACGCTCGGCGTTTTTTATAACACCTTTTTAATAACAGTACCACAATCTTTATCATGAACCATCAACAGTAAAACCCTTTCTAACCTTCTTAATAAACCATGGAATTTATATTAATGAACAACTTTGGAAGAAATTTGTGATTACTCTAATGCGATGACTCGATGCAATCGATTAATCGCAATCGCAAACTTCTATTTACGATAGTTGTTGTGCAGTTTTCAACCAAGTTGCGATATGCGATATTGCGATATTGCGATAGTTGCGATGGTTGCGATGGTTGCGATGGATGCGATGGTTGCGATGAGATGGTTTGGTTGTGATGGTTCAATTCAATATGTAGCCATACCTTGTTTATCACCTTACAGCTTCATTCATGATCCAATGGTAGATAATTCACTTGTCTTTCAACCTGCGATCCCTACGGACATCGCATGAGGTGGCGCACGAGAGTTAACATTCAATAGTTGCGAGTTGGATTGGGCCCCCGGCATTAACGATCTACCACATCCAACGACGGACATCATTGCACGGCTTCGATGATGGAGTGGATGTCGCTCGAAAAACACCGGACAATAACGCGCGATGGCATGTCGTGCAGCAGGTAACCTTCATGCATCTATAGTGGCCAGCCGTGCGATGACCTTCGAGATCAACGGCGTTCAACAATATCGACGGGCATCCTGGTCAAAAACTAGCCGCGATGGTCTTGTGATGACAAGAGGTTTTGTGGAGTCTTACAGGGCCGCGTGTGCTTGGTTCTGTAGAGTCAGGCAACCATGACCCCTTCAACCCGTAAAAGCGGTGCAATAAAAACCACCATTCGGCTCAGCTATGATTACTATTCCTCTCGGTCACGGTTCCATGTGCCTCAGCCTCGAGTTAACTTATGGTACTTTGGTTCTTTGAATCTCGTGCTACATATGGATATACATATATATATATAGTCCTTTGTATATAAAGTGCAATATATACTTTTCTGTTTGGAGTATACGATTCCGGAATGAGATTTAGATATATATACACATTATTTCGCTCCAATCTATAGCGTGTCTTCTAGTGGGGTAGGAAATTCTCGGAATTTATCTATATATATATATATATATATATATATATATATATATATATATAACGCTCGGTGGTCCGGAATTAAAATATATATATATATATATATAAACGGCGATTCTCGAGTACGCTCATCTACTGCCTTTGTTGTAGCCTTTACTCACTCTCTTTGTTGTGATAACGGCTCTGCCTCTACCTCTACCTCGATAACGGTTCTGCCTCTATATTCCTTCTCTCTGTCTCTGCCTATCTCCTCTATATTAGCTTCCTCTCCCCTCTTCTTTCCTATCTCCTTTGCTTCCTTCATTTGCTTCTTTTCTTGCCTCCATTTACTGTCTGTCTTTCTGCCTCCTTTACCCTTAATGACAACATTTATGATCTCCCCTTTGGCATTGATGGCAATACACTTTCTCTTTGTGGCAATACATTTTCTGTTTACTGCTCTTCCTCCCCCTTTGATATCAATGGAAAGGGGTTCGAATTCTTAGCGTATCTTCTATTCTTTGATCTTTGTGATTTTATCCTTTTTCAATGTTTCATGAATTTTCTTTCTACGATTTTCTAATTTTGTACGTTGTTGCTTCCAAGCCCCCATTTGGATTATTTTTACATCGGGTTCACTAGTCTTCCATGTTTTGGTTCACGTCAGATTCTGCTCTTTTGTTGCTCCTTTGGTCCTTTTTCCTTTTTATTGGTTCTTTTAAGCTAAAGGTATTACTTGCCATAATCCTTTTGATCTGAGGACTGTTTTCATGCTTCCTTATTTGGTTGATCTCCCCACAAGATGATATTCTCGTTTACATTTCTCCGCTGAAGCTATGCTTTCTCTTCATATTAAGTAGCATCTACGGATACTACCCCTAGTACGTCTCTCAAATATTCAAATGGTTCTCTGGCAAGCGAGTTTAGTAAATATATCTGCTTGTCTATTCTTTTGTTAGTCTGAGACTCGAGTTTGACTATGTTGGGGCCCTTGTTTTTGAAATCTTGGATTTGCGAACATTTTGAATTTTGAACTTTTGAGTTGCGGCATGAAGACACATGGCAATCACGACCGCATATGCTCACAGTGTAGAATATCAAGGTGGCGTGGAAGCATGAGATAGCTAAAGAAAAGAACACGCGCGAAGTACGAGATGAAGAAAACACGAGAAGACGAGAAGCGGAACACACGAGATAACGAGGAGAGAAAGTGAAGCAAGCCAGAAGAAAAGACATAGAGGGCTGATAGTGGCGATAGCGGAGGTGAATAAATAACGATCACTCGGATGTTGAAAGGATCTGCCCAGAGGTTGTGAGGCTCGTGACATGAGAAGAAGCCACCTGAGCAACTACGAAATGTGCAACCACTTCTATGGTTCCTAATCTTCTCTATTCTACCTTTCTATTCCGTAAGACATACATATCGAGTTGTAAGCTATCGGCGAAAATGCTATGTAATCATGTGCTTGGCACAAAATTCTTGTATAATGAAAAGGTTGTTATCTCAATAAGAGGTTTACATGCATGTAATGTTGTATGTTTGGTTTAAAATTTTATTTGCTAATGTGCGAATGCTTCTTAAGTGCTCTTGCTTACATAACTCTATCTATATAATGATGCATTGTCCATGATGAGTTGCGGCTACGTTCATGACATTGATCTCATCCCTTATTGTGGTTGCGGCATGCCTGGGTGAATGTGCTTTTCGGAGGCTAGGGTGAAAATGTGACGTGGTCTGAACCCCATGGAAGTGCTTTGTTTAACTCCTAGAACACAGGTCTTGTCATGAGGACAGCCTAATAAAAAATGGTTCCATTGCAGGGTATACATATTTATGAGGGGAACTAGATCATGGTATCGAGGATTTTTGGAGAATGCGGTATTCAGGATAATCATCTGGTATTAATTAAAACACTCAGTAGCCGGTACAGTCAGCAAAAATGACACTCGAGGAGACAATTCTGTACCTGGGCTAAAGCCTTGTTCATCACAATTTTCCAGGGAAGGTTCCCTGCCGACCTTTACAATTGGTTGCAGATATTACGAGGTGCCTCGAGAGGGCTGCGGAAGATAAACCGCGGTGGGCACATGAAGATGCGGGTGGCGGCTGCATGGGTGAACCTTTGAACTAACACCGTAGCGGTGGATTTTTGTTCCTGAGACCATGTTGAAGGATACATACAACGTGATTTTTCTTGAGTGCTACCAATCATCTCAGGCATTGTCTTCCACTAGGGAGCTAAGAGGAAGAAAATTTGCTTAAGGAAGATTTATTTTGTGGATTAAAGCTACGAGGTGGATGAAGGGTTGATTGAATTCCACAAAGCGAGTATGGAAAGCGTAAACCACCCGTGCTAAGAGAGGAGAAGGGCTTCGGTCTGCACGAATGTGAAAGCGGGGAAGCGGGGAATGGATGTTGAGGCCACACGCAAGTTGAGGGAGCGACGTGCACATCGGCGGGCGCGGTTGCGTAGGTGGCGAAAAAGGGTGATGCGGGATTTAAGCGAGACGGGGAGTGGCAAGGAAGAACTAGAAGGAGGCGCCTCGGCGAGAGGATAGGAATTATGGATTTGGATAGCAGGAAGAAGGCCGGGACAGCGGTGGAAGTACGGCGGGTGCATGGGAGCCCAGCGACGCGCGCGAGGGAAGAGAGAGATGGTGACTAACGAAGAGAAGCGATGAAATATGGGCAGAAGAGAGTTTAAGATGATGAATGGCACGGCATGATGCGGCGGATGTTGAAGAAAACGACACTCACCCTCCCGAGCGACCCTACTTCCCACATTGCATGGCCGGGATCCCTACCTTCCCCACAGTATTGTATCGACCTTTAAGTAATATTTTCATTCGATTGCAAAGCATTGAGTCGGTCATACGGTAGTTCATCGGCGTCGATGGCATTCCGTGGCCGCCGGTGTTACTGATGATGCTTCCCTGAGTGGGCAGATTGCTGTAGGGACCGGAGGATTTATACGGTCAATACCCCACAAGTACACATGGCTGGATCTTTGTGTCCGAGTTCTCACAGCGGCCGGGGCAATGATGATTTGGGAAACCTTTGGTATCGTGCGAAGCCATCTGCGGAGGGCTCGTGACGCCGAGATGGCGGGGAAGTTAATAGAGTTTAAACCACGCTGGGAGAGGGCTCTACGATGGTTTATCAAGTAGTCCAAGGCTCATCCTAACTTTCCGTAATTGCGGACGTAAAGCGGGATTTTGTGAAGTGAATTCAAGCTTCCCCGAACGAGACCGGCGGGGCCTATCGGAGGCAGAATTAAGCGAGAGGAAGGTGAGACCGCGTGGGGAGTTGACGCGGCGATTCAAGGACGCGATCGGAAACTCGGCTACGATCGATCCAAACCCGGAAGGAGGCCCGGTTCATCAAGGCTGCGCTTCCTTGACACGAACCCTCTCACTCGGTAGAAGGTCAAATGTCTGGGACGCCTTGGAGCGAGGCCATGAAGATTGAAGCCATGGCGGAGCTACCCCCGGGAGGAATACGGGGGGGGCGGCCCGCAGATCCTTCTTTGATAGGGTTGCAACACCGGATCACCGAACGGCGAGAATCTCAGGAGCTCCCGGCCCGGTGAGACAGACGCGGCCCGAATGTTTGGTGCACTCATTACTGGTTGAGGGCCACGTCGCAATGAGAGTGTCCCCGTTGCGTGGCGCGAACGGGACCCTCGGTCGCTGACAATCCGGGGAGGTCCACCACTGGTGGTGGTTGACCATGAATCCGCGGGGGTCTGCAGCTGACAAACTTACGTGGGGTTCCCACCTCAGCGAGTTCCTCCCACCACGATCTTGCGAGATTTCACAGGACAGCTGGGGCATCCTCCTCGGATGTGCGTCCTAGAAGTACTCCCGGTCCCAAACAATGTGTCTGCTGGTTGTGTTTGACTCACAAGGCGGCGGTGCGGGGCGCACTCGGCCTTGCAGATCGATTGGGATCACCCCTCCTCTGAGGTGAACGGGCTGAGGGGAAGAGACGGCGGCATGCGGGAGAGGCCGCACGGGCGGACGTGGTCGGTGAAATGTTACAACTATGACCGGGAGGGTCACGTGGCTCGGGGAGAAATGTCCCCTTCGGTGGCCAGCTATTTGGTGTTCCCGATCTTGGGGTAAAGTTGCATACACGGAGGAATTTGTCCGGAGCTCATCGAAGTGGGAAGAATGGGTAGGGCGGAGGGGACGGAGTCGGTAAATTCGAGCCTGAGCTTGTGACAAGACATGCGAACGTAGCGATCGTGGCCGAGGGCGGGGAAGAAAGCGGGCGGATGCCTGGAAACCGGCACGAGTGGTTTGGCCCGGCATCCCCGAAGATGTTCGTCGGGCCGAAGACCGAAGAAGTGTTTCTAGGAGGTAGTTGAGGCGTTCGCTCCGTGGGATGCGGAGGTACAGAGGCACCGTCTTTGCTAGAAATACGGGGTGCGAGTGTTAGTCTTGTGATCGGAGCGCTCGACTATTCCTCGGGATTGTTGAAAATGCTACGCTGCGGTGGCGGCTCAGCATGCTTTGGGCATTACGAGGGCGTACGAGGACTTGAGTCCGGCGAACGCTAGCCTAAATACGTACATCGCGTCCGTGAAACAAGAAACGAACAAGAAAATAATTACCGGCAACACGCGGTTTCGCGGGATTCCAAATCAGCGATACCATGCGCGATTTGGGGTCCGACGTCAACATCACGCCACGAAAGACGTGGGGAGGCCCTTGGAAGGCCACGGCTGGCCTACTCACCAATCCCGACTCGGGATGGCGGGCAAGTCTTTGTATTACACTTAATTGGCCGGCTCGAGGTGTCGAGGTCGACATTGCGGGGGTGAAGACATACACCTATTTTGAGGTTATTGATGTCATGGGCGACAAGGATCTTTGTCACCTTACTCGACATTGAGGCGGGCTTTTGGTCGCATCATCGACCTTAGCGATGATATTTGAGGATGGGTAGGTATGGGTCTGACCCCTTGACCGTGTGGGGGCCGCGATATGCGACGGTGGACAATCGGAGGATGCTCGGATGATGGACCACCTTTATCGGAGTAGAAGCCGCGAGAAGCGAGACGACTATATTAACCGGCCAGCGATTGGCTGCGTAAGTTGGTGGAGTGTGGAGAGCTCGGAGCTCGGATCCGAACTCACGTGGGAAAGGCGGCGGCAAGGGGTATGAGACCACCACGCGAAGATGTGCTACCATTGCCACCAGAAATCGGTGGGTGGGGGCGAGATGCGGATATCCCACCACATCGAGCTGTGCAAAGTTTATCGATACTTTTGTGCAAGGTGGAAGACACCTGGTCCCGATCCAGCTTCGAATGCCACTTTTGGATGTGGCCTTGCAATCCAACGTCGGCTCGGTGGTGGAAAAATCACGCAACACTCTGTTGCGATGGGATTGCGTGGCGGATGTCTCGCGGGCAGTTTAAAGAGGATGAAGGACCTCGCGGTGTGCTTAAGTATCACGGAAATTTCGACCCGCGACACCATTTGCGGGCTGAAGGCAGTGGCACAGCACCGAGTACCCGAGGCTTGTGGGTCCACGGGTTTATCCACTCCTGGATACAATCCCCCGGAGCACAGTACTAGAGGGAAGAGCGGAAACGGGAGCCCGCTCTTGGCGAGGGGGTACGGATAGAGTTCGTTCGGTGCTTCTTGTTCGAAGGGGAGATAGCGTAGGAGTCTCGGACCTACGAACAATCAAGGAGGTCTTGTTTTTCCGCCATCCCGAGCCGCGGGGCCGGTTGTGTCACGACACGAGGCCGGGGCGCGAGTTGGTTTGCCACCGGATTGACGACGATCTCGATGATAGTACGGGACCTCGAGCATCTCTATTTTGACGAGAGCGAGCGGGAGACAGTAGTGGCCAAGCCGGCGAAGGAATCCATTACAACCACTAATGATGAAGAAGGCTACAGAACATTGGAACGGTAGCCAAGTGGCAACGGTGGGGAGTGCAGGATGAGAAAACGACCGAAATTTTCAACCTCCTATGGGAATACGAAGACTTGTTCCCGTCTTCGGTTGCGGACGAAGGGGATCGAGGGGGACTTCGGCGAAATGCGCATCGGGCTGAAACCGGGGGCAGGGCCGGTGAAGCACCGACCCTGCAGGGCGAACCCATGTCAAAGAAAAGGTCAAGATGGAGATCGACAAGATGCTGAGCTGCCAGGTCTTATCTTTCTAGTAGAAGAAACGGAAGTGGGTGAGTCCCATTTCATTATGAGAACAAGAAGGAAAAAGCGGAGATACGTCTCTGCATAGACTACCAGTGCGAACAATGCTGCATCACGATCGTTTCACTCTTTGACGATGAAGTTCTAGATCATGTTGCGGGAAACGAAGCCTATTCCTTCAACGATGGGTTTTCGGGCTACCATCGAGTGCGCATTTCCGAAGAAGACAAAGCAAAGACGACATTCACCATAAGTGGGGATCATTCGCATACCACGTTATGCGTTTGAGTCTGAAACGCCTGCATTTGTGTTTCCCGGATCATAATTGCCAGCTTTACGGAGTACATTCCCCAAGTTCACCGGTCTACATGAATATTTGGACCGTCTCAAGCATGTTGAAGAAACATGCCACCCTTTCTAACGTATTATGTTTGACGGGGTGTCGTCGACTCTGAATTTCCTTGAACTTGAAGAAATATATTTTTGCAGTTCCATTCGGCACACTCTTGTTCGTGGTGTGCAAGTAGAGTCATGTGATCATGCCAGGTCGCGGTCATAGTTCATGGAAGCCCCTGAAACCATGAAGCGATTGCGTGCCTTTGCTCGGGCACCCGGATATTACGGGCGGTTTATCCACAGCTACGCAAAGATTACGGCCCCTTTGGAGAAGCGTTGCGGGGGTCATCGGTATTTCGATGGACGGAGGAGTGTAGGAATGCCCTTGCCACCTTGAAGGAGAAGTTGGCGGCCTTCATACTGTTCATCCCGACTAGGATAAAAGCGGTTCCATGTGCATATCGATACGTTCGGTATTGCACTTGGGGGGCACGTCTTAAGCAACAGGGAGACGGACGAGTTGACCACCCGTCTACTTCACGGCTTGGCGTAGGTTATCAAATGCGGAGAAGAATTACACCACGGCCAGAAGCGGGAGGCGGCGGCGATGGTGTACTCCCTCCCGAAGTTAAAGCCACTATATTAGGGCGGAAAATTCAAAATACGGACCTACGCATTGAAGTATGCGAGTGAATAAACATTTGGAAGGACGGTTGTCGTTGGCTTCTACTTTTCCGGGAATTCACGTTCGAGGGTGATTGTCCAGCGCAGCGGAGTTGAATTTCGGTCCCGATCATTTATCCCGAGGTTGGAGACGAGAGAACGAAGAGCTCGTTGGACGATCATTTCGCCGTGCGAGCTATACCGAGTCGAGCGATGCCGGATTACTTGGCGACATTGCCACTTATCTACCCACGGGGGACAATGCCCTCGGGATTACACCCCGCTCCCGAACGCCACAGTTTGTCCCCGGGCGGTGACCCTCCAATTGATCACGGAGGCAGCTATAAAAATTGGGCCTCGATGAGGTGTTGCGCGGATGCGTCCTTGACCACGAACGTGAAGCGGTAATGTGGGAATGTCACGAGCGGTGTTGCGGAAGCATGTGGGTAAAACCAACGAAAAGGTGCTCCAAGCTGGCTGTGGTGGCCGACGATATCTTGGTGTAAGGCCTACGTCGGCCGCTGCGATTTTGCCGGCCAGACGGGAAGGCCTCTCACCGGGACGAGCCTGCCACACCCCGGTCTGTGTGTTGCGGCCGTTCGAAAAGTGGGTTGTCGATTTTGGGTGTCTGCAGTCCTTGAGACACTCCAAGACGGTATCATTACCGCCACGGATTACCTCACCGGTGGTGGCTTGGCGGCAATACCAGCTTGCTTGGTGGAGACAACTTCCCGGTTCATTTTTGAACATCATCGGCGGTTTGGTACCTTGCAACCTAACCATCGATCGGGAGTCGCATTTCATTAATGCCACGATCGAAGTCACTACGAACACATTTGTGATTCAACATCACAAAAGTAGCCCATATCACCCATAGGTCAATAGTGCGTAGGAAGCATTTAACAAAATTCTTGAAAAAGGCTTGACTAAGATTTGCAATGCTCGACACGACGATTGGGATGAGCATCTGACGGAATTGTGGGCCTACGGGACCACGTGTGTGTGACCGTGAACGCCATTCCGGTTGGTGTATGCTTGGGAAAGGCGCGGGGGGGTCCTGAGTTCTTGTACCCGATTAACAGCCCGCTCGTCTCTTCGGTTCTCGAAGGATTCGCTTCGAGGCAGCCTCCGGGAGCTGCGGGGCTGGATGAGCCTCGATTCTTGGCGAATTCCACCGGAAAGGTTCGAAAGGCCGGTAGCTTATGGCAGCCTTCACCTCGATATGAAAACCTTCAAGTTAGCGGAAAAAGTTCTCTTATATGATAGCCGGTTCGAGAAGTTTCCGGGCAAGCTCTAGATGCGGGCAGGACCCTGCGTACGTGAGATTCGCGACTCGGGGAAACCGTTCGGTTGACGCTTGATGGTAGTTCTCCACAGGTGGGTGAATAGCGCGCGCAAGCTGAGGAGTAAGTACCTTTCACTTTTCATCAATAACTCTGCTGCAAAAGAGAGCACCGTGGCGTAGCTTAGTCGAATAAATCTCCCGCAACGGGATGAGCGTGAGAGTCTTTTCCGTTCTGTAGGTAGTCTGTCGATAACCGCTCGGTTGTGGAAACACCTGTATTTGTGGTTGGGCGGCCTTTATCCCGGCGTGTCATCGTTGTAGGATCCATCCGTGCAGTATCGGTCCAAGGTAATTTCCGTCGGTCCTTTTTGTCGATCCGTAGGATCGCTTTCAGTTGCATCATAAATTACCATAAGTGACGTTAACGTGCCATAATCATTTGCCATCATCGCGGTTCCCTCGGTAGTCGCGTCGCCCATTTCCCCATGCAGCCATTGTTATTGATGCACGGGCATGCGATGCACGATTATCGCGAGCAAGAAGGCAGCAATTAATTATCGTTATACGGATATCATCGCTTGTGCCAAAGTGATAACTAACTGCATGGAGATCAACAACACAAGAATGCCCGAGACCGGTTCAATTTGGCAATTGCGGCGACACACGGGCGGTTGAAGTCTCAACGCACCGCACCAAGACGAAGCTTGACGGAATTCTCCAAGTTTACCGACGTCGTGCCAAAAAATGCCAAAGGCTCTCCTATCCGTTCTTCCGAACCGATCTTCCAGACCGATCGAGATCCACGAAATAGAGGAGTGTTGTGGTTGGCAAATACGCGGTGCAACGTTGATAGACGCCAGCTTTGTCCAGGCCCGGTCGGAATTCCCTCCCTCCATTGTGAGACATATATGGAGCATCACTACACACCGAGCGGTAGCTCCAACCAACCGAATGCGACCGAGGTACGGGGCCTCAATCGTCACGATGATGCATTTTAAAAATGTCACCAATATTTCGGACTACGGACCGACCTGATACCCGGTTCCTCCTCGGCCAATTCGAGAATGGGTCCTTGTGGCTAAACGAGGAGATCCCCATTCATAGCCCAAAGACATTCATCGCCTCACGAAATTTGTCCTCGAGCTCGCGCAAACCGTCTCCGCTACCGGTCGAGACATCTTCCAAGTGCGCACGCAAGTCGGTGATACAGACCTCTATGCCAAATATGGCACTCGGCAAGGGGAAGGTGCCAAAATTGATGCGATCAACAAATTCGGTTCGCTTGTTATCTCATTGCTAGCAAGGAGATGTGGCATTATACCAAAGGAGAGTGCACCTTGGATACCATCTCCATTGTGGAGCCTTGTGTCCAAGGCACCGAGCTAAATTGGTGTTCTTTTGTGCTCAAGCATTGCATGACATCGCGAAGAGAACTATAAGCGCACCAGTTTCATCTATGGTTACACGATTGTAACTTTTGCCATGTGGAAATAGCATTCCTCCTTGTCCGGTGCCGGCGAAACCGCGAGCCAGCCCCCTCGTGATGAAATTCACCCCATGGCGAGTGTCCTGCGGCCCCGGCCACGAAACGAGGTGAATGCGGAAGCGTTTCGGGCTGTGATGCAGGCTAATATGATGGATGTGGTGGCTAACCAGCAACGGTGCCCGGGGAACTTTGTTGGACGACTATAGTGAGCGATTATGGTTCGGGGTAAGCCACGGGCACACACTTGCCTCCGCCCCACTTGCATGCGGGAAGCCACCTTCCACATGGCGCCGCTCAAATTCAGTGGACGATGCTACCTTTCATAGCGAGGTGGGTTCGTGGCGGGGTCACAAAGCATCCGCGACGGGATCCCCGGATACAGCTTTGAGCAAATATTTGCGCAGGCGCAACGGCCTGTAGGGGCAAGACGCCGACGGAGCCCTCACGAGCCACGGGTGGGGACCTTCTCGGGATGCGACGGGACCTCACGGGAACTCCCCGAATCCTTTGGTCTAGTTGTCCAACACTTCAATACTCGGTACGAAGTCTCAACGTGGTGACCTAAGTTGTTTAAAGCGGTGCCCCTTTGTTTCCTTTATTTTCTAAATTCAGCTCAGTCATTCTCTTTCTCCATCCTCTTGCCCCCTCACTTCTCCCATCCCTACCGGCTTATTCACTTCTGTTTATCATCACCCCAATGGGCAAAACGGGCCGGGACACGATCAATTAGACCCCCCTCCATCCAAGCGGGCCCGCACCACCATCAACGATCCGGTGGTGGACATTGCGATGACGATCGCCATCCCTCGATCCTGGGGACATTAATTCCGGAGGAACCCCTTGAGCCGCTAGAACATTAATGTTCCTCTCCCCATCCACCACTCCTCCCACACGAGTCCACCGCTCCCTCCACCATCAAAGCCTTCCACTTCATCCAGTTTCATCAAACTCATCTTGTATTGTATCCGACCCCCTTGTCAGGAACTTTTGGAGGGAGACCACGGGGTTGAAGTCACCTCCCGATGCGAGTTTGTGGTACCACCGGTCGACCCGTGGCCACACCCCGGGGTTCTTTCTCTACTATATTTACCCGGCTAGCCAACGTTGACGACTCGGTCGAGGGCTCCGCCGGCGCATGCGGCCCTCCCCCCACGGAAGCGAGACCACTCGGCAAGAACGACGGAAGATTGAGCACTTGGCACCTCAACGCGGCCGGCGAACCATAGAGGGTGTCCCCTCTGCAGAAATTCAGATCGGTCGCCGGTGGGCAACCTTTGTAGGAGCGACTTCGGAGCGAGCGCTTCGGCACCACCAACGTAGAAACATGGGGTACGGCCCGGTTGTGCCTATTCATTCGGCGGGCGGCCACCGCGAGCCAAACAACTTCATTTGGAGCGCGGTAGCGGTGCGATGGCGGCACCACCGAGATCTTAGCACTTCTTGAACAGCACCACCGGCTGACCAGGAGAAGGCCTGCAGGGAGCAGGTCACCATTGTCACTCGAGGTGTTGTCGGACCTCGGCCGGTAGCAGAGGCTCACCATGCCCCACTTCTGACAATATAGCGGAGAGGAATGTAGCCATCCGGGCTTACCACATTCGGTGCCGCCTTCACGGGTCTGCGGGAGAATCGGGAACTTCAAGCGTCGTTGGGCGCACGACTGCGCTCCCAGGCCCGCCGTTGTATACTCGGAATAGGTGGCCGCCAAGTAGGGCCCGGCAGCTCACGTACGGTGCCCCTTCACTCCATGGCGCGCGAGGCCTACGACCTCCTACAAAGTACGGGGAGTGTTCACTCGCCCTCACGGTCAAAAAACGCAGCCCCATCTCCGCACGGTACATAGCAGTTCCCACATTGGGAGACGGCGATCCCACGCGGTTAGATCAACTATATGCCACAGCGGACGATCTTGAGTTTCAAATGCACCAGGCAGGAGCCAACTCGGCCAGCGACGAATGGTCGGGGGTCGTCGCCTATTCAAGCTGATGCCAAATCAATACAACGACTGGGCACAAAGGCCAAGACCAGCTTACCACGATGTTCGGGGTTGTCCCCAGGTGAATATAGAGAGCGCAGCTACCACCGGGGTCAACGAGGAAGCCGACTCGCTAATGCGAGGATGGCCGACAGCGTGACGATTTCACGGACTCAAAGATACGGCGCTCCCGCGGTCTCGGAGGTTAGGCCTTGTTTGCAGTAGCTTGGAGGAGCACAACGGAAAGGAGCACGAGGCAAAGAGCACAGTAGAAGCGAGGGCACGGATCCGGCGGGGGCAATGGAGGTGGAAAGCTGTCATTTGTGATTGACTCGGGGACGAGTTGAGGAAGCGTAGTCCGGGGCATTGTTGGGGCCCTTGTTTTTGAAATCTTGGTTAGAACATTTGAATTTTGACCTTTTGAGTTGGCACGAAGACACATGGCAATCGCAATAGCATCGCAACTACTAGGAAGTCGCGGGCTCTGCTCAATTAGGCAGCAGAAGCATGAATAAATTTGAAAAGAACACGCACAAAGTGATGAAGAAAACACACAACGGAAAGCGAAGCGAACCTGGATAACGGAGGAAGAAAAGTGGAAGCAGTGGAAAAATACAGAGCTGATAGTCGCGATAGCGAAGTGAATAAATATGATCCTTGACTGAAAGAAAGAGATCATGAGGTTGGCAGGAGCTCGTGACGGAGAAAAACAGTATTGTGAAGTATTCATGGCCTTCTATGGTTCCTAATCTTCTCTATTCTACCTTTACGTGCAGCCAAGACATCTATATCGAGTTGTAAGATATCGGCGAAAATGATATGTAATCATGTGTAGCAGCCGAAGATTAATATAATGAGAGTTGTTGTCTCAAATAGAGGTTTATGCATGTAATGTTTATCTTTGGTTTAAGAAATTTTATTTTTAGTAATAAAATTCTTCTTAAGTGCTCTTACGTACATAACTACGTTGTCTATATAATCGATGCATTGTCCATCATGAGTTGCGACTACGTTGTTCCTTGCCATTGATCTCATTCTTGTCTGCACTGTGGTTGCGGCATGCCTCGGGTGAGACTCAGGTTGCTCTCGGAGTAGGGTGAAAATGGCGTGATCCTAGACTACATCGGACCCCCTTTGTTGGCCTGACTCCTAAACACAGGTCTTTAACGGGGCGACTTCTCACCAACAGAGACTATCTTGAGCCACTTGTTCCTCGAGAGAAATGATATGATTGGGATATGTTTAGTTTTTGGTGGCTCCTGAAATTTTAGATAATACTTATAGCACTTGTATTATCACATTTAATTGAGATAGGTTCATTAATTCTTACCTTCATGTCTTGAAGAGTACAGCTACATCACATGACTTGTGTACAACATCTTTTATTTGCTGCTATATATTCTGCCTTATAACGTAGACAAAGAGATAGATGTTTTTTCTTGCTTGCTTAACCATGCCACCAGAATTTCTCCTAGATAGAAATCACCTCCACTTGTGCTTTTTCTTCATCATCCTTTGTTTGTGTCTGCATCTATGTATCTTGTCGGTGAAACTTTTGCCTTTAGGATACCAAAGTCCATCTTGAGTTGTTCCTTGTAGATATCTAAATATTATTTTCAGGTTTGCAAAGAAGGTGATTTTGTTTTGGGTCTTGCTTGATATCTAGCTACTAGTCCCTCTTGCTAGCATGATGTCTAGTATTGATTCTGTCAATCTATGAGACTTCCTATCATGGATCTGTAGAGTTTTTGGTATGTCACAATGAACCCATCATATTTTACAACTTGCATCTAGTGATCATGGGAGTTGACACAAGTTCAGGTCTCCATTTTGAACTTTTTCAACATTTCTTTCAAGTATTTTTCTTGTGAGATGAATGTCCTTGTGTTCTTTTTGCAGATTTGAAGTCCTAAGTAAGTAAGGCTCTCGATCATAGACATCTCAAACTCTATTTCATCTCTTGACAAGCCATTTTGCTAGTTCTTCTCTATTTCTTCCAATCATAATGTCATCAACATATACTATAACAATCGGGAGTTCATTTTCATGGGCTTTTATATATGAATTGTTGTCTACTCCACCTCTCTTAAACCCTTATTTTTGCAAATATTTATCTAGTCTTGAGTACCAAGCATGAGGGCATTTCAATCCATGTAGACCTTCTTTAGTTTGCACACATAGTCTTCTTTGTACGCGATGAGAAGCCTTCTAGTTGTTCCATGTAGACTTCTTCTTCTAAGTCTCCATTCGGAAATGTAGATTTTTACATCCATTTGATATACTTTGAAGTTTTGGTAGCATGCAAATGCCGGGAACATTCGATAGCTTCCATTCGGCTATAGGGGAAAAATTTTCATCGTAATCAAGTCCTTTAGTTTGTGAATATCCTTTGCAGACAAGTCTAGCTTGTTCTGATTACTGTCCTTCCTCATTTCTTTATTTTGAATACCCATTTTGAGCCTATCACATTCTTCTTAGTGGGTCTAGGAACTAATTCCCGGAGGTATTGTTTTTCTCAATTTGGTCAATTTTGTTACCGAACTTTTCCTTGCGCTTCTTCAAATTTCTTTGGCTCTATTTGTGACAACATGGCTATGTATACCTCTTCGGTTTGTTACGTTAGGCGCCTTCTTGTTTGGACCCCTACTATCTTGTCTTCAATGTTACGATCTTCGGATGGTTCTTGAGTATATCTTGAGGAGACTTTAGAACTTCAGCTCTGTATCTTGTTGTCTTGCTTGTTTCCTCATGTCTTAGTTTTCTTCCTTGGTTGTACGATGGTACCTTGATGCAATTTCTCTTGTATTTTTTGGAAATTTCTTCATCAAATCTCACATCAATACTTTCTACTATTTTAAGAGGTCTTGTTCGCCCTTTGTACCCTTTAATTTTGGATGCATATCCTATAAATATCCTTCACATCTGCTCTTGCATCAAATTTCCCAAAGGTTTTCATCATTATTATTTATATAACACTTGCTTCAAAGATTAGAAATGACTGATTGGTGACTTTCCATGCCATAGTTCATAGGGAGTCTTGTCTTTGCTTGGCCTTAAGTAAGGTTTTATTAAGGATATGCACTATTGTGTGTACCGCTTTTGCCTAGGAGAGTTTGATGAATATTATTCTCTTGCATGTAGCTCTGGCAATTTTTTGAACAGTCTGTTTTGTCTCTACGCTACTCCGTGCAACTGAGGTGTCTTTATATAATAGTAAATTGTTGTTTTATGCCATGTTCATTGCATAGATCGGCAAAGTCATAATCTATGAATTCACCTCCTCTGTCTAATACGATGCATTTTCAACTTGCATCTGTCGATTTTGCTAAAGCTTTGAATATTTTGAATTTTTCCATAGCTTCCGATTTATTCTTGAGAAATGCAACCCATGTCATTAGAGAAATCATCTATTATCGACATGGTAGGATTCTCCACTTGGTGTTTTAGTTCTTGCGGGTCCCACCACAGATCCATGTGCACAAGATGGAGTGGTCTTCTTGTTGATAACTCCTCTTTGGCCTTAAAGGATGTGCGGAGCCTGTTTAGGGTGACAAGATTTACATATGGTGTTAGAAGGCCTCTTTATTTCGGCATGTCTCTGACATTTCTTCTTACTTAGTCGATTGTAGCAATTCAGAAGCTAAAGATGCCTTCTTTTATGCCATAACCATGACTCTTCTAGTTTTTAAGATGGCTTGTCTGCTTCATCTTCCTCTTTCACAATGTAAGCATTACTCTTGTTTGAACTCCTTTGAGCGAAGTCTTACCGTGGTGCTTGATCGACTTCACAATATTGTGCTCTCAAAGAACTACCGGCCTTTGTCACACATCGAAAAGTGACACTTAGTAAATTTTCTTATTACATCTACAAATAGTACGTCTTGGGCCTTTCCTCTTCCATTGTCCATCTTTGGTGACCTTTTCCCTTGATTTTACCTGATTTATCATTGCACGTAACATTACCCGATTTATTTTCATCAAGAGTTATAAAGTTGCTTGTCTCCGATCATGTGTTTTGAGCGACCACTATCCAAATACCACTAGCTTTTCGGGTCTTGGCTTAGGTTAGAGCCAAGTCACATTTATTCACCTTCTTTATCCGCTGAGCACCCTTTTTTGGTATCTTTTATGAGGTGATGAATTACATCTTCTTAGAGGACATTTGGAGGGCATATGTCCAACTTGATTGCATACACATCATTTGGTCATAATTTTGCGAGAATTGTGAGTATGAACAAAATTTCTTTGACTCATAAATCTCCTGCAGAGGTGTTGAACATCAATCTTTATCCACACTTTCTACACTCAATGATTTTATGGCGAATTCCTTACAATAAAAACGGTAACCATAAGGAAACTATTTGCATACCTAATGTAGAGTTGTCTTTTCCATTTGTTGCTTGAGCGGTCTCTTAATGTTTTGCATCTTTTTCTTGGTTTGAATTACTCCTCCTTGCATGACAATATGCAGCAATGTTGACTTGTGAAAGCGGTTATAACAAGTGGCATTCTTCATAGGAGAATGATCTCCTTTGATGGCTTCCAATATGACATAGTCGGGGGCATCGATCTCTTTTACATTTGTCTTAGTGTTTACTGCACATTCTTTATTCTTGGAAATTTCTTCGATCTCTTTGTCTTTCTCATTACATGTTTCTTCTTTTGTAGGAATTGTTTGAGCTTGCTTCATCATCCTTCTTTTCTTTTACAAAAATAATCTCTCTTTGTTTTCCTTTTCTTTGCCTTTACTTGATTCTCCTTCATAGCCTATTCAGTTTTATCATAGGATATCTTTGAGCAACGAAATTTCATTCAACTTACTAGATCTTGTTGTTTGAGAAGAATTTATAGCCACTTTCTTTGACATAATTTCTTCTGAGACGTGCTACTTCTTCAACCACAACCTTCTCTTGTTCACGAGTTTTCTCCTTGATTTTCTTAAGTAAAATGTCCTCTATCTTTCTTGGCTTCTTCAAGCTCTATCTTTATTTGCCATAAGGACTTCTAAGTTTTTTTCTTCTCTTACATACTTGAGAAGAATGTGCTTTATTTTACGCACTTCGGTTGAGTCTTGTCAATCTCCTCCGAGCACTTCTTAGCTCCCCACTCAAGATCGATTTCCCCTTCTTCTTCTTCATCTTCATGAGAGACCTTCAAGTTCTTTTATGGCCATCAATAAGAATTCATAGGTTCCTTCTTCACTTGAGGATTCATACGGATCTTCAAATGTGCGCTATTTGTCTTGTTGAGCATAGAAGGATTTTCCTGCGAACTTCTTTCCTTTCTACCGAGTTCTTTGGTTATTTTCTCGGCTCTTGGGCTTTGATTCCTTACTTTCTTGTGAGGACACTTGGCCTTATAGTGTCCCACTCCTCTTCCTGATTAAAGCATTTTAAGGGAATCTTAGCTTTGTATTTGCGAGCCTCTATCCAATTTCTTGACAAACTTTGCCTCTTCTTATCAGGAGCAAGAGCATATGTCTCCCTCTTCTTTATACTTCTTTTGTTTTAAAGGCCTTCCCTCATACTTGGCTTCTATTACCTTCAGGAGCCTCATTTCATATGATGTTAGATTCCAAGTAGGCTGGTTCATGGTCAGGTCTCCCAATTAGTTGTTTCTTCTATTGCAGACACCTTGGGGTTCAAGCACGGGTGGAAGAGATCTTAAAATCTTTTGTACAATTAAAACTTCTTTTATGTTAACCTAGAGCCTTAATGTTATTTACTATTTACGCAGCCCTTAGAAAGAAGCTAGCTATCTCAACACTTCATCATCATTCATTTTAGTTCTCAAGGCCCGGGCTCTATAGACTTGAAGTTTGTGATGTTAACTTTCTCTTGTCCCCTTCATGGATGTTCTCGATTTAGATCCCACATTTCTTTGGTAGTGTCTTGGTGCATTACTTTAATAAAATACGCTAAAATCCATTCAAGATGGCATTCATGGCTTTTTCATTAGCTACAAAGTCTTGTGGTATTTCCTTTCTGTGTCAATTGCTTTTGGAGCATATCTTAATTCCACGGTAGCCCAAGCTTCTATTCCTAGAGACATTATGTATGTCCTCATTATAATTTTCGAGAAGGCATAATTTTCACCGGAGAAAAAAGGGCTTTATTGGTTGAGAATCCTTCTTTACTAGCCATCTTGGGAACCTACCGTAGGATCTCCTCACTGAGTTGTTAGGCGGTACAAAGGAACTTAGCTCGATACCAATTGTTGAACTCTTAGTTAAACTAAGAGGGAGGGGGGGGTGAATCAGTTTAACACATTCATAATCTTTTTTAAAATTTTTATTAAACCTTATTTACACCTTCATTTCATGTCTAACTTAATATGTGAGTAATCTTAGAATGTGACGACAAGTATTGATATAATATAACGTGATTAATATAGAGAGGAAAGCGGTATTAATGAGATGATGCTCATCCGAGATCAACACATAAACATCTGTACCTGTGAAGACACGAGATATAGGAAACAGAACGCAAAAAAGGAGAAAACCACATCTTATTATTGTTGTGATGCAAAGGCAAGCTCCAACTCCCTCTCACCACTATTTTTCTACGAGGCACCAACCTACGAGGCTCCTACCTCAGTGCCACCAGGCATACAACTTCCAAGGAAGCACCAACTCCCTTCAATTTTCTATAGGCACCAACCTACGGGAGGATCCAACCTCGGTCGGCTACAGGCGATAGCTATCAAGCTACAACTTGATAGGGAAGCTCCAACTTCCTCAATTTATCAAAGCGGAATGTTTTGCTTTGATTTAGCTCGGATATCGGCATTTACGTAGCTTCTCTTTCTGCTCTTATTTTCTTAATCTTCTCTGCCTTACACTTCTATACTCTACCTTCTCTATATTTTATCTCTCTAACCTCTCTTATGCATATCCAGATAATATTATTTATAGAGTTCCTCACATGATTGTTTGTATTTCACAAAGAGTTTGGAGTGAACAGTCATGACTCTTTGGCTTCTGTCTTCTCATTCCTTTTATCACTCATTCAATAAATATGGCCTTAGGTGATTATTTTAATATTATAGCGGGATATTTTCTCTCTTCCGGAGACTTTCCAATGCATCACAATGATAAAAATCAATTAAAACATTTATGTTCAAATTACAATGAGAACTCGAAGCTCAACTCATTTAGTCTTTTGGCTCGTTGCGCATTTGTCTTTCTTTATTTGTGTATGTCTTTTCTATGGCCTATGTTTTATCTCTTTTCATCTCTATTTTCTCTTCGCCCTCTGCTTTTGTGGTGTAAGCTGCTTGCATACGTGTTATCGTTCTTTTTATATCAATGCATTTTATATAAGTGTAGCTGCTTGACTTTAAATGCGGGCATATTCAACCCTTTACACACGGTAAGTGTCTTGTTGATGTGGTGAGTTCCGCAAGTAGAGCAGAGACATATATCACAATCGTTTTGTTTTAATAATCACCCTCCACCTTAAGCGAGAGGCCCGTGGGTCCATAGACCACGCGGCATATTTCAATACAATCGCAACCGTTACATAAAACAATGCTCGACGTTTTTATAACACCTTTCTAATAACACGGTGCCACAATCTTTATGTCCGTGAACCATCAATAATAAAAACCTTTCTAACCTTCTTAATAATGTGGAATTTATATTAATGAACAACTGGAAAATTTGTGATTAACGTAGTAGTGGCTCTAAATGCGGGTGATGTTATATTCATAAACTCATTTGGCGATGGATTTGTTTGTCTTGATTTCAAGCTGCATGCGATATGCGATATTGTGATATTGCAATATTGCGATAGTTACGTGGTTGATGGGTGCGATGGATGTGATGGTTGTGATGTGATGGTTGGTTGCGATGGTTCAAGTCAATATGTGCGCCATACCTTGTTTTTTATCACCTTGCGACTTCGTTCATGATCCAATGGTGGATAATTCATCGCTCTTTCAACCTACGATCCCCTCTGATTTCATACGGTAAAGGCGAGTACGAGAGTTAACATTCAATAGTTGCGAGTTGGGTAGGCCCCAACATTAACGATCTACCACATCAACGGCGGACATCACATTGCACGACACGATGATCACGGATATCCACTTGAGCAACTTGCACGGACAATAGCAGATGGTAGCCGTGCTGCTGGGTAGCCTTCGTGCATCCTGTCAAGTGGCCGCGTCCAATGACCCTTCCCCGGATCACGGCGTTCATGATATCGCTGGGCATCTGGTGGAGCAATAGCAGCACGGAAAGTGGCATGCGGTGACAAACGGTTTTATTGAGTTGTACGGGGACGCGTGTCACAGATTCTATGGAATCGGGCAACACTCTTAGTGCCACTCCCAACCCGCAAAAGCGATGCAATAAAAACCCTTTGTTCGGCTCCAAACCGTCGTTATTGTTCCTCTCGGTCACGGTTCCACTTCTTCCTCGACGCGCCGAGTTCCTTGCCATTGCTGGTTCTTTGAATCTCGTGCTACATATGGCTATACATATATATATATATATATATATATATATTTAATATATAAAAGCGCAATATATACTTTCTGCATTTTGAGTATACGATTCTCGGTACGAATTTTCTATATATATGCATTACATTGTCGCTCAAAAATATATAGCGTATCTTCCGGTGGGGTAGAAATTCTCGGGAATTTATATATATATATATATATATATATATATATATATATATATATATATATATATATATATATATATATAATTCATAATTTAATTAATTCTAGAAATTAAGGTACATATATATATATATATATATATATATATATATATATATATATATATATATATATATATATATATATATATATATATATATATATATATATATATATATATATATATCCGTCAGCAAATACAATTCTAGATGCCAGCTCACCCCGCCTCTGCCTCTCGCCGCCACAGTCCCCTCTGCCTCTGCCTCTCATGATAACAGCTCTGCCTCTGCCCTCTCTGCCTCGATAGCCAGGTTATACACTCCTTCCTTCTCTGTCTCTTCTCCTCTCTCCTTCCCTCTCTGCCTTTGCCTCTCTTCCTTCCTTCGTTTACCTTCTGTATTTGCCCTCCATTACAGTCTCTTGTCTTTAACACTCCTTTGCCATAAATGACAACATTTCCAACACATGGCAACGGAAGTAAATACGTACACCAATGTGGCGATGAGCTCTTCAACCTCAACTACCCACTCCAGTTTCTAAGCATAACAATAGTTAGATTCCAATTCTTCTGCACAATGTCAGAATATACATCTTGAATGTCTTGACAATTCAAGATGGGGGCGTAAATATGGTTCACCACCCATGGGGAAGAACCCTTACTGAATGTTAGTAGCATTTCTTCTTTGATATTTTATATTGAACATTGTATAAAAATAATAAATTTCATCATTATTACATATTCTTAAGTAATTATGACAAGCGAATCTATAAATATTTTACAACAGAAATAATGTGATCAAAGCCAACAATACATTAACCTATTTATTGAATTATTTAGTTATATGCATTGATACATGTTTATAGATGAATTTCACATTTAAAATTATTTAAGATATTAATGTATTAAGCTCTACTCTTTACAAAATAAATTAGAATTAATAGATAATGAATTATGTGGTCTATTTTAGTTTTCAATTCATAAGTTTTTATAACCATGTATTATTAAATCAATTACTTATATATACAATCATCTCAAATTAGTTGGTAAATAAAGAAGCCATTTATTGGCTCAATTATATTTAAACCTATATATTGACCTAACATGTGGTTTGGTATCGATTGCATAAATGTGACCTTTGTTATTCTGAAAAAAAACTCTATGTACAAAGAAACATTCCTATCCGTGGATGACAGTCTTCATACTTCCTACGTGTTGTCTTTGGTGATGGTGGTGCCTGGACATAAATGGAATTTTATACTTTTGTGCAAACCAAACTGACACATTCAGTAACACATTTCCATCCCATATTAACATTTTAAATTCAGATTTTAAAAACATTATTTTATTGTAATTGATTTTCATACAGTCAACAAAATGTCAAATTATTATGAATTACACCTTGCAAAAGGTGCACAATACTATGGTATTAACAGTCAAATATAAATACAATAAGCATCACAAATCCATAAGAAGGATAAAATAGAGGTCCAACTAAGAAAGATCAAATTTTCATGACTCAAAGCTAAAATGAGAGCCACATAGAAACAATAGAGACTAATTGTTCATTCATACATATAAGCCATATAAAGATTCCAACATAATATGATATTTTCCTAGATAAAAAAAATAGAAATAAAGACTTTGTTTTACTACTTTGAACCACATAAACAATTTGATGGTTCACTTAAAAGTAATTAAACTATTAAAGATATGAAAGAGATTGTAAAGATACTTAACTGTATAGAATAAAGGTTCATACTAGTTGATAAAGGAAAAAACAAATGCATTCTCCTCTAATCATTCTTCAAGGTATATTAATTCATTAAGTATACCTCGGTGAAACAAGAAAACCTCTTAACCTTTTAATCCTCCAAAATTCACCATAACATGATATATTTATAATTCCACCATGAGAGGTTGATCGCTAAGAGGAAAACACGAGTATTATGAGAAAATAAACCCAAAAAAAAAAATGGTAAATTAGGACAATGAAAGCAACAAGAAATGAATATACATTGTACCTTGAGAGGTCGATTTATCTACTTGATGTTCAGTGGATTCTCCTCAACAACTTGTCATGGCTTGTCGAATTCCATGTCATTGGGAAGAGGAATCTCATAAGACACTAGGAGATTGGAGGAAGCATGGAATTCATCCGGTCATTTCTTGGATTCATTGATATGGTCTGGGTCCCTTGTTTTGGAAGTCGGGGCCTCTTCCTCGATCATGGGAAGAACCCAAAACCATTGGTCTGACATTGAGTTGCGGTGAAGTAAGAGGTGACTAGGAAAGGGATTGTCCGACCTTGCATGAAAAGCACCTGAAATTTCTATGGATTAAGAGAAATTGTTGATCATACCTATCGTCAGAATTAGACCCTGATTTCCATGCCTAGAAAACCCAAAAATGTTATATGTCAACTTAACAATCGGTGAGTATTACAAGTCCAACACATGACCCTCAAGCTGCACATTAATTTCATGCTAATCTATATAATGATGACCCAATATGGTTTGCAAGGCCCAAGGGTGATATCCTAAGTTTTGCAACTAGGCTTCCTCCTTGACCACCATGCTTCAAAAGTGGTGAGGGAATTCCACTATCAAAGTTCTCTTCTCCACATCCCATGCAAGGAAAGAGGGTGAGGAGGTCGGCCTCATACACACCATCCTCTTTTGGGCCTTCCCTCGCTCTCAAACCATGGACATAAGGCCACCCTCTCTCAAAAGAAATGGGGTTTGGTCATCCAACGGACTACCCTATCTCGAAATCCATAATTGAATTTCTAGGTGAGAGAAACCATTATTTTAATGGTAGATGGTAGCCACATAAGTAAAGTGGATAAGGCTAATTCGTAATGTGCTTTAAATTCTTTACCTGAGTGGAATTGTATGCTCCCACGCCCATCTCTCACATCTAGGAGGCACAATGAAAGACTAGTTGTGTACTACCCGATTCCATTTCCAAGTTCTTGATTTTAAGTAGGATGCGGGAGGTAAAAAGAAATTTTACAAAAAAAATATTCATTTATTCATTATGTCTTGAATGGTATACTTTTATTTTAAAGGTCGCCTTATTCTATGTATTATTAAATCAAGAACTCATGATTGCAAGGTGAGAGGATCCATCGTTTTAATGGTAGATGGTAATCGAGGAGGAAAGTGGAAAGCCCAATGCTTATGCACTTCAAATGGTTTATGGGGGTGTAATTGATAGTAGACACTAGTACCACCATGTATCTATCTTCTCAAGGCATAATGAAAGACTTGTATTATTTTTAATTCCATTTCAGTACGACATCATCTTGACTTCCACCAAAATCAAGGGAGTAAAGATACAAATTTTACAAATTAAATAATTTATAATTCAATGATAATGCATTCTAAATGGTATAATTTGATTTTTAATCCATAAATTCTATGTATTATTAAATCAATAACTCGTTATAATTTTATCTCCAAACATGGTGAAAACATACATTCCAATTAGTCGACTAATGATTTTCAAACTTAATCTAGTTAAACTTATAAATTATAGATGCTAAATAATTAAAAATTTAGCAGAAAATGTTTGTAATAGGTTCTTGCAATATAATTTTTGTAAACTAACTTAATTGCACAAACTTATTTTTAGTTAAAGTTATAAATTCTACATCCATTGCATAATTCCAAATTTAATGAAATGTGTTTGTAATTGGAAATTGTAATATAATTTTTCCAATTTTATTTAAATATTTTTTTAAAAGAAAGAGGAAAGTACAATGATGAATAAGTACATCATAAGGGGAGTTTCATCCATAGGGAGAAGAAATAGAAGTAAGAACCATGAGGAAATTAGAAGTACATATTTCTTTTTCTTATAAGGTGTTCTTTTGTTTGATTATGGTGTTGCCATCAATTCCAAAAAGGGGGAATATTAGAATATTTTTCCACTTGTTGATGGAAAATAAACTTGAGGATGATGGAAAAGGAATTTATGGGTGCCAATAAATATTAATAAAGTTAAAGATACTTTGGAGCCATTTCCAATATAGAACATAATCTCAAATGCGGTTGGAATTTACTCGAGATGGATAAAGCTATGAAATTGGTTTTCGGTGGTATATGGAAGTTTAAATGGCCTCTTGGATTAGACTTTATTTTAATAATTTGCCTTAACCTTTAAGTCAATATTGAAGAGCTAATTTATAGGTAGGTAAAATTGATGGAAGTTTGGCATTTTTTTCAAACTTGGCAGAGTCATTGTCGAATATAAACACAAAACTTGGAGGATGTGGAGAAAGAAAAAAACAATAGATAATATGATTTTCTAGTGGTGGATCCCATTTCCATGCAATCCTGGAAAAGGTTCACCAGGCTGAAAAATTGAGCTATAGAAGAATCTAGGATATTTATGCATCGGGGAGGACGTTGAGCACTTAATGCAACAACAAGACAATCAATGATTAGGTGGGAGCTTGAATCATGGTTGTCCCATGATGCCTCACTCAACCCAGAGGGCTTTGGAAGAACCATGAAGAGACTTTCAAGGTGAACTCGGGGATGATAGAGCTTTGGGAGGATGCCACCAAGTTTATTTGCACGGAAGGAATTACAATGGGCCATATATGACACACTCACCCTCAAGGTCGATCGCTGGAAAAGCTAAGATAAAGAAGCAGTTTGAAGACTCATAGGATGAATTGACAACTGTGAAGTCATAGCCTCGACAACAATAAATAGGCTTGAAACCTTTAAATTTTAACAGAATAAATCATTTCAAAACCAAGAATGGGACCCCTTCTCATACTCAAGACAGCATAAGATACTTATAATAATTGTATTGGTTCATATAGAAAACATGGAAGCCACAATGAAAAATGGCAGGCATCCATGATGTAAGCTCATGTGACATGGAAGTATGGACCATAATACATATGCCATGCATTTTTGTATTCACCAGCCAATAAGTGAACAAATATAATCAACATGTTGCTTCCCTTTCAGGAGGAACACACATGAGACATGATTATATAATCATGACATCATTCAAGCAGCTCTTATCATCGAGCTACTACGAAAGGTTTATAAGGAGCCACATGTGTCTCTTCCAGGATGATACAATGGCACATCCATAAATATTGATGAATCCTGGTAACAGTGTTGGCTGGTCACAGAACATAGTCCACACAGAGTTTATCATCAACAGTTATGAAGGTGACATGAGGGTCTATGGACTGTAATTTGAAACCTTCTGAATGAGTGTAGTACAGAGTGGTAAGGTCTGAAGGTTTTGAACCACATAACCAATAACAAAGGCTCATGGGACACGTGATCACCGATGTGCTTCCATAGAATAAGAATTCTAAAGGAGTGAAAGTGGTAGATTTAGATGATGGGTCTACAATAAATAGTGGCATTCAAATCTGGAGCAGAGATGAAAAATGAAATGGGATGAAGTGGAAAGTAGTGGACCAACATGACACGTAATCCCCGAGAGAGAAACCTTGAAGGAATTTTCAAGGATGCGTCGAAAATAAATTTTGGGAGCTAACGCAAAGAACTTAAAGCATGGTTTTTTGTTAGAATTGTGATCGAGACCATAGTGATTTTGAAGTGTTAAATAATACCTTGGGGCTATAACCCAAATGATCCCAATGGAAGTGTGTCACCAGAAGTTTTTTATGAATAAAATGATTGGGCCTAGAATAGTTATATTAAAGTTCTTTGGGCCTTTTTTGAATGTTTAACATGAATATATCAACAACTTTGAAATTTGGTGTTTATTCTATATGAAACAAAATTATAAAAACATGGAAATGAAAGCATGAATGAGCTAGCATAATTAATAGTGGCATGGATAGTTTGGAGGATAATCTATCATAATGGAAAAATTTGGGATGTGCAAAATTTGAAGGAAAAGTTCTCTAAAAAACTAATAAAAATTTTATAATAGCAAAATAGAAGTTAAACTCATATTTTGTTATAGAGATAGGAAATGAGAGTTTGAATACTTGATGACCACATTCGAGAGGGACTAAGTAGTATGCTATGAGTAAAAAATAAAGCCTTAGTAAAGAGTTAAGTTAACTAAAGTTAAAGACTAAAAATATCAGCTCAAATTATTTAAAAGAAGAATATAAATTGTAAGGTGTTGTTGTGAGTGTGTATGTTAGTTTATATTTTTTTGTTGTGTATAGTGAGCTAATCATTGATTAGAGATTAATAGATATGATTGGGTTAATTGATTAAGAAAATAAAATTATTTGTTTATGTAAGGAAATGGTATTCATTATTTGAATTTAGAAAATGGTATGAAAAAAGAATCATTGAGGTCAAACAAGTGTTATCTTACTGAGTCATGTGTTGTATCTCCTTGTTAAGTCCCTATATTAATAGGTGTGTATATTATGTTAGTGTAGACCCCCTTATTGTTATTGTGTACCTATTAACCCACATATTGTTATTATTGTGCCCATACATTATTATTGTTAGGTCGGCTAGGATTACATTGTG
Source organism: Pinus albicaulis (assembly GCA_034641835.2). Lineage (NCBI taxonomy): Eukaryota > Viridiplantae > Streptophyta > Pinopsida > Pinales > Pinaceae > Pinus > Pinus albicaulis. Next base: position 690,212,354 of record CM076576.1, on the reverse strand, counting down.
GCCCCACTGAGATTATATTATGGCCCCATGGACTCCTATATAGAAGGAGGTTTTGTTCATTTGTATCATCCAGAATTGTTCATTCATGTAATGTGTGGAGGTTGCCCCCCTCGAAGTGGCTCATTTATAAGGCGTGAATATCTCTTTTCTTCTCTCTTTGGAGCTGGTTACACAACATTTGGTATCGGAAGCAGTTCTAGGGTTTCGCTGCTCCAAACAGGTCATCGTGGCATTTTCAACGCTATAACGTTTTTTCTACGAAGCTTCGGGAATCTGAAATTTCTAGGGTGCGAAGCTGAAATCTTGAGGAAGGTTGTCTAAAAATTTCAGATCTTGGTTCGCAATATTTGAGGGAGATATCATCTGTGGAAGTTAGGTATTTTTAGAACTCATAAACAGGTCATCATGCTTGTTTACTTTATAAATTATTTTATTTTGAAGTTTCAGAGTCTGAAATTCATATGGTGCAGAAACTGAAATCCTATGAGGAAATTCGTCAAAAAATTTCAGAGCTTGGTTCATAATATTTTTGGGTATGATCTGTGGAAGGTAGTGCTTTTTCAGGCTCCTGAATTTCATCTCAAAGAGGTGATCGTGGGAAAACTTCAATAACTCTCTCTCTGGGCATTGGATTGAAGTGCCGTAAAAAGTGGTCGCAAGAACACAGACTGAAGTTTCTTCGCTATCAATTTCAGAGACAAAGGACAAAACGGTGACACGCATGGAAATTTCGTACAAGTTCGCTCCTCTTGAACCGGTCCAGAATTAGGTCATTGTGGGAGATTGGACACAAATTTGTCTTGGAGAATCCAAATCAGGTCAGACCTGTGGCATTTGAAAGAAGCTTCAGAGATCTACTACAGAGCTGAATTTCAGATATCGAAGATTTTCAAATACAGAGATAATTCAATTTCAATATCGAGAGCTCCTAAAAGCTAGTAAAGGTGTGTATTTTTTTTTTCCCAAATTGCATAAGTCTTGTTTGAAGAATCAAGTTGAATTAGGATTCCAAGGGCATATTGTAGAATAGATATCAATATTGAATTCTAAAATGGCCCCTAAAAAGAATTCAACTTACATCAAGCCTTCAAAGGCTCTACCATGACTCATGAAGATGAAGAATTGCCTTTATGATCTATCAAAATTACAATAACAAGTGCAATAATTTTCACTCGCAAGAGCGACCAAAAATGAAATGGAAGTTTTGAAGAAGGTGTGGAAGTGAAGATGGATGGTTTGAAGAAAGGCATGGAAGCTAAGATGGATGGTGTGCAAGCTAAGATGGAAGCTAAGATGGATGGCATGGAAGTGGGCTTTGTGGAAGCTAAGATGGATGACCTTGAAAGACAACATGGAAAACATGAAGAATGATACAAAAGCATACATGGAAGGCTTGATGACAAGCTTAAAACAGAAATGATTCCTAATGGCGGAAATATAGGAGAAGAACCTCATGATGAGAACAAAATAAATGTTAATCATGATTTCATAAACTCGAATGTTGGTGGGAAGAACCACCATATTCCAAAAATGGATATGAGGAAGTTTGATGGAAAGGATCTGTAACATGGATACTACGGATGGAGCAATATTTTGATCTCCATAACGTGCAAAACACACAAAAGGTACGCATTGCAACTTCCATTTAGAACAAAATAAATTTGTATGGTATGTCGATGGCTTTGTTCCCGTAAAAAAATTGTCACTTGGTCAATTTCTGGGAGGAAATGCTTACAGTATGAGGATACAAAGAGCAACACCTTCTTTACCCAATTGATAAATATCAAACAAAAGGGTTTAGTGGGGCAGCATTGAGGACTTCAAAAATTGATATAAAGATGCTTGATATTTCGAGAGGACCACGGGATTGATCTCTTCTGCAGTTTAAAGGATAACATTCAACATGAAGTTCGTGTTACGGAACCACGATTCATTAGAGAAGGCATTCGGTTGGCAAGAAAAGTTGAATGTAAAATTATGGCAACAAGGAAGTCTACTACTCAATTCTATAAAGAAGGAAGTGTGGCTACATTAGATTTCCACAACCTACAAGGTTGACACCACAACAATTGGAAGAAAAAACCAAAAGGGCTTTGCTACGGTTGTGATAGCAAATACACTAAAGGTCATAGTGTCTTTGAGAAGAGATTATTTTACATAGATTGTGAAGAGGAAGAAGAAAATGAACAAAGAGGATATACACAAGGAACCGGCCCAGAAGAGGAAGAAATGAATCCAACCATATCGTGTAATGCCTTTGGCGGGGAATTACCACTCCTCAAACTCTCAAGATAAAGGACAAATCGAAGAAAGGTAATAGTGTTGATTGATTCGGGTAGCACCCATAATTTTATTCATTGTAAGGTAGCCAAGGAATTAAATTGTTTCCCTATATTGACACCCGGAGAATGTCAAGTGATTGTTGCAAATGGAGGAACTATAAATTGCTCTGGAAAATGCAATAACATCAAGCTAACCATGGGGGAATATGTGTTGACTAGTCCAATGCTTTCCATTCCTATAGGAGAGTGCGTGTTTTGTACTAGGAAATAAATGGATTTACAATCTTTGAGACGGTAGCTTTTATTTCCAAAACTTTTTCTTGAAATTCTTTTGAGAAGGAAAGGAAGTCGAGATTACGAGTGAGGAAGCCGGGGAAGGATAATAAGCTCCTAATGGCATGAACAAAGCTTCTAAAGAAGAACAACGAGGCGTAATTGCAAATTATGTGCTCACTAGAAAGTTCAACACATCAAAATCATCTATTTACTGCCCGGATCTCCAACAAGTCTTGGACAATCATTCCAAGGTGTTGAAACTCCAAAGGACTCCCACCTATTCGTGATCATGATCATGCTATTTGACTGATTCCAGGAAGTGTTCCTCCAAACATCGGCCTTATAGATATCCTTACTTCCAAAGAAGCGAAATTGAACGCATGATTGCGAAATGTTGAAGGTATAATTCAACCTAGTCAAAGTTCTTTCTGCTCTTTTGTAGTATTGGTACACAGAAGGATGGATCATGGCGAATGTGTCCGGATTATAGGGAGCTCAATAAGCTCACCATTAAAGATAAATTTCCAGAACTCATATTGATTGATGAATTATTGGATGAATTACATGGAGCAATTTATTTTACCAAGTTGGATCTTCGTTAGGGATATCATCAAATAAGAATGAAGGCGAAGATATTTCCAAAACGACATTTCGAACTCATGAAAGGTCATTATGAATTTTTGGTCATGCCTTTTGGCCTTACCAATACCTTTCTACATTTCAAGGGTTGATAGATTCCTTTTAAACGCTTCACCCAGAAAATTTGTGCTAGTATTTTTTGATGATATGCTAATCTATGGCAAGTCTTGGAAGGATCATGTTGAGCATGTTGACGGGGTGCTCAAACTATTGCAAGAGAAACAATTATATGCAAAAGCATCCAAATGTTTCTTTGGAGTACAAGAAGGTGGAATATACGGGTCATATTATATCCTGAGGGTGTTAAAGTAGACCCTAACAAAATTAAAGCCATTAAGGAATGGAAAGTCCTAAGACAATAAACGGGTTGCGAGATTTCTCGGGTTAACAGGCTATTATCGTAAGTTTGTAGGTATGGAAGAATAGCGGCCCTTACTCTAACAACATTATTAGCAGAAGAAAGATGCATTTTTCATGGACTCTGAAGCAACTAAGGCCTTTGAACATCTTAAAGAGGCAATGTGCCTAACTTAGGTCTTAGCTACGCCGAGACTTCACAAAAACCTTTATTGTGGAATGTGATGCCTCGGGGAGCGGAATTGGTGCGGATTTAATGCGGGAAGGAAGACCCATTGCTTTTGAAAGTCGTCCAATCAAGAAGAGTATTTACGAAACCTATTTATGAGAAGGAAATGTTAGCAATGTTTGCATGCACTAAAGAAATGGAGAACTTACCTAATGGGAAGACACTTCAAGGTAAAAACTGATCATGATAGTCTGAAACACTTTTTGGAACAAAGACTATCTTCGAAGAGCGACAAAAATGGGTCACAAAGATGTTGGGTTATGACTTGAAATAATCTACAAAAAAGGAAAGCTTAATGTTGTTGCAGATGCACTCTCAAGAAAGAATGAAGAGGTGGAAGCATTGCTTTGTGCCATTTCTATTATCAGCAGTTGGATAACAAGAAACAGAGATGAATGGAAGAAGGAAAAAGATGTATGGACACTCATTCAAAAGTTGCGGCAAGATCTAGTACATCGATACATTTAGTTGGAAAAATGATTCCTTATGGTACAAAGATCGCTTATATCTTTGTAAGAATTCCCAACTAAAACAAAAGATTCTGCAGGTGCACACTTCTCCTTTAGGAGGACACTCGGGATTTTTAAAAACTTACCACATAAGGGTGAAGAAAGAATTTTTTTGGATGGCCTTAAATGCGATATTCAAAAAGTTTGTGGCTGGAATGTTTGGTTTTACTTGTGAGAATAAAGTGAGAATAATTAAGACCAGGGACTTCCACAACCTTCCTCCATTCCAAGTCGGCGTTGGGAGGAGATTTCCAATGGATTTATCTGAGTTTACCTAAGTGGAAAGGAAAGAATGTCATCATGGTGGTAGTTGATGAACTTACCAAGTATGCACTTTTGTGCATTATCTCATCCATTTAAAGCAAATGCAGTTGCTACTACATTTGTGGACGAAATTCAAAAGCTACATGGAAGCCCAAGGGTTATTGTGAGCGACGGAGATTCCATTTTTACGGAAATTTTTGGACGAGTTATTTTCTTCTTTGGGTACTAAATTAGCTCATAGCTCATCTTATCATCCTCAATCGATGAATTATTTGAGATAGTAAATAAATGTTTGGAAGGATATCTTCGTTGTTTTGTATACGATAAACAAACACAATGGGTCAAGTGGTTACCTCTCGCTACCAGATGGTGGTATAACACTTCCTTCTCTGTGACAAAATGACCCCATTTATGGAACTTTATGGATATCATCCACCATCGATCACATCATCTTTAAGGAAAATTCGAAGGTTCAAACGTTAGAGTCACGTCGAGCATCGGCCAAGAAGTTCTCCAGCTCTTAAAGGATAACTTTGAATTTGGCACAAAATCAGATGAAACAACGAAATGAATCAACCTTCAACGGCGAGAGAAGTTTTGATATAGGAGATTGGGTATTTTACGGCCTGACCATATCAACCAATGTCCCTCAAGCAAGCTAAGAAGACAATAAATTATCGCCAAAGTACTATGGTCCTTACAAGGTGTTGCAAAAGATTGGTACTATGGCATACAAATTGGAGCTTCCTACTTCTTCTTGAGTACATCAGAGTTTTCCATGTTTCATGCTTAAAGAAGGTTATAGGAGAAAATCTTCAGTTCAAACGTATTACAGAACTTGATGAGGAAGGAAAAATCATGTGGAACCGAAGCGGTCATGGAAACAAAGAACTCGACAACTACGGAATCGATCAATTTAGATGTCATCAAGTGGAAGAACTTACTTGAAGATTCTACATGGGAGGATGAGAATTTTATCTGAAGCACCGAGCTACTCAGCGTTGAGGACAACACTTTTTGAAGGAGGGGCATGTTACAGTGCTATATTAATAGTACAGCCCCTTATTATGTTAGTGTAGCCCCCCTTATTATTCATTATTATTGTACCCACAGCAACCCCCATATTGTTATTATTGTGCCCTTACATTATTATTGTTAGGTCGGCTAGGATACATTGTGGCCCCACAAGACCTATATTATGTTTATGGACTCCTATATATAGAAGGAGGTTTTGTTCATTTGTATCATCCGAAAATTGTTCATTCATGTGTATTGGAGGTTGCCCCCTCGAAGTGGCTCATTTATAAGGCGTGAATATCTTTTCTTCTCTCTTTGGAAATTTGGTTACACAACACTCCTTATTGTAGTTGATGGAAAATAGTTTTAAGGTTGAAGCTCCTTTCGGTGGTAGCTAATAAACTAGGGGTTGTATCTCCTTTTGAGTTGTAGTTGAAAAATCAAAGAGTAGTGTTAGCTTCCTTCTAGTTGAATCTAGAAGACTTTGTAACAAGTAAAAGCTTTCCTTTGTGAAATGCATTTGAAGAAGGTTTTAGAATCTATGTGTTCCATTTGTGTTTCTAATGATTTATTCTTGTGATGTTTGATGTGAATTAATTGTTGAAGTTTTTATTGGTGTACTAGTATTATGCATGAGTAAAAGAAAGTTTTAAATTTCCTACAACATTCAGTTACTACACTTTAGTATTGCTTTGTTTTATGTTGATAGTGTTGGATCCCACCAACATGCAAGGGGGTCTCACGATGAAAATTCCCAATTAGACTTCACACGATTTGGTGTAGAAGCCTTTCGGAAATAAGGCTTGAGCGCCGTTTTTCTTAGAGATTTTCCTTGGCTACAATGTATAGCACAAGAGAGTAATGTACATGTACTTTTGAATGAACTAGTGATATGTCGTGCATAATGTATCAAGGTTGTACTCTTTTGATACAAAATAAAAGTGAGCCTTCAAGAGAGGAATAATAGTATTGATATAATAAAGACACATGAGGATATATATATGAATGAATCATTTATCAACTAATGAAATAGTTCTCATAAAAACGTCATTAAATAAATACATACACCTTCAACAAGATCTGGCACCATATCCACCGAAAATAGCTCATTTTCTTTAGTACAAATGAAAAAGGAATATATCACAAACATTAAAATATTAGTCTTACAACATCTATATGATATATGAATGATATTTTTTTTTGGTTCAATGAGCTTCAAGTATTAGGAAAAAGTTACGGGATACGTCTAACTGACGACACTAGCTCCAATATAGTAGAGCATTAGAGAAACCACTTGCTCCTCCAAAAGAAATATGTTCCTCTATAATTCTGGTGGGAGGAGCTAAGGTGAAAATTCCTTTACATCAGCCATGAGGGTGTATATATAAAAAGTGGAGTGAATCTTTGCCTCCTTGTGACTCTTGGAATACCCTCATGATTCCTTGTGAATTGCATATCACCTTTTGACTCCTTGCATAACTTTTCACATTCTATAGATGACTCTTGGACTTCCAATTTATATTAAATTCTAATACATTTAAAATTAAATAATCATATCCACAAATGATGTGGAAAATGATGACTCGTATAACATCTTGAAATGACACCTTGACGAGATATGACATGACATTTTTGACATTGTATTTGAATTATGATATGGAAATGTCAAGCCATTATTTCTAATGTTATCTTTGTGTCCTCTTGAAAGATGGTACATGTTCTTCTGCGTCCTCCTCCATAAGCCTTGAAGGTAGGGAGTATTTAATATGATATTAATATTTAGCTATTATTTATAATATTTTTTCATTTCATCTTCTCGTTCAACGATCAAATTGTCTTTACGGTTGGATAGGTTTCTTCTAGCATGTGTGGTTCTAGAGGTTAGGAGTTAGGAGTGAGGATTGATGTTCGTAGTGTGAAGTTTAGGGAGGTCAAGGAGGTGTGATTGCACAATTGAGGAGCTCAAGGAGGGAATTATTAAGACATTAATTTTCCTAGTGCATAGTTTTAAGGGAGATAGGCCTAGGGATTATGCGGTTCAAGAAGGAAAGCTAAAACGAGGCTTGAAACTATTTTTGTTGTTGGATTGAGGGTCCTAACCCAGTTTGAATTTTATCCCCCAACCAACAAACCCTCGAACTATTGTCCCTTGCGGCAATGACGTGCTTGCGCGGATCAAAGTCTCACTCGAAGCGATGTGGGGGGTTGCTAGAACCGGGTTTCCACACCTTGGGGAGAAAATAGTGGTATTTCAGAAAATTGATTGTAGACTTGTATCAATCATAAAAAGATGTGGTACAATACTTAACATATCATAGAAAAAATAAATTAGAGGAGACAAATCATAGATCTTGTACGCACACTCCATATGAACCCGACAATCTGAGTCGCAGAGACGTGACTATGTTAAATTTCATTCAAATAATCTTGTTTCAATGTTAAAACATCCTACCCAACATATTTGGATCCTTTCTTCTCTTTCTTTATCCACCATCGGCACGAGAGCCCACTTTGTTCTAGTTATATGTTTGTGCTTCTACCTCTTCATGGTATCTTTCGGCACAAACCCATTCTTCTTCAACTTTGTTCCTTTTTCTGAGTCCAACGGTTTGCCAATAGTGGTTGGCTTGGCTTCTTTCTCAGCAACCTCTTAGTCACCCACTTCTGGTTATTTTCCTGCGAGTACAGTGCCGATTGCATTGTCGATGTTTTGGTGATGGAAGTGGATGCACCAAGCTCCAACCACGCTAGTGGGAGAGTGCATTGTAACTCTAATTAGGTCATATTACGCTGACTAAATAAGAAGCCATTTTGAGAATCCCTCCATGTCACCTTTCACGAGATATCGTATGGAATGTGGCCTTGAAGTTATCGCTCATTTTGTGCTCATAATGTCGGGGACAACGGCGGCTTAGACTACACGGCTTTGATAGCGTAGTATCATAAAGGACCTAGAAAATTTTATTCGGCCTTAGAGCGTACGAAATTCTGGAATAATTCCACGATGTCATGTCTTGCATGACCTCACACATTTAGGGCTCAATCTTTAGGCAGGTTCTGAGGGTCTTCCACCCAATCAATGCAATCAACAATAATAGCCAAGCATAATCGTGCTTGCCTTCCTCCTATGCTTCGCACATTTTCTAGGAACTCCTTACACAAATAATTAGACCAATTATAAATAACTCCTTTCTCACAACGCTGTCCTATGAGAGAAATTGCGTGCACATGCACCTCCTTTGGTCTACATTTTCACATCATCTTGCAAGACAATATGAGCGTATCTAACTTAGCAATCGGGTCATTTATCTCGGCGACCACAAAGCCTCATCTCTCCCATGAGACTTGATACTTCTTCTTGATCTAGTCTATGATGATTTTTTTCTTCGGCCTTGCCTCCAAAAATGTTGCAATTGGATCGGCTCCTTAACGGGTAAACTAACGATCCTATGAATCAATGTCACATCTATTGGGATGCGCTCTCCCAACCATAGTGCATCATCATGCACTAGGGCAAAAATTTCCATACGCATATGTCATTTGTTAGGTTTGCACCAAAAATAGGGATCTATAATAGATTTGATAGGCGCCTTGTGTAGACACAACACCCATCTCTTCGGCTCTAGAGCGTGCACTATTCCCCCTTCATGCGGAACCAGTCTAGGTATATCTTTGGCGCAAACTCCAAGAAATTTTCACCACATCCGCAATGTCCTAATCCTCTAGTACGAGTTGTAGCACTTTAGCAAACATGTCCCCTTCCATGAACGTTTTCAGATCAATGACATTTGGATCTTTGTACATACTTTTTAAGCTATTTGGCTATTATGACCATCGGTTTGCACGGTGCAACTATAAATTGGAAATCGTGAGAATGGGGCCACTTCAACCACATCCTCATCTTCCTCCGCCGGTTTCGGGGAGATCTACCATGGGCCTTTTCTAATGCTCGGGCACATAGTGGAGAGCGGCTTTGAAGTCTTATCCCTTAGGGATCTCCTCGTGCCAGGCAGCGCCCCTTCTTGGACTTCGTGGGCACACAAATTTCAATAATAGGGACCTCGGGGCGTAGCGGGGCGATCTCCGGGTCATCGCCATCATGCGGCTCGAATTACATAACCCACCCTGCGCACGCAACTCTTCCTTGAATCTCGGATCCAAACCCCGGTAGAAAAGGGAATATGCGATGGTTGGGGGAAATTTAACTGGAGCTCAAAAATAATACTTAGAAATAAAATGGAACTATTGCAACCCCACAGGTCATATTTATACTTGTGGCATGTCTTCAATGACTCCTTATGCATTAATGTGTCCATAAATGACAAAAAGGTCTGAAATCAAGAAAAATCCCTTCATTAAATACAACGTAGACGCTCCCATAAATGGTAATAAAGTTGTCTTTTCCATATTTACTATTCCAATGGCTATTTTTTGACATTTTTGTGACCCGACCAACCTCCTCGCCGGCTACCGCATACGGCATCGCACCTTTCTATGCATATACTCCAAAGCTAATGATAACCATATGTAGATTACCCCCCCCCCCCCCCCAAAAAAACAAGCTTATTGATCATGTAGTTCAAAGCATAGCGGGTAGTGTCCACTACATCCCTTAATAACCTGACCAATTCACACCTCTGAATTTTCATCCCAATGGAATGTCACACCCTTTACGAAGAAATCTTGTCATGGGTGCGAGTTATCAACTCATAGCTCTAAATGTGATTCCTATAGTATCCCGGCTGAGCCAATCATTGGGCGCACATTGACATTCTCGGGGGAGAGATCGAGAGTTCCATCAATGCGCATTTCCCCTAGGTGTCACAACTATCAAAGTTCGAAGGTCACGATCTCTATATGTTGCGTGTCTCGGGTTGGTGGACCACACTTAGTGGGTGTTGTTGTATCAAATATGACTTCTTGAATATTAAAGCTTGTTTAGTCTTATCAAATCCACTCTCAAATGCGAGATGTTAGGATAAAGCTCTCCATGAGAATAGAACATTCACTAGTGCCTCGACAAATATGCCTCCAAATACCATTCGGTAGGTACCTTCCCCAATGTATGAATAAACTGTGGACTTACATTCAGGTCTTGGTTCTACTCCCATACCGATTCCATCTGCTCCAATGTCTTCTCTTTGCCGAGTAGATATCTTCCATTTTAATATTTGGACATTCAAACCGTAACCTCATCATTTGCACTTACATTCCTCCTAGTTGCCCATGTTTTCCTTATGATTTTCCCACCACCTTATTTCCTGAGAGTAGCATGCAAGAAAGAGATCCAAATCATGGAATCTCTTGTCCTTCATATGATGTATCAAAGTCCCTATAAACATACTTATGTCGGTTAATCCATCATAGTAGGAAATTCACATACCTCAATTTTTATACATTGCATAGATCGGATCAACGATTACAACGCAATGAAAATGGGTAAAAATGTGAAGTTGGGTTACACTTTTGTGAGAATCGGGGCGGAAAATTTTTTTCCCGCAATAGTTCGACCTAATTTTGAGAAAGTTCGGCTGACTCTTTTTTGTCATTTAGATTGATGACGTACGATGGCGGTTGCAAGCACGGATTTTTAGCTGGGAGATGGGAAAACGGAAAAATAGTTTGCCTGAACTTGTAGCTCGATCAGACTATTAGTTCGACGGAACTCATATTTTATAAGTATGTAACCCACAAACGATTCTCATTTTTGCACGTCTCTATTCGCATGTTTTCGTGAGTTTCGGTTACGATTTTACGTAGCTCTTGCTTCTCTGTGCGGTTGGCGCTCTGGAAATTTAACTTTTTGCTTTCAGAGTTACTTGTGGCGAATTTCAATTAAGTAATTCAAAACAATCATTATATTAATTCAATATAAGTAAGCTTGCAATTGTATTATTATTATACCCCTTTTCTTCTAGTAGCAATAGTTGTGGTTAAATGTATTATTGTTGGTTTTCCTAAGTGAACTCCTCTATTATTACTTTTTCTATTCTTTTTTGCCACCACTTACGACCACTCTTCTTGCTCACCACTTTGTCACAGCATCTATCGTTGGGTTTGGTGGTGTACAATGTCAAGTCATAGAACAAAATTTTGATATTAACATTTCAAACTTTTATAAATATAAAATTTATACATTACTTCGGTTTCATGAACCAAAATAAACTTTATGGTACTTATAAGTTGAAAGGAAAAAGCTGGTTCACCCATTAGTAACATATATGAATTACTTGCACTTCCAGTTTTCCTCTAGCTTGAACATAAGCCTTCAATGTAAACACTAAATCCCTTGCGAGGGCTTTGAAGAAGATTACTAATAGAAATCTCTTTTGAGGACTGCAATGTTAAAATCTTATGATTTATGCCCTTGTAGGCATGGTTTCCAAGGACTTAAACTCTTGGGGAGGATAAAAGTGCTTTTTCAAAATAAAAAAGCGGCCTCGGTAAAATCATTCTCTTCAAGCTTCGAAAATTCTGTAAGGTTTGAGTTGCCAAGATTTATTGACACTATTCATTATCAACTTTATTTTTATTTTCCTTTCTATCTCCGGCTATCTGTACACCTAACGATTCCATAGAGTAAGGTATAACTCTATTCTTCAAGTTACATTATGTCACCTCATACCTGGCACCCATTCTTTGCACTATTCTAGGGAATTTTGTAGATATATACATATTTTTTGGTTCTCTCTTGTCTCTTTAGAACATTTTTTATTTGTTTGGATGTATGTGAAAAATTCATTGTGGGTATTAGTCTTAGTCTTATAGGAGTTCTGTCAAAAAAATAATTATATGAAAGGCCATTTAGAGTCTATTGATGTTGTTTCTCCATTTCCATTTGTAGTAGTTCAATGTATGAAGTTATTCAATATATGATGTAAGTAGGTGTCTTTTTCAATGATATCGATGGTGAAATTTTTGTTCCCTCTTTTTCTTGTTTTTTATTGCATGTATGAATCTACAATATTAGTATTTCTTACTGACTTTGTTTCATTGTTTGCTTGAATTTATGCACTACCTTATTATTTGTCATATACATTTAGATCTTTATTTTCCTTTTCCAAATGTATTTTTATCTTCATGATCTACTCAAAACATTGTGATAAATATAGTCCTCTTGGAGAGATATGAAGAATGTGATGTTAATTCTTCTTCTGCAAATGAATTTTATCTTTTATAAGACCTACAACCAATTTCTACTTTAATACTTCTAACTTCATTTCACCATTTGTATACATTTAAATCTAGCATTCAAATCTAGCATTCCATATATAAATTTTATTTCATAATACAAACTAAATGATTTAGAGGAATAGTAGTGATGGAATGAAATGTAACATTTTAGTTTGATCCATGTTGGCCTTGATATCATAGAACCAATTTCATATTTACAAAAATATCATAGCTGATTAGTTATTAGACTATACATATCTTCTGTTTAACTTGCAAATAGTATGGTGGAAATGTGGATCTAATGGATAAGTCATGATTAATGCTTCTAGAAACCAAACATAATAATATATTAAGACATGCTCCTTTAGGCTTGGTGGAATTACCTTTGCTTTTTATTCTCTCTCACACACACACACACACACACACACATATAAGGAGATCCCATTTTATTTTTTATTCATAGATCAGTGTAATTTAAATACAAGATTTATCATAATACTGTGTGTGATTCATTCCATATTGTTTTAAAATTCAGAGGATGTTTTGAAAAGTTATGATAATGCCAACAAAATGAAGCTAGACTCAAAGCTAATCCCATCTTTATCTATTAATTAGATGTGAAAATTTATAATACTAATGTGTGTACATTTGAAATAATTTATTTACATGTTTATATAAATTATATATACATATGTAATTTTTTTTTCATAAATATTTTCATTAAAAAATGAACCTTTAAATGATGAACCTAGTTAATGTTGCTTCTTCATGAAGAAGACTACTTGATCTTGCAATTTGATGATGGTCCTTTGTTATTCTTCTTGACTACTTCAAATTATTGACACAATCATATGCTTCTTGTTACTCTTTTTAATCCTTCCTTATATTGTATTCTCCCCCTTAGATATTGTGTACTCTCCCACATAGATATTGCACTCAATTTCATATTCTCTGTAATATTCTAGGCTCTTCTTTTGAAGTCAAATAAGTGACAATAATTTACAAGAACTATCCCTAATTTGTTTCTCACATATATGAAGAGATCCCATTTTATTTTTTATTCATAGATCAAATGTCATTTAAATACAAGATTTATCATAATATACAGTGATTCATTCCATATTCATTTTTAGAATCAGGAGGAACTTTTGAGAAAGTTATGATAATGCCAATAAAGAATGAGCTAGACTCATATTCAACATCTATTAATTAGATATGAAAATTTATAATACTACTGTGTACATTTGAGAATATTTATTTACATGTTTATAAAAATTATATATACATATGTACTTTTTTTTCATAAATATTTTCATTAAAAAATGAACCTTTAAATGATGAACCTAGTTAATGTTGCTTCTTCATGAAGAAGACTACCTTATCTTGCAATTTGATGATGGTCCTTTGTTATGCTTCTTGACTACTTCAAATTATTGACACAATCATATGCTTCTTGTTACTCTTTTTAATTCTTCCTTATATTGTATTCTCCCCCTTAGATATTGTGTACTCTCCCACATAGATATTGCACTCAATTTCATATTCTCTGTAATATTCTAGGCTCTTATTTTGAAGTCAAATAAGTGAAAATAATTTACAAGAACTATCCCTAATTTGTTTCTCACATATTCAAATGGTTCTCTAACAAGAGGCTTTGTGGGTATGTATTCCATCTTCACTATTTTCTCAAAGACTTGTTGTGTGAGGAAGTGGTACTTTATGATGATATGTTTAGTGACTGAAGGAAGTAGAATATTTTATTTTTGAAATTATTATTACACTTTTATTGAAACACTTAATAGACATAATTTCACTTAAATTTACCTTAATATCTTGTAGAGCCCATTTCATCCAAAACACTTGTCTGCAAAAATAAGTAACTACTATGTATTCCACTTCTACTCTAGATAGAGAAAGTAATGACTCTTTCTTGCTTAACCATGCAACCAAAGACTCTTCTAAGTAGAATTATACATTTTCCAAGTAATGACTCTTTCTTGCTTAAACATGCAACCAAAGACTCTTCTAAGTAGAATTATACATTGTCCACTTGTACTTTTCATGTCACCCACACAAGCCTAGTTGAATCTCTCTATGTTGTCAATGTAAATTTCTAACCTTTTGGGTACTATATTTCATTGTTTGTAGTCTATTTCAAGTATCTTAATATCTTTTTGTTGGTAATAGATGACTCTATTTAGTTGTTGATTGAAATATTCCAACTAATATAAATTCCAAAATTATATCTAGTCTAAACCTTGTTATGTATATCAAGCTTTCTATCATATAGATGTAAAGGTTATGATCAACATCACCTCATTCATCATCCATCATATGCACATAACTTGCATCCAATTGATAAGGAGATTCACTTACGTCCTTCATCATCCATCATCTGCACACAACTTCCATCCAATTGATACGGAGATTCACTTAGGTTTATAGAATTCCATTTCAAACTTTTCAACATATCTCTTAGGTATTTACATTGATAAATGGATATGCCTATTGAATTTTGTATAATTTATGGGTTGTATCCCTAGGTAAAAGATAAGTTCTCTAATCATTCACATCTTGAAATCAAATTTCATCTCTTCGCCAAAATATTTTACTATATTTTGCTAGATGATTTTTATTGATTCTAAACATAATATAATCCACATACACAAACACAATTATTAATTCATCACCATGAGCCTTTATCCATATATTATTATTAGCCCCTTGAAACACATTTTTTTAAGGTACTTGTCTAGCTTAAAGACTATCATGCTGGTGGTGGTTGTTTAAGTCCATATAGTTCCTTATTTAGCCTACAAACATATTTAGGATTATATACCTCCTCCTTAAGTTATTTTTTTGACCAAGTAGCTCTTCATCAAACCTTAAATTTATGCATTCCACAATCTTATGCACTCTTTTATTATAGCAAGGATATGCCTTACTTTTTGATAAATATCCCAAAAATATTCCCTCATGGGAACATCAAAGTTTCCTAACTTTTCATCATTACTTCTCATATAGAATTTAGTTCTGAAAACTTTAAAATATTTGATTGAAGTTTCCTTAATGTTCCAAAATTCCTACTTTATAATCAGATACATTGACTTTTTCAATAGTATTGATTTACGATTGAGACAACTAAATCAATTTATATGGAAACATTGCTTATCTCTACTAATTTTTGATCATGTAATCGTATTGGCTTCTCATATTCACTATGCTCTAATTACATATTGACTTTACATATTGATAGGCCTAATAAGTGGTTATATAAGATTCCAGAATATACTGAAACCAAAAGTGATTTGATAAAAACACATTAGCCAATAAACAAACCATTGAAACCAAAAGTGATTTGATACAAAACATAGGTTTTAATCTTATATAGGTAATTGTTTCAAATAGATTATTAATTTACAATGAAAAATATTCAATGTAAAACACATGCATTCTTATACACCCTTATGTCTACGTAAAGTAGTTTGAGTGATTCCACGGCTCCTCTACACTCTTCATAGGGTATAATTGGGACAGGTAGTGTTAACTTCTACAAGTTCTATAGGCAGAGTTTGTAAAGGGCTAGGTAGCCTCTGTATCTCATCTTTTATGAAAGGTGACATATCCAGTAAATGCCCCTATAGTTAATCTCTGGAATAGATCTAAATAGAAGTTTGTAATTTTCATATCCATGGTCTCAAACAATGAGAGAGAGAAAAAAACTTTTATATTCAACATGTAAAACACAAATTAGCCATAAAAGTTTCCCATTGAGACCAAAAGTGATTTGATACAATACATAGGTTTTAACCTAAGAGTAAAGTTTCCCATTGAAACCAAAAGTGATTTGATACAAAACATAGGTTTTAACCTTATATAGTTTAATTGTTTCAAATAGATTTTTAATAAAATTAAAAATATTCAATGTAAAAAACATAGTATTTAGAGACAAAAAATATAGGTTTTAACCAAGTATATAGTTAATTGTTTTGAAAATATATTCTTAAGAAAATGACAAATATTCAATGTAAAACACATGCATTCTTATGAATTCTTATACACCCTTATGTCTACGTAAAGTAGTTTGAGTGATTCCAATGGTCCTCTAAACCCTTCATAGGGTATAGTTGGGACATGTAGTGTTAACTTCTACAAGTTCTATAGGCACAGTCTGTAAAGGGCCAAGTAGCCTCTGGATCTCAGATTTTATGAAAGGTGACATATCCAGTAAATGCCCCTATTGTCAATCTCTAGAATAGATCTAAATAGAAGTTTTTCATTTTCATATCCATGGTCTCAAACAATGAGAGAGAGAAAAAACCTTTCATATTCAACATGTAAAACACGAATTAGCCATAAAAGTTTCCCATTGAAACCAAAAGTGATTTGATACAAAACATAGGTTTTAACCTTAGTAAATGCCCCTACATTCAATCTCTGGAATAGATCTAAATAGAAATTTTTCATTTTCATATCCATGGTCTCAAACGATGAGAGAGAGAAAAAAAAACCTTTTATATTCAACATGTAAAACACAAATTAGCCATATCTCTGGAATAGACCTAAATAGAAGCTTTTCATTTTCATATCCATGGTCTCAAACAATGAGAGAGAGAGAAAACCTTTTATATTCAACATGTAAAACGCAAACTATCCATAAAAGTTTCCCATTGAAACCAAAAGTGATTTGATACAAAAAATAGGTTTTAACCTTAGAAAATGCCCCTATAGTCAATCTCTGGAATAGATCTAAATAGAAGTTTTTCATTTTCATATCCATGGTCTCGAACAATGAGAGAGAGAAAAAACCTTTTATATTCAACATGTAAAACACAAATTAGACATATCTCTCGAATAGATCTAAATAGAGGTTTTTCATTTTCATATCCATGGTCTCAAACAATGAGAGAGAGAAAAAACCTTTTATATTCAACATGTAAAACACAAATTAGCCATAAAAGTTTCCCATTGAAACCAAAAGTGATTTGATACAAAACATAGGTTTTAACCTTAGTAAATGCCCCTACATTCAATCTCTGGAATAGATCTAAACAGAAGTTTTTCATTTTCATATCCATGGTCTCAAACGATGAGAGAGAGAGAAAAAACCTTTTATATTCAACATGTAAAACACAAATTAGCCATATCTCTAGAATAGACCTAAATAGAAGTTTTTCATTTTCATATCCATGGTCTCAAACAATGAGAGAGAGAGAAAAACTTTTATATTCAACATGTTAAACACAAATTATCCATAAAATTTTCCCATTGAAACCAAAAGTGATTTGATAAAAAACATAGGTTTTAACCTTAGCAAATGCCCCTACAGTCAATCTCTAGAATAGATCTAAATAGAAGTTTTTCATTTTCATATCCATGGTCTCGAACAATGAGAAAGAGAAAAAACCTTTTATATTCAACATGTAAAACACAAATTATCCATATCTCTCGAATATATCTAAATAGAGGTTTTTCATTTTCATATCCATGGTCTCAAACAATGAGAGAGAGAAAAACCCTTTTATATCCAACATGTAAAACACAAATTAGCCATAAATGTTTCACATTGAAACTAAAAGTGATTTGATACAAAACATAGGTTTTAACCTTATATAGTTTAATTGTTTCAAATAGATTTTTAATAAAATGAAAAATATTCAATGTAAAAAAAATAGTACATTTAGAGACAAAAAGTAATTTGATACAAAACATATAGGTTTTAACCAAGTATATAGTTAATTGTTTTGAAAATAGATTCTTAAGAAAATGAAAAATATTCAATGTAAAACACATGCATTCTTATACACCCTTATGTCTACGTAAAGTAGTTTGAGTGATTCCACGGGTCCTCTAAACCCTTCATAGGGTATAGTTGGTATAGGTAGTGTTAACTTCTACAAGTTCTATAGGCAGAGTCTATAAAGGGCCAGGTAGCCTCTGGATCTCATCTTTTATGAAAGGTGGCATATCCAGTAAATGCCCCTATAGTCAATCTCTGGAATAGATCTAAATAGAAGTTTTTCATTTTCATATCCATGGTCACAAAAAATGAGAGAGAGAAAAAACAATTTATATTCAACATGTAAAACAAAAATTAGCCATAAAGTTTCTCATTGAAACCAAAAGTGATTTGATACAAAACATAGGTTTTAACCTTATATAGTTTAATTGTTTCGAATAGATTTTTAATAAAATAAAAAATATTCAATGTAAAAAACATAGTATTTAGAAGCAAAAAGTAATTTTACACAAAACATATAGGTTTTAACCAAGTATATAGTTAATTGTTTTGAAAATAGATTGTTACGAAAATGAAAAATATTCAATGTAAAACACATGCACATTAACATATAGGTTTTAACTTTATATAGGTAATTGTTTCAAATCGATTCTTAATTTAAAATGAAAAATATTCAATGTAAAACAAATGCATTCTTATACACCCTTATGTCTACGTAAAGTAGTGTGAGTGATTCCATGGGTCCTCTACACCCTTCATAGGGTATAATTGGGACAGGTAGTGTTAATTTCTACAACTACACTACCTTCTACAAGTTCTATAGGTAGAGTCTATAAAGGGTCGGGCCAAGTAGCCTATGGATCTCATCTTTTATGAAAGGTGGCATATCTAGTAAATGCCCCTACAGTCAATCTCTGGAATAAATCTAAATAGAAGTTCTTCATTTATCTCATGATCTTGTGTCATTACTCCCATGCATTTGCAATAAATTTCAATTTTATATATATTTTTAATGATTTTGCTTTTTTTCAGGAATAAGAAAACCATTAAATATGGTTTAAAAATGGAAATTATGCATAGAATTTTATTGTTATCCCAATCCAGAGAAAGCAGTGATTACATATGTGCTTTCCAATATTGCGACTAGCAAAGTTGTCCAAAGGAAAATGAATATACCGGGAATAACAACAAACAAGGAGGCATATTATATTGGATTGATATAAGGCTTGGGAACAGCTATGGAGTATGGATCAAATGGAATTGTAGTTTTCACCAATTCTGAACTTGTGTGCAACCAGATGAATGGCGTGTGCCAAGTTAAGAAGGAGATGCTAAAAGAACTGCATGTAATAGCAAATAATATTGTTAGCCAATTTCAATTTTTTAGTATAAGACATTGTACAAATTTGAATAAGATGTTTGTTGATCTATTGCGTGGGGCAATGCAAATTCAGAATTCAACTATCAAAGATGAATTAATAGAAGAATTAGAATTATACGGGGAAATTCCAATGCAAGATTCATCTCTCAAAGATGAATTAGTTTTGAGACGCTCTTCTTAAAAAATTCAAGATTCATCTCTCAAAAATGAATTAATTTTGAGACGCTCTTCTTCAAAAATTCAAGATTCATCTCTCAAAGATGAATCTGTGTTGAGACGCTCTCTTTCAAAATTTATTGATCGACATTGTAACATATCTTGGATATGTGTGTGTTGTGTACTTATAAATGTGTCTTTTCTAATAACCATGTGCTTTTTTCAATTATATACCAAGTGTGCTCCCACCACACCATGTAAAGCGCAACTTGGTGAACTTCACATTTGCAACAAGTGGTGAACTTCACATTTTTATGAAATTAAAATGTGGGGACTTCAACAAATTTTTGTTTAAATGGAGTTTCACTTCTTTTTTAATGACAATGTGTTTTTTTCAATTTTATACCAAGTGTGCTCCCACCATGTAAAGCGCAATTTGGTGAACATGTCATTTTTTTTTCTTAAATTGAGTTTCACACATCAATTAGTGCTTTGAAAGTTGTGTTTTACATAATTTGTGTACACTAAATTACATTAATTTTCTGAAATTTGTTTTGAATTTATGTTAAATCAGTCATTTAAAAAAATAGTTGTAAATGTTCACCGTAGATATATATATCATGGAGGATGAACAACGAAGTAGATCAACATAATCCCATATCTCTACGAGAAGGGGGGATTAGGGATCGATGGATGTTCATGGTATTTAAATATAATCTTAAATCTCCATACATGTGTGTACATATGGAATTGATTTTTATCAACTTTGTGAGTTAAATTAGTTGTTAATAAGTTTCATTATTTATTTTTTAGGAGCTAATAAAAGGAGAAGGGTCTCTACTCCATCCATGGAGCATGCCCATGGTTCACCCAGTCGTGGTATGGTTTGAACTCAATTTAATCAAAGAATATGTACGTGTGTATTTATATGTATGAATGTATTTTTCAATTGATTATAAACTCATATCTATTTATGAAGCTTCTCTCTCCTCTCGAGAGGTTGGTGGTGGTTCAAATCCCCTTAGAGGGCCATCAATAAGTGCTAGCAGGTTGCATGAAGGTGGTGATATTTATTCCCCCGGAGGCCAATCAACGACTGGTGGTGCTGGTTCTCAGCAGGGTCGTTCTGATTCTCAACAGTTTTAGGGTGGGGAATATGCTAGCCAACCATGTCGAGGTTGCCATCAATTTCAATATTTTTTTCATTCAATTTGTACAAATTTGTTTACATGTGTTTTTTCTAAAATACAAAATTTTATATATATTGATGCAGAGGCTGAAAATGCTCCAAATGTTGGTCAAAAAAGATGCAGGGCAGAATGCTACATTCAAGAAGAATGTTGTCCACCCACCACAACTTATCCAGCCGACATTTCTGATATACCATGGGAAAGAAACATGATGCAATGAACCTTAGAAAGGTCTCAACAACTTCATGAAAAATTGCAGAGAGATCTCGTGGCTTTGACTCTACCTACTGATAATCAACAAAGCCTTGAAATAGTTACACATTCATTGGGAAAACTAGTAGTTGTGTACAAAAATCTTGGGCCAACGACTGATACATTTGTAGAAGTCATGAGAAAAAGAAAGGAAACAATAATGGGTCCCAATAAATGGGAGGATGTAAAACAAAGAGTTACAAAAGAAATGGCAAATTCAATGTTTAATTTCAAAGAAGGGCCGAAAAGAAAGATGTTGAAGGTGCAATATTTCAAACACCCCAATATAGCTCACTATTTGTATGAGTAGCACCTTGCAGCCTAAGGAAGACTCCCATGGAACGATGGGGTTCCTCTTTAATTTGAAAAATTGTTTTATGTAGAATTATTTCTGGAAATGAAACCCAATTACAATGACCTTCGCCAGAATTTTTTGGTCCTAGGAAAGGTCGATTGTGTGGCTGTAGGGGTGCTAGGCGTGATGTTGTTTTGCCTCACCCTGAGCCACCATTGGTGAGTCGACCTTTTCAAGTCGAAAATTTGTGGTCAAATATGGATGCCACTTCTCAAATTAGTCGAGAAGCAAGGGATGCCATCATTGACAATGTTCACAGCGGATTGGGTGTAGTTGATGTTTGTCTAAATTGACAAAGAGCACATGAGAATGCACGCGCCAATTTTGGGTATTGTATAGATGAAGAGATTGACAACATGAGTGTTGAAGATCTCAGAATATATGTAAAGAATTTTCGCAATGGTTGGCAAGACCTAATTCTTCATGAGGAAGAGGGCACGGGAATGGTATGTGTTAATGGTTATGATTCAATTATTTTAACACATACATGTACAATTTGTAATAAATACACATGTATATGTATACATTTATTTGTATGTACATTAATCTAACAAAAATGTATCATTATATGTTAAAACACCATTTGCAGTTGTCACGCATGATGAATGACAAAAATTTTAATATCACGTTCGAAGCCTCTGGTTCAAACAATCAAGATGGGTCCCGCCATTAAGATATGTTGACAAATGTTAGTGTTTTTTAAGTGATATTTTTAAAATAAATAATTGTGCACACATTTACATGTACATATATAATAATAAAATGTTTTAACAGATTCTGATTCCGTCTGATGTTTTTGGGATGGCGGTACCATCTTCTTCCTTGGGAGATGTACCTTCTACTTCCTTAGGAGATGTGCCAGATCCACAAAAAGTATGGACAATTTTTCACATTTAAAATTTATGTTTAAGTTATATATATTCCACCTCAAAAAGTTCCATTAAAAAATGAGATAAATATCTATATCTTGAGTTTTTTTTTAATTTTTTGAATTTTAGGTTTCTATAGAATATTTCTTTAATCCACGGACTCTAGTGACGGAGATAGGAACATCCACGCCATTTCAACCATTTGAACAAGTTGTCTAACTTTTTTTTAATATTATTGAAAATAAGTTTATATATACATGCATTTTCATCTGAAAATTTTTAACATATATATATATATATATAACTGTACATGTATATTGTACAGTTCCCATGGGGGAAGTTGTAGCAGGCGAGCAACAAATGGAGAGGGAACCTCATGAGGTATTGCATGATTTTTTTTATGTTTTGTTTTTTACATGAAGTTCTATATATTCTCACTCATTTTTAAAACATCAAATTTTAATGTTTGTACATGCATTGTGTACAGGTTCCCCATGCTTCGCAAGATAGCACGCGGATTGAGACTCTGCTAGGAAAGACACTACCTCCATATATATTTGATGGACATGATTTGTAGATTTGATTGAGATTTCTAGTATTAAATTTACTTTTTTATCTATTATATATATATATATATATATATATATATATATAACTTGATACTTGAGAGATCTACAATTTTTGGACATATTTTATTGTGTTAATATAATTTGTTTTGTTTTTGAAAGTTAAGTTTTGGATGGTTGAAGTACTTTTGGCATGTGAATGTGAAGTAATGTTGTTACATAATTTGTTTGGTTTTTAAAACTTAAGTTTTGGATAGTTGAACTACTAGTAATGTTGTCATCTATAAATTAATGTTTTTCTTTTGAACTACATTTGTCATGTGAAGTAATGATGTGTTATAATTTGTTTTGTTTTTAAAACTTAAGCTTTGGATGCTTGAAGTACATTTGGCATGTGAAGTAATGTTGTGATCTATATTCTTTTGTTAAATTAAAGTTTAAGTTTTGGATGGTTTCAATTTACATTTGGCATGTGATATAATTTTAATTGTTTTTATTGGATAGTTGAACTATAATTGGCATGGCATGTGAAGTAATGTTGTGATATAATCAAAAAGTTTTTAAAACTCAATTTTTGGATGGTTTCAATCTACATTTGGCATGTAATATAATATTAAATTTTTTTATTAAATAGTTGAACTACAATTGGCATGGCATGTGAAGTAATGTTGTGATATAATCAAAAAGTTTTTAAAACTCAAGTTTTGGATGGTTGAAGTACATTTTCCATGTGAAGTAATATTGTGATCTATAATTTTTTGTTAAATTAAATTTTAAGTTTTGGATGGTTTCAATCTACATTTGGCATGTGATATAATGTTAGATATTTTTATTGGATAGTTGAACTATAATTGGCATGGAATGTGAAGTAATGTTGTGATATATAATAAAAAAGTTTTTAAAACTCAAGTTTTGGATGGTTTAAATCTACATTGTGCATGTGATATAATGTTAAATGTGTTTACTGGATAGTTGAACTACAATTGGCATGGCATGTGAACTAATGTTGTGATATAATAAAAAAAAAATTAAAACTCAAGTTTTGGATGGTTGAACTACAATTGGCATGTGAAGTAATGTTGTGATCTATAATTTTTTGATAAATTAAAATTTAAGTTTTGGATGGTTGATCTACATTTGGCATGTGATATAATGCTAAATGTTTTTATTGGATACTTGAGCTACAATTGGCATGACATGCGAAGTAATGTTTTGATTTAATCAAAAACCTTTTAAAACTCAAGTTTTGGATGGTTGAAGTACATTTGGCATGTGAAGCAATGTTGTGATCTATAATTGTTTGTTAAATTAAAAAAGTTAAGTTTTGGATGGTTGATCTGCATTTGGCATGTGATATAATGTTAAATGTTTTTATTGGATAGTTGAACTACAATTGGCATGACATGTGAAGTAATATTTTGATATTCAAAACTAAAGTTTTGGATGGCTGAAGTACATTTGGCATGTGAAGTAATGTTGTGATGTATAATTTTTTGTTAAATTAAAAAAGTTAAGTTTTGGATGGTTGATCTACATTTGGCATGTGATATAATTTTAAATGTTTTTATTGGATAGTTGAACTACAATTGGCATGACATGTGAAGTAATGTTTTGATATAATCAAAAAGTTTTTAAAACTCAAGTTTTGGATGGTTGAAGTACATTTGGCATCTTAAGATTGCTTTTGATCTCTACATACTCTTCTCTTGTTTGAGTGAAAAAATTTCCAATGGGAAGAACATAGCTTTTCAATGCAACTAACCATATCAATTGAGCTCTAATTGAAAAAATAGTAAAGAAAAGTTAACATGCCAACAAAACATGTCAGCAAAATAACATTCGTGGTTGTCATTTTTATTGGAATAGCTAAATCATATTTTAAGGATTCTCCATCCAAAAACAATTTCAATGAAGAGAATCCTTAATATGATTTAGTTATTCCAATAAAAATAACAACCAAGGATGTTATTTTGTTGGCTTTTTGGTTTTTTTTACTTTTTTTTCAAATAGAGCTCAATTGATATGGTTAGTTGGATTGAAAAGCTATGTTCTTTTCATTGGAAATTTTTTTCACTCAAACAATAGTATGTAGTATGTAGAGATCAAAAAAAATCTTAAGATTACTTTTAAGTACGATCAAGTGTTCTTGAAACATTTTCCCACATGATGATACCTTCATTGACATCTAAAAAGTAGTTCATGGGCTATATGTTTTGCCTCTTTCCCATATAAATCCCTTTAATTTTGATTGGAAATATAAGAAGTAGATATATGTTTGTTGAATTGGGGTCAATGTCATTAATGCACTCAACTAGGTAGCCTTGTTGATTTATAAATTGGTAAATTGATGACATTCAGTTAATTGCATTCTAGAACATATATATTCAGTACGTGAAATTTTTTTCATCAATGCACATGGGAAAACTACTTGAACAATTAATTGCATTCTAGAACATATATATATATCCAATACGTGCACAACATTTTTCATCAATGCACATAGAACATATCCAACTATTAGATAGACAAATTTTGTACTAGATTTTCAATCAGGAATAGAGATGTGGGTCAAATCCCACCAAAAGTCGGAGAAGTGCTCCAAGTCTCTTGTCTGAAAGGAATCTTCGTACAAAATTATACTATGGATGATTTATTTACTTTGTGGATATTTTTTACCAAAAAATCCCACAAGAAAAACTAGGCGTGCATTCAGTTCATGTATATATCCAGTACGTGCAACATTTTTTATCAATGCACATAGAAAAACTACTTTCAGTTAATTGCATTCTAGAAAATATATATTGAGTACGTGAAACATTTTTCATCAATGCACATAGTAAAACTACTTGAACAGTTAATTGAATTCTAGAACATATATATATATATATACATGCAACATTTTTCATCAATGCATGTATAGAAAAGCTACTTTCAGTTGATACTAGAGTGTGCATGTACCAAAACAATTTGTACATGTGCAAACACTTGCACAGATAACATAACAAGGCAGCTCAATTTTTAATTGAGTACTGGAAGTTCTAGAACATATAATCCAAAGAGAATAATTTTTTGGGCAGTTCAATCAAAAAAATTCCAATGGAATGCCATCTTCAATAATCCGTTCATGATCAGATTTTGACATTTTCCATTTCTTAATTTTCGTTTTTTTCTTTGATTGAACCTCTATCAACTTTATGCGTGCTGCACACACCAAGTGACTATATTGACAACTTATGAAATTAGGTTCATAGTCTTCAAAGTAAACAAAATCCCCACTTTGATTAGTTTGTCTGAAAAAATAACCTTTCAGTATAATAGATCCTCTTTCATATGAAAATCCGTGATCATTATAGTCTTCTAATAATTTCATTTTTTGTTTAGTGCAACGCATCAAATAATAATTCACATTTTCATCGTTGTCAGTAGGTGTAATTACAACAAAAACATCTCCTGCACAATAAAACAAACTTAACAAAATTATACATATTTAAATTTATTTCTAGATCTTTATCATTAGAAAGCAATTCAAATGTTACCTTCTCTAACAAGATCAGAAACTCGATCACCATCGGATGATATTGTAGTCTCCTCTAATTGCATTTCTTCAAACATTGCAACGGACATTTTTCCCTTTGTATTTAGCTCTGTATGTTTCCAATCTTTTACATACATTTTGTTTTCACAAACGTCATTGGATTTTGTGTTGTCTATGCAAACATGACAAAAACAAGAATATTTTCTTTTATCCAATGCAAACACATTTCTAGACGACTTTGTTTTAATTGAATGCAATTTTCGAGTCCCTTTTATTGTTTCAACGTCATTTCCAATTGATCTATCTACGTCTTCGATCCCAATATGCCAAAAAAACCTTTATATGGAAAATTTAAAGAAGAATGTAAATATGATATCAAAATACAATCAAAGATAATCATTTTGATAAACGTACACTATTTAAAATTAGATATCCAATAAAAATTAAATTGAATGTACCTTCGCACTTCCCTTGATCGGTTAATCTCATGGCTTAGAGCAGTGATGCACCATTGAACAACTTCTTCTGCATCCACAAGTCGGCTTGCAGAGGGGTTCATTTGATATCTTCGAAGTGCTCGTTTTATGCATGCCCCTGCACCATCATGTTCTTCTTTTCCATGGCTAGCCTCAAAGAAATTCCAACAATGTTTAATGTAGGTTTTCTTATGAAGACAACACAAACAAAAGAATGATCGTGCAGATTTGAATTGACATGCACATTCATATGACCATATCCAATGTTCATTGAATGTTATTCCACGGTTTTTCAAGGAATCATAATTTTTTCCAAAACAATATTGTACAAAATATGTATCATGTGTACGATCGTCACTGATATAAAAGTGATATTCTTTAATAATATGTTGATTTCCACTCTTTCTTTCTATATGATTGACATTTTGTTTAGCATGTCTATATAGAATATGGACGAGCATGGAGACTTGGTCAGAATGATAGGATTCACTCTAAATTTCTTTTTGTGGAACAATTGTGTAGTTTTCTGCAAAATCAATTACTGAAAAAATGGTCCCTAGTGGAAAAACTTCACAGGATTTTTTGAATTGCAAGTCTTTCCATCGAGCTCTATGGGAATTATTGGTGTATTTGTAAATTTCCGCCTCAAACTTTCTCAAAAATTCTATCACAAAAATTTATTCTTCTCGTAATTCAATTCTTTTAACACTATTTTCACCTTGAATCAATGTATGGATATATTCATATCTCTTCCATTTCACTTTCATGTTGGACAATGATTGATCATTTATATTAGTATGATATTTGTTTTGAAATTTAGTCAAACTTCCACAATCATAGAATTTTTTACCACCAACATATTTCTTTTCGTAAAATAGTTCATCGCTTTCTCTTTCACATAGAATTTGAGATATGAAATCACGGAAAGTGGAAGGAGGAAGTGAATCCTTCCAAAATGTTCTACCAAAATCAAGGAATGTGTCATAATATAACTCAAATTCCACATGATAATGACAACAACAAGTTTCGCATACGGTGATAGGTTTTACATACCATGGTTTTTGTTGAACAAAAGCATTGATTGAAACATGAATTTCACGATTCTCTTCTTTGAATTTGTTGAACAACTCTATCTGAGTGGTTTCCAAGAAATGTTTTTCATGTTCTTTGTACTAATTTCATGTTATTCTTCTTCGCATCACATGCCTTGCATTTAGCAAAACACGCAATTTTTTCTTCCAATATTCATATATTATTTTTTTAACATTTTCTCCGAGTCTATATTTGTATGGTTACCTACAAATAGCTCTCCAACAAGCAAGTTCATTATTTACATCTATTTGCAGCCGAAATTTCTGATGTTTGTGCAAATTTTTTCGTGAGGTTCCTAATGCTCATGCCATAGAATTTACCAAGCGATTCTCTTTAGTACTTGGTGAAACCACTGCCATATGTATTGCTCTACGTATGGCTGAAACATTTTTCTATCTAGATCTTCTAATTGAATTTATAGCATTATTTATATTTTGTATCACATTTTCCTTCATTTTTTTATCTTTGGTTGATTTTCGAAGACCCAATAAATTCGTAGCTTCTTTTAATTTCCTTAATTATAAGAGACCTTTCAACATTTGGGCTTGAACTGTCACCTTCTCCTTTATGAAATACTTATCAAAAATGAAGTTAACATGATATCATATATAATGGTCAGCTTTTTTATCTCCATATGTGTGAGTGTCAGCATTTTCTAACATCTCATCATCGACATTGATTTCATCTGTACCTATTCGAATGAATAGTACATAATAAGTTTACATATTCAATAAATAACTAAATTAATAAATATATGTATAATTTCAATAATATGTGCATGTGTTCAACATATATATATATACCTACCTTGTGATTCAATTTCTTCACTTGA
Organism: Pinus albicaulis; assembly: GCA_034641835.2. Lineage (NCBI taxonomy): Eukaryota > Viridiplantae > Streptophyta > Pinopsida > Pinales > Pinaceae > Pinus > Pinus albicaulis. The sequence goes on along the minus strand of CM076576.1, from coordinate 690,183,164 downwards.
ATTTCTTTCAACATTTTCACCATCTTCAGTCATTGGTTCAATATCTCTTTCACTTTCTCTTTCAAAATTTTGTATCTCATCATCAATATTTTGAGGAATATCTCTCTCTATTTACATTGCAAAATATTTTTCAAATTAGTTCATCAAATAAAAATTAAGCTTCACATTTTACACTAGGAAAATTTTAAATATATCAAAATCATAATATTTACATTTACATACCTGCTTCAACTTCTAGTTGAGGTTGATTTTCCCCTTCAATATTTGAGAGTGTTTCTATCTTCCTTTTTCGAGATTTTCTCGTCTCTTCTCTACGTTCCTCAGGGTCTCTTTTTCGATCATATTTTCTCGTACAATTCGTTCGATTTCCCATGATAATAGAGTATCAAGTTAAAAAAAAAAATCCTTCAAAAATTTAGACAAAAACTCAATTAAAAAAACATCACAAAAGATTTAGTTTTAAAAAAAAACCATTTTAAAAATTTTGCAAAAAATACATACTCCAATCGAAAACACTTACTTTAAAAAATTTGAGAAGAAAATGTCTTATAAAAATGAAACGAAGCTCAAAATATTTCCTTCCAAGTCCTACAAAAAAAATTCATTTAAAAAGTTAGACAAAAACTCATTTTAAAAAATCATTATAAAATATTTACTTCAACCCAAAACAAGTACTCTAAAAAAATGTCACTTCAAAAAATGCCTCCAAAAAATGTCCATTGAAAATTAATTCCAACTTCATAAAAAAAGCCACTTTAAAAATACTTCAAAAAATATCACTTTAAAAAATACTTCCAAAAAATGTCCAAAAAATGTCATTTCGAAATTAAACCCAAATCCATACCTTCAAAAATAATGAAAATTAAGCCCAAATCGATACTTTCAAAAAAAATGAAGCCCAAAAAACATCCAAAAATTTGTATCACATACCTCCAAGAAATGTCCTTTTAATATACCTCCAAGAAAAATCTTCAAAAATGTTCTTTGAATGTACCTCCAAGAAAATTCCTTAAACCCAAAACAATTCTTTGCAAAATCAGAGCAAATGTACGAAAATATGCAAAAATAATGAATGCCTCCAAGAAATGTCCTTTGAATGTACTTCCAAGAAAATTCCTTAAACCCAAACCAAGACCTTTGTAAAATTAGACCAAATGTGCGAAAATATGCGAAAATAATGAATGATTTCACAGCAATTTATATTGCCGCGAAATGTTTTTTTGGAGGGGCTCCGCTGTATTTTCCGGCCGAAGGAAAGTCGGGTAAAAGTTCGGCCGAAATTTTTATAAAAAGTTCGGCCGAACATTTATGTCGTTAGAATAAACGGGCCATTGGTGCAAAATACAATTCAGTCGAACTGTGTTTAAGAGTTCGGCCGAACTAATGCATCACTAGTTACGTAGAACCAAGCTCTGAATATGTATCTGCAACTTTGGACTGACTAAACTCCATGAAAAATTATGAATTAACTGTTGGAACCAAGACAAGCAATTTTAGAATTGAATCTACTTTCAGGAAATATAACTTTTATGGAATTTCATAAATATTTACTAATTTTAATTAATGTTGTCATAAAATGGGTGCAAACAATTTCTGAAGGTCATTGTGATTCAGTGAAATCAAAATTCTGTATCTTCCAAAATACATTGTAAAAAAAATTGAAAAAATTATGGTGCATTACATTGGTCCATCATCTCTAATGGGTAGCTTTTAGATTTTTAGTTTATAACTTATATGTTAAGAAATTTCTTGCGTTGTGAAACATATTCAAAATATGCATTTTTTTCATATTGGACCATTTCAAAAAATTCTAGTAATTATGATATGCTTCCATTGGCTTTGTAAATATGAAAAAACCGAAGTAGACTCTGTCTAGATTGTTGTAACACATTTTGTGTCTCAAAAACACAAATTTTCAAAGAATACAACATTACGTATTAACATGACTTCTTATGAATCCTTTGATTGTTAAAAAAACACACACTCAAATAAAAGCTAAGTCGACATATCAAATGTGTATAAAAAAATTTCAAAAAATAAGTACTAGAAAGCTAACAAAATTTCTAACAACTTTTATTTTATCGCAAAATGAAATTCTAAGCAGAAAATTTGTTTTAGCTTGTAGAAAGTTGAATAACCGAAAAAAAATGAAAGTTTTTTTCTCAAAAAAGGGCAAAACGTGTAACCCAACTTCACATTTTCACCCATGTAGATTATTTTATTTTAACTAGTGATGAGAAGTTTATCAAATATTTCAAAGAGGATCTTGCAAGAGAATTTGAGATGAAGTACAAGGGACTCATGCATTATTTCATTGGTTTGGAAGTATGGCAAGGATATGGGGAATTGTTTTTCTCTCAAGGAAAGTATGCCAATGCGATACTGAAGAAGTTTCACGTGGAGAGTGGAAAACCCATGGACACTACTCTAACAATCAGTTGGAGGAAAGAAGATGCCACTTCAAGTGAGGAGGTGGAGGCCACTATTTATAGGCAGCTTGTGGGTTCACTTATGTATTTGGTGAATACATAACCCAACATATGTTATGTAGATGACCAGCTTAGTCAAGCAACAGTGAAGCCAATCAAAATGCACTAGAAGGCGGTCAAACATGTGTTGAGATACCTCAGAGGCACTACTCAGTATGGTATTTGGTACATACAGACAAAGGGAGTGAAGCTTTAAGGCTTCACAGATGCATATTGGGCGGGTAGTCCATCAGATCAAAAGAGAACTTCAAGAGGAGCCTTTAGTATTGGGTTAGCAACAATTTCTTGGTATAGTAGGAAGTAGAGATCAGTTGCATTTAGTTCATCAAAAGCAGAGTACATGGTTGCTATTCAAGAAGCTTGTGAAGCTATTTGGATGAGGAAGTTTCTTCTTGGGTTATTTTGTTAGATGATGGATCCAACTGTGATTAATTATGACAATCAAAGTTGTATCAAGTACACTAAAAATCTAGTTTTTCATGATCAATCCAAGCATTTCAACATCCGGTATCACCATTTATGAGATTGTGTGTAGAGGTAGATCATGTTGTTGGCATACATTCCTACAAAGGAACAAGATGCATATATTTTGAAAAAGGCATTTTCAGGAGGAAAATCTGAGTGCCATAGAGGCAGGATTGGGGTATCTGATAATCCTTTTCTTGTTGAAAGGGAGTGTTGAAAATGGCAACAAGAAAATCCTGATTTAATTTTCCCTTGAATTAAATTAGGAGAAAATTGTAATTCCACATCACAAGGTAACGTGTACGAGTTAACTAAGTTAGTTTCACTTAGTTGTATTAGTTAATTCAAGTTGAGGGCATAACTTGAGTCATGTAGAGTGATTCCTAAATTTTAGGATCGTAGGTTGAGTTTAATTTGAGTTGTAATAATTTAATTCATTTAAAGTCAGTTAAATTAGTTCCAACTATTGGAGGAATTAGTAGGAGTTCTAGCAGTGGGGTGTAGCTTCAATGTTCAAGCAGTTAACTCATAAATCAGCCATAATTAACTCATGCATGCATGAAATATGACTTACCCAGTTGATATTGGATTTCAAGGGCAGTGTATTATCAGATGTATAATTATCCAAGTTGTACAAGTGGTGCATGCAGTCAAAGAAGGGCCTATAGGGATTGCACATCTTAGGATGGGTATTTCCGTAATTAATAAGGGGCTAATTCCTTGAGAAATAGAACAAGGAAATACGAGTTTGGAAGGTAGCAGAATTGTATAAGTGTTGTCCAAAGTCAACCTGTGAGGCAGTGAGATAGATTATACTTGTGCATAGATTGTTCAAGATTGAAAAAGCATTGTATTTCCTCTCTATTTTTTTACTAATGAAATACATATAGAAATGTGTTTTGAGCAGTGCTTTCCCCTAGATATATCCTCATTTTATGTGTATTGATTCATGTGACATTTTTTTTATATTTCTTCTCAATCGTGAATTTATTTTTGCAAATGAGTAGAGTAGATTTAAGTCTTATGTTTTAGAACATTACATGTGCAGTATTGAATCTAAAATTCATTTCTATAAGGTATTTCTTAAAGGAATAAATATGTGTCATATCACCTTACTTTACTAAACCTTCCACCTTACCTTCTAGATGAAAACCATAATCAAACAAACATCTCAAACTTCTTGTGGATGTATCTTTATTTGTATTCTCCTTCTTGGAGAGCATGAGAAAATACTAAAGCTAGTTATTAGAAAAAGGACTTTCTGAGTAAGAGGCCTCCAAATGATCATAAATCGAATCATAAAATTGAAAAAAATCCTCTTGCAAACCCTGCAACTTTTGTAGAGATATATATTTTCAATTAATGGCATGGAACCATGATGAGAGCCTTGTAAGAGAAAATGAATTCGACCATGTTCAGAAAACTTGTCAAGATAGTGAAGACCTGACATAACCATCAATGAAGGCTAAAGTGCCTCAACTAATTGACAAGTATATGAATACTTATACGATAAACCATAAAGATCAAATGATGTAAAACAATTGTCATGAGATATTTTGGTGGTAAAATGTAAAATTGAATTAAATTTATCATGAGAAAATAGGCTAATTAGGGCACAAGACTCTTGATTAGTAAACAAAAAAGATAGATCAATTTGAACATATTTGAAAGAAATTTGAACGAAAGAATCACCTTCCTCATATGTTGAATGTGACAAACCATATACTTGTGATTGGATACAAATTGGACTAGAATCATAATCATTAAAAATGAATCCCAATATGGAAAACACGTGAAACTGGTCGAGATGTAGTGAATGAAATAGAGGAAATTGATTCAGAAAATAACACAAGAATTCATTAACACTCAAGAGGATATATGGTGCCAAAATGAAAATGATTGGCATTATAATATTCACAAGAAGTTTTAGTAGTTGATTACTTTCAAAATAATGTGCGATAGGTATGAATCCCTCAACCAAATATAATCTTTAGAATAATCAACTTCATAAATTCGCTCATCCATGATAGGTATACATTCCAAACTTGAGTTTGATACAAGAAATTTACATGAGGAATGGTCAATTGAAACAAAATCCTCAATCTGGCGGGAAACAAAATATTGAAAGCTTGAAATTTTATATCTAAAATACCACACAACTTTCAACAAGGAATTTACATCGAGTGAAACCATTCAAAGGAATGAATTTTGCGAGAAGATCCAGATCTAACTTGTTTGAGGGATCTTACCAGAGTCGCGAGAACCTGACATAACCATCAATGGAAGTTGAAGTTCCTAGACTCCCTGATGAGTCCCAGAACTTTCAAGAATTATAGAATTACACTCTGAAAAATGAATTAGATCATGCATGGTGTGTGGACAACTACCATCAATTTCAACTAGATCACTACTATCCAAATGGAAGCCATTTACATTACTAGTTTGATCAGAATTTACATCTTCAAAAAATAGATTACCCAAGTTATAAATTTCTTCTCATTGCATATCTAAGGATGAATAGATTGAATGAATTTCATGAGTAACCTTAGCTAAGGAATTATCCTCATGAAAAATTGGAAACGATTAGGAATGGAATATTGGATACTTGATCAATTGCTTACCTTCTTCTTCAGCATGGATGACCTCACTACCTTGTGTCAATTCAAAATCCAACTCATTAGATGATGAACTTGAAGTGAATGGAGCATCTTCATCATAATGTAATGCATTACAAAAATTAAAACACAAGGGATAGTAAGGTGAAGAGGAAGTTTCCATAATAACATATTATTTAACCGAAAAAAATTCAAGATTTAAATATTTAAAATCAAAATATTCTTGAGAAACCATAAGATTAAATGGTACACTTGGGAAACCATCATCACATGTAATAATGTAATCAGAATCAGAAGAATGAAGGTTTTCCAAGACTTCATATTTAAATAAAATCAAATTTATTTGATTCATCACTGAGATTTCTAGATTCAAAATCAACCAAGGATGGGAGAACATTATATTGACATGGAGGATTTTGACAAAAGAAAAGAAAGATCGAAAGAATCATCTCCTTCCTTATCCTATATCTGTGAATAGTGACTTCCTTGCACCTAACCATTGTTTGGAATTGGATTAGGTTTATTAATCAAACCAAGGGGAAAGGGATCATGAGAAAGAGATGATGGAGGATGATAGGAATTCAAATCAGATTTAAGACTAGTTATGAGTATTAATACCATCTTGAGGAATGGAAGGATTAGCCTTTACATGAGGTTGCTTGAACCATTCCTAGTTTTTCTCCATTGGATCTAAACCATTGAAAATGGAAGAAGATTGAGGAGATGGATCAGGACCAAATGGAACAGTTGGTGTCTCACAATTCACAAAAGTTCGGAGAATAGGAACATCTAGGGGTTTATATGCAAATTGTTTCAAAGAGATCTGAACCAAATGCTCAAACTTTTTCTTAAATAGATCCAAACCCATGTGGTCTTCAGGAAACTCATAACATAAGTGAAGGAATCTACTAGAAAATTCCTCAATTGATTCATTAGGATCCATTCTAAGTTAATTACTTATTTTATAAACACATCGGTAATCATACCCATCAAAATCTTGATGAAGCTCCTTAACTAAATGATCAAATGAATGGATGGAAGCATATGGAAGGGTATGACACCATCGATTAACATGACGTTTAAGGGTGGGGAAGAAAATAACATAAGTAATATCTTCATCTTAAATTTAGTAACATTCACAAAAATTAATAAAATCATAAATGTGCTCGTCTATTGATAGTTCATCCTCACCATCAAAATTTAATTGAAATAAGTCATAAAGAGGCTTATTAGGGGTTAAAATTTTACCACTGGATAAATTAAAGAAACATCGTGGGATTATGATTGGAGGATGAGCCATTATAGATAAGAGATTCAACATAGACTCAAAGGGCACAGCTTGTCATCTAGCCCTCCTTCTAACACCAAAATATTGATGATGCTAGATACCACCAACATACAGGGGGTCTCCCTGATCTGAAGTCCCAATTAGACCTCATATCATTTGGAGTAGGAGCCCCATCCAGAGTATTAGCCTAGCCACCATAATTGCGGGTTTCGTCTCGGTTTCAATGAATAACATAAGAGATTATATACATAACCCTTAAACAAGAAAGTAAGTCGACATTGTGAAACACCAATTATAATGTGTAAAAGGATACTTTCGTGAGGGTGGAGACAAAAGTGAGCCTCTAGAATTAATGGTACTAACATAAGGGAGACACGTGAGAAAAGAGAGATTTGTTAGTTATCTAGTGAAATAGTTAACATAGACACAATGATCACTAAACTGCATACAACGCACCTTCAACAAGATAAGTACCAAATCCACTGAAACAATTCAATTTCCTTAGTACGTATGAACACAACATATACCATGAACATCCAAATAATATTCCTTAAAAAATTGTGATGCATGCATGAAAATGTGTTGCCTCATTGAATTCAATTAAGTGAAAGATCCAAGTACATAGTTACAATGATGAGACACTAGTTCAGTAGTGGAACATTAATTCACTTATTGCTTCTCCAAAGAATATTTTTCTCTCCTATGCTAAGTAAAGAAGTGAAGACTAGTTATCCAAAGCTTAAGCCTCCAAAAGCCATTTCCTTGAGTTATGAGGTTGCTTTTATAAGAAGAGGAATGACCTTCCATATCCTCATCACCCATGGACTACCCTCATGACTCACGGACATCTAAACAACGCTTGAACTTCTAAATTACTTTTGGACATCTATGCAATAATTTTCCATATATGACCATGTGACTCTTCTTGTTCCACATATGACTCTCAGACTTCCACACATTAAATTTTTTCCTTTTCTTAAGAGTACGTCATTACATTCCACATGACGATGTGGAATGATTCATGGACATACATTGACCATTATGATGGCACTTGTACAAGTTACAACTTGAAAATGATGACATGGACTTCATGATGAAGTGGCAATGCAAATCTATATTGCTTGCTACTTCATCTTGCATTCTTGATTGTAGATATGTCATGTGCTTAATCTTCATGAAAGATCTTCTTTGTTTCTCCTCTTCACCCTCCAAAGGGTCTTTTATCAATATCAAAATCCTCTGAGTCATCATGCAATGTCTTATTTCTGTCTCGGTTCATGATCTACTTCATGTCCTCAATATATCTATCTTAGTGCTCATTCTTTGTAGGTGTTTCTTCAGCATCACCTTGTCATGATTGGAAGGTACTCCTTCCAATTAAAATAATTCATGACAAGGCAATATCAGCCTTAAAAACATCTACTTTATCATTTCCTATCTCATGGAATGATCTACTCATGATAGGCCTATGAGAGGGTTAAAAGAAGAATTATTTATTAAGAGGGCATAGTCAAACTCATCAGTGGCTTATGAAGGCTTCATTTTTCATTTTTACTACACCATGCACTATGATTAGGGGCTATCCTTGGCCCACAATAGTGGGGGAAATTGAAGGGACATGGTGGAAATTTCCATGCTTCAAGGTTGTGCCATGTGCTGCAAAGAAAAGAGAGTAAAGCTTAAAAGAACAATTTAACTAGTCAAGGATGAGGGGAGGCATTCTTCATCCTTCCCTTATATTCCATGCACTCAAAGTAAGGGTTAAAGGAAGGCTACAGTGGATGATCACATTGGGAAATGGGGAAGGTGAAAGTTTTAGCCTTCAGGACTACTTTATCTGCTCAAAGGGAAAGGATAATTTTAGGAGAGCACATTTTTACTAGTCAAAGGCAGAGAGGTGGCTTCCTTCAGCCTTATTTAGTGTTCCATGTGCTCTAGAGGGATATTTTAAGTAAGGATTAGGTGCAGAGTGTGTTGCGGAAGGGATAAGGGTGAGGCTTCAGCCTTCGGGAGTGTTCCATGCACTCAAAGGAAGAGGAGGCTTGAAAGAAAGCGTGGTTTTATTCAACAAGGGGTCATTTTTTATTTTTAATACACTTTTCATCCTAGACTAGCACAATTTGACCCAATAATGGGTGTTTGACCATTTGGAGTGTGCTTTTAATTGAGGGATACCATAGGGATGAAGCCACTTTTCCTAGGATTTTTTTCACTGTACTGGGAGGATAGGAGGATACATTTCATGTTTTTCCATCTAGAAAAGGGTGAAAGAGGATCATGATGTTAACTAGGAATTATATATATTCCATGCAAGGCAGAGGTAACCAAAACTCGGTGTAATGAATCAGTATGAGCAAGAAGGGTCAATTAATGCCCTTGGGAGGATCATAATGTGTAGCATATTTGGGGTAATATTGAGAGGTAATTATTACACCAATATTTTAGAGTAGGATTACATAATTGAGGCATATGGATAGGTTGATCTCTACACTCAATAAGAGGGCTAAAGGCTTCACAACTTTCATTGGGCTAAAGGACCAAGAAGGGCTCTGAAATAGTTGTGTGTAGGATCAACAGAGGAAAAGAGGAAAATGCATCCGAACATGACTCAATATTGGAGAATATACATAAAACCATAACTAAAAGATATAAGAATACACATGACTCATGGATAATAATAACACCTTGAAATGATAGAAAATAACACTTATATCTAAGTGCAATAGTTAAGACAACAAATTACGATACATAGAACACAATTTGTGAAAACTCTGACGATTGTGACCAAAAGGTGCACTAAGATGTAGAAATGTGTCAGGAACACATTCTAATGAAATTTAAAATCATATTATGTAGAAGATTGCACCAAAACTAATTTTCGTGATGTGCAAAGGTGTGATACGTGCACGAGTGAAAACAACAAAACATCACCTGTGACATGAGGAAAACATAAGACGACATTTGAAAAACACAAATGACCTTGAAAGCAACACATGTCATAGCAAAGATCATGTGAAAATGGCATTTATTAAAGCAAAAAAATTCAAAAGAGGCAATCGTGAATGTGAAAATGACCCTTGTGAAAGCAAAACTACACAAAAGCGATAGTTGAGAAAATTCTTTGTAATACAAGTACAAACGCAACCAAAGTGAGGGATACTATTAATGAAAGTGTGCATTGATTTTTGTCATGAGTTGAGCATCACACATGAATTATCTTGATGGACGGTGCAATTACTATTCAAGCTTGCATAAAGGAAGTGTTCTCATGAACTTATTGAAGATTTTGCATGTGAGTGCAAGTGACTTTCCAGTTTGAAACTAGGAAGAAGTCTTGAACACTTTGAAAAACATCAAAATATCATGGAGTAACCATAGAGTGGTAGATTGTAAGATCCTCAGTAGTGTTGAGTCTCAAAAAAAAAAATCATTTCACCCTCTTTTCTTTCATTTTTCTTTATAATTTACCATATTCCGCAACTCCATAACATTGCACTAAGACCATATTCATAATTAAATATGGGTTTAGACACATTATATTACAATACATTTATTTTATTATTTTGAGTTAATTTATGGTTCAATATTAGAAAAATAACGTGTATTCACTTATATATAAAATTTGGATTAGTTTATTTTATGAGTGTAGGAATATTTGAATATTTTGAGACAATCATATTTTGCCTCGAAGACTTAAATTCAAATTTTCTCTTCAAACTCTTGAATATTTGAGGAAGATTTGAGATCATTGCTCAAGCACGTTTCATGGATAAATATCATGGAAGTTTTCATAGGTGTCTCCTATCAAAGCTAGGAGAGATTTGTGAGAGGATATGAAGATATTATAATTGTTGGATGTCAATGCATGGCTGTTAACACATGAGATATTTTTGGATCTAGGATATATTTGTGGATCTACATTTATGAATTAGTTATATCAGTTTTTGTATAAATAGGAATGTCTTCTCCTCTCAAATGGTGTGAAAATTTTGGTATCTACGCTCATAATTCGGTGTAGAGTTTTGGATGTTAAGGATTGGCACTATGATTATGGTTGATGTAATGAATACCAATGTAATTCACTTTGATATGGCTGTGCCTTCATGATGAAATATGGTGTTTGGTTAATAGTTTTATCAACTTTCCACCCCTCATGCACTTCATGATGGCCACTTGATGAGTATGAGTGTATTTTAATGTTTCATTTTTTCAAGATAGATTAGTTTCTTTTTCTATATTGTTTACTTCACGTCTTTTGATTAGATGCATTGTTTGCATTCTTTTATGATCATTCCATTTATGTTATTTTTTAGGTCAAGAGTTATAGTTTCCATTTCATAGATTCATTTCTTGTCAATTTTTTTGTTTTTAGATTCATAGATACTCATGAATTATTCTAATTTGACAATGCAAACATTATTAATTTAAATTGATCTCTCACTGCTTTCATAATGGGTTTCCTTTAAATTTCATAGTTTAAGAATTAAATGCTTTCTTAGTATAGGATTTTCTTCTTTGAAGATTAAATTTACTTAAGTCATCAAAATAAATTTACTTTTGTGTTGATAAGATAGATTTGATTTCTTGTTGATTATATACATTTACTTTCATATCACTAGAATAAATTTATTTTCATGTAAATAGAGTAATTTTTCTTTCATGTTAATCGTCATTTCAATTTCGTAGATTAAAATATTGCTTACCAAGTTCCTAATTTGAGACTTTTGAAAAATAAAGTGTGTGCATACACATATTGGACATTTTTCATGAATAAGTTTTATTTCGGTCTTGAAATTTCTTTCAATAGAGTAGAATTTCCTTTTTGAAATTGAAATTTGATTCATAGCATATATTGTGCCAGTGTACTACGCAATTTCACGAACCTCGAGTTTGAAAATTTAATGACAATTAATTTAACTGATAATTAAATTACCCAACATTTTTGGCGGTGTTTCTTGGGAAGTATATACATAGGCATTAGCTTTCAATCTAGAATGAATTTTTAGCTTTCAATCTCATTTTCAGTTGCATATGTAAAGCATGATAAATAGGATGCATGAATTTAAACCAATTTTGGTAATGTAAGAGTTTTGATACTAATACATTTATGAACAGGAGATCTAGAATGATGATCAAGCATTTGGAAGAGAGCTAAGAGCCACAGATTATACTTGAATTTGAGCTAGAAATTGAACATTTTTTGGTATGTTTGTCTCTAGATCCTTGGTACCCTTTAGAGACTGAAGAGTTTCCAGAAGAAATTTGAGGCATGATAACTAAAGAAACTAACTAGGAGAGCAAGGAATACACTGAATATTGGCTTCAAAAAGTGATTATGTCACAACATCCCTCCTTTCTTCGAGAAATCCTAGCACCAAATCCAAATGTACAATTGGTTTCTCATATCTTGATGAACATTTAGGTATATTTTTCAAAGTTGGATGTGAGCATACTAGAGATTTTGATCCATAAATGGCTTCATTGGAAATTCTCCTTCACTTGAAAAAAATATTTTATTTTCAAAATAGAGTAGGATAGAATAAATGAATAAAACCAAGCTTGGTGATGTTTTTTAGTTTTAGTTTTCAGGTTTGATTTCATTTTCTTAGAAATTCTCATTTGGTGGTGCAGTAAGAACCATCGCATTTACTAACCATTGGTAGGAATATCTACAAGAAAATGGATGTTTTTGGAGGAAGACAAGTAAGTTTCGAGAGCTAAAACTTGAAGTTTGAAATCAATTCTTCTTATTTTTCTTTTCTAATTTCAAATTTCAAATGAATAAAGAATTGACAAACTTCCAAAGTATGATCTCTTCTTGCTCCTTGTTGTGACCTCTAAGGTCAAAGAGGAAATTGGATAAGTTAACTTTAAATCTATGCAATAAAATTCATAGACTTGAAAAACGGCTAGGAGATCGAAGTTCACTATTTATTCTAAAAATTTATTTAAAATTTAATCTCCAAATTAAATAGATTTGTCTCAAAATAGCTAAATAATTTTATATTTATTATAAAAATAATTCCTAATTAAATTTTTCTAAAAATTTCTATAATATTTCTTTTATTAAATAAAAATAAAAAATGCATAAAAACCAAAAACAAAACCCATAATAAAAAAATGTTAAAAAATAAACAATAGAAAATTAAAAAATTAAAAAACAATACAATAATAAGTAATAAAACAACACATAATAATAAAAAATACAAAATAATTTAAAAAAAAAAAAACATATATATATAGCGTTAAAAATAATAATAAACGATAAAAACAAACAAACAAACAAAATAATTAAAAAACAAAAGAAAACCAAAACATTTAAAACAATTAAATAAAATATAAAATATAAAATTAAAACAATAAAAACAAAACACAAATTTGCCCTGAAAATCATGGAAATTCTGGTAAGATTTTAAGAAAATCTGGCAGGGATTTTTGTAAATCCATGTTATAACTATCAAACTTCAATATTTTGAGTGCCCTAGAGGTTTTTGATGATGTCAATCCATTTCCACTATCAAAATCATGATTCAAACACTATTAGTGTAAGATTTCTTTAAAAAAATTGACCCAAATTCCGACCAATTTTGACCATCTAGGTAATTCCTCCGTGATCGTTAATAAAATGCTGATTTAATAAGACCCATAAGAAACAAAACAATAAAATTAAAATATTCGAAAAAATAAATAAATAAATAAATAATAAAAAATAAAAAAATCCCTAACTCACGTAATCATGCATTTTAAAAACGATATAATCATTGAGTTTAAAAACGATATAAAACTTTAAATAGAATAAAACAATGGTGAAGTGCAATGCAAACCATTCAATTTCATGCTGGTGATAGAACTTTCGAGTCTAATTTTTCTCGTTGCTTGGCTTCGGTCTTGTCAAAACCTGCAACTAAACAAAAATGAAACCCCGCAATTAAAATTTGGTTGTGCTAATGGCTGCTATTTGTAGAATGAAAATTATGTGGGTTGAATCAGTGGACGAATGTGAATTGAAAATAAACATCATAGTGGTTTCTTAACAACCCAACGAATCTGGTGGAACGGTTGGGTTGTTTGATATATTTCACGGTGATTTGGGGTCAAGCCCAATTATTTAATAAAACTAAAGTTTAAAACGAGATGTTTTTGTTTCATATAAAAAATTCTTGGTGCAAGGGCAAGTTATTTGTTTGGTTAATAGCAAATCATGATTTTTAGAATGTATGCTTCTGTGATCCATATAAAATTGTAAAATCTCTTTCGGTAATAATCACATATAATGGAACGTTGTCGACGCGTTTCGAACCAACCAGTGTGGTTCATCATCAGGACTAGGTGAGAGATCAAATCAAATCAATAAGCTTAAATAGATGTAGAAATGTTTAAACTAGCCGTTTTCTAAACGGCTAGTTTGACTTTTTAATAATTTAAAATGTTTTTAATAAGTAACGGCTAGTTCGCTCCTACTATTAAACCAATTAATAAATTTATTCGGTTAGTTAATAAATTAGTAAACTTATTAGTTATAATTATTTAGTAAACTTATTAGTTATAATTTTTTTTTTAAAATTAAAGTGAGAGGTTAAAAAATAAGAAAAGAAAAAGAAAAAATAAAAATAAATAAATAAAAATAAAAATAAATAAATAAATAAATAATAAATAAATAAATAAAGATAAATAAATAGATAAATAAAAATATAAAATAAAAATAAAATAAAATGTAAATGTAAATAAAATATAAATATAAAGATGAATATAGCAAAATAGAAATAAAATAATAATAGAATAAAATAAAAATAAAAAGAGAAAAATAAATAAATATCAAACTTTCAAAAAATAAAATAAATAAATATAAAATATAAAATAAAATAAAAATAACTAGATAAATAAATCAAATCAAATAAAATAAATAAATAAACAAATGCAAAAAAAAAAAAAATAATAATAATACAAAAAAAAAAAAAAAAAAAAATCAAGGACATAAGGCAGGTATCCAACACCTGCTAATGTTCCAACCATCATCTCTGTTGAGATTAAGGGGTCTTTTTTTTATTTCTAAGGCCTCTCTTAACTTACGATGATGGAAATGGTCAATCCTAGCAATGACCTTCGCCTCTTCAAAGGTCATTGCTAGGATTGACCATTTCCATCATCGTAAGTTAAGAGAGGCCTTAGAAATCGAAAAAAGACCCCTTAATCTCAACAGATATGATGGTTGGAACATTAGCAGGTGTTGGATACCTGCCTTATGTCCTTGATTTTTTTTATTTTATTTTTTTTTTATTTTATTTTTTTTTTGCATTTGTTTATTTATTTATTTTATTTGATTTGATTTATTTATCTAGTTATTTTTATTTTTATTTTTATTTTATTTTATATTTTTTATTTATTTATTTTATTTTTTGAAAGTTTGATATTTATTTATTTTCTCCTTTATTTTATTTTTATTATTATTTTATTTCTATTTTGCTATATTCATCTTTATATTTATATTTTATTTACATTTACATTTATTTTATTTTTATTTTATATTTTTATTTATCTATTCAATATCTTTATTTATTTATTTTTATTTATTTATTTATTATTTATTTATTTATTTATTTTTATTTTTATTTATTTATTTATATTTTTCTTTTTTCTTTTTCTTATTTTTTTAACCTCTCACTTTTAATTTTTAAAAAAAATTATAACTAATAAGTTTACTAAATAATTATAACTAATAAGTTTACTAATTTATTAACTAATAAAATTAATTTTATTAATTGGTTTAATAGTAGGAGGGAACTATGCGTTACTTATTAAAAACATTTTAAATTATTAAAAAGTCAAACTAGCCGTTTAGAAAACGGCTAGTTTAAACATTTCTACATCTATTTAAGCTTATTGATTTGATCTGATCTCTCACCTAGTCGTGATGATGAACCACACTGGTTGGTTCGAAAAGCGTCGACAACTTTCCATTATATGTGATTATTACGGAAAGCAAATCATGAGTTTGAATTTTGGCAGAGGTAGTTAGTAAATTATTCGACAATTTTAAGAATTTTTAATTAGGCAACAATTTTGTTGTTACGTGGAAACTTGCTCATTTTAAACACCTATGAAACAGCGCCACCTCATCATGCCATGTTAGTAAGTAAATTATTCGACAATTTTAAGAATTTTTAATTAGGCAACAATTTTGTTGTTACATGGAAACTTGCCCATTTTAAACACCTATGAAACAGTGCCACCTCATCATGCCATGTTAGTAGATGACATGTCAGCATGCCACATCAGCATTTGTACAATGCATATGGCATCTCTTGGTGTTGTCATGTAGCACCTGCATAGCGTTCTTTTACTGTTTCATAAAAACTCCATAAGAGCATAACTTTATCATATGACAATTGTTTGAAGTGATCCAATCATCTTTGAAAACATCTCGATGAACTCGATGTGATGAGATAGTTTTCATTATAATTTGAGACAATAAAAAATGGTCATTTTTTTATGGATTTTGCAGCAATTGGACTTGGAAAAATCATCAAATCATTAAAACCATGTTTCTGATTAAAAGTTGCTTTAACCAGGTTTTTGAATCACTCAAATTAGATATCAAATGAAGACATTATCAACAAAACATCGATGGGTAGTCCAAGGTGCACCACTTCCCAACAAGTAAAAGTGAATTTCATTTTTATGTATCTTCCTTGAATTTGTTTCATTAACACTATTTATGAATTTGTTGTGTATATATCATATGAAGAGAGACTAATCACCTCTCTCCTTCAAGAATATTATGTTTCATTTCATTTTAGTACTAAGCTTTTACAGGTTTCAAGATGATCAAAGAATATCAATCTTTGTACAAGTGGTTTCCAAAAACCAATTTATTTTTAAGAAAGAACATGAAAAAGTCAAGTCCATGTCATATCACATCCATAATGTCATTTTTATTCACTCATTTTCCTCATTTGTGAGCTTCCACTCCATCCATAAATTTCCATCTTCCTACTACTAGAGAATGACTTCAAAACCATTTTCCCTTTGCAATTTTCATATTTTTTTGTCTCACTTACATTGCATCCCTAACCCATGAATAAAACCATTCAACTTACTTACATGTTGAGTTACCTTGTTGTCCTTTTCTTCTCTGCCAAATAAATCGTGCTTGATAAATGTAAATCTTGCATCAATGGTCCTCTAAATCATTGTTTTATACAGTGTATTAGATGGTGGGGGATTCGTTAAGACCATCCTTCTAACAACTTTTGACCCATTGCCTTCAGCACATTATCTGGGTTCGAGACTAGAGTTCTTTTTAGTGCCTTGACGCTTGCATGCCTTAATGGCAAGTTCTCTCTATAATAAACTGTGGGAATACATCAATGTCCCTTGTTTATTGGATCTTCTAGGTGACTTGACTTCAATTCATTTATTCGTACCTAGTAATATGTACTTGGGAATATTGGCTCTCATTGACATTGATGGTGATTAGTCTCGTGTTGGTTAATGGTATTCATTAATGGCTAGTAATCCAAAATTTTCATTCTATGTTCGACATCAGCAAAATTTATTCACATAGAAAAAAAGTATGCCATGATGCAGATATAAATTAAGACTATATAATTTCAGCAGCTTTCAATAATTTTTCTATAAATCAAGATTTTGTTTAAGGGTTCAGCAACAATCCCAACAATAAGAAGGCACAAATATTTCAAATTCAATTTTCATCCACTATTAATACATCCAATTGATGAATAATTAGATAATATTCTTTCACTTCACATTCCATGATCCAACGGTAACAACCAAGATCTCACAGATACATAGCTTATCGACTTTTCAGGTAGGTGAAGGTATGTTGTTTTCTAATATCTAATCATTAATTCCTTGAATGATAAAAGACATATATTTGGAAAATTTTCAATGTGACATTGCTTTCCCCATTTTAAAAATACAAAAACACCTTTAGTTAGAGGGAGTATATTCATTACCATTTTTCATTTCCATATTCCATAATATCATACATTCTTGACCAACATGCTTCTCACAACTTAATGTTGTTGCTATTTTTGGTTCTCTAAAGATAGATATTTTTGTAGAAGATTCAAATTATGAGCAAGGATAGATTGAGATGTATATGAATGGGTATTCATTGTGAATACATTATTAAGTATTCTTTGTTGCTACAAGGAGAATAAAAGAAAAGTGTTGTCACACAAGAACCAACACTTGTAATAGTTATGGTGGCCACACAAGAACCAACCATAAGAGCTTCCACATGATATCTTTCACATAAATAAGACTTTTCAAAATATGTAATTCTTGAAAAAGTATATCAACTCACAAAATGACTTGCTGACAAATCTTCGAGGGTATAGAAAATAGAAAAAGTTAATGAAAATGACTTTAGAACCAATGCAAAGTTGCATGAGGACATACAACATCTTCAGTTGGGGGGAATGTTGGGTCTCCAAAATTTCATTCACTACCCTCGAGACCCTATTTAAATTAGATTTCATATATTCATATATTCAAATTAGATTTAATGTATTAATATATTCAAATTAAATTTAATGTATTAATAAAATTAAAATTACAATTTAATAAGAAAATTCACTTCATGTTAATATAAATTTCAATTTAATAAATATTCACTTCACCTATAAAACATATTTATATAATCTAGAATCAATATAATAAAACGATAAAATCAATGTATTATTGATAAATATTTTTAAATTATTTAATTATTTATTTAATTATTTCCTATAGAATTCTTCTCCATCGGCCATTTCTCTCTCTCTTTATTCATATTTATAACTCTCATTCGTTGTTTCTCTTCCTTGACCTTTTTCCTAACAACGGGTCTTGTTGTAGACTCAAAACGTCAACATTCAAACATGTCTATTGTGAAGCAATTTCTGACCACTCAATCAAAGAGTAGAATTTCCTTTTTGAAATTGAAAGTTGATTCCTAGAATATATTACACAAGTTTACTTTGCAAGTTCACAAACCCCAATTTTGACCATTTAATGACAAGTAATTTAACTGAAAAATAAATTACCCAACAAGTAGGCTCCAAAATTCATGTGTAGGAAAAATTTTGGAGGTTTTTTATCTAATCGACAACATAATGTCAGCCCTTAATGAAACAACTTCTTCAAATTTGGATTTCAAGAAGATAATTTCCCTCTCAATCTCTTCTTTAAGTTTTCTCAAGTCCTTATCTTTTTCTTTAAGAAGATTTGTCAGAATCTCTTCTCTTTTCTTTTCCTCAATTTTAAGCAACTAATTTCTTCTTCTTTTTTAATAAACTTGAAATTATTTTCTTCAGATTCATGCTTCTTTTCTTCCAGTTTATTCACCAAGAAATCTTTACTTCTTTCATATTCTTCTAATTGTGCTTTTAAGGATTCTACATCATGGTCCTTGATTTATTATTGCATTTTTCTTTCATACGCGACTTCTTCTCTCAAATACATATTTTCCTTCCTTATTATTTCAAAACGTTCTTCCTTTTATTTCAACTTGTTTTTCCATACTTCATTCAGTATTTTTGATTCCTGCAATTAGGCCTTCGAAGAAATAATGTCATGATCCTGCACTTTCTATAAATCCTCTCTTTCTTGAAGTTGTTCTTCTAATTGAGTGAATTTTTTTCTTGAACCTTCATACTCATGATCTACTTTTGTTTTATATTTTCCTATTACTACTTTATTTGAAATTTATCTTCATCATCCATGACAGGATAAGGAAACATGGAAGTATAGTGACCTACTTTACCACAATTGAAACAAAATGTAATACCAAATTTTTTGGTAGCCATGTGTATGTAGAAAGAGTTTCTTTAGGGATCAAATAGACTACTCACATGATTGTAGCCATCTATTTTAATAAATACCTTATTATTTATCCTTTTGTTGGAATTATGGCTAATGTGTTGTTCTTGATGGAAACCTACTCAATAAACATGTCAACATTATCAGCATGAATATGCAAATAATGCATATTGGTACAGATGCTACATATGGTATAGACAGAGAAATGACAGTTTAGAGATAGATGAATGATAAAGATGATGTTTGTGAAAGTATATGTGGATCCTATGAAGAAGGGTCACGTACATACTCTAGTCCTATAAGTTAAAGTCATTTATAGAATCGAAACCATGGTAATATGGATATCAAGGGTGTTTACCATGGTATTGGTCCATAGTAATTTCAGGGGAAATGGTTATTTGACCCCATCAAAGAATACTACCGACATTACCAATGGATTTACCTAAGGTATTGGCTAAGGATAAACCTATATAAGGATATGGATATCGAGTTGTTAGATGTGTGATAAAGTTATCTATCCATATGTGATTTGATTTGAAACGGGTATGCACCAGGAAGTAAGAATAAGGTTCATATCTAATAGATCTGAAAACATTGTGAAGACTAATGAAAATATGTGTTTATTTATGATTATAATTTTATATTTGTATTTTTGATGATGGTTTGATCTAAATATAGAGATGCATGTTGATATTTGGTTTTAACAGTTAGTGTGAATTGTATTGAAGGTTTGAATTAGTACTTCAATATCTATACGCGAGGTTTCTTCAAGTTTTTCATGTACATACTCAAATCTATCTTTGTAGGGTCGTGTATATATTCTGAGAAAAATTTTTGAGCATGTTGAGATATATACGTTGGTTTTATGCATGATATTCATGTACATACGTTGATTTTTTATATGTATGTAATATTCCAAAATAGGAAAAATATGAATATTGAACATAAAAATGGAAAATGCAGTAAATATCAACACATCAAAAATATGAGCAGATCACTGAGCCATTTTATTATAAGAAATAACATAAATTAATTACAATAACTGGAGGAAGAGACACTCGAGGTAGGAAAAACAAGCCTGAAATGACCCTATACATCAAGCCATAAGAAACTGATGTTGTATAAACTATTAGGAGGCTATGACTACACAATCCTACTGGAAGTAACTGCTGCTAAAAACTAGGAATGCGTAGATCTCCTGATAGAGTTCTCATAAAATTTCGGGATCAGAGATCTGGACTTTCTAGCACAATTCCAAGATAACCTAGAAAGGGTTTCCGGAAATACCCAAGATGAAAAATGTAGCCCTAGGGCTAAATTATGCTCTGTAGTTAGGTAACTGCTTAGAGGTGGCTGATATGATGAGAAAATATTTGATACTCATCCCCACTAACTTTCTGGATGAAGCGCTTCTCCCCTCACTAGAAAACAAGCTCAAAAACTTGGGTTATCAACCCTCCACTGAAACTACCCTCTTGGATTGCGCAATTCCTAAAAGAGAATACGCTGCTCAAGGTGGCTAAATATTGGCCTGATGTCGAATCATGGAATTTAGCTCAAAGAACCTCTCCTGAGTGAGCACTCAAAGTTCCCCGAGGATGAGGGTGGGATTTCCGCTCGGAGACACCCTTGTCTTAAACAGCATAGCAAACCCCGCTAAATAGTTGAAGTGTGTAGAAATTCATAAAAGACAATACATAAACAATATTCAGAATGGTTTCTATGGCTACCATCCCCTTCTTTATATTCTTTATGAGCCTCCTCCCCCTTTGCCCCACTCAATAATGATGCTACTCTCATGGAGACTTCCTCCCATTATGGCTGCATTGTCCTCCACTATCTCCACTATCTCTGTGACTGTGATGTTGATTTGGTCAATCTTGACCCCATCCACATGCATTGAACCCCATTCACACCAAGGAGTTCTTTATTCAACTATATGAACTGATCCAGATTCACATTAGAAGTGGTTTTATTCCTAATAATGATATTTATGGGTCCCTCTACCCTCTTATTCATCTATCTTATTAACAAAAACAAAACTAATATTCTAACTAGCTAAAAGCTAGTTATGAATATTACAGTACTTCCCTCCCAAATGTTGCTTGACCTCAAGCAACTGCAAATATGGATGCTACAAAATCTTCTCTCCTTCCAATGTAGCATCCTCATCCAATAGATTCCTCCATTGAATCAGATATTATATAATCACAATGTTCCTTATTTTCCCCTTCCAAGTGTCCAAGATAGCCTTTGGTTGTAAAACCAAATGGCCCTTATCATAAAAGGTGTGAGATCCATGGTGGAAACTACATTTTGTCCAATGGCCTTTTTGAGGCATGAGACATGAGAAATGTTGGGGATCTTACTCCCAATGTGGAGCTCCAACCCATATGCTACTTCCCCAACACAATGGATCACTCTGTATGGCCCATAGAAATGGGGCTTAAACTTATAAGCCCCCTTCTCCTCCAATGTAGATTTTTTGCATGGATGAATATGGAGATAGACCAAATTATTCACCTCAAATGTCTCTCTACCCAACCATGATATGTATATAACTTTTGTATATTTTGGGTCGTAGTAATGTTGTCCTTAAGAGCCTAGAATATATCCTGACTCTCTTGGATCCAATATTTGGCTCTAGGAGCCTTGCTTGCTCCAAACCCCATATCAACAACTGATAGAGCATCATAACCATATGGAACCAAAATTGGAGACATATTGATTTTCATATGAAATGTCAGATGGTAACAATATTCCCCCAAGTGGAGCCAGCGTAGCCATGCTCTCTGCTACCTCGGAACATAGTTTTTCAAGTAGTTTCCCAGTCACTTATTTACCACCTTTGTCTTCACATTTGTCTGGGGGTAATAACTAGTACTCGGTGTCAACTTGGTATCCCCCAAACGGAACAACTCCTACCAAAATCCATTCATGAAGGGGCTACCTCTATCACTGATTATGTTCCTAGGAAGATCATGAATTCTATGGAAAATCTTTACCTCTTGTGAAGAAGTGTACTGTGAATAGATGGCAAAGAAATGCAAATACTTTGTTAGTTGATAAATGATCATGAAGACACAATCCTTACCATGTACTATTGGCAAACTGGTAATGAAGTCCATAGAAATTCTCTCCCATTTCCCTCCTGGAAAATGAATTTACTCTAACAACCTTGCAGGATGGTTTTTTTCTTCTTCATGCTCCTAGAAAACTACGCACTTCCTGATAAGTTGGAGCACATCCTCCTTGAGACCCTTCCATGAGAATCTCTCCTTAATGGCCTGATATGACTTTGTGAAAACTTGGTGGCCTGAGAGGGGTGAATCATGTGTTTCATGCAAAATTTTCTCCTTGAGCTTATAATCTCTAGTCAAGAAGATCTGATCCTGGTAGTGGATGACCTCATCCATCACTCTATACCTCTCATCAGTCACCTACCCATACTCGCCTCTCATCAGTCACCTTGGAATACTCCACCAACAGTTGGGACTCCCAATATGAATCCACACTCATCAATGGCAGTGTTGTTGGTCTCTATGATAAGGCATATGTTACCTCATTTCTTCTCTCTTTGACATATTCAAAGTCAAAGGCATATGCTGGAATTCTTCTAACCCATTTTTTTTTCCTCTCTTGCATCTGTTTTTTCTCAAGAAAAGATTGGAGATTGTGATGGTAAATATTCACTTGTAAGGTTTTTCCCATCCAATATTTACTGAGTTTTTCCAATGCATGCATGACGGCCAGCAACCCCTTCTCATATATGGAATACACCTTCCCATGTGGTAGTATATTCTAATTCTCAAAGGCTATGGGATGGCCTCCCTACACCAAGACTGTGCCAATACCTTCCCTTGAAGCATCACATTCCAGCACAAAGGGCTGGGTGAAATCTGGCAATACCAATACTGAAAAAATACTCATCTCCTCCTTGAGCCAATCAAAAGCCCTCTGCAGAGTGTTTGTCCCATTAAAGGCTCCCCTCTTAGCTAGATCTATGAGTGGTTCTTCTAGTTGTGATAACCCTTTAAAAAAATTATGGTTTGGTGGCCTCCTTGGTGGAATGCCTCCAAATAATGTTGAATAATGGTTTGTAGATTGTACAGTTGAGTAGACTGATTTTTCCTTGCCTCCTCTACGCAATTCATCCTCCATATTATGTGCAGAGACTTCTTGAGGTGGATAGGTGTGCATGCCCCTGATCATTTTTTGCTTACCGCTCTTCTTATCTATCCATTCCATCTGCAAGGTCTCCCAGTCCGTGGTGACTTTCCTCACTGTAATCAACCACTGTACACCCAATATCACATTGGTGTCAAGAATTTTGACCACAAAGAAGTGATCAATCAATGTGTATGTCCCCAAAGTTACAGTCAATGCTGGAACATACTTCACACACTGCATGGTTCTAGCTCCTGGAACCAAAACTGAGAATCCTTCAAAATCGTCTATGTTTATGGTTCTCTTCTACACTAGTTGGGCATCAATAAAATTGTGGGTAGCCCCACTTTCTATCAATAATGATAGGTGTTTCCCTTGAACTATGCCTCAGACCCTCAAGTTCATATACTTGGGTACTCCACGCAAAGATGCAAGGGCTCCTCCAATTGGATCAAATGCCCCATGTCCACCCCCTGGTGGTGGTGGATCATCTCCTAGTGCTACAATGTTGATGTCTCCTTATGGCTCCTCCTCTTCTTCCTCTTAACTATCAGAAAATACTTCAATATAGTGTGTCTTTCCTGTAGCACATTGATGCCCTAGTGCCTATGGTTCTTGGCAACTGAAGCAAATCTTCCTCCTCCTCAAATCTCTTCAAGAATCATTACAACGAGGCCCTTTGCTCTGGTTCTCCTTTGGGAGAGGAACCTTCACATCTTTCCCCTTTGACTAAAAAGTGGTTTTTTAATGGAATGGAGCTCTTGCCCTTGGCAAAGCATCTTGTAAGTCCCTAGCCCTCTCAATGGCATCTTGGAGCGTAGTTGGTGTAGTGGACTTTACCAACCCATATAAAGGATCTTCTAGCCCATCAATGAACATATATACTCTCCTAGTTGTACATAAATCTGGCACCATGACGGAAAGTTTCAGGAATTCAGAGATATAGATCTTCGAATTTCCTAACTTCTTGAGCTTGGCTACCTTAAAAAATTGTGCCTCTGCATCTCTTTAATCAAATACCAATCTTCGGGTGAATTCTGCATATGCAGTCACACCGGCATGCCCCAATGTAGATAGACCATGAAACCACCATTCATGTGCTTCACCTTTAAGGTGTAGCACTGCTATCTTAATAGCTTCAATCTCTAGCACTTGGTTCAACTGAAAATAGATGACCAATTTATCCACACAAGCCTTGGTTGTGCACTTGGATGACCAATCAAAATCAGGCAGAAATAATCTACCCATAGTACACTGCAAATCATTGTTATGAATGTACCCTCTACTTATATTGTTATTATGGGGTCTCCTATTATCCTTGATCTGACAAAACTCTTGGAATTTCAGATTCTATTTAAACCTTTGATATTGAGATTCATATTCTAGAAAGTAATCACTAAGAGCCTGTTGAATTCTTAGTTAAACTGAGAGGGGGGGGTGAATCAATTTAACACATGCATGAGCTTTTTAAATTTTTCATCAGCTTATTTGCAGCTTAATTTTATAACCAACCTTAGTATATGAGCAGTCTTAATAAGTTGCAGCAATTATTAAATTAATGTGACATCAAACTTATTATGAGAACAACAAACATTAAGTAGATTTGGTAAATCATTTCAGCACATAGACAACACAGATAGAGACAGCAGATATAAGTGGAAACCCATAAAGGGAGAAAACCACATCTTATTATTGTTGTGATGCAAAGGCAAGCTCCAACTCCCTCTCACCATTGTTTTTCTGCAGGCACCGACCTACAGGAGGCACCAACCTCAATTCTGCAAGCTACAATTTGCAAGGAAGCTCCAACTCCCTTCAATTTATCAAATGGAATGTTTGCTGATTTACCTCAGATATCAGCTTTGTTCTGTAGCATCTCTTTATGCTCTTCTCTTCCTTATCTTCTATGCCTCAATCTTCTATACTCTGCATTCTCTTTCTTTTCTCTCTCCTTTTTTTTTATGCATATCAAGGTGATATTACTTATAGAGATTTCTTGATGACTGTTTGTTTTCCTCTAGGAATTCGAAATGGATAGTCATACCTCTTGATTTTCTACCTTCTCATTTCTTTTCAGTTCACTCAGAAAAATATAACTATAGGTACTAACTTTAATATTACGGTGGGAATTTTGTTCTCTTCCGGAGACTTACCAATGCATCACAACAATATAAATCAATTAAAAAAATTTACATTCAATTATAATGAAAACTTCAGCTCACTCATTCAACCTCTTGGTTCACTGCGCTTATCTTTTCTGTGACTGTGTTTGGATTTTCTGTGACTGTATTTGGCTTTTCTGTGACTGTGTTTGACCCTTTCGGTTCTGATTGATTTCCTACTTACTGTCGCAATGTAACTGCCATACCTATGTAACTGCCCTTTTCATACATCACAATTTAACTCTCGGCATGATAAGAATTGATTTTAACATATAGACTGTTGTTTTATATAACATATGTAACTTCCGGCGATGTACTGCTGAGAGATCATTTTAATACATAAAATGCCCTTACGGGCCCACTCGTCGATATTTCCGATGCGATGTATCACTCCTTGACTTCTTCCGATTGCGATTAATCGCAATTGCAATTTCCATTTGAATGTACCGATATCTCAATGCTCCGATGCTCCGATTCCGATGATTCACTATTATGACGAAACTCAAACATATATTAGTCATGGTTTATAAACCCATCGGGTCCGTTCTTTCATCACAATCGCAATTCTTTGTTAACATGTTCTGCTTGCGAACTTTCTTCGATGTGATTGGGTGAGGGTCCCACCATATAGAAATTGTTTGTTTTAAAACCAAGCGTTAAAACCTTTGGTTATTTTGATCTCGCGCCAAAAGATATAATACATATGCTTTGGATTATACCTTTGGTCCTTTGTCCATAAAGCACTCCATATATATATATATATATATATATATATATATATATATATATATATAGATATAGATATATATAAGCTTTGAGCCTTTGAATATAATGCACAACATCTGTACCGTGTTGTATATATATAAGCTTATGCTTCCGCTTTAATGTAACCTTTAGCTGGGGTAATGATTCTCAGAATTTTCTGTAGAGGGGTCCCACCTTATGGTACTTTGTATATAGTGCGTTGCGCATATACATATACTTTTCTCTTTCTCCGATGCGATTAATCACTGTTCACCTTGAAATGCCGATGTGATTAGGCTGGAACTCAAACCTATCAAGTCATAGTTTATACGCCCATCGGGTCCGAAACTCAATCGCAATCGCAACTTCTATTGTCATGCTTCACTGCCACACTTTTCTCCGATGTGATGTAACATTGTTATGCCGTAACTCAAACATATATTAATCATGATTTATAGACCCATCGGGTCCGGGCTTCAATCACAATCGCAAATTTCTGTTCATATGATCCGATGTCACCTTTTTCGATGCGATTGATAAGGGTCCCACCATATGGTACTTTACCTTCGATAGAACCTTTGGTTCTTTAGATCTCGCGCTACATATAGATATATATATGTGCCTTGGACCGTTGTGTATAGGGCGCAACATAAATAAGGCGTTGCATAAATATAGGAGTCTGCTTCCACTTTAATGTATCCTCCAGCTGGGGTAATGTTTCTTGGAATAAGGTTTATATATATCCTCCAGCTTCGGTAATGATTCTCGGAATTTTATGTGGGGGGGGTCCCACCTTATGATACTTCATATATAGTGCACTTCACATATATATATATATGCTTTTCTCTTTGAAAAAAAGGCACTATACTTATATAAAGTGCTGCATATATATATATATATATATGTGTGTGTGTGTGTGTACTTTTCCACTTCAGTCTTTAGTGAATCTTCCAGTGGGGGTAGTGATTCTCGGAATTTGTTTGATAACAGCTCTGCCTCTGCCTCTGCCTTTCTGCCTCTGCCTTTGCTGTGCCTCTACTGCTCGACCTTTTCATCTGCTGCCTCTGCCTTCGCTGTGCCTCTGCTGCTCTGCCTCTGCCTCTACTGCTCACTGTTTCATCTCTTCCTCTGTATTCGTTGCCTCTACTACTCGACCTCTGCCTCCACTGCTCTCTGTAAATATTGCCTACTATCTTCTGTTGCTATCCTTCGCCTATTTCTGCATCTGCTACCTTCTTTTCCATCAATGACAATATTTCCAACAATCTCCCCCTTTGGCATTGATGGCAATACACTTTATCTGTTTGCCTTTTAGGATCCTTTCTCTTATTGCTTGCTCTTCCTCCCCCTTTGACATCAATGGCAAGGGGTTGCACATCTCGTAGTGTAGATTTTGTCCTTTAACTCTTTGATCCTGAGGACCTGTTTCATGCTTCCTTTGTTGACTGATCTCCCCCTCGAATGATATTTTCGTTTCTGTTCTCCCCCTGAAACTATGCTCTCTCTTCATATCATACAGTAGCATCTATAGATACTACCCCTAATCTATTTCTCAAATATTCAAATGGTTCTTTAGCAAGCAGTTTGGTAAATATATCTGTTGTCTGTTCTTTTGTTGGTACATACTCTAGTTTTACTATCTTCTGAGCCACTTGTTCTCAGAGAAAATTATACTTGATTGGGATATGTTTAGTTTTTGAGTGAAGCACGGGATTTTTAGATATACTTATAGCACTTGTATTATCACATTTGATTGAGATAGGTTCATCAATGCTTACCTTCATGTCTTGGAGGGTTTGCTTCATCCACATGACTTGTGTACAACAGGCTGCTGCTGCTATATATTTTTCTTCTGCTGTAGACAGAGAGATAGATGTTTGTTTCTTGCGTAACCATGCCACCAGAATTTCTCCTAAATAGAATGCACCTCCACTTGTGCTTTTCCTGTGATCCACACAGCTGGCCCAAGCTGCATCTGTGTATGCAGTCAAAGTGAAGCTTTTTCCTTTAGGATACCAAATTCCATACGGAGTTGTCCCTTGTAGATATCTAAATATTCTTTTGACTGCCAAGAGGTGGTTTTTTTTAGGTGCTGCTTGATATCTATCCACTATTCCTACTGCTAGCATGATGTTTGGTCTTGATGTTGTCAAATAAAACAGACTTCCTATCATGGATCTGTAGAGTTTTTGATCTATATCAGCAGATCCATCATTAGCACACAGCTTGCATCCCGTGATCATGGGAGTTGACACAGGTTTGCAGTCCTCCATTTTGAACTTTTTCAAAATTTATTTTAAGTATTTTTCCTGTGAGATGAATGTGCATGTGTTATTTTGCTGAATTTGAAGTCCTAAGTAGAAACTGAGTTCTCCAATCATGGACATCTCCAACTCTGATTTCATCTTCTCAGCAAACCCTTTTGCTAGTTCATCTATGTTGCTTCCAAACATAATGTCATCAACATATACTACAACAATCAGGAGTTCATTTTCATGGGATTTTATGTATAGATTGTTGTCTACTCCACCTCTCTTAAAGCCTTTTTTTTGCAAATATTTATCCAGTCTTGAGTACCAAGCACGAGGAGCCTGTTTCAGTCCATATAGAGCCTTCTTCAGTCTGCACACATAGTCTTCTTTGTCTGTTAAAGAGAAACCTTTTGGTTGTTCCATGTAGACTTCTTCTTCTAGATCTCCATTCAGAAAAGCAGATTTTACATCCATTTGATATACCTTGAAGTCTTGATAGCATGCAAAGGCCAGAAACATTCTGATGGCTTCCTTTCTGGCTACAGGGGAAAAAATTTCATCGAAATCAAGTCCTTCGATTTGTGAATATCCTTTGCAGACAAGTCTGGCTTTATTCCTTATTACCTGTCCTTCCTCATTCATTTTATTTTTGAATACCCATTTTGAGCCTATGACATTTTTCCCAGTGGATCTAGGAACTAGTTCCCAGGTATTGTTTTTCTCAATTTGGTCTAATTCTTCATTCATAGCATTCACCCAATACTTGTCCTTGTTGGCTTCTTCAAATCTCTTTGGCTCTATTTGTGATAACATGGCTATGTATACCTCTTCTATCTGTTCAGTTAGTTGCCTTCTTGTCTGGACCCCTACTTTCTTGTCTCCTATGATCTGATCTTCAGGATGATTCTTCTGAGTGTATCTTGAGGGGGTTTTCGAGCTCAGCTTTGCATCTTCTGTTGTCTTGCTTGTTTCATCATCATTTTGGTTTTCTTATTCATGGTTGTTTGATGGACTGCAGCAGTCTGTATCTCTTGTATTGTTTGGAAGTTCTTCATCAAATCTCACATCAATACTTTCTACTATTTTTCGAAGAGTCTTGTTGTAGCACCTGTACCCTTTACTTTTGGAATCATATCCTAGAAAAATCCCTTCATCTTCTCTTGCATCAAATTTCCCAAGATTTTCATCATTATTCTTTATATAACACTTGCTTCCAAAAATTCTAAAATGTTTGATTGAAGCTGACTTTCCATGCCATAGTTCATAGGGAGTCTTGTCACTGCTTGGCCTTAAGTGGGATTTATTAAGGATATGCACCACTGTGTGTATTACTTATGCCCAGAAGGTTTGAGGAATATTACTCTCTTGCATCATTGCTCTGGCAATTTGTTGAACAGATCTGTTTTGTCTCTCTACTACTCCATTCTACTGAGGTTCCCCTGCAATAGTAAATTGTTGTTTTATGCCATATTCATTGCATAGATCTGCAAAGTCATAATCTGTGAATTCACCTCCTCTGTCCGATCTGATGCATTTTAGCTTGCATCCTATCTGATTTTCTGCTAATTCTTTGAATATTTTGAATTTGTACAGAGCTTCCGATTTATTCTTGAGAAATGCAAACCATGTCATTCTGGAGAAATCATCTAATATCAGCATGAAGTAGGATTCTCCACTTGGTGTTTTAGTTCTTGCAGGTCCACACAGATCCATGTGCACAAGCTGGAGTGGTCTTCTTGTTGATAACTCATCTTTGGCCTTAAAGGATGTGCGGGTCTATTTACCCAATTGACAAGATTCCATATGGTATTAGAAGGCCTTTTTATTTCTGGCATGTCTTTGACCGCTTTCTTCTTGCTCAGTCTGATGATATGATTGAAGTTGAGATGTCCCAATCTCCAATGCCATAACCATGACTCCTCAAGTTTGCTAAGATGGCATGCTTCATCTTCCTCTTTCACGATGTAAACATTGCTCTCTTTTCGAACACCTTTGAGCAGAGTCTTACTTGTGGTGCTTGATATGACTTCACAGTCTTGTGCTCTGAATAGAACTTCACAGCCTTTATCACACATTTGACTGACACACAGCAAATTTGCTTTCAGCCCATCTAAAAATAGTACATCTTGGGCCTCACCTCTGCCATTATCTAAGCTGACTGAGCCCTTTCCCTTGATTTTTCCTGATTTATCATTTCCAAAAGTAAAATTACCAGTTTTCTTTTCATCAAAATTTATAAATTTTCTTATGTCTCCAGTCATATGTTTTGAGCAGCCACTGTCCAGATACCATTGGCTTTTCAGATCTTGAGCAGTTAGAGCCAGGTCACACTTATTCACCTTCTTTTTCAACTGGAGGCATCCTTTTGTTTAGTATCTTTTGAGAGATGATGAGTCACATCCTTTAAGAGGAAATTTGGAAGGCATATGTCCTACTTGATTGCATACACAGCATTTGATCATAATTTTTTCATAATTGTGAGTATGAACAAAATTTATTTGATTCATAAACCTCCTTGAGGTGTTGAACATCAATCTTTGTCCATACTTTCTACATTCAATAATTTTATGGCCAAATTCCTTACAATAAAAACAGTAACCATAGAAATTATTTGCATACCTGATGTAAGGTTGTCTTCTCCATTTGTTTGTTTGAGACAGTCTCTTCACTGTTTGCATCTTTTGCTGGTTTAAATCCCACTCTTCCTTCCACTTAATGAGTATACATATTACCATTTTTTGGTCATCTAACCTATTATCATTAGATGGACCCAAGTACACCATGTAAGACCAGTTTTACCCTAAGTAAGCCCTTTCCTTTATGTTAAAACAGGAAACCCCAAAAGGAAGTATTAAACAAACCCATATTTGTTTGATTTTCCTCCTGGAATAATTAATTAAACCATAATTTAATTAGTATTCCCAGTCATGTTTAACCCAAAATCAAATAAATTAATTAGATAAACCTTTATTTATCTTATTATTTTCCAGGAATAATCATTTAAACCTTATTTAGATGATATTCCTTGTTAAATATGACCAAATCACCCACAAATAATTAAATAAATCACTATTTATTTAATTATCTTTCTTAACTTCCTTAAAAGATAAATAAATCATTTGTTTATTTATTTTTCACTAATCAAGGGATTTGACCCAAGTCAAACACCCTTTCCCTCCAACAAATATAATAAAATATTCCATAAAGGTGGATCTAGATTTGGTTAACATTATTTTAATCATGCACCAAGATCTAGAATGACCAAATATTTTGTTATAAATAGGAGGGTTCTTCCCCATCATTCCTCACCTTCTTTTGCCTACTAGATCACTCTGGATCTATACACTTGGTCTCATTTTTCATCATTTTCTCCCATTGAGCTTCATTTTTGCATTGGGTTTTCTACACCTACAAGAGAGAGAAAGCTTAGATCTGAAGTGTTGAGGACTACAAAGAACCCATCCCATTGAGGAGAGCTGGATACACCTTCTTGTTTTCCTCCCAGGTGCCCTGTAATATAAAAATTCTTTCAAAAATTGTGTTCTTGTCTTATCTGTTGGATGCATGGAGCAAACCCTTTATTTTACTGCTTAATGTCTTTCCATACATAGATCTGGTGTTTTGCAGCTATTTTCTTGTCTAACTAATCGCAGATCTGAAGATATTGGCAGCCACTTTTGTTGTTAGGGCTATTAGTTATGTGTAGCTAAAGTGGTCCTTTTTCGTACACTTCGACAAAGGATTCATACTAACAAATGGCAACTCCACACGGGTTTTAAATTACGACCGTTGTCATTTTTCATATTCCTTCATATCCAGCTACTTGAGGCCCTAGGGCTTCTTTTCAACTGCTTAGTTTTCCTCTTTTTATGTCATTTTTCTCACATAAAACCCTAAAACATTAAAATTTCTAACTTCCGTGTGTTTACGGCCCTATTGCGCAGGTGTAACCAACACCGGTACTTCCAGAGACGACAACACCTGAAAATCTACCTTGAGACAATAGGAGCAGAGGTCGCACTTTGTATAGCGACTGGACCTCAGTCGCACTTTTACGCCTTTTCTTCGAGTTACTATTGGAAACGGGTCGGGAAAGCATAGCTTTGCCGGTTTTTCGGTGATTTTATGAATTTTGGGTTTTTCTGCCCGACTACATCGGGAGTCCCCGACCTCTGTTTATTTGTTCTGACCAAGTTCTGATCTGTTTTTACTCATCTAAGTGGGAACCTAGCCCCTTAGGGCTTTAGTACCCTCCACTTTTTGTGGAAGCGTTTTAAGCTGTTTCAGCCGTCTTTTTTCTGAGCTTCAGCCTCCTTTTTTCCAGATCTGTTACCTCCCTTTCAGATCCTTTGAAATCAGCCTTTGTTCCTTTCAAATCACCCTGCGTGTTTGTTTGGACCTCCCTAAAGGCCCTCCGCCTTGCCCTCGATTTTCTTCCGATTTCCTTCCTTTTTAAATACCACCCTTTCGTCTCTTGGCTGTGATCTGCACCTCTTTTCAGCAGCTTTTTCCTCTAGGTCCCTGTCCCCTTTGACCTTAGATCTATTGCCCCCTTTTCCGTGTGTTTTACATAGTTTTTCCCTTTCTTTCAGCATAGTTTTGAGAGACCCACCTTCTTGGGTTAGATAGATGCACAAGTAGCTGTTATTTTTCTGTTATTTCAGCATTATATTCTATTCTCTGTAGGTTTATTTTCAGCTACGCAGCACACTTTTTTTTCTTGCTCTCAAAACGGAAAGGGTTTAAAAATTAAAATTAACGCACGCCACACACTGACCCTAAGCGAAGAAGCGCCTGGTTAACACTGCCTGGCAAAGACTCTAAAATCAATTGTCCACTTTGCCTTTTTGCACCCTCGGCCCGAGTCATTGGGTCTGTCCCGCTGCCTTCTCGGTTTCCTTCTTTTGTCATCATTGCTTCACAGAGCTTTCGAACTTGTAGCCTTCCTGGAATATGTTTAAGGTCGATCGACACCTTGGCCCACGTAGCGAGCCGGTCCACCGCAGTCGCACTCAGGCTCCTCTCTGATTCTCGAGTCCTCCTTCTCCTCAGTTTTCCCCATCACCTTCACTATGTACGGTCAGGGCCCTAACGCTAGCCAGTTCTCTAGAAGCCCCCTAATCACAGGCTACTACTAATAGGAACATACAGGTACAACCCGTCACCCCTCTGTGTAGTACATTCCTGAGCCTAGCTACGTTCAATCGGTTGATCAACATCCTCACTTCTAATGTTGGGTGGCCCGCCATGCCAACCAAGCTCCCTTCCGACATTCCTAAATTCGAAGGCCAAGCTGGAGAAGATCCATCCAATCATGTCTGATCCTTCCACATGTGGTGTTCCTCCAATTCCATTACCGATGACTCCATCCGTCTTCGTTTGTTCCAACGCACGCTTACCGGCGAAGCTTCTAAATGGTATGTCGAACAAGCCACCTCTACCCATACCACCTTTGAGACTCTTGCCCAAGCCTTTTTTTCGTACTTCTAGCTCCCTCTCCGATACGATACTGGCACGGAGCTCTTGACTTCCTTCAAGCAATCCTCTTCAACACGCCTTTCCGCCCATGTTCAGGAATGGCGAAGAAGACGGAGCTTATGTCGAGCCCCTCCCTTCGAAGATCGGGTTTACATGGACCGGTTCCTTCGCACCCTTCCCGCTCCCATCGGCAAAGATGTCGCCTCTCATTTTCCTCAAACTGAAGAAGTCGCCCTCCAAATAGCCTTGAAATATGACCTGATCTACGCTCAATCTGGTTATGTTTATACCATTCTTCCTGACCTCCCCAGGCCCGGTGGCGCTAATGCCCCGAGGGCATCTCATTTTGCCGACGGTATCGTTGGAGCCCTTTCCCACCCATACGCTCAACCTCCTATGGGCTATGGTCTCCCTCAGGGAAGGGCCAGCTCCTCCAGCACTCTCCCCCCTCCCGGTAGCATGTACCCAGGATACGGCATGCCTCCTCCTTTTGCCCAACCTCCTGCTTACCCCAATGTTGCCCAACCTACCCATTACCCTTATCCGCAGCCTGGTGCGCCAGCTCCTCCAGCATATACGCTTCCTCCTCCCTTTCCTCCTCAACCCCAGCACCAGCACTTACAGCCCCCTCCAGGGCAAGTATTTGCACAGCAGGGCGCGACTAATCCCCCTTCTTCTCAAAGAAGGTGGAGAGGCAACCAAAACCAATCTACCCCTGGTACCCGTGGACCCAATTCCGTTGTGGACTCTAACACTGGCAACCAGCAACAGGGCATTCAGCCCAAGCCGAACAGGCCGCTTCACACAAACAAGCCCTGTTCGTGTTGTGGTGTTTATGGTCATTACACCCACGATTGTCCCCTTTTACCCCAGATACGGCAGATGTGGGAGTCTCAAGCCACATTGTGCGGACAACACGCCTCCCCTCATGCTCCTCCTAATGTGGCCACTACTCAACCAGCTGTGTTTACCGATCCCTTCCCTCAGCAAGGATTCATGGCTACCCAACCGCCTGATACCCAGGCCGCCACTCCCCCTTCCATTTCTGGTTCCTCCGATTACCAAATCCTCATGATACACTCTGATCCTAACCCGCCCGTCGATCTTCACCTTCAAACTCGGTCTCGTCAGTACCCCAAGCCTCCTTCTCAGTCTGCCCCCGAGCCTCCTTCTTCAGGTTCTACAAAGCCTCTTTCGACATCCAGTGGCCCCTTACATATCCCTCAACCCAAATTTGAGGTCCATACCAAGATTCCTAAGGGACCATTACATCGAAATGCTGCTTCTGGTCGAGCTGCTCATTCGTATAGTATAGTAGACGATTTGGCGCAATCCCCTGCTGCCATTTCCACACTGGAACTCCTCCAGTCGTGCCCTTCCCAAAAGAAGGCTCTACTATCTGCCGTGGGCGTTGTAGATCCTGCTGATGACCAAATGATTATTTTCGACGCCACTCAATCGGACCATCCTCCTCTCCCTCCTTCCGTCGCCTTCCAAATCCCAGTCAAAATCCGAAACGCCAACGTGTCCCGGTGTATCATTGATGAGGGGGCATCCACCTGCATGATGTCCGCTTCGGTTTGGAAGCAACTCGGATCTCCTGAACTGGCCCTTTCCACGATCACCCTTCGAGCGTGGGACGGCCATGCCTCCCAGCCCATTGGCCTGTTTCGTAATTGTCCTATCACCCTCGCCGGTAAGACTGTTTGCGTTGACGTCGAAGTCATCGACGCCCCGCTAGATTACAACATTCTATTGGGGCGAAGCTACACCTATGTTATGTCTGCTATCCCATCCGCGGTCTTTCGCAAGATGTCTTTCCCCCATAACGAAAAGATAGTCACCATTGACCAGTTTACGTATCATGAGCCAAAATCTCAGACCTTCCCTGAGACGACTATCTCTTCTGTAGCCAACAAGAAAACCGTTGATTCCTTAACTAGTGTCTCCCCCGGCGTTTACAAAGATTCCTCCCTCCTTGGAACTTTGCCTCACCTCCCCCCTCCCCCTATCACTGATCCCAGCTTATCGAATGTTTGCATGATGCAATCGTCCCAGGCTGCCCGTACGCCGCCTGCCTCGGCTAGTCAGCAACCTCCCCCTCGCCCTCCGCAACCCGCTCCTAGCCATTCATCTCAGCCAGCCGGACCTCCTCCTTCTGGCCCTCCCCCTACAGCTAGTATCCCTGATCCCCTTTACCCTCCAGGATCAGTTCCCCCAGGCCTTAGCCATCTCGGAGCCGTCCCCCCTGGTCATTACCCTGCTGGGCAGATACCTTTCCTGGCTCCCCCTCTCGGAGTATTTTCCGTCCCCGTCATGGCCACCCTCTCTCTCCCTAACCTGACCCTTAGTATACTCGTCTGGTACATTGACCCTCCTGATGCTACTTCTCCCGGTCACCCCAAACCTTACCTTGCTTTGACACCGGTTCAACCGGTCCCCATCGCTTCCTCCGGGCCTCCAGCACCTCCACAAGACCCTACTCCGGTGGTGTCAGCCCCCGGAAAGAAAGGCAAAGCTCGTAAGGGGGCAACCCACCAGGACCAGGCCACCCCGACAACCCCTACCCCTCCACAACCGCCGAAACCCGCTATCCAATGCGCTTTGTGCGATATCGTCGGTCACGCCACCCATTTGTGTCCTGAGTTGCCACACCTCAAGATCCTGGTCAACGAGACGTTTCCCGACTCAGACATTCCCGAAGTCTACGTCACTATCCCGGACTCTATCCTGAAACTCAAAAACTTGCGCACCAATCACCCTTGTGCCTTGTGCGATTTCCACGGCCATTACACCCACCTCTGTCCTCGCCTTGACGAGTATCGTTCCTCCTTGGAAATGTACCGCCGATTCAAGGCTATTTCGATAGAACCTGAGGATCCTCCTACCCCCATTCACATTCCTCCTCCCACTATCGAACCAACACAGCCATCAACCACCATTTTATACTTGTCATCATCCTTGCGAGATCCTTCACCTGCCCTTCAACCTGCAGATACTCTCGACCCCTCAGCCGACCTTGGATCTGTTGATATCGCGCATCTGAGCCCTTCTCCTCCTGATGACCCGTCTCATGTCACTACTTCCTCGGGTAACCTTTCTTCCTCCAGTCTTCCCATCTTCTAGTCCGATGAAGACATTATGGAAGCCATGACCACCCCGGACTTTCCATGGGATGATATGCACCATCGCGCATACTTCCTCCCTCAGCAGTCCCATGACCAATTTGCTGTGGAAACCAAAGACTTCATCCCCAATGCTGTCGATTGGTTCAAAAATCCCATCCCTGCCCCTGATGCTTTCGAAGAAGGAAACATGGCAAACATCTCTCCTACCATCAAAATTGACATTTCAGTCACCCCAGGCATCTAGGAATATATCACCTTAGGTGCTCAATGCACCCCGGAAGAAATCGAAGCTTACACCAAGCTTTTCAAAGAATTCCGCGATATTTTCACCTGGTCCTATTCTGAAATGCCCGGACTCGATCCCGCCATTGTCGAACACCACATCGATACATGGCCGGACGCCAAACCAGTCCGTCAAAAGTTGAGACCCATTCATCCTTCCAGACGTGACGCTATCAAAGCCGAAATCGACAAGCTTAAGCAAGCTGGTTTCATTTACCCCATTGAATACACCACTTGGGTGTCCAACCCAGTTCTCGT
This sequence comes from Pinus albicaulis, assembly GCA_034641835.2. Classification (NCBI taxonomy): domain Eukaryota; kingdom Viridiplantae; phylum Streptophyta; class Pinopsida; order Pinales; family Pinaceae; genus Pinus; species Pinus albicaulis. The sequence goes on along the minus strand of CM076576.1, from coordinate 690,145,011 downwards.
TCTTAAGAAACAAGGCACCATCCGTGTCTGCACGGACTTTCGCGACTTGAACCAAGCTTGTCCCAAAGACAACTTCCCCACACCGTTCATTGACCAAATCATTGACAAGTGTGCGGGGCATGAGGTTCTATCCTTTATGGATGGTTTCTCCGGATACAACCAAATTTCTATCCGTCCTGCCGATCAACTCAAAACCGCGTTCATTAGTCCGTGGGGAACTTTTGCTTACCGAGTCATGCCTTTCGGCCTCAAAAATGCCGGCGCCACTTTTCAACGGGCCATGTCTTACTGTTTCCATGACTTAGCTCACATTATCCTTGCTTATTTGGACGACCTCACCGCGCGTTCTAAGCATCGGGCGCAGCACCTCCACGATCTGCGTACCATTTTCCTCCGATGTCGCAAGTATAATATCCGCCTTAACCCGTTGAAATGCGTCGTTTGCGTTCCTGCCGGCCGTCTCTTAGGCTTCATCATGTCTAAAGATGGTATCACTCTTGACCCTTTGAAAGTTCAAGCCATTCTTGAACTTCCCGTCCCACGTACACTCCGCCAACTCCAAAGTCTCCAAGGCAAAGCTAATTTTCTTCGACGGTTCGTCCCTGACTACGCCACCACTGCACATGGGTTCCTTAGACTCCTCCGATCTTCTATCCCTTTTGTTTGGGATTCCTATGCTCACGAGTCTTTCGATGCCCTCAAGCAGGCTCTCACATCCGCTCCCTTGATCCGCCCTCCCGACTTTGATCGGGACTTCATCCTGTATATCTCCGCTTCCACCTATTCGGTCGCTGGAGTCCTCATCCAGGAAGATGACAATGGTATCGAGCATGTGATCTACTATGTCAGTAAGAACCTTGTAGGACCTCCTATTTCCTACTCACTCGAAGAAAAATTAGCGCTAGCTGTAGTGTTTTCAGTCCAAAAACTTCGTCATTATATCCTCATGCACTCCACCAAGGTTGTGACTAATTCCAACCCCTTGGCTTTCCTATTGAGTCGTCGTATCCTCACTGGGAAATATGCCCGTTGGGTCGTTATTCTCCAAGAATTCGACCTTGAATTCGTCACACCAAAGAGTAAGAAAGGCTTAGCCCTCGCTGAGCTCATTTCTGAATTACCTACCAGAGCGCCAGATACCCCAGTTAATGATGACTTTCCTGATGAACACTTATTTGCCATTACTGCCGACGACCCATGGTATGGTGACATTCTTACTTACTTGCGAACCCAAAAGTTCGCCCTTCACCTTGATCGTGAGGCTCGCCGACACATCCGACACCAAGCCCCCCGATACCTCCTTATCGGCGACAACCTCTATCGTCATGGGGTTGACACCGTCCTTCGTCGTTGCCTCACACACGCTGAAGCTGAACAAGTCCTTAATGCCTGCCATAGCGGCGCTTGCGGTGGCCACCTCTCCGGTCTCGCTACTGCCCAGAAAGTCATGCACGCTGGGTATTTTTGGCCTTCTCTCTTTACTGATTGCATTGAGGCAGTCAAACACTGTCCCAATTGCCAACATTTCGCCCCTAAGGCGCGAGCTCCACCAGCTCCCCTCCATCCGGTCGTCTCAACCGGCCCCTTCTGTAAATGGGCCATCGACTTTATGGAGTGTCTCCCACCATCCGCTGGTAACCATAAGTATATCATCGTGGCGGTCGACTATTTCACCAAATGGGCTGAGGCCATGCCAACGTTCAACAACACGGCAGCTACCGCAGCCCTCTTTTTCTTTAACCATGTTATCGCTCGATTCGGGGTTCCCAAACAACTGGTCTCAGACCATGGCAAACATTTTGAAGATGAGCTATGGCGTGAGCTATCCTCACTGTTGGGTTTTGAGCACCAATATTCCTCCTCCTATTACCCCCAAGGTAATGGTCAAGTTGAAGCAGTCAACAAAATCCTCAAAACTATGCTTCAACGCACGGTGAATAAGCACAAAACCAACTGGCATCTCATGCTCTTCCCTGCCTTGTGGGCCTATCGAACTTCTGTTAAAACCGCCACCGGGTTTTCTCCTTTCCACCTCGTTTTTGGAGAGGAGGCAGTCTTACCGATCGAGTGTGAAATTCCTTCTCTACATCTAGCCGTTGAACTTCTCCCTGACACCCAACCTCTCGAACAATGACTTATCATGCTTGAGCGCACTTCCGAAGACCATCGTGTTGCCTTACAAACCATGGAGGTGGCCAAAAAGCGCACCAAAGCTCAGTATGACCGAAAAGTCCAGCCTCGCACTTTTCACGAAGGCGACCTTGTTCTAGTATATGACCAGGCCCATGATGTCCTTGGTCATGGGACGTTTGACTCATTATGGCTAGGTCCTTACATCATTAGTAAGGACCTCGGTAAGGGGGCATACCTCTTAGAGGATTTCGAAGGCCACCCCCTTCCTAATCCTCGCAATGCACTCTATCTTAAGAAATATTACCCTTAGCATTTCCCTTCTGGAATGCATGTTTTATTTTCTTTTAGATAGCCAACATCTGTCTTTTCATTTTTATTTTCTACTTCACCTGGACCCATTTTGTCCACGAAGGGCCACTTCACCTACTCTTTAAATCGAATTTCCTCACTTACAACACTTGTATTTGGGGCATCACTTCGCCTCCATACTCGTCCATGTTCGTGTCGATTTTCATCATGAGTTCCCACCTTGTACTCATGTCTCCACGGTCCCCCATTTGGGCCTTTCCTGTGTGGCAGCACCATCAAGTCGCCCTTGTTTAGAGCATCCAAGTTGAGTCATCATCGCATTCATGGAGTCTATCCCGAGTCCCTTTGTACCCCACTATAGCTCTCCATCCTTCATTGCTTGGTCTCTCTCTTATGTTGCACATTATGACCTTCAGTCCCACTGTCCCCTATCCCTTCCGATATTGTGTCAGTCGCTGCCATGTCATTCATTCCCTTTATGCTCTAACAAGGGAAGTCGTCCATTCTCTACTCAGTCCTTTCCATTTCACCATCATCATTAGTGTCATTCTATCCATCACTCTACTCTTTTCTTTCGTGCCTTAGTTGAGGGTCTCTCATTTCCTCAACTATGGCGGACCTCCTTCTGTCGACATCAGCTCATTTATTCCACAAGCCAGGTCTAGAGGGCGGTGTACCTTGGTTCCAGCTTCCATTCTTGTTCGGTGCCTCGGATCAGGCAAAGGGATATCTCCTTTCCCTTTAGCTTGATTGTTTCTCCAGCTCCTTCAGCATGATCGAGATTCGTATACTTGATGGTCCAGTGATCCAGCAGCAGCTCTTGATGATTCCCGGGTGTGTGTGAGATGTTTCAACCCTCATGAGGGGGTGGCCCTGCAGGTAGCCCCCCACATGCCCAGATGACCTCTTCTTTGCAGCCTCCGATGCAGCTCTAGATATTTGATGATGTTGGCCATAGCCACTTGCAGCGCCTCTTCGATTTGCATGTATCAGTCAGATTTTATGAGCCCTTCCCCATTTGCAGGGGGCATTTGGGTTGTATTTGTATCTCATGTACTCAGATATTATTGTACAAGTCCTGGCTGTTATCCCAGGCACATCATGTATGTGAGATTCCTCATTGTATTTTTATCTGGCTCATGATTATGCCAGCTGTATTTTATGGTTCGGTCCCTTGTTTACTGGACACACTATTCTTTTGTACTTTGTCTCGGCGGGCATAGGTATGCCTCCCCCGCCGCCTTCAGCACAGGTACCCTCTCATAAAAAGAGACTTGTTGCACCTGCGAGTCTCGTCTCCTCCAGGTCTAGTCCTTCAGCACACTATCTCCCTCACATTTCTCTCTCTGACACCCCTTTTGTTGTCTAGTGATTGTGTTCTTACAACGTACTTCGGTCATACGATTTGCTCCTGACACTCGCACGCTGGGGGGCAATCTGTTACACCATTTTTTGGTCATCTAACCTATTATCATTAGATGGACCCAAGTACACCATGTAAGACCAGTTTTACTGCTTTCACTATGTTAAAAGAAGAAACCCCAAAAGGAAGTATTAAACAAACCCATATTTGTTTGATTTTCCTCATGGAATAATTAATTAAACCATAATTTAATTATTATTCCCAGTCATGTTTAACCCAAAATTAAAGAAATTAATTAGATAAACCTTTATTTATCTTATTATTTTCTAGGAATAATTATTTAAATCTTATTTAGATAATATTCCTTGTTAAATATGACCAAATCACCCACAAATAATTAAATAAATCATTATTTATTTGATTATCTTTTAACCGCTTCCTTAAAAAGATAAATAAATCATTTATTTATTCATTTTTCACTAATCAAGGGTGTTGACCCAAGTCAAATACCCTTTCCCTCCAACAAATATAATAAAATATTCCATAAAAGGTGGATCTAGATTTGGTTAACATTATTTTAATCATGCACCAAGATCTAGAATGACCCAATATTTTGTTATAAATAGGAGGGTTCTTCCCATCATTCCTCACCTTTTGTTGCCTACTAGATCACTCTGGATCTATACACTTGGTCTCATTTTTTCATCATTTTCTCCCATTGAGCTTCATTTTTGCATTGGGTTTTCTACATCTACAAGAGAGAGAAAGCTTAGATCTGAAGTGCTGAGGACTACAAAGAACCCATCCCATTGAGGAAAGCTGGATACACTTCTTGTTTTCCTCCCAGGTGCCCTGTAATATAAAAATTATTTCAAAAAATTGTGTTCTTGTCTTGTCTGTTGGATGCATGGAGCAAACCCTTTATTTTACTGCTTAATGTCTTTCCATACATAGATCTGGTGTTTTGCAGCTGTTTTCTTGTCTAACTAATCGCAGATCTGAAGATATTGGCAGCCACTTTTGTTGTTAGGGCTATTAGTTATGCGTAGCTAAAGTGGTCCTTTTTCATACACTTCGACAAAGGATTCATACTAACAATGCAGAAATTTGTCCCAGCTTGTGGCAGACATAACAGGTGGCATTTTTCATAGGAGGGAAGAATCTCTTTTGATTGCTTCCAAATTTGACATACTCATGGGTGTATGAATATTTTTCTATTGTTTGAGTATTTCTTTCATTCTTTGTTATTAGAGGATTTTTCTAGGTTCTGTCTCCCTCCTTACAAGTTTCTTCTTTTGTAGGAATTATTTGAGCTACTTCATCATCCTTCTGTGCTTTTACAAAAATAATCTCTCTGTTTTCCTTTTCTTTGCTTTTACTTGATTCTCCTTCATATCCTATTCCAGTTTTTATCATAGGAGATCTTTGAGCTACCAGAATTTCATTCAACTTACTAGAGCTTGTTGTTTGAGAAGAATTTATAGCCACTTTCCTTTGAGCATTTTCTAATTTCTTCCTGAGACATACTACTTCTTCTTCCAACTTCTCTTGTTCCTGAGTTTTCTCCTTGATTTGCTTAAGTAACATGTCCTCTATCTTCTTGGCTTCTTCAAGCTCTATCTTTAGCTGCATAAGGACTTCTGAATTCTATTCTTCTCGTACATACTTGAGGAGAATTTCCTTTTGTTTTTCGCATTTCAGCTTGAGTCTATCAATCTCTTCCAGAGCACTTCTTAGCTCCCCCTCAAGGTCGACTTCACCTTCTTCTTCTTCATCTTCTAGCAGGAGACCTTCAAGTTATTCTATGGCCATCAATAAAAATTTAGAGGTTCCTTCTTCACTTGAAGGTTCATCTGAGTCCTCAAATGCATTGCTGTCTTGTTGAGCATAGAAGGATTTTCTGCTGAACTTCTTTCCTTTCTGCCAGTTTTTTGATGCATTTTTCTTTGTTTCTTGAGCCTGATTCCTTACTTTCTTGTGAGGACACTTAGCACCATAGTGTCCCACTCTTCCACAATTAAAGAATTTGAAAGGAAGTTTACCATTGCATTTACCTGAGCCTCTATCCAATTTCTTGAAAAAAATTTCCTCTTCTTCATCCGAGCAAGGGCATATGTCTTCCTCTTCTTCTTTCTTCTTTTCTATTTTAAAGGTTGCCTCCCTCATACTTGGATTTTTCTGTGGGAGCCTCATCTCATATGCTGTTAGATTTCCAAGTAGTTGGTTCATGGTCAAGGTATCCCAATCAGTTGTTTCTTCTATTGCAGACACCTTGGGATTAAACTTGGATGGAAGAGATCTTAGAATCTTTTGCACAATTATACCTTCTGGTATGCTCTCTCCAAGAGCTTTCATATTTTTTACAATTTCTTCAACTTTTAAGAAGAAACTGCCAACATCTTCATCATCATTCATTTTTAAATTTTCAAACTGGGCTCTATATACTTGAAGTTTGGCAGTCTTTACCTTTTTATCTCCCTCATGGATGTTCTCTAGAGTATCCCACATCTCTTTGGCAGTGTCTTTGTCCATTAATTTGATAAATTCTGCTTCACACAATCCATTTAATATGGCATTCATGGCTTTTTCGTTAGCTACAAAATCTTTTTTGGTTTCCTTTTCTGAGTCAGTTGCCTTTGGGGCATATCCTAATTCCACAGCACCCCAAAATTCTATTCCTAGAGACATTATGTATGTCCTCATCTTGATTTTCCAGAAGGCATAATTTCCACCTATAAAGAAAGGGGCTTTATTGGTTGAGCATCCTTCTTTACTAGCCATCCTGAGAACCTAGAATCTCCTTTCAGTTGTTAAACTAGTACAAAGGAACCTGCTCTGATACCAATTGTTGAATTCTTAGTTAAACTGAGAGGGGGGGTGAATCAGTTTAACACATACATGAGTTTTTTAAAATTTTCATCAGCTTATTTGCAGCTTACTTTTATAACCAACCTTAGTATATGAACAGTCTTAATAAGTTGCAGCAAGTATTAAATTAATGTGACATCAAACTTATTATGAGAACAACAAACATTAAGCAGATTTGGTAAATCATTTCAGCACATAGACAACACAGATAGAGATAGCAGATATAAGTGGAAACCCATAAAGGGATAAAACCACATCTTATTATTGTTGTGATGCAAAGGCAAGCTCCAACTCCCTCTCACCACTATTTTTCTGCAAGCACCGACCTCAGGGAAAATTTTAGGGGCGAATTTTAGCCCAAAGGCGAATTTTAAGGGATTTTAAATTTTATTAGGGCGAATTTTTTATATAAAACCCATTTTCTATACTTTAATAAAGTTAGCCCAATAAATATTTTAAAAATACTTAATTCTTAAATATTAGCCCACCAAAAAAAGGGCGCATAAAACTGGAAACATGAAATTCGCCTCCAATTTTCCAGATTTCCATTGCATTCGCCTGCATTTACAGGGTCGAAGGGAGAGGTTACAGTGATTCGCCCCATTTTTTCACTGGTTTGGAGAGGTGGTTGGGCTTTGTGCACACCGATCTTCTTGTTGGCTGAGCGAGGCCGACCCTCTCTGGTCCGTCCCTCTCTGGTCCGTTAGGGCCTCCCATAGTTCAAGGTTTCTGGGTGCAAGATCAGCACAGACCCATCTAAACCTGGGTCTGATATCTACCTCTAGGTTGTGAAGGTTGAGGTTGCATATCTGAAGGTCCATACGCGAACAAGGTTTCGATTGGCTGTGCTAGTGTCCATATTCAGGGCACCCAGTTAACTGACATAGTGGATCGAGTGAAACAAGTCGTGGCGACAATTATAAAATGTGTTCGAGAATTTTGGGTGGTGAATCGCTCCTACACAGCTACTTTCTTGGGATATCTTCTGTTAAAAGATAAATGTTCAATCTTTGTTCTCATTTTTGGAATTTAAATCTTTATACTCTGCTATGAAGATGAATTTGTGCATAACGTACATGTGAATTCATTTAACAATGAAATGGCCATGTGTTTTTCATGATTTCAATTTGTTGGGTTTTCATTGGAGAACAAATTTGGGTTTAAATGGTGAACTGTGTTGTTAATGGTCCATAATTTTTAATTGGGTTCAAGCGGTGTAAACGTTTTCTGGGAAGGCATTGATGGGGATGCCATATTATAATCAATGATTTGTGAAGGGAGGCAATTACATTGTAGGATGTCTTGTACCAACTACTTTGAGAGAAAAAATTTGTAAGTCGATTTAAGGGGTAATTCTCATCACACAGGGGAAGGATATACCGATGCATGCTTTCACATGGATCTCTCCAAACTTATTACAAAAGTCCATTCTTTCCCTATTATCGATAAGGTTAATCTTGCTATGACAAAGATAAGCTTAGTGGACCAATTGATCTCTTTGTTGATAATTTTGGTATTGGGATTGCTTCAATAGAAAAAGCTTCTCTCACTCTTAATCTACTTTCTCCAGCATTATGTTCAATCCATGATGCAGACGGTTTTTTGTTTCGAGGGCGGGTTATCTAGATTGTGGGTATTGGTATATGTTCTTTGTGTATGAGAAAAAACTGCAATTTTGGTTTCAATATCACTACTCTCAGCTGAGATTCACAATGGCTTCATCATCAACCAGAGTAGTGAATGGTTAGGAGTTCACAAGGCTGGCCTAGTGACAATTAGTGATCTTGTCTTGTGGAGGCCCCATCATCATCATCTCCTTATGGTGATGGTAGTTGTATAACTTTTGAGGGGACAACCTCCATTGGGGTTGGGAGTGTGTATGGATGCCTTTCTTGGAGGAAGTGAATCTCTCTTCTTGGAAAGCACTTTGACAATCCTCAAGTAGCGTTCGCTTGAAAGGTAGGACATAATCAAGTAAGGTAAAAGGAAGAAATTCTTCCCTATAGATTTATCTCCTTTGAGCCCCTGCACAAGGGGTGCAAGATCATGGAGGAAGTGATTGATGCATCCAGGGATTTTTTCTTCTCTCTCTCTCTCTATATATATATATATCCCCAAGGGAAACCTTGCTGGATTCCCCCCTCTTCTTTGGAATATCTAGATGGAAGGCAACTTAACTGCTAGCTACAATAGTGGTTGGTGACCTTGAGAGACTCTATTTGGTTTGAACCTATGAGTATGGCCTCCCATTGGCAACATGCCTCGGGTGGAGCTTTCAATTGATTGAGTTAACCCTCAAGGGTTTAGAAGTATATATATGTATATGTGTTTGTGTATTTTGTTTTTCAAGGAAAATATCATAGGGAAATCCAAGGAATGCTTCCCCACATTTATAGATGGCATCCCTAGTAAAGCCATTGGCATAGATTAGTGCACCTCAACCAAGGGGGATTTGAGCCATGTAACTGCTGGCATAGAACTAGTCAAATTTCTCCTAGCACCATTGGCAACAACTAGTTGAGCTAACCCCTTGGGCTATATCTATCTATCTATATATATATATATATATATATAAACTCCTAGATTGATGAAACTATCCAGGACAATCACAACCATTTGAAATGATTTAAAATTTAAAATACATTCCACAGCCTTTGACAGACTATAAAGTTAGCCTAGATCATGTTGTAGGTTAAGATGTTAGGGGTTATGGTTTTGTAAAGTTGTACATCAAGTTGTGAATAGGGTCTAGTCCTTAAACCAATACAATTTTCTATTATGTGGTGACTCATGTGGATACAGTGAGGCAAATGCAAAACTAAACTCTGTTTTTCCAGGTCTGATAAAGTGTTAGTTATCCATGGATTGAGGAAGAATTATTATTAAGGTTGGAGATTAGAACTTATATACGTTTTCTTGTTCCTAAAATTGTTTCCCCTGTATCTTATCAAGGCCCGTTTCACCTGTGTTTTTATTGATTCAAATTGAAAATTAACTCGATAAAGCTATAAAAAGTCAAATGAAAAATCAGAATCATATTGATCCATTTTTATAGAATCTGGGTTTGGTGATTTCACTAAGTTTTTTGGTAGTTCAATTTAAGTCCTATTTTCTTATTCCAGACTTAATTTTCTGGGTGAACACTATGTTTTCCTGACAAAGGATGAAAATTGTAAGTTAGCACCTGTTTATAAATATAGCAAATTATCTTACTTTCATCTAGACTGGATGTACAAATTTAGGAGTGACAAGCTAGAATCCTTCCAAACCATTCATGGACTAATTGGTTTTATCTTTCGTTTATATTGGATTCTCCATGCTGTTTAGGTTGACCTTTGAACTAACATAGTATGTTAAACTCAAGCCATAGAAAACACCTTTAGCATTTAGGTAGTAGTTTAGATAGATTAATCAGAGGGTCAACCATTTTTTTATTTCTTATTCCCCTATGTTATATTCTTTTCTGACTAATGAATTCCACTGTTTCCTTTGAATATTTTGTTTACAGGTCATTTCCCGAACTCTTTGATTGCTAGTATTTGATCTTGTTTTTTGTTATTTGATAAAGCCTGATGCAGTGAGGAAGTTCCTCTGCTTTCTAATCTGTTAATAGGTGCATTTTTTGCCTGACATTTCCTCCATGTCATTTTAAGTTTTAAGTGCAATCATGCTTCTCATACTATGCAGGCACATTCATAGAGCAAGGTGAAAGTCCACAATTCTACTTTGAGAAGTATCCAGAGGACAATCCTGCTTTCGGATTTCTCACATGGCGTTGGGTCTTGGGGCTCTGCTTAGATCATGTTTACACATCCCCTTATTTCCTTGGTCTATGCATCTTGTTGGCAGCATCATTGATGGCTTGTACTACCATAGCACAACTTCCAATGGTTAAATTTTCTCGCAGGTTTGCTCTCTTTTTGAGCTGTATCATCATGCACCAGCCTCTCTGTTCTTGAAGATGATATTTGAATGTAAATTGCAACGTTGTTTGGTTCTTATACCTTGTCTAAAAAGTGCATTTAATTTGTTGTTCTTACCTTCTTGTTGTGATAGATAAGACTGTGAAGCCTGGACCTCAGCCTAGTACAGGTTTTAAGTTGATATGGGAATATTTTTGGGATGCCCTCTTCCTTTGCCACACCTTTATCATAATCTCTTTTGATGACTACTAGGTTCTTGAATTAGATTTGACTATCTTTTTAAATTTGTATACATTGACCTCACCGACTCTCACATTCAGAAATTCACATAGACTCGGTTTTCAGTTGTGATTTTACTTTTAATATTGAACTGAGAATCAAAGTATATTTGACTTGTCACTTGAAAAAAATTCTATTCAAATCTGGTCTTCTCTAATAGTGATAGATCATTTCATGTATATGGTCATTCGTGAAGTCTCGATCAGCCATCCTAAAGCTTGATGTGGCAGATTCACTTCCCAGAGCTCACATTCAGGATCTTGGTGTTCTCCTGATGGGTGCAGGATATGAGGTAAATTTTTAAAATAGTCATACCATTGGGGGAAATGAGGCCATCTCATGTATCCTGCATTTGATCAGTGACTAGCTTTCTTAATAATGTTGTGGATGATTTAATCTTGTTTGGTTTCTTAACATTCATGGATTGCAGGTATTTTTGAGTAATTCAGCTCTGTATGGATTCAAAGGGCTTGCTGGTAGGCTTGCCCCTATTGGTGTCCATGGAGCTCTTTTGCTCATAATGGCAGGAGCAACCTTTAGTTCCACGGGGGCATATCGGGGTTCAGTTATAGTTCCTCAAGGCCTAAACTTTAGGATGGGAGATGTGCTTAATCCAAATGGGATTTTATCAAGGCCAATATCTGCTTTTGTGACTGAAGTCCACGTTAACAAATTTTACATTGATTACTATGAAAATGGAGAGGTATTTATCTTTCTCAATTGAGAAGCACACAGAGCTTGTGTTATTTCAACCCCTTTCCCCTCTTAAAAACCCTGTACACAAAAAAATGTTAAAAGAAAAAGGAAAGGAAAGGCATGCTAGCTGGCACTATTAACACACTATTTCTCTTTTTTTTACGTAACTTGACTTTTTACTGTTGAGAATCTAAAATTTATGGGGTAATTTTTTTTTTTTTGAAACAACAATGTTGAAGCATCTCTCTCTTTACGACATGGTTTGCAGGTATCCAATGGATTAAGATACAACTCTCCTTTGTTTGTATAGGTATCCCAATTTCACTCAGACCTTTCTCTACGGAATATGGATGGCAAGGAAGTTTTAAGGAAGACAATCAATGTGAATCACCCTTTACGATTTGGAGGGGTAACTATATATCAAACTGATTGGGGTATCTCAGCTCTTCAAGTACACAAAAATGGTGCAGGGCCATTCAATATTTCAATGGCTACCTTACAGAATGGGGATAAAAAGCGTTTTGGTACATTCTTGCCACTAGAAGATGATAGTAGTTATACCAAACCTAAAGGAATGTGAGTTGACATTGCAAACCTCTTCCTGGCTTGTAATTTTCAAATTTACTCTTTACGTGTGTAAAAAAATTTTAGAGTAATTAGCTACAAGTTTCTAACAGTATGTGTAAGCTGGTCAGTTTTCTATTAATATTTTTGGGCACTGCAGATCAATTTTGGATTGGAAATATTGGAGTCAGCAAAAAGGATGGATCATGAACATGCAAAGAGAACAGAGTGCCTACATCTTCTCTATATGCAACAATCCATATCCAATTCATTTTGTCCTTGAAGTTGCCCAGGTTATAAATGCATCAAATACTGAGAAAGTCTACATATGTAACCTTTGTCTAAATCTTTGGTGCACACTGAAGCAGGGCTAAAATGGATTTGTGCTAAGTATATATATTTTTACATAGATAAGCTAAATACATCGTGGTGGGGTATTGATCATTTTTTTAAGGGGTATATGTATAAAATTTGGGTGTTTCTCAAAGATTGTGGAGTTCAAAGCAATATTCCGAGCCTTGAAGTGATCTGTGGTATTCCTGTTCTAATTATGCAATATTTCCTGTTCATAGTTATGGTACGCATTAGCCAAGACACTGTCAGAGAGGGCTACATGGGCGCTGGCCATGGAGAAAGTTGTGTCAGAGTATTTCTAAGAAAATATATTAATCTCCAAAATTATTTAAGATGGGGCATTCAATTCTTTGGCAAACATGTTGATAAGCACTCCTATGGTGCTTTTAGGAAATGGGATATCAATTGCATGACAAGTTGTTGATGTTCAAATCACTGGCCAAATTCCTGCTCAAATCACTAAAGCAGCCAGTGTGTGGGCGTTGGAGATATCAAACAATCAATTCAGTGGAACTATTCCCTCTGGCATTGGAAAACTGTGGAATCTCAGTAGCTTTCTAACCAGTCAGAACAATATATCAGGGACTATTCCAGTGGAACTCACTAGTTTATCCTCACTATCAAGGCTTTCTCTTGATCACAATATGTTGTATGGGGAGCTTCCTGAGACAATAATATCATGGAAAGGTCTTTCTCAACTTAACCTTGCCAACAACTGCATCACCGGATCAATTCCTGCATCGCTTGGGTTGCTGCCTGTTCTTAACAGCCTTGACCTCTCAAACAATTTTCTTGCAGGGAAAATACCTCCTGAGTTAGACAATCTCAAGTTGATTTTTCTAAATGTGTCTGACAACCTTTTGTCTGGCTCTGTTCCTTTTGGTTACAATAATCTAGCCTATGATTAAAGTTTTCTTGACAATCTGGGCCTTTGTGGAGGTGAGCCATTAATCCTACCTTCATGTTTCCAGCAGAAAGGAAGATCTGAAAGCCATCTATATAGGGTATTAATTTCGGTTATTGCTGTGCTAGTAGTACTTTGCTTGATTGGTATAGGTTTCTTGTATAAGACATACAAGAATTTTGTTCGGGTTAAATCAAGTACAGAGTCATGGAATCTCACAGCCTTTCACAGGGTAGAATTTGATGAGTCAGACATTCTGAAGAGATTGACATAAGATAATGTTATTGGAAGTGGAGGTGCAGGCAAAGTGTACAAGGCAACACTGGGAAATGATAATATTGTTGCTGTGAAATAGATCTGGAACAACAGGAAATTGCAGTCTGCCCAAGACAAGGGATTTCAAGCAGAGGTGGAGACTCTAGGGAATATTAGGCATGCCAACATTGTCAAGCTGCTCTGCTGCATATCTAGTTCAGATTTACTAAGGCATGCCAACTTTGCCTTTGGATTTACCTTGAAAAAAAAATCTCTGTTTTTTTTGCTACTTATTCCCACAATCTGTAGACTTTGATACAGATAAGTAGTGATTAATGACAAATGAAATGTAATCAAGATGTTTCTTTAGTCTAGATAGTATTGTTTCTACAATCACTCTTTTTAGAAATGTAACACAACACATCTCTTCACCATTCCTCTACTGTAAAATAAGCTACACTAGAAGATACACCTTGGGTGTTAAAATATCCCTTTTATGTGTAGCTTCTAAAATTTCCTCATTTTTTCTAGATAAATTTCCCACATATTATAAGCATAAAATAAACCGAATTCCTCAAGACAGTTGGGGGATGTTAAAATTTCATCATTACTAATGCAAATGTTACTGCCACCTGACAAATTTTCAAACAAGCTTGAGAATCTGAGTGATATTTTTTATTTTAATGTTATAAGGTTGATCATTATATTAGCTTTAAATACCATCATTAGAATGGTGGAAATAATTCCACATAAGACATTTCAAATCGGGAAAAATTCTGTATCAAAACTCTAAACAATTATTAATTGTTTGACCTTGTAGACCCTACAAACAATTTATACCATATTATGTATACCTAAAACCATTTGAAAATTCCTTATGAAATATTTACAAATGAAATTATTTAGTGTTAGTTTCTCCTTTTGGGATTATCCTTCCTTCAAATAATGCTATAAATTCCCCTGTGATAAAAAATATTGCCTATCAGCAATTTTTGATCTCTTCTTCCCAATCGGTTTAGGGTTCTTTTCCGTGGTGGTAAACATCATATTCCTTGGTGGAACACCACACAATATTGTTATTTTTAGATTGAAAAGGAAATTTTATGGGTTTTGTTTAGTTGATTGATGTGAATCATTTTCTACTTTCTTTTCCTAGAGGTTATATAAAATGAATGTGCCACTATTGTAAGACACATTGTAAGTTCCATGTTTCCATGACATTGATCATGAAATAAGAGACTAAATTAAAATTATTTTGTTGGGAAGGACACTTTTTTACCATGGACTCTGGTTTATTTAAATAGTTGAGAGAGCAATCTTAGAGGTTTACTCACAAATTCCTTGAAATTGAAAGAAGGTATAATATTCTAAGGAAAGCGTCCCTGATGTGCAACTCAATTGTCGTATTATGTAAATATTGAGACTTTAAATTCAAATCCTTGGAGGATAAAAATATAATGATATGAGAATATTGGTCCTATAAGTATAATGAAAGGGACAATTAAAATTTAAAATAAATAAATATGTAAACAAAAACATTCAATTCATACACCCATTTCTCTTTTCTTTGATATGTTCGCATCTTGCCAACCACAATGAGAGAGGAAGAGAACATGCATCCAGCTAGCCAAATATGTCAAACATATAAGTATCAACCATTTCACTATGAACCATTGTCAACATTGTCAAGCTGCTCTGATGCCAAATGGGAGCCTGTATGAACAGCTTCATATTTCTCAAGGGGAAACGTTGGATTGGCCTACTCATTATAAGACTGCTTTTGGTGCTGCTAAGGGAATGTCCTACTTGCATCATGGTTGTTCCCCTCCAATAATACATAGGGATGTTAAATCATATAATATATTGCTGGATTCTGAATTGGAGGCCCATATTGCTGATTTTGGTTTACCTAGAATTGTAGAGAAGCTGGGTCAGATGAATGTAATGTCAGGGGTTGCTGGAACATATGGATATATTTCCCCAGGTAAGAATTTACCCGGCACCAAGGAAGTTGTGGAAATGCAGCTTTCCTGCAGCACAGATGAACGAATTAGAAAGGAAGCAACTACCACTTTGTCTCCCCATCTCAAGAGGAATCCCAGTGCTTTTAGATATGCTTCCCCTTCTATATGCACTAGCACATGTCCATTTAATGACAATAAATGTGGCATAGAATTGTGACCTTTACCTTAATTTATAGCCGATATTAGAAGCATTGTTCAGTGATGCTCTTTACCTTCCTGAACTGCAGGAGAATTTGATTCACAAAGAAGTACTAGATCTCTATCTTATATTGGCTTTATCAGTTTGTTCCAAACAAGAGATACATCTATCCCTGTGGAAACATTTCACCAATCCCTTGCAAAGAAGCAGTTGTTATCCCCCAAATCACCAAGAACAAAGTTGCAGACAAATAATAAACCTGTTGGGTATTCAGTAAAGACATCAGGAGATCCACCAGCCAGATTTGGTGACAAGTCATATCACAGCTAGAATCTCACTCTCTCGATAGCAGCATGCATATGAGCTGTTGTTCTATAGCATAGCCTTCAAAACAAGAATCAAGTTGAGTTTAACATTCCCTTTAGTGTATATAATAGGGAATTTTTGCAGCACAAATGTGAAACATTATATGCAGGGTAGCCTGTTTTGATATTTTTCTATCAAAGAGATGATGACAAAGGAATAGATGTAGAACAATGCGGTACATCATGGATGAATGATTGACAGTAACTTCGCTAAATCTCTTCTATCATTTAAAGGTAGTCATGAGGCTTTGTTGTCTGGTTATTGTATTGAGAATTGTAGTGTATTTTAACCTTTAATTAGGCATCTTCAAATGAGGAATTGTAACCACAAAAAGTAGTAGCTATCAAAGGAGGATATACAAACAGCCTCCCAGAGTGTGAAGATACCTCCAAGAATTGTATGAAGTAGAATAACGTTGAGTAATTTTCATTTTGTCACTGAATATTGTGTCTATATGGCATGTTTTATTACATGCTTCATCTTTAATGCAAGTCAGATATTAAATTGGATTCAATTGGTGTATTACTGTTAAAGTCTACACAGACTTCCTACGAGAAAACACTTAACTTTAACCCTTATGCACTTTATTTTTGGCCATCTATCTAATAATTAGTTATGTTCTCTTACCACCAATTATGTTCTCTTTGAGGCAATCAAAAAATAAATTTACAACCCACTGATTACTTAATTCACACACAACTTAACCAAAATAGGTTTCCTTGTTGTGCAGGTGTTTATTACTGTTGTGAATTGTGTGTGGCACTGAACTGGGATTGAGTTTAATACACAGTTCAATGCTTAGATTTTTTTATAATCCAGAGCCAATTCATCCCTTTATCTTGTCCATTCTGGCCACATTTCATGATTGAAAGTAAGATTAGGTCAAGTTTCATCCAGGGTGAAAACTGTTTCAGTCATAATTGACTTCATCATATCCACGAACAACTTGCTAGTAATTGATATCTGGCCAGATTTATCATGCCTATAGAACAAGATGGTTCTTTGGGTTATATTTTATTTGGACTTATAAGTTATAACTACCAGATTTGAAAAGATGCATATACTGAAAATGTATCTCTCCTTGTAAAAATTTAAAACAAGACATCATTTGTACAAAAATACTAGGTGTTACACCATTTTTTCGTCATCTAACTCTTCATCATTAGATGGACCCAAGTACACCATGTAAGACCAGTTTTACCCCAAGTAAAACTGCTTTCACTATGTTAATTAGGAAACCCGAAAAGGAATAATTAATTAAACCATAATTTAATTATTATTCCCAGTCATGTTTAACCCAAAAACAAAGAAATTAATGAGATGAACCCATAGTTATCTTATTATTTTCTAGGAATAATTATTTAATAATATTCCTTGTTAAATATGACCAAATCAACCACCATTAATCAAATAAATCATTATTTATTTTATTATATCCCAACCACTTCCTTAAAAAGATAAATAAATCATTTATTTATTTATTTTTCACTAATCAAGGGATTTGACCCAAGTCAAACACCCTTTCCCTCCAACAAATAATAATAAAATATTCCATAGAGGTGGATCTAGTTGTGATTAACATTATTTTAATCATGCACCAAGATCTAGAAAGACTCAATATTTTGTTATAAATAGGAGGGTTTTCCCCTTCATTCTTCACCTTTTGTTGCATACTAGATCACTCTGGATCTATACACTTGGTCTCATTTTCTGCCATTTTGCTCCCATTGAGCTCTATTTTCTGCATTGGGTTTTCTACATCTACAAGAGAGAGAAAGCTTAGATCTGAAGTGCTGAGGACTACAAAGAACCCATCCCATTGAGGAGATCTGGATACACCTTCTTGTTTCCTCCCAGGTGCCCTGTAATATAAAAATTCATTCAAAATCGTGTTCTTGTCTTGTCTGTTGGATGCATGGAGCAAACTCTTTACTTTACTGCTTAATGTCTTTCCATTTATAGATCTGTTTGTTGCAGCTCTTTAACTACTAATTGCAGATCTGAAGATGTTTTGCAGCCATTATTGTTGTTAGGGCTATTAGTTATGCGTAGCTAAAGTGGTTCTTTTTCGTACACTTCCACGAAGAATTCATACTACAATCTAATACTAGGAGAGCATTGGCAAGTTCTAGAGTGGACCTCCTCTCCAATCAATGGAGCTATTAGGTAAATATAGGGTGCCACTGCTACTACTTGTGGGATTCTGCTACAAACAGATTCATGGCATGGCATGGGCATGACATGGGGAATTCCGAATTGAGTTTTTCTAATGGTTCTCTTCATGTTGATGGTTATAATTTTAACAGATTCAGCAAGGTGGCTGCAACTGGCACATATTCCTTTCAATATCCAGATTTTGAAGGCACAAGAAGGAATAATATTTTGAAGAAGTGAGAAGCAGTTCACCTTATTATAGTTACCATGCTAGCTCTTCCTTTAAGAGATTCCAAGCATCAAATCATTTCCATAAATATGGTTGTGTAAGAGTCGTGATGGTGTTGTAATGTAAATTATGTTTCCATAGTTGAACATCTGAAGTATTTTGCGATATTGTTATGGTACCATGGCACCTAGATCGGATCCAATGTTTATCAACACTTTTTTAATAACATGTTTTCTTTTCTTCCCATTGTTGTTCATTTCTCCTCAAACTCCTCTCCAACCTCAATATTAGTGCTAGTAGTAGCATGAGCAACAACACTACGCTTAGCAGAACTAGAAGAACGTGTTTTCTAAACTGCATGAGAACTACTTCCCTCATGAGTCACCATGTGCCATGCTTGGTCTCGGTGGTTCTCTTCATTCTCCTCTTGGTTCAACTACCATATCTTCATTGGAACCAACACCCCGAACTCCACTAGACAACGATTCACCATTTTGTAGTAGTGATTCGCCATTTGTACTGGTGATTCGCCATGATTTTACAAGATAATATAATCTCATGAGAAATTCGCCAAAAAATTATATATACATATTATATTATTAATAAAATCGCCTTCCATTTTTCCTATGTATCATGAGGATTCGCCCATTTATTATATATATAAATTTAGGGGGGTTCTTAAAATTTTCCCTGGTTCCCCCTTTTATACTTTTATCTCCTTTTTGGGCTTGGGGACAACTTTACGAAAAAGGAACTTATAAAAAGGGAAGGGATGGAACATTTATTTCTATTATTCATTAACACGGTAGTGTCAGTCATGTCTCCCTTGAACATGAAACCTGTCTAGTTCATTATCTTATAGTTGGGTTTTAGCCTGCTTAGGAGTTGTACCATCCATATGAGTCTCTTTAATCCTATGGCTAGTTACTCTTCTAGTCATATAGATCATGCCTCAATGCCTCCTTCATCGTTTCATGATATGACATGTTTCTCATTAATCATGCTCCCAAGTCACTCTTGTGTCGTTCCGCTATGTGTTCAAGGGAAGTCTCAGCATGTGACAACCATCTGCTATAGCCTGTTGACCTTTTTTATTCAACCATCCCTGTGTCAATTTTACTTCATCACTTCATGACTTCATCCATGCATCATATCATCCTGGCATGTTCCGTGTCAATTGATGGGGTATACATTAAGGCCCTCCTATGACGAATATTCTCCTGTCGACTTTAGTTCATTATCCATGAGTTTGATATAGGAACCGGTAGTACCTTGGAGCTTGCAGACCTTAGTGGAAGTTTTCCTTTTGATCGATAGTGGGTTCACATCATTGGCTTCTAATTGGTAAAGTTCACTGGTGTTTGACATCAACTCATTTATTCACACTTAGTGGACTGTACTAGGTACCTTGGGGTCCATTTTCCACATTGGTGGATTCCCTCGTGTTTGTTACGAGTTTACCTCATTGGCTGGTAATAAGGTTGTTTTTACCTTGTTCGACATCAGATCATATATTTGCATGTGTATATTCGTACCATTGGGGTTATGTCGAAGACCCTAGGATAGGAACATCTCACTCTTATATGGAATCCTTCTCAGGCTGCATTGGAGTTATGTATCGTTTATGTACTTTGAGGGTTTGTCTAGAACACTTCTATGACTGTCATGTGTACATAGTCCTACTCATTTATACTATGAAATAGATCCATGATTTTATTTCTTAGTGGCTATTCTCTATTCATTGAGCCACATGAATCCAATGTGTATGTATGTCGTGGCCATCTTCTAGCACATTATATCATGGGTCCACAATGTATGTTTTGCGACATTGTTCAATATTTTCTTATGATCGAGAATTGGTAAGCCCTCCTTGGGGATGTTATCAGCATAGTTGAGACTTTAGATCTGGTGTTTTCCAATCTACATCCTTGGCTCTATTTCTCCACTATTGCGTTGACCTTTGATTTTTATCATAATGTATTTCAACCATCAACTTCTCATTGTGACCTCATACATTAGGGAGAATCTTTTATCAACCTATTTTTCTACCGTTTCATCATTGACCCTTAGCCCTCATGGTTAGATGACTTTTTCCTAACAGGGGGTGACTTTTTGAGCTAGTTTGACCCTTAAACGAAGGCAGGCAGGCTTGTGCCTGTGACCAAAGAGTCTTTACCAAGCCCTCTTGTGCCCACGACTAAGGCCTCATTTTTACCTTTATGTTCCTGTGGCCAAGGGAATGTTCCAAAATGACTTAGTCTCTAGGAGATTATTTTGATTCCTCACCTATTGGAGCTGGCCAGGATTCATCAGTTAGAAGCTTTTGTAACTTCTTGTCATCATGAGCGCTCACATGTATCCTCCTCAGACCTATCTTTGACCTATTTACACTAGATCATTTGAGGGGGAGAAGGTAGATTTTGGAGAGCTATACTACTATTATAGAGCTAAGATCTTGATCCTATGCTTCCATTTTGTTGCTAGATAGATAACTTGTGAGGTTTTAGTCTTATGTGACTTTTCTTCATGCTCATTCATTGGATCTAGTGGGGAAACTTTGTCGAATCACAGAGAGGAGATGTGAAAGCAAAGGTATAAAGTGTTGCATCATTTTTTATGTGATTAATGAAGATCTATGTTCTCTCCCTTACATAATTATGCTTCAGCATATCTTATGATTGGTTTATATCATTTTTTATTTAACGATCTTTTGAGGAAGATATCTTGTCGTCCTTGAGAATTTTTTATTGTGTACATGTGTTGAGATCGTGATCGGATGAATAATATTGCTTGAGTGGAGCAGAAGGATTCAACTACAAACACAAGATTTGTCCCAAATCTAGGAGGAGGAAAGCTACCATTTATCTTCCTCATAGTGTAAACTTGATTTCATGCTGCTTGATGATCACATGGTATTGGGATCTATTATGTCTTCTTATTATTGTCTCTATCTGGTGATCTATTCAGACACTAGATCACAAAGCAATAGCTCCTTGCGATTTCCATTGCAACAACTACACATGGTGTAGGTGTGTTCAAAATTTTTTTAGTGTAAAAATATCTTTGGTTACTATGAAAAAAATATCAAAGAAACAATGTATTCTACTTGCAAGAATAGTTTTATCTGTAGCACGTATATGACATGATTTTGGCTATCTGAATAGTTTGTTTGGCGATTATGGAACACAATTTATATTAGTAACTTTAAGTATTGCACATCTAGGTAACTATTTAGTAATTTTAAAACATAGTTTTCATTTCGAGTTTCAAGTAACTAGAATTCAAATATTTATTTAGACATCGGAAAATGCAATGTTTATTTCTAATACTAAGTAGATGAAAGACATAAGCTAAAACATTCCAGAGATCACTAATTTTATTAAATAATATGGTGTGTGAAAAAAAACAAAAATAAAGTAATAAAGGGGTCAGTTGTACATATATGCTTATTTTGTGGAGTCTGCCAAGAGGAAGTCAGAGCTCGGGTTGGCTATGAGATTGGAGGTCAAAATTTTGTTTTGAATACTTTTATCACATTCCATGACCTATTTTCTTATCTAAACATGCCATGATATACACATATATTTCTTTTGTGGTCCCTACTGAAAGCAAGTCAGAAGTCGAACATGACTAGGAAGTCAACCTTTTCATTTCGATTTTTTTTATAAATAAGCTGAGCGACCTCTTGACTTCAGGATTGTGTGACTTTGAAACTACGTTACCCAGTGAAACCACTCACCTATGGTACAATCAAAATCACAATAGAATAAATGAATGAGAAAAAAAAAGCATGCGACTATCTGACCTCCCAACTGTACGATCAGAAGTTTAAAAAAAATCTGAAAAAAAAAAAAAAAAACAAGATTTATTTTTGTACAAAATTTTATATATTAAGTTGAATATTTTATGTTTCAGGTTATGTTTATTTTTGTTTGAAACAATAAAAAAATTTCTCATGCTTTCTCAATTCGGAAAAATAAAAACATTCGAATTGGTTACAAGAATTCAATGAACAAGTATAATTGCCATCTATTCTTAGTTTAAACACAATTTTAAGATTGTAGAGTCCTCTTCTAGTAACAAGTTTTATTAACCTCGATTCAAAGAAACATTGAATTAAGAAAGTATAGCAACAATTTCAAAAAAACTATGTAACCAAAATATCATTTTACGAATATTAAATTTTGTTACTTTTCACAGCTGATAAAATGCCCAAAAAATTATTCAACTGACCAACTGCCCAACCAATCGACTTCCTGGCTACTTGACCTAAAGAAAAAACTTGACTATGTTGTACTCATGGTTGAGATATGAAAAATTAATTATAGAATAACAAAATGTTTGACTGTTCGGCCAACCAACCTCCCAGGTGAATGGTCATTGCAATAAAATACTCTTTTTTTTATCTGTGTGCAATGCGATTTTTAACAAATAATTATAAAATTTTCCCGTTTGATGTTCAATTGATTGTTTATTCAATCAAAAATAATTTTTCTAATGCTTTCTCAATTCCTGAAATAAAAAAATAGTTGGACTGTTTACAGGAAATTAATGCATATGTCTACTTGTGATTTTCACATTTTTCTAAACACCAGTTTAAGATTTTAGGCTATCCTGCCTGCATGTTATTTTATTTTATTAAGTGTTGTTGGAAGAAAATTTGAATTAAGAAGAAAATTAGTAGCTTCAAGAAACTCTGTGTAAGCATAGAATAAATTTTCTTCAGAAACTCTAGATTTCAATTTCAAATTTTAAGTTTGCAAAACTTATGCATGTTGTATTGGAATTTACAGGTAATCAAATGCCAAAGAACAAAAACTCTTTTTTTTTTTTGGGGGGGGGGGGGATTTGAGATTTTAGGGCCTTTTTTCCTAGAAGTTGTTCTCTTCACACTTACTCGAAGAAGAACTGAATTGAGGTAATACAATATTGTATTCAATAAATTTTGCCTAAACCTAAGTTATATCTTTTTTGTAGATTCTTGAATTCAACTCCAAAATTTGAATAATAAAAAATTGTGTATGCTTTGTGGGTGTTTACAACTGCTGCAATACCAAAAATAAAAATAAAAATATGTAATAAAAAAATTAGGATTTTAGGATATTTCTGTCGCGTGCTATTTTCTTAAGCCCTATTGCAACAACCACTCAATTTAAGAAAAAAAGCATCGATTTCAAAAAAAATCCTATGTAACCATAGTGTTTGTTTTTTTAGATATTATTGAATTCTATTTCAAATTTTGAACAAGAAAAATATATATATCCTATGTTACTTTTTACAAGTTATACAATGGGTAAGAAATAAAAGCTACAACAACAAAACAATAAATAAAGAAGATTAGAGACAATATTAAGACAATGGATGATGCACCAACATAACATCAATTTGAACTCGTTACTCATGTCAGATACAACCTAAAAAACACACAAAGAAGGTACGATGAGCTGGTAGGAGATATTTAATTTCTTTGAGTAAAGAGAATGGCTAAAAAACAAAAGAGCTACTCAAACAAAGAACAATTAGTTTGAAGCAATAAAAGTGAAAAAAGTTACATAAATTAGCAACTAGGGAAAAATGTTTTCCCTATTATGACATGATTTCATGGATTTTCTCTTGCATTGATATTAAAATGCGAGAAATATCTGATTACCGACAAATTTTCATAGCCTCCTAGAATTATGAAATATTATCAGCCATGTGTAAGCTCAGTCCCCCCGAAATACAACCTTATACTGAATTCCTTTATAATTTTTGAAGCATTGTCTTGAAAAAATGTCAAGGCAATTATGAATTAGTGATTGAGGGTTCGTTGAGAGAAGAAGAAGAAGGTTTCAAGTTCAAAGCAAAAAATGAGTACCCAATTTCTATTTTTAAGAAGTATGCCAGATTTCTTATTAAAATTCTAAGCAGATTATATGGGCAACAAGATCTTGAACAATGAAAAAATAAATGGATTCCAATAATCCATAGACTTTTAAATGATGAGAGACATATAAACTGGGTTGACATCTTGCCACAGAATATCACAGATACAATAAAACTATCAATGCAATCAACCCCCTACTTCAAATATATTTTTTGTATGTTTCCCTATATGATAGATGTTGTTATTTCCTCAATCCATTTTCCCTCATGAAATCGAATTACGCATATGATCAGACACTACCAATTCAAAATTATGCTCCCATTCAATGGGAGTGTAATTTTAAATACCATTTTTATGATATTTTCAACTATGTTTTGGTTCCTTTCTATCAAATTTTGTTTGGAACACCACCCCCTAGGGTAACTGATAATCTGAAAGAAATCATAGAGTCAACAAGGCACTAATTTATTGGAGAATTGTTTTCATACATTAGATTTTTTGGAAGTGAAGTTGGTCCCCACGTTCCACCCAAATATATCCTATAAATATTTGGGTTGAGAGAAGTATCCAATCAAGTTTTTTTGAATGGACAAGCGAAAAAACTGAGTAAACAACAAATAAACTGTGGCCTAATTTTCCAATAAAATTTGGAAACAGTGATATCTCAGACAAAGGTCACGGATTAAAATAAGCCGAGGAGCTTCAACAAATTTGGTTATTTACTTTTCCCCATTATGACTATCAACCTCATGGTCTCATTTGCCTTCATTATATAACAATCAGTTATCTTAAAAATTTTATTCATCAATATGCAACTTTAAATGATGTGTTTATAGACATTGATGGTTTTTATAAAGTTGTCCAAAGAGGAAAATTCCGGCATGATGAAACAAAACAAAAATTGCAAGAAATTAGGGAATAATTGTTTGAAAATTTCCTAAAGGAAAAGGCTATGCACCTCAACATTTCATTTGAAGAGTTAAAGTCTACTTAATTTTTGTAGTTTAATTTCAAGGAACTCACTACAAATTTTTCTATTGTTTTTTGAAAGGATAAAGGGAAAAAATTTGAAAAAATAGAATATTTTGTTGTCACATGTAAAGAAGTTGAGTCAATAACATTGAAAAATATGCAACATGATCAACAAGATGCAGTGAGAGAAAATTCTCCAAAAGAAAAGGAAACAGTTCAACTGAATACTATTGTCATTGATTCTCCTGAAAAAAGAGAGCAAGAGAAGTCAGAAACCATGGAAATCAAAGAAATCAAAGTGCCCAAGGACAAATAAAAATAGGTACCTATTGAAACTAGAAGCAAAGATAATGAGAAAAAAATGGAACCATATAACATATTTGATATTATATCTATTGTATCTCCTCAACCATTGGTAACACTGATTTCCACTAAGATCCCTTTGGAATCATTTTTGTTTAAACCAGTTAGTGAGCTAAAGCCAATTGTAGACATTGTCCCTTCTTTGACAAATTATTACTTTTTTTTTTTCTAAGTAAACGTAATCTATTAACAGAGAAAATTATGTACAGCAGGCCATAGCCGGATCCTTGCCCTGTGTAGTGGCATTTTGAACAAAAAACCCGTGTTTAACACTGCCCTTCAAGAGGGAAACCAGTGCTGAGTGTTTTTCCAAAAACAAAAAATCCCACGCAGGGGAGACATGGAGTTCTGAGTTTTGATATCATAACTGACAGAAACTGAAACATATACATCATAATAAACAGTAACATGCCCTGAAGAAAGGGCAGAGACAGAGCACAAAAAACAAATTGAGAGGGAGGTGCTACTCATCAGGAGCTTCTTCAACAACCCTGCACCATAGTTCATCTGGTTCCATGTCATCCTTGTACAGGTCCTCAGTTGAATGAATCACCTTCCCAATTGCAGAAGGAACCTTCACCACGCTCGCCTGACCGCCTACAGTTTTTGCCTCGGTCAGTTGACCGCCTACAGTCTTCATCTCGCTCGCTTGATTTCTAGTTTTCAACTTCTTGCATACATGCTCAGCTTCCCTGTCATCATTGAGAAGGTTATCTATTGTAGTGACCATATTCCCTGGCGAAGGAGGAGGGACCTGCTCAGCATGAGCTTGATCAATGTTGTCTTTTCTCACGTTTGGAAACCTGCTGGGTTGACCAGCCTTGCCTTTGCTCGCGGTGAACTGAGTGGTCGTGCCCTTCACATCCTTCAAGTCCTTGCCATCAGTGAGCTTCATGCCTGCATTTTTCCCCAAAATGTGAGCTCCTTCAATGCTGCATTCCTCTCTGCCAGATCCTGGAGTCATATCCTGAGGAGTTTCCTGAAAGACGAATGTGATGGATGCCGTCACCCTGGGACGATTTAGAGAGCTATTGAAATAAAAGTGAACAGTGTGGGGATGAGCAGGAGGAATCGAAGGATTGGGGGAATGAAAGTTGCGCCCAGAACGATGAAGACGACCCCTGTGAGCAGTGGAATGGTTGTCGGAATTTGTAGAAGACTTAGAGGAGGTGTTGGAGGAGGTGGGGGTGCTCCGAATCTGGCGTCTGTTAGAGCCCCTTCTACCACGCATTCTATGCCTGAGACGCGACATCTCTTCAGACGGGATAGCAGTATGGGGAGGCGAATGCAGGACTGAAGATAGGGGCGCTTGAGTAGGCAATGTCACCATGGCAAACATGCAAGAGCCTGCGAGAGAGAAGTGGAGGTTGTCGCCTAACTCCAAGCAGCAATTGAGACTGGTTCTCTTACCAGTAACAGTGCGCGTGGAAGAAAGCTCAACATCCGGATTACAGCACCTCCGAACAGGCAGGGGAGTTCTTCTAGAGCCATACCCGCGCGCCATTCTATCAGCCTAATAAACCGTGCAACAGTAATTCCTTGGAAATAAACCTTCATAAATTTGAGCAGATGTCATGGCCGAGTTGCAGCGTGCGAAGTGGTCTCGAGGATCGGAGGCGAGATTGAAATGTGCGCTGGGAGTTAAATGCATTAAAATCTGGACAGTCCCATTGATGAGCCGAATTACATCTTCGGGGTAGGTTGGCATAATGCCTCCTGCCCATCCTATCACCTTAATTTTCTGCTTCATCACCCGCATCCGGGAGACAAATTATTACTTTAATACTCAAACTAAACCAGTTTTATGGAGAACAAAGAAAAGAAAACATGATGCTCTGGAAACTGTATCTAAATTCAGTTGGTAGGCTCAGGGAGACATAAAAGAAAAATATCAAGAATCCTCTCAAGCTTTTGGATATTTTATCAATTAAAATTAGTATCATTTTAATGAGCTTGCATCTTCATATGATGAAAATTTAAAGAAAATTAAATTTTTGGAGGAAATACTAAAGAAAAATGAATCATTCAGTGAAGAAAACTGGTAGCGAAATTCTGCTACTTTAATCCAAGGTTTTGCTATAGAAAGAGAAAACCTTCAAAAATAATTTTAGAGATGATTGGAATAAGAAAATGAAAAACATGAACAAGAGATTCAACAATTGATAAAATTGCATGAAGATCAAAGCATTGTCTGGAGAGAAGAAGCAGACAACAATTCTGCCATTATTGTCACATATTTTCAACGAGAAATTTAATCTCTCATATCTCAGCTAAATGACAATCAACATGAAACAAAAGTATCTAGATTTTAAAATATCAAGATTTACAAATTTGTTTGATTTTAAGGAAGAATCAATCAAACATTTATAAAAAAATGGATAAAATATCAAGATTTTTTCAAGAAATCAAATATTTGAATGAGATAATTGATTCATTGGTGGAGGAATACAAATCCATTAAAAACAAGTTTCTGTCCTTTCTTGACTGTGAAAATGAATTTCAATCTAGTGAAATTACAAAAGTTTCGAAGAGAGATAAAATATTGATGCTTGCTTCCTTATGTTACATGGAAAAAGAGGAAAAAGAAATAATATCATACATACAAGTGGCATATGAGAAATGTCTATCGATTTGGGAAAAAGGTTCAAACTTCATAGAAGACTTTGACCTCTCAGGCAGAAAGCCATTGAAGGAAGAAGTTCAGGGAGAATTGAAACAACCCAGAACATATCTTGTTACCAAGGAATATGTAGAAATAAAAAATATAACAGCTTAGAGGCAACAAAGTTTCTGAAAATTTCTGCAACTTCCATTTGAAAATCATGATTATTGCCAAATTTGAGGTCAAATATCAAAAAAGGCAGAAGCAGGTACGCGGATTAATTGCCAACTGCCAAATCAACATCTATCATTTTCCTCCTATCTATTTCTCTACATTTCAAGAAATATATTCACAATGGGAAGCCTATATCCATGTACATGCACCTCAGCTTCTCCTTAATATCAATTATGAGGACTCTGAAGATGAGGAGAAGATGCCTGCTACCCTGTCAGATATCAACTGAACATACAAATATTTGGAATTCAATATTTAGTTTTAGATTTTTTTTTTATTTTCATGTTCCAAGATATATTTTAGTATTCTTAGACCTTTATCCGTTGGTGCAAAGGGTCCAGAGTCATTGAAGACTATAAACTTGCATGTTCTTAATGAATTTTGAGATACCAACCTTTTCCAATAGCATTCACAGTTCTCCTGTATGATGGCTTCTGCAATTTATGTCCGTACATGGTTTTGATCCCTTAATAGATGATTTTTTTACTCAAATTAAAACATTTAATAAAGTGCATATGTAATTAGACGCAGTTATATAAATATGATTAAGATTGAGAATGGTTTTTATTTATGGTTTCTGTAGTAATGTACAACTAGAATTTTCTTTGTTATAAATGATAGGGTAGATAATGCTTTCAATATCTATCAAAAAATATGATACAAAGTTACATTGGTCACTTTTATTTCCAATTTAATAAAATTATAGTGTTATGATTACAATTCAGCAATGTTTTTTTTTTTTTTTTGTGCTTTTTTTATCCAAACGTCACTAGAATGTTGTATTTTTACTTATAACATAGTAGGTAATGTTTTTAATGGCTAGAAGAAAATAGTATGAAAAATCACATTACCCATTTTTTGGTCATCCTTATGACAATTTTGTATTCTTTTTTATAACCAGAAATTTAAAAATTAGAGATATGGTTATTGTTAGTTGATCATTACAATACAATACTCAAGTTTGGACATGATCGAAGTGGCCTATGGTTTGGAAATTGTGATTTATTTACTTAAAGTATGCATGTATGGATACTTCAGAAAATAGTAAAAACCCATGTCAGTAATATCAAAATGAAAATAAGTTTTTTTTTGGAATCCGTATTTAAATATCTAGGCAATGTTGGGTATGTGTTATATTCTTTCCATGACTAATCACGCACGGGGGGGGGTAAGAGGGGGGGCGATAGCCCCCCCTTTGCACTGGGTGCAACAGGGGGGTCACAGGGGGGCAGCAGCCCATGGTTTTGTGCATGGTTTTTCACATGGTTTTGGGGTACGATGGTTTTCGGGCCCCTGGTATTTTTGTAGATTTGGTCAAGGGAACTACAGTTATGTTCTAATCCAGGGTTAATGGATTAGGGTTTATGTATGCTTTGGCATGTATATATATGCATTGTAACACTAAAAGGAATATAATGAAATATCAAGCTGGTCATCCCGATTTGGGATCCAGGGGAAAATCTCTATGTTTATCTGTTTTATGTTTTATGGTCTCGCTATTGTTTATTTTCTATTATAAGATTTGTGTGTAGATAATTTATGTTCAGGGTTAAAACCTAAATTTGGTATCAGAGCTATTTTGGCTTCAAGGGGATGCCTTTGCTGCTGAGGGTTTTTTGCTCGGGCCCAGGGTAGATCCTGTTCAGTGGGAGATCTGCGGGATTGATTCTTGTGGTGAAAGAAGATGGCAAGCGGTGGAAAGATAAAAATTGGGAAATTTAATCATCGGAGTTTTGAGTTGTGGAAGCTCAAGATGGAGGATCTGCTGGTGGATAAAGATCAGTGGATTGCGGTAGATCCAGGTACTAAACCAACGACAATGTCAGATGAAGACTGGAAGAAACTGGATCGGAAGGCTAAGAGCACAATACGGTTGTGTGTCTCAGATTCAGTATTGTTGAATGTATATAGGGAAGCTACGGCAAAGAATTTGTGGGGAAAACTTGGAACTTTGTACCAATCTAAGTCTCTGGTGAATAAGTTATTCCTATGGAAAAAGCTGTATAACCTGAGGATAAAGGATGGAGACTTGGTGACAGAGCATCTGAACGCCTTCAATACTGCGATAAGTCAGTTGTCATCTGTTGATATTAAAATCTCAAATGAAGATAAGTGAATCAGTTTGTTGTGTTCTCTACTAGACTCGTGGGACAGTCTGGTTATTGCAATAGGTATCAATACAACTACCTTGAATTTTGATGACATTGTCTCAGCCTTGTTGTCATAGGAAATGAGACGGAGAAATATGGAGGGCCAGAATGGAGATGCCTTATCTGTACGGGGAAGGTCCCAAAATAGAAACAAGAATAAGGTTTCAAGTGGGAGATCCAAATCTAGAGGGAGATCTAAATCTCCTGGAAAGTTTGTAAAGGTATGTTGGAAATGTGGAAAGGAAGGGCACTACAAAAGGGACTACAGATCTAAAGCTCCTGAAAAAGGAAAGGGATCTGAGGATGCTCCTTATGCAGAGGAAAAAACAACCTCGGATGAAGGTGGGGATGTGTATTTGGCTTCTTCTTCAAATACACCTGTAGATCATGAGTCATGGTTGATTGACTCAGGTGCGTCCTTTCACTTCACTCCCGATAGGGAGTGGTTCTGTGAGTATGAGAAATATGATGGTGGTGATGTCTTCCTAGGGGATGATAGGAAGGCCAGAATCATTGGACGTGGAAAGGTCAAGCTGAAGCTGCAAGGTGGAAGGATTAGAACACTTCCTGGTGTTCTGAATATTCCTGCATTGACCAGAAATCTGATTTCTGTAAGCAAGATGGATGATGCCGGTTAAAAACAGTGTTCGATAAATATTCCCACAAGATGGTTCGGGGAGCACTGGTATTAATGCGGGGAGTTCATATTGTAACTCTGTACAAGCTACAAGGTAGCACTGTTATTGATGGGTGTAACAATTATGTGGTTCCTGAAACTGGAGTGGATAGCCTAGCTGTCTCTGGAGAAAATACCATGCTATAGCATCAAAGGCTTGGACATATTGGAGAGAAGGGCCTACGGATACTGCATAGAAATGGTATGGTAGAAGGTATGTCTAATTTCTCTCTGGATTTCGATTTTTGTGAACATTGTGTATATGGGAAGCAGAATCGAGTGAGTTTTCCTTCTGGTGCTAAGAGGGAAAACAAGATATTATAACTTGTGCACAGTGATGTGTTTGGACCTGTGTCAGTTCCATCACTGGGAAATTATGTGTACTATGTTTCATTCATAGATGATTTCTCAAGGAATACATGGATATATTTCTTGAAGAAGAAATCTGAAGTCTTTGACAGATTTAAATAATTTAAGGCTCTGGTGGAAAACCAAACAAAGAAGAAGATAAAGGCACTGAGGACAAATAATGGTGGGGAGTTTTGCAAGAAGGAATTTGAAGAGCTCTGTAAGAAGTGTTGTATAGCATGGCAGAAGACTACTCCATACACACCTCAGAAAAATGGAGTTGCAGAAAGAATGAACAGAACATTGATGGAAAAGGCAAGAAGAATGCTCAGTGGTACAAGGTTAGGACAAGAATTTTGGGCAGAGGCAGTGGAGACTGCATGCTATTTGGTTAACATATCACCTTCATTAGTGTTGGAGGATAAGACTCCACATGAGGTATGTACTGGTAAGAAACCCTCTCTTTCACATCTAAGGGTATTTGGATGTGATGCATATGTACATGTTCCAAAGCAGAAAAGGACCAAGTTGGATAATAAATCTGAAAGGTGCATATTTATTGGGTATAAGGATGGTTTAAAAGGTTACAAGCTTTGGAACTCGGAAACAAGGAAGGTTGTGTACAGCCGAGATGTGGTGTTTAGAGAGGTGAAAGATGTTGTTAAACATGAAATCATACCAAAGGAACCTGAGAAGATAGAGTTTGAGTTAAAGGAGGATGAATCAGACTCTACAACAGAAGAAGACTCAGAAGATGATGAGCCACAAACTCCAGCTTTAAGAAGATCAGTTCGGGAAAGAAGGCAACCATAAAGGTATAGTCCATCTGCTTTCTGTTCAGGTTTTGCCTTAACTATAACTGATGATGAACCCAGAACTGTCAGGGAGGCAGTAGATTCAGAGGATGGAAAACTCTGGAAGGAGGCCATGGTTGATGAAATGGCATCCTCGCACAAAAATGAGGCATGGGATCTGGTGGAGTTGCCGGCTGGAAGGAAGCCCATCGGGAGCAAATGGGTGTTTAAAAAGAAGATGAATGTAGAAGGAAAGGTGGATAAATACAAAGCTCGGTTGGTAGCAAAAGGTTATTCCTAGGTGTCGGGAATTGATTTTGGTGATATTTTTTCTCCTGTTGCCAAGGTTACTTCTATTAGATTACTTTTATCTGTTGCTGCTGCATTTGATTTTGAGATAGAACATATGGATGTGAAGACAACATTTCTTCACGGGGATCTAGAAGAGGAGATCTACATGAAGCAACCTGAAGGCTTTATGGTGAAGGGTAAGAAAGAACTAGTATGCAGGTTGAAGAAGTCTCTGTATGGGTTGAAACAGTCACCAAGGATGTGGTATCAGAAATTTGATACCTATATACGGGGACTTGGCTTCACCAGAAGCAAGGAGGATCACTGTGTTTATTTTAAATTAATTGGCGACCGTGTTATTTATTTGGTCTTGTATGTGGATGATATGTTGTTGATTGGAAATGACAAAGAAATTATCCAAGATTTGAAGACCCAACTGTTCTCCAAATTCGACATGAAGGATCTTGGTGCTGCAAACTATATTTTGGGAATGGAAATTAAGAGAGATCGAGCAAAGAGGAAGCTTTGGTTAAACCAGAGGAAGTATGTTGAGACTATATTACAGAGGTTCAATATGCAGGATAGTAAACCGGTGAATCTTCCTATTCCTATAGGTGTAAAGCTATTTGTTGAACAGTGTCCCAAGACACATGAAGAAGAGGAGGATATGTCTCGTGTTCCATATGCAAGTGTAGTGGGTAGTCTGATGTATGCAATGGTCTGTACTAGACCAAACATTGCACATACAGTGGGAGTATTGAGCAGGTTTATGTCAAACCTAGGGAAGGAGCATTGGACAACAGTGAAGCGGGTTTTCAAGGAAGACCAAGATTGGAAAGAATTTTGGACATTCATGGTTTTTTTGATGCAGAATGGGCTGGAGATCTTAACCAAAGAAGATCTACAAGTGGGTATGTGTTTAGCCTATTTGGAGGCGCAGTCAGTTGGATGAGTAAAAGATAGTATGTAGTGGCTCCTTCAACTACAGAAGCAGAATACATGGTAGCCACTCATGAAAGCAAGGAAGCAGTTTGGTTATAGAGATTGTGTTCAAGTATGGGGTTGGTACAGCAAGCTATAAGGATAGACTGTGATAGCCACAGTGCAATTTTCTTGGCTAATAACCCTGCTTATCATTTAAAGACAAAGCACATTGATGTTCAATATCACTTTGTTAGAGATATGGTTGAGGCTAAAAGGCTGTTGCTGGTAAAGGTGGACCTTTGAAGAATGTTGTAGATGCATTAACGAAGTTTGTGAGCACTCAGAAGTTCTCTTGGTGTAGAGAAACAATGGGTGTTGAAGAATTGGGCCAATGACTAAGCTCTCCTATGGCCCCCTGCGAAAAGAAAACAACAAGTGGGAGAATGTTGGGTATGCGTTATATTCTTTCCACGACTAATCACGCGCCCATGGTTTTGTGCATGGTTTTGCACATAGTTTTGGGGTACGATGGTTTTTGGCCCCTGGTTTTTGTAGATCCGGTCAAGGGAACTACGGTTATGTTCTAATCCAGGGTTAATGGATTAGGGTTTATGTATGATTCGGCATGTATATATATGTGTTGTAACACTAAAAGGAATATAATGAAATATCAAGCTGGTCATCCTGATTTGGGATCCAGGGGAAAATCTCTGTGTTTATCTGTTTTATGTTTTATGCTCTCGCTATTGTTTATTTTCTGTTATAATATTTGTGTGTAGATAATTTCTGTTCAGGGTTAAAACCTACAGGAAAATCCTATTTGTTCAACATTGTGAAGTTAATTCCAATTTAATGATATTATTCATGGTATTATGCTCATTTAAATATTTTAATTGTAAGTACTTAGATTGATTAAATTATTTTTCAGATGTGCATTTGATCTTAATGTTGTTAGATACATAATGTACAACACTCTAGACCAAGTATTTGATGAACACAATTTCAAGAAAACATCTTTTGTTTTTGTATTTCATTTATATACGCTAATATCAAGTATTTTGCAAATGCATTGTATTTCAGAACCTCTTTCTTCTGTTTCTTGATATGCATGTGAAAATAATGAGTTTATAGTAGAAGCTTGTAAACCATTGATACATTGCTCTTGTTCAATGTTCCCAATACTCAGCTACTATTATAGGCAATTGGAAGTTCTATTGATACAATCACAAAATAACTTGTAGATTTTTTTTTCTCATATTACATATATCAGAACATAGCGCAAGTGGACAAACATACTAGAATAAATAGTCATTACAATGATTTATATTTTGTTCATAGATCTACAAGCGTTGTTCAAGTAAAATTTGCTCAATTGAAAATATGTCAACATGTCCAGCTGAGAATTGCTATGGACAAATACATAAGCCGATCACTTAAAGTATTGAAGCTAAAATATCTATTGCCCTATGTAACAAGGGTGGCCGAATATTACCACATACATAATTTTGATTATGATGCAAAATATTATATTCATGTGGATCAATGTCCACATTGAAATGTAAATCCTTGTTCAATCTTACTTTTAGCAAAAAAATGGGACCTTTCTTACAGGTGATATAAAGTCATAACAAACTAAGAAAAAAAATATACATGGAACTTTTATTAACCACATACTAACTTGTACAAGAGGATTTTTTCCACTTGTCAACAATTTATAATGTAAATTGGATACAAGCATATTAGTTCTTGCATTCATAGTTGTGCCTTGATCCCTGTTCACATTGGTGTTACTTATATTATAGCACAACCATATATTTCTTCTTAAAATGTTTATAGTTTTTTATGCAACAATAATGTTACTCTTATTTTTAGGGCTACTGTACAATTTTCCTCGATAAAATAGATTGCACTAGTTTTTGTCGCACTATTGTTTCCTGTAATATATGTATGTCACTATGTTCATCCAAACAATTATTCCTATAAAATCAAGTACAACTTGATAACATATTCCATGTTGAGTCTGGCTTCCACACACCGTCTTCGCATACTTGTTTCAAAAGAGTTAGTCTACACACAACTAACAAAAAGAGTCAACCAAATATTTACACATTTCATCAAAAAATACTCTATCAATCACTATGTTCTTATATTAAATTATGTCAAGTATTTGGCTCTCAATACAAGTGGGACTGAACAACTAAGAGTAATCAGATTATTATTCTAAAAAAATAGTTCATTTTAGAACATATGTTTCTTTTCCAATTGGAGCATAGCTCATGATAGTTGTTTTTCTAGAAGCCGAGTACGAGAACAAACACAAAACAATGTGCACTTTTTCTCTACTTGAAATTTGTTGTATATTTAGCAATGTGTTTCCAAGTTTCCGAAGAGCTTGAACTTTGTTGTCTTGACAACATATTCCATTTTTTCCATGGATTTTTTTAAATACAACTGTCATAGAGCAATACATTTTCGTGATATAAAAATTGCAATATGTTGCTCCAACATAAGTATCTGAAACAAATTGAGCATCTGTGTTTCCTTTTCACACTATGTTCTTGTATTCACCCACCTAAAATATTTAAATCTGAATACAAATGTTACTAAAAAGCTCTTGTAATTTAATCCTATTACTACCAAAAAATTAAAACATGCAACTATATTGTTAGATAAAAATGTAGAAAAAAACAAAAATGAAATCTGGTATTTGATAATCAATTACTGAAATTCTAGAAGAAATTTATAGTGTCACATAGTATGAAAACTCATGATTTTAGTAACTGACCCAAGAAGCATGGAAATGATTGGCAGTGTGCACACAACAAACTCTTTTCATAAGATCTTGGACAACAACAAATATAGTCTTATATATTTATTTGTTCTATAATATTTCAGTATAGAATTTATAATCTAAATATACACATAATAGTTTCCATTCTTGTTATGAGGTTTGCAACATGATTTTTTTTCTTTTATGCATAAATAAATAAATAAATCTAAAAGTAGTTAATTATTTCTTTTGATTTTGAAAACTTAATTCGCACGCCGGATCCAGAAAAATTGTGTAAAATAATACATAATGTTCAATACAGTAGTTTCTGATGACATGAGTAGCAAGTGCACTTGAGTGCATTTTTTTTATAAACAACCTTCCTGACCTCCCGACCTCCCAACTTCCCGATCTTAGCATTGTCACATTCTGGAACTACAGGCCCTAATGAATTCAATCAACTATGATGTTGCTGAACCTGTAATAGAATAAATGAAATCACAAAATAAAACAAACAAGTGTCGGGCTTTCGGACCTCGAGACTGTACGATTACCTCAAAAAAAATTAATAAAGAAGAACTTTGCAGTCACATAAGAAATCATGTACCTTTTGTGCTTTGAGAATCAATTGCTAAAAAATTAACATCATTTGTTTTCTTGTTATATGTTTTTTTTTAATATGAAACATATAATTTAAGAATTCACAAAATAATTTGCATCACTAACATCAAGTTTGCAAGAGGCCATTTTTACTATTTAACATTACGAAATGAATGAAACACTAAAGTCATAAACATAATTTTTTTTTTTTTGAAAATTAAGACAAAAGTCGGATGCAAAAAAAATTTTGAGGGAAAAAAAATTAGAGCCTTCTGACTACTCGACCTCTCAACCAATCGAATAAGAAAACAACGTAACTATGATTTTTTTAAAATAATCCTTCTGACCTTCCAACCTCATCATTCTCGATGATCAAACTTCTCGAGCTATTGAAATCATGTGACTCTAGTGTAATCGAGGTCTCAATGCTATCAATCAATCACAAACCTAGTCCACTTTATGACCTCTCGACTCTTCAGTCAACCCCCCCCAAAAAAATCCCCTCTTATCCTTTATGACTACCTGAGCTTCTGACCACGTGACTTAAAATGCGGAGTCACTATAATTTTATTACAAATAATTGGTCTGACCTCCTAACCTTGTGATTTCCCAACTGTCAAAGTCACTAAGCTCATAACCCCATCATTTGCGACTCTCAAACTACCTGACTACCTGACCTTAGAATTTCCAATAATCAAACTACAACACTTAATGAAACCAATCGACTATGTTAGAGTCAGGGTCACCATAGAATAAATGAATTATGAAATGAAAAAACTCTCAACTATCCGATCTCCCCACTGTCTGTCATCCTAACTTTGCGATCACTACAATATTTAAGAATATATATATATATATATATATATATATATATATATATATATATATATATATATATATATATATATATATATATATATATATATATATATGTATGTATGTATATATCACCCATATTCTAAATGAATTATGCATCAAAAAACACTTGACTATATGACCTCTCGACTACCTGACCTCCCGACTCTATTATTGACACAATATTTAAAAAATAAAAATAAATAAAAAAATAAATAAAAAAGATATCACTGACATTCTAGACAATAATTTTATACTTTATATGCTTTGGGATTCAATTACTGAAATCAAGTCTTCTTTATTTATACCTTCTATAAATTTTTTGACATGAAACATATAATCTGAAAATTCACATAATAATTTGCATTCATGTTATCAGCTGTGCAAGAAGATTTTCTCTTTCATGAATAAAAATATGTTCAAAAAACAAAAACAGTACACAATTTTGTTTTCTTTTCTCAACAACTGAGTCGGAGCTATCAAAAAATAGTTTTCCAAAAAAAAAGTGCTCTCCTAACTACTCGACCTTCCGACCATGTGACTAGAAACATGAGCTGACTATGAACACAAAGCGTCTGACTTGATGACCGAACTCTTGATTACCAACTTCATTCATTAAAACTTGCAGATATCCCATCTATAATGTTCAACCGTATAAAAGGGAAACCCCACTGGACCCATCAAAAGTTTTCACGCCCATGGTTCCAACTCCCAGAGGATAAACCTTATCTAAATCTTTCTATAAATTCAACATTTATCCCAATTGATTCACAATGAACATATCTTATTATTATTAAAGGATGGACACATCATGTATCTTTGGATCTATGACATTCAAAGCCTTTAGTCGACATTTTTGTATACTGATAGTTTGAAGGTTTCTGTGGTGTGAGTTTTGAGAAGAGGAATTCAAAATCTCCACAGTATCCATTATTTAATTCTATGTTTTGAGTCTAACCAAGACTCATCATTGGGACAAATCCTGCCAAGAAGAGAGGAGGATCGACATGATAAATACAAGAAAGTGTGTTGTTGCATGAACTACATCCAATCGATTGTCTCCATTACTGCCTAGTCTCAGGAATTGATTTTTATTTTAGATATAGACGAGAAATTCGCCACTTTGTCGAAACGATAATAACGCATTCCATGATGTTACCCCCTTTGAGGTTGGGTGATAGCTACATTGAGGAATTTACGATCTCGAGGAACTTCCCTGCCTTTGAATTAAAAATTCCTAGCATGCTATCATAGGTGCTCCTGCAACTCTTATCTAATAAAAGTCTGCCATCACCTCATATAAAACCTACAAATCGATGCCACACACAAACTACTCAAATATGCTCTTGAACTGTCTCAACAACTTGTCTATATTTCTCATGAGTAACCAAGGAATTTGTCTATTGACAGGGGCTTGTGACCCCCATTTCCAAGCTCCTTGTGATGGGAATGGAGGTTTGTGTATAAAAAAGGCTAAAGCTTATGAAAGTTCAGCAATAAGACATAATCCAGGTGATAACATTTATTTTTCTCTCGTATATTGTTCTCCCATCAAGACAATATTTTTTTAAAGATATATATTCGTGTACACATTAACTCAATTTGCCAAACAGAGTGTCTTTGTTATAGATTTGTGTACTAATACAAATGGTATAAGAACTCAGTTCTTCTAAGTGATTTGAAATTGATTAGTATTTAATGTTGTGCTAATATTAGTTTCAAAATTAACATGAAAGTGCTTTCATTTGCTTATCATACAAGGTTTTATACATGTGTTTATGAGTGAAAATTCATTAAACTTGATGAGATTAAGTTTATTTCATGAAATTAAAAGCATGGAAACTCAATGATGAACAACAACATAATAAAACACAACAAGCATAAATAACAAAGAAAAATACACAATTTTTTGATGAAGGAGTTCACCCCTCCTGGGCTACATCTCCTTGGTATAGGTTCATAGTGTGGCCCTTTGTATTAGCTTCAATTGTGCAAAAGTGGTGTTTACAATCCCCTGTTGCCTCTGCAACCTGCTCCAGTGGATCCAAAACATCAAAATCTACCAAAAATGACTCTTCCTGATCCAAAATTGGTCGAACATTTCCTTAGTTATGGAAAAGCCAATTTTTCCTAGTTTTTCTCCACTAAATTTCAAAGTCCGCTAGTTAACTCCACTAAATGTGGAGTTGTGCCAGATTTGGCGTACTTCGCCAAACCTGCCGCCAAGTTAAGCATACAGTTAACTTACGATAAGAGTGGATTATGGTTAAGATAAAAATTGTTTAATGCACTAAGAGCATTTTGTTCTTAAGCCCAACGCTTGGTCATGGAGTAGAGTCACATTGAGAGGGGGTTGGTCCGCGGGGCTGGCCCCCTCCTCCACCCAAAAATGGATGATTTATAGTTCAAATAGTGT
The DNA here is from genome assembly GCA_034641835.2 of Pinus albicaulis. Classification (NCBI taxonomy): domain Eukaryota; kingdom Viridiplantae; phylum Streptophyta; class Pinopsida; order Pinales; family Pinaceae; genus Pinus; species Pinus albicaulis. The sequence goes on along the minus strand of CM076576.1, from coordinate 690,104,590 downwards.
CGTGCTCCTTCATATAACAAGGAACATGAAGTAAATTCATTGCAATCTGACGGAGAGGCAAGGCGGGCAAGATGAACCCTAGCTTCCTCTCTACAGATCCCCTTTCTGCCGATGTTGTCAGGCCACCACCAGGCCACGGAGATCATTGCAACCAGTGGATTGTGGTCACGCCCCCAATCAAGAAATATTCTGCAGGCTACCATTCACAGATACATGGGTCACATTCTGGATCTAAAATCCCAGTGAGAGGAGCGATCACTGAAAGCGATCTGAATGCTACTCCCCCCCCTCCCCAGCAGTACCCTGACTGCCATGATATCGGGGAAAAAAGGCCTCCAGCACCGCGAATCTCCAAAAAGAGGTCGGGCGCCTCCCTGCTAGGAAATCAGAATGGGCTGCGGCTATTAGTGAGAAGGCAAGCATCATCAACCTGGCTTCCACAATGCATCTTGGTTGCCAGGGTTACTTAGATCTACTCTCTCTTGCCTTTCAAATCCAAGTCTCACTTCTCACGAGCATATCCATGCTGCTTTGGGTCCACCCAATTGATAGAGTCTAGAATCTCTTGCAAGCCCTTGAGCACAGGCTGGGGATTCCCTCAGCTCTTCAAAGACTTCTATATGGAGGTTAACAACTTGATACCTCTTTTCCCCTTTCATTTTATAATATTTAAAGAGATGCTACTCTAGTCTTATCCCTTCAATTAAGAGGGGGAGCCGCAGGAGATTCATCATCTGCTCAAGCTTTCTCCTAAAAGGATGCTATCCACGCATAGCCTAAGAAAGCAACTCAATCCCCGAAAGCCCCCAAGCCTTTTTTGGTTGAAAAAATAGAGGATGTTCTCACCATTGAGATTTCCCACCCAGATCTAGCAGATCAGCTTCAAAAGTTTGCAGAAAAATCCATCATCTATAGATTCAATGGTCTTTGGCCTTGCACAAAGGATATCTTTAAGTGGATCTATGCTAAATGGACCCACAACTACATGGTCAACTTTTTCTCCAAGGGTTTCTTCATTGTGTTGTTTGATCACAACAAGGATTATCAAAAGGTCGTAAAAGAAGGTTCGTGGTTTTGGGGAAGATTTGGGCTCTTAATCACCCCCTGGTTCCCAGATTTCGACATCCACAGTCGTAATCACCAATATTCCTATCTGGGTCAGGCTTCCTAATTTACCAGCCCATTTATGGCATCTCGCAGTCTTCCAAGGAATATGAAATACTCTGGGCCACTATCTGACCATATATCACCTTACAGAGTACCATGGTTTATTCACATATAACAGAATATGTGTGGAAGTAGACATGAGTAAAGGTCTGTCTGACCAAATTAATCTCAAAATCGATAATTTCCTATGGATACAGATTCTGGATTATGAGAACACTACCTTTCGCTGCCACCATTGTCACCAAATAGGGAACCTTTAGAATTTATGCCCCACATTCCTTGCAAAAAAAAAGGAAAACAATCTCAATTATAAATCCAAAAGATGGATTCCAAGTTATCAGCACCTAGTGGATGACTCTCAATCCTCGAGTTCAGATGAGGAAGAGATTGATGCAGAAATGGAGCAGGCAAAGAAGATGAATGATTCACCCTTCACTATCCCAGAGGGACCTCCAGTCACAACGATCTCTCAGAAGCACACTCATGAGTCCTCCTCTTCCGATACAAATAAGGAGACTCCTCCCACGGCCATCAAAAGTCTACAAGTGGTTCCTGCCCATCCACACCAAGTTGAATGTGTCAAAGTCAATAAAAAGAAAGGGAAAAAATTTTGCATGGAGGCTTCAGCCCATTATGGGTAGAACCTAGCTCCATCTTCTTGCTTTCAAGTCATGCCTCTTAGCTCTTCTGCTTGTTTCACTTACTCTCTTTGGGATCGAGGTTGATAGTTTATCATTTCCGGTTTACCCATTTCTTGCCTCTCTTGATTGTAGTCTCACCTTGTACCATATGATCACTTAAAATAATTAGTCTTATTCAGGAAAAAAAAAACAAGGAACATGTAGTAGTCTATTGGTAAAGGTCAGTGGTGGTATGGGGGAGGTCGCGGGATCGACCCCGACCTCCACCCATCCTTGGTGCTAATACATTTTGTTACAGAATATATAATATAGTTCTGATTTTACATAAAAAATTAGACTATAAAGTTGATATGTCGATACATATATATGTTCCATTCGACTATGGTTTCGGCCAATAGTTCCAACCTTTCATAAAATAAATATGTGACCAAACTTTGACCTTGCAATAAAATTGTATGAGCCTTCCAACCTTGCCATGGGGGGGCAGGGCACGTGGCAGCCTCCAACTGCGCCATGTGGCCCTTCCCCACTGGCCCAAAAAAAATCACCATAATAATAATAATATGCCACCACAGTAGAAATTTCCAACTTAGGATTAGAAGGAAAAATTCAACTTCCCCAAGAAACATTGGTGAATCTAATTTCGACACTTGTCATAGTGTCACTGGCTGAAAACTAGATAATATTCTCTGAAGATTCCTGAGGTTTTGACTGGACTGCCAAGTTATCAGTTTGTCACTATTCTTCACAATTTTTACATGTTTGGGAAAATGAACAACAGACCATACCTCACTCAGAAAAACTCGTATTTTGATGAAATGAGTTGTTTTGGAATCCTGGTGAAGAAATCTATCCAGTCATTCAGGTCTGAAGCATTTCTGCGCACTTCCATTTTTTAGCTAAATACTGAGCTCCTAATCATTCCTCCCCACTAGAAGCCTTTTGGACCCCAAAATATACTATCAACTGTTCAGCAGGTGAAGGTAAAACTCCCTCACCCTTTCACTCTCCATCCAGTTGGCCTTTGAAGGATTTTTTCCCTTGAGTCCCACTCTAAGGTATTTAACATTCCCTCTTCGTGAAGTTCTAATTATTTTGTCGAGTATGAGATATTGGTGAAGTTCATCAAAATATTATGGTGATAAATCATCTATTGATGGAAGATGAACATGCTCTCTGTTGGGGTTCCCATGTTTTGGCCAGGTTGACAAGACCAAAAGATGAGACAACATAGAACGACTTTCAGACCTTAGGATCTAGCCCTCCTAGGTCCAGAGAGGGATCTCTCTATATGAGTCAAAGGATATGTCTTTGAAGCTCTAAGTTGTGATTTTAGGCTAGTTATAAGCTTAGGGTTGTTGGTTTGATTGTTTATGTTTGGTTGCTGGGAATCAGGAAAGGAAGGTCCAATATAAGACAAGGATGGGCAAAGAGGAAATTTAAACAAAGATAGATAATCCAGAGAACATCAAGGCCATTGGGCTATGGAGTCAAGAAAGGATTTATTTGTGTTCAATGTGCAAGCTTCCAGTTGGGCTAGTCATCTAGAGCATCTGGATCTTAAAGGATGATTGGTGAGATGGAACATTAAGGACTGAAAATGGATAAAGGAGAACCAACCAACTCTTTCTATAGATCAGGTCAAAGGTCATTTAACTCCAGACCTGCTTGGACAAAATCAGACGTAGGAAAAGGGATCTTAGAAAGGCCTAATTGGGATGGAAAGATCCTAGAGAGGCATAGACAAGGTTCTAGACCCCCCAGCGTTCTCAACACATCCAACTAAATCCTAACAAGAACATCTGAACATAGATTCCATTAATTCATACATCGGAGAGGTAAAATAACATCCACTACACCGGTTAAATCATTTGAAATCAATATTCGGGATTCCCATATAAGCAAGTAAAAACATAAAGGGTCGGGAGAGTAGCAACATAAGGTACCTATCAAGAGTAAATCTTATGCCAAACTTCGATGTGAGCCTGAAGAAAGAAATGAAATGAAATCATACATGGATAAGAAAACATCACCAAACCGCTTTAGACTAGATCCAAAGAAACATGCTTGTCATATTAAAAACAACACCAATCAGGTACATCATAGCCCATAGCTTGAACATTCAGTCTGAATACATCATATCTCAGCCTATCTTACAATGTTACACAGAGAACTTGTCTCAAGAGAAAAATGCTTGCGTTTCATTGATATCTCATCAACAACTTTTACAATCTTTTCCTTCTGTTCTTTATAGCTGAGGATGAACAAAATATCGGCTGAGGGGGTAGGTGAACACTAAAAGTAACATTAAAATACAAAAATGAATGCAGGGTCGAGACCCATTCTGTTTAGATGCTGTGTATTTAGTCTCTGTCACCTCCCTTGTGAAAGAGTGATTTCTCCAGATATGATCTTGACATCTTTTGGCTGTAGCACTCTTGGTGCATCGAACGAAAATGAAATAAACTACTAAGAGGTATGTCATATAAATGCTCTGGCGGCTTTGAACTGTTGTTAGGGTTGAAATTCCTTCAGGGAAATTGTGCATAATAAAATCTGTATGGACGACCTGTACTTGATGAAGAAAAACATTCTGCTGATGAATAAACCCTGATGTTACCTTTTGCTTGTGCTCAGGGCCTTTTGGTCAATCCTCGGGGTCTTCAACTGGTGCTTTACCTTCTAAACCACTGATTTAAGGTTCAAGATCTTCATTAGCGTGCCTTAATCTCCTTTGCTTTGTACTGAAACACTTTTCCGCTCCATTTTAGCTTCTGACAGGTTAGCTCGGGCTTTTAATGGTGTAGGGAGACTTTTGCAGAGTTTAATTTTTCCCTTCTTTAATGCAGGTCCCGTCTTCACCTTCCCAGGTCATTATTTTTACAAATCCTGCCTCTGTAACTGATCTTCTTTGATTTCTATGTCCTTGTAGTAGAGATGTGCATTATGGTGGCCATTAACCATCGATAACCCTGCAAAAACACAAAAACTGTGAAGAAAATCATGGGCGGGGTGGTGAATGATGTGGAGGAGGAGAATGGTCGTGTAGGCGGTGACATGGCGGGGAACGATGCAAAGGAACAATGGAAATCTGTTCTGGCGGAGGTGGCGGTTTGCAGAGCGAAAAACGACGAGAAAACGTTAAACAACATGAAACGAACAAATTATATGCAATGGAACGGCAGCATGCACGGAGAATGCACGTGGAGATGACGTGGCAGGACCGGGCACAGTGGAAAAGTCAGCGGTGGGCGAACAAATCTGGACCATTGATCGTGGTGGAGATCAATGGCGGAGGACGACAGACGGTGGGCCAGGACCTAGACTATCGCGCGTGCAACTTCATTAAACATCGTGCATATTGGGCGGGCGATGGTCGTCGAATGGCTCCCTCCAGATCGGACGGTCAACGATAATTCGCTGAGCACCTGTGTCCAGAAGATAACGCGCGATGGATCGGGTTAACAGGCGGTTTTGGGAATGTACCGGAGGACACGCGGCGAAAGATGAGTGGAATCGCTGGGCTATGGGAGAAAACCGCCAAGCACGCGAGGGTGGTGCGAAATAAATTGGCGGTTTTGGAATAGTGCGTGGCGGGTCCACCGGTGGGAAAGGCTCCGAACCGTCGATCTGGCGGGGAAACGGACGGAGATGGCCCGACATGGAAAGAAGGCAGGGCAGACGCGGACGTTGTAGATTTAATGTCTGACGTCCGATCAATTGAGATCAACGGCCAATGCTGCGTCCGATGAACAAACGTGATAAGCGCCCCTTTGCTTTGGCGAGTGGTTACTGCGCTGGGTTATATGGAGGAGAAAAGGCGTGGGCCTAATGTGGAAGGGGCTAGGCCTATCATATGGTCGGAAGTGGGTTTTTAACCCATTTTCAATGGAATTCGTGATTTTTTGGCCCATTTCCAAAGTGTTTTAAGGCCAGCCAAGGGCAAGGGTAGGGAGATGGAGGGGAAATTTGGGAAACAAAGGGTGTGGGAAAAATTAGGAGGGGGTTTTGGAGGGGTTTGTGGGGCTGATAGGGAAAATCAAAAAGGGAAAGAGGGGTTTTGTCAAAGGGGAAAAGAGGTGAAAAGTGGTGTCTTGCAGGAGTATGAGGGGCAATGCAGGCCTTTTAGAAATGGATCAGCAGATAGGACTTATACAAGGAAAAGCACTCAGAGACTTCAAGGAGGATGGGTTTTCAGGGGAAAAGGCATTCCTTGAAGGCTCCACAATCATTTAGCCCCCAGCTTGCTTGCCAAGAATTTCATAGGGGGGCTAACAGTGGCTCCACATGGGGATGGCTTCTTCTTGAAGGAGTCAAGAAACCAGAAATGATCTTTGGAGTAGGCCAGATGCCTGCTGCTTTGCACATCCCTTTCTTTGATCAGCTGCCACAATATGAATCTGTTACATCAGCAGAAAACATTTTCCCAATCAAATCTACCTACCCAAGCTACAATCCTAACATTTTTTCTCCTTTAAGGGTGCATTTAAGCTAGCAGACCCTTTACACTTTATTCTCAAAACAAAAACAACCTATTCTAAATCTACCCTTATTGCTCCATGAGACCAAATTAGACTGTTGGTCTCACATGTCTCTCTACCTACACTACTACCTGCTAGGATTAGACTGTCTAGTAGGTTTCTTCTCCTATATTCTAAGACAGGAAATTGAAAAACAGCCAAGCCAGGATTAGATTTTCTGACTTGCTAGAGTGAGACAAAACTTTGAAGGCTTGGAATTTGAACTTTTGAAGTGTCCTTCTCTATTTGTGACTCAGATTTTGCGCATATTAGAGTCACTTCTTTCTTCATTTCAGCTCCAATTTTAATCATGTTAGAGCTGATTCTTCCTTTTTCTTTGCTGGTCCAGATTTTGGGCATGTTAGGACCAGCTGTCTTTCTTTCTTTGGCTCAGGTTTTGATCATATTAGAGCCAATATTTTGTGCTTTCATAGGTCCATGTTTTTAGCATGTTTGAACCTCTACCTTCTCTATTTTTGGAAACATTTTCTCTGTTTTCTTGAAAGTAAAACTGCAATGATATGTACAATGGAAATGGAACTGGAAATGAAAATTAGCAGAAGTAGTGTTTGAGCATCCTGCCATTGATAGGACCCCCAAACAGCTCTGTACCATCAGGTTCTTGTAAGAAAAATGCATTAGGACCCGCAGTGGCTTGGATGATATATGGACCTTTCCACAAGCTGTCAAACTTTCCATGTTTACCTTTGTCCTCCCTCCTTGAATCCCACTTCAGAACCTTGTCCCTGACTTTGAAACCTAAATATTTAGCTCTTTTTTCAAACTGTCTCTTTATGCTTTCCTGAACTTTGACATCTTGGCTATAAACTTGCTCCCTTGTCTCCTGCAGATGGATAGTTCCATTAATTCTTCTCACCATATTGTTTTCCTCTGTCTGGATCTCTTGAACAAGCTTAATCACTGGTACTCCTAGGCTGGTAGGAAAGACTACTTCTGTTCCATAGACAAGCTGGAATGGTGACATGCCAATAGATTTCTTCATGGTGAGCTTGTCAGCCCACAGAGCATGTACCAAATTTTTGTGCCATGACTTTTTTTTCTCTTCCAGCAGTTTCTTGATGATTGTAACTAGGCTTTTATTTGATGATTCAGCTAAGCCATTACCCTGGGGATAATAGGCAGTTGAATGACCAAGGGCTATTCCATACCTGTGACAGAAATCAATCATCCTCTTGGATCTGAAAGCAGCAGCATTGTCAGTGATTATTTTTCTTGGACAGCCAAACCAAGATAGGATGAAGTCTTCTAGGAACCTAATGATGATAGAGTCAGTGGCATTCCTAGTGGGTATGGCTTCTATCCACTTAGTGAAGTAATCTGTAGCAATTAGGATCCATTTATGTTGTCCAGAGGAGGCAGGATGAATCTCTCCTATAAAGTCTAGGCCCCATTGCATGAAGGGACCTTCTACGGTGATAGGTTGCAAAGGGAGGGGGAGGAGCTTTCTTCTGCCTTCAAAGATTTGACATTTTTGGCAGGAAAGAATCATTTTATGGACGTCATTGAAGAGAGTGGGCCAGTAATAGCCAGCCCTGAGTATTTTATTTGCAGTGGCTTTCCAACTCAAGTGGCCTCTACACTCCCCAGCATGGAATTCTTGTTTGATTCTTTCAGCTTCAATTTCAGATAAACATTTCAGTAATATGCCATTTGGATTTTTCCAATATAGACTCTCATTCAAAATGCAGTAATTTCTAGCTTTGAGTTTTATGAATCTGGCCTTGGTTTTGGACAGTTCTGGAGGGGCATTGAGATTGGGGAGCACGTAAATGATGTCAGAATACCAAGGAGAGTTCTGAAACTGCTCCTCAACATTTGGATGGGGCGATCCTTCCTGCTCATCTAAGGCATTTATCATGTTAATGTCAAGAGCCTGCAAGTTTGATTCAGCCATTAACTGGGCCAGTCCTTGACCTTTGATCAGCTTGGTGGGTTTTATTTCAAGGTCGTATTCCAAGATTGTAGCAATCCATTTGCCCCTTTTCCCATCAGGGTCCTGGGACAAGATATCTTTAACCACTATATTTGGGACATAGGCTATGGTGTGAGAATGCAGGATGTACACCCTAAAGTCTTTTAAGGCCTTTAGCAAGGCATAGGCCTGTTTTTCCATAATGTTGTACTTTAATGGTGCATCTCTTAGGGCTTTGCTGAAGAAGGCAATTGGCTGTTCGTTTCCTTCTGCGTTTTTTCTGCAGCAAGACTGCAGCTATTGTATGCTGGGAGGCAAATGAAAAGATCAGAAAATCTTTTGAGAAGTCAAGGCTGATCAGGATAGGAGCCTGAGTGAGTGCAAGCTTTACTGACTCAAAATATTTCTTGGCTTCAACAGTCCACTTAATTCCCGCACCTTTCTTCAACATATCAGTCATTTTCCTAAGGTGCTCAGCAAGATTGGGAATGAATCTCCTAAGGAAATTGATCTTCCCTATAAAGGACTGTAACTCCTTGATGTTTCTCGGATGTGTAATTTGAAGTATTCCCTCAACTCGATGTGGGTCTATCCTGATTCCTTTCTCAGATATAATGTGGCCAAGAAGTTTACCTTCTTGCAGCCCAAAAACAGTTTTCTTAGGATTTAAGGACAGACCGTACCTTCTACATTTTTCAAAAACTTTTCTCAGATGTTTCAGATGTTCCTCTTCAGTTTTAGAAAAGACAGTAAAATCATCTAAGTAGATAACTATGAAGTGTCCTATCTCATCTGAGAAAGCTATATCCATCGCTCTCTGGAAGGTAGCTCCAGCATTCATCAGCCCAAAGGGCATTTTCACATACATGAAGGTGCCCCATGGAGTGGTAAAAGATGTTTTGAGTTGATCTTCTGGGAGTACAAGGACTTGATTGTATCCTAAAAAACCATCAAGTAGGGAGATTCTCTTAGAGCCCACTACCTTCTGTAGGATATGCTCCATTCTGGGCAAGGGGTAGTTGTCTTTCAGGGAGGCTCTGTTGAGGTTTCTGAAGTCTATGCATAGTCTAATATCACCTGTTTTCTTTCTCATAGCCACTAAGTTTGACACCCAATCAGAAAACCTTACAGGACAATTATGCCTGCCTCATACATCTTCTTAATTTCCTTTTCTACTGCAGGCAATTGTTTTGGATTGATCCTACGGAGTTTCTGTTTGAAAGGCTTCTTATTTTCCTTTAGGGGTATCTTGTGTTGTATGATGTTGGTGTCATAGGCCTTTAAGTCTTCATAGCTCCATGCAAACACATCAATGAATTCCTTAAACAGGTCAATGTATTTGTTCTTCATGTTTACAGGTATAGACTTAGCCAGTTTGATCATTTTGGGCTTATCTTCAGCACCTATGTTGCATTCTTCTACATCTGAGTCTGCATGTTCTATAGTGGGATTTTTTGCCACGTCGTCAAAGTCAAAAAGGTCCTCTAGGGGTGCCAAGCCTTTGGGTATGTTCTTATCTTTGGCCTGCAACACCTCCATTTCCTCACTATCTGCGTTTTCACATTTTTTAGTCGAATTTCTAGCTTCTTCGGAAAAGGAGTTTATTTCTATGTTACAGGGTGTTTCTTGTTTATCTAGGGGATCCTCACTTGAGCAGCTGTCATCAGATCTTGAGTCTGAGTCAGAAAATTCAAACTCATTCCTACCCACTAGGAAATCTTCGATCTGTTTGTCTCCTTCAAAGACCTGCCAGTATTTTTCATTGTCTGGCACTGCAGGTCTGAACTTGGTTTGGATGATGATTTTTTGGTCGAGGGGAGTCTTAGGATATGAACTAGCCAGGCAAGCTAATCCATTTGCAATGACGTTTTGATTCCTGGGAACGAACACCAACTCATATTCAGCAAATTTTTTTAATAAATCCAGAGTTTCGTTCCGGTATGCTCTTAACCTGGGGTGTTTCGTTGTATATTCACCATTCACTTGTTTGAATACTAACTCAGAGTCTCCTCTCACAGCTATCCTATGGGCTCCTAAATTTTTCAATAGATTCAGACCCAGGATGAGAGCCTCATATTCTGCAATATTATTTGTGCATTTGAAATGCAGATTCACAGCATGGCTCTCTGCATGATCATTTTCTGTGTTACGTAGCCACACCCCTACCCCATCATTTTGTCTAGTACAGGACCCATCGAAGTTCATTTCCCACAGTGGTTCGCCATTATGTTGTGTTGGGGAGCCTGTACTAGGTTGTGGGTTATCTTGTTCTTCATGACATGTGTGGAGTTCAGAAAGTTGGCTATCCTGCTGTTTACGTTCTGTTTCTATTTCAGATTCGCTCAGAGTTTCGTTTTCAGTACTCTGCCCATGGTTTTATTCATCTTATTCTTCTAGGGTAGCCATTATGCCAAAATCCATGGGCTCTACGTCCTTACTTGTATTTCTGCACTCAGATTCTGGCTCTTCTAAGGATTGGTCGTTATAAAGAATGAAAGAATCCAGATCTGTGTGTACAGAGTATAATGGTGAATTTTCAAGCTTTTCGGGGCTACTGACTAGGAATTTCATCTGGGACTCTCTATACAGTCTTCTAAGTTGGCCAAATATAGGGATAGTGGCATATGAGCCATCCATCTGCATCGTTCCTTGCAGTTTGGCTCCCCATGATCTTGACAATAGCATGCCATACTTGGGTGGCACATCTGCCACCACCACATCCATGATTATACATTTAGCTGGGATCTGGGTCAAACTCACACATAAGTCTTTGATTAGACCTAGGCATTTTACTCTGCTAGAGTCGAACGAATATAGATCTTTGTAAGGTCATGTTATCTCTAGGCCTAGATTTTCCATCACTACCTTAGGCATTAAATTGTGTGATGCTCCAGAATCGTGCATGGCATTGTGGAGAATTTTGTCATGAATGTTAAGACTGATATAGAAAGGTGGAACTACCCCTTCCTGAAACTTTCCCTCAATCTTTGGACCGAACAGCAGGGCAGGTTGATCATCATTCAAATTTACAGTATCATTGTTTTCCCCTAGATTCAATGCTTTCAAAATTTGGCCTTTATATACATTCTGAGTGGCCATCTCAAAATAATGGTACAGAGATTTTGATTTTGGCAATCTCACTTTCCAAATTGAAAGTGGATTGACTCTTGGAAATGCTTGACTCTGTTTTATTTGCTACTGCCTTAGTAGCTGTATCAGTTTGTGATTTCTCACTATGTACAAGGTCAGGAATCATTTTATCAGGAGCACTAACTATAGTGCTAGTGCGGCTGGTTGGTTGGCTTTGTTTTTCAGTGTCTTGGTTGTCTTTCTCCTTATGTTTACCAGAACTTTTAGCTGCTGATTTGTTATTTGGAGCAGATGCTTTAGAAGTTTTAACAGGTCTTTTCTTGATGGTAACCTCAGGAGCTTTGGTTTTGGAAGTATCTTGGCTCTTTTTGCTCCTAATTTCGTATTGCTCTCTGACCTACATCATGGCATTTTCGAATCCTAATTTGTAATCCTCAGTTTCTAACCATTCCTCATCCCAGTATGAAGGTGAGGGCTGACCTTCTTCCGAATCACAGTTAAGGACTGAGTCTTTTGTTTCGAACATGTTTACTGTATTCCCTTCAGATTCTTCAATGATCCCCTCATCTTCATCTAAAAAAATTTCTTGGAATGGGGGAATAATTTGTTGATCTGACTCTCTTTGTCTGTTGGGAGCAGCATTGTTCCTTCTAACATTCTGGTTCTGGTTTTGGTTTCTGTTTTGGAAAACCATTCTTTTTATCATTTGTTGTAGCTCCTACATGTTTTTAGACAGTCTATCGTATTTGGGATCAGATGTGGAGGCTATGTTGTCATCCCTATATGTTACCCTTTTTTCAGCTTTTAATCTTGCCCTTTTTTCCATCAAGTTTTCTTCTATGGTTATGGCTCCTTTCTGCATGTCCTCCAGTGTGGTGTACTCTTTATCTCTAAGCTCGTAGGCCATGTTAGCATTAAATCCATCAGGATATTTAGCTAGGGCCATCCCTTGTGGCAGTTTCATGTGTGGAGGGAGAGCATTGTAAATGCTGTTGAATCTAGTGGTGTACTCGTGGACACTCTCTCCCACGTTCCTCTTAAGGGACATGTAGTCTGCTAGGAGATGGCGAGGGTTTTCTCTAACCTCCCATTTGTTTATGAAGGTCTGGTATAATGCAGGGAGATCTTGAATACTGCCAGGAGGTAAAATTTTAAACCATTTCTTTACATCACCCCCTAAGCTTTGGGAAAAGATTCTCATTTTAATTGTTTCATCATCAATTTCCATATAGTCAAAAGAATCCTCCATCTTATCTACATGTTGTTGAGCTGTGATGGATTCTTTAGTGGTGAAGTGTGGGATTTTAGACTGATAATCATTGGGCAAGGGTAACAAGGGTTGAGGTAAGAGCAAAGGCGCATACCAAGCTGCCATGATAATGTTCTGATGAGGTATAGGGTTGGCTTGAGCAGCTGGTATTTGGATGATAGGGATATTAGGACCAGTAGAAGTTTGCTGAGCAGATCTAGGGTGGGAGAGCCCCAAGTTTTGAATAAAGTGAATGTCAGGCGGTGTAGATGGAGGGGTTCCTCTGTCCCTAGTTTGTTGACCACTATGAGATGGTGTACTATGAGACTCAAGGTCTTGCTGGTCTAGGTGATTGAATGACCTAGTGTTTGGTAGTCTATTAGGTAAGTCTAGGTCAGGGAGAAAATGTGATAGAGATGCTAGGTCTTCTGGTGCAGAATTAGCTCTATGTATGTGGCCAGGAATAGTTGGTCTTTTAGGTGTAGGAGCTCCCTTGAGGATACTCTCCGGATTGTCAACTATTTCAGGTGGATCAGGGTTGGGATAAGCTCTTGTGTGAATGGTTCTGAAAGCTAGAATGTTGTTTCCTAGCCAAGCAGCTTAACCCTACTTGTTACTTCTACTGTGGTTGATGTTGTCTCAAAGGCTGGTCTCCCAGTGGAGTCTGATTGTGAAACCAAGATAATCAGCAGGCCTTTTGATCACCAGTGGAGTCTTTTCATTTAGGAACAATGGAGTCGCCAGGTGGAGGGTTAGGGTGTATCCAAGGGATCACACTCTCCACCATAGTGCTCAGGCACTATCACCTTTCAGGAATCTCCTCAAAAACAGCAAGCTCCAACCAGAGATTGACTGGGAGGGCGTTTACCAGATATGTCACCTCCGAAGAGGGTGAGATCCGGAGGCTACCTGGCCCTTTCCAGGCTATGTCTAAGAGTGTGGTGGATATCAATAGTGGAGGCTGAATCGAGAAAGGAGTGACTTACTGTCAACCTAACCAGAGTTCTAAGTTTCTGAAATTATTGATGTAGTGAGATGGAAATCATTCAGAACTCCCCAGTGGAGTCGCCATTATGTTGGGGTTCCCATGTTTTGGCCAGGTTGACAAGACCAAAAGATGAGACAACATAGAATGACTTTCAGACCTTAGGATCTAGCCCTCCTAGGTCCAGAGAGGGATCTCTCTATATGAGTCAAAGGATATGTCTTTGAAGCTCTAAGTTGTGATTTTAGGCTAGTTATAAGCTCAGGGTTGTTGGTTTGATTGTTTATGTTTGGTTGCTGGGAATCAGGAAAGGAAGGTCCAATATAAGACAAGGATGGGCAAAGAGGAAATTTAAACAAAGATAGATAATCCAGAGAACATCAAGGCCATTGGGCTATGGATTCAAGAAAGGATTTATTTGTGTTCAATGTGCAAGCTTCCAGTTGGGCTAGTCATCTAGAGCATCTGGATCTTAAAGGATGATTGGTGAGATGGAACATTAAGGACTGAAAATACATAAAGGAGAACCAACCAACTCTGTCTATAGATCAGGTCAGAGGTCATTTAACTCCAGACCTGCTTGGACAAAATCAGAGGTAGGACAAGGGATCTTAGAAAGGCCTAATTGGGATGGAAAGATCCTAGAGAGGCATAGACAAGGTTCTAGACCCCCCAGCGTTCTCAACACATCCAACTAAATCCTAACAAGAACATCTGAACATAGATTCCATTAATTCATACATCGGAGAGCAGGCAATAACATCCACTACACTGGTTAAATCATTTGAAATCAATATTCAGATACACATATAAGCAGAAAACATAAAGGGCTAGGAGAGCATCAACATAAGGTACCTATCAAGGGTAAATCTTATGCCAAACTTCTGATGCGAGCCAATAGAAATGGAATGAAATGAAATCATACACAGGGATAAGAAAACATCACCAGCTGCTTTAGATCAGGATCCAAAGAAACATGCTTGTCATATTAAAAACAACACCAATCAGGTACATCATAGCCCATAGCTTGAACATTCAGTCTGAATACATCATATCTCAGCCTATCTTACAATGTTACACAGAGAACTTGTCTCAAGAGGAAAATTCTTGCGTTTCACTGATATCTCATCAACAACTTTTACAATCTTTTCCTTCTGTTCTTTATAGCTGAGGATGAACAAAAGATCGGCTGAGGGGGTAGGTGAACACTAAAAGTAACATTAAATACAAAAATGAATGCAAGGCCGAAACCCATTCTGTTTAGATGTTGTGTATTTAGTCTATGTCACCTCCCTTGTGAAAGAGTGATTTCTCCAGATATGATCTTGACATATTTTGGCTGTAGTACTCCTGGTGCATCGAACGAAAATGAAATAAACTATTAAGAGGTCTGTCATATAAATGCTCCAGAGGCTTTGAACTGTTGTTAGGGTGGAAATTCCTTTAGGGACATTGTGCATAATAAAATCTGTATGGACGACCTGTACTTGATGAAGAAAAACATTCTACTGATGAATAAACCCTGATGTTACCTTTTGCTTGTGCTCAGGGCCTTTCGGTCGATCCTCGGGGTCTTCAACTGGTGCTTTGCCTTCTAAACCACTGATTTAAGGTTCAAGATCTTCATTAGTGCACCTTAATCTCTTTTTCTTTGTACTGAAACACTTTGCCACTCCATTTTAGCTTCTAACAGGTTAGCTCGGGCTTTTAATGGCGTAGGGAGACTTTTGCAGAGTTTAATTTTTCCCTTCTTTAATGCAAGTCCCATCTTCACCTTCCCAGGTCATTCTTTTTACAAATCCTGCCTCTGTAACTGATCTTCTTTGATTTCTCTATCCTTGTAGCAGAGATGTGCATTATGGCGGCCATTAACCACCGATAACCCTGCAAAAACACAAAAACTGTGAAGAAAATCATGGGCGGGGTGGTGAATGATGTGGAGGAGGAGAATGGTCGTGTAGGCGGTGACATGGCGGGGAACGATGCAGAGGTACAATGGAAATCTGTTCTGGCGGAGGTGGTGGTCTGCAGAGCGAAAAATGACGAGAAAACGTTAAACAACACAAAACGAACAAATTATATGCAATGGAACGGGAGCATGCACGGAGAATGCACGTGGAGATGACATGGTGGGACCGGGGACAGTGGAAAAGTCAGCAGCGGGAGAACAAATCTAGACCGTTGATCGTGGCAGAGATCAACGGTGGAGGACGACGGACGGCGGGCCAGGACCTGGACTATCACGCGTGCAACTTCATTAAACATCGTGCATCTTGGGCGGGCGATGGTCGTCAGATGGCCCGCTCCAGATCAGACAGTCAACGATAATTTCGCTGAGCACCTGTGTCTGGAAGATAATGCGCGATGGATCGGGTTAACGGGCGATTTTGGGAACGTACCGGAGGACATGCGGCAAAAGATGAGTGGAATCGCTAGGCTATGGGAGAAAACCGCCAAGCACGCGAGGGTGGTGCGAAATAAACCGGCGATTTTGGAATAGTGCGTGGCAGGGTCCACCGGCGAGAAAGGCTCCAGACCGTCGATCTGGCGGGGAAATGGACAGCGATGGCCCAGCATGGAAAGAAGGCGGGGCAGACGCGAACGCTGGAGTTTTAACGTCTGTCGTCCGATCAATTGAGATCAACGGCCAACGCTGCGTCCGATGAAAAAACGTGATAAGCTCCCCTTTGCTTTGGTGAGTGGTTATTGCGCTGGGTTATATGGAGGAGAAAAGGCGCGGGGCTAATGCGGAAGGGGCTAGGCCTATCATATGGTCGGAAGTGGGTTTTTAACCCATTTTCAATGGAATTCGTGATTTTTTGGCCCATTTCCAAAGTGTTTTAAGGCCAGCTAAGGGCAATGGTAGGGAGATGGAGGGAAAATTTGGGAAACAAAGGGTGTGGGCAGAATTAGGAGGGGGTTTTGGAGGGGTTTGTGGCGCTGATAGGGAAAATCAGAAAGGGAAAGAGGGGTTTTGTCAAAGGGGAAAAGAGGTGAAAAGTGGTGTCTTGCAGGAGTATAAGGGGCAATGCAGGCCTTTTAGAAATGGATCAGCAGATAGGACTTATACAAGGCAAAGCACTCAGAGACTTCAAGGAGGATGGGTTTTCAGGGGAAAGGGCATTCCTTGAAGGCTCCACAATCATCTAGCCCCCAGCTTGCTTGCCAAGAATTTCATAGGGGGGCTAACACTCTCCTTTACCATCAATAAAAGGAGGCTCAAACAATCTCAAATTCTCAACATTGACGACATAATATATTTGCATATAAGGAGGCAAATCTAGCTTAAATGCATTAGTACCAATATTTTTCCAAAATTTTAAATGGACCATAATAGTTTGGGTTGAGATTTTCACCTTCCCCTTACAATATTTCTTTGCAGATATATAACCAAACTTCATCTCCAACATGGAATTTGTGATCAACATGGTGTTTTTCATGCCTTGCCTTGTAACTGCTTTGACTCTTTTCAAGTTTCTCTTGTACTGTGTGATGTATCAACTAAATTTTCTCAATGAAATTCCTTGCCTTATCTATCTCACTCTGACCATCTACATATTTATCTTTATCAAAGATGAAGTCCAAAGGAAATCTTGGAAAGTAACCATAACATGCCTCAAATGGCAATGTGTTTGTGGAGTAATTCTTTACCCTTTTGTATGCATGTTGAATGTAATGCAACTCTTCTTCCCACAACTTGGGATGCTTGCTGCAAAAACCTCTAAGAAGATGAATGACTATCCTATTAACCACCTTGGTCTAACCATCTATTTGCGGATGAAATTATGTACTCTTCTTCAACTTTGTGTCCATCATGTCCCATAATTTTGACCAAAAATTCTGAACAAATCGAGAATCTAAATCACTTACAATAGAAGAAGGAAGAAAAAAAATGAACCCATACATTTTGAAAGAAAACATTAGCAGTTTGTTCAGCTTTAATTTTTTTCTTACATGGCATCAAAAGAAACATTTTGCTGAACCTATCTATGACAACATACAAGTAATCATGAACTTTCCTTGACATAGGAATACCACCTACAAAATCCATTGAGATATTCTCCCAAGGATGTGAAGGAACCAGAAGTGGAGTGTACAATCCAAATTTCCTATTACTAGGCTTAATTTTTGCACATAAATAACATCTTCTAATAAAACGAGATACACTATCAATCATGTGTGGCCAATAACAATACCTTTGGAGATTCACTACTGTCTTGCCTACACTGAAATATCCAGCAATCAATGATGTGTGTGCCTCCCTTATGATAATGTTTCTTTCTCTCTATGGTATACATAACGTGCCTAATTGATACAAAAAATTGTTATGCACATGATAATCTAACTCTTGATTTTGGTTTCCTTGACTCAAGCTTTCATACACATCTTGAAAATCACTATCATATGCATATTGTTCAATGTAACTGTCATGCATAATTTAATTGTGCTTGAGTATTATAGGTGAATTTACAATAGGCCTAGAAACCATATCAGCGAAATTATTGTAGATTCCCTTTTTTTAACAGAAAATGAAATGAAATTGTTGTATAAATCCCATCCATCTGAAATGTCTTGATTGTTGCAGCATTGACTGTGATTGTAAGCACTGCAATGGATGATGGTCAATATGGATAATGGTCTCTATCCCCATCTAATAGTACTTCCATTTATTTACACTTTGTACAATGCATATAACTCTTTATCATAGGTGGGATAATTAGTCTCAACTTCATTAAAAATTTCAGAATTAAAAAAAATAGGCTTACCATGTTGCATGAGCACTACTCCCATAGCATAATCACTTGCCTCTATTTGGATCTAAAATGGTTTTCCAAGATCCTGAAGAGCCAATACTGGTGCTGAACTTATATTTTTATTTAAATAATAAAATGATTTTTTTGTACATCTCCCCAGTGGAATACTTTCTTGACACTTGTCAATGCATGTAGCAGAGCTGTAATGGAAGAAAAATTAGCAATTAATATCCTCCAATACTGTGTTGCCCCTACAAAGCTTCTTACCTCTCTAACTGTATTGGGCTTGGGCCAATTCAGAATGACCTATACTTTGGAAGGGTCTATAGTCAACTCACATCCTCCAACAATGTGTCCCAAATACACTAAAGAAGTCTTACCAAACTTGCACTTCGACATCTTTAAAAATAATTGCTCTTTTTTTAAGACATCAAGTACCTTGTTCACATGCATGACATGTTCTTCTCCTCATTTTTTTAATATAAGCATTTCATATAAGTAAAAAATGACGAATTCATATAAAAATGGTCTAAGTACATCATTGATGACTCTCATGAAGGTAGTTGGAGCATTTGTTAGACCAAATGGCATAACTAACCACTCAAACAATCCTTGT
Organism: Pinus albicaulis; assembly: GCA_034641835.2. Taxonomy (NCBI): domain Eukaryota; kingdom Viridiplantae; phylum Streptophyta; class Pinopsida; order Pinales; family Pinaceae; genus Pinus; species Pinus albicaulis. The sequence goes on along the minus strand of CM076576.1, from coordinate 690,085,635 downwards.
CTAGTTTTGAAAGTGGTTTTCCAAATGTCCCCTTCAGTGATTCTAACTTGATTATAACTACTTCGCAAGTCTAACTTAGTGAAATATCTTACATACTTTAAATTATCTAGCAAATCATCAATGTGTGGGAGTGGGTAGCAATTATTTATCGTGATTTTATTTAGTGCATGGAAATCTATTCACATGCGCCAAGTCTCATCCTTCTTTGGTACCAAAACAATTGGTGAACCACATGGCTAAGTAGATGGGCATATGATACCTTTGTTCAACAATTCTTGAATTTTCTTCTTTATTTCCAAACTCTCCATAATTTACATGCAATACATACCAATGTTTGGAAGTGGAACATCCTGCTGAATTACCCTCTTGGGAGGTAACCCATTTGGTTCTTGAAACATCTCACCATGCTGACTTAACACATCAAAAAAATCAGATTTTAATTTTTCATCACATCCTTTGAAATATTCATAGTCAACATCATCCTTTTTCTTGATCATGAGAAGCACAAAAATTTTACTTGCATTAACTAGCCTCTTCATTTTCCATGCATTAACTAAAGAAATATTCAGTTTCTTGCAATGAGATCTCACAATATACTCCACCCCATCCTTAAGAAAATTATATTTGTTATCATGGGGATAAAACACCGCTTTCCTGTCATACAAATATGGAATTCCCAAGATAATCCTGGAAATGTCAAGTGGAACCACATCTAAATCGACTTCATCAACAAAGTTTGCAGTAATAGAAAATGTAAATATGCATTTCCTTGTAGCTTGTAAATTTGCATTCTTAACTATCCAACATAAAGGGTATGGTTTATGATGTGGTATAGTTTCAAGGTTAATATTTTTGACCAAGTCTTCTAAAATCAAGTTTGCTTGTGACCCACTATCAAACAATGCATCAATATTTGTATGATTTGAAATCACTTTAACATGGAACAATTATATCCATGTATCTTCATTTGGAGTGTTGTTGTGACTATTTGAGGAACTAGTACCTACTATGGCTTTCTTTCCTTTGTTAACCATGGCGATTATCTTGGTTTTATATCCTGAATCATATTCAAGAGCTTGTTGTGTGGTTGTAGTAATGTTTTTTTTCCATTCGTTATTTGGTTTCTTTGGCCTTAGTTCAGGATGTAGCTTCCAATAGTGGGCTTCATCATGACCCTCTTTGGAACAATGTTTGCATGTATTTTTCTCCCCTTATTTCTTGATGCTTTCATTCTTCTTTCCCTCCCATTTTTTTCCATTCTATTTTCCCTTACCGTTGAATCACTTCTTCTTGCTACCCTCTTCCTGAATTTTCTTTCCCCTTGCTTCAAGATGTGTGGTTTGCACACATACTTCATCTAAGTTGTTTGGGTTAAAAATAAGGATAGTATGTTTCAAGTAGGAATGTAAACCGCCATTATATTTCAAGAGTGTGTCTTGTGAATTGAAGTTTACTCCTAACAATAAAGCCCTCTTTCTAAACTCTCGAGTGTACTCTTGAACAGTTTGGCCTTTGAGTTGCCTAAAATTTTTCCAACTCATTATTGAATTTTGCATATAGGCTAATGGATAAAAATGTCTTTTAATGGAAGAAATGAATTCAACCCAATAAATGGATATCTTACCATGAATTCGCATTTCCTCTTGAGTCTTTGCCTCCCGCCAAACTAGTGTTGCTCCTTCTAGCCTTAATGAAGCTAACTAGATCTTTATGTATTCCTCTTATAGATTTTGAATTCTGAAGTATTCTTCCAATTGACGTATCCAATTTTCTAGCGTCCTTTCATTTACCTCACCATTGTACAAGGGAAGTTCAAACTTGATGTCCAACTTGAGTAATGGAGTTTTTCCTTTTGGGATTTTTGAATGAGTGTGGGTGGTTTTTGTGGTGGATGTGGAAGATGAAGATGCTGATGAAGATGATGATGGTAGATATGGAGGTGGCTTTCCTCCACTACCTTTCAAACTCTTCTCTTCATCCTTCTTACCATCTGAAGATCCTTCTCCATGTGGAGGCTTAGAACCTTCTCCTTCTCTTTCTACAGTGAATGCATCAAACATGATTTTAACCATTATTTGTATGTCTTTGAAGTCTCCCTTGACATCCTCTTCTTCTGAATGTCCATGAGTCTCTCCAACCACTGACATAATAGCTAAGGATTCGAGCTCAACCTCCGATGCTTGTACCTCTTCAATCACTTCAGCTTCTTGTGCAATTTGTACCTCTTCAATCTCAACTGTTGGAGATGGAACTTGAGGTGCTTCAAGTGTAGTTTTGAAAGGAAATTTGGGTGAATATGATGCTCTCTCAGCTCTCTTTCTCCTTTTCCTAATCTCAGGACTAACAACCAATATCTTCCCTTCTCCTCTCTGCAACTTAAACCTTGTCAACATCACAAAATTGAAACTATTAAAACCGTTCTTGCACAATATCAAGAAAATCAAGCAATAAACCTTTAGCAACCTTGTGCTCTGATACCAAATTGATCTGAAACTGATTTTTAGTTAATTTTGTGCTAATATTAGTTTCATAATTAACATGAAAGTGCATTGGTTTTCTTACCATACAATGGTTTATACCTGTGTTTATGAGTGACAATTCATTAAACTTGAGGAGATTAAGTGTATTTCATGAACTTAAAAGCATGGAAACTCAATGCTCACCTACAACATAATAAAACACAACAAGCACAAATAACAGAGGCAAACACACATGTTTCTTATGAAGGAGTTCACCCCTCCTGGGCTACATCTCCTTGGTCCAGCTTTGTAGTGTGGGCCTTTTTATTAGCTTCAATTGTGAAAAACTTTTGTTTACATTCTCCTGTTTCCTTTGCAACCTGCTCCAATGGCTCCAAAACATCAAAATATACTAAGAATGACTCTTCCTGAGTAAAAATTGGTAGAAAATTGCCTTTATTATGGCAAAATCAATTTTTCCTCTTTTTTCTCCACTAAATCTAGAAGCCCGCCAGTTAACTCCACTAAATGTGGAGTTTTTCCAAATTTGATGCACTCTGCAAACCTATTGCCAATTTAATCACGTGGATAATTTAAGATAAGTGAGGATTACAGTTAAGATAAGCACAGTTTAATGCGCCAAGCACGTTTTGTGCTTAAGATCGATGCTTGCTCACGGAGTAGAGTCACATGGAGAGGGGATTGCCCAACGGTGGATACATTATAGTTTAAACAGTTCCATGATCCTTCATATAATTAGGAACATGTAGTATTCTATTGGTAAAGCTCAGCCGTGGTATGGGGGAGGTCACGAGGTCGACCCCGACCTTCGCCCCTCCATGGTGTTAATGCATTTTTTGCAGAATATATAATATAGTTCGGAATTTACATAAGAATTTGGATTATAATGTTGATATGTTGATACATATATATGTTCCATTCGAATATGGTTTCGGCCAATAGTTCCAACCTTTGATAAAATAAATATGCGACCAAGATTTGACCTTGCAATAAAATTGTATGCGCCTTTTAACCTTGCCATGGGGGGGCATGTGGCAGCCTTCAACTGCACCACGTGGTCCTTCTCCATTGGCCCAAAAGAATTCACCATAATAATAATAATAATAATAAACCATAGTAGAAATTTCTAACTTAGGATTAGGAGGAAAAATTAAACTTCCCCAAGTAACATTGGTGAATCTGATTCCAACCCTTGCCATAGTGTCATTGGATGAAAACTGGAGAATATTCCATGAAGATTTCTAAAGTGATGATTGGACCTGGCAATTCATCAGTTTGTCACTGTTCTGAACAATTTTTACCTGTTTGGGAAAATGAACAACAGACTATAACTCACTCATACAAACTTGGATTTTAATCAAACGAGTTGTGTTGGAATCCTGGTGACGAACTCTATCCGGTTTTTTAGGTCTGAAGCATTTCTGAGCACTTTCATGTTTTAGCTAAATACTAAGCTCATGATCACAAAAATATATTGTTTTGGAAAATAGATTCTTGAGGTGTTGAGTTTCACTTATGGAATTACTGATGATACCCTTGAACACTTATGAAAAACGTTTATAAGACTCTTTTTCATTCTGAACTCCAAACACTTTGTAATTAATATATTTTACTATATTATCTTATTTTATTTTGGATATGATCTGAAAGGACTGTAGCAGATTGATGTGCTAAGTGTATTTTCAGTGATAAAATATGTGCATACTTGTCTCCATAGTTTGCTTAAGTATTGAGGATTTTAACCATGAATTGTAAGTGATTTTAGAGAATTGAAAACATGAAATAAGAGAAAATAACACTGAACAACAATGTATAACATAAAAATAAAACCACACATAACATTTACACAGAAGGCATGATGAAGCAGTTCACCCCTCCTGGGCTACATCTACTGGTCCAACTCCCAATGACATGTCCATCTTTCATTATGCTCAAAAATTTGCAAATGCATGTGCTTATAGGCCTCTAATGGCTATTTTCTCTGCACCAATGGCTCCAGAATGCTCCAATTATTCTAGATAGACTCTTCATTCACCCCAATTGGGCGAAAATTGACTCTCCAAGTCATTTTCCCAGTAACTCCTAGAAAATCTCCACTAACTGTGGAGAAATCCACCTAATTGCATTTACATTTGGAAATTTCCGAATATTTTGGGGCGCTACTAATTCTCCACCTGTTCTAAACCGTAACATTTAAATTTAACTATTAAGGGGAGGGGGTGGCCACATTCCAACCCGCGAAACCTCGTGGTTGCATTTACGTCGAGCGGAACTGTAGGTGATAACTGTGGTAGAACCATTTTAAACTCATGTTAAAGGTTGTGTTAACCGAAATCATTTTCATTAACCATGCGGAGTGGTAGCACAAAAAACACCATGTGATAGGTTTAAAAAATGAAACAATTTCGGAATAATGTTGTCGGAGTTGTCGTTGCAAGAACCCTGCCACGTGATAAGTTTGAACTTTGAAACAATTTGTGATAACCCCCGAGCGGATAACCTTAACGGTTTGATGTTGAGGTTGGTTACAAATTTCATGTGACTACGCTTAATGGACCGCCAGCGGTCCCAACACCCATATGCATAAGTTCTAAACCTTAAATATATTTGATCGACTAATATAGTTAAGAACCATTGTAGCGTGGGAAGTTAAGTTCCGTGGATGGCATGCCGAATGTCGCGGGGTCGAGCCCTGCAGACCTCCAATAAATTTTACACTACCACTAAGGGGACACGTGGTAGCCTCAGGGCTTGCCACGTGTCACCCTCCCATTGTTCCATCAAATATAATGTACAATTCCAACATCAAATCACAATGAGACACTTGTTCACTTTTGACTTCTCTGAGAAAATGGATATTCTTCGAAATATTCCTTTTTTCTGATTGTGCACCGTGCATGCTGGCTGGCATCCTAGTCAACCTGTCGCAAAATTTAGTTGTTTGGTAAATCAATCAGAACATGATATTTCCCTCATACGACATCAGTTTTACGAACCATTCATGGCACCGGAATCAGGAAGACGAGATCTACACAACCATTCTAGTTTCCACCCAATCCTGTAACTTTAAATATTGAGAAAAATTTATGAAATCCTAATCACACCTCCCCATTGGAAAGTTGTTTGAACCCAAAATACTTTGATTACCTGTTCAGTAGATGAGGGTACAAATCCCTCACCTTTCCAACTTCCATCCACATTGCCTTGCTTGACTTACTGCCTTTGAGCCCAACTCGAAGGTAGTCAACACTTCCGCTCTTGGATGCTCTTGTCCTCCTATCAAGAATTGTACCTTCCTTGAGCTCATCCAAAAATTCTAGTAGGAAATATTCAATAGAAGGCAGCTGAACATCAATTCCTTGATCATCGATCAAAGTTGGCTCATAAAAACATAAATTTTCAACATTAACAACTGAGTACATTTGCATATATGAAGGCAAGTCAAGTCGAAATGAATTGTTACCAACATTCTTTATGATCTTGAATGGACCATAGCAAATGGGTTTGAGATTTTTACCTTCCCCTTGCATCCTTTCTTTGCTTATGTGCAACCATACCTCATCTCCTTCTTGAAACATGTGATCAACTCTATGTTTGTCATGCCTCTCCTTGTATTTTCTTTGACTTTTCTCAAGATGTTCTTGAACTTGTTTATGTATAATCTGAATTTTCTCAATGAAATTTCGAGCCTTGTCAATATCACGATGCCCATCAATTGCAACATCCTTCTCAAAGATGAATTCTAATTCCGATTTTGGAAAATACCCAAAGCACACTTCAAAAGGTGATGTATTTGTAGAAGACTGCTTTTCTTGGTTGTAAGCGTGCTGAATGTAATGTAGTTGATCATCCCACAAATTGGGATGTTTACTGCAATATCCTCTCAATAGATGCACAACGGTTTCATTCACCACCTCGGTTTGGCCATCAGTTTGCGGAAGAAAATCAATACTCTTTTTGAACTTTGTGTCCATCATACTCCAAATATTGGACAAGACATTCCCAATGAACCTGGAATCTCTATCACTAATAATAGAATTTGGAAATCCATAATGAACCCATACATGTTGAAAATAAAGTTCAACACTTTTTTCAGCAGTAATGGTTTTCTTACATGGCATAAGTATACATATTTTACTGAATCTATCCACAACTACATAAAGATAATCATGTTATTTTCTTGACATAGGTAGACCTCCAACAAAGTCCATGGAGACACTTTCCCATGGCCTTGATGGTACCGGTAGTGGCATGTATAAACCAAGCTTCGTATTACTAGGCTTGCTTGTTGCACACATAGAACAACCTCTTATAAAATGTGACACACTATCTATCATGCAAGGCCAATAACAATACCTCTGTAGATGAGCCACTATTTTTCTTACCCCAAAGTGTCTAGCTATAAGAGATGAATGAGATTCTCTCATGACACTTAGCCTTCTCCTTGTGGTATACACAGTTTGCCCAAATGAAACATCAAATTGTTATGCATGTGATAACCATTTTCTTCAACTTGATTCCCTTCACTCAAACTAGCATACACATCTTGAAAATCAACATCATGTGCATATTGTTCTATGTATCTCTCATGTACAATGGGATCATTTTTTAGTAAAGTAGAAGCACTTATAATTGGTATTGAAAGAATATCAACAAATTTATTGAAAATACCTTTCTCATACCTTATAACCAAGTGAAACTGTTGAAGAAATCTCATCCACCTGAAATGTCGTGATTTCTGCAATTTTGTTTGCGACTGCAAGTACTGTAATGGTTGGTGATCAGTAGGTATAATCATCTCTTTACCCATCAAGTAGTGTTTCCACTTCTTGGCATTTTGTACCAAAGCATACAATAATCTGCCATATGTAGGATAATTAGTTACAACACCATTGAATGTTTCAGAATGAAAAGCGATAGGCTTACCATGCTGCAAAAGAACTACACCCATGGAATAATCTCTAGCATCAGTTTGTATCTCGAATGGCTGTCTCAAATTTGGTAATGCAAGGATTGGAGCTGAATTGATCTTGTATTTTAAAGCTCCAAAAGATTGTTACTGTTTTCCTCCCCATTGGAAGCCTTTCTTCACACTTGTCACTGCATACATAGGAGCTGCAATGGCAGAAAAGTTAGTAATAAACTTTCTCCAATACTGAGCTGCACCTAAGAAAATTCTTACCTCGGTTACTATTTTGGGAGTGGACCAACTCACAATGGTTTCCACTTTAGAAGGATCAATTCTCAACTCGCCTCCTCCTACAATGTGTCCCCAATAAACCAAATAAGTCTTTCCAAACTCACACTTTGACATCTTAAGAAACAATTTCTCTTTCTTCAAAACATCAAGCACCCTATTCACATGCAAGACATGTTATTCTCTTGTTTTTCTGAAAATCAATATGTCATCTAAATAAACAATCACAAAGTCATCAAGAAATGTACGCAAAACACTATCCATAACACACATGAAAGTTTTCGATGTAGAAATTATATGCACTAAGCATGCATATGTCCAAGATCCACCTGATCTCACACTATTTAACTTTATGCAAGATACTAAATCTATTCCACTTGTTAATATTTTGTGGAAAAATTAATTGCACACACATGTGAAGCATAAAAAAAAATATTCAATCGCACATAACACAATTTTTAACCGGGAAAGCCTGAAGCTGAAAACCCCAACTATATATTATGTAACATGGAGATCATATGACAATCTCATACAAGCATACAAAGCTTATCACAAGCTCTCAGTACAGTACAATCGTCATACACTAATCAGGCCCAATCTTGCAAATCCATGCACCGATCTATGCCACCTGCTAGGCTACCTCCACTGCGCAATCTCTGCTAAAGAATAGCTGTGAATGAATTTGAATCACTCCATACTTGAGTGTGCAATCCTCATTGGCATCTCCACTGAGTGTTGGATGCAATCAATGCATCACTATAGTCACAACAGATAGTCTATCTTGGCCTTTCACCTATCTCTCCACTGGTCTCCACTGAAACTGCCATGCACTATAGTTAACTGATGTATTTTTCAGTTGATTAATGAATTATTATTTGTGAATTAATTAAATAATTAATTCACTCCACTCTCACTAGTGTATTAATCAGTTAGACTAGATACAACTAGCTCAACTGAGTCTAACTGAGTAAATACAACTCCATAACTACTTCTTCCAACTATGTCATAACTCTGCCACTTGAGTTCTAACTGAGTCCTCCATGCATTAGCTCTAGTAAACCCTTAGAAATTGCGTAATTCCTTCTGTCAGCTGATGTGCCACATTTGCGCACTGAACTGAAGTGCTCCAAGAGAATAATTTGTTGTTTAGAGTCTGATTATTATTAAGAGCTAATAATAATCGACATGCATCTATTTTTAGATTAACGATCTATAAATAGACTTCACCCAATATTCTAAAAATAGAATTTCATCTATTTTTCCAACTTGATCAACCATCCACAAATAGCATTTTGAAACTTCTGAAATATGATCATCATGTCTAAAAATAGACATAGTCTAAAAATAGACTTGTGCCAAAAATAGCCTGCAGGCCCACTTAGTGAAGGTGACTCTTTTTACTAAGCTCATCATCTTGTTGAATCTCAACACTCCCTCTCAACAAGATAGGGATTATCCTTAACCCCGGTCCTGCCTATATGGTATTTTAATTTTATCCTGGTGAGTGCCTTCGTTAGAATATCTGCATCCCGATCCTCCGTAGGAATGTACTGAAGCAACATGATCTTTCGCTGCACACAATCTCTGATATGATGATACCGAATATTAATATGTTTAGATCTATCATGAAACACAGGATTAACCGAGAGTTTAATGCAACTCTGATTATCACAATGAATCACCGTGGGATTTAAATGTGAATCGAACAAACCAACCAGTATCTTCCTCATCCAGATAGCCTCACATGCAGCTTGACTTGCTGCCATGTATTCCGCTTCCGCTGAACTGAGTGCCACGGATATTTGTTTCCTACTGTACCAAGAAACCACCATAGATCCGATACTGAAAATACCTCCTGATGTTCTCTTTCTGTCTGTTGGGCTTCCTACCCAATCTGCGTTCGTGAAGTCATGCAACTTCACCTCATCCGTCTATCTGTATCATAAACCATACTCATATGTGCCCCTAAGATATCTCAGGACATGCTTTCCTACCTTCCAAAAGAGCTTTGTAGGCTTAACCATCACTTGTGAAAGCTGGTTCACCACATAGCATAACATCATAACACAATGTTGACAAATACGCAGCGGGCCCGCAACTATCGATAAACAGTGGCATCCACTACCTCTGTCGATGTAGCATCCTCTTTCTTCCAATTTCCTGGAAGAGGAGTGTCGATAGGCTTGCAGCCTTGCATGTGAAACTTCTCCAGTATCTCTCGAGAATACTTGCATTGAGACACAAATAGTTCACCTTCCCGTTGCCATATTTCCAATCCAAGGAAATAATGAAGGAGGCCCAAATCCTTCATCTCAAACTCCTTTGCGAGATCTGCCTTGCATGAGTGTATCAACTGCTCATCACCTGTTAGTATTAAATCATAAACATAAAGTACAATGATTAAAATCTTACCCTCCACCACAATCTCATATAGGTTTGCATCCGCCTCACTCTTGGTGAAGCCAAGTCCAGTGAAATAGCTGTCGATCCAAGTGTACTAAGCATGGGGTGCTTGTTTCAGCCCATACGACGCTCTCTACTGCACACATGCGACTCGGCTGGTAGCCCAGAAGATCTCGTCCTTAAAAGCTGCTAAATGTACACCTCTTCCTCAATGATCCCATTAAGGAATGCAGTCTTCACATCCATCTGATGAATGTGCCAACCCATCTGCGCTGAGAGAGCAAGGATGGTCCGTATGGAAGAATACCATGTGACAGGTGCAAAGGTTTCTTCATAGTCAATCCCTTCAATCTGTGAGAAGCCCTGGGAAACAAATCTTGCCTTATACTTCTCGACACTCCCATCAGTAGCTTGATTTACCTTGTAGATCCATCTTGATCCTACAACTGATTTTCCCACCACCCTTGGAACAATCTCCCAAGCACTATTTCTGACAATGGAGTCATACTCCTCCACCATGGCATCTACCCATGTGGGCTCTTGCACTGCTTCTTCGAAAAAATATGGCTCTGTCACGATACACTTGCTCATAAGAGCCATGTATCCAGTATATCGCTCAGGTGACTGTCTCTGTCTGCGTTGTGATGTAGGGACTCCTACATTCTGTGTTGCATCAAGCTTCAGTCTCTCAGCTTCTGTGGTACGCTTTCTGCCTTGTCCGATGTTTGGTTCTACATGAGTGGACTCCTCCACTCCATGAATCTCCTCCTGTGGCTGATCCACATCAAGAGACTCATATTTTGGAACAAGAAGTTCCTCTTCCGCATGCAAGTGTAGCTCCCTCTCAAGCGACAACTTCATGGCTTTCACCTCATTGAATTTTATATCCCATCGCACAACAGTCATCCGACTGTCTAGAAAATACACACGATAGTTATGGGGTGTTTCTATGTACCCCACAAATATCCCAACTTCTATAGTCGGCTCCAGCTTCTTCCTGGCATCCTTTGTCACATGAATGTAAAAAGGTGATCCAAAAATCTTCAAATGAGAAATATCAGGCTTCTTACCAGTAAAATCTTCTTCAGGTGTACTCATTCCAAGTACTCTATGAGGACAACGGTTTTGCACATAAACCGCAGTGTTGCATGCTTCCACCCACAAGTGTGTCGGTAGGCCTTGGTCATGCATCATCGCTCGTGTAGTACCCACGATCGTTCTGTTATTTCTCTCTACGACCCCATTCTGCTATGGGTTATGAGGCACTATGATTTCTCTTCGAATTCCTTCTTTTCTACAGAAGTCTTTGAATTCACCCGAGATGTATTCACCACCATTATCGCTCCGTAGAGCTTTCACTTGCTTCCCCAACTCCTTCTCCACCAATGCCTTGAAATCATAGAACTTTGAGAAAATTTCACTCTTCTTCTGCATGAAGAAGATCCAACATCTACGAGAATAATCATCAACAAATATCACATAATACCTGTGTTTTTCTGTTGAAGAAACTGAGAATGGTCCACACACGTCTGTGTGAATTCTCTCTAGGATCACCGAAGCACGGTTCTCCTTCTCATAAAAGGTGGTATTCACAAACTTACCCATGGTACATCCCTTGCACTAGTATGACTGCACAAGAGTGCCCTTGGGAAGTCCAGTAGAAATTTGCTGCAAAATCTTCAAAGCGCCATGGTGAAGATGGCCCAATCTCTTGTGCCATAATTCACCCTCATCCCGGCTCACCACTTCTTCTGCTTTGCCCACCATTGCAGCGCAGCTATCTACCTCCAGCTTGTAGAGATTCTTAATTTGAACCCCTATCTTCTTGGTTTGACCCATTATTTTATGTCAAAGGAAGGCTTTTCCCTCATTGAAAACAACATCATAACCCTTGTCTTCTAGCATTGCGACTGAGACCAAGTTCTTCTTCAGACCTGGAAGATGCATGACATTCTTCAACAAGAATGGATTACCAGACTCCCTCTCAAAGGTAATGGTCCCAATGCCAGTCACACTGTACTGACCATCGTCTCTCATCTCTATATGCATCTAGAGGTCCTTCTCCTCCAAGTCACTAAACAACTCTTTGTCTCCCGTCATATGGAAAGACGCACCACTATCAAGATACCACACTGATCCCATGTAGCTTGAAACCAAGCATGCGATTAAGGAAAAATCCAGCTCAAATTGCAAGGCTAAGGCCTCTCCAGCTGTAGATCCAACAACCTGCTTATTCTTCTTCTTCTGTGGATAGTTAGTGGTGAAATGTTCATGTTCGTGACAGTGAAAACACTTCACTTTGGACAAATCCTGCTTCTTGCCTTTAGCACCGGATTTTGAAGGATTTTTCTTCCCCTTCCATTTTCTTTCTTTGGCAGCCAAAGTGCAATTCTCTTCATCTTCATTATTCGATGAAGATCCATCCCTGGTACCCCGCCTTATCTCCTCCTGCACAAGATACGACCAAAGTCACTCCCATCCCGGCAGTTTCTCCTGTCCATTGACAGAGTCTTCGTAGCTATGCCAACTCTTCGAAAGCCCAAGGAGAGCCAAGATCACCAAGTCTTCTTCATCAATAGTAACACCCACACTTCCCAGTTCATCCTTGCAGTGGACAAACTTCATGAGGTATTTTGGAATACTGTCGCCCTTCTCCATTTTTATTTTTCTGAGCTTGTCTTTAAGCGCCAACTTCCTCTGGTCACTTCCTTCTTTGGAACAAGTATCTCAAAGTCTTCCACATTAATAATGGAGTGGATTTCCTGTGAAGGCTAGACATAATATGGTCCTTCACACCTTCCAATAGAATTCTCCTCGTCTTTGTTGTCTTCTTTTTCCATGCATCAAGTAATGCAGCATCACTAGATCCCGGCTTAGGAACATCGCTATCGATGAACTCCTTCAGCCCATTATCCTCCAGCACCACATCCATCATGTCCTTCCAGGCTATGTAATTTGAGCTCACATAAAGGGCATACTCCAATCTCAACCCGTTGAAAGAAATTTCAATGTATACTCGATTTTTGCACCAATAATCTTCTGTAGCAAATTCCAATTGTCCACCAGCACAAACTCACTTCACAATTACAATATTCAATCAACAATGCTCTGATACCATGTAGAAATTATATGCACTAAGCATGAATATGTCCAATATCCACTTGATCTTACACTATTTAACTTTATGCAAGATACTAAATCTATTCCACTTGTTAATCTTTTGTGGAAAAATTAATTGCACACACATGTGAAGCATAAACAAAAATATTCAATCGCACATAACACAGTTTTTAACCGGGAAATCCTGAAGCTGAAAACCCCAACTATATATTATGTAACATGGATATCATATTACAATCTCATACAAGCATACAAAGCTTATCACAAGCTCTCAATACAGTGCAATCGTCATACACTAATGAGGACCAATCTTGCAAATCCATGCACCAATCTCTCTCCCCTGCTAGCCTGCCTCCACTGTGCAATATTTGCTGAAGAATAGCTCTAAATGAATTCGAATTACTCCATCATTGACTGTGCAATCCTCATTGGCAACTCCAATGTGTGTGTGATGCAATCAATGCATCACTATAGTCACAACAGATAGTCTATCTTGCCCTTTCACCTATCTCTCCACTAGTCTCCACTAAAACTGCCATGCACTGTAGTTAACTGATGTATTTTTCAGTTGATTAATGAGTTAATATTTGTGAATTAATTAACTAATTAATTCACTCCACTCTCACTAGTGTATCAATCAATTAGACTAGATACAACTAGCTCAACTGAGTCTAACTGAGTTAAACTAAATACAACTCCATAACTACTTCTTCTAACTGTGTCATAACTCTGCCACTTGAGTTCTAACTGAGTCCTCCATGCATTATCTCCTGTAAACCCTTAGGAATTGTGTAATTCCTTCTTTCAGCTGATGTGCCACATCTGTGCACTGAACTAAAGTGCTCCAAGAGAATAAGTTGCTATTTAGAGTCTGATTATTATTAAGAGCTAATAATAATTGACATGCATCTATTTTTAGATTGACGATCTATAAATAGACTTCGCCCAATATTCTAAAAAATTAATTTCATCTATTTTTCCAACTTGATCAACCATCCATAAATAGCATCGTGCAACTTCTGAAATATGATCATCATGTCTAAAAATAGACTTGCGCCAAAAATAGCCTGCGGGCCCACTTAGTGAAGGCGACTCTTTTCACTAAGCTCATCATCTTGTTGAATCTAAACATTTGGTGCATTACAAAGACCAAATGGCATAAAAAACCACTCAAAGAGTCCTTGTTTGGTTTTGAATGCAGTTTTCCATATATTACTTTCTGCAATTCTTCCTTGATGATATCCACTTCGTAAATCTAACTTAGTGAAAAAAATTTCTTCTTTCAGCTGATCAAGAAAATCATATATCATTGGGAGTGGGTATCAATTCTTTACCATTATCTTGTTCAAAGGTGAAATTAATTATAGATATTTCCTGATGACTGTTTGTTTTCCTCTAGGAATTCGAAATGGATAGTCATACCTCTTGATTTTCTACCTTCTCATTTCTTTTCAGCTCACTCAGAAAAATATAACTGTAGGTACTAACTTTAATATTATAGTGGGAATTTTGTTCTCTTCTGGAGACTTGCCAATGCATCACAACAATATAAATCAATTAAAAACATTTACATTCAATTATAATGAAAACTTCAGCTCACTCATTCAGCCTCTTGGTTCACTACGCTTGTCTTTTCTGTGACTATGTTTGGCTTTTCTGTGACTGTATTTGGCTTTTATATGACTATGTTTGGCCCTTTCAGTTCTGATTGATTTCCTGCTTACTGTCGCAGTGCAACTGCCATACCTATGTAACTGCCCTTTTCATACATCACAATTTAACTCTCGACATGATAAGAATTTATTTTAACATATAGACTGTCGTTTTATATAACATATGTAACTTCCGGCAATGTACTGCTGAGATATCATTTTAATACATAAAATTCCCTTACGGGCCCACTCGCCAATCTTTCTGATGCGATGTATCACTCCTCAACTTCTTCCAATTGATATTAATCGCAATCGCAATTTCCATTTGAATGTACCGATATCTCAATGCTCCGATGCTCCGATTCCAATGATTCACTGTTATGACAAAACTCAAACATATATCAGTCATGGTTTATAAACCCATTGGATCCGGTCTTTCATCATAATCGCAAATCTTTTTTAACATGTTCCGCTTGCGAACTTTCTCCGATGCAATTGGGTGAGGGTCCCACCATATAGAACTTTGTTTGTTTTAAAACCAAGCGTTAAAACCTTTGGTTATTTTGATCTCGCGCCAAAGTTATAATACATATGCTTTGGATTATACCTTTGGTCCCTTGTCCATAAAGCGCTCCATATAAATAAATAAATATATATATATATATATATATAAGCTTTGAGCCTTTGAATATAACGCACAACATTTGTACCGTGTTGTATATATATAAGCTTATGCTTCCGCTTTAATGTAACCTTTAGCTAGGGTAATGATTCTCAGAATTTTCTGTAGAGGTGTCCCACCTTATGGTACTTCGTATATAGTGCGTTGCACATATACATATACTTTTATCTTTCTCCAATGCGATTAATCATTGTTCACCTTGAAATGCTGATGCGATTAGGCCAGAACTCAAACCTATCAAGTCACATTTTATACGCCCATCGGGTCCGAAACTCAATAGCAATCGCAACTTCTATTGTTATTCTTCACTTCCACACTTTTCTCCGATGCGATGTAACACTGTTATGCCGTAACTCAAACATATATTAATCATGATTTATAGACCCATCGGGTCCGAGCTTCAATCGCAATCGCAACTTTCTGTTCATATGATCCGCTATCACCTTTTTTGATGTGATTGATAAGGGTCCCACCATATGGTACTTTGCCTTCGATAGAACCTTTGGTTCTTTAGATCTCACGCTACATATAGATATATATATGTATATATATATATATATGCCTTGGACTGTTGTGTATAAGGCGCAACATAAATAAGGCGTTGCATATATATAGGAGTCTTCTTCCTCTTTAATGTATCCTCTAGCTTGGGTAATGATTTTCGGAATTTTATGTAGGGGGGGTCCCACCTTATGATACTTCGTATATAGTGCGCTGCACATATATATATATATATATATATATATATATATATATGCTTTTCTCTTTTAAAAAAAAGGCACTATACTTATATAAAGTGATGCATATATATATGTGTGTGTGTGTGTACTTTGCCGCTTCAGCCTTTAGTGAATCTTCCAGCAGGGGTAGTGATTCTTGGAATTTGTTTGATAACGGCTCTGCCTCTGCCTCTGCCTTTCTGCCTCTGCCTTCGCTGTGCCTTTGTTGCTCGACATTTTCATCCGTTGCCTCTGCCTTTCTACCTCTGCCTTCGCTGTGCCTCTGCTGCTCTGCCTCTGCCTCTACTACTCATTATTTCATCTC
Organism: Pinus albicaulis; assembly: GCA_034641835.2. Classification (NCBI taxonomy): domain Eukaryota; kingdom Viridiplantae; phylum Streptophyta; class Pinopsida; order Pinales; family Pinaceae; genus Pinus; species Pinus albicaulis. Next base: position 690,069,057 of record CM076576.1, on the reverse strand, counting down.
TTCCTCTGTATTCGCTGCCTTTGCTACTCGACCTCTGCCTCCACTACTCTCTAAAAATATTACCTGCTCTCTACAAATATTACCTATTGTCTTCTACTACTGTCCTTCGCCTATTTTTGCATCTGCTACCTTCTTTTCCATCAATGACAATATTTCCAACAAAGCATCTTGTTCTTGGGGTCCTCCACCCTCATTTCCCACTGCTAGGAATGTAGGCATGGTGGAGCGTTGTGAAACTTGTTAAACTACCGGTTGCTCACACCAGTGATGTGAATTGTCAGATCTTTCTCCATGTAGAAACCCTCTTGGGATCTCCTTTTATCTTTCCATCCTCATCTCCTTGATTCATTTGGCAATATCTTGCATGGTTTGGAGAAGAATCTTTTGAAACTCTTTTTCATCCATTTCTCCTGATATTAGAGAATTTCCTTTGTATTCTTCATTGTTTGTACAATAAAACCTTCAACCTCTATTAATATACCACTTCTCTCATTCTGTAAGAGGTTCTTCTTCTTATGATGACATATATGTAGTGCCTCACAGGCTGAGCCAAGATTATGCTCTAATACCACTATAATATTCCAAAATAGGAAAAACAGGAATATTGAACATAAAACTGGAAAATGAAGTAAACATAAACACATAAAAAACATGAGAAAATCACTGTTCCATTTTATTATAAGCAATAGCAAAAATGAATTACAAGAACTTGAGGAAGAGACACTCAAGCTAGGCAAAACAAGCCCGAAATGTCCCTATACATCAAGATATAAGAAATTGTTGTTGTATAAACTGCTGGGAGGCTATAACTACGTAATCCTGCTAGAAATAACTGCTACTAGAAACTAGGAATGCATAGATCTACTGATAGAGTGCTCATAAAATGTCAGGATCAGAGATCTGGTCTTTCTAGCACAATTCCAAGATAACCCAAAAGGGGTTTCTGGAAATACCCAAGATGAAAAATGTAGCCCTAGGGCTGAATTACACTTTACAGTTGGGTAACTGTTGGGAGGTGGCTGATCTGATGAGAAAATAGTTGATACTCCTCCCCACTAACTTTCCAGATGAAGGGCTACTCCCCTCACTAGAAAACAAGCTCAAAAACTTAGGTTATCAACCCTCCACTTAAATTTCCCTCCTGTATTGCACAATTCCTCAAGCAAACTACCCTGCTGAAGGTGGCTAAAGATTGGCCTAATGTTGTATGATGGAATTCAGCTCAAATAACCTCTCCTAAGTGGGCACTCGAAGTCCCCCGAGGATGAGGGTGGGATTTCTGCTCGGAAACACCCTTGTGCTAAATAGCACATCATACTCCGTTAAACGGCTGAAGCATGCAAAAAGTCATAAAATAAAATACATAAATAATATTCATAATGTTTTATGTGGTTTCCATCCCCTTCCTTATATTCTTTTTGAACCTCCTCCCCCTCGGCCCCACTCAATAATGATGCTACTCTCATGGAGACTTCCTCCCATTGTGATTGTGTTATCCTCCACTATCTCCACTACCTTCATGACTGTGTTGTTGATTTAGTCAATCTTGACCCCATCCACATGCATTGACCCCCATTCACACCAAGGAGTGCTTTATTCAACTAGATGAATTGATCCATATTCACATTAGAAGTGGTTTTATTCCTACTAAAGAGATTTATGGGTCCCTCTACCCTCTTATTCATCTATCTTATTGACAAAAACAAAATTTAATATTCTAACTAGCTAAAATCTAATTAGGAATATTATAATGTAATTTATGTATATATGTTAGGTTTTTCAGTGTGATTTGATTATGAAACTTGATGATTTATGCTATGTTTTATGTTGCCTTTCAATGATGTCTCTATCTTAATGATTTGTGTCTGACAGTGATGATTGGGTTGATTGATTGGAAATTATGCTACAATGTGGGGATATTTGATTGGTTCATTAATCTATTATTTATTTATGTATGGCCCAGTGATTGATTCAATATTAAAGTTATTCACGATTCAGTTTTCAGTGGTTTGAGATATGTATGCAGTTGTTATATCGATAAAGTGTGTACATACACTGGTTTTATTCAGTACAGTCATATGCATATTTTGATATTTGTTTGTTCTAGTTAGTTTCTACATTCATTGGTTTGATGCCAAATTAAATTGATTTGTAGTGTTTTAGTGACTCAGATTTAGTACTTCATATTGTCATGTTGGTTTGGGTTTATTGTTGATATGGATCTAGTTTAAAAAATTGATGAAAGGTGGCCTTCAAGTTTTGTGATGATTTTTTGACAATTGGATCCATCCTAAAACATTTTGAAAAGTGGCCCATAAGGAGCTGAGGGTTGCAGCCTTCAGGAAGGGGGTAGGACTTCTCATCTGGTAGAAGTCGGTAAATGAGACTAGGGGGTTGAAGTTCCCTTCCAACAGGAGCTAGAGAAAAAATGGAGGTTGTAACCTCCTGCCAGTGGGTGCATGCATACTGATAAGATTCTGCATTGATAAAAATGTAATGAATGTTTTATTTATATTATAAGAAAGAATACATAGACAAAAGGAGTATTGGTTTTCTCCTACATTAGGTTTCCACCTAAAATATTGGTGTTCTCTATGTGTTTCTCATTTACTATGATTTCTTTATGTTCTTGGCTACATACTAAAAAGTTACTTATCTGATGCAATGACTAAAGATAATAATCTTATAGATCACATGAAAAAATAGTAAACTGGATATATGTTATTTTCTTTCTCGAAAGTAGCATACATATGAAGGTTGCTTTAAGAACGGTAGCATACAAAATTCAGTATATGAAAATTGAAAGTTAAAGTTTAAAAATATTGATTCAACAACCCCCCCCCCATGTCATGATTTTTCCAAAAATTGGTATCATAGCGGGTCCCTCAGAAGAAGCTTGATTGCTTAAACGGAGATCCATCAAGATGAGTAGTCAAGAAGGATAATTTAATATTAAGCCACCTTTGTTTAATGAAACTAAATTTATATTTTAGAAAGTAAAAATGAGAGCATATTTGCAAGAACTTGGAGTTGATGTATGGGAAATTTTTGAAGGTGGATATCAATACCAAACCTCCATTCCCACATATAATGATGCAGGGAAGAAATGGTATGAGACCAACGTGGGACAAGATTTTTCAAATCTATGAAGGTGACTCTAAGGTAAAAAACACTAAAATACAAACGTTTAGAATTCAATATGAGACTCTTAGAAGGCATGATGATGAAAGTATTGAAATTTTTTTCCTTAGATTAGATGAGATCATTAACTCAATGAAAAATCTTGGTGACGAAATAAAGGATTTTATTCTTGTTGATAAAATTTTAAGATATCTAACCTCAAAGTTCGACTCCAAAGTCTTTACCATTGAAGAAATGCAGGATTTGAAGAATCTCACTATTGAAAAACTCCATGGAATTCTAAGAGATTTTGAGATGAGAAAATGGGGTCCATCATATATTAGGGAAGTGGAATTCAAAGCTACATACAAAATAAAAGGAAGAGCCTAAGGAAACAATTTATGTTTCATAAGAAGAAGAAGTGAATTTAGTGAAGAAAATCCAAGTAGGAACTGGTAGGTTCAAAGGTAAGCTTCCTTTCAAATGTTTTTCCTGTAGAAGAGTAGGTCACTATGCTGCTAAATGTCCTTATAAATAAAATCAAGAGAAAGGGAAGAATGTTCCAAAGAGGAATGTTAAAATAAATTATAATAGTAAGAAAAGTTTTTATACTCGTGAAGATAGTGAATATTCTTCCAATAATGAGGATGATGAATCTGATTGGGATTATTTGTTACTTATGGAATTTGAAGAACATTTTGTAGATGAATCTAATGATCATTGTATGGATGCTCTAGAAGAAATTGATAGACTCTGGGTTATAAAAAAGAATCAAGAAAAGGAAATATGCATGTATAAGGAAAAAAATCTTGTTGAAGAAATAGCTCATTTAAAAATATATCTAGAAGAAGCTAAACTACATGAAGTAACTTTGAAGAAACAAGTTCTAGAAAAGGAAATGCACTGTGAAAACTTAGAACTTGAAATTTTGGGTCTAAGGAAGGAACTTGAGAAAATAAAACCTTTAAATCTGAGATTTGATAAAGGATATGAGACCTTAGAAGAAATAATTAAAGTGAAACGCTCTCCTCTAATAAATACAAGTCTTGGACACAATCGAAATGGTGAAACATCGAAAATTATGAAATCTTCTGAAATGGGTACATGAAGCTACATCAATGCAGTAAAAGGAAGTAGTCATCGTAATTATAAACCTCAGCAAAAGAATGAAGGAAAATTTATTTCCCATGCAAAAAAACCTTACCATGACCAAAGCAAAAGCTACTCAAGAGGTACTATACTCCCAAGTATTCTTACTTCAATGGAAATGCTTCACTTGTCACAGTTATGGTCATAAAGTAGTTCATTGTATTTCTTATAAAATAAGTATGACTAGAGAAGCAAGAAAAATACATAATGAAATTGAGACAAAGAAATATTATTACAATGTTTTATCACCTCTTCGAAATAAAATTAAATGCTCTATTTGCAATAACTTTGGTTGAAGAAACTTAATACATAAGAAATATGAAGTCATCCTTGCAACAAGAACAAAAGAAAATACCACCCAAGGTATGGAAAAAGAAAATTATTTCCCCTGAAAATTGTGGGCTAGCATTGTATGCATAAGATCAAGAGAATATATGGTACATTGATAGAAGATGTTCAAATCACATGATAGGTGATAGAGATAAGCTTGTTTCTTTTAATTAAATAAATAAAGAAAATAATGTGACTTTTGGTAATAAATCACTTGCTGCTGTCAAAAGGAAAGGAATTATGTTTTTAAAGAAAAAGGACAAGGTTGGAAATGTATTATTTGTTGATGGGTTAAGACATAACTTGTTAAGTGTTAATCAAATGCGTGATCAAGGGCATGAAGTTATTTTTAGATCAAATAATTGTGTGGTAAGAAATTTGGATATGCGTAAGATCGTAATAAAGGGAACGATAAATCGAGACAACATATATGTCTAAGAAGGCATCCAAGAGCAGTGTTATTTGAGAAAATTTGAAGAAAATTGGCTTTGGCACAAAAGGTTGGGACACATTAGGTTTTTTTAATTATCCAAATCAAGTGGGATGGGAGAAGTTCGTGACTTGCCTAACATCTCTCCGCCTAAAAACATCATTTGCAAATAATGTCAGTTTGGTAAGAAAACAAGAGTTCATATTAAAGCTAAATAAGGTACTTCAATTAAGCCACTTGAACGTATTCACACCAGTTTATGTGATCCTATGAGAAAGAAGTCTCCTCATAGTGAAAAATACTTCATATTATTCATTGATGATTTTACAAGAATGTGTTAGGTTGGCTTTCTACAATATAAATATGAGGCATTTGATAAATTTAAAGTATTCAAGGATTTGGTAGAAAAATGTGTTAGATCTGAAAATAAAATGTCTTAGATTTTATAGAGGAGGAGAGTTTATATCAGATGAGTTCTTCAATTTTTCTTAACAGCATGATCTGAAAATGGTCTGGATAACTTGTATGTATTTCAAGAACCTACCACTCAGTTTAAATTAAAATGATCTAGCTTGTGCTCGACAATTTTACGAAATTATTTACTTGAAAGTGGTGTATGAATTATTATTTTTTATGTGCCTTAACTTCATTTTTTCTTGCTATAATTTAACATGTATGACAGAAACACAATTCAAAAAATAATCATTCAAACACAATAGCAATTTTAATCTAGGAGTTCACCCGAAATCTTGTGGGCTACGTCTCCTTTGAGCTTTGTCATCATGACTCAGGTCTTTGGGATTATGGTAAGTTTTTTTACAAAGTAAATACTTAATTCTAATGAATACAACAATGATCCAAACGACTTAAAATACCATAAATATCCCTCAAATGGTTGTCCAAACTCTTCAAACAGTTGTAGGCTCTTGTTGACACGATTCCTTCTATCAGTGCACTAAGCTACTCTAAGCCTCTAAATGGCACAAACTCCCTCAGAATTATGTTTCTATCACTAAAACCACTTCTTTTTTATCAAGCACACATCAAACACCAAATACCAACTGAAAAATTACTCAAATTGAGCATCGCATTCCCCAAATAGGCTATCCTCCATGGTTTGCCAAGGGCTGCCCAAAACATCAAATCAGCGTTTCGAGCTCTAGAAGTTCTCAAAATGTTTTTAAAACACTTCCATTGGTTCCAAAATGACTTAAATAGCCAAGTTAGACTATTCTTTCATCAAAAACGGCCTCCAGCTGCTCCGGTTTCACCTCAATCACCTATCGGCACCCCTTGGCACTAGGATCAAGGAAAACTTCTCTGCTGAGTTTTCGACCTCTATAAGTCTTAAAAACTTTCTGAAACCTATTTAAATAGATTCATAATTATTTTTTCAGTGAATAATGACCACTGGTTCACTGCAAATGGTCTCAAACAGCTCAATCTAAGCCCTGCATTGCTGCTGGAAAAAGTTAGCACTAATGGCCCCTGGAACTTTAATGAAGCTTTTCGGCCTTCAAATGTTCTCTACAGGCTCTAAAAACCATCTCATCAGATTCATAACTTCTTAATTATCCAATTTAGACTATTGGAACTCTAGAAAAGGACTCTAGCTCCCCTGGCTAGGCCTCAAACTAAATTTGTCTCATGGTGACCCTGATGGCTCCTTCATCTTCCCTGAAGAAAAATCTTTTTAATATCACCTCCATTCGACCTCAAACATGTCCCAAAGTCTCCAGAAGTTTGAAGAGACCCAAAATTCACTAAAATTTCATCCAATTTCGTTCAATATTGAGGGAGTTATGGCCAAAACCAATTTTTCCCAATATCCCTAAACAAACTCCACCAAATGTGGAGCAACTGGAGATAGTTGGAGTTAAATTTGGTGAAAAGCGCCAAATATGGGTATGCCCTCCAGATTCGGTGGAACCGTAAACTATTATGTTTAATGTTATGTTGGGCGGGGTCACATGGACCGCCATCCAAACCGCCTGGAAACCCGTTGGCTAGAGAACCGCCCACCATCTGCATTTAAAAACAATTGGTCACATGTCACGAATTTTCTGCGCAGTTAAGTATGACGGTTAGGGCCTATACCCTTGGGTCACGGTCATGGGCCATCGGCCATGTGATGGTTGGGGCTAGCCCTTCGGGGCTGGCCCCTTTTTTCATCCGCCCATCATAATTTTAAACTTTATAACAAACCCATTGCCATATAATGTTAAGTTGTAACGGGTAGCCCGATTGGTCAGGTCGGAGCGTTTGTGGGCGGTAGGCACAGGTTCAATTCCTGCAGAGGCACAAAACTTTTATAAAACCAAACCTGCTCCTCGGCCTAGGTCACGTGGCAGCCTTTGGGCTTGCCACGTGGCACCCTCAGATTGGCCAAAAACCCAAAAAGTCAATCCATAAACAAATAATAGAATGCCACTTGTCAGAACATAATTCGTCTGAATGGAATATTCTAGGGAATATTCCTAGAATATTCTTTGGAATATTTTTTTAATTTTTCCAATTTTCAAAAGTCAAACTTGGTCAACTAAAAAATGGAGTTTACTAGAGACTTAAAACCTTCATAACTTTCACATAAGACCTCGATTTTGAGAACCGTTCATGGCACCAGAATTGCAGCAAGGAGACCTTTCCATTCATTTAGGTTAGAAACTCTTCCAAGCACTTTGAATTTTGAGCTATCATTCTGGTCCATGATCTAGTTCTAATCACAGCATGGCATCAAAAGATAATTTTCCATAGCTAAAACTCCTCAACAAAATGGAGTGGCATAAAGAATGAATCGGATAGTACAAAAAATGGCACAGCCCATGATTGATCAGTCAAGAACACCTCACACCTTCTGGGGAGAAGAAATACATGCAGTCGTAGATATACTTAACAAAGCTCATGTTTGAGTAAACAGTGATTAAACTCCACTTGAACTCTGGTTTGGTAAGCCTACAACTGTCAAACACTTTACAAATTTTTGGAAGAAAATGATACATAAAGCAAAATGATGATAAGATTGGAAAGTTTGAATCTAGAGTTGATGAAGGAATCCTCCTTGTATATTCTTCTAGAAGAAAAGGATATAAATTTTATAAGAAAAGGATTCAAAAGATTGTTGAATGCATTTGTGTTGTGATTGATGAAGCATCAACAGGTACCAAAATAGAAGCACCAACATATGATGAAGCTCTCCCTACTAAAAGCCATAAGTTTGTAGAAAAAGGAAATAGAGAAGCATCAGAAGAAGGAAATGAAAATACAAATACATCAAAACATACACCATCAAAGGTATGTTCATAAAAATCATCTTGAATCTCAAATTCTAGGTGAAAATAAAACATTAATACAAACTATAATAACTCTTTTTGGAACTTCTAATCACTTAGCCTTACTATCCACAATTGAACCTCAAAACGTGAATCAAGCAAGAAAAGATGAATGATGGGTTAAGGCAATGCATGAAGAAATTGATCAAATAGAAAAGAACCATACATGGGAATTAGTACCAAGGCATCATGATAAAAATGTAATTGGGAAAAAATGGGTGTTCAAGAACAAACTAAATGAAAATAGAGAATTTATTCGAAACAAAGAAAGACATGTATGCAAAGGCTATGCTCAATAGGAAGGGATAGAATTTGAAGAGAAATTTTCACCTAAAGCTATACTTAAAGCCATAATAATGTTTCTTTCATTTTCCATATTTCATAACTTTAAGGTATATCAAATGGATGTTAAGTCTTCATTTTTAAATGGGGATCTATAAGAAGAGGTTTATATTAAGCAACCTGAAGGATTCATTCTTGGAAATGATAAAAATCTCGTTTGCAAACTTTAGATGGAATTGTATTGGTTAAAAAAAGTTCCTCGTGCATGCCATTATCGCCTTGATATGAATATTTAGCAACCAGGATTCAAAAAGGGGTGTCAAGAGAGCAATTTATATATCAAATTTTATCAAGACAAACTTTTGATAGTGGTTGTTTATGTAGATGACATCATATTTGGAAGCAATTTTGAATCTATGAGTCAAGAATTTGCTTAAGTTATGCAACAAGAATTTGAAATGTATCTACTTGATGAACTAACTTAATTTCTTGGTCTTCAAGTTCAACAAACTAAAAATGGTATCTTTCTTTCTCAAACCAAGTACCTCAAATAGATTTTGAAGAAATATGGAATTGAAGACTACAAGCATGTATGCACACTAATGGTAACAGGATGAAATCTTAGTCCAAATGATGATTCTCCTTTATTTAATCAGCCAGAATACTGATTGGAAGCTTGCTCTATCTTACAGGTACCAGACCATACATTATGCATGTAGTTGCCATTGTTGGACGACTTCAAGCAAAACCTAAGGAAACTCATATCCAAGCAGTTAAGAGAATATTCAAGTATCTACAAGTCACCCAAGATTTTGGTCTATGGTATCCCAAAAATGTAGACTTTGCACTCTATGCTTAAACAGATGTGGATTGGGCAGGTCATGTTGATGATCGAAAAGTACTAGTGGAGGAGCATTTTATTTGGGACCCTGCTTAGTTTCTTGATTTAGTAAGAAACAAAGTTCGATCACTTTATCTACTATTGAGGAAAAATGTGTTGCTATTGCGTCCTGTTGTACTCAACTTCTATGGATGATCCAAACATTGAAATATATTCAAGTAACTTTTCCTCAAGTTATACCTATTCTCTGTGACAATACTAGTTTCATAAGTATCTCTAAAAATCCTATCATGCACTCAAAAAAAAGCACATTCCAATCAAATACCATTTTCTAAGAGAGAAGGTGCTTGAAAAAAAGGCCAAATTGGAATATGTTCCTTCAAAGGAACATGTTGCAGACATATTCACAAATCCACTTCCATTTGATTCCTTCAAATATATCAGACAGAAATTAGGAATGTTTCATGCCTTTTCACTCTACTAATTGTTTTAACATGCATATCATGTTCAGGGGGAGTTGTGGTTATAAATTACTACAGTTTATTTTCTATACCTGGATGGTATGAAATATAGTCACGTATATACATGGTTTTTGAGTTAGACAGTCGTGTATACCTCTCAGTGATTTAAAAGGACTTGCACTGAATGAGGGGGTGCTTCCTATATGCCTTCATCATTTCATTTTTGGTATTCTCGTTCTAACATTGGTTTGTTGCACTCTATTGGTTTAAGGGGAGCATCTGTTATGCCTCTAATGGTTCACTGTTGGAATTATGGTTTCTTGAGCATTTCGTATTGCATATATTTTCTAATGTATGGATGTTACTACTATTACTACTAAAGATACATATGTTGTTGCTCTGTCATTACTTATCAATGATGCATGGATTCCAAATGATGAAGTTATGGGTGATGCTTATATGTTTCTTATCTTGTTGGATATTCCTAATGAGGAGGATGTGTATGATACGGTCGGCATTGATGATGTTGGAGAGATTGATGCTACATTGTGTTATCTTACATAGCTTTTGATGATGAGGATGTTCATGTTTTTATCATTATGTATTATATGTTTTTGCTATCATATGTTCATGGTGAAGGTTCCTATATAGTTTATGGTGATTTTTGATAACTATCATGGTCTTGATACCTCACTATAGATGTCTTGGGTTCTTGATATAAGTTTCATATATGTCTCTTGATGTTAAGGTCATGAAAACACCCATGTTGTAAATCATTGTAAAATTCAGTCATGTATAGGCTATTAGGATCAAGTCATGTCATGTATGCAATCCCATTATGTTGGGAATTTGATGTAAAAATATTATCCAATATGTAAACCAAATATGTTGGGTAATTGAACTAACTATGGGATAATTGAATCAATGGTCATAGGAAAGGTCATATTTGGTTTAGTCATAAAGTCTTGTACTCGGATTCAATACTTTAGATTGTCATGTTGGTTTGGGTTTATTATGATATGGGTCTAGTTTGAAAATGTGACGAAAGGTGGCCTATAGGTTATATGATGATTGTTTGACAGGTGGATCCAATCTGAAACATTCTAAAAATCATCCCACAAGGAGTTGATGGTTGCAGCCTTCAAAAATGGTGTAGAACTTCCCTTTCAGTATAACCCGATAAATGAGACTAGGGGGTTGTAGCTCCCTTCCAGTAGGAGTTGGAGAACAAGTGGAGGTTTTAGTCTCCTACAAGTGGGTGCTTACGTACCGATAAGAGTATGGATACATACAAATATAATGAATATTTTCTTTATATAGTAAGAAATAAGAGAGAGACAACATTAATGGTGGTTTTCTCCCACTTTGGGTTTCCACCTAAAATCCTGGTGTTCTATATGTGTTGCTCATTTGTTGTGATTTATTTATTTTCCTTACTGTATACTAGAAAGTAACTTATTGTTTGACGCAATGATTAAATATAATCATATTATAGATCACATGAAAAATTAGTAAACTAGATATACGTTTTTTTCTTTCTCTAAATTTTTGTACATATGCAGGTTGATTTAAGAACGTAGTGTATAGAATTTAGAACATGAAAATTTGAAGTTAAGGTTTAAAAATATTGATTCACAAACCCCCCCCCCCCCCCCCACCCCACCCCCTCTTAGTATTTTTCCAACACTTTCCTCTATTCAATGTAGCTTCCTTAACCCACCTTCCAATTGTTAATTGTTCTTGAAGGGACCCACTCTTGTACCACTTGTTGACCCAAAAGTCACACTGTGAGGGTGGGGAGAATCAATGTGAGGTCAATTTCACAATTTCACAATATTTTCTTAATCACACAAACATATATCAATATATTAATGAATCATAAACATTATTTCATCAATTATAATAGTGCATCACCATATAAACAATGTAACAACAAACCATCAATCAACAGAAGAAGACATAACATCAAAAGAAGATACATTTTTTTTATGGAAACCCAAATGGGAAAAAACACAAGAAGCCATCACATCTTTATCTCTTGTTTTTTCCAACATAAAAATACCAGGACCTATTATTTAAAGTTTGATTCAGTCAACCAATTCAACGTGTGGTCAAAATATAGGCATTGCTAACGTGGCATGTCCTTGTGTCAAAAATTCCCAATTGTAGCCTTTCATTGTGGCATATCACTCCTCAATGAAGCCAAACAACGAACCAAGATATTAACCCTTTTGCTTGAAACTTTAATAATTAATCATAACATAATTCCTTGTCCATCATAAACTCAAACGAAATTTTTTCTGTGGGAAATTATATCCTTCTACACTCCTTTTCAAGCAAATAAAACCATACCAGACTTATGCTGAAACCAGAAAACCAACAACTTTGGGACCGAACAAGGCTAAAATCAACTAAATACAAGAGAAATTTGTTACCAAAACAATTTTTATGTCAAGCTCTTGGTTGCTATATATTTTGTTTTGGTGGTCCCAACTATAGAGGATCGATAATAAATATTGCTCCACGTCATCAAACACTCCTAGAAACTCGGATCCATTTTTCCATGCCATATAACTAATTTGACTTATCCATAAGCCATAAGACCATATGATTATGTTGACTAACAACATGTGACCATATTAATATTTAGCCCCTTCAAAATTTGAGCCAAGGTCACATGTGACCGAATTACGTGACCAAGGCTAACCTAGCTTCAAGTTCAAGTGCATGTGTTCATGTTCATTTGATCAGGACACAATATTCATTGGTCATCTAGATGATTATGTCATTATGATGTCATTATTCCATGTGGTAGCCCGAGATGGCTGCTAAGAGTCACCTATTTTAGGGATTTTTTCCAATCTGAAATCGTCATTTGTCACTGCCACATCGCATCCCCTAGTGGTACCATATATGTGTTGACATATTATTTCATGTGTGAAATTATGCCTATTCCATTCAGTGATAGTTCCATATCATTATCAAATCAAACATTTCCATGTGTCATCATCTAGTTGGTACTAACAGACTCGTTAAACTTTGTGCTACTTTTCCTTCATTCAATTTTTAACTCGTTGTAGGTGCCATAGATTAATTTGAAACATGCATGCTATTTAATTGTGTTAAATGGTGTACATATTCACACCCCCAAGGTCATCAATTTTTTTATGTTAATGATGTATCTTCCCAAAAATTACCCATTGTATAACCCTCTAATAATCTAGGTTTGGCCTTATAGTTTCCTCTTTCAATTTGACCCAATCTAATGTTTATTTTCAACTGGCTATAATTTCTCATCTGGGAGGAGTTTTTTTCTGAGTAGGATATACTTTTGTAGAGGTATCGACGGGATATACGCAACCAAGCTAGTTATAGGATATTTTGATTATCATAACTTTATCAAAAACTTTAATAACTTGAAGCACCCATATTTTCATGTAATGAAATCTTGTGAAAGATCAAGTTATCATATCACTTTACAAAATTCCATATTTCTTCTTTGATCGTCAAGTATTTTCCTCCTAATATTGTCCCATACAACCCATTGACATCAATGAAATCTTATTTTAATCAATGACAACACTATGTGCAATAAAAGTTTTGTTTCTTTGAAATAGAACAGTAAGGTAGGTAAGGGGTTGATGGACCCATTACAACCCTAACAACACAATATGGGAGTTGGAGTATGCCATGTAGGACAAATATCCACATCTATTATGAAAATTTTATGCAATTTTTTTCTTATTATATTTAATTTTTATTAGCATAGAGTACCATGCAATTTAAGGGGGTGTTTTGCTGCAACAAACACCCTCCAAAATTTTGTCTACACTTGAATTTTGGAGCATATTTAGGATCTTGTAATATTTTATCGCATAATCACTTCATGGTTGGTTTATGTTTTTTTAAGTGTTCAATATTCTTCTGAGGTTCTAAGTGTTATGTCACTTACTCACACATGCTCAATCCTTGATGGATTCACAAGTGCACATTTCTTCTAGAACTTTAGATAGACATTGTGAAGTCCTTGAGAGTAAGGCTTGTGTAGTCCTTAAGAATATAGCTTGTGCGAAATTCAAGTATAGTTCTTACACAGTCATTATAGACATTAAATTCACAGTCTGCAATGATATTTCATGTGCAATCTTCAACCTATGTCGACAGTCAATGTGCAATATCATTTGAAAATCCCTCTCTCACTTCAGTTGCAATTGAATTTCTATTTAAGTGAGTATTATCAACTGCCACTTTTGTGCACATTTTCTCTCAAAAGTTTTTTTTTCATGTTAAATTTACTTTTACATGTGTCACTTTCACTTTCTTCAGCTTCTGCAAATGTCATTTTCACATTTTGTTATTGTCGCAAGCGTTTCTCTTAACCATTTCCACTCATGTATGTGTTGCACCTTTTCACATCACTAGAGGTAGTTCTAGTGAACTATTACACATTAGATGGACCTATATATCATAATAATATGTTTTTTATGCATTCCTATGGCTTAGAACACCTTCTGGTCACATTCGACCCTAGTGTCACAACTTGTATTCTAAGTGTCGCAATGTGACTTTTCAACTATCGCACTTAGAAATAAGTGTCGCTTTGTTTTCATTTCAATGTGTAATTGTTGATCATGACTCATATGAATTCCCTTGGATTTTATTGATGTCATTCATGTGTGTGATCTATGTTTTGGACTTGTTTGGATGTTTCTTTCCTCTCATACTCCATTGATCCCACACTTAGTCATTCTGGAGCTCTTCTTGGCCCTCCTGCGAAGTGAAAGTTATGAAAGCATTGATCTTGTCACCAAGTGATTAACACATCCTATTCATGAGATGCATTGATGAAATATTTCCCTCCCATATGTGTGCGTTGAGTCTTTGTCAAGTTCAGCCCCTACGATTTCACATTGAGAAATTTCAAAGCATGGTCACCTAACATTAGTTGCTTGTATAGACTCAATGCGTTGAGCCTTGATCACTTATACCTTTTATAGTGCATGGATCACTTATAGTTGAAAAAAAGGACCTCATGCACCACCTTGAAAAATAAAATTGTGTTATACAAAATCCTTCTCCCTTGCACAATATAGTGAACACATTCAAGTAAAAGTGACCTAACCTTTTGTTTCCTATCTCAATTAACTACACAATATTCTTATCTATTGAGCCTCTTCTACACATGGAATAGTTCTAGTGGAATGTCACTCCACTTTTATCTCACTTCAGCCTTCAACTCTACTAGCATAGGACCCTGCCCTTCAAGCGCAATGCATGTCGCGGTTGTAATGCCTAGTATTTCCTTCTCTACTAACTAGAGCTCCTCCTCACTATGTCATGCCTTATTTTGATTGCCTCCCTAGAACATGTTGTAGTTATAGAGGATAGTGCAACCTCTCTTGGATCGCTACTAAAGAGAAATATGTATTACACTTAGCCTACCCTTCCTCTATAGTGCATTATGCAATCTTATTCAGTAATCCATCAACCTATGTCCACTAGACCTCCCCATTGCGCAAAAAAATTTCCTATCTCTTCTAAACTATGTAGAATGCTAGTCCATAGTGAGACCTCCCCATAGTCACTTTTAATCTCAATTGTGTTATCACTATCTCCTACTCCCTTGAGATCTGAGAATTGTGCAGTTTCAGTCAGCAAGCTCATCACATTGTCTCTTGCACTTTCCTACTACATTGGACCCAAAATAGCCCCTCCTCATAGTGCATGACACTGTTTTAGTGAGCAGTGGCTCCTTCCCTCATCCACTATTGAGCTCAACTACACAATCGTCAAAAAACCCTTCCTCCTCAGTCCTCACATTGGACCATCACAATCAGCCTCTTCAATGAGTAAAGTAGGGGTAGGATAACTGATTTTCAGACTGATCTTTCCTTTTAATGAGTGAATTTCGATGGTTGGTGCACATCCTCAATAGGTTAAGGTGATGCTCAAGGAATATTTCAAGGAGAAGTGAATAAGCACTTGCAGAGAAGAAGCATAAAGAAGAACCATCATTGATACATGGAGATATCATGGATCATGACATAATGAAGACATTTTATGATGACTCAGAGATTCCCAATACTGATCCAAGACCCTTTGGTGGGTGAATATGAAGTACAAATCAGATCTATCATCAAGAATGCAAGACATAGCAGCAAGGATAATATTTTGGCATCACCACATCATCATGAAGTTCCATGTCATTAATGCCAATTCATGGCATGTACAAGTGTCATCACAATGTCATATGTGTAAATGTTTCTTGCTACATGATGTGGAATGTAATTATGTATTATCAAAAAAGGAAAATGAATAAATGTAAATGTTTGGAAGTCCAATATTCACACATGAAGTATGAGAAGTCACATGTGGACCAAAAAGTCAATAGAAGTTCAAAGCTAATTTAGGAGTCAAAGAGTCATAGGGGATATGAAAGGTAATTCCTCTTTTTATAAAGGAAACCTCATAACTCAAGTAGGGGTATTTTGGGGTCTAAGACTTTGGAGAGCTAGCCTTGTATTCTCTAGCTTGGAATAGGAGAGAAGATCATTCCTTGGAGAAGAAATAAGTGACTCAATGTTCTAGTATTGGAGCTAGTGCTTCACCATTGGAATTGTGTACTTGGGTCTTTCACTTAATCATCAGAAGTGCATTGAGGCAACACACTTTCATGCATGTATTGTGAATGTATCGTGAATGTTGCTAGCTTCTCCAAGTTTATTGTCTAGCTCTTATTTAATTCCTTTAATAGCTCGTTTAGCCTTTTTTGGTAACTTCTCCTACTCAAATATTATCTTCTGATGGCCACAAGTCAGAAATTGTGAAATTAATATCTATCCATATTTTTTGTTTTTATTCCGCTAAAATTTGTGCATTAATAGATTCCTCTATATATTTATTTATTTGCTTTATAAGCTTGTAATTATTTTGTAGCTCTTACATGTATGCATTATCTTCTTTTGATGATTTACTGTGTTGCATCAACATAATTAGGATCTAATACTAACTTAATGATGATATCCTTTAAATATTTAACCCTTGTGTATTTCGAGAGAGAGAACATCCTTTCCATCTTGAGCTAAATACACATTTTTCTCAAAGAAATCTGCAATTTTGAAACATTCATAGAATATTTGTTAAAGAAGAATAAATTAATTCACCTACTTGTTTATGTAAATCAATCTAGTGTATAAGGTGAATTTTTTTGTATCAAAAGTTAAAAGAGAAGTATTATAATTATTATCAGTCTTTGGAACTATAACATTTGGCTCTAAGAAATCCAATTGGAATTTCTTGTTGTTGGGATCCAATGCAGATAATAATTTGTTTTGAGTAGATGAGGTCTACTTCAAAAATTATGAATAAGTAGCAGACTTTAGAGACTCATTCTTCTTCTTAATACCCATGAACCTAGTAAATATATTCTGACTACTGGAAGAAGGAGAAACGGGTGGATCAAATATTGTTGATTCCATTTGGCACAAAGTAAATAAAAGCTTGTTTAACACCAACATTGTTGTTGTTGACACTCCTATAGTTATGGCATCAAATGATTCTTCCCCTATTTCCCTAGTTTTCCTTGTCTTCAACACTTTAAATTCTACTAATTTTAATCCTGAAGTAGAAGGAGAAAAAATTCTGACTATTTTTTTAAGTTCTTTCTTTTTTATGTGAGGTGTTTCAACTATCTGAGTTGGTGCCTATTCTTCTGAAATCTCTTGCAAAGTATTATCCTCACAAATTTCCCTATTGGAAAATTGCTCAATATCTAGCTTTGAAGTATGAATATCAGGATCAGACTTTTGTTCAAGTCTGATGGTTGAGATTTTTCCAATGGGATCATAATGCCAATTTAAACTCAATTTAAACTTAATTTGGACCATTAAACTCTCTACTTCTTTATCAGCAACCATGGTATTAATGATAAAAGAACCAACTTTATATTTTAATTTAAACTGGTCCTTTTGTTTCCTTGACACAAAATGAACTTCATCTACATTTAAACTTTGCCTTATAAATTCTAAGTAAAAATTTTGCAGAGGCAAAAACACTGGTAACTTATATGGTGGTAACTCACAACCATAAATTCTGATTTATGTAAAAGTTTGATATAAATATCAATCACCAACTTTTTTATACTCACTTAATTGTAAAATCCTTTTGATTTCAATTGAAATCCTTGGTGTTGCATCTCTATTGAGAAGACAAATTAATATATACAAAAATTGATCTATAAAATCACTAAAGGAAAACAATTTTGAGTTTTTCCTTACTAATGAAGTCCACTAGATAACAGACTTTGGTTTTCCTTTTGAATCATGCTTATGTAGTGTCATCTTGAATATTTCATATTTATGGTATAGGAACAAGTAGACCAACACAGACTGGTTTTTAAAATCTCTTTCAACACCAAACTTCAAAAAGTGCTCATGGATATTATCAGAAATAAACTAGCTTTCAAAATTAAATAAAACAGGGGGTTTATTTCCAGGTACAAAAAATGGCAAGAACCCTAAAAAAACCTCATCAACCTATTCATAACTTTCATAACCTAATATGAAACAAAGAATTGAAATAATTTTTTTGAAAATTTCTGGGAACATGGCTGAGGGGTAAGGTAGATTTCAAAGAGGAAATTCGGACCCTTCTAGTAAGAAAGATTCGAAAATAAAAACTCTTTGTCGGAAAGTGAGATTTTGGTAAATTTCCATTAAAGGCTCATTTGAGAATACATGCACGGAACTAAGAAAACTTATATCCAGAGCTTGAAGGATAGACTTAGGGGTTATGTAAAACAGGGGTTCACCATTTCGGGCTACATTTGATCTTTGAATGGGTAAGTGTCGACTTTCACACCAAGTGACAAACTCAAGAAAATGGTGAGTTTGGGGAAAAATAAATTGTGGAAACTTGGATTCCCAAACATTAAATTCATCATTTTCGTTTTCAAATTTCTGGAAGGCCCTATTATGCAATTTATAGAGGTCGAACTCACATTTAGTTTCTACAATTTTAAAATCTAAGTCAACTAATGGCAATTAATCTACTTTTGGGATCATAGGAGCCATAGGGTTTTCAATATGAAATTTTCCCTTCCCTTTATGATTGCTCATTTGGAAAATTTAACAAATAGTGAAGGAAATTGGAATATCATAGAAAGTTTAAGATGCCAAGTGGATTGTTTTTGAACTCTAAAATTCCTTTGTCGATTGATTTTCTGACAATGTCGCGAACTGTGAGAATGTTTGATTGAACAATATAAGAACGAATTTTGTTTTAGGAGGGATTTCACTAATCGTTGGTAGTTTAAATGATCAAGTCTCAGGTAGGTATTTTAACGTTGGTGGTAATTAAATGCAAGTATTTTACAGTGAGATAATCGAAAATTGTAAAACATAGTTATGAATAAGTTTGCAAGATAATAGCAAAAGATTAGTGGTTGGTTATTTTAGCGGAATAACATATATGTCAAAAAAAGGGGGGTGGCAAGTGGTTTCAAGCAGGGAGAGTGCGCAATTGACAAGTGCACACCACGTAATAGTCAATGTTTTTCCAAAACAAGTAATGTTGACCCCCCCACTCTTTCGTTAAATGTCAGGAGTGTGGGGAGGTCCCGCAATTACATATCACTTGTTGATCGAATCGGATATAATCGCCACCATTGTAAGGTGCATGATTTTTATTGCAGAGGAATCGACTATGTATTTATATAAACATAAAAATAAATAAAAAGGAACATAATAGGATGAGCATGCTTATTAAAAAAATATGAAAAATTAAATAATTTTTGTTCTTTTCTTGTTTTTACTTTTTTTAAATCAAAACTTCAAAATTTTGACTATAACAAGAAATTGTTACATCATTGGCTCCATATGGAAATTGCTTCCCCCTACGAGATGCAATAAACATGCAGAAATGTGTGCCTTCTACTCGAGATATGGAGTCATTGCTACAAGATAATAACACTTTCTCTGAAAATGTAAATCACATCGTTTAATTACAATTATCATGAAAGAAACTTACTCAATATAGAATGTATTGTTTCAAATATTTCCCATTCACTAGCAATGAGAAATTATTTCCTTCCATATTCTTAATGATGAAAGTATTATTCATTTTGACCTCTACAATATTGAAGGGACCCAACAAAATATTGTCAAACTTTCCATGTTTACCTTTTTCTTCTCTTCTTGCATCCCATCTTAGTACTAGGTCTCCTTTCCTGGAGCCTCTTTCTCTAGCCTTACTATAAAATAAATTCTTCATGTTATCTTGATACTGGAGTAGATTATGTTTAACTTCTTCTCTATCTTGATTGAGTTCAATAATTTGATTGATTCTCTTTGAAAAATCATTTTTTTACTCATAGGAGTATTGCAAAAAATTTCATCACTTGAAATTCTAATTGAGTAGCAAAAATAGCTTTAGTACCACAAAGTAGTTGAAATGGATATTTTCCAGTAGCTCTCTTGGGTGAAATTTTTTTTTTGCAAACTGCATACTTTAAGTGACTATCCCATTTCCTTTTATGGTATGCTAACATATTTTTGATAACTTTGATTAAGATTTTATCTAATAACTCCGCTAACCCATTCCCTTGTGGATAGTAAGGTGTAGAATGATGTAGTAAAATTTAGTATTTCTAGAAAAACTCAATAAATTTATTAGAGTTGAAGGCTTGAGCATTGTCTATAATTATTTCTCTTTGGTAGCCAAATCTAGATCAAATATTTTCTTCAATGAACTTCATAACTACAAAACCAATTTTGCTTCTCACATAAATAACTTCTACCCATTTTGTGAAATAGTATGTTGTTGTTAGGATCCATCTATGTTCATAGTTGTGTATAAAACCAACGTAGATTCAAATTGATATTTGTAATATGATAAAACAAAATACTTTAATCTACTCTACAAATTTTCGAAACCAATTACAATCGCAAAATCACATGAACAACAAAGAGAAATAATTTCAATCTCACAACACAAAGATTTATCTGGGGAATTCCTCAGCTAAAAACCCCGATATATGTATATTTCATAAGCCAAATAATTTGATAACAATAAAATGCTTCTCTCAGGCTTAAGATATCTATGCACTATCTATGTTTGTCTCACAAATTCCTAGACAAGCTTGGTTCAATACTTAACAAATTTCTTGGCCTTGGGAATCCTTATCTCCTTGCGTAGTTTCCTTGGGAATTAAGCCCCTATTAATAAGGAAATTCCCCAATAATTATTTCACAATATAATGGCTCTTCCTCTGACTCCATGCACCATCTATACAATTGGATTATTATAAAACTGATACTACACTTCCCTTTAACTCCAATCTCGATTGGGTCTTTCTCATAATTAACACGCATGAGTTATTTTTGAGTGAATTATCAGTTATATGATTTATTAGTGCATGTGAATTAAATCTAATTTAATTCACTTGACCTCTCACTAGTCCCTCCATCAGTTAGAACTAGTTAAACATGTCTTAACTCAAATAAATTAATTAATTATAACTCAAAATAAACTCAACGAGGGCTCCTAAAAAGTAGGAGACACTCTACATGCCTCTACTTTGACACTCAACTCGAATTAAATAAACCAAATAATCATTCCTAAATTATTTAAGACGTACAAGTTGTCATGTGATATGGAATTACAATTTCCTTCTAAGTTAATTAAGGGAAAATTAAATTAGAAGTCCCTTATTGTTGTCATTTCCAACACTCCCTCCCAATAACAAAGGGATTGTCTACTACCCTGATCCTCCCTCTATGGAACTCGAATTTGCCTCTTGACAATGTCTTCGTCAAGATGTTTGCATCCTTCTCCTCTATAGGAATGTAATCTAATGACATAATCCTACTCTACACACAAACTATGAGATGATTATATCGGATATCAATATGCTTGGACCTTTCATGAAAAATTGGATTAAACAAGAGTTTGATGAAACTCTGGTTATCACAATAAATCATCGTCGGATCCATCTATTGACCAAACAACCCAAAATGGATCTTCCTCATCCATATAGTCTTACAAGTTTCTTAAATAGCAACCATGTACTCTGCTTCTATTGAAATGAGTGCAACTAATCTCTGGTTCCTGATGTACCAGGAAAATGCTACTGAACCAATACTAAAGATGACCCCTGATGTGCTCTTCTTTTCGGATGGACTCCCTTCCCAATCTACATTTTTGAAGCCTTGAAACTTCACTCCCTCTATCCTCTTGAACCAAATACCAAACTAAGTGGTGCCTTTGAGGTATATCAACACATGTTTTCCTGCCTTCCAATAGAGCTTGGTAGCCTTAACTGTAGCTTGACTAAGCCATTTAATCGCATAACACATGTATGTTCGTGTGTTCACCAAGTACATGAGTGAACCCACAAGCTGCCTGTAGATGGTATTTTCTGCCACTTTACATAAGTAGCATCTTCCTTCCTCTAGTTCTCTGATAGAGGAGTCTCCATGGGATTTTTTCTCTTCATGTGAAACTTCTTCAGAATCTCGTTGGCATACTTTCCCTAAGATACAAACTATTCCCCATATATTTTCTAAATTTCAAAAATAAGGAAATATTGCAAGAGCCCCATATCATTCATCTCAAATTCTCTTACAAGATCCTATTTTCAAGATTTGATCAGTTTCTCATCACCTGTTAGAATCAAATCATCAATAATATACCTTAAACCACAATATGGTAAAGGTTCACATGTGCCTCACTTTTGGTGAATCCCAACCCAATGAATTAGTTTTAAATCCTGGTGTACCAAGCATGAGGTGCTTGTTTCAGTCCATACAATACTCACTTGATTTTTCACACATGTGACTCTCTTTCGAATTTCTCAAATCCTTTTGGATTATCTATGCACACCTCTTCCTCAATCTCCATTGAGCAAGGTTGCCTTTACATCCATATGATGTATCTTCGATACCATATATTATCACCCAAAAAAAAATTAGCACATTATTGTGACAAGGTCACAAAATTTCATGCATCGAATTTGGGTTATTGGAGTCAATTTAGGTTTGATCAAGGGTAGGTTTTAGATTTTTATAGTTTAAAGCTCACCCTTAGGTTCAAATAAAGTTTTCTTTAAAGTCTTTTCATGTCAAACATTCATCATTTTCATTTGTGGGTTATTTCCTAAAGTTTTAGGTCAAAATTGTTCAATTACCAAAAAGCCTTATTTTCATAGTGCCACTCGTTGAAAAAAGTTATTTTGCGCTACGAAAATGCTGATAGTTTCGTAGCACAAACATGAAAAATTGCACTGCAGGCGCTACAAAAGTGCAGATTTATAACTGTCTTGTCAGTTGAGTTGGAAGATGTCAGAAACTGTTGGGAAAGGGTAGGTTAGTGGCATGTTGAATCATGTAATGATGAAATTTGATGTACACACCCATGTTTGCAGTCATCATTGTCATTATAGGTTATGCATGAGGCATCATTCAGTTATGAGATGGCATTTTAAATTTAAAAATCTTTCCTAATTGGTCATTCTCGTTTCCTTTTGGTTCCATTCAAAATGTTTGAGTTTTGAGTGTCAAGCAAAACCTGTGTCTGATCCATACAAAGGTGTTACTACACCCATATCAAGCGAGGCTGATACTTTTTCAACTGAGGTTGTTGTTACAATTATTCAAGCGAGGCTGCTGTTATTTTTTCTTCAAACGAGGCTGAAATATTTGTTCAAGAACATGGTAGAGGAAAAGAAAATTCACAGAGGAGGACATTGCTTAAGGCATGAACCTGAAGAGATGAAGGCAATAATTGAAGACCCAGCAGTGATGGAAGCGTTAAGAAGAGTAGGTTTCCTTTAGTTTTGTGAAAAGTTGCAGGGCTATCACACATAGGTATCCAAGGAATTTTCCATGAACTTCAATGGAACAGCCACAAAGATCGAGATGCTAAGTGTTTCTATTACACCAGAGGTCATTGTTGTTGTTACAGAGATACCAAGGGGTCAAGAAACCTGGTTCAAAAGTTTCAAATTTGATATGGAGCAGCGTAAAGAATTCATGAAACCTGAGTACACAGACATGGACCTTAACAATGCTATCCCTAGAGGTTGCATTAAAGACACTTATTCAAAGCTACTGCTCAACATTCAGAAGTATTTTACATGTGAAGGCAGATATCACAAGGTTTACTCATGTCATTTCAAGTTGCTTCTGCACTTCACTGGTAATATTTCACTTGAATTTCCTTTTTATCTTCATAGGATTCTTGCAAATATGGCTGATAAGGTGCAAGAAAAATCTGAAGGGAGTGAAACATCCTTATTTCATCATGTTTTAATGAAGTTATTGATTTTAGATGAGCTTCAGAAGATAGGCAGAGATTGGTCATATTTCTTGTTTATAAATGGATTTGAATTGGAAACCCTGACCCCTGCAAGAAAACCTAAATCTAAAGGAGCTCCATCACCACTAACAGCAAAACCAAGTCAACTTATGGCTGCAAAACCAAAAACAACTGCAAAAGTGAAGCCAAGAAAACAAACTGAAAAAGGGCTAAAGCAGGTGCAAATACTTGATACTCCAACTCTCCCACCTACAAAACAGAGGTCAAAGGTTGTCAAAAATGCAGAACAGAAACAAGCTGTCAGCAAGGAGACCAAAATAGTAATTAGAAGCCAAGCAGTGGCATTAAAAGGAAAGACAGTTCCTATAGAAGACATCCCAATAACAAAAGGGAATCTAGAGGACATCCTTCATGCTATTGACATAGAGGAGACAGCCATTGTTCAAGTTGAGTTCATTGGGGAAGATGAGCATAAATTGAAGAAGGCCAAGTCTACAAAGAACCTAGAGTTTGAGGGGGAAGATACAGCTTTCATCTTTCAAGCAAGAAAGCCTATTACTAGGCAGGCTAGGAAACTGAAGGAAGGCAGTAAGCAAGTTCAAAAACCCACTGAGGCAACTAAAGCTCCTAAATAATTTTTTGATCTTTCATCACCTATAGTGAAGCATACAATCAGCAGAACAAATAGGGGAAAAGAAGAAATGACATAAAAAAACATAGTTTCAGCATCTTGAGGAAAAATTGAGGTTGGCAAACCAAGAAACTATTGTCATGAGAAAGAGGGCTAGAAAGCAGAGTGTCGAGAAAGCACAGTTTAAAAGAATGAAGGCACTGTGGGAAGGGAAAATTGATTATGTTTCTAAAACTCCAAGTAGTGCTGAGCAATTTTTCAAGTGGACAGTTCCAGCAATAAAGGAAGCCAAGTTTGTCAGAGTGATAAATACTCATTTGAGAGCTACTAATAGAAGACTTAAAGATCAACTGGAGGACTTAGAGCAGCAGTTGAAGTTGATTCATGATGAGTTAAAGAGCAGAGGCATTAAAGTTGCAGTCATAGAAGAGCCACTAGCTAAATCAAGTGAAAATGAAGAAGGGACATCAAGAAAGCCGGAATGACTATGTTTTTATAGTTGATACGATTTTTAAATGATGGAGACCGGTATTTTTTTTAATTTTTGTCATAACTACATTTTTCATTTTTGAAAATTTTTGACAAAACTTCATACTCAGCAGTGTCATAGCGTAGTCAGTGTAAAAAAGCAGAAAAGCGCTACGAAACTGTTGTAGCTGCTTTTCTTGCTCATTTTGGTCAGATTTTGAAAGGTTGAAGAGTAATTCAAGAACTGTAACTGATATGGGAGATGTATTAAAGGGTAATTGAAATGATTCAAGTGGAAAGAATTTAGTTTTTGGAGAATTAAGACTTAAAATGGCAGTGTTACAAGGGTGCTACGAAACTGTTGTGTTTTCATAGCGCAGTATATTACAGCTCTTTTGAACAATTTTGGAAGCGGTTTTGGACAGCTAGAGGCTAGGGATAAGTGATAAGACATGTTAATATAATCTCCAGCATCTAAGGACCACAAAATGGAGTATAATTTATTATCAAAATGTTCAAATAATGCAAAGGATTTTTATGCCTAAAAAAAAGGTGTTGTTTCCTGCTTTTGTGGAGGTCAAATAAAGTGGTCATGAAGAGCTGAAGCCCATCATCCAAATTCAAACATGTGATGATACACTTGGAAAATGACTTATTTTCAATTAGATAATTTTTTTTATAGATAATGATAAGGATTTTGAGTCCTATTTGTAATAGGATTGTCAAGTAGATTAGGTGTCTTTTTGTAATAAATTCCATGTCTTATGGTTATGCAATGTGTCAATAGTTAGAAATTCGATGTATCTAGCATAGAGGTAGATCATCTCATGTTGCAAGAGGTCTATTAAAGGCCAAGAGGTTGAATTAGTAAAGGGTTGGACATTTTTTATAAAACTGTGCTTATTGTAATTGACTGGTTTTCAGCTAATACAGAGATTTTCTGCTTAACCAACTTGAGATTTAGAAGGAGTTTTAGTGTGTTCCTATTCTATTTTCCTGTCTTTTATTATCTTATTGCAGTGGTGTTTATCTATATTACTCATAATTCATCTTTATATGCTCTGAATTCCTATATAAATGAACTGACTGTGTTTTTATATTTCCATATGTGTTTATCTATTGATTAAAACTCTAATATGCCTCAACTTCCATGCTAAGTAGATTTGCTGGATTATTGAATATCTTTGACTCCATAAGCCCAATGTGTACATGTTGATGTGATTCACAACCTACATCTATCATTTATCTTTTTATTACCTAAATAGATTTAGCCATCTATATTTTTATCCAAATCATTAACCTTTCAGATAGCCCTCTCAGGCTAAGGAAGCTAAGCCTCAGTCAAAAGATTAGGTTTGAAATAGTTACATGAAGTTGACTGATCAAGTAGCCTATCAAGTCCAATTTTGTGATAACATTTTGGCGCCGTTGCCAGGGAACGAAGGTGTATATTTTCCCTGGGAAGAATGACAAAGTTTCGGTTCTAAGTTCTGAGAGCAGCAGACACTTAGGCACATATTGGTTGTATTTCTGCTCTGGCGACTCCACACATCAAATAATCAATTGGAAGGTGACTCCACTGCTTGAAGATCAGTAGCTTGATGAAGTTTCAAGATGAATTCCATTGTAAGAATAAATTCCAAGTATGCACCTATGAATCAGTCTCACATCCCTGGTTTTCCAAATCCTATGCCAAAGGTTGAATGGTTAACTGATCTTCCAATATTTAGAGATGAAAAGAAAGACATTGCTACTCTTCATTTGGTTAGATTCATATGCATGTACACAGCCTTAAGGTTCATTTCCCTGAGGATTGTCTCATGAAGATTTTTATGGCCACTTTAGAAGGAAAAGCATGGTCTTGGTATGAAAGCTTTCCAAATGGTTCATTATATTCTCTTGCTGATTTCCATGTTGCATTTTATGAGATGTATGAAGAATTTCATCCCTCCTTATTGTTGGTCAAAGACTTTTGTAAACAATGTGTGAGTTTTATTGAATATTTGGATAATAGGCCTCATGATCAAGATCAGACTTTTCTAAAGTTTTTAATGCCAGAAAACAAAGAGAGAGTGTTGCTACCTTTCTCCTTTAAGATTGAGGAAGAATACGCTATTTTTGAAAATCAGTTTGAACAGCAGTTTGATAGCATTCAATTGAAATCTTGTGTGGCTGAGAAAAGCATGTATGAGTGGTCCAAAGTTGCAGAATGTCATGAGAAGCTTCAAACAGATTATGTCTTCTATGATTCTATAGCTGACTACATGGAAAAGTTTTACAGTTTAGATTTCCAGTTATATTTTCATTTTGAAGATCAGATATATTTTATGTTGCCTTGGTCATCTCAATATCATGTTTATTTTTGGTTCAAGTGCAGTCAAGAGGTTCAAATTTTAGATAAGATAAATGATTGGCTTCATTGGAAGTTTCATGTTGCTTGAAGTTAAAATGGAGATTGCAACTGATAGGGTAGGTAGGAGTGTGTGAATAAGCTCAAAGGTGAATGAGCATATTTTCAGTAGGTACAAAGTTGATTTTTCAGCAGTAATCATCAAGTTTGAGCCCGAGGAGAAGTCCATAAGAGCTTGGTGAAGTTTTCGTAAATTTCAGAGTTTTTTTTGGAAAGAAAATGGATAACAGCACTGGAACTACTGGTTCTTAGTGTACCTCAGGGGCACACTATCCCAAATGGAGCCACTGTTATCACCCAAAAAAAAATTAGCACATTATTGTGACAAGGTCACAAAATTTCGTGGATCAAATTTGGGTTATTGGAGTCAATTTAGGTTTTATCAAGGGTAGGTTTTAGATTTTTATACTTTAAAGCTCATCCTTAGGTTCAAATAAAGTCTTCTTCAAATTATTGTCATGTCAAATATTCATCATTTTCATTTGTGGGTTATTTCCTAAAGTTTATGATAAAAACTTTTCAATTAGCCAAAAAACCTTGTTTTCGTAGCGCAACCTGTTGAAACATTTTGTTTTGCACTACGATAACGTTGATAGTTTCGTAGCGCAAAAATGAAAAATTGCACTGCAGGCGCTACGAAAGTGCAGATTTATAACTGTCTTGTTAATTGATTTGGAAGATGTCAGAAACCATTGGGAAAGGGTAGGTTAGTGGCATGTTGAGTCATTTAATGATGAAATTCGATGTACACGCCCACGTTTGCAGTCATCATTGTCATTATAGGTTATGAATGAGGCATCATTCAGTTATGAGATGACATTTTAAATTTCAAAATCTTTCCTAATTGGTCATGCTCGTTTCCTTTTGCCTCCATTTGAAATGTTTGAGTTCTGAGTATCAAGCCAAACTTGTGTCTCATCCATACAAAGATGTTACTACACCCATATCAAGCGAGGTTGTTGTTACAATTATTCAAGCGAGGCTGCTATTATTTTTTTCTTTCAAGCGAGGCTGAAATATTTTTTCAAGAACATGGCGGGGGGAAAAATATTCACAAAGGAGGACATTGGTTAAGGCATGAACCTGAAGAAATGAAGGCAATAATTGAATACCCAGTAATGATGGAAGCATTCAGAAGAGTAGGTTTCCTTCAGTTTTGTGAAAATTTGCAGGGTTGTCACACACAGATATCCAAGTAATTTTCCATGAACTTCAATGGAACAGCCACAAAGGTCGGGATGCTAAGTGTGTCTATTACACCATAGGTCATTGCTCTTGTTACAGAGATACCAAGGGGTCAAGAAACCTGGTTCAAAAGTTTCAAATTTGATATGGAGCAGTGTAAAGAATTCATGAAACCTTAGTACACAGACATGGACCTTAACAATGTTATCCCTAGAGGCTGCATCAAAGACACTTATTCAAATCTGTTGCTCAACATTCAGAAGTATTTTACATGTGAAGGCAGATATCACAAGGTTTACTCATATCATTTCAAGTTGCTTCTGCACTTCATTGGTAAGATTTCACTTGAATTTCCTTTTTATCTGCATAGGAGTCTTGCAAAGATGGCTGATAAGGTGCAAGAAAAATCTGAAGGGAGTGAAACATCCTTATTTCATCATGGTTGAATGAATTTATTGATTTTAGATGAGCTTCAGAAGATAGGCAAAGATTGGTCATATTTCTTGTTTATAAATGGATTTGAATTGGAAACCCTAACCCCTAAAATAAACCCTAAATATAAAGGAGTTCCATCGCCACCACCAGCAGAACCAAGTCAACTTGTGGCTGCAAAACCAAAAACAACTGCAAAATTGAAGCCAAGAAAACAAACTGAAAAAAGGGCCAAAGCAGGTGCAAATACTTGATACTCCAACTCTCCCACCTGAAAAATAGAGGTCAAAGGTTGTCAAAGATGCAGAACAGAAACAAGATGTCAGCAAGGAGACCAAAAGAGTAACTAGAATCCAAGCAGTGGCATTAAAAGGAAAGACAGATTCTATAGAAGACAGGCCAATAATAAAAGGGAATCTAGAGGAAATCCTTCATGCTATTGACATAGAGGAGACACCCATTGTTCAAGATGAGTTCAATGGGGAATATGAGCATTAATTGAAGAAGGCCAAGTTTGCAAAGAAGCTATATTTTGAGGGGGAAGATGCAGCTTTCATATTTCAAGCAAGAAAGCCTATGACTAGGCAGGCTAGGAAACTGAAGGAAGGCAGCAAGCAAGTTCAAAAACCCACTGAGACAAATAAAGCTCCTAAATAAGTTGTTGATATTTCATCACCTATAGTGAAGCATACAATCAACAGAACAAAGAGGGGAAAAGAAGAAATGACAGAAAAAACAGAGTTTCAACATCTTGAGGAAAATTAAGGTTGGCAAACCAGGAAATTGTTGTCATGAGAAAGAGGGCTAGAAAGAACAATTTAAAAGGATGAAGGCATTGTGGGAAGAGAAAACTGATTCTATTTCTGAAAATCCTAGTGTTGAGCAATTTTTCAAGTGGACAGTTCCAGTAATAAAGGAAGCCAAGTTTGTCAGAGTGATAAATACTCATTTGAGAGCTACTAATAGAAGACTTAAAGATCAAGTGGAGGACTTAGAGCAGTAGCTGAAGTTGATTCATGATGAGTTAAAGAGCAGAGGCATTAAATTTACATTCATAGAAGAGCCAATAGCTAAATCAAGTGAAAATGAATAAGGGACCTCAAGAAAGCTAGAATGACTGTGTCTTTATAGTTGATACGATTTTTAAATGATGGAGACAGGTATTTTTTAAGTTTTTTTCATAACTACAATTTTAATTTTCGAAAATTTTTGACAAAACTACATACTCAGTAGTTTTGTAGCGCAGTCAGTGTAAAAAAGCAGAAAAGCGCTACGAAACTGTTGTAGCTACTTTTCTTGCAAATTTTGGTCAGTTTTTGAAAAGTTGAAGTGTAAGTCGAGAATTGTAACTGATATGGGAGATGTATTAAAGGGTAAGTGAAATGATGCAAGTGGAAAGAACTCAATTTTTGGAGAATTAAGACTTAAAATGGCAGTGTTACAAAGGCACTATGAAACTGTTGCGTT
The DNA here is from genome assembly GCA_034641835.2 of Pinus albicaulis. NCBI lineage: Eukaryota > Viridiplantae > Streptophyta > Pinopsida > Pinales > Pinaceae > Pinus > Pinus albicaulis. The sequence continues at coordinate 690,038,209 of CM076576.1, read as the reverse complement.
TTCGTAGCGCAGTATATTACAACTCTTTTGAACAGTTTTGGAAGCAGTTTTGGATAGCTGGAGGCTAGGGATAAGTGATGAGACATTTTAAGATAATCTCCAACATCTAAGGACCATGAAATGAAGTTTAATTGATGACCAAAATGTTCAAAGAATGCAAAGGATTTTATGCCTAAAAAACGAGGTGTTGTTTCCTGCTTTTGTGGAGGTCAAATAAAGTGGTCATGAAGAGTTGAAGCCCATCATCCAAATTTGACCATGTGATGATACACTTGGAAAATGATATAATTTCAATTAGATAAGGTTGTTATAGAAAATAATAAGGAGTTTGAGTCCTATTTGTAATAGGACTGTTAAGTAGATTAGGTGTCTTTTTGTAATAAATTCCATGTCTTATGGTTATGCAATGCGTCAATAGTTAGAAATTCGATGTATCTAGCCTAGAGGTAGATCATCTCATGTTGTAAGAGGTATATTAAAGGCCAAGAGGTCGAATTAGTAAAGGGTTGGACATTTTTGGCAAAACTGTGCTTATTGTAATTGACTGGTTTTCAGCTAATACAAAGATTTTCTGCTTAACCAACTTGAGATTCAGAAGGAGTTTTAGTGTGTTCCTATTCTATTTGCATCTCTTTTATTATACTATTGCGGTGGTGTTTATCTATATTACTCATAATTCATCTTTAGATGATCTGACTTCCTATATAAATTAATTGACTGTGTTTTTATAGTTCCATATGTGTTTATCTATTGATTAAAACTCTGATATTCCTCAACTTCCATGTTAAGTAGATTTTCTGGATTACTGAATAGATTTGACTCCATAAGCCCAATGTGTACATGATGATGTGATTCACAACCTACATCTATCATTTATCTGTTTATTACCTAATAGAGTTAGCCATCTATATTTTTATCCAAATCATTAACCCTTGAGAGAGCGCTCTCAGGCCGAGGAGGCTAAGCCTCAGTCAAAAGATTAGGTTTGAAATAGTTACATGAAGTTGACTGATCAAGCAGACTATCAGGTCCAATTTTGTGATAACACCATCTATGTTGAAAGTGCAAGGATAGATATGGTTGACGAGTACCTTGCAACTAGAGAAAGGGTCTCCTCATAGTCAATTCCTTCCACTTGAGAGAACCCTCTACCCAAAAATCTGTCCTTGTATTTCTGAATGCTCCCATTTGTTTCCTATTTCACCTTGTAGATCCACCTAGATCCTACAACTGAATTTTCCTCTGATCTTGGGACAACTTCCCATGCATTTTTTCTGATAATGGGGTCATACTCCTCAACCATGGAATCAACCCATACTAGTTGTTGTGCTGCTTCCTAGAATGAGGATGGCTAAATCTCTACACTCTCACTCATAAGATCCATGTAGCCAATGTATCTCTCTATGGACCTTCTCTTCCTAAGTTTTTATTTGGGTACTCTCACATTCTCTCTAGCATCATGCATCAACCTGATAGCCTCTCTGGTGCCCTTCCTTTTGTCTCTAGATGTCTCTAATTGAGTGGGTGCTTCCACTCTCTTTTCCTCTACTTATGGTTGCTACACATCTTGAGGTTCTTCTTTTGGTGCTAAGAGCTCCTCGACTGCATGCAAATAAATCTCCCTCTCAAGGGAAATTTTCATGGCCTTCTCTTCATCGAACTTAACATCTCTCCTAACCATTTTCTTCCTATGAGACGACATGTACACCCGATAGTTGTGAGGTGTATCGGTGTGCCCCACAAATATTCCAACTCGGTTGTTGGTTCTAACTTTTTCCTGTCATCTTTGGTTAAATGAAAATAAACTGATGAGCCAAAAATTTTAAAGTGTGCCACATCTGGTTTCTTACCTGAAAAATATTCCTCTCATGTACTCATCTCGTTATGCACAAATATTGTTGTGTTTCCAATGTTTCATCCCACAAGTGAAATGGTAGGCCCTAATCATGCAACATTGCTCGTGTTGTCCCACAATAGTTTTCTTATTCCTTTCTACAACCCCATTCTATTGTGTGTTATGAGGTGCTATGAATTCTCGTCAAATTCCTATTGAAGCATATAAGTTCTTGAATTCATTTGACACATATTATCCATCATTCTCCTGATATCCTTCACCTTATTCCTCGTATATTTCTTGAAAAGTGCTTTGAACTCAAAAAAATTGAGAACATCTGATCTTTCTTTTGCATGAATAATATTGAACACTTACATGAAAAATCATCTACAAAAATCACATAATACTTATGTTTTTTTGTGGAGGTTGTTGAGAAGGGTCCACACGCATATAGGTGAACTCTCTCAAGGATAGCCTTCGCTCGACTGTCCTTATCATGAAAGGTGTATTTGGTGTACTTACCTAATGTACACCCTTTGCTTATATCTCACTGCTCAAGTGCACCCTTGGGAAGTCATGTAGAAATCTGTTGTGTGATATTCAAAGCACCATGGTAAAGATGGCCCAATATTCTATGTCATAACTTGTTAGGTCCCTATATTACTAGTATAGTCCCTTATTGTTATTAGTGTAACCCTATTATTGTTATTATTGTACCCTTGTAACCCCCATTTTGTTATTATTGTGCCCTTAAATTATTATTGTTAGGTCGGCTAGGATTACATTGTGGCCCACTAAGATTACATTATGGCCACATGGACTCCTATATATAGAAAGGAGGTTTTGTAAATTGTATCATCCAAGAATTGTTCATTTATGTAATGTATTGAAGGTTGCCCCCTCGAAGTGGCTTATTTCGGGATATCAATTTCAGAGCCGAAGGATGAAACAGTGACACATGGCAAGTCGTACAAGTTCGTTGTACTGAACTAGTCCATAATTAGGTCATTGTGGGAGATTGGACACAACTTTGTCTTGGAGAATCCAAATAAGGTCAGACCTGTGGCATTTGAAAGATAATTTAGAGGGATACGTTAGTACTGAAATTCAAATATTGAAGTGCTTCAATTACAGAGATTATCCAATTTCAATATCGAGCTCCTCAAAAGCAAGAAAAAGGTGTGTATTTTTTTCGAATTGCATAAGTGTTGTTTGAAGAATCAATTTGAATTGATTCCGAGGGAATATTGTAGAATATATATCAGTATTGGGTTCTAAAGATGCCCCGTAAAAATAATTCAACACCCATTAAGCCTTCAAAAGGGTCTACTATGACTCATGAAGATGAAGAATTGCAACATGATCTATCAAAATTACAAGAGCAAGCGCAACAAATTTCACTCTCGCAAAGAGAAACAAAAAATGAAATGGAAGTTTTGAAGAAAGGCGTGGAAGCTAAGATGGATGGCATGGAAGCTAATATGGATGACATGAAAGACAACATGGAAAACATGAAGAATGATCTAAAAGCAGACATAGAAGGTTTGACAAAGTTGATACAAGAAATGTTTCCTAATGGTGAAAAGATAGTAGAAGAACCTCATGATGAGAACAAAATAAATTTCAATCGTGATTTCATAAACTCTAATGTTGGCGGGAAGAACCACCATATTCCAAAAATGGATATGAGGAAGTTCAATGGAAAGGATCCTGTAACATGGATACTATATATGGAGCAATATTTTGATCTCCATAACGTGCAAAACACACAAAAGGTATGCATTGCAACTTTATATTTAGAACAAAATACATTTGTATGGTATCGATGGCTTTGCTCCCGTAAAAAAATTGTCACTTGGTCAATTTTTACAGAGGAAATGATAGCACATTATGAGGATACAAAGAGCAACATCTTCTTTAGCCAATTGATAAATCTCAAACAAAAGGGTTTAGTGGGGCAGCACATTGAGGACTTCCAAAAATTGAACATAAGGGTAACTGATATTCCAGAGGAACACAGGATCGATCTCTTCATAGGCACTCTAAAGGATAACATCCAACATGGATTCCATGTTTTGGAACCAGATTCGTTGGAGAAGGCATTCAGGTTGGCAAGAAAATTTGAATGTAAAACAATGGCGACAAGGAAGCCTACCACTCAATTCTATAAAGAAGGAAGTGTTGCTACGCCTAGATTTCCACAACCTACAAGGTTGACACCACAACGATTGGAAGAAAAAAGAGAAAAAGGGCTTTTCTATAGTTGTGATAGAAAATACACTAAAGGTCATAAGTGTGCTGAGAAGAAATTATTTTACATAGATTGTGAAGAGGAAGAAGAAAATGAACAAGAAGAGGATATACACCAGGAACCAGCCCTAGAAGAGGAAGAAATGAATCTGACCATATCATGTAAAGCACTGGCAGGAATTACCACTCCTCAAACTCTCAAGATAGGACATATCAAGAAGAAAAAGGTAATAGTGTTGATTGATTCAGGTAGCACCCATAATTTTATTCATTGTAAGGTAGCCAAGGAATTAAATTGTTTCCTATACCCAGCACCAGAATGTCAAGTGATGGTTGCAAATGGAGGAACTATAAATTGCTCTGAAAAATGCCATAATATCAAGCTAACCATGGGGGAATATGTATTGACTAGTCCAATGCTTTCCATTCCTATGGGAGGTGCTGATGTTGTACTAGGAGCACAATGGTTACAATCTTTGGGGACGGTAGCTTTTAATTTTCAAGAACTTTTCTTGAAATTTTTTTCAGAAGGAAAGGAAGTCGAATTACGGGGTATTGAAGGGAAGCCAGGAAGGATAATAAGCTCTAATGTCATGACAAAGCTTATAAAGAAAGAACAACGAGGTGTAATTGCACAATTATGCTCTCTAGAAGTTCCGACATCAAAATCATCTATTTCTGCAGATCTCCAACAAGTCTTGGACAATCATTCCAAGGTATTTGAAACTCCCAAAGGACTCCCACTTATTCGTGATCATGATCATGCTATTCATTTGATTCCAGGAAGTGTTCCTCCAAACATCAGGCCTTATAGATATCCTTACGTCCAAAAGAGCGAAATTGAACGTATGATTGCAGAAATGTTAGAGGCGGGTATAATTCAACCTACTCAAAGTTCTTTCTCTGCTCCTGTAGTATTGGTACACAAGAAGGATGGATCATGGCGAATGTGTCTGGATTATACGGAGCTCAATAAACTCACCATTAAAGATAAATTTCCCATTCATGTGATTAATGAATTATTGGATGAATTACATGGAGCAATTTATTTTACCAAGTTGGATCTTTGTTCAGGATATCATCAAATTAGAATGAAGATTGAAGATATTCCAAAAACAAAATTTCGAACTCATGAGGGTCATTATGAATTTTTGGTCATGCCTTTTGGCCTTACCAATGCACCTTCTACATTTCAAGGGTTGATGAATTCCATTTTCAAACCCTTCCATATAAAATGTGTGCTAGCATTTTTTGATGATATACTAATCTATAGCATGTCTTGGAAGGATCATGTTGAACATGTTAACAGGGTGCTCAAACTATTGTAGGAGAAAACAATTATATGCAAAAACATCCAAATGTTTCTTTGGAGTACAAGAGGTGGAATATCTGGGTCATATTGTATCTCACGAGGGTGTTAAAGTAGACCCTAAAAAAATTAAATCCATTAAGGAATGGAAATTCCCCACAACCATAAATAAGTTGCGAGGATTTCTCGAGTTAACAGGGTATTATCGCAATTTTTTTAATAATTATGGGAGAATAGCAGCACCTCTAACAACATTATTGAAGAAAGATGCATTTTCATGGACTCCTGAAGAAACTAAGTCCTTTGAACATCTTAAAGAGGCAATGTGCCTAGCACCGGTCTTAGCTATGCCAGACTTCACAAAAACCTTTATTGTGGAATGTGATGCCTCAGGAAATGGAATTGGTGTTGTTTTAATGCAGGAAGGAAGACCCATTTCTTTTGAAAGTTGTCCAATCAAAGGAAAGTATTTACAGAAACCTATTTATGAGAAGGAAATGTTAGTAATACTGCATGCACTAAAGAAATGGAGAACTTACCTAATGGGAAGACACTTCAAGGTAAAAACTGATCATGATAGTCTTAAACACTTTTTGGAACAAAGACTATCTTCAGAAGAGCAGCAAAATGGGTCACAAAGATGTTGGGTTATGACTTTGAAATAATCTACAAAAAAGGAAAGCTTAATGTTGTTGCAGATGCACTCTCAAGAAAGAATGAAGAGGTGGAAGCATTGCTTTGTGCCATTTCTATTATCCAACCGGATTGGATAACCGAAGCAAGAGATGAATGGAAGGACAAAGATGTATGGACACTCATTCAAAATTTGCAGCAAGATCCTAGTACATCTGATACATTTAGTTGGAAAAATGATTCCTTATGGTACAAAGATCGCCTATATCTTTGTAAGAATTCCCAACTAAAACAAAAGATTCTTCTGGAATTGCACACTTCTCCTTTAGGAGGACACTCAGGATTTTTAAAAACTTACCACAGGGTGAAGAAAGAATTTTTTTTGGGATGGCCTTAAATCTGATATTCAAAAGTTTGTGGCGGAATGTTTGGTTTGCCAGCAGAATAAAGTTGAGACAATTAAGACCTCGGGACTTCTACAACCTTTATCCATTCCAAGTCAACGTTGGAGGAGATTTCAATGGATTTTATCACAGGTTTACCTAAGTCCGAAGGAAAGAGTGTCATCATGGTGGTAGTTGATAGACTTACCAAGTATGCACACTTTTTTTCATTATCTCATCCATTTAAAGCAAGTACAGTTGCTACTACATTTATGGACAGAATTCAAAAGCTACATGGAAGCCCAAGGGTTATTGTGAGCGACAGAGATCCCATTTATACTGGAAATTTTTGGACGGAGTTATTTTCTTGTTTGGGTACTCAATTAGCTCATAGCTCATCTTATCATCCTCAATCTGATGGTCAAACCGAGATAGTAAATAAATTTTTGGAAGGATATCTTCGTTGTTTTGTATCTGATAAACAAACACAATGGGTCAAGTGGTTACCTCTTGCTGAATGGTGGTATAACACTTCCTTCCATACTGCAGCAAAAATGACCCCATTGATGGCACTTTATGGATATCATCCACCATCCATCACATCATATTTAAGAGAAAATTCAAAGGTTCAAGAAGTGGAAGATCACATCGAGCATCAGCAAGAAGTTCTCCAACTCTTAAAGGATAACCTGAATTTGGCACAAAATCGAATGAAACAACAGGCAGATCAACATCGCAGCGAGAGAAGTTTTGATGTAGGAGATTGGGTATTTTTACGGCTACAACCATATAAACAAATGTCCTTCAAGCAAGCTAAGAAGGATAATAAATTATCGCCAAAGTACTATGGTCCTTACAAGGTGTTGCAAAAGATTGGTACTATGGCATACAAATTGGAGCTTCCTGCTTCTTCGCGAGTACATCCAGTTTCCCATGTTTCATGCTTAAAGAAGGTTATAGGTGAAAATCTTCCAGTTCAAACAATATTTCCAGAACTTGATGAGGAAGGAAAAATCATATTGGAACCTGAAGCGGTCACAGAAACAAGAACTCGATAGCTACGGAATCGATCAATTTCAGAGTATCTCATCAAGTGGAAGAACTTACCCACTGAATATTCTACATGGGAGGATGAGAATTTTATACAGAAGCACCTAGAGCTACTCAAGCGTTGAGGACAACACTTTGTTGGAGGAGAGAGGCATGTTAGGTCCTTATATTACTAGTATAGTCCCTTATTGTTATTATTGTAACCCCCTTATTGTTATTATTGTACCCTTGTAACCCCCATTTTGTTATTATTGTGCCCTTAAATTATTATTGTTAGGTCGGCTAGGATTACATTGTGGGCCACTAGGATTACATTATGGCCACATGGACTCCTATATATAGAAAGGAGGTTTTGTAAATTGTATCATCCAAGAATTGTTCATTTATGTAATGTATTGGAGGTTGCCCCCTCGAAGTGGCTTATTTCTAAGGCGTTGATATCTCTTTTCTTCTATTTTTGGAGTTGGTTACACAACATAACTCATCAATTTATTGTCTTTGTACCTTCTATGATTTCATGCTCAAGGAAGCACATTCTTCTACATCCAAATTTTTTAGGTTATTTACCTGAACCCCACTATTCTTCACCTATTACATGGATTTGTGATGAAGGAACACCTTCCCTTTGCTAAATATGACATCATAGCCACAGTTTTCTAACATATCAACTGAAACTAAATTATTCTTTATACCGGGAACATACATGAAATCTTTTAACATGATAGGAGTACTATACTCCCTTCGAAATCTAGCAGTACCTATTATGGTCACATTATACCTCTTGTCATCTCCCATCTCGGTGTGCATCTAGAGATCCTTCTCCTCCAAGTTGTTAAAGAATTCTTTGTTATCGGTCATATAGAATGAAGTTGATCCACTATCCACATAAGCCATCACCGATGAAACCATGCATGCAATGAGAGTTAAATCCACCTCGAATTGTGAAGTAATAGCTTCACCTGCTACTTCTCCTGAGGGCTTCTTTCGGCCTTCTTATGCAGACACTTTGTGGCATAGTGTCCCAGGTCATGACAGTGAAAACATTTAATATTTGACAAGTCCTTCTTCTTGCCTGCCTGACCAAAATATGATTTGGAATGGTATGCCTTCCCTTTTCCTTTCTTTTCCTTTCCAGCCAAGGCACAGTTCTCCTAATCATCAGTCTTTGAAGAGGATCCATCTCTGGTATTTCGCTTAGTCTCTTCTTGTACCAAGTTACACCACAATTGCTCCCACTCTAGAAGCTTCTCCCTCCTATTCAAAAAATCTTGGTAGTTGTGCCAACTCTTGGGAAGGCCTAGAAGAGCTAGGCTCACTAGATCATCCTCGGCAACTATAACACCAGAACTTCCAAGCTCATCTTGACATTGAGTGAAATCCATCAAGTATTTTGGTATTAAGTCGCCCTTCTCCATATTGATTTTTCTGAGCTTGTCCTTCAATGCCAGCTTCATATGGTCATTTTTGTTCTGAACAAATATGTTAAGGCCTTCCACATAGCATATGGAGTTTCCTTTCCATGGATTTTCGAGACAATATGATCTCTAACTCCTTCCAATAGAATCCTTCTTTCCTATGCTACGTTGTTCTTCCAAGCTTCTAAATTTTTAGAATCTATTGTTGTGGTATTGGGAATATAATTTTCTATGAACTCATTCAACCTATTATCTTCCAAAAATGCTTCCAAGATATGTAATTAAAACTACCCTCAAGGGCATATTCGAGTCTTAATCCACAAAAATACATCTTGATCCTGATGCTGGTCTTGAAGAGTAGATATGCAAATTTGATTCACCTACTCAAAACAAACTCGTATTATTCTCTTATATAGTGATTCATGCTCTAATACCATGTACAAAATCCGCGTAGATTCAAACTGATATTTGAAATATGCAAAAACAAAATACTTAAATCTACTTTACAAATTGCAGAAACCAGTTGCAATCGCAAAATCACATGAACAAGAAAGAGAAATAATTTCAATCACACAAAACAAAAATTTATTTGGGGAAAGCCTCAGATAAAAAAATCACTATATCTATATTACATAAGCCAAATAATATGATAATAATACAATTATTTTCTCAGGATTGAGAGCTCTTTGCACTATCTTTGTCTGTCTCACATATTCCATGCAAGCTTGGTTCAATACTTAACCAATTTCTTGGCCACAGGAATCCCTATTTCCTTGTGTAGTTTCCTTGGGAATTTAGGCCCCTATTAACAATTAAATTCCCCAATAATTTTTTTTCAATAAATCAAGGCTATTCCTTTGACTCCATGCACCACATGTACAATTGGATGATTATAGAACTGATAGTAAACTTCCCTTTAACTCCAATATCAACTAGGTCTTTCTCAGAACTGGCATGCATGAGTTATTTTTTAGTGAATTATTAGTTATCTGATTGATCACTACATGTGAATTAAATCTAATTTAATTCACCTAACATTCCACTAGTTCCTCCATCAGTTAGAACTAGTTAAACTGATTTTAACTCAAATAAATTAAGTTAATTAATTACAACTCAAAATAAACTCAAGTAGGGCTCCTAAAAAGTAGGAGACACTCTACATGCCTCTAGTTTGACCCTCAACTTGAATTAACTGAACCAACTAAGTCTTACTAACTTAGCTAACTCATACAAGATGTCAAGTGATGTGGAATTAAAATTTCCTTCTAATTTAATTAAGAGAAAATTAAATTAGAAGCCTCTTCTTGTTGTCATTTTCAACATGTTGGACATGGGATTTATTTCACCAAAAAAATATAAATTCCATTGCATGAAAGAAGCTCCTACTAATACATGAATGAGAGGTAGAGAGGATAATTTTTTCTAACATACAAATATTTGGCAAGGAATGCAGCTCTGAAAATTTAATCCAACTTCAATAAATAGATTAGGCCAATATAATACTACTCTCAGTATCTTGTGTGCAGTTTCCCTCCATGTATAGTGACCTCCACATATTCCTTTATGAAATTGGTCATTCACCCCTTCTATTTCACTTTCAGTCAGACATAACAACAAGATATTCAAAGGATCCTTTCAATATAGGTCGACATTAACTATGAAATATTTCATAGACCTAATTCTAAGAGATCTTCATTGATTCTTTGTGAATTTAGGAGGACATTTGAAATTATGAAAAAAATGAAATATGTCCTTATACCAGTTTGATAGCCAAAAAAATTCCTCAATATGCAAAGAAAGGTTAAATTAGAAGGAGGTTATTGTGGATTCTTATTCTCTCCATTAGGAGAAGGTTTTTGTGGATTCTTCTCTGAAGTTATATCTAACAGGGGCATAGTTGAATTAACACCCAAAATTTTGTAATTTGATTCTTCTATAAATTTAGCTAATCCTTGTCCCTTTACCAGCTTTGTTGGTTTCATATCCAAATCAAACTCTAAAATATTAGTGATCCACCTTCCCATTTTTCCATCTATATTAGGACGAGTAAGGATTTCATTTACTTCATTGTTGGGTACATAGGTTGTTATTTTAGAATGAAATACATCATTTCTGAAATATTCCAAAGCAAGAACTAAAGAATAAGCTTGTTTCTCAATAATATCATAATTTAGTTTTCATCCCTCGTGACTTTACTAAAGAAAACAATAGGTAACTCACAAAATATTCATTCTACTATAATAAAACTACTACTATTGTAGTTTCTGTTGTAAAGGAGAAGATACTAAAACACTTTGAATAATCAAGACTAGCTAAGATTGTTGCTTCTGAAAGTGCCTTTTTAATCTGAGAAAATGAAAATCTAACTTGTGAATTCCATGTAAATTCATGATTCTTTTTTAGCATATCAATGATATCTTTTACAATTTCAGAATAATTAGGTATAAATATTCTCAGGAAATTGGATTTTTCCAAAAATTCTTGAATCTCCTTATTTATTCTCGGAAAACTTATTAGTTGAATATTATATACTCTTTTCATATCTATTTTGACTCCTTATTTTGAAGTAATATGTCCCAACAATTTTCCTTCCTACATTGAAAACACTGACTTTTTAGATTAAGATAAATCCAAAACTTCCTACACCTCTTGAAAACCTTATTTAAATGTGTAATATGTTGGGAGTCAGATTCAAAAAAGATATTAAGTTCAGCAAGGCAAATAACCATGAATTTATTTATTTTTGCAACAAAATCTAGATCCATAGCTCTTTGGAAGGTTGATCCTACATTTATTAAACCAAAATGCATCTTGGCATACATAAATGTACTCCAAGGTGTAGTAAAAGAATATTTACTCATGTATTCTTCATTAATCAATATTTGGTCATATCATGAAAATCCATCCAACATTGAAATTTTCTTCGATCTTATAACTTTTTTACCAAATAATCCATCTTAGGTAAAGTGTAATTATCCTTTAAAGATAATTTGTTCAGATTCCTAAAATCAACACATATAATTATTTATCCATTCTTTTTCCTAGCATGAACCAAATTAGATATCCAATCATAATATCTTAGAGGTACAATGATTTTTGCATCAAGTAATTTATTCAATTCCTTGTCAATTTTTGGTAATAAAATTGGATTTTATTCTTCTCAACTTATGTTGAAAGGGTTTGGCCTCTAGTTTTAAAGGAATATTATGTTCAATAATAGATGTATCATATGTATTCATATCTTCATACCTACATGCAAAAGCATATTTATACTTTTTCAACAATTCAATGTATTTATCTTTGATTCCATGTGGCAATGACCCTGAAATTTTGATATTTTTAATATCCTCCATAGTGTGAATATTAAATTCATGTACATCATCATGTTCATAATTTAGGAAAGAGGAATTATGGACATCATTTTGGTCAAATGATCTTTAAAGGAGGACTAATCATTTTGTAATATGATTATTAGATAGCTGAATAATATCATGGTCTGCTATCTTTAGCTTCAATTTTTCATCTTGTTGAAATATATTTTCATGTAATTCCTCATTATCATCCTGATCAATATGTAAACATCAAAATTATTCTATTGCATGTATTAAAATTTTCAACTTTTCATAATCTTCAAATACTTTCCAATGTTTATCATTATCTTGGATATAAGGTATATATCTAACTTCGTGACTTGATATTGTAGCTGGAAGGAATCTGGAACTTTGAAGATGCTTATTGAAACTTCTAGAGAATTTCCTTGTACATTATCCTCCCTTGGTATAAATATAATATTGAAAGATTGAAAATAATTTTCTATACAATCCCATACCTCATTCCTATAAGCTTTCAATATGGGGTGTTTAGTCTGACAAGAGCTCCTAACTTGTTTCACCATTCACTCATAATCACCAAATACTGATATTCTCTGCACTTTCATTTTCTTAGCTAATTCCAGGCCAGGAATTAACTCTTCATATTCTACTACATTATTGGTGAATTTGAATTCTAGCTTGAAATATTGATTAATAATTTTCTGGTAAAATCAAAACAATTCCAACCCCTAATCCATCTCTAGAAGAAGCTCCATAAAGATACATTCTCCAAATATCATTTTCTGAAGACTCGGTAATATTCACACTGTCTTCAATTCTATTTTGTACATTAAAGTATTTATTTATAACCAAAATGAAGCACTCTAAGTCATGATCAATGGAATAGATAGGGTGATTCACATCTTTTCTAGCTTCATTAATTGTATTTATAAATCTAAATTCTATATGAAAACTTAAATTCTCTCCTCCACATACGGGAATGGTGGCATATGGTATATCCATTTGTAAACTTCCTCCAATATTAGCACAAAAATATCTTGATAACAGCATAAGAAATTTGGTAGGGATATTTGTAACTACTATATCCATTACCACACTCTTTACTAGGATCTCGGCTAAAGTCACTATCAAAAATTTGACTAGTCCCAAACACTAAACCTTCTTAGAATCAAAGGTATACAAATCATGATAAGGCCTTGTCACCTACAACTAAAGTTGATCCATTATAGTTTTTAGCATTAGATTATTATGTGCACCAAAATATAACATACAATTATAGAGGAGAAAATCATGAACCTTTAGAGTTATATAAAAAGGAGGAACAGTCTCATATTGAATATCAAGACTTGGACCAAAAATAAAATAATATTTTTCACCTTATAAGTTGATCACATCACCTTGAGCATCCACACTTGAATATTTCATCCATTTAGACGCTTTTTGTTTATAATTAGGATTTCTTCTCAATTTAGATAAAGGAATTGGAATTTTAACCTTTTCTAATTCCTTTTCTACGTTAAAACAAAAGAAACCAACTTTTCCACTTTTGGCTAATCTTTCGGGCGGGATGGAAAAAATTTGGGGAAATTTCTGACATTTGGTCAAAAGCGTCGGAACCAAGTGTCAGAATTTCCGCCAAATGTAGTAGTGTGGTAAAAACTTGGACTACTGCCATATGAAAAAATTATGCACAAATACCTTCCTTGCTAGCCTCCCAAATGAAGGCCTAATCCCTCCACTAGAAAACAAGATCAGAAACTGAATCTATCTCTCCTCCACTACTACTTCCCTGCAAAACAATACAATCCTAAAGGATATTATGATGTGGATAATGGCTGAAGCTTAGCCTAATGAAGAATAGTGGAAATGCAACTCAATATACCTGTCCTGAGTAGGCACTCGAATTCCCCCAAGGATGAGTGTGGGATTCCCACTCGGGAACACCCTTGTGCTAAAGAGCATAGTAGACTCCGCTAAACAGCTGAAGCGTGCAAGAAGTCATAAAAGACCAAGACATAAACAATAATCATAATGCCTTCTATGGCTTCCATCCTCTCCCTTATATGATTGGTGAGCTTCCTCACCCTAGGTCCCACTCATTAAAGAAGATCCTCTCATTCATACACTCCTCCTCTATCACTTTTTTCTCCTCCATTAATCCTCCACTGCCTCCATAACAAGGATGTTGATTTGGTCAACATTGACCCTGTCCACATGCTTTAGCCCCTATTCACACCTAAAGGTGCTTTATTCAATTGATACAATGATCCACATTCACATGATAAGTGGTTTTATTCCTACTAAAGAGATTTATGGGTCTCCCTACCCACTTATTCACCTTTATTTTCATCAAAAGAAAAAATTAATATTCCAACTAGTTGAAAGCTAATTAGGAATATTACACCTAACTTCCCCAACAAGAAATTGGAAGTTTTCATCGCACGTCTAGGGGAGCATGTCCATCAAATTTCATACACGAGTGACACAACGTCAATTCCGACCACTACCATTATAACCTCTAGATGCCTACATATTCCCATTCCATATACATGGGTAGTTTGAGGGGATTATAATCTCAAATATCTTGGTACAAACCACTTCATTTTCATGGCACTTTCCAATTGAACTTCTCCCTAGGGATAACTATACATGTTTTTTGTATACACACACAAAAAAAAGATGTGTGTGTGTGTGTGTGTGTGTGTGTGTGTGTGTGTGTGTGAATACAGACACACACACACACACATACACATAAACAGGTGATCCTAATAATCATGCTATTAGATCCAGTATCCACATATAACAAATTTCAAATTAACATCAACATGTTGGAAATAAATCATACATCAGATAAATCATAAATTTGATAATTCATACATCAAATAAATAATAATTGGCTATGTCATTCATTAGATAAATCATACTTTGGGTATGTCATACATCGAATACTTTAATCAATAGAAACATAATCCACTAAGTGTTCTATATAAGTAAGTTCATATGTCTAATTGATATGCATCAAAATTACATAGTGTTCATAAACAAAAAATCATGTAAACACAAATATGGCCTCAACATAATTAGTTATCTATACTAAAATAGGTAGTAGATATTGTAAAAAAGTGAGGGTTAGTCATGACCTATAGTCTCTGCATCCTCTAAGGTAGAGGACCATGGGTTATACTTGTCCCATTGGACCTCCCATTGGACCTTAACCTTGTCTACCATGTGACACCTAAGTTTTCAAACTATGCGGTCCAATATTTGTAACGATTCCCACATCCAAGTCCTGCAAATCCCTCCAATTGAGTTTGTGGGATTCATCAAAAACATAATTTTCTAGACAAAATACATGAAAAACATCATGATATTTATGCAAGTGGGATGGTAGTACAATACAATAGGCAACTAGTCCAATTTTCTCTTTGATCCTAAAATGTCCTATAAATAGAGCTCACAACTTCGTCCCTTTTCCCAAATCGAATGGTGCTCTTATTGGGTTGGATATGAACAAAATCTCAGTCTCTGTAACATCCACCTCCTCCTCATACTTACCCAAGTAACTGGCCAACTGGGGTAAACATGAGATGAGGGGCAGTTAAGACAGACTCAACCTCCGTAGTGACTTTAAGGAAGTGGAATGGAAGCAGAAAACCATAACAAAAACCAATACCACCTGCTATAGGACCCCCAAAGGCTATCCCAATCATCCTGTAATGTTCCCATTTTAGCCCATAGCTAAATGGAACATTAAATTTTTGCTTTTATCACCTAGCAGCTAAATAAATGGGTAAGGAGGCCCATGCTTATGGAAAACATGAATAAAATCCCTTATAATGTGAAAGGGATCATTATAATAGCTTCATTTTTCACCCCCAAGTGTGAAAAGGGGCAAATGCATGAAGACAAGGTCCTGTTTGACCAAGTCAATAGCATTGCCATAGGAGGAGTGGCTTACTTTAGAAGACAGCACAGTGTGAATGAGGAAGAGGATATTTGGTGGAGGAAACCCTAATGGATGGGGCCCATGGAGAGAAATCTTTCATTGTATAAAAGGAGAGCAAGGAAACCATTGTTATTCATGTTATGGATTATTGATTTCATTCTCTATGCAAACAATTGAGCATTCTTTGCTGCTTAACAAGAATTGTCGAGGAATTCATGTTTAGGATCCATTCTCCTTCTTGAGAGGCCTCTTGAAGGATTGTTCTTCATTCTCCATATCTCTTGGCTCAAGGCCAAAGCTTCTTCTTTGGGATACTGCGTTATTTATGCTTAAGTATAACACAGTGTTGTTGGGGTGTTGCAGTGGAGGTCACCATACACCATTTCCTTGGCTCATCTTTCAGAGGAGGGAGATTCTATTCCTCTGGGAGGTTAGTGAGGGAGATCCAGGAACATATTGTAGATCATTGGCATCAGGCCAAGCCTTTCTCTTCACCAACAGTGCAGTCACTTCTCTAGATTGTGTTATTTCTGAGTCTGTTTGTAGTGGAGACTTGCTCCACATATCTGAAGGGTGAGATCTTAGGTGAAAGGATCAGCCTTTCATTCTAGAGATCCCTTGGATGTGATTCAACCACTTATTACAGCATCATCAGCTATCTACATCCAGTTCTATTTCTAAGTTGCAGTTGTTGCCCAGCAACTCTGGCATTGCTACAGATTTGGCATTTTGTATGTATTTCAGCCAATCCTTGTAAGGATTTTGTATTGTATGTTTCCAGGGGTTGATATCTTGCTCCCCCTTCTTTATTTGAGCCATTATTGTCACATCTATATATTATTGACATTTTGCAGCAATTCCTCCTCAAGGATTGTGCAGTCATAGCCAGAGCCTCTTTTACATAGCAGTATTTCTCTATATTTCATGTACATGTTTCATTGAGGAGGCATTGTTTGACTTGAGAGATCATTTCCTCAAGATCTTGTATACTTTTTTTACTGATATTATCTAATGTAATGGTTATGTATATCTTCAGGCATTCTTGGTTTTAATCCATTCACTGTTATTTTCCAGCTCATGTTTATGTATTTTTGAATCCCTGAAGGAGAAACATTTCAAGATCTATAGACAGAGTCTGCAGATGGCCAGGTAGCCTCTGGATCTCATCCTTTTTCAAAGGTGACATATCCAGTAAATTCCCCTGCATTCAATATCTGGAATAGAATCTTGATATTTCTGAAAAAGGGATATTACACATCCACCTAACTTTTCCCTGGGTCCCACTATAATTTTATGAGGGAAACCCCCTAGACGCTCCCATAGGCCTGCATGCATGCATCTAGGAGGCTCTAGACGCATGCACAAGCTTGCATGTCTGTGTCTAGGGACTAAATTTCCCATACTCGTGCCTCCATCTGTGGTATTTAAGGAACATTTTAAGCCTATAATCTTGGACATTGCCCAGAACTTCATATAGCTTTCAGAAATCATAAAACACATGACAAAAATTCCAAATAACCAAAAATTGACTCCATGACAAGGCCTGACCATCCCCAACTAGGATTCACATTCTGTCAAACACCTGGCATGAATGAAATCTACAGGTCTAGGATACAATACATATCATGAATGACTGAAAAATATACCACCCTCTTCCTTAACCTGATATGATATCAATTAGGGCTTGCATCCATCATTTTAAAAATTACAAGTAAATACATGAAATGAACAAGTCATTTAAACATGCTTATAACCATAATAAAACCATGTAAATAATAGTGAGAATACATCCATTAAATTCACATAACAATAGGTACAAAAGAAAGAGAAATTAGCTTCCATTAAACATAGGAAAATACCGACTAGGTTCAGGACTTCCACGTTCCACCCGGCCATAGACATGGCTGAGCCAAATC
The DNA here is from genome assembly GCA_034641835.2 of Pinus albicaulis. Classification (NCBI taxonomy): domain Eukaryota; kingdom Viridiplantae; phylum Streptophyta; class Pinopsida; order Pinales; family Pinaceae; genus Pinus; species Pinus albicaulis. The sequence goes on along the minus strand of CM076576.1, from coordinate 690,020,141 downwards.
TCTCTTCAACCAATCACCCCCATGCCATATTCCAAACATGAATGTGGTATCTCATGGATAAACCAATCCAAAAAAAAACCAAGGGAATCCAGAGGTTAAACCACCTCCACCCCCACCATATCGTGAACACACCAAACCGGTGCTTCGATCACCAAATCGAGCAGAACTTGGAAATGACATCTGGAATCCATCACTATCCTTGAGGAATTTCATGTATCCCTGACTCTTAGGATTTTCCGCAATCCAATCCTATATCACTAGGCCCTAAATCGAGACACCTCCCTTGGGCTTTACCATGTATTCCGCCAAAACTGGTCAAGGGATTCATAGGCATTTGGGAATGAACCTTGAGACCACATCCGCCCCAGATTCTGAAATCCATCCAGAAAATCCAAAGCTCAAAACCGAGATCAAAATCCCAACACACCATGGCATCCAAAAAAAGGAAAGGAAAGGCTCAAAACATTTGTCAAAACCTAGCGAAACCATGCCTCCAACATCAAGAGGACCAAATACCAACATGCATAAGTCATGCATGTCCAAACCAGCTAGGAAATCACACATGAAATATGTTACCTGCAAGTAGTCCTACTAAAGTTGCTAGATCCTGATCTTCCTTGCTTGATCTTTTCTTTCATTTCCTTTCCATGTCCTTATTTTTCTTCCTTTTCTCCTCCTTGGCACAATGTTGAATTGATCCAAGAAAACTCTAAGTATCCAAGAGTGTAAGAGAGAGAGAATAATGAGAGAGCTCCAAAACTGAATTGAAAAAACATACCAACTGATCCTTAGAAGCCTTTTTATCAATGAGGCCTTTATTTTATTCATTTTCCTCCTCACGTGCAACCTGTGAACTTTTACCTTCCTTTTCTCCTAATTTCCTTTATTTTCATAAATAAATCTACCAAAATAATTTTGCCTCTTTAATTCATTTGCATTTTCCATTGCCATTTTTCTTTTTCCATAACCACATATCCAGTGATGCCCGCTAGGATATCTTTTCCGAACATTCAGCTTGGAATAAGTGTCCCTTAACCGTGTTCTTATTTTTCCTTTATTAACTTTTTTTACATGAATCTTTTCCGTGGGTCTGTTACAATCTCCCCCTTCATAACTTTGAGTGGTCCAATGTGCATAGACATCACTCTTTTTTCTATGATGTGCTTCCCTTAACCTTTGTTGAATATAATTTACTTGTTACTCCATCTCTCAAACAATTTCAACCCTACTACTACTCTATCCTCCAAATTGTCCCAACTCAGTGGTGTCTTGCATGGTTACCCATACAGAGCTTGATAAGGAGCCATCCTAATCAAACTATGGTAATTGGAATTGAATTTTAACTCTACCAATGGTAGGTACTTGTCCCATTAAGTCGAGTTATCCATAACATACCATATGTTTTTAAAGGATATAAAATTCTCAAATTCATTTGAGTCCTAAACATTGATTGCAAGCTTATCCAAAACATAGATGTAAATCGAGAGTCCCTATTGGAAATGACCTTTGTGGGTAACCCATGTATTTGGATAAATTCACTTATAAACAATCGTGCCACATCGATGGCATCATAATTGTCTCTCACTCTAACTAAATGGGATTGGTCAACTTATCAAATAGAAACAAGGTGGAATTATGCATTTGTGATGTGAGTGGAAAACCTATAATTAAATCCCTATAAAATACCTCCCATTTAGACATAGGGAGTTCATGTTGTTGTAGGATTCTAGCTGGGTGGTGATGGTCAACTTTCACTCGTCGACATTGAAAACACTTGGTGAAAAATAGACCATTTCACGCTTCACGCCTTCCTAAAATAAATGTTTCTTCATGTATGTGTACATATTATTCACACCAAGATGCACATAGTAAGGTGACCTATATGGATCTTCAAGGATCATTCTTCATATACTCTCTTCCCCAAGAATTTACATTCTTCCTTGAAATCTCAAAAGTCCATCAGGTTCAAGGACATAGCCCTCAAACTTTGGTTCTATCTTATTCCCACTCTAGAGCATTGGTGTAACCTTTAGATGCCAACTATCTTCAAAGAGTTTATCTAAAACAAGCTCCCTTAACTTGACCCCTAAGTGTAGTGAAGTGATGCTTCAAACTCTCATGATCAACCTTTATCTCAAAACATCTCTCGGTGAGGTAGTGAATCCAAAATTTCAAATATAGCATCACTACTACTAATTCTAAGTCATGGGTAGTGTACAACTCATCATGTAATCATCTAAAGATGAAAAAATCATGAATTTGTTACCTTTAAAAGAAAATGAATACATGACAAAAGGAGACTACAAATTTTCTTCATAGTTCAAGCTAAAAACAATATGTTCACATAATTATGAAAATAATAAAATAAACCCATTATTTAAAACATGGTTTCATTTATCCAAATCCAAGCTCCATATTGTATATACAGTTTCCAATCCATCTTCAAAGTTCTTGACCTTAAGTTTATGAGAAATCCCTTTCTGGCAATTGATTTGATTCAGGCTTGTAATTGCTTAGCTTATCTTGTCAATAGTTCAATTAATCCCAGTTCCATTATTTTTGTCTTGTAGTTAAACTCTTGATATTCTTCTAGTATGTGCTCTTTTTCTAGGCCACTCATTAATGAATTAAATCCAAGTCCCTGGACTCTAATTCTCCTCTCTTAAGTTATGATGCTCTATTTAACTCAACCTACATTCAATCACTCTAAATATCCTCTTTGAGGTTGAGATATCCCTTTCAAACTCAACCTAGATGTGACAACTCCAAATATTCTTGTGCTAATTGATTTGTCGCTATCAATCTCGACTTGAACATGGCCCCATATACTCATTTCCATTAGTTTGTCAAACTTCCCCTCCTCCATGTGAGGCCAAAGTGGATAGGGAAAACCCTAGCCATTAATAATGGCATACTTCCTATGATAATCATGCCTTATTTCTCTCCTCACTCTTAAACCTTGACCCTCTCAAATCCTTGAATTAAAATTTTAATATAAAAAGGGAAACCTTAATTCACAAAAATGTAGGTAGTTTGAAATTTTTCAAAATTAAATTAGTTCATCCATTTCTACATCATCAAAACTTTAATATTAACAAGAGAAATTTAATTGACATAACAAGTAGAAGATACAAAATTAAAATTTCCTCTACATGGAAATATCTACTTTCCATAAATATTTTGGAAAAAAATTGTTTAACAATTTAATGTTACAGAAACCCTATTTGATTCATATTACTTCTAGTGTAATATGTAGCCCAAATAAAATGTATCTTCTTAGTGTCATGTCACAAAATTTATTTCAAGATAAGGTTCGATTGGTGGAATAATACGTTAGTAGGTTGAAATGCTTGCAAAATGGCATAGATAACAACTAAGAATTAAATATTTTCTACTACAATTTCTCATAATCTAGTGAAACCAACAAAGCCATGCAAAGAGCGCATACAACACATGCTCTATAAACGTTCCACAACCACCTACGCAAAATTCCAACAATATATTCCACTAAATGAGTTAAACAAGACATATAACACATGCCCTAAGGCTCACCATGATCATAAGCTAATGCATAGTTGGATATTTGGATGACACACAAGGCTCATTAGTGTAGCTTATGACATTCATAGCTCTTACTTGGCTTGCACATGTATACAAAATGATAGGTGTAAAATTTCATTTTACCATGCTTGTAAACAAGCATTATTAATGCTAAGAAGATCAATATGGATCTACCAAATCTTCTCCCATATCTAGCTCAGTGAGCACTACAATGCATTACCAATCACCATCAAATGTATTTTCCTAGCATCAAATTACTCGCTTTAGTAACCTTAGTTAATTAATTAAAGTATTAATCATATGTTAATCATTTAACCTTAATTACTTATTATCTTAAATAAAAAATAATAATTTAATACCAATCTAATTAAATGTTAATTTAATTATAATTTAATATTTTTGTTCTGCATAATTTTATGGGACTTTCCATTAATTTTTATAAATAAATAAAAAATGAATTTATAAATAATAATTAAAATAACTAAATAAGATATGTATATTTAAAATAAATTATTATTATTATTATTATAAAATAATTAAAAAAACAATAATAGATAAATAAAATATCATGCACCTAGACTCCATGTAACCTAATGCCTTGTATCATGCCCAAATGGTTCCTCCACCTGCTCATGTCCTTGCTAAGGGTTCAAGTGGAGGTTCACAACAGCTATGGCTTCCTAGTCACTCTTCTAAGTGAGAGGCCTTCTACAGCAGCCCCATCCATAAGTTATTGATTTTACTATTATATGTGCAAGTGGCAGAAAAGGTCCCACGGCTTGCTAATTAGATGTTGAAGGTCATACCAAACCTTCAAACCCCCTGTTGGGTACCCTCCTTTGGCCTTCTAAATTCCCCTTAGGTACCCTCCTCCTCCTAACAATGAATAATTGGCCCTCACCCTCTCTTGGGTAAAATATAGTGATAATGAGGAAGATGGAGATATTTTAGAAGCCATGGAAGCCACTTATCTTCACAAAACTAGAAGAGAAGAACAAAAATTTCAAGATATTTGCAGAGAAGAGGGAACTAGGGTTATGAGAAGTAGCACAAGAGTGGCTAGGATTACCAACTAATATGAAAATTGAACCTGCCATTGAATAATTGTTAAAACATTTATTAGTGAAACTTTGAACTGGAAATGCACAGCCTCACCCATTCGTCGAAGAACTCATTTTTACATTGGAAGAAGAAAATGGGATTTGTTATACACATCTCAACAATTTACTAGGAATCAAAGAAGACAGTATCCATGTTCAAATTTTCCACAAAATAGCAAAGGCATATACAACGACAAAGCACACAATAATTCTAATCGTATGGATTGAATTCATGACCACATGGTTGAGAACCTTGCGCTCTACCGCATTAAAAGGACCGTGAAATCATCGAAGGATCAAAAGTAAGGGATATGGGCATTGGTACAAGACAAGAGTAACCAAGATTATATATGAAAATGGGAAACGTAAAGGACGCAAGAAGATAATGGTACTTTATACAACATCCATAAAAGGATAAAATCAAAATGAGACAAAGTGGGTAATGTACCAATACCATCTTGGCATTAACGAGGATGAAAAGAAGCATAAATTGGTAGTATCTACCCATGTCAAAAATGACCTAGCTATTCCTTAAGAAAAATGTGGACATTCAATCAACAAAGGGAGTTAGGTTGGTCGTTAATATTAGTGACCTTCCACTGGTTGGAAACAAGGCCAATGATTTTGAAGGGGACTAGCTTTTATCAAGAGTTCATTGCAATATTCCCAAATGGGGAAGCAGCAATATATGAACATAAAATTGGAAATATCAGCGTCAATCAACACATCAACATTGGAGACCAATATGGAGCCATAACATTATGTATAATAACATCAAATCAATACAAAATAGTGAGGCATAAATCATTTGAAATGAGGAAACAAGCCTCCCATAAACAATCACTCCCAAATATGAGCTGCTACTACAATAAAAAATACTGGAGAGCTACTACAGTGCAGTCATATTAAGCATAACTATAGCTGGATATTATACAATGATATAAAAATACTGATATAGGGCATAATATATAATATACATACAGATATGGGCACTAGATCAGATTTCCAAGACAACCCAAGAGGGTTTCTGGAAAATGCACACAATGTGCCAATGTAAGCTACAACCCTAGGGCTAAAGGTATGTTGCAGCAACATAAATGAGAATATATGGCTGAATATGATGTAGAAACCTACATCTCTTCTCCAATAGATCCTTCAGATGAAAGAGAGGCTCCTCCACTGAAGAAATCACCTCTCAAAACAACCACTGCAATCACCCCTGCAACTCCTCCCTAAAATAACACAAATCTGGACCGAAACTACGTTGTAGGGGATAAACTCTCCTTGGTCCGATGCCAAATATGTCAATAAAGCCCAAGGGGCTTCTTTACAGGCCTTCCAATGGATGGAAACCTTCCTCCACTGCAAAACTATCTTTGAAGTTACCCAATATAATTCTCCACTGCTGCACCCTGCAACACAACACAACTCTAAGCAGAAACTGCACTGATGAAGAAATTTATAGCTTGGCCTTAAGCTTGAGTCTGAAAATTTAGCGCAATACTCCTCCAAGAGGCCTCTCAAGGAAAGAGGTGGGATTCTCACTCGGGAACACCCTGTGCTAAACAGCACTGCAATCTTAGCTAAACAGCTAAAGAGAGAAACAAGTCTAAACAAACCATATACAAAATAATAATCTCAAAAAATAATCCCATATGGATTCCACCCTCTTCCTTATATAAGTTATGAGCTTCCTCACCCTTTGCCCCACTCAATTAGGTCACTACATCCATGCAATCAATCTCCCTCCAAAACTGCGTTGTCCCACCATGAATGTCACTCCTCCATAACAACATTGTTTGATTTGGTCAAAGTTGACCCAGTCTTCATTCTCCAGCCCCTTTTCAAACCTAAGGGTCTTAAATCCAGCTTTAATATGACCTCCATTCACACTAGGAGTGTTTTTTATTCCTACTAAGGATATTTGTGGATCCCCCTACCCTCTTGTTCCTCTATCTAAGGGCAAAATCAAAATTTAATATTCCAATTAGTTGTGTGCTAATTTAGGAATATTACAGTCATCCCCTCCTGAATGTTTCTTGTCCTCAAGAAACTGCAAGGATAGAACTGAAGAACCTCTCCTCTTCCTATAGCATCCTCATATAATAAGCTCCTCCAATGAACAAGATGTTGTCTCATCAATAAATCTCCAAGTTGCTCCCTCCAAGTATGCAAGTTAGATTTTGGTGACCATCCCAAATAGTTATCATCATGAAGAATTAAAACACCCATGGAGGCAAAAATGTGCTATCTAGAGGCCTTCTTGAAGCATGGAATCTGAAGTACATTGGGAACTATGATTCCCATGTGAAGCCTCCATCCCCAAGCTATCATACATACAAAATGAGTCACCCTCCAAAATGGTAACTCATATAAATACCCCTCCACCTTAGGCTCATGCAAAGAAGGTGGGCTGCATTGTTGAAATTGATAGACCAAATGTCCTACCCCAAGATGTGTCTTGCTCCACTTATGATAAGTGTAGAGTTGTTGTTGAATTTGGGTTGCAATAATGTTGCCTTCATGAAGCAAAAAGGTAATTGGATCCTCAAAGATCCACTCTTTGGTTCTTGCCCAGATCATCCCATATAAAATGAATATGGCATTATCATCATATGGAATCCAAATGAGAAAGGTACTGAAGGTTTTACATAAGGCTGGAAGGTACCAACAGTCTCCCAAGTAGTCACAACACATTTTTTCTAACTTTTGTTTCAAAAAATAACATGGCAAGTTGTCTCCTAATAAATTGCTAGTTGTGGATGTCATCACATCTACAAATAAATAGTAAATGGCATTGTATATCAACTGAGCGTACAATAAATTGTTCAAAACTTTCCCAAATCCATACAAGGAATGGCTATCTCCATCATATATGTTGGTCCCAAAATGACCGTGAAGCCCAAATGGAGGCTTGCCCTTTTGTGGAGAAATGCACTTAATAGAAATGGAAAGAGAATGAAACTATTGTGTTAGATAATCAATATGTGCAAAAACACAACCCTTACCATGTACTGAGAGTAGGCTGATAATAAGATCCATGAATGAGCCCTCCATAGTGGTATGACATATCTCCATGAAAAGTAATGAACCATGTGCTACATGCAAAGAATTCTCCTTATGCTTGGAGATCCAAGTCAAGAAGATCATATCATGGTGATAGATGTCTCCATCCACTACTCCATCACTCGCATCTCCAACTTGTTCCTCAAGTGCATCATATGTGAAGTGATCCTGGGGACACTCCATCAACAAACCCAAGCTCCCAAGTGACAGTGTTGTTGGCCTTTGTGACAAGGCTCCTGTCATCTCATAGCTCCATCCTTTGACATACCATGTGTCAAAGTCATCTACCATAATGCTGATATGTATGGGAGATTCTTTCCAAAGTGGAAGTATCTCCTGATCCTCCAAGGCTAAGGAGTAGCCCCTTTTCACCATGATGGTTCCATCACCTACTCCTGCAACATCATGCAATGTATGGGAGAAATTCAGCCCATACTCTCCCAAGAGTTTCCAAAGCAACATCAACTCTTGTGGCCTCCTCACACCATCATCATACAAGTCATGGAGTAACATCATGGTGATTGACTTTTATAATGTCCCATACAACCAAATATTATGTTGCCGTAACATATGGGTTCCATGCAATGCCTCAAACCATAATATACCTTTTGACAAAGGATATGTCACATGATGGCCAAACTCTTTCAAGAGTAGCCAACGCAGCTATGCCTCCTGCTGCCCAGTGTCATAGATATGCAAGTGGCTCCCCAACCCCTTGCTCACCATCCACACTCAGTCACCCAAATGTGAGTGTCTCCTACCATGCTTCACTTTGGTACTCCTCCAATGGGGAATACCACCCTCCCAAATCAGATTTCTATATTTTCATTTCATGGGTTGTTGAAATGAAATCTCTTGGAGATCTCCAAATGAAGACCACTCATCAATGACCATGTTGAATCCATAAGGATCCAAGTATGCTGAAGGAAAAATATTCTCATTGAGTTGTGAAATACTCATCAAGAAAGGTCCTTCACAACAATGAAAGATAATATGTCTCTCATCAATCATATGTCCATCCACTGCTACAAAAGTGTGTGGGTCATCAAAATGTCTCAATGTTAATTGGGCCCCCAACAACTCATCATTGTTTCTCATTGACAGCGTTGTTGATATCCATGATGGTGCATCTGTTGTCTCATGCTCATGCTCAATGCTGAACATATATTTCTGCAATGGATTGTTTAGGACAATGTTCATACCATCCTCCAAAATTCTACACTCCAACCCCAAGAGTTGTGTGCATCTCAACAATGATATACTAGGATGACTATATATCTCCTCCTTGAACACATTAAGGGTCCTCAGCGCAGTGATAGTCTGCTTCTCCAAATCAGCAAGGTGCTTTGACCCTAGGCCATGCATTTTCCCTGACAGCATGTTTCCATAATCCTCCATGTGATGTGCTAAAATAACAGGAAATGGAAATATGTGCATACCTTGGTAAAGCTTGGGAACATCTTGTACTGCTACAAGGGTTCCTTCCTCTGGTGTGATGGCTTCCCCAACTATTGATGATGATGGATGTTCTTATATGGTTGCATCAGTTTTGGTACAAGTCCCCTCCTCCTCATGCATCTCCAGAATAGTGCATGGGACTTTAAATGTCAAGAGATCAAGACCACTTTACAAAGGTGCAAGCGTTCTTCTCCTGATGCAAGTGGTCCTACAACAAGTGGTGGTGGAAGTTCCTTCTCCTCTGATTTCTTCTTTTCAAACTTCTTGATCAACCTTTGAATAAAATCTGCATATGCAGTCACTCTTGCATGACTCAAATGGTTGAACCACCAAATGTTTGCTTCACCCTCAAGGTGCGGTGCTGCAATCTCAACAGCTTATCTTTCTACCACTGGATGTAGTATGAATAATGAATCCAACTTCATTCCCCAAGCTCTTGTTTTGCATGTAGATGACCCATCAAATGTAGGCAATAAAAATATATTACTGCAAGGTCTTCTTTCTTCTTTGAGTTAAATGATCTATGGGAGAGTTAGATTCTCCTTGAAAGCTCTATGTTGAGACTTATATTCTGCAAGATGCTCACTTATAATCTCATGATCTAAGTTTCCTCCATGCATTTTGTCTTCTTCTTCAAAATGAAAGGGTATAGCATGTTCCTTTGGAGCTCTATGCAATACCGGTTCTTCTTTTTGTTGATAGGAAGTACATAGACCTTATTCATCTTGAAACCCTTTAGAGGTCTCATGGCATCTCTCCATTATTCTTTGCTTGACCTCCTTGGTGAGGTCCCTCTTAGATCTAAAAAGAGATGAGATAAAACTCATTCTTTCCATCATTCTGATCTCTTTCTCCTTCTTCTTATTCTCCTGATAGCATAATGGCTGAGATTCACAGGTTGAGCCAAGATTATGCTCTGATACCATTGTAATATTCCCAAATGGGGAAGCAACAATATATGATCATAAAACTGGAAATAGTAGTGTCAATCAACACATCAACAATGGAGACCAATATGGAGCCATAATATTATGTATAATAACAGCAAATCAACACAAAATAGTGAGGCATAAATCATATGAAATGAGGAAACAAACCTCCCATTAAAAATCACTCCCAAATATGAGTTGTTTCTATAATAAAAAATGTCGGAGACCTGCTACAGCATAATCATATTAAGCATAACTACAACTGGAGATTATAAAATGATATAAAAATACTACTATAGGCCACAATAGATACTATACATACAGATCTAGGCACTAGATCAAATTTCCAAGACAACCCAAGAGGGTTTCTGGAAAATGCACACAATATGCCAATGTAAGCTGCAGCCTTAGGGCTGAAGGTATGTTGCAACAACATAAATGAGAAGATATGGTTGAAGCTGATGTAGAAACCAACATCTCTTCTCCAATAAATCCTCTGGATGAAAGATGGGCTCCTCCACTGAAGAAATCATATCTCAAAACAACCACTGCAACCACCCCTGCAAATCCTCCCTAAAATAACGCAAATCTAGACTGAAACTATGTTGTAGGGGATAAATACTCCTTGGCTTGATGCCAAATATGTCAATAAAGCCCAAGGGGCTTCTTTACCAGCCTTCCAATGGATGGAAACCTTCCTCCACTAGAAAAATAGCTCTGAAGTCACCCAATATAATTCTCCACTGCTGCACCTTGCAACACAGAACAACTCTAAGAAGAAACTACGCTGATGAAGAAATTTGTAGCTTGGCCTTAAGCCTGAGTGTGGAAATGGAGTGCAATACTCCTCCAAGTGGCCTCTCAAGGAAAGAGGTGGGATTCCCGCTCAGGAACACCCCATGCTAAACAGCACTGCAATCTTAGCTAAATAGCTGAAGAGAGCAACAAGTCTAAACAGACCATATACAAAATAATAATCTCAAAACCCATATGGTTTCCATCCTCTTCCTTATATAAGTTATGAGCTTCCTCACCCTTGGCCCAACTCAATTAGGTCACTGCCTCCATGCAATCAATCTCCCTCCAAAATTGTATTGTCCCACCATGAATGCCACTCCTCCATAACAGCATTGTTTTATTTGGTCAAAGTTGACCCAATCTTCATGCTCCAGCCCCTTTTCACACCTAAGGGTCTTCAATCCAGCTTTAAGATGACCTCCATTCACACTAGGAGTGCCCTTTATTCCTACTAAGAAGATTTATGGGTCTCCACACCCTCTTATTCCTCTATCTAAGGACAAAATCAAAATTTAATATTCCAATTAGTTGTGTGCTAATTTAAGAATATTACATTCATCAAGGTACTCTGCTTGGGATTGTTATTGTTTTAAGAAGGGAAATTATTAAATAGTGTCATCTCTTTCCGTGATTTTGATGATCCACAAGTCTATTATTCCCATAGTGAGTAACAAACTAGATTGGCTCAAAAGTGAGGTATGAGTTCTAAATGAGCTTTCTATTTTCTTATTTTCTCAAATGTAAAGTTATATAAGTAGATTTTAAAAAGGAAAAAATGTGAGTTCATGCAATAAAGGTGAGAAGAGTTGATAAATCTGGGAAATAATAACCCAAAAACAAATTGGCAGGAAATTCAACCAAGGAAGAAGCAATTGGAAAATAATATTACAGCCAATCAGTGGTTTTATTATGCAAGAAAATCTATGAAAAAAATTAGAGGTTGAACCTCCTCCCAAGATCAACACAACCACAAATATTTTCACAGTATAGGATGTGTAGGCAAGAATTAAAAATTTGAAAACAGGGAAGGCAAAGGACTTGGTTGAACTTCAAGCAGAATATATAAAGTGGGGAATGAACATTTTGGCACCATGCATCATGGAAATATTCAACAACGTCATTCAGAAAGGATTCCCAAGGGATTGGACAAATAGTCTAGCAATACCCCTTTTTAAAACTGGAGACACTAATAATCCTTCCAACTATAGAACCATTATGATAAATCCTTTTTTTGCAAATCTTTTCAGTGGCATGGTATAAAATATAATCATTAAGTGGGTGGAAGTAAAAGAAAATAGGGCAAAATGGCAAGCAGGTTTTAGGCCGAAGCATTCTATATTAGATCATGGTATCACGCTAAGACACATTGTTGAAAGGTTTTGGGGGGGGGGGGAGAAGAATTATTTTGATGTTTTGTTGACTTCAAAAAGGAATTTGACATGATCCTTAGAGTTAAGTTGTGGCGTAGAATGGAAGAACTTAAAATTCCTTTACAATATAGAGCTATTGTCCATATGCTTTATGAAGAGGTGAAAATCAAAATTAGAACTTTAGGAGGCATTTCAAAAAAATTTAGAAGTGACATCAAATTCAAGCAAGGTTTCTCTTTATCCCATACCCTTTTTGGTTTATATATTGACAAATTGGAAGAATGGCTAAATTTTCATGGTGGGGATGGTGTTCAGTTGGGGGAGTTTGTGATAAAGCTTCTTGTATATTCCGATGATCTTGTATTGGTTTCTAAATCATCCCATGGATTGCAGATGCACCTAGATGTCCTTGATCATTTTGTAAAGCAGTGAGGGTGCAAGTCAATACTAGTAAGACCAAAATAATTATTTTCTCTAATAAAAGGAAGTAAAGCCATCATACATTCTTCTTTGAAGGAAACATTCTTGAAGAAGTAAATGAATACAAGTGCCTCAAGATCGATTCCAACAACAAGCTTAATTGGGAGGATTGCAGAAAGAAAATAATTTTAAGAGGGTTGAAAGCATTATATGCACTTCAAAATAGATGTAGAGAGGCAGAGTTATGGGATTGGAACACGATTAAAGTGCTTTTTGGACTCCTATTTTGTCCAGTGATATTATATCGGTGTGAATTGTGGGCTAGAAGCATCCCTGTTTTAACATGGAAACAAATTGAAAAAATCCAAAATGCTTGATCATGAGCAAGTTCAAAATAAAAATTTTGGTTCCTTATGAGATAATGTTGATTTAAACATGAGTAGCTCCCATCGAAGCAATTTCTCTGGTGCGTCTTATAAGGTATCTAAAAATAATTGAGCAAATGGAAGGAGGTAGATGGACAAAAGTTATCTTCAATGAAGGCATGAGTGAAAGAAAGAAATCATGGATGAGACAAAACAAAAAATGGATGCAAAAATGGAATATTTACCTTAATTCACATCCCACAAACAGCAAGTAGTTAACAAATTTTGTGTTGGAAAAGTTTTGTAAGGGTATATGGGGAAAATAGTTGGGTAGAAAGAAGAAGTATTATGTTCAAGAATTCAACCCCACTTGTGATCTCCAACAAAAAGAGTGCATTGTATCTAGCATTTTGTGGAGAGAAAATATTCTTATCTCTCAATTAAGAGCTAACTCACATCAACTTCAATGTGAAACGGGACGGTGGAAGAGACCTAAAGAAGGTTGGGAAGAAAGGGTGTGTACTTTTTGCACTTATGGGGCAGTGGAATCAGAAAATCATTTCATTTTGGAATGCGATGCTTTCAGAGACATCAGGGATAGTTACCATACTATGTTATTATCAATTCCGTGGCATTGTCTTTTCAGTGAGGGAATTGTTAGAAGGTTGGGTCAGCTCATCATCAATTTGAGTAAGAAAAGGATTGAATTACAGAAGGCAAAAAACAAGGAGGTTGGTAGTCCCATAGAATATTTTTAGTCTTGTGGATGTTAAAATATCATTCATTCATTCATTCATTCATATTGATGGTATCCAAACTTCACTGTGAATTTCTAATGTGATTAGTTCATTATATTTCCTTTTGGAATGTAATATATTTGAGTAAATAGAGACTAATTAGATTTATATAGTCAAATATCTAAAATCATAAAGCATGGTTTTTATAATTCTCAAATGAATTTTTTAGAAGGATTGAAATAATTTCCACAACACTCAGACATTTTTTATTCAAGAAAAAAAAGGTTTTTTTATTTCTTATTTTGTTGAAAAAAAAAATTCAAAATCAAGTTATTTAGTTCTTAGTAGCTTTTGTTAAGTGTAACAAGTTGCATTGTAGAAACTTTGTTATGTGGGACTGTCATTTTTCTTTCATTGTTGTGTTTGGAAGTATACATGGTTGAATTTTGAAAATATAGTATATTTTTCTTTTAATTTAATTTTAGTTTTTGTTTTACACATAGGAGTTTTTCAAAGGAAAAAATCAAGTATTGAGTTTATATACAAGGATGTGATTTCTAGAAAGGATGTTCACTCTGTATAGGTTTCTTTCTTTTCAAGTTTGAATGTGTAATAAGATTCATATCAACAAGATGCCATGTGTAAGCCCAATGCAATATCCCCAATTTTGGTTTTTCATCCGAGGGGGTTAGCAGGGATCCTTGGGGTGGTGCTAAGCATAGCACAATTTTGCAATTGGGGCATTGGAGGCAATTTTTATATGGGATACATGAGGACTTATGAAAATAGGAAATATTATAGCCTTAGGAAAAAATTTATTTCTGAACATAAGTTTTCTTGATTTTTTTAGCCAATTCAACCAGCTTTGTTTAACAAACAGGGATTTCTAGGCAAGAATTCCAACTCTACCTTCGGTGAATTTTGAGTGTCGCCCTAGGAGAGAATTTTGGATTTTGTTCTAGGAATTTGGGGAGCTAATTTGTAGGACTTTCATCAGCAAGGACATGGTTTTTTCAAGGACGTAGAAACCAAATTCGTGGGGCTGTGGGGATCCAGTGTAGAAGGGTTGTTTGCATGGTGTTTTTGGCAATTTTCCACGAGTAGAGGGGATTTTCCTTGGGTGATTTGTAGGATTGAGGGTGCGACATTTTGGAGAGATAAATTTCTCCTATTTGGGCCTACGCAGGGGTTTACTGGCAACTTCTGCATAATTTTTGACACTCATAATTTGGGGAGCCATTAGAGCTAGGAATCACTTGGTGATTGGGAAGAGAAATTTGTTGGAGTTAGGTAGGAATGTATTGAAGGATATTTTGGCATCTTGGTAGTGGTTTGATTCCTATATCTTCTCTGGCAGACCGGTGGGAGCAACTTGCAGTTTTGGGGTCACCGGTGATTTGGGCATCTAGCCCAAACTCTACCTGGGTTTTTGTGGGTTTGGTGAGAGGAGGTTAGGATAAATTTTGCAGAATTTTTTGAGAACTTCTAAGAGTAGATATCCTAGTTAAATCTAGCCACCAGTAGCATAAATTATTTGAGGAGGTTGCACTTCAATTTGGGACCATTTCCACCGCTTGGGTTTGTGATGTATTTCTAGGTTTTATAGAGTATCTAGTGTTGAAGCCACGCGCAGAGTTTCATCTCATTCCAAGCACTCTTTAGGGGAATATATTCCAATCCCATTTAGTAGACAACGGAAACATTTATTGGGCAAGGTGTATTTTTGGTGGAGAACCTATCTAGCACTTGAGCATTGTACTCTCACCTAGGCTTTGCGTAGCTAGCAGTAGTAAGCCTAGGTTCTATATTTCTTATCATCTGATGTACTAAGTTATCTACATTAATAATATGGCTCATTTATTCACCCTGTTTCTTTTTTTATTGATTGGTGGATATGTAGTGAAATTTATTTGTTATAGCCTAGTTCATGTATCGATTATTTGTTGTAAATTTCAATTTGGAATATTATAGTGGTATTATAGCATGACCTTGGCCAGTTGTGGGGAACATAAAAATATTATGATAGTATTTTTAATGCATGCATATTGATTAGTGAGAGTAAGGACTTCCTAGTGACACAAGAAAGGTTGAATACATGGAGAATCCAGGAAGAAGTCCACAGAAATAATGAGAAAATAATAGAATTAAAGAGAATGTGGAACCAGTTTTTTAGCAGTACAGGGATAAACCAAGACCATATTCATCTTTACGAAAGAGACACCAGAGGTTCACAGGCCATGGGGGTGAATACATTTACACCATGTGGGGGAAGTTGACAAAATCAGGATACCATACCTCCTCAAAAGGAGTGGTCATGACAGTGGCAGTTAGAGGGTGAGACTAGGAGGCATTTCTACTGGTGGAGACATGGATTTAGGTACATGAGCCTAAGGAGTAGGTTGAGAATGAGGATAATGGCACACAGGAGTGTGAGGAGTATGTCGATGTACCCAATGTCACGCAAGAGTACCCCTTGTTGGAGATCCCTTTGCTAGCTCTGGTTGACACCCTAGTGGGGAGAGTAGAGCATACACTCAGAGGGCCATTTGTTTATGAGGTGTCACCCATGGATGAAGTTCATTGTTGAGGGATCCATTTATGAGGTGTCTAGCGTCGTGTATGATTTTTTTGGTGATAGTATCCCACAACAGATTGATGAGGTACCCGGAGACATGTCTAGTGACGAACTGTCGACAAACACAGAGTTATCTAAAGTCATGACAGAGCTTCCAAATGACAACCACCTACAGCAACATGGAGTAAACATAAAGGGATGTGAGATAGTCATGGACGGGAAATACGTGACTCATGTTGAGTTTGTGGTGGAGGAGGACGAGCATTGATCTTTTGGGCCACCCACTGATTTAGAGCAAAGAGATGCATAGATCATCATCAAAGTTGCAGCACTTCCAAATATTATCTCTCTTCAGGCCTATATAGATAACGATTGAAACATTTTTAGGCTACCTCTACATAGTGGAGAGAGAGATGCAGAATTACCCCAACATATTTTATGTGAAAAAATCAGTGAGATGAGGCACCATGAGTTTCACAGAGGGAAACATTCGCAAGATGGGGGGCTAGTTCTATGTACAGGAGTTTGTGCTTTCGATTCTTCCCTTGGGGTCGTATGGTGAGAGATTATAAGTTTGTGCCCAGTGGAGTGGACTAGGTATATGGAGTTTTTCATAGACCAGAGTGAGGGTCAACATGTGGATTCATGCATCAGGGATAGTAGAGGCCCAAGTTGGCAATGGAATGTGAGTCGGACTACCTACCATTTACCAGATATGTAGATTGAATGTTGCATTGGTGGCATAGTTAACTTAGTAGTTGAGTCCATGCATTCGCTAGGGGAGTTTCAGTTAGCACTAGCAGCTAGTTAGTTTTTTATGGGAATCAATGGATCATATTGGTACATTGGTTGTGCATGGGGTCATGGGATGATCTGCAAACTCTCGCAAGCGATTTCCGGAGGAGGTGGCATTGGCAGGCCACCAGAAATTTCCTTGTATGGGGTTGGGGATTAGCCACAGTTATGTGGTGCACAAGGGACACGAAGTAGCAAAGAAGTGGGAGCATCGCTATTGGTACATATGGATATTCACCTATCGAGTCCCTCAGGGAGGATTTGGAGGGAAAATTATGCATCAGAGGGTATGGTGATGTGACCGTGTAGGTGGTGATGTATGGTTGGGTGCGGGTCAATGTGTATTGTCTCAGATTTAGTTCATGGAATCCATTGGTGTGGACGAGCATATAACATTTAGCAGTGGTTTTTAGGTGGGCATAGATATTGTTCGTGGTGTGTCATAGTGTGTTGGATTGCGCTGTGGAGTAGGAGGAGCACCCACATCGCATTAATTACAAGTAGGGAGTGTCAAGTACAGTGACACAGACATGATACAATATGGTACATGATGATACAGTAGTAGCAAGGGGTATCTAGTGGTATATAAGGATAGGTTGGAGTGTAAAATGGCATACCGATGATCTGAATGGAAGATGTTAGTAATGCTCAACTAATTCCCCTTTCAGATTTTATAAACAAATTTATTATGTGTGCTTAAGGGTTTAAGTTTTCTTGCAAATTATCAAGTCCCATGAGTGTTTTTCATGTCAATTTAGTGAGAAATTTAATGTAAAAACAAGAGCTAAAAAACAACAAATAAAGTACAAAAAATCACCATACATAACATTAACACAGGTATTTAATGAAGGAGTTCACCCCTCTTGGGAAACATCTCCTTGGTCCAGCTTACATGGCTTGGGCCTCTATATTATGCTCAAATTTTCAAATTGACCTATTTACAATGCTCATTTGCTCTTATAACCTACTCCAATGAGTCCAGAATGGCTCAAAATGGTCAGCTAGCCTCTTTCTTGTTGGAAATATTGTCATTGATGGCAAAGGAGAAGAAAGGATCTGCACGTGAACTATCATAAAGAAGAACCAGCAATAAGGCAAAGGAGACAGACAAGGAGAAGAGGCAGCGAGGGCAGCA
Organism: Pinus albicaulis; assembly: GCA_034641835.2. Taxonomy (NCBI): domain Eukaryota; kingdom Viridiplantae; phylum Streptophyta; class Pinopsida; order Pinales; family Pinaceae; genus Pinus; species Pinus albicaulis. The sequence continues at coordinate 690,001,832 of CM076576.1, read as the reverse complement.
AAAAGAGCCAGCTCAGACACCAGGAAGAAGCAAAGACCTGGAAAGCTGGAGAGGCAGAGTTAGAGTAGTTTTAGGAAATAGGGTTTGTTCCTGTAAGCCTGCGAGAAATTGAAAGGGCCATTGATTTTGAAGATCTGGCCGAAGGCAGGTAGAATTTTGTAAGTGATTTCATTTGGATATATATGGAGGAATTTTTTCAGCATTATATGAATATTTTTTGACTTAACTCTGTGTGAATGGATTGAATTTCAATAAGCAATTGTATGAACAGTGCCTGATAACCTCTGTGTTAAGGGTTAATTTCAATGTTTGATTCATGAGCAGTTCGAATATGCTGGGGTTGTGTGGTAAAGTTTGATTTTGGAATGAATAAGTTCAAATTGATGCTATTGAATCGAAACTCCATGTGTTTAGTGATAGATGAATGAGTCTATCATAAAAATGACAGAACCTTGGTAACATTTCCATGTATGAAGTCCAAGAGAAGTTCTCTATATAAATAGAGTGAGGTCTTGAATTTGCATTCAGGGTTTTACTGTGTTGAGGTCGATGGGTCTAAACCACAGATAATGAGTAAGAGCGATTAATTGCGATGAAGAAAGGCTGGGTGAGTGGTTCGAAATGGTAATAATGTTGCAGTAGGAGGATTAGAAAACGATGAAGTTGAAATCGTGTATCGAGAATCAGAGACAGGTCTATGAACTCTTGTTCTAGACCTTTTGAAATCCATTCAAATTTTGAAATGAAGACAGAGTTGGCGCTTTTGTTGTGGTTGCATAGACTATGGTCTGTGCAGGAAATAAAGCAATGACGTGGAATATTGAAGACCACGTTGAAGAATTAGAAGTGAATTCGCGCATTGAATCATATTCAGAAACTCAAGTTAAATATGTAGAGTTTGAAGCGAAACCTTGGTCAATGAGGAACCATGAAGGAGAAGAGCGAAACCAGCATTGAATAGTGAGGGCGGTATTCAAAATCAAACTGGAAGTATCGCGTGGCCTCTCAACTAGTAAGCTGCTTTACATTTTGGAACGCGATATTGGTCCTTGGTTGATGCGTGGCATTAGGTGCTATTCAATTACCACTTTTATCGCGCAATTTCTGACTGTTAAAGACCAAAAGTTTAAACTGCGCGATGATCGTCAGATGAACGTTCAATTGAATCTTGGAACGCGAGAAGTTGTTGACCGTCAGATCTCTGCGATGGATAATGAGGGTGTGGGCCCGAAATTATCGCGTGAAGTTGAGGGTTAAATTTTGTAAGCCATCGCCGCGTGATAGCCCTTGGATTTGCACCCAAGGTATCGTTGGAGCGTGAGAGCAGCTAGACCGTTGGATGATAAGAAAATTTGCATAGCCGATAATACAAAGGAAAATTTTGGGACCCAGAACTTTAATATTTTCGGCATTGGGTTTTGACCCAAAAGGTCGAAGGCTTTTAATTTTTGTTGATGTTTGGATACACATCAAACTCTAATATGAATGGAGAGTAAAGATTTATAAAACCTTAGTTATATGTCGACACCTATAATATGACTTCATTTGTAATATTTGAATATTAATTCGAATAAATATAAATGGGTTTTGATTATGGTTTTAGCCATAGGTTCTGAAGAAAGCTTCCGCATATTTTTAGAATTTTCCAAGTTTGGGTACAATCTTAAGTTATTTAATTGGGTCCTAAACATTGAATGAAGGGCCATTTAAACATTGAATGAGCCAAATAACATGCGGCTGGGATATTGCGCTTCCACTTCAAAGGTATATGAAAGGGTTTGTAACCAAAGTTTGAAATATTAATTTCAAATTCATAAAGTGGATTTTTGACCATAGCGCATAAGATGAAGAGCTACTTACACATTAGAGTTGCTGGGTTGAAATTGTGTTGATTGCTTTTTCATAGTGTATTAAAGATGGGCTTTCGAAACTGAGTTTGCCAATTTCAGCATTTCCAATTAAATGAAATTGCATTATTGAGTTATAACAGAGATTTTAACCTTTGATGGAAAATATTTAGCATTGATAAAGCTGCCAGATTTAGAACATAATTTGGGAAATGCATTCTACATGCATAGAAAGCAGGAGAGTATGCAGAACTGTTACACTACAGCAACAGAAAAGACAAACACACAGTGAGCCAAGAACTGAAAGGGTTGAATGAGATATATCGGTTTCAAATGTAAATGTAAATGTTTTAATTAATTTTATATTGTTTGTGATGAAAAGGAAAGTCTCTATAGGCAAAAAAAAACTCCACTGTAAAACTGAAATATGTTCATATTACTATATTATTTTGAACAAGATGAAAAATAAATGAGAAGGTGGAAGGCAAAGAGTCATGGCTGTTCATTTCGAATTCCCTATGGAATGAAAACAGTTATGAGGTGATCTCCATAAATAATGTTACCAACATATGCATAGAGAGGTGAGAGAAAGGAGAAATGAGGTAGAGTGGGTAAGAAGAAGGAGGAGTAGATAGAGAATTTGTGAAGATTCAGAGATGATATAAGGAATATATGAAGACTGGTGGACAACGGTGAAGAAGGAACATAACAGAGCTGATATCCAGGTAAATCAGCATGTGTTTTTTTTGAAAGAGTGAGGAAGTTGGTGCTTCCATATCAAGTTGTAGCTTGATAGATGTCAGTTGTAGCTGGCTGAGGTAGGAGCCCCTGTAGGTTGTAGCCTGCAGAAAATAGATGGGATTTGGAGCTTCCTTGCAAGTTGTAGCTTGCAAAATTGAGGTAGGAGCCCCCTGTAGGTTGGATCCTACAGAAAATCAGTGGTGAGAGGGAGTTGGAGCTTGCCTTTGCATCACAACAATAATAATATGTGGTTTTCTCCCTTATGGGTTTCCACTTATATCTGGTGTCTAAGTACATGATGATTATGTGTTGATACTCTATATTTAATCTGCTTAATACATGTTGCTCACTAATTAAGATTGTGGTTTCACTGAACATTAAGTTAATCATGAAATGAAGATGTAAATAAGTGTAAATGAAAGTTTTACAAGACCATGAATTCATTAAACTGATTCACCCCCCCCCCTTCTCCATTTAACAAAGGATCCAACAATTGGTATCAGAGCAGGTTCCTTTTGTATCAGTTTAACTATTGGAAGGAGATCTGAGGTCCCCAGGATGGCTAGTCTAGAAGGATGCTCAACAAATAAAGCCCCTTTGTTCACCAGTACAAATTATGCCTTCTGGAAAATAAGAATGAGGACGTACATAATGTATTTAGGAATAGAATTTTGGGCTGCTGTGGAATTGGGATATGCCCCAAAGGAGTCTGACTCAGAGAAAGATGCCAAACTAGATTTTGTAGCTAAAGAAAAAGCCATGAATGCTCTCTTAAGTGGACTGTGTGAGGCAGAATTTATCAAAGTAATGCACAACAAGACTGCCAAAGAAATATGGGATACATTAGAAAGCATCCATGAGGGAGAAAAAAAGGTGAAGATAGCCAAACTACAAGTCTATAGAGCTCATTTTGAAAATATAAAAATGAATGATGATGAAGACATTGCCAGCTTCTTCTTAAGGGTTGCAGAAATTGTGAATAACATGAAAGCTCTAGGAGAAACCATAAAATAGTGTGTAATTGTTCAAAAGATTCTAAGATCTTTACCATCCAGCTTTAACCCTAAGGTTTCTGCCATAGAAGAAACAATTGATTGGGAAACTCTAACCATGAACCAATTACTTGGAAACTTAACAGCCTATGAGATGAGACTGCCATAGAGGAAGTCAAATGTGAGGGAGGCAGCCTTTAAGACAAATAAGAACAAAGAATAAAAAGAAGATATATGCTCTTGCTCTGATGAAGAAGAGGCCAAATTTGTTAGAAAATTGGATAGAGGCTCAGGCAAGTATAAAGGTAAAATTCCATTTAAATGCTTTAACTGTGGAAGAGTTAGACACTACGCATCTAAGTGTCCTCTTAAGAAGAAAAATAATCAGACTCAAGAGACAGAGAAAACTATATCAAAGAACTGGCAGAAAGGGAATAGATACAGGAGAAAATTATTTTATGCTCAGCAAGATAACAGTGCATCTGAAAACTCAGATGAAACCTCAAATGAAGAAGGAACCTCTGAATTTGTATTGATGGCTAAGGAAGAGCTTGAAGGATTCCTTCTAGAAGATGAGGAAGAAAGTGAAGTTGATCTTGAGGGGGAGCTAAGAAGTGCCCTGGAGGAAATAGACAGACTTAAACTAAAGTGCAGAAAATAGAAAGACATTCTCCTCAAATATGTAAGAGAAGAACAAAATTCAAAAGACCTCATTCAGTTGAAAGTAGAGCTTGAAGAAGCCAAGAAGGTAGAATACACTCTACTTAATAAAATTGAGGATAAAATTCATAAGTAGGAGAAATTGGAAGAAGAAGTAGTATGCTTGAGGAAGAAATTAGAAAACACCCAATGGAAATTGTCAATAAACACTTTTGAAATGACAAGCTCTGATAAGTTGAATAAAATACTAGATGCTCAAATATCTCCTCTGATAAAAATTGGGATAGGCTATGAAGGAGAAACAAGTAAAGTCAAAGAAACAGATAACAAGAATATCATTTTTGTAAAAGTTGTTAAGGATAATGAAGCAGCTCAGAAGGTTCCTACAGAAGTAGAAGCCTGCAATGATGTAAACAGAAACATGAAGGAATCTCAAATGAAAAAGAATGAAATAAATAAACAGTCAACTGAAAAAGGCGCATATACCCCTAAATATATAAAATTTGGAAGCTATCAAAGGAGATTCTTCCCCCCATGAAAAATGTCACTTGTTATGCCTGCCACAAACTGGGACATATTGCTGCATATTGTCATAAAAGGAGAATTGATCCCAACCAGCAAAGGATGCAAAAAGTGAAAAGACTACCTCAAGAAAAAAAATGGAGAAGACAACCCTTCATCAGGTACGCTAATTGTTTTTATGGGTATTGTTTTTACTGTAAGGAGTTCGGCCATAAAGCCAAGGAGTGTAGAACGAATGGAAAAAGACTGATGTATGGAAACTCAAGGAGATGGATGAACAATGGAGAATTCACTCATGTACATAATTCATTCAGAAACATAATCAAAATGCTGCGACTGCCATCAAGTTGGGCACATGTGTAACAAATGTCCTCTAAGAGAATGTGGTCCATCATCTCAGGAAAGATACCAAACAAAAGGATGCATGCAGTGGAAAAAGAAGTTGAATAAGTGTGACCTGGCACTAATAGCTCAAGACCAGAAAAGCCAATGGTATTTGGACAGTGGATGCTCAAAACATATGACTTGAGATCGAAGCAAGTTTGTAACCTTGGATGAAAAGAAATCTGGGAATGTAACATTCGGCAATGATAAAGCAGGGAAAATCAAAGGAAAAGGCTCAGTCAGTCTAGATAATGGAAGAGGAAAGGCTCAAGAAGTACTATTTGTGGATGGGCTGAAAGCCAATCTGCTAAGTGTAAGTCAAATTTGTGACAAAGGCTGTGAGGTTCTTTTTAGAGCACAAGACTGTGAAGTAAGATCAAGCACCACAAGAAAGACCTTGATCAAAGGTATTCGAACAGAAATTAATGTCTATATATTGAAATAAGAGGATGAAGCATGTCACCTAAGCAAACTTGATGAATCATGGTTATGGCATAGAAGATTGGGACACCTAAACTTTGACCACATCATAAGTCTGAGCAAGAAGAATGCAGTCAAAGATATGCCAGTCATAAAGAAGCCTTCAAATACCATATGTAAATCCTGCCAACTAGGCAAGCAGACCCGCACATCTTTCAAGACCAAAGAGAAACTAACTACAAGTAGACCTTTTCATCTTGTTCACATGGACCTGTGTGGACCTTCAAGAACTAAAGAACCAAGTGGAGAATCTTATTTCATGCTGATAATAGATGATTTTTCCAGAATGACGTGGGTAGCATTTCTCAAATATAAATCTGAAGCACTTGAGAAATTCAAGATATTCAAGGCATTGGCAGAAAATCAAATAGGATGCAAGCTAAAGTGCATCAGATCAGACAGAGGAGGTGAATTCATAGACTATGATTTTGCAGACCTATGCAATGAGCATGGGATAAAACAACAGTTTACAATTGCTGGTACACCTCAATAGAATGGAGTGGCAGAGAGACAAAACAAGTCAGTACAATAGATTGCCAGAGCAATGATACAAGAAAGTAACATTCCCCAAACCTTTTGGGCAGAATAAGTACACACAGTTGTTCACATTCTTAACAAATCTCATTTAAGACCAAATTGTGACAAGACTCCTTACGAACTATGGCATGGTAAACTAGCATCAATCAAGAACTTTAGAGTCTTTGGAAGCAAGTGTTTCATAAAAAATAATGATGAAAACCTGGGAAAGTTTGATGCAAGACCTAATGAAGGAATATTTTTAGGATATGCGTCCAAGAGTAAGGGTTATAGGTGCTACAACAAAACACTACACAAAATTGTGGAAAGCATTGATGTAAGATTTGATGAAGATCTACCAAATAGAACAAGAAGTACAAGATGCAGCAATCCTCCAAAAAATCTTGAAGATGAGAACCAAGATAATGATGAATTGAGCAAGACAACAGAAGATACTAAACTAAACTCAAAAGGTCCCTCAAGACACACTCAAAAGAATCATCCATAAGACCAAATAATTGGGGACAAAAGTGTGGAAGTCCAGACTAGAAGACGGCTAGCTGAACAGAAAGAAGAAGCATACCTAGCCATGTTATCTCAAATAGAGCCAAAGAAGTTCGAAGAAGCCAGCAAAGACAAATGGTGGGTAAAAGCTATGAATGAAGAACTAGACCAAATTAAGAAGAATAATACCTGGGAGTTAATGCCAAGACCCACTGGGAAAAATTTCATTGGCACAAAATGGATATACAAGAATAAGATGAATGAACAAGGACAAGTAATTAGAAATAAAGCCAGACTTGTATGCAAGGGGTACACTCAAATTGAAGGTCTTGATTATGATGAAACCTTTGCCCCTGTAGCCATAATGGAAGCAATCAGAATGTTTTTGGACTTTGCATGTTATCATGATTTCAAGGTATATCAAATGGATGCGAATTCTGCCTTCCTGAATGGAGATCTAGAGGAAGAAGTCTACATGGAACAACCTGAAGGATTCTCATTAACAGATAAACATGACTATGTGTGCAGACTAAATAAATCCTTATATGGTTTGAAATGAGCTCCTCGTGCATGGTATTCAAGGCTAGACAAATACTTGCAAAAACAAGGTTTTAAGAAAGGAGGAGTAGACTGCAATTTGTACATAAAGGCTAATGAAAATGAACTCCTAATTGTAGTAGTATATGTAGATGACATCATGTTTGGTAGCAACAAAGAGAAGTTAACAAAATAATTTGCTGAAGAAATGAAATCGGAATTTGAGATGTCTATGATTGAAGAGCTCACCTTCTATTTAGGACTTCAAATTCAACAAAAGAACACAGGAACATTCATCTCACAAGAAAAATACTTAAGAGAGATGTTGAAAAGGTTCCAAATGGAAGACTGCAAACCTGTGTCAACTCCCATGATCACTGGATGCAAACTATGTGCTAATGATGGATCTGCAGATATAGACCAAAGACTGTACAGATCCATGATAGGATGTCTACTATATCTAACTGCCTCTAGACCAGACATTTTGTTGGCAGTAGGACTTGTGGCAAGATATCAAGCAGCACCAAAACAAGATCACTTAATAGCAATCAAGAGAATATTCAGATATCTACAAGGAACTGCACATTATGGGCTATGGTATCCAAAAAGAAAAAGCTTCATTTTGACAGCATATACAGATGCAGATTAGGCTAGCTGCATGATGACAAGAAAATCACAAATGGAGGTGCATTTTATTTGGGAAAAAGTCTGGTGGCATGGCTAAGCAAGAAGAAACTTCTATCTCTCTATCTACAACAGAAGCGGAATACATAGCAGCAGCAACATGTTGCACACAAGTAATGTGGATGAAACAAACTCTCCAAGACATGAAGGTAAGCATGGATGATCCCATTTCAATCAAATGTGACAATACAAGTGCAATAAGTATATCAAAAAATCTTGTATTTCATTCAAAAACAAAGCACATCCCAATTAAGTACCATTTCCTCAGAGAACAAGTAGCACAGAAAGTAGTGAAGTTGGAATATGTACCAACAAAGGAACAAACAACAGACATATTCACAAAACCTCTTGCTAAAGAACCATTCGAATATTTAAGAGACAAACTAGGGGTAGTGTCTGCAGATGTTACTCTCTGACATGAAAAGAAAGCATCATTCCAGGGGGAGATCAGTCAACAAATATTGTCACAAAAGAGCCAGAACTAATGAGCAATGCATGGAACAGGTCCTCAAGATCAGAGTATTATGGACAAGATTTGGAATCCACAATAGGAAATGTGCAACCCTTTTCCATTGATGTCAAAGGGGGAGGAAAATCAAGCAAAAGAAGAGTATTAAAGTATTGCCATCAATGCCAAAGGGGGAGATTGTTGGAAATGTTGTCATTGATGACAAAGCAGAAGAAAGGAGTTGCACCTGAACTATCACAAAGAAGAACCAGCAATAAGGCAAAGGAGATAGACAAGGAGCAGAGGTAGCGAGGGCAGAAAAAAGAGGCAGCTCAGACACCAGGAAGAAGCAGAGACCTGGAAAGCTGGAGAGGCAGAGTTAGAGTAGTTTTAAAAAATAGGGTTTGTTCCTATAAGCCTACGGGAAATTGAAAGGGCCATTGATTTTGAAGATCTGGACGAAGGCAAGTAGAATTTTGTAAGTGATTTCATTTGGATATATATGGAGGAATTGTTTCAGCATTATATGAATATTGTTTGATTTAACTCTGTGTGAATGGATTGAATTTCAATAAGCAATTGTATGAACAGTGCCTGATAACCTCTGTGTTAAGGGTTAATGTCAATGTTTGATTCATGAGCAGTTCGAATATGCTGGGGTTGTATGGTAAAGTTTGATTCTGGAATGAATAAGTTCAAATCGATGCTATTGAATCGAAACTCCATGTGTTTAGTGATAGATGAATGAGTCTATCGTAAAAAGGACAGAACCTTGGTAACATTTCCATGTATGAAGTCCATGAGAAGTTCTATGTATAAATAGAGTGAGGTCTTGAATTCGCATTCAGGGTTTTACTGTGTTGAGGTCGATGAGTCTGAACCACAGATAATGAGTAAGAGATATTAATTGCGATGAAGAAATGTTGGGTGAGTGGTTCGAAATGGTAATAATGTTTCAGTAGGAGGATTAGAAAATGATGGAGTTGAAATCGTGTATCGAGAATCAGAGACAGGTCTACGAACTCTTGTTCTAGACCTTTTGAAATCCGTTCGAATTTTGAAATGAAGACAGAGTGGGCGCTTTTGCTGTGGTTGCATAAACTATGGTCTGTGCAGGAAATAAAGCAATGACGCAGAATATTGAAGACCATGTTGAAGAATTAGAAGTGAATTCATGCATTGAATCATATTCATAAACTCAAGTTAAATATGCAGAGTTTGAAGCGGAACCTTGGTCAATGACGAACCATGAAGGAGAAGAGCGGAACCAACATTGAATAGTGAGGGCGGTATTCAAAATCAAACTAGCGGTATCGCGTGGCCTCTCAAGTAGTAAGTTGTTTTACATTTTGGAACGTGATATTGGTCCTTGGTTGACGCGTGGCATTAGGTGGTATTCAATTACCACTTTTATCAGGCAATTTCTGACTGTTAAAGACCGGAAGTTTAAATTGCGCGATGATCGTCAGATGAACGTTCAATTGAACCTTGGAACGCAAGAAATGTTGACCGTCAGATTTCTGTGATGGATAATGAGGGTGTGGGCCTGAAATTATCGCTTGAAGTTAAGGGTCAAAGTTTGTAAGCCATCGCCGCGAGATAGCCCTCAGATGTGCACCCAAGGTATCGTTGGAGCGCGAGAGCAGCTAGACCGTTGGATGATAAGAAAAGTTGCATAGTCGATAATACAAAGGAAATTTGTGGGACCCGGAACTTTAATATAGTTGGCATTGGGTTTTGATCCAAAAGGTCGAAGGCTTTTAATTTTTTTTTATGTTTGGATACGCATCAAACTCTAATATGAATGGAGAGTAAAGATTTATAAAACCTGAGTTATATGTCGACACCTATAATATGACTTCATTTGTAATATTCGAATATTAATTCGAATAAATATAAATGGGTTTTGATTATGGTTTTAGCCATAGGTTCTGAAGAAAGCTTCCGCGTATTTTTAGAATTTGCCAGGTTTGGGTACAATCTTAAGTTATTTAATTGGGTCCTAAACATTGAATGAAGGGCCATTTAAATGTTGAATGAGCCAAATAACATGTGGCTGGGATATTGCACTTCCAGTTCAAAGGTATATGAAAGGGTTTGTAACCAAAGTTTGAAATATTAATTTCAAATTCATAAAGTGGATTTTTTACCATAGTTCATAAGATGAAGAGCTACTTCCGCATTAGAGTTACTGGGTTGAAATTGTGTTGATTGCTTTTTCATAGTGTATTAAAGGTGGGCTTCTGAAACTGAGTTTGCCAATTTCAGCATTTCCAATTAAATGAAATTACATTATTGAGTTATAACAGAGATTTTAACCTTTGATGGAAAAGCTTCGGCATTGATAAAGCTTCCAGATTTAGAACATAATTTGGGAAATGCATTCTACATGCATAGAAAGCAAGAGAGTATGCAGAATTGTTACACTACAGCAGCAGAAAAGACAAACACACAGTGAGCCAAGAACTGAAAGGGTTGAATGAGATATATCTGTTGCAAATGTAAATGTAAATGTTTTAATTAATTTTATATTGTTTGTGATGCAAAGGCAAGTCTCCGTAGGCAAACAAAACTCCACTGTAAAACTTAAATATGTTCATATTACTATATTCTTTTGAACGAGATGAAAAAGAAATGAGAAGGTGGAAGGCAAAGAGTCATGGTTGTTCATTTCGAATTCCATGTGGAATGCAAACATTTATGAGGTGATCTCCATAAATAATGTTACCAACATATGTATAGAGAGGTGAGAGAAAGGAGAAATGAGGTAGAGAGGGTAAGAAGAAGGAGGAGCAGATAGAGAAGCTATGAAGATTCAGAGATGATATAAGGCAGATATGAAGACTGGTGGACAGCAGTGAAGAAGGAACAGAACAGAGCTGATATCCAGGTAAATCAACATGTGTTTTTTTTGAAAGAGTGAGGAAGTTGGTGCTTCCATATCAAGTTGTAGCTTGATAGATGTCAGTTGTAGCTGGCTCAGGTAGGAGCCTCTTGTAGGTTGTAGCCTGCAGAAAATAGATGGGAGTTGGAGCCTCCTTGCAAGTTGTAGCTTCCAAAATTGAGGTAGGAGCCTCCTATAGGTTGGAGCCTACAGAAAATCAGTGGTGAGAGGGAGTTGGAGCTTGCTTTTTCATCACAACAATAATAATATGTGGTTTTCTCCCTTATGGGTTTCCACTTATATCTGGTGTCTATGTACATGATGATTATGTGTTAATACTTTGTATTTAATCTTCTTGATACCTACTGCTCACTAATTAAGATTGTGGTTTCACTGAACATTAAGTTAATCATGAAATGAAGATGTAAAAAAGTGTAAATGAAAGTTTTACAAGACCATGAATTCATTAAACTGATTCACCCCCCCTCTCAACTTAACAAAGGATCCAACATTTTTGAGCCTGAATTTGGTCAAAATTTGCAAAATTTATGGCCTCTTCAATTTTCCCCACTATCTTAGGCCTTAAACTAGTTAACTACAGTTAAAACTGGCAGTTTCCTCGAATATGGAGGTCCACCAATTAAATTGTAATTAGTGCTAAGTGGATATTAGTGCTAGTTAAGCGTAGTTTAAGCACTAACTGTGTGCTTCACTAAATCCGCATTTAAAATTTGGATTAGCGCTAAGAAATAAGTTTAATGGTTAATAATCATGGTTTAAAACTTAACTCCACATTATTCGTTGGAGCTCTTGTCGTCGATCATGGCGTATGGTCCTGTGGACTGGGGGTTGGCCCCCACCTACTCCCTCCATTACAATTTTTTAAACATAAATATAAGTTGGGTCCTATTGTAGTTAAGAACCATTGTATAGCGGAGGTGGTAAGTCTTAGTGATGGCAGTGGGGAGGTCACGGGGTTGAACCTCGGTGCCTCCACTTAAAATTTTAACCAACAACCATGAGGGCACATGGTGGCCTCTGGGCTTGCTACGTGTCATGACCTCATTGGTCCAACCCAACACCAATAAACCAATCCAAATTTGACACTTGTGACTCGTTTTTTGGTTCGCCTGTGGGAATATTCCTTGGAATATACCTTTTGTTGACTGGATGGTACGTATGCCTAGTCAACATCCATGTCATCCCTGCACAAAATTTGCATGTTTAGCCAAGTGAACAGATCTCGTTTCTGGGAGCATACGGTGACCATTTTTCATGAAACAAACTACACCGGATTCACAACGAGGAACAATACGCAGTCGTTCAAGTTCCGAGAAAATATAATAAATTTGATTTTTGAGCATAAAAATGAGCACCTGATCAGCCGAAGAATATAGGGATACACGGTGGTATGCAGGGGTGTATGGTGCTGCATAGCAGGGTCTTGGAGTGTTGCCTCCAAGGAGACTTATGGATGAGGACACTTTACATACCTTCAGTTATAGTTCACCCAAGATCGACGAGGACACGGATGAGTGACATGGGACTCACACGCTTGTCCCTCTTCTCCATCGCTTGTTAACACGGATGATTTGGTTATTCTCCTTTGCCACTCTAGGCACGAGCAGCAAGGGGCAGGGATCTCACCTGAGATATTTCGATGGGACTCAGCAGACCATCGGAAATACTTCTCAGTAGTGCCATTGGGGCAGAGCACGAGCTTATAGGTACAGGTTTGGGGAGTGTGTGGTTTTTTGTGGAGGTAGCATATGTTCCACCCTTGAGTTCATACTTATGGGGATGCATGACACATTTTGGGCGAGGCACTATGAGGTTTCATGGGAACATATACAACATGTATTTGACCTTTCTTACAGACAAATGTTTGGTCTCCTGGAAGTATCAGGGTGCATTTTCAAGAGACAGGATAGAAAATCCCACAGTGTGGTATGGCAGGCGCAGGGCAGTTTTTCATGTGCTATATTGATTCATGTTGTGTAGATTCTATATATTGATTACATGCAGAGACTAGAGATATGGGGCGGGTATATTTCATTATTTTTTAGGACTACATCATAGAAGTTTTGGTTATGGGATTCATGGATTCAGTTGGTTGATGGGCCACTCTGTTTTGTGAGGATGAGGACCATAGTAGAGGGTGATCAAGCTCACTTTGGGGTTGACACATGGGGGATCGTTTAGGCCTCCATTGTTTTTCGAGGCAATTCTTTCCAGTTGCAGCTCGGAATCGGGATTAGAAATGGATGGGTAGATATTGACATCACAGAGATACCTAGGCAGGATGAGCTTGGCCTTCGTTGATATTTCGCCACCAGGTTTCAAGGGAGGAGGATACAATGTGCACACGATGGGAAGTTTGTTATATTCATAGTGGTACATGGACATTATGGTAGAACCCTTCTGAGACTAGCATCGGACCTGGGCATCACAGTACTAGACAGCTCAGCGACCATTAGGGATGAACTAGGTATTACAAGGGGAGATCATTTAGATCTTCCATTTGGATTTTGTGACTCGTTGATGGAATGGGGGACTTCATCAACATGGAAGGTTGGTTAGCAAGAGGGTATCATGGAAAGCTCATGCGGGAGAGATTTCATCCCCAGAGGGATTGGGTTGTATCTTCAGGAGTCTACTCTTGGAGTGTGTGAGGTGGACTACTCGGTAGGGCAGCTTCATGGGGAGTTGGATAGAGTCCTACATTATCATGATCCTCTACTTATTAATAGCATGCAGAGGGCTTCTGATACCTATACCTGGCTAGAAAGTGAGTGGAGCAAGGGGTGATTCACAGTTATCAGGATGGATTGGGATCCTAGTATAAAGGATTCATTCATGACAAGACAATGCAGATATTGGGGATGACTCAGTGCCACATTTGGGACCCTGGTATCATTGGTGGTGATAGTGGTGATCATTATTCATAGAGGGTACTTTTTTAAGCATTTACGACAAGAAATTTTTGGTGGGGAGGACTATACTATCCCCAATTTTGATTTTTCATCTAAGGAGGTAAGTTGGGATCCTTGGGGTGGTGCTAAGCATAGCACAATTTTTTAATTTAGGAATTGGAAGAAATTTTGTTATGGGATACATGAGCACTTAGGAAAATAGGATAAATTACAGCCTTACTGGAATATGGGGACCACAAAAAGGAGGCAATTCGACCTCTAGAGATAATTCGCACTTGTGGAGGAAGAGAAAGAAAGAAAGGGATCTAAATTACTTGAAAATGTGGTCCACCAAGGGAGAGAGGATCAACCTCTATAAATAAGTAAAGTACGCCTCCATTTGGGATCTTTCGACAATTTTACTTTTGAACACAAGTTTTCTTGAGTTGTTTAACCAAACCAACCAGTGTTGTTTAGCACAAGGGGATTTCGAGGTGAGTATTCCAACTCTACCTTTAGTGAAATTTGAGTGTCACCCTAGGAGAGAATTGGGGAGTTCTTTCTAGGCATTTAGGGAGCTAATTTGCACGCCTTTCATCAGCAAGGGCATGTTTTTTTCAAGGACGTAAAAGCCAAATTTGTGGGGCTGATGGGATCCAGTGTAGAAGGGTTGTTTTCATGGATTTTTTGGCAATGATTTTTCCACGAGTAGAGGGGATTTTTCTTGTGTGATTTGTAGGGCTAAGGGTGTAACATTTTGGAGATCTAAATTTCTCCTATTTGGGCCTACATAGTGGTTTATTGGTAGCTTCTACACACTTGATAAACTCACAGTTTGGGGATCCATTGGATCTAGGAAACACTTGGTGATTGGGAAGAGAAATTTGTTGGAGTTAGGAATAACTACATTGAAGGATATTTTGACACTTTGGTAGTGGTTCAATTCTTAAAGCCTCTTTGGCAAACCAGTGTGAGTGACTTGCAGTTTTGGGGTCACCTGTGACTTGGGCATCTAGCCCAAACCCTTTCAAGGTTTTTGTGGGTTTGGTGATAGGAGGCTAGGATTAATTTGCTGAAATTTTTGAGAACTTATGAGAGTAGATATCCTAGTTCCATCTAGCCACCAGCAACAGAAATTATTTGAGGAGGGCGCAGTTCACTCTGGGACAATTTCCACCACTTGGGTTTGTGATATGTTTTTGGGTTTTTCTATGTATCTACTATTGAGGCCACTCATAGAGTTTCAACTCATTCTGAGCATTCTTTAGGGAATATATTCTAGTCCCATGTAGCAATCAGTAATAAAATTTTCTGGGCAGGGCACTGCTTTTGGTGGAGAACCTCTTTGGCACTTAAGCATTGTACTCTCACCTGGGTTTTGCGTAGCTTGCAATAGAAAGCATAGGTTCTATCTTTTTTATCATTTGATGTACTCAATTCTCCATATTAATAAAATGGCTTAGTTATTCACCCTATTTCTTGTGTTTTATTGGCTGGTGCTTGTGTAGTAAAATTTATTTGCTATAGCATAGCTCATGTATCTATTATTTGCTATAAATTTCAATTTGGAATATTACACCTAAGTTAAAGGTCATGGGTTCAAGCCCCGCCAATACCATTTAATATAGTGCAATATGAAAATCATGGCTAAGGAAATGCAAAATTTTTGCATGTTGCGAAGAGGGGAGGCACTTCTACCACATATTATTAGATGAATTTCATTTTTTCATCATGGGATGAATACTAACTATTCATTTGGTTTCATACACTAGGAGTTCCCCACAAGGATTTATAATCAATTTTTTAAATTGTGGCACTTATGAGCGACTCTTATTTATATTTGTATTATATTTTTCTACTTGTGATACCATGTGATGCCTCTTATTTTGTATTGATTTATTAATATATGCAATTCATGTTTCTTACATTATATAATTGCCCACCCTAAAACTAATTGAGTTTCAAATGGTGGAACCATAATTGATCCTTGCTTTCATAGGCCTCGCTCTAAGTTTCCTCATCATGGTTTCAGATTATTAATATAGAGTTAATTATATTTTCTCTCGTTATTTTTGTATATAAAATTGGGGATGGAAATGTTGGTTGGGATAAATTCAGACTCAATTCTTTTAAATCCCAACATCCATGTAATCATCACCTCAATTTATACATTTCTTTTATTATTCCATTTACATTCATTTAATCACCTTTTGTGTCTACATTTTGATCAAGTGCCTTCTTCTAGAATGTGTGTATATTATTTTATGGGAATAGCTCTAATTATATGCATTTATGTACCTTAGTACTTATTAGGAAATTAATGTTGATTTTCCTAGATCTAAATGTGTTACTAATTCAACACGTTTAGGTATAAATTCTTCTATTTGACCATTATTTTGCAGTACTCTACTTTTGGTTCTCTATTGACTATAGGCGCAATGATTGGTGCAATACTAAGTTGTCGCATTACAAAATTATTGGGTCAGAAAGGAATGTGTGTTTTAGTTAATGTTATGTTTCATGGTCATCACTATTATGTACTAAAATATTGGGTGATTACATTCATTTGAAGTGAAATTAACTTGTAGTGGAGAGCTCCATTTTCTGTCATTAAAATCCAATTAATTTCTAGTGGAGGCATTAAGAGCGCCTTCAACCTCTTATGTCATTGGATGGATAATGATATCCCTCTTAAAGGTTTGTTCAGTTATATGTTTAGCTGTGTGGATGTTTCAATAAGTATGCCACATTGTAGTTTTAAGTCATAGTAAATAAGTTCTTAATTTTCATTATCTTCAAACAAACAAGATAATTGAGATAGAAAATAATAATAATTACCCTTCTTGCCCCTTAAATATAGTTTTCATTTATTGAAAATATATATATATATATATAGCTATATGCTTATATTATATTGTTGTGCAAGATGCATGGATACTACACATTGGATGCTTACATATAATGAAATTTAGAGTGTAGAAATTATACTTGTGGCAAATGTTGTGTAATTGTGCATGTGATCTTGTTTTCTTTGCTCAATGTTTCTCCATGTTTCAGTTGCAGGCACACATTAGTTGGTATTGGATATTTATTTGTTAAAATATATAATTGATAGTTTGAGATATATATTTCACAACTTCTATAGCTTCGTTTACTAATAAGTGAAGGGAATTTTCTTACTTTGCAGGGTAGTATTGTTTCTTTATTAGTATTCCACCTTAATATAACTCAAATTTTTTTCTTATCCACTTGCACGTAAGAATTTTTACTTGTATATCAGCGGTGATTAATATTGTTCTAGTGGGTGTTAGGGTCTATATTTTCAATCTGGGCTCTGATACCATATGGAAGGACCCATTTGGGGTCATGAAACTATAACATACATCTACAATTTCTTCTCAAATTTCATAGCATATAAAGAAGACAGCTTATTTAACAACTCTATACATATTTGTCACCAGGTATTAAAAGCATAACTTAACAGACAAAACTTAAGCTATGACAGGAAGAATATTTGGTTTCAATGCTCCTGCTAGGACCACCCAACTTAATATGCCACCCCTCCAACTAGGAAAGTTTATCTGACTTCTTATCCCAAGGAACCTCCATAGATTTTGTGGCCCTCCAAGCCCAAGTACAACTTACAGTTATAATGTGTCTAAGATCCCCATGCCAACACCAATATCCAACTATCAGTCACAACTGAAACCTCCACACTCTCAAGTTCCAAATCGAAGTCCCTCCAAAAGAAATATCCTCACTTCCCCCCTCTAAGTTTCCCCCAAGGCCCCCTGTAAGAATCCCCTCTCTCCCAAGCTTCCTACACTTATTTCCACCCCACATCAAAGTCAATGCCACCAACCACGTGAATAATGTCACCAACCTCCATTCCTTCCCTCAAGCCACCCCCATCTATCTTCTTCTCCAAGGTTAAATTTGAGGAAAACAAGCATGTCAAGGCATAGAAATGATAAATAATAATAACAATAATTTAATAAAAAATAATAATATCCTTTTAATGTTAGTCAACCCTATGGATTCTTAAGAATCCTATTAATTTAAGTATAAACCAAGATTAAGGGTTAATTAATCATTAAACAAGGTTAGCTATTAATCAAGTTGAAGGTTAACCATAAGTTTGATCATTAATCAAGATTAAGGTTAATTATAGCTTATTCATTAATCACACTTATCCATTAATTAATTGTCTATCATAATAGGCTATATAATACTAGCATATTCATGCAAGGTGTGGGTATGTAACTAGCATACACATACCTCATACGTATTCTAATATTTCTTACAAGAATAAATCACAAAATTCAATCATTCAACAAGTAGTTTAATAACCCAATTTAACATAATAGGATTAGGAAGTGGGCACACAAGAACAGGAAATGCAAGATCCCTTTGACATCACCACCAAGCCATAGTCGGATATGGATCCTGGGGCACCAGCCAGCGAGGGGAATAAAATACTACATACTTCAGACACATCGGACTCAGATAAAGACATTGGAGCACATGCAGAAGAAAACCAGCTCGTCCTTATCTCGACCACACCAACACAAGGTGCTTGGTGTAAGGTTGAAAATAAAAAAGGGAGAAAATCCTAATTTTCTCCCATTGTAAATTATTTTATTTGCGACATACTTGATTGTCTTGACTCTTGATTAACAATTACCAGCTCATGTAACATGTAATTTTGTTTTCATAATAAAATTATGAATTTTTTCTTGTGAAAAAATAAAAAAGGATTAGGAAGTGGGCATTGCATTAGTCATAACTAAGTTTGGGAGTTATTAAATTTCTTGCTTAACTATACTAATCTTATGATGTAGTTGAGTTTAATATTTCAAACTCCAAATGCATTGATGGTCGTCTCTTGAGGTTTGATAACTTTGTCACCACTATGGATTGGGGGGATAGGATTATGAAAATATCTCATTTGGTTATCAGATCAGAGGACTTTACAATTTCCATAGGTGAAGTGGCCACATGGAGGATCGATACTTCTCTTCATGGAAGATATATAAAACAATTTTAATGATTGAATATTGGACTTTACAACATACCCTAAGTATCCAACAACACTTATGGTGGAACATGTGCATAAGCATAATAAGTTGAATTATCCAATGCACGCCTTATATTCATCACATTCCCTTGAAACTAAGTCAAAATACATTCATTCAAAGAGAAAATGTTAACTAATCTTTAAATTGGCCATCAAGTACAAGGTTGGAAATGTTTAAGTATACTGAGAACTTCCAAACATGATCATTAACAAAATAAGTGTGAAATAATGAACAATATTGGATAATTACAGTGCTAATCAACCGTGTAACTAAGAGTCAACCAAGAGTCAAGCTTCTCACCATTGAAACTGCCATGAAACTTTGGGATTTATACCTTGGCCTCCAAAATGGATAGAAATCAGTGGCATTGTGTTTAGACGATTATATAAGACAACCACTTGGAAGCTCTTTCTCTCTCTTGTATAACATGGGTCACTTGCTCCATATAACTATTATTGATTGAGTATTATGTTGATTCTTCTCACCAACCACCTCTCAAACTTTCTCTTGATTGGGTTTCAAAGTAACTAATGACTTGTTTATTATATCCCTTTCTTTATGAAACCGTAGAGGAAATGGGTAGAAAATAAGGTGGAACACAAACCAATCATCATCCACATAAAGAGACATTATCCTTGTCACCCTCAGAGGTCATAAATTTGAGTTGGAAGGAAGTGGGGTAAGTACACCTTTTTAGACTAAGTAGTCATATTGTTGCATGGAGATGGTCTCTTATCCCACAAGCAAAAGGATATCATGTGTCAAATTGACATATAACTATGTTTTGGTGTCTAAATTAAATTATTATTAAAAAGTTTCAATACATTGTATTTAAAAATAAGTTAGGAAGTCTATAACAAGCTATCTTTTGCAAAAACATTCTCTACAAAAACTTAGATAAATTTAGATATTATTTTTTTAAATTGATTATTCTCATGCTTTTTTTTTAATGATAGCTTCTTCCACTTAAGAATATAAAAAAAAACTATATATCATGTTTAAATTAAATTATTACTATAGCTTTTTTTTTATATTTAACTAGGTTGTGATGTTTAAATTAAATTATTACTATAAAAATAAAAAATGACTAGATTATATTAAAAAATGAGTTAGAAAGTTTATAACCATTCCTCTTTTCAAAAACCTTGGCCCTTGGAGCTAGGGCAAATTTCGACATTGTTTTATAAATGGCTTATTTTCCTACTTATTTGTTTAGTGAAACTTTCTTCCACGTAAATGTTTATACGCATATCAAAATAATTTCCAAAATAAATTTTATGTTTTTTTTCGTGTTATTCATATAACTTAATTCATATGGTAATATTTTGTTTAATTATTGGTTTTATATACTTGTTCTTTTTTAATTGTAAATAATGTGTATTCACATTTTAACTTTTTTATACCCGCCGAAGGCACATATATGGTGATTGGTTTAGAGTCAATTATTTTTTACTTTCGATGCGTCCATTTTATTATAAAAAATGTGTCAAAGTTTTTTATTGGGTTTGAAATATATTTGTAATAACTGAAATATTTGAAAATTTAAAAATATTTTTTTTTTAATATATATATATATATATATATATATATATATATATATATATATATGATTTTTAATTGGAGAATATTGAAAGACTAATTTTAACTTCTTTAAAATTTATTTGAAAAAAAAAAAAAAACTATTTTTCTCATTATTTACCATGTAATGTAATATATTGAACCTTTCCATAAATGTGATGGAGTGTTTGTATTATGTGTATTTTAACAAGCATTATGTAAGGTCAATTTTTCCATGTGTGAGTTGACAAAGGTTACTTAATGGCAACAAATGACTTGCTTGTCAATTAATGGGTAGACACATTGTATATGTTTATAGTAGAATAATATACTTGCTTAAATATAATGTGGTCGTGGGACTTGTTGTTTAGGTTTCTCAAGGCATTCAAAACGGAGTTGTTTATTTAGTTGAGGAATTGCTTGGATGGTCAAAATTGGCCGGAATCCAGGCAATTTTTTTTTTTTTAAATCTTGTTATAGCAGTGTTTGAATCATGTTTTTGATGGTGGAAATGGATTCAGCACCATCGAAAATCTCTAGAGCACTCAAAATATTGAAGTTTCATAACCATAACCTGGATTTACAAAAATCCCTGCCAGATTTTCTTAAAATCTTACCTGAATTTCAATGATTTTCAGGGCAAAAAAGCAGTGTAGTTAAACCACTACTGAATGTACTGAAATTAATAAATCTTTTAATAAAGAAGACACTTTTGGTGAACCTAAACTCTCATGTGATTGTTGTGTTGATTATCTGTTATTTGCTTTAAAACATGAATTTGTTTTGTATTTACTTCTATTAATGGTTAATTGCATCTGTGTGAATATTAGTTAATGAGTAGATCTGAATAAAGTATATTATGCACGGATATCAATTGATGCTAGATGAATAGATCTTGATTAATATGCGCAAATATATTGAAGTATCCTCTCATAATTTGCGGAAGGGTTTGATCTGTGGATGCACCCATCTGTTAGAAGTTTGTTTAGGGCCACTACATCAAAAACTTCCTCAATGTGAAGAAACCAGATTCCCAGTGAGACTTTGATTTGCACAACCAGGTCACTACCAAAAAGAGCCAATAGTTAGAAGATTTTGTTAGATGCATGATAACTCTAAACCTTATCAAGACCCCAGCCAACAAGTGATAACTCGGAACCTTGATCAAGACCCCTGGCCAACCGGCATTAATGGAGCTTTCTTGTTAGATATGCTACACTGAATTGTCGTGTTTTCAGTGTCCAGAATTGATGACGCATTTTCACTGTAAGGTTCGAACCTAAAATGGAGTTGTCTACCAAGGACGCGTTTTGGCCCGGATGGCAGAAATCTGCCGGAATTCGGTCAACTAAATTTTAAAAAATCAGGTAGTTGCAGTGCTTGGAATCCATTTTTGATAGTGGAAATGGATTCAGCACTATCAAAAACCCCTGGGGCACTCAAAATACTAATGTTTAACAACTATAAACAAGATTCTGGGCAAATCTTTGCCGAATTTTCTGAAAATCGTGACCGGATTCTGGGTCAAAACACGGCCTCGGTAGACTACACGACCTAAAATTAGCACTTTTCTTACTATTGTCAATGTTAAAGGGATAAAAGTATTTGCCCTTGAATTCTGGATAGAACTATCTGGAGCAAAAATTTCTTTTGTAACAGAGCTTGGGTGACTGTTAGGGAGGAGCATGAAGAGGGATAGGAAGAGAGTTACATGGGTTCTCAAATAAAACAGTAGTTTGGTATTGTATGCTTCCTTTTGGGATGTGATCAAGGGCTTAAGAATAAGCACACCCTTCTCCATATAATTTAGTAGACTTTTCCCGTGGGAAGGAGAGAAGGGACTCAGAATTGTTAAAAGCAGCAAACGTATTTGTAGAGAGGGGATTGCATAGAAGGGTATATATTCGTGTACACCAGGTCTTCTTCATTCTTTAATCACTGCTATTAAGTCTCTGCCACAAGATATATATATGAGAGAGTCCCTATTTTAAAAAAATGTATTTTATATTACAACCGTTAATTCGTTTTTCCTCTAAAAATACAATTTCAACCAATTATGTGGTGAATGTTCTTTATCTTTTTGATAATTTCAGTGGGTAACAACTTATAGTTACTCTTATTAAGCCTTTACTATAAGATACTGAAAATGTTGCTATTTTGGAAAATAAAAACCACAGATTAAATTACAGTGGTCTTTGGTAGTGAAGATGTTATTTTAAGAAGTTCTCCTATGAATGTTTTTTGTTCTGTGGAAGAGCTCATAAATCTCACTTATCATGTTATTGTAGCTAAGAATTGTTATTACTGCAATTAAGTTTCTGCGGTAAAAGACCGAGAATGTCCATATTATGATTTTTTAATGTTAATCAAGTTACAGACATTTAGTGTTTCTAAGTAAGGATTGCTCTGCTAAATAGTTTTGTTGTCAATGTGCTTCACTTTTGGGAGAATAAATTATACCGGTCAGACTGTTGTAGTTATGTCACACTAAGCATTGCATTTTTATCACTGTTACTAGAACTTTGAGATAAGATGTTGAGAATGTTCTTTATTTTGTTTTTAATTTTTTATATTGATTAAGTTATAAGATTTGATTGTTTATAGGTAAGGATTGTTACTTTAAGTAGTTTTGTTGTCGATGTGTTTTTTCAAATTTTTGTAATTAAGTACTTGTATTATTATTTTTATTATACAGCTTGAGTGTGCTTAATGGTTAAGAGCATGTGCTTCCTCTTAAGAGGTCTTAGTTTCAAAACCAGAGAGGTAAGAGTATGTATGTCTTAATAGACTTAGCAGTCAAATCGCTCGCTGGGTGGAGGTGGGTCCCTTGTCCCACAAACAAGGGGATCTCATACACCAGTCTCTTGTCCTGTAAACAAGGGGATCTCATACACCAATTTGGTGTCTGGCTTGGTTGTGACCTTAAAATTGGAAAATAATAATAAGTGGGTCCCTTGTCCCACAAACAAGGGGATCTTATACACCAGAGGTGGGTCCCTTGTCCCACAAACAAGGGGATCTCATACACCAATTTGGTGTCTAGCTTGGCTGTGACCTTATTGGATAATAATAATAATTGAGTCGGTGGGTCCCTTGTCCCACAAACAAGGGGATCTCATACACCAATTTGGTGTCTAGCTTGGTTGTGACCTTATTGAATAATAATAATAAGTGGGTCCCTTGGTTGTGACCTTATTGGATAATAATAATAAGTGGGTCCCTTGTCTTGTAAACAAGGGGATCTCATACACCAATTTGGTGTTTGGCTTGGTTGTGACCTTAAAATTGGAAAATAATAATAAGTGGGTCCCTTATCCAACAAGTGTTAATAATAATAATTAAGTCTTTTCGATAATAATAAAATTGGATAATAATTATTATAATAATAATAATAATAATAATAAGGGTGACCTTAAAATTGGATAATAATAATAATTAAGTCTTTTCGATAAGATTTTGGAGAGTACCATTTGGAAAACGGTGAGTCCAGTGTCCCACAAACAAGATAATCTCATACACCAATTTAGTGTCAAGCTTGATTGTAACTTTAAAATTGGTTTCTGACTTGACTGTGACCTTAAAATTAAATAATAATAATCTGGAAAGTACCATTTGGAAAACCAAAAGTGATATAAAGATGTTTATTAGATTACAGTCGTTAAATATTTCTCCATTAATATTGCCATTTTAAGCAGTTATGACGCGATTGTTTTTTACTTCTTGGAAATTTTCTTAAATTATTCTTGTCAATTATTGTATAAGCTCCTCTATTAATGTTGTTTGGCCTCTCCGATAAGATGTTGAAAGTATCCCTGTTTTGTAAACGAAATGAAAAAATGTTACAGTTAATACTACAGCGTTTTTATTCTTACTGAAAAAAAGTGTTGCTATGTAAAGATTATTATGTTAAGCAGTTCTGTTGTTAATGTTCTCCGTTTTCTTGAAAATTTCTAGTTGTCAAGCTGTTATACTCCAGCTCCTTTATTACTGTTATTAATTCATGCTCTGTTTTCTCGAATATCTTAAATTATACCTGTCAAACTACTGTAGATAAGCACTGAAAGCGCCCCTAGTTTGAAAAAATAAAAAAGTGTTGAATAAAATACAATCATTGAGAGTTTCGTTGTGAAGATTATTGTATTAAGCAGTTTTGCTACAAATGTACTTTGGATTTTGTAAAATTTCTTAAATTCTAGAAGATAAAGCTTTAGATGTTGAGTTAAGAATGCAAACCATGCCATACTAAAATACAACAACAGTTTACAATATCATGCATCTCATGTAGTTGTGAACGCAAGTGTTCTAGTTACTCATCTTAGTGTTCTCATCTTCTTTATTTTAAGATTTAAGAGGGGGAGAAAAGTACTTTTTTAATTAAGATGGTGGAGAAACTGCAGTGCTTGTGGATTCTCAAAAGTGTGTAAGAATGCTTTGCTTCAACAAATATCTGGACAGGTAGACTTTTTTTATTCTATATTATTACTAATATTGTAGAGACATATTATAAAAATAGAAGTTTTTGGCCTTTGATTCTTGTAAAAGTTGCAAGTCTAGTAAGATATTATGTAAGATTTCATTGCACGTCTAGTAAGATATCAAATTAGATATCCATGGAATTGACATACGTTTTAATCAAACTTGGAAACTGGCAGATTTAAATTTTTGAAAGCCACTAAAAAACAATTGATGGTTGAAGAATAGGTTATGAGATTATATTGATATACATTTATAATACCTCAAATTAAACAATTTAAAAATATCAGAAATGTTCTACACAGTATTATAGTGTTGTTTTCCAATTTTTTAATTTTTTCAATAGTACAGTGTTAGGGTACTTACATTACAATGTTACTAAAATGTCTATGTATAACTTGTGTTGAGACTTCCTTACATTCTATGTATAACTAACCTTTAGAGTCAACCCAAAATAGGGCCTACAGATCAATGGAACATGGCGACACTCTCTTATTAATTACAACAAATATTTCTTGAACCTTCTGTAGGACTGGAGTAAGAGATGGTTAGGTGCACTACTCTTCTTTTGTGTTTTCTTCATCCGTAGTTTGCCTGAATTCTGAGGCATGGAGCATCTCTGTTATCACTTCTCTGACTTACAAGAAAGTCTTACAAATAGTCTTCCTTTGCACAAACTTTTATCACTCTCTCTTCATGTATGTTGAACGCTGTGTGTTTTCAGTTGCTCAGCTTATAGCACACGAAGAGTGATACATTGAAAGAGTGGTGAATGTATAAAGAAAAACCATATATACGAGGAAAGTATAGGGAATGTTTACTTGAAAGTGTGAATTGTTCAAAGTGGCAATTTATCCAATCTTTTATGTTTCTTGTTACTGCTCGATTAGCCAGCTATTTTGTCTGCCTTTTTGTTAGAGTGGAAGTCTAGCAGCTGATATGCATGCATTCCAATGAGTTGAAATACCCTTTAACCAAATTTTGTGATTTACTGTTTTTTTCCAAAGTAGTGTGCAATTTCCTTAACGATCAAGGTAAAAGCCTGTGCACAATTTAAGTTTGCCATGTCTTGATTCAAATCTAGATAGTGCTTTATCTTATTATACTATCCATAAATTATTAACAGAAATTGGGCTTTTACATTTGAGGAAAATAACAATCATTATTTATGTGAATCTTGATTATAACATTTTATTACAAAAAATTTCATCTAATTTTATAACAATAGTTTTATGAATAGGATTAATATAAAGTTGATTTTGCTTCTTCTTCCATTTAATTGTAATAAGTATAAAAGTAACTTTACTACTCAATATAATAATCTATTTAGAAAAATATGTTTAAAAAACATTATAAATATAGGCAATTTTTACATAGTAGTAGTATTATTTTTATCTTAGTTACAATAATTCTATTATCAACTACTTTTTGCATAAAAGGCCCATGTCACACTTGTTTATATTATCATTTAATTTAAATATTATCTTGCTCTCTTTTAATTATAAATAATATATTGACATTTTAACCCTTTTTATTGTTATGCATTAAAAATGTTTAATACTTTATATTGTTATACATTAAAGAGGTATCAATTTCTTAAAAGGTGTGAATCTCAATATTTTTGCATCACAAGTGTTTAAAGACCATTTGATCACACCAAATGGTGTGATAACATGGATATTAATACCCATAAAAAAAATAATAATAATAATAATAACAATAAATAAATGAAAATATAACAAATTTAAAGTTAAAAATTGAATATATGTACGAATTTTATTTTTTATTTTTTTCAGTAAGTTTAATCTCATAATCAGCGTTTTCTAATTATTAGATTTTTTTTTGGAGATTTTGGCTAGAATCTAATGATTTTTTTTTTGTCAAATCTTTATTTTTGTTGTTTAAATTGAGTTTTTGACTGAGTATATCAATTCAGCGTCATGAAAAACCCTGAGGAACCCATATTGTGGAGAGTTCACAACTCAAACTTGTGATTCCAACAAATCTCAGCCAGATTGTAGACATTTTTAACCAAAAAGAATGTCAAAAAACTCTTCAAAAAAGTCTAACAAATAACCTAAAACCTCATAAACTATAGGCACAACAACTTCTATATTCCCACACAATCATAACACTAATGTACAATTCATTATACAACCACTCATATATATATCTACATATACGGGTAGCCTTGAAGGTTACTTTAATTGGTTGAGTTCTTCTCTCTAAAGCACCTCGCTAATGGAAAGTCGTGAGGTCAATTCTCTTCGACGCCCATGGAGTTAGGTTGTATTAATAAGTTGGAAGGATGTCATCCCCTAGGGTAGATCTACCCAAATATTTCCTAAAAAAAAGGAAAAAAGAAGAAAAGGGGATATATTTTTATTAAAAGTTATATTATTTCATTATTATTTAATGATATTTATATTTATATGTATTTATATTCATTATATTGTGTTCTTCTTTAGGTTTGGTTCTCAAAGCATATTTATGAATGAATTTGATGTATTTTTTCCTCACTCGTGATATTTTTGCATCATTCTTTGTTTTTGAACTTTCCATATTTGATGATACGAGAATATATGCACTTATGGGTGCTAAAGAAACTATGGAATTATAAAAGGATCTTACCAACCTAATTCAATTCTGTGTGGAACATTGCACTTCTATGATGAAATTTTGTTGTGAAACCTAATTATGTTGGCATTAATACTTTTCAAAAGATAAATCAATTGTTTCCACCTTGATTGATATTGATTCACTGACTATTTAAGATATCTACTTTTATGATTTAAATGTCAGTAAAGAGTTCTTGTAACATTGATTTTATTATTGTCCTTGTATAGTTTGCTTAGTTTATTTTTAGAATATAATTTCCATCACATATTAATGTTGCTCGATTGGTCATTGGATCTTCACTTGGAATTTATGTTGTTTTTACTCCAACATTCAAAATGTATTTACTTTAACTAGATTTTCATCTTCATAAGTCATGATATTAATTGATTATATTCTTATTCCTTTCTCGTCCACTTGGAATTTTTTACCTACCAGCCTAGATCCATCTAACTCTGGATCTATCATGCGCCGAGAGGGATCAAATCTCTCGAGGTGCAAACCTATTTTTTGAGTGCAAAAATTTAGGAAAGGTTTGCACCTCGAGAGATTTGATCCCTCTCGGCGCATGATAGATCCAGAGTTAGATGGATCTAGGCTGGTTCCAGTCGGAGGCATCAACGTCACATTTTTCAGATTATTAAAATTTTTGTATATTTTTGAGATGTAAGATGGATCTAGGCTGTTTTCAGTCGTGTGATGCCAAGAAAAATCTATCAAAGGTATGATTAATTTTATCAGTAATATGTAAATATATCAAATATTAATATAATCATTTTAAATATGCTAAATATTTCTGAGATTAACTTGGTCATTTTAATTTTAAATTTTCTTAGTTACCTCGGTTCGTTGAGATGATAATTATTGTTAATAACTATAATGATGAAAAATGATGAGATATTTTTTTTAAATGCAAAGTGACAATAATAGTGTTGAAAGATAGAAAATGTGAATAATAAGAACGTACTCATGTTACAATCAATCTCAAACTATTTTCTTCTGCTATTCTTATTTCCTCCCTTGTTAGTTTTGTTATCTTTTCATATCGATTATATGAAAAAGAAAATTTAAATCGTAAACCATTTAAATCTTTAGCTCGATCTGTTGTAGTAAACATGATACCTTGTCTCTCTTGCTCTCCAATATTAATAGCTTGAATTACTATAACACAAAAATCAATCTACATTGTTAATAACTTTTTGTGCTTACACTAAAATCAATGCATATTGTTAATCCAATCACTTTAATATTAATGTACTGTCATATATCCAATTACATCAAATCATAAATCAACATATACATTGAAATAAATGCATTTAATGCAAGCAATCAAATAAGATTAGAAAATAACTTCTACATTGAAATCAATGCACCTAATGCAATCAATCAAATAAGATTAGAAACCAACATCTACACTGAAATAAATGCATTTACTCAAAGCAATCAAATAGGATTAGAAATCGCCATCTACACTGAAATCAATGCATTTAGCGCAAACAATCAAATAGTATTAGGAATAATCTATATTGAAATCAATGCATCTAGTGCAAGCAATCAAATATAATTATAAATCGACGTCTAAATTGAAATCAACACATATAGTGCAAACAATCAAATAGTATTAGGAATCATCACCTACACTGAAATCAATGCATCTAGTGCAAGTAATCATATATCATTAGAAATAAATATCTACACTAAAATCGATGCATCTAGTGAAAATAATCGAATAGGATTATAAATCACCATCTCCACTTAAATCAATCCATCTAGTGCAAGAAATATTCTTCCCTCTTTCCACCCTCCATCCATATCTATATCCCCATCCATCTCTTTTTTTTTTGTCTCTATCTCACCCCCCTAAACACACACGCTCTCGCACTCCATATATATCATTCTCTTTGTCGATCACCCTCTCTCCCCATATCTCTCTTCTTCCCTCTCTTCCCCTTCTCTCCCTCTCCCCCGCTAATATCTCTCTTTCCTCCTTTTGTACTCTCTCTCTCTCTCTCTCCATCTTCCTTATCACTCACTCTCTCTCTCTCTAGGAACCAACATCTACACTGAAATCAATGCATTTACTCAAAGAAATCAAATAGGATTAGAAATTGCCATCTACACTGAAATCAATGAATTTAGTGCAAACAATCAAATAGGATTAGAAATCATCTACATTGAAATTAAGTCATCTAGTGCAAGTAATCAAATATAATTATAAATTTACATCTACATTGAAATCAACACATTCAGTGCAAGCAATCAAATTGTATTAGAAATCACCACCTACACTGAAATCAATGCATCTAGTGCAAGTAATCAAATATAATTAGAAATAAATATCTACACTAAAATCGATTCATCTAGTGCAAATAATCAAATAGGATTAGAAATCACCATCTCCACTTATATCAATCCATCTAGTGCGAGATATATTCCTCCCTCTCTCCACCCTCCATCCATATCCATATCCCCCTCCATCTATTCTTTTTTGTCTCTCTATCTCACCCCCCTAAACACACGCGCTCTCGTACACCATATATATCAATCTCTTTTTCAATCACCCCCTCTCCCCATCTCTCTCTTCTTCCCTCTCTTCACCTTCCATCTATATCTCTATCTTCTCCTTCTCTCCCTCTCCCCCATTAATATCTCTCTTTCCTCCTTTTGTCCTCTCTCCCTCTCTCTCCATCTTCCTTATCACTCTCTCTCTCTCTCTAGAAACCAACATCTACACTGAAATCAATGCATTTACTCAAATAAATCAAATAGGATTAAAAATCGCCATCTACACTGAAATCAATGCATTTAGTGCAAACAATCAAATAGGATTAGAAATCATCTACATTGAAACCAATTCATCTAGTGCAAGTAATCAAATATAATTATAAATCGACATCTAAATTGAAATCAAAAAATTCAGTGCAAGCAATCAAATTGTATTAGAAATCACCACATACACTGAAATCAATGGAAGTAATCAAATATCATTAGAAATAAATATCTACACTAAAATCGATGCATATAGTGAAAATAATCAAATAGGATTATAAATCACCATCTCCACTTATATCAATCCATCTAGTGTGAGAAATATTCTTCCCTCTCTCCACCCTCCATCCATATCTATATCCCCCTCCATCTCTTATTTTTTGTCTCTCTATCTCACCCTCCTAAACACACACATATATCAATCTCTTTGTCAATCCCCTCCTCTCCCCATCTCTCTCTTCTTCCCTCTTTTCACCTTCCATATATATCTCTATCTTCCCCCTCTCTCCCTCTCTCTCCATATTCCTTATCACTTTCTCTTCTCTCCAATACTCTCTCTTCCCCCATCACTCTCCTCCTCTCTCTCATCCTTCCTCTCTCTCCCTTTCTCTCCCACCTCTCTCTCTCTCTTTTCCCTCCAATCCTCTCTCTTCCCCCATCTCTCTCTCTCTCTCTTCCCCCATCCCTTTCTTTCTCTCTCTCTTTCCACCCCTCTCTCTCTCCAACTATATTACTATATCCCTCCCTCTCTCCTTCTCACTTCTTCTCTCCCCCTTCTTTCCATACATCTTACTTTGTCTCTTTATCTCACCCCTAAACATACACACTCTCTCTCCATCTCTCCCTTATAACTCTCTCTCTCTCTCTTTCTTCTTAGTTATGTAAACTAATGAACATAAATATTTGTAAATATAAAGTAGATTATGGAGTAAATATGAAAAGAGGTTTTATTTACTTAACATACCTCTAGTTTATTTATATTTTTATTTATTTACCATACCCCTTTTCTTTACTATGGTATTTGGCCCATAGGCTTGTTATATAATTACATTTTTATTTATAATCCTATTTGATATATTGTTATTTATTTACCTTACCTCTTTATGCCTCTTTTATATTTATTTATTTACCATGCCTCTTTATATATATTTTATATTTATTTATTTATTTATCATACTTTTTTATACCTCTTTTATATTTATTTATTTACCCATGGTATTTGGCCCATGGTATCAATATTAATTTGTCCCGTGGTATTCGTCCCATAGGCTTCATCTAAATAAAACCTATTTTTAAAGTTTTTTTAAATATAAAAAGGTTTATGGAATAAATATAAAAATAATTTTTATTTATTTACCATGCATCTAATTTATATATTTTTTTATTTATTTACCATAGCTCTGGAGTAAGTATAAATTCATTTTACAAATATTTAATTAAAAGAAATATTAAAAGATTTTGGATTTTGATTGTTTGTGTTGAATTAACTCTTTTCCTTTGATTTAGGAAATGGTATTGACTTTAGTAAAGAGTAAATATGTTTAAAATTTTACTTAATTTAGAAATTCAATGTGGTAATTTTTTTTGTTAAAGGTAAATTTATGATCCATTCAAATTCACGTATATAATTTAATATCCATTCAAATTATATAAATAATACATAATTGTATTAGAAATTGATATATGTTCTAGTACAATGCGATTTTTATTTTTTATTCTTTTTAATTTAAAACTTAAGCCGACATTTTGTATGAGGACATGACATACCTGACATCGGGGTCATATTGGGCTGTAGATGCGCCTCTCAGCGCAAAAATCTTCAATGCTTCCTTCTGGACAAGTTTTTATAATTTGTTTTCCAATCATTACTTATCATTCTTAAGATTCTTAATCTGTGTAAGTATATTTTGATTATGATTCTTGAGATGTGAAAGTTCTTCAGTTTTTTATTCATCAACTTTATTTTTTATGTTCTATACTCAATTTTCTCATATTTTAATGTTCAATTTTCTTCTAACAACTTTCTATTTTGGCAATTCAAATGAGAATTTTCTTCATATTGTTCTACTAGGATTTCCTTAAGTTTTTTCATGTGATCCTTCATTTCTTTTTCTATTTTTTAGGGTACTTGTTCATAACCTTTGTCTTCTTGAGTTGTGCAAGAAATTTTTCAGTGTGGTCCTTTAAGTGAGAAATTTTTTAGTTTTTATCCATGATAACTTTTTCAAATTCTTTTTGCATCCTTCATTATTAAATTTTGATTTTCTTGAAGGATGGCCTCTGAGATATCTTTAAAGAATTTTGATGAAGGTATTATTGATTTTGGCCTTGTCGCAATGTCCTAAAATGTCATCACCTTTTTGTTAAAGGGAACTATCAAAAACTTATTCACCATGTTTAAAATTAAGGTCACTAGTTTTTAAAACCATGGTAGATTAACAATTTCAATCTCTTCTCTAAACATAATTGTGACATTTGAATTGAGATATACATTCATAACCATTGATTGTCACTTGAATTTTTTTCATTTCATGTTATCCCTTGAAATAAGAAGCATATTTATTATCAATTATATTTAGGTATGGAATTAATAACTGATTTTTTAGGACCTGAGGTTCAGGGGAGCTGTAGGAACGAGCCTGCGATTAAAGGTGAGCTTATTATTCCTTACCAATAGGGGGCCACGGGAAGGAAAAAAATAATGGGATATTACAAGGCCACTGCAATAGAGGTCTTTCAGAATATGATAGGAGATATAGATCTATACCCAGAATAGGACCAAGAAAATTCATTAAGCAGTTGGAGCAAGCACCTGAAATGGTTATTCCACTAACAACCTCAACAACCAAAGTTGCGGTGTTCATGGAGAGAGGGATGATATGGAAGTTTACAGGACTATGGATGGGCCCAAAAGTAGTGGAAACATTGGTGCAACAAAAATAAATACCTCTTTATAAAAATCACATAGACACTATTTTTTTCAGGTAAGGGTTTCTTTACCTTTTTATTAGAATTTTAAAAAGATAAAGATCTATTTTTTTGAAATGGGTCATGCTTTATGGGACCAAGGAGACTATATCTAAATAAATTCAACCTATACTTTGATCCCAAACTGGATATCCCAGTAAAGTGATGGTTTTGGTTAAATTACCCCATTTTTCGATGCACTTGTGGAATAAAGAAGCTTTATCAATCATAGGAAATGTGCTAGGGAATTATCTAGACATCGCAAATCCCAAAGGAAATTTCTCATGCACCAGGATATGTGTGGAAGTAGATTTGGAGAAGGGACTACCAGAAGAAATTAAAATTAACCTAAATGGCTGAACACACTTGCAAGCATTGGACTATGATTAACTCATCTTCAAAAGTAGATATTTCGATGAATATAGACAATTCACAAGAAATTGTAAAGTGAAATGACCAAAGAAAGAAGCCCCAAAGGAATAAGAAAATTAGTAGCAAGTCACAAAGACAAATATCCCAAATCAGGGAGGGGAAACAAAAAATACTAGCAGATCCAACCCAGAATTTAAAATATATATATATATATATGAGGTTTTCAAAAACCTCAAAAAAAAAACAGAAACAGTAGAACCACAACAAATGGAAGAGGAGGGAATTCCGTAGGGGACACTAGCTAAGAAATCTAGAATTTAGGGGGCCTCAAAATCCAAGCGATCGCCTTCTAAAGAGGGGGATATTAAAAGGAAAAAATAAACATTGAAAAGGAAATATCTAGACCAGATGCACACAAAGTCAGTGTTGGAATCCCAGCCCCCAGATTTAGAGTTCTCTGACTCCCAGGACCTAAAAGGGCTAGAGTAGATGAGACGAGCAAGGAGAGGTAGAAAAACAAACAGTGAACTAAGAGAAATAGAGACCCAGAGGGAAAATACAAGAGGCATGTCGTCCACTTTAGATGGTAATGTAGAAAGAAGACTAGAAAAACCTAAGATCCCGAGCAAGTATGGAACTTTTGACCACACCAAAGGGGTAATTAAATACAACACCTGCAATAAATGAAGATAGTCTCATATAATAATAGAGGACTACGATAAAACCCTAAATAAGAATCCCTAAGTGATTTTTTGAGATTATTAAATCCTTGCATAATGTTCATTCAAGAAAAGAAGTTAAGCAATGCTCAGACCTGAGACCTAGGAAAAAGAAATGGGTGCACAAGTGAAGGGATAGATAGCAATGCAAGAGGCGCATTAGGAGGCATCCTTGTGCTTTGTGACCCAGGAAGGGTAGAAGTGATCCATGTAAAGGTAAGATAACATTAGATTCTGGTCTTAATAAAAGATAAAATCCTAAAATTGACTTGCACAATTTTTAACATGTATGCCCCTATAAATCCGTTGGAGAAAAAGGATTGTTGGGGCTCCCTCCATAGTCACTTGGAAAGTAATGATTTTACAAACATCATTGTTGTGGAAATATGAACATAACACTCCCTTAAAAAGAAAATAAGGGTGGAACAACGGTCCATGACCCCCTTCAATTATATATTGAAGGCTCACTGGCCAGATGGGATTGAATAGATATAAAGTCAAAAATAAGTACCTATATATGGATGAAAAATTGAGTAGGGGAAGATCATATTTCAGCAAGGCTAGATCGATTCCTGGTCTAAAGCTCGATAAGTCTAACCTCCTGGGAAGTCCTCTCAAAAATCTTACTATTAGCGGTCTCAGATCATAGGCCCATTTCACTCTCTATAGAGCCAAATGACAAAGCAGGGCCCATACCTTTATGCGTTAACCCTCTCTATATCAAGTAGGAAAACTTCCTAAAAGTGGTAGCTTCATCCTAGACAAAACTGGTCATAGGGTATCCTTCTTATGTCTTGGAAAGGAAGCTCAAAAACATAAAAATTCCCTTGAAATACTGCGCAAAAAAACTATAAATTAGCCACCCGAGAGAAAACATAAATCATCTGGGAATGGAGGACCTCTAACAAGTTATGGAAGGATATGAAACTACCCAGGAAACAATAAAAGTGAAACTAGTGTTTTTGACAATATTTTACCAGTCATGTAGAAAAGAGGAGGAGTAGCGATTAAAATCCAGAAGCATGTGGCTAAAAGCAAGGGACAGGAATACAAATTTTCCATAAACAAGAAAAGGCCACAAAAATGGTCAATAAAATCTCTAAAATGAAAGGGCAAGATAGGAAATATAGATAGGGACAGAAAGTACTTCAACAAGAAGCCACCGCTCACTTCGGCGAGATTTTCAAAGAAACCAAAATAGAAGAAGAGGAGGTAGTGCAAGAATTTCTAAATTACATCCCTTGCACAATAACAAAGAAAGACAATGAAAATATAGTGGCTAAAATAAAATTCAAGGAGATCTAGGAAGCAATTAATGAGTTACAACTAGACAAAGCCCCAAGACCAAATGGTTTCACGATCAACTTTTACAAATCATGTTGGGGAATTATTAAGGATGATGTATTGAGGATGATTAATGACACACTTTGGAACAAAATAATTGAAGGACAACCCAACTCCTCCTTCTTGTATTTGATCCCAAAATATCATAATCCTTCCTTCTTCTCTCAATTCAAACTTATCTCCCTTTGAAACATGTCTTAAAATATCACCACGAAAATCATAGCCTACGAGAAGAAATGGTTTTTGGACAAATGCGTCTCAAAGAATCATTGAGGCTTCATCCAGGGGAGGAAGATTTTGGAAAACATTATTTTAGTAAAAGAAGTCATCCACTTTAGTAGGAAAAGGAAAAAAAGGGAATGACCCTGAAAATTGACATGGCGAACACTTTCAACTGAGTAAGGAACTCAATTCTATTTGAAGTTCTTTCCCACTTTGGATTCTCTAACTCTTTTATCAATTGCATCAAGGCATGCATAAGAAATCCATGGATGGCCTCATTGGTAAATTGGAGACTAGGCCCTTTCTTCAACCTCTCTAGAGGATTGAAGTAGGTATTCCCGCTCTCCCCCCTACTCTATGCCCTTATGGCAGACACCCTCAACCACAAATTGGAAAGGAATAGGACAATCAAAAACATCCCTGGAATAGAGATAATATGAGGGGTCAAAGAAATTAATCATTCACAATTCACAGATGACACATTTGTGTTCGGGGGTGCCTCCACCATAATGGAAAATCGGTTAAAGAGGGTTCTAGATAATTTTTTTGATCCTTCAAAAATATTACTCAATAAAGAAAAGAGCTAAGTGTTTGAGTGGAATATAAGCAACAAATAAATAAACAAGATAGCAAACAAGTTACGATTCAAACATGTCTTTTCCTAGGCATACTTCACCTACCTTAGAATCCCCATGGCAGTAGAAAAACAGAAGGCAAGAGACTGGACCAAAATTCAACAAAAAATGGAGGCAAAAATAAAAATTTTGGAAACGATATGGCTTGACCTGGTAGGGAAAATAATATTGATTCAATATATCTTATCCTCCCTCCCAATTTACCAATGTTCAACACTACTTATCCTTGCAAAAATAGTTCATCAGTTTGAGCGTTTAATTGGGAATATTCTCTAGAAAGGGGGAAAAGAGAATCAAATGAATATGCACTTAGTCAAATGGGGGATTGTCAAAACCCCAACCTCATAAAGAGGACTCAAAATTCGAGACCTCAAACTTAGAAATAAGGCATTAGGCACCAAAACCCTATGGAGAATTACAAAAGGAAATCTTAGTTGGTGGAAATAAATACTAATTCTAAAGTAATTAGGTAACAGTAGACTTTGAAGCATGTGCGTCCAACCACCAATTGCAAAAGAGACTGTTATTTGAAAAAAAAAATGAAGGCTCTCCCCCTCATTAAAAACCCCCTATACAATATTCTAGGAAATGGATATTGGATAAGGGTTTGGATTGATAAGATAATGAACCTACCTCATCATGGAAGTGATATAATTCAACCCCTTGAGACTTTACCTACGTAACACTGGTCTTGAGAACTAAAAAATATAAGTGAATAGAACGATGATCTTGACCAAAGATAGAAACGATGGTGGAGCTTCCCCTTACTGAAAGAACTAAAACAATTATGGGAAAATTAGAAAAATCTCTTAAGGTCTACAACTCTCAGTTATCAAGGTTAAACTAGACAGCAGAGGATGGGGTCTGAAAGGGTTTTATGTGGTCAATAAAGTATATGATTCCCTCATTTCACCATCTCCCCCTAAACAAAATATGGAAGACAATTTGGGATAAAAAATACTTTCCAAAATTCAACTTACTATGTTGGACAGTATGTCATGAAAAAATCCTCACTAGCGAAAATTTGAAGAAAAGAGGTCATCAAGGGCCCACTGTGTGCTCGCTATTCCAAGCACATGAAGAAACGAACCTACATCTATTTCTAAAATGTGTGGTTGCAACAAAAATATGGAAGTTGGCCATTTTTAGGGATTGTTATACTTAGTTCCAATACCACAGGAAGTCTCGGGATTTTTTTAAAACAAATGTTCGAAGAACTTGAAATGAAAACCAACATTAAAGCGAATATGGAAAGGGATACCAAAATACCTAATTTGGAAGCTTTGGATCGCCCATAACATAAATATTTTCCAAGAAGAATCCCCCATGCCTTCTTAACTTAGAGGACAGGGAAAAAAGTGGCTAGAAACATTCTTAACTGCCACAAAGTTGTTCACAAGCTACAAGGAACTGACAGACGAATGGTTCATAAGAAAAATCTTGTTGGAACTCAAGCAATGAATTAAGACCTAAGGAAAATTCTGGGTATTCTTCGATGGGGCTGCCAAGGGTAAACCCTAAAGTAGCAGGGGCCGGGGGTGTCATTTGGGACCCCAAAGGCAATTAATTCTCAAATTTACACAAATAATTGGATGAGCTACAATTAACGAAGAAAATTCCTTGGCCCTCTACACATGACTACATTTATTATCGATGTAGATGTTGGGCAGTGAAAGAGGTATGAAATTATTGTATATTTACTCATTCTTTACCATAAATATACTCTTGTTTGCCTTGAAAAGGTAATTTATCATAGCAATTACAATAGAATTGGAAAGGTTTATGTTTAATACGAAAACGTGACTAAAGGTTACTTTTTTATTGACAAACAGGAATTCGGAGAGGTGAAAAGCTATACCAAAGGCAGGGTTGAGAACAATTTAACTGCTGCTCCATCAACGTTGAATCATATCTAGTCAAGGGCAAGGAGATCTGAACGAATAGCCCAGAAAAGACAGGGAACAGCTTGGCCTTAGTCAGCACAAACAGAATGATAACTAAACACAGAGGAGCGAATCCCTCAGGATCTTTCGATCCTGAGTGATCGTTGTTCAAACTTATCTTGTTCTTTGATTGGTCTGTCGAAGAT
Source organism: Pinus albicaulis (assembly GCA_034641835.2). Lineage (NCBI taxonomy): Eukaryota > Viridiplantae > Streptophyta > Pinopsida > Pinales > Pinaceae > Pinus > Pinus albicaulis. The sequence goes on along the minus strand of CM076576.1, from coordinate 689,962,880 downwards.
TTGATATATAAGACCACGTCCTTTAGTGACAGGGGGGACAGATTGTTATTGTTATTGGGAATCGGTCGAAAGACTTTACATTTTCTCTGTTATATTAACTCTCTGTTTGAGAGAAACCTTTCTGTAAAACTTTATGTTGGTTTAATACAAATCATGTGTTTCATTCACCTTCTGTAGTTCTAAATTAGCCCAGTAGTATTTCACTGGCACTAAGGGCCCGGCTCTGGTGAAATCACTTCACTGTCTGTATTTTAATCTTTGTTTACTGTCGTGTGGAGTGCGTTTAATGTTTGAATTGGTTTATTGCTGACTGGATCAAATACAGAGTCATTGTTGTTTCATTTCTTTACAATAAGCATAATTTGATGTTTGATTATTTTGCTGTTATCATAAAGCTTCACTGACTTGTATCTAATTTGAGTCGTTGTTCCTTTAGTTTATAATCTGTTATAATTGATGGTTGCGTGGTGAGAAGTTGTCGACAGAATTGAAGCATAGAAATCTAGTGCTTTGAATATGTTAGAATTGTAATTACTGTTCAATTCACGTTGCTGTTCCATTTCTGTTCATTACGTATTTATAGTCTTTGACTAGCAAACAAATGAGTTGTAGTTACACGCTGTTGTTCCTTTTCAGATTGTGTTTTGTTTAAGTTGCTTTCATTGAATCTGATTTCGGTTTGATTGCTTTAAGATCTCCAACTGTAGAGGATAGAGGCTTTAGCTTCCAAAGTCCCTAGATTGGTCATCTTGCATCGATTTCTAAGGGAAAGAGTTATTGCTACTGCATCCCTGATCGATGTTCTGCAAAGATTGAAGTAGTTTAATCTTTCCATTCATGTCACTGTAATTAGGTTTCTTTTCAAGCATTGGTTACTTTTGTTTTTGTTACTTTATAATACATCTTCAAAGCATTGCTCTTAGACAATTGCAGCTTCAGATAGAGTACACTCTTGGAATAAAAAGACGTTCCCGGATTGATGATTAATGTAGGCTAATTAGGTGTTCAGAAGATACCTTTTTATGACTCGAAATTTTGGCACCGTTGCCGGGGAGAGTGTATGCCATTTTAAAGGAGTAATGCACAGTTGATTCTCTTCTTCTTGCGAAGAATTGGGTATTAAAGACGGAAGGTAAGAACCTACGCACTGGGCAAGAAACACACTTGCTCGCAGCCCACTTCACAGCAGAAGTAGGTAAGCTTATTTCTTTAGGTAGGAATGAAGGTTTGTTTCTTTGAATGAATAAATCAACTAAGCAAAACAAAATTCCTCCTAAAACTGAAAAACCTAAGGGATCGGTGACCTTTGGGCGCACAACCTTTATTGACGAAATCCTTAAAAGAACTGAATCTCAGCCATCAGTAGGATTTAAAAGAACTACTTCTAGACAGCCTACTAGTTCCCTTCAGGCTACAGAATCACCATCTGAAGCCTTTGCTAAGATACACAGTCAAACAGAGGGAATTGAGCAAGATTCCCAAGAAATTGAGAATCCTTGCAAAAGTTTCCTTCAAGAAGGGAACGCTAGCAATCTCTGAGAAGGAGAAGGAGAAATGGGAGAAATCACAAACTTGAAATCTCCTATTGAAACTGCCCAAACAATAAGCAGCCCAGATAAGGGAAGTGTTGTTCAACTTATCCGGAACCAAGGTTCTGAATCACCTCAAACAGTAAGTCGACAGGAAATACTTATTATCCCAGACAAAGGGAGTGTTGTCAAAGCTATTCCTGCCCCTACTCGTCAACCTAGAAATTCCTTGGAAATCCCAGAGGGATATTGGCATATCTTTGATCAAATGGCCCAGAACCAAAATCAGAATCAGCAGCAGACCTCTACGCTGCAATATCCTATAGTAGATACTGCAGTTAATGCACCCATGAAAGCTATTCCTCTTCAACATATTCCCACATTTCACGGCCTAACATCAGAAGACCCAGATGCGTTTTTATTTTAGTTTGATGTGCTGTGCAGAGGATACGATTACACCACCGATGCCCAAAAACTAAAACTATTCCCTTCTACATTAAAAGGGGCAGCCCTACGATGGTTTATGGGATTAGGTGGGGGTGTCATAACTGATTGGGATCATATGAAAGCTGCATTTTTGAAGAAATATCAAGATTACTGCAGGTCTCGGGAATTAAAAGATGAGATATTCCAAATGACATCAAAACCAAATGAGACCTTGGAAGAATATGTGGAACGGTTTCAATATAATCTTCAGAGGTCCCCTTATGCATCTTTACCCTTAACTGATAATGTTTTGAAAACCACATTAATTAGGGGAATGAAAGATCAATGGGTTGAAACATTGAATATTATGGGAAAAGGTGATATATATCAGGAAAATTATCCTAACATCATTGATTTTTGTATCAGGTGTTCGAGGGGCAATACAAGGTTGAAATCAACAGAACGTGATATGATCACAAGGGTAAATAAGACCTCTAATGAAGGTGTGCCTTGTGTAGAGATTGGAAATCTGCTGGAAGACTTTAAGACAGACATACTTGGGACTCTAACAACACAATTCGATATTATGCAAGCCAAACAGAAACAGGCAGAAGCAGAGCAGAACTTGGCAATATTTTGTCCCAGATGTGGAAAGAAGCACAGCCACAAATAATTCCCATTGGATGTGATTAAAGTCTGCGCCATTTGCACGAAAGATCACCCTACAGAAGGATTTCCCTCGCTTCCTGGCCTAAAAGCAGTTTATAAGGAGGCAGAAGAAGAATTGGAAGTGGTATGTCTGCTTAATCAGCGTCGACAATGGCATCCATGACCATCAGGTATGCCAAATGATCCATTTTCTTTTCAATCTCCTCAATATAATACTCAACAATATAGTGGGATGTGGCAGAATCAACCATCTTTTCCTAATTGGTCACAACAGCCATTTCCTCCCACATCTTGGCCAAATCAAACAAATCAAAATAATTGGCCTAGCTTTCCTTTCTACCCACCTTTCTGGCCTACACAATGGTCTCTTTCTACTTCTCAGAGTCAGTCCTGGCAATCAAACTGGAAAAAACCTACAAATCAGCCAGCTGGATCAATTCCTCTCTCTTAACCTACACTGCCAGCTCCTTATACAAACCCCCAGACCAATTTAAGACCACAACTCCTAGCCCAACCCAACCCAAACCCAAACAATAGGCCAGTTCAGTCTGTTCAAATCATGGAACCCCCAAAAGTAGAAACTGAACTGAGGGAGTGTAATGATCTTCAATTAAGGTCTGGGCGTATAGTCGAAACAGAGAGAAACAATGATGTCCACATTGAAGATCCGTTACCTACATAACAAACAGAACAAAGCGAGAAGGAAGTCCAACAACAGAACCAACAACAAAATCAGCAACAAAATCAACAACATGTAACAACTTCCTCTCCACCATTCCCAGAACGATTAATTATACCTCGTCCATTAGAACAACCTAATTTCGATCTTCTGGGAGAATTAAAAAATTTGTGTATAAAATCCCTCTCCTCCAAGCTATTCAAGATATTCCTATATATGCAAAAACCATTAAGGAATTGTGCATAAAGAAGCCAAAAAGGAGAACAACAACCAATCCTACTATCCAAATAGTCGGTACTTTATCTGACTTGTTATCAGGAATAGAAACACCTATCAAATATGAAGACCCAGGAAATCCTATAGTGACAGTGCAGATCAATGGCCAATCATTTCCAAATGCCTTAGTTGACTTGGGGGCAGCAATTAACATTTTAACAACGACCACCTGTCAAAAACTTGGCATTACATCACTGGAACCAACAACAACCTTGTTGGAATTGGCTGACCGATCAGTAGGCAAACCAGAAGGTATACTACAAGATGTAATGGTATCTGTAGATTCCTGGGAATACCCTGCTGACTTCCTAGTTATCAATCCAAAGAATCGACTAGATGGACATCCGTTAATTCTAGGTAGACCTTTGTTGGCAACTGTCGATGCTTATATTGGATGCCGACAAGGCAACATGACAATTACAAGGGGAAATTATGTTAAGAATTTAGCCCTATATCCCCCAGCCCAGACAAGTCTATCAATAATCAAAACAAGAAAACCACCTGCATCATACCTTATGGAGAATATGAGATCACCTCTAACTATAGAAAACGCTCTTGATTTTAAAGATCAAATAGAGGATGATATCATTAATAATTCTATTAATAAGTCACAAACCAGATCTCATTCGCAATGTCACATGATCAAAGTAGCATTTGATAATAAAGAAGAAGAAGATCCTTTCAAAGATATTACTGATCAAACAATACCTATTAGTTCTATGAGCAATAGCAAGGTTGTAGAAATTGAACCGGGAAAAACTTTAAATATTAATAAAAATATCATTGTTGAACAAGAAGAGAAATTGGTCTGATTATTACGAAAATACAAAGCAGCCTTTGCATGGGATTACCCCGACATGAAAGGAATCGATTCTCAATTGTGTACTCACCACATTTACATTGAAAAAGATGCAAGACCCATTCTCCAACCTCAAAGGAGACTAAATCCTCACCTTAAAGATATTGTGAAAGATGAATTACAAAAACTCTTGGATGTTAATTTCATCTACCCAATATCTGATAGCAAGTGGGTCTCCCCACTAGTGGTAGTACCAAAAAAGAACGGGAAGTGGAGGATACGTGTAGATTACCGTGAACTTAATAAAGCAACACATAAAGACCACTTTCCCCTTCCTTTCATTGACCATGTATTAGACACATTGGCAGGAAAGAAATTCTTTTCTTTCCTCGATGGATTCAGTGGGTACAATCAAATCCAGATTGCCCCTGAAGATCAGGACAAAACTACTTTTACCTGTCCATGGGGGACATTTGCCTACCGAGTCCTACCTTTTGGCCTATGCAACACCCCTGCTACATTCCAAAGGGAAATTCTCAGCATTTTTGTAGACTTAATAAATGAAGGCCTCGAAGTATATATGGATGATTTCACACCCTATGGGGATGAATTTGATCCTGCATTAGAAAACCTAGAAAAAGTACTGCAAAGATGTATTGACACTAGACTTTGTTTAAGCAACGAAAAGTGTCTTATGATGATGACCGAAGGAGTTATCTTAGGGCATTATATTTCAGTAGCTGGAATTCAAGTAGGCCTGGCTAAAATTCAAATACTCTTGTTAATTCCTACACCTACTACACAAACAGAGGTAAGTAGCTTTGTTGGATTTTTTGGTTACTATAGAAGATTTATAGAACATTATTCTCGAATAGCTGCACATTTATATGCACTGACTGGAAATGTTGATTTCACTTGGACAGATAAATGTGACAATGCCTTTAATGATCTGAAGAAGCTCGTTTCAACAGCCCCAGTACTAAGGGGCCCAAATTGGAATTTGTCGTTCCAAATCTCATCTGATGCCTCAGACACAGCAATTGGAGCAGTTTTTGGGCAGGAGGAAGACAAAAATCCATATGCAATTTACTATATTAGCAAAAATCTATCCCCTGCTGAATTAAATTATACTGTGACTGAGAAAGAATTTTTAGTTGTAGTTCATGCTATAAACAAATTTAGACATTACATAACTGGGTATCCTGTAGTACTATATATTGATCATTCTGCCATAAAATTTTTAGCAAATAAACCTGTTACAAACGGAAGAGTGACAAGATGGTTAATTTTACTGCAGGAATTCGACATCACAATCAGAGATCGACCTGGGAAAGAGAACCCTGTAGCTGACTTTCTGTCAAGAATGCCAAAGCCAACAGATATAGAAGTAGTAGAAGACCACTTTCCAGATGAACATCTCTTCGCTGTTACTATCAGAACATCATGGTATGTTGATATAGCGAACTATTTGGCAATAGGTAAATTACCTAAACATCTGTCCCTTAATTAACGTAAGCAAATAATACATCGCAGTACCCGCTTCTCCTGGATTGGAGGCCACCTATTTCATACAGGTGCAGATATGCAAATAAGGAGATGTGTTAGGGAAGATGAGGTATTTAACATCTTGAAAGCATGCCATGATGGACAGTGTGGCGGACATTTTGCAGATCGTAGAACTGCCTACAAATTTTTACGAACATGCTACTATTGGCCTACTATCTTTAAAGATGCTAAAAAATTTGTGCATGCCTGTGATAGCTGCTAAAGGGCAGGTCGACCTGGGCAGTCTGATGAAATGACTCTAAACCCCCAACTAGTGATTGAACCGTTTGAACGTTGGGCCCTTGACTTTGTTGGTCCTATTAACCCCCCATCAAACCAAAAAACATACATCCTAGTTGCAACTGAGTATGTCACTAAATGGGTTGAGGCAGAAGCTCTTTCAAAAGCTATAGAAGACTCTGTAATACAATTTCTTTTCCAAATCTTTGTGTGCTATGGCCTCCCAAGGGACATAATTACAGATGGAGGGCCACAATTTGTAGGTAACAAATTAGCTGAAACATTGCAAAACTACCACGTTCAGCACAAGATTACGACTCCATATCACCCACAGGCCAATGGCCAAGTAGAGATCACGAACAAAGTAATCGAATCTATATTAACAAAAACAGTTGCCTCTCATAGACGAGATTGGGCCTACAGATTGCCAGAAGCATTGTGGGCATATCGAACAACGTGGAGACCTACCACAGGATATTCACCATACCAATTGGTATTCGGAAAGGAACCCATGTTTCCTATAGAATTCGAGATTCAAACATTACGAACAGCTCAAAAGGTGGGTCTAGATTTGAATGAAGCCCAGGCTAAAATACTGTAGCAAATTAATGAGCTGGATGAAATTAGGCTCTCTGCTCTTCAGCACACAACATTAATTTGGCAACAGAGAGCCAAATGGCATGACACCCATATCAAAGAAAATATCTTCCACGAAGGAGATTGGGCACTCCTATATGATTCCAGGTTCCAGGATTTCCCAGGAAAACTCCAGACACGATGGCTTGGACCCTATGAAATATAGAAGGTGCACGATAATGGCATTGTTACATTAGTTACCATTGATGGATCTGGACATTCCTTTAAGGTAAACGGTCATCGAGTACGATTGTATCATAAACCGCTCACCTGGGAATCCTTTTACCAACAGTTTCGGGAAGATTCTACAATGAAAATTCTTGCTGAAGGAGAGAAATCCTCCTTGGCACCAGTTTGATAAATCACTTATTTCTTTTAATTTTTGTACATAAAGCATTTTTCAGTTTCTTGATTGTTGTTTTGTGGAATTTGTTTTTAGACATTCGGTTAATATTATTTCCTTACTTCTTTATCGTTTGTTTCTTGAAATCTGATTTCTTTGAAGAAAAAAAAAGAAGAAAAATTCTTTTTATTTCGTTTGTTTTGATGTTCCTTTCTAAAGGAACAGCACTCTGTTGTTCCTTTTGAAAGGAACAGCAATTTCGTAGAAGCACTCTTGTTGTTCCTTTACAAAGGAACAGCACTTCCGCAGAGTATTTTTTTTGTCGTTCCTTTCCAAAGGAACAACACTTTCGCAGAGTATTTTCTTGCTATTCCTTTCGAAAGGAATAGCAGTTCCGCAGATTGTTTTTGCTGTTCTTTTTAAAGGAACAGCACTTTTTGTGTGTGGATTGTTTTTTTTTGTTTTAATCCGGCATTTTGAATACTTTTCTAAAGGAAAATATATCATTTATATACAATCATACAAATTAAAGCTTATTGTAATCAACAAATCAAAAGAAATCGTCATTTTTTCAAGAAAATTGTCTAAGTAATGATAAGAAAAAAAAGGAAAAAGGGGCATGATCAATAACATAACTTTGCTATTTTATTACCATTGAATTAATCTGATCGATTATTTTTATCATGATTGGTTCTTCCCCACATGCTATAATTTTCTTTGATGTTTATCTATGGAATAAGAATAAGGGAATATTTTTTTCTATTGAGATGTTTAGACTTCTTCCACCATCCCTACTCTTAAGGAGTGTTGAGCCATCCCTTATGATTAACTGAGGAAAAGTGCTATGTGTAAAAGAAAAGAAGAAAAATATTTATATATTTCATTAATAATGATTTTGCAGATGGAGGATAGGGGGTCTCACCAAGAGCCAGCCTACCGTGATCATAGGAAAGGCAGTGAAGTGGCATTCCCATTATGGCCACCAAACCAGGGAAATGGTCCAACAGACAACTGAAAAAATAAAGAATTCCTTGGAACAGGAGGTCTCATCACGAGTCGGCCTGCCCACCTTTCACTTCTTCCCGGTGAACGGCATTGTGGTTTATCTGGTCACCAAGCCAGCACAATGGCCTCCGTCATGATATTCAATAAAAAAAGCACTTCCTCAGCATACATAAAGGACAATGGTTCCATGGGTAAGAAAGAAACTATGTCAAGGTTATGGACACCTGTGGGCAGCAGAGCTCTGCTGATGGTATTGGAGTCACACTTATACACATCAATAGTTATATTTAACCCTTTTCCTATATCTTTATTTAAATGTCAAATGAAAATATGAATCCCTTACCTTTATCTTCGAACCTATTACACATGAAAATCATTATAAGTCGATCATATTAATCCAAAGTGGTAAATAACGCAATTATACTTATGGTTATCATATGTTGTCCCTTCTCCTTGTATTTAAATCATTACAAAACAATTTTCTATTTATTAACGATTCATTACATACATTAATTTCAGTAATTGCTACAATTTGATTGAATGTATCATAATTACGCCCACTTTTTACTATTGTACTACTGTTGTGCCACACATGCTACTCTCAATTGACGGTCGAGGATGACCTTTCATTCATTCAAGGGGCGTGGATGTCTGCATGCAAATCAAACTCCAAGATTTCCTTACCTATACTTGAACCAAATCCCTGCATTTTAGGAAATAACAAATTTTCAACGAATTGTGCTGTGTTGTTCCATTGTGATTACTGTGTGTTGAAAAAATTAACAGAACGCATAAATGGGAGGACGGCCAATTCGCAGTGAACCGCAAGTATTTATCGTCTCTGATGCTGCACGGACAATCTTAGAAAGACTGGGGTGGATTACATATTTCCTGAGAATGCAGCAACCCCATGAAGTTGTGGCCACCGAATTTTTATTAAACCTGCAGGAAGGATCCTCCATGGTCAGAGGGAGGCAGATACCTGTATCCGACGAGATAATTGCATAATTGTCTGGCATTCCCGTGCAAGGGACTGTCTAGACTCATAAGAAGATTAGGATTCGTGAAGCCATAAAAAATTTTCAAGATGACAGACAGACGTTAGTCATCAAAGGTAAAGGAGTCCAGCCAGCGTCATTAGGAGAGCCATGGACAGAGTTAGCCAAAATTGTGCAGGATTACATAACGTGTGATGGAAGAAAGGATGTGGTAAGACCTCGCCACCTTAAGCTACTAGCCGTATTAAAACAGAAATGCACTATTAATTTGCCTGCATTTTTAAATTATTTGTTGCATGATACTGCCTGTGGTATAAGAAAAGCCCAGCATGCAGATATGGTGGTCAGCGACCATTGTTTAATTCGTTTAATAGTGATTCATAGCCTCGCCCAGCAACAGACCAGCTGGGAAGAATTAATATTTTCCATTGATGGAGGGTTAGCTCTACCTGCTCCAAAACGGAAGAGGATGGTCGGCTCAATTTCTGAGCCTTCTACTCATAGATAGTCCCACCGGTTGAAAAGAATTAGAAGGATGGTGGAAGAACTTCCGGGCAGCAGCCAGCCCCTGGAATTGCACAGCTCAGAGGAGGAACAGCCTCCACAATTGGAGGGAGTAAGCCCTCGCACTGACGAGGAAGAACAATTAGAGGAAGTAAGCCCTCAGATTGATGAGGAAGAACAATTGGAAGGAGAAATTTGCTACTCTGACAAAGAAGAAATAAGCCGCCAATCCAGTAGTGAAAAACAACCTAGTGTAGAGGAAGGAGATAATGAGGAAGCAGGAATCGAAGGAAATTCTGGAGAAGAAGAAGTTGAGGGAGAAATTCGGTATTCAAATGAAGAGAAATGAAGTTATCACACCTGTGCGGAGGATGAGGACAATCATAGTAGCAATAAGGATGCAACAGAGCTGCCCGAGAATGTTATTGTAAGCCCTTTACAGGAAGACCAATTGGCCCAGATTTTGGCCAATATGAGTGATGATGCACGGTCGCATAGCCCCTTGGACCTCAATATAGATATTAATCAACTACCAGAGTACTCTGCTATTGACAAGGAAACAGTTGGAGAAAAACTGAATAAAACAGCAAACCCTAGCAAAGCTAGGGTTGCTTCTCCTGAGGGATGTGAGCAGGAGAAAGAAAACAATGAAGTTGGAAGCCCCTAGGGGACTGCAGAGTTAACTGAGAATATGATTCTAGGAGAATTGAGCCAAGGGCACATGAATGTAGAAGAGGAGCCCCAAGGAGAAGAACGAGAAGAGAATTTTACTGAAGACACGGCTGATATGGGCCAAAATTCTGTTGAGAAAACAGGGTCGGACAAAGGAACAGTTGTTCCATTAAGAAAGAAGAAGAAAACAACTGAGATTGAGAAGCTTCGAAGGGATCGAATAAAGCTTCATAAATTAGTTGAACAGCTCAGGTAGACCATTAGGGTTCTGAGAATGAAATACATGCCCAAGCGAGCCCCTAAGAAAATAAACATTGCTATCAAAAGAAGCTCGAAAAAGAGAAGAGTGACCACTGATAGGAACCCCCAAGTTACAGAAGAAACCATACCTGGGCCTAATTATGAGGATGCGGAGCAAAAAACAGCTTTTCCAACACAAGTTGTTCCAGAGGAACCGGTTTTGAGTGAAAATATGCAATCCAGTAGTCAGCACACTTTCAGTGAGCCAACACTACTCAAACTTCAGGAAGAATTGACACAGGCCCGAATAGAAAGGCAGAGATTGGACGAAGATACTATCCCGAGAACAAGATATCAGGAATTGCAGCAACAAATGAGAATTATTCATGAAGCAGAAGCTGAAGCTCATGAAAAACGATGGAAAGCAGAGGTAAAGACTGATAAGGTAATGAACCAACTAAAACTAGCCTACACTCAAATGGACACTCTCTTCTCCTTGTATACTGATGTCTTAGCCTGTAGATGCCCCGCCAAAAACTATGCTTTGTTTTTACTAGAAAGATATTTACAATTAAAAATCAAGGCAGTTAGGGCAGGGAAATCCATAGAGCTAAAAACAATAGAAGACTTGATATCATGCTGCAAACTTTATGGGATCAAAGTACAGCGCCTATTATGTGAATTTTATTTGCATAATCTAATACTTGAAAATGACTGTGAATCAAACCCTAGCCCTTTTATTGGGGATGTTCAGTTTCAGGCATTCATTTCTTTTGTTGTAAACCAATTAAAATGGCTCAAAGCTTATAACGCCTTTCAAAGGCAAGAAAATGCATTAGATCTATGGGTCAGAAGTGAACCTCATGACCCACTTCAATTTTGGGCTAGACAGAAAAGATTTATGACAAGGGAAGGCGTTACCCAAACTCTGGGGCCTGTCCATAAATCAGTCATTTTGAATGGAACGGATTATTTTTCATCCATTAGGAACCAAGCCTACATAGCGGCCAAGGTCCGGTGGAGAACCTCGAATCAGAATGTGCAAAATAAGGAACCATTTAATTATAGAAACTTTGGGCTAGCTGCAAGCCGTCTCATTTCCTATAGCCATCTTATTTTAAAAGAAGGACCATATTGTTTAGGATGTAGATTTCGCAGCCCTATTGTATGGTACCATGCTCCGGACTACAAAGCTATTTATGAACTTCCTGAAGGACAGACAGAACATACTTTTGAGGAATTAGCTGCACTCCATGGTTTTAGGCCTGTGGATGACAAACCTTATTTGGCTTATTCTTTGACTGCTCTCCATGTGAACTATAGTTTTCATGAGGGCATGAAAATGATTAAGCAGGGGGGTATGTTGGGCAGTGAAAGAGGTATGAAATTATTGTATATTTACTCATTCTTTACCATAAATATACTCTTGTTTGCCTTGAAAAGGTAATTTATCATAGGAATTACAATAGAATTGGAAAGGTTTATGTTTAATATGAAAAGGTGACTAAAGGTTACTTTTTGATTGACAAACAGGAATTCGGAGAGGTGAACAGTTGTACCAAAGGCGGGGTTGAGAACAATTTAACTATTGCTCCATCAGTGTTGAATCATATCCAGTCAAGGGCAAGGAGATCTGAACGAATAGCCCAGAAAATACAGGGAACAGCTCGGCCTCAATCAACACAAACAGAATGATAACTAAACACAGAGGAGCGAATCCCTCAAGATCTTTCGATCCTGAGGGATCGCTGTTCAAACTTATCTTGTTCTTTGATTGGTCCGTCGAATATTTGATATATAAGACCACGTCCTTTAGTGACAGGGGGGATGGATTGTTATTGTTACTGGGAATCGGTCGAAAGACTTTACATTTTCTTTGTTATATTAACTCTTTGTTTGAGAGAAACCTTTCTGTAAAACTTTATGTTGGTTTAATACAAAGCACGCGTTTCATTCACCTTCTGCAGTTCTGAATTAGCCCAGCAGTATTTCACTGGCGCTAAGGGCCCGACTCTGGTGAAATCACTTCGCTGTCTGTATTTTAATATTTGTTTACTGTCGTGTGGAGTGTGTTTAATGTTTGAATTGGTTTATTGCTAACTGGATCAAATACAGAGTCATTGATGTTTCATTTCTTTACAATAAGCACAATTTGTTGTTCGATTATTTTGTTGTTATCATAAAGCTTCACTGACTTGTATCTGATTTGAGTCATTGTTCCTTTAGTTTATAATCTGTTATAATTGATGGTTGCGTGGTGAGAAGCTGTCGACAAAATTGAAGCATAGAAATCTAGTGCTTTGAATATGTTAGAATTGTAATGACTGTTCAATTCACGTTGTTGTTCCATTTCTGTTCATTACGTATTTATAGTATTTGACTAGCAAACAGATGAGTTGTAGTTACACACTGTTGTTCCTTTTCAGATTGTGTTTTGTTTAAGTTGCTTTCATTGAATCTGCTTTCGGTTTGATTGCTTTAAGATCTCCAACTGTAGAGGATAGAGGCTTTAGCTTTCAAAGTCCCCAGATTGGTCATCTTGCATCGATTTCTAAGGGAAAGAGTTATTGCTACTGCATCCCTGATCGATGTTCTGCAAAGATTCAAGTATTTTAATCTTTCCATTCATGTCACTGTAATTAGGTTTCTTTTCAAGCATTGGTTACTTTTGTTTTTGTTACTTTATACTACATCTTCACAGCATTTCTCTTAGACAATTGCAGCCTCAGATAGAGTACACTCTTGGAATAAAAAGACGTTCCCGGATTGATGATTAATGTAGGATAATTAGGTGTTCAAAAGATACCTTTTTATGACTCGACAGTATACAAGAGGATACCTCTATGTAATTGGAGACTGAAAGATTCTCATATACAAGCTAAAGAAAGGGGTAAGTTTCATAAACACAAAATTGAATTACCACTTAGAAAAGGAATGAATGATAAGCAGCAAATTTAATGTAGTCTTGTATTATCAACCTCTGTTTAGGGACAATAACAAGGTGGTGGATGAGCAAGCCAAGTTGGCTTCCAGGTTAGCGCTAGGATAATTACATGTCACCTGCTATGTGACAGATGAAGCAAGATAATGAAGACAGACCTTGGGATTTGGATAGCCTCTAGGGAAGTGGGGATTTTATCGGAGTACAACAAGAATGTATGAACCTCATATTGAAATCAGGAGGAGATAAATGGAAAGGAGAGGATGGCACAGAGGTCAATTAACAACATGCCTCATCAGTCATCTAGAAAGCCTCTTAGATATTGGCCACCTAGTGCAGCCAACCTAGACACTTGACGATCATGTAGAATGGTATGTGCAATGAGAAGGGTGATTAAAAGGTAAATGTGACAGCCCTGGTTAATTTCCACTTGTGGATTCATTGTAAATATTTGATGTAAATATTTGAAAAAAATATGGGTTGAGTTAAGGGACACGGATTCCAGGGACTGAGGACAGTTTCTTACTTTTGATGTTATTCTACTTGTTGTAGTAAATTCGAACAGCCATTTAAGGTTGGTTGTTGTGCCTTTAATTTGATGTAAATATTTGAAAAAAATATGGGTTTAGTTAAGGGACACAGATTCCAGGGACTGAGGACGGTTTCTTACTTGCCATGTTATTCTACTTGCTGTAGGAAATTTGAACAACCATTGAAGGTTGGTTGTTGTGCCTTTAATGAAATGGTTTTAAAAAATTATGGAGCTACAATAAAAAGGATGGGACCCACGCTTGCTTGGAAGAATTGGCAAGGCAGAGAAAGACAATAATTAATGGAGGTATGGGTTGCGTAGGCAGCTAGGTGGAAAGAGAATTCAACCAATGCACTGAGGAAAAAGACGATCAAGTAAAAAGAAGGGGAAATATTATCATTCGAACAAGAAGAGAATGAGAGGAAAAAACAACAAAGGAATGATCTTACAGTTCATCGCCACAGTGAGCAAGGAAGAGCATGTCATTAGTCTAAATCTAATCAATGACATCTATGAAAATGGGAGTAGTTTTAGACATTTACAACTCTCAAGGGAGAGGTGTGTATATTTCGGTTAAGCAATAAGAGTACGAGAGGAAATTTCTCTAGATGAGGGTAAATCTCAATATGCCCTAGGGGTTTGGAGGGTGGATATGGTTTTCTCTAGAGTCCCTTGATAGCCTAGGGTAGAGATTTACCCCTTGGATTCCTAGTAAGGGAAGTTCTAGAGTCTCCTTTGCTTGTTTTGTCTCGTTTCTAAAAATGGATTATGTATTCCCTTCATTGGGTGGAATCACTATGGTATATGTTGCAGGGTGGAGGTGAAGCCTCTAGATTCCCTGGAATTAATTAGATGTTGAATAGTTGAAGGGTGGAGGTGAAGCCTCTAGATTCCCTGGAATTAATTAGATGTTGAATAACTAAAGGGTGGAGGCAGTAGATTTATGTATTCCTTGTATTTGGTTTACTGTTATTTGGTTGGTAGGTGGAGGTGGGACGACCTCTAGAGTTCTTGTTTCAACCAATAGTTGGTATTCATTCCCTTGAAAACCTTCTTAGTCTCTAGAATACGGCTCGGGGATGACAGCTGCAAGTGAGAATTGGTTGTAACTTGTCTATGGTTGGTTGGAGAGTTATTGTTCCTAACTTAGCTTCCCACCTTTAGTTTTAAATTCAAGATAAGTTTCCTCACTTGTATTTTCTGCCATGAAATGTATGTGTAGAATATTAAGTTGGTTTTGTATTGTTGTTGAAATATGCATGGATTTATATGGCTAAAAGAAAGTGGTTTCATGTGTGTTAATAGATATTAAATTTCCTTATATACATACTTAAAGGAATGGTTGATTCTGTAAATGTTGTGTTAGCATGAGTTGTTTTGTTTCTTCTATTAATTTGACAAGCATGACCTATTCCCTACTTATCGTTTAATTGCTTTGTGTAAGTGAGTTGATCTGCTAAAATATTCACATCCTTATGTTGTGGGTGGGAGTTGTCTAAATTCCCAAATTTCCCCATAATGTACATTCGCAAAGTGTAGCACCCTGTACCTATTATATTCCAAGTTTCATCGTCAAACCTTTTGTGCATTCTTTAGTGAATTTGGTTATCTGTCATGACACAAGATTAATGGCTTTCATGGCCTTGATGCACTGGAACTATGGTGAAATCATGAGGTTCATGTCATCCCTTAGGCAAAAGATTTGAAACGCTTCGAACCTATGCAAACCAATAAATACATTCAGAAAAATTTCTAAGGGAAAATCTTACAAAACACATTTGAAGTCAATAGGTGGTACTTCACAGGTCGAGGTTCAGAAAGTCGGGTGAAAACATTAAATATATTTGAGTTCACTCTCGACCCAAGGTGGGCAGGAGTCAGGCCAGGTTGGGTTGACCCTGGGTGGAGAGTCAAGCCCTTGGCGGCTTATGCGAGATTGGGTCGTCAGGCTCTGGGCAGCTTATGCAAGGTCAGGTAGATCGCCATGTCAGGAGTCTAGACCGAAACTTAGGTCAAGTTCGAGTCGGCCAAGAACGACCATTATTTGTTCCGAGAGGGATTTGGTCCGACCTTTGTGTTGGGGGTTAGGGTTCTAACCCTGTTGTTCGATTTCATGTGTCACGGGGTCGAAAAAAGCTGACCTCTGATTCTCTTCAAGTGTGTGCTTTTCCACTTGAGTTTGTCTATAATGGCAAGGAAGGTGCATCAGGCGCCACGTGGGGCTTTATATAATTTCCACATGGGATTTAGTGAGAATGTGGCAAGGCCGTGATAACACACCAGATAGAAATTTGAGCGGAGGCCCTACGTCAATGAACGCCAGTGATCAGGTTAAGGGATCAATGGTCCAGATCAATTGTGCCACCCTCTCCCAATGACGTTAGTAGGTTGTTCGGGGTAGAACACAACCCCTTATTTTTTAATAAAATTTAAACAATTATGTTAAAAAATAATAATTGATTTTCCAAATCCATTAGAATCCATAGAATGGAGGAAAGAGTATAATAATCATTATTTATTTTTTCATAGAGTTTATAAAGAGAACCCGGGGATGAAAGGTGCAACAAGGATTCTTTATAAATCTAGAGGAATTCTTGATTGCAGTTATGCATGGAGCCCTAGAAGCAAGACCAATAAATCAGGCAGAGGCTTATGCATGTTTTCAAGGTTGGTCATTGGCCAAAAATATCAATATTTCCAAAAAAAAAATTATTGAAAACTGAAATTTAATAATCAAGCTTACGAAGAAAGGTAACTCTCCAAAATATAACAACTCAATGTCATCATGGCTAAAATTAAATCCTTTGTAAAAAATGAGTCCATTTAGTGAACACATATTCGTCAATAAAATAATAAGTTGACGTATCACTTTGAAAATCAAGCTACATTGAAAATTTTTAAGGCTTTCATCATTAATGGCCAATAAAAATTCCAATCCATCCCATAGTCACAAATCAAGGAAAGGGTCAATCAATAAGCTTAGAGTCATTGTTAAGTACCCAAGTATCAATCTAGATGTGGAATTTGCATTTGTTTTGGAAAAAATAATTGTATAGCTCTATTTCTACTCAAACACTTTGTTTTAAGAACATTGGTGCACTTTATGGGTGAATTTTTGTATTATTTTAAGAAGCTTTATCTGTATCCTTTTTATAGATAACATTTACTATTTTTTTACTCTAAAAAAAATTGATAAATTAATATCAATATAATTTTCCTTCTTATAACAATATTAATCTTTGAATATTCCCTTTTAATATAAATAATTTGCAATATATAATTAAACCATTAAAAAAAAAAAAAAAAAAAAAACTCAATTCTTTCCTTTTGAATTTTAATATAAAGTTTTTTTAAATAAAAATTACTTTAATATTATTTCAAAATTTTCACATAACCAATTTTTATTATTTAATATTTATCTGCTTTCTTAACATTGATTAGGCCTTTTAAATTTTTGAATTGGACTTTTGGGAATAGTTGATTATCTTGAATTTTAAAAATATCCATGTGTACATGTAAAAAACCTTTTGATATTTTTTTAATGCGCCTTTTATGTAATTTTTTTATTTATTTAAGGTTAACAAGTCTGCATGGCACATGGAATACCTTCCCACATATGGAATACTTGCCCACTCTAGCATAAAATGTTGCTGAGAAAGAAGCTAGGAAAGGCAAGGATGCCAGCCCTCTTAATGTGTCCCTCAGTATCAACCACCTCTATATCAATTATTCACCGGTACCAGTGCAACAAATAATGTATCATGTCGGTAACTAGAGATAGTCTAAAGAATGAACACCTTTACGATCGCTTTAATTCCCCACAAAGGCAGGGCATATCACACTTAACTCTTCTGTATTTCTGGGTAGGGCATTAGGGTCACCTCTGTCATTGTTGCTTTCTACCCCCAAGAAATCGAAAGAAACAAGTTGTTGAACCAAAGAAAATCTAATCACCACATTACCGGTTTCCCTTTCATTAATGGGTTGATATCATTTTGGGGGATGATGTGGCCTTAGAATGCACGCAAATGCACTTTTAAGTTGTTCGGAGCAGCGTAGTTTAACAATCATTCAGCTTCGGAACTAATGCTCTCTTCTACATCCCATGCTCCTTTGTTTGTTGTCTGGTTTTCTATTTTCTATCTCATGAATCGCTCACCATAGTACCCCATGTTGGCGGCGTTGAAGAAGTCGCCCAACTAGGGAATATGGATCGCTATGGCAAGGATTGATTTCCCCTACCATCCCCCGCCTGATTGATCCTGCCTTCACCATTGCGATGACGTGGGCTTGGATACTAGGCTTTGATATACAGCTACTTAGATACTCGGCGGCTTCACTTGGCTACTCGGCTTGCCTTACTTACTTGGCCCATATTCAGATATTATTTTTTGCTCTCATGATGAAGATTTTGGCTTGCTAACTCGCCCCGCTTCCTCTCCATTTTGCATCGTCCTTTACTCAGCTTCCTGCTTTATCACCCACTTTCCTTGTTAATTCATCTAAATATTAGCCCAGCATAAGTCGAATACCTGCTTTCAAATCATTAAGAATAGGTTTGTGTGACAAAAAGGTTATATATTACTTTGGGTATTTACCCTAAATTTATGTGTAATATTGGTCCTAAATATTAAAATTCATTCACTAATTTCCCCTCATTCACAAAACCTCTTACATGTCTATTTTATTAATTTTCCTCCATTCATTTTCCCTTTCAAACTCATTCCCTAAGTTACATATTCCCTTCATTACATTTCATTCCCTAATATTTTCCCCTTATCGTAACCCATTTCCCCTTTTCCTAAATTTTTCCCCTCTTAAAAAAAGAAAAAACCCATTTCTATTATTAAAACCCTCTTCCCCTTTATTAACTATACCTTTTCATAAAAAAATGTAAAATCCACTTTTGCATAGTTTTAAAGTGGAAAGCAAAATTATTAAGTGGACCCATTAGCTCAATAAGTTTAATTAAAACTTAGTTTTAATTAAATTTAACCCCTGTTTAATACATTTCTCAACATTCATCATTATCCCCTCTCCATTTATTAAGTTTAATTAAAATTTAGTTTTTAATTAAAATTAACTCCCTTAACCCACTTCATATTAATTTCTCCCTGCACTGAGAATTAAACTCCCTTCATTTTTATATGCCTCGAGATTTGTAAAAAATAAATGAACTGTTAAAATCCATATCGCATTCTCAGTTCATCCAACACTTAACACTCAAAAAGCACGCGAAATGGGCAGTTTATTATTACTGGGTTTTACCAGCGGTCACTCCCACATTCTATTGCGCTCCTCCTCAAAATAAGGTGGATTAATGTCAAGTGAAATATCAGAGATATGACGATAAGGTAAAATTAATATACAGGTGAGAAAAGATAGCATTCAAGAAAAAGCATTTCAACGATAGAAAATTAAGGTGAAATCAATTTACAGGTAGGGTGAAATCAATTTACAGGTGTAAAATCATGTTGCAGGTGAAAATAAAAGAGTAAAGTGAGAATATTCTTCTAACCATACAAATCAACACATAGTTTTGCAAAACCATCCAGGTATTCTCCAAGGGTGAAAGAAATTTACATACAGATAAAATGAATTTCCAGAAGAAGGAGTAATAGAAAAAAACTACACATGGTTTTGTGAATTCATGGAAAGAGAAAACAAAACCATGGATTGGAAACAACACATGGTTTTGTAGAAATTTAATTATAAATTTCATTTAAAATATTTGGGAAATATTATTCAAATATATATATATATATATATATATATATATATATTCCAAAATATTTTGTGACACTAATGGACAATAAAACAGCAGGGCAATCACAAGATCAGCCATAGGATCAGCCATCAGTGAGGGAAATCTCGGATTTTTTAGATAGAGGATCAGCAAGCACTTGAGTGAATTACTAGAAAAAGGGAGATACATCCAGATCTGCCAATTAATCTACCAGCCAGCCACAAATTTGGGTCCACGTCCCACCTACTCCCACTTCCACAGCAACAGCATTTGCACAGCACATTCTACCAGAACTATTAATCTGCAGCAGTTGGAGCTTTTTAATTCATCTATAGTCTAAAAATGTCATGTCTTTTAGAGACAGCATTTATTGTAAACAGTTTGTAATTTTTTTATAAATACTTCTGTTTTTGAAGTATTAGAGGTCGATTGTTTTGAGATCAGAAATATTAGTGATCTATTGGAGAATTGTAAGATTTTTTCAAAGCACTGGAGCATCAATACTAAGAAGGCCATTCACGGGATTCTCGTGGTTTAAATACTGGTGATGTTTTTCTTATGTTAAAGTGCTTCACTGTAATCATCTAAATTCAATTGCAAAACAGAAACTGTGATGAATAGGATTTACTTTTGAGTACCTTAT
Organism: Pinus albicaulis; assembly: GCA_034641835.2. NCBI lineage: Eukaryota > Viridiplantae > Streptophyta > Pinopsida > Pinales > Pinaceae > Pinus > Pinus albicaulis. The sequence continues at coordinate 689,942,457 of CM076576.1, read as the reverse complement.
TCTGGCTGCTTTGCAATTTTATGTTTTCTACTGAAGGCCACTCTAAATAATTCTTAACTGCTCTTTAGTTCTGCCTAATTGACTAAATGCCACACTAAAGAATTCTTAATTTATCTTTAGTTCTGCTAAAGGTTTTCATTGTTCTGCCATCACCCATTTATTATTCTGAAAGATCCAGTAAATATTCCTAGCTTGCCCTGAGTTTACTTTGTGAAAAATTGATGCAACCATCCAGTTTACCATTTGACTCCATTTCCCAATAGATGCTAATTAAATTGAATACAATCAGTCTTCCAAAACCTAAATCAAAACCCAAAACCCAAGTACAATCATAACTAATCTAAGATTTTCAAGCAACAAAGATAAATTTTACAGAGACAGCCCTCTCTAGGATTGGAAGGGATAGATTCCCATCCCAAAGTGGTTTGATGTTACATTCTTGTGATTTTTCCTACAGCGTTAAAATTACAGGTTATAACAAACACCATGAATGGCATTCTTGATTTCCAATCATTGCCAATATTTGGATGAAATAAGGTGCCAAGGGGATCGTTGCTTACAGTGGAAGGTGTGTTGACTTCTGGTGGCCATTGATAAAAGGGCATCCAGGAGATCAGAGACTGGGGATTGGAATTATGACCAGATAGGGAAATAAATAGGGATAGGTTTCTTACCCAATTAAGTCCCAGGCCGGACCGGATTAGCTAGTTTAACGACCACCCAAAGGGCAGGAACAGGAACTAATGAGGCATAGGTGGGGGGTGCAGTATTAAAGATCATCATATAAAAAATCTCAGCCCAATATAAACCAACTTTTGCCTCGCATATTTAGAGGTGCTTTGTCACCCGTCGGTTGCCTGCCAACATGTGAACAACCACATACACATGCAAGGACATATGGCAACGATATGCCATCATGTTGCAAACCATACCAATTATATGCCCAACGTAATTGACATAAAATTTTATGTTTTAATGCTAGCTTTCAAGCTATCATTAATCAGCCTTACTAATCCAATTATGATAGATGTTCTGATCTATGTCCTAAGTTTACACCCAAAAATAAGGCTTAATCGCAATAAGACTCCGAAGTATATGAGCGAAGTTGTTTGTAAATATCTGATAGGAAAAAAAAAGTTAAGAAGATATAAAACCAAAAAAAATTGTCTTAAGCTTATTTTTTCGGTGAAAACTAATTCTAATTAGATCAATATCGATCATTATATAACATTCCATGGGCAGGTATAATAAGCTTTGAATGGGACATATTATTAGTCAATTTATTAATCTTCATGCTATTGTTTGTTTTAACATGATAGCGATTGAGTTTTTTACTTTTGAAATCCTTTTGAAAGAGATGACATTTGTACGGTTTTGTTTTGAGTCATTGCACATTTAGCCATGGTAATTAGAGGGCTTCTAGATTTTTTATTTTTTAAAATATATAAAATTATGGATGGTTGAGATTTAATATTTTGAGAATATTTCTGGTTGTATACAGGATTTAATGATTGAAATTAAGGGTTTTCTAATCGTTTTTATGTTTCAATTTTTTGCTCATATCTTGGCTTTACCCATTTTCACGATTAGTGAGAAAGGAATTCAAAACAAAACTTATAAAACATGCATTGAAATGTGCATTGAATTCTAAATCGTATGCATGTTTACATTCTGAAACATATGCTTATTCGGATTTTTTTTTCAGTATGAAAAAAACGTTGTTTTTGTAAAAAAAACAATTCAAAATTAACCCAAAAACACCAGCACCATTACAAAACACCATGAAAAGAAATTGCAAGCTCAACCCAGATCAGGGTTTCAACTAGTAACCCTACCTTTTTCAAAAAAATTAAACTAAAACGTTCTTCAATCCATAACAGGTGCCTAGTCAAAAAAAATTTACAGAACTCCAGAACAGAACCTGAGAGAGTAAAAAGCATATAACCCTTTTAACAGAAAGCATCAAAAATAGAACCCTCGGGAGAAAGATGCTCGAAGCCACTCAGACACGCCTGTCAAAGGCAATATCACCCGAACATCCTTCCAAATAAACAGTAGAAAACTTTGGAAACAGTCCAGAACGAGACTAACAGAAACAATAGCAGAGCAGCTTCCCAAACGACTAAAACAGACAGGAGAAACTAAGAAAATAAGACCGATCCCCTCGCCCCTTTGCCCCTTCGCCGAAAAATTCATAATTTCTTTCTCCAAATATACCTTTAAGCCCCTTCTTCAAAAAATAGTCATCTTGAGAATTCCTTTCCCTGTAAATGTGCCTGTAAGAGACCGAAGAGAACTTATTTCTCTGGGTTTCAATACGATTTAGCCAAGAAGATAAACCAAACTAGTTTATAGTGGCCAGATTGAGCATGTGATCTATCAGCACTTTTGAATCCCTGAAAATAGATATCCTGTCATACCCCAGAGAGCAATCACCTCCACCCTACTGTTAGTCCTGGAGCCTCCAAACCAATAAAGCTTGTAGTGACAAGTCGGGGATATACGTAACCAGGCACCACACCCACAAACTTGATTTTGAGCGGCCCCATCGAAATACCCCGCTGGATAATTTATTTCATTGGGGTAGTTTCTTATGGACAAATACTTTGGGTCCTTTCCGGGAGTCTTTAGTTTCTCCAAATCCTTTACCAGCTGGTTGCAAACCATCACCAGGTCACTGACTTTGTCTTCGAGTATTCTCCTATTCCGGCATCCCCAAATGTACGAATGGAACAGAATTGCCAAGTTTGTAAATATCCTTCCTCTCTCTCTCCATTGCATAATACAGCTCTTTGCATTGTCAAATGAAGGAATGACCCAATTTTTTTTCAAACCAATCAATTCTAAAATCCTCCTGGCATAATTACACTTGTAAAAAATATGGTAGTTTTCATCATTATCCTCCCCACAAAGTAGGCAAATCCCAGGACCAATGAATCCTCTTTTCTGGAGGTTCACCCAATTTAGATTCTTGTCTCTCCACACCAACCAGAAGAATATGGAGTGTTTTTTTTTTACCCTTGCACCCCAAAGATCCTTTAGCCAGCAAGGATAGCTCATGTTTTCCTTTTCCTTCATCATATCTCTATATAGAGCCTTAATTTCAATCTGATTCCTTTTGGTCTGCCCCCCCCCCATATTATCTTGTCACCCTACCTACACTTTTGCCACCCCCTACTTCTAATATGGTCACAATAGCTCTCCCATTCCTCCGCCACATTAGATGATAGACCCAGATAGCTAACAGATAACGATTCCGGACTCTCCTCTCTCCAGCGAGTAATTTGGCCCAGCATAAAATAGCCTTTTTGATGCAGTTCAGTCATGATAGGATCCGACAGGATCGGGACATTCTGAGTTGATCCCATAGAGTATGAACCAATATGAAAACCCTAAACCCTAAACCGATTATTCAGATTTTTTAGAGACTGCTTGTTTTAGCTATCATGGATGAATAAATGGTTACTGCCAAATATGTGGAGGAATAAATGATTTGGTTTCATGCCCTAGCGTCCTCATAAACATGGCTTGATTATGAAACAAATCATTGTTAAGGTTCTCCTTATTTCCCTGTGTTTGTTGGCTCCGTAGAAATTCATGTTTGTTCATTGCCTTGTGGTAGAGGAATAAAATGGTACAGTTTGGCTACAATAAGGTTTGACATTAAGGTCAATTCAATTTGCTTTAAATTTGGTTACAATTGTGCATGGTTGTAATAAAGTCCAAAAAAATAAAACCATCGAACAAAATTCATTTCCCAGAGGATATTATTATACAACTAATTTAGATTCCATGCATATCAAATTTGTCGCATAATCCAGATTGGTGGAACTGGTGCTAAAAAAAATTTGCTTGGATTTTTGCTTTCCTCTATTTCGATTTACTTTGATTTCCTTTCAAGTTTTCTTTCCTAAAAGTTTTAATTATATCTGGTTCTTTGTGGTTTATTTTGCAGGTTCAAATTTCCCAAGTTCTACTCATCCCCATCAGCGTTTAGAGATTATATGTGTGCAGATTGACCCTTGGCAATGTTTAGCATGGGAAAACGTTTTTTGTGGTTTTCCCTCTTTCTAAGATGAATATTTTGAATACGTCGTTCCCAATTCACACATTTCTTATTGCCACATGTTGAATTTGGATTTGGATACAACTATTACTAATGGCACTCTTGTAGCTCCCACTTATTATATATTATTTTCACGGATTAGAAAGGTGTGATGGGTTGGAAGGATAGGCATCCCATTGGAGTCTCAGATCTTAGCTCAAGTTTCCAGTGGTCTCTATATGTCTCATTCCTAGGTTGAACTATGAGTTTCTGATACATGTGGCTTGCGAGCTATTGCATATACCTGGGGAGGTTTCTAGTTCCCCATCAACCATTCTATCATTAAAAAAAAAAAATTATAAACAAACTTACACTTGAATGAACAACCATGCCCAATATTTTTTAATTTTATTATATTTGTAGGTAGACATATAGTGTTCAGTTGAAGATCTGTGCTTCCTTGAAGCTGTATGGATTGTTGCTTCCTTGAAGATTTGTGCTTTCAATATAATGAGCTTGTATGGATTGTTATAAATTATAAAGGCCAACCTCAAACTATGAAAATTCATGGTTCTATTCCTTTTTTTTTCTAGAAAGAAAATATCACCCTTTTCATTAACAAAAAAGGAGTAGATTATCATAATGTAAACCTGGTATGCACCTTAGGCGTCTAGAAAGTAAACAAAGACTTCCTAATATATACAAAAAGTGTCCAAAGAAGTCTTAAAAACAAAATTAAGGATACAAGAAATAATAATCAAAATATATCACAAAAAAATTCTTCAAATTGTACCAAAATCATAAAAGAAACTAAAACAGTGTCAACAATGCTGACAAGAGAGCTATCATCCAGCAAAGGTCTAAAAATCTCAACAAAGAATTGACATAAGCCTGCAGAAAGAGCATCGACTATCACCCAAAAACCAATTCAGTAGTAGCAGATGTCCAATGAGAGTATGGAGTCTCCCACGTCTCAATAATTGAATGTGCTATCTCTCTTCATAAAAATAATATCCTTCCTCTACATATAGATATTTCTTGGAGAGGATATCATTTTGAATATTCCATTCCTTTTAAATGTGTTGAAAGGAGATAAAGTGAAATAATCCCTTTGAAACATTAATTATGTCCATTCAAAAAAGCAAGACAAGGGCTTGTAGGTGGTTTCTCTCAGTTAACCAGTCAATGGTGCACTTAGAATCACCATATACTTGAAGCAAGTCAATATTAATGGAGGCAGCAAAATACAATAGAGCCCATCAAGCTATGAATTTTCCTTAGAGTTGGATCGAGACTCGATGATCAACTAGATATGATGATTATGGTTTCTCTCGAGAAATAAGAGAGCCCCCCCTCCACATATGCCTTCCAGTAAGGCTCCATCAAAGAAACCAACATTGCTTGATTGTGGGCTCGAAGGGAAGCAAAAGAGTTGAGCTTGATTTTGCTTCAGGGATCTTATCTAATCATAGAAAAAACAAACAATATGAGGAAGGATACAATAAATATTAAATGAAATTACCTCAACAATAATTTTGTTGTGCACCTTCCATATGTCCCAAGTTAAGAAGATATGTAAAGATTTAAACTCACCCATCTTAAGGTCCCACCAATGTAGACATGACTCTAGAAAAAATATAGGCCCACCATCCAGAATATTGAGAGAACCAAGCACTTCATTCCATAGAGCTCTGAAGAAATCTCACTGAAAAAATAGATGCTCAATAGATTCAAGGCCTCTAATACATAGAACGCAAACATTGGGACCAATAAAGGCTCGATGAAGCAAATTTTCCCATATAAGAATATGGTTTCTCAGGGCCAACCAAATAAAGCATATGAGCTTTGGAGGAATGGGCCAATGCCAAATTTTTATAATCCACCATTTATTCTTGGGATGGAGAGAAGAGGCAATGATCGAGCTATAAGCAAGATTGGCTATAACCTGGATGGAAGAAGAATTATAGCAACATACAATGGTATCCTCCCCATCATTTAAAGTAAGTGAAATTTGAGTTAGATTAGTGAAAAATGAGTCCCATTCAATTTCCAATAAACCCTATAATCTCATATCATAAGAGCATTTCCACCTACCATGTAAAATGGACTAAGAAAATGGAAATAAGCCTTGACAAAGCCTGTAAACTCCCTAAGCATTAAGATTGGAAATGAGCTTTATATATAAGAGATAGAAGGATGAACCACCTATAAATGGATCTTTCCCAAGAATAGAATTTTGTATGTTTCCCACCTTCCAAGGTAGCCATTTGGTAATCCAAGGAAGGGCCTCCACTAAGCCCCTCCATTTTTTCAAACCAAAAGAATATTTTGGTGGTTGAAAATACCACAACCACTCTAAAGCAGGTCGGTTATGAATATATTTATCTAAACTAATATTACTCCAAACACTTGAACATATTAAGGCCCTCCATAAACTCTTCATGGCCGGTGTAATCCAATCCGATGAAATCTTGTAAAGCCCATCCCCCAAAACATTTGGGCTGGGAAAGAAAATCCCATTTAACCAAATGCAGGTTTGCATGATTTCTCTTACGGATCTAGAGGAAGTTGAACATAGATTGTCTGATCTTCCTGATAGTGGATTTAGCAATATTAGAAACAGAGAGCCAATAAATAGGAATTCTCACCAATACTAATTTAACCAAGGTCATCCTACCACCAAGGGAGATCCACCTGTAGCACAAGTTAATGACTTTTTGTTCAATACGCTAAAGTACCCACGATGAATCCTCCACATAGTATCAATTTGGTTTAAGATAAAATCCTAAGTAAGAGGAACCTTGATCCAAAGGTTCCACCTTATATGCAAGGAAAGAAACCATGGAAGCAATAGTGTGATCCAACATTTTATTTTGGTAAAAATAATATTTATGATAACTTATCAACATACCAATGGCAGAGCAAAAGTTAAAAAATATACATCGGATTGTATTCCACTTATATAATGAGCCATCACAAAATATTAGCACATCATACACAAACAAAAGATGAGTTAGATAAATATATTTATACACCTTTAGGATCCTTTTATATGCCCAGATCTTTTAGCCAAGCTAATCATCTTGCATAAGCCCTCTATGACTAAAAGGGATAAGAGGGGGGCTAAGGGAAAACCCTGTCTCAAGCCTATCAAAGTAGGGAAAAAGGTTGATGGTGTACCATTGATGAGCACAAAAAAAAATTGGAAGAAATACAACCCCTAATCTAAGTAGTCACCTTAATGTTCAGACCAATGTGAAGGAGAAGGAGTTTATGGAAGCTCCAATTCACCTGAACATAAGCTTTGACTAATTCCATATTAAGGATCATATCACTTCATTTTTTTATCTTAATGGAGTGCAGGGCCTCCTGTGTAATATCCCAAATTGAGAACAAACAGTAATATAAATCACAATAGACTAAAAACTATAGCAACAGAAACTACACCATTTAAACAAACAAACTGGAGCCAAAATATTGTTAATCCATTCTATTAATATATTTGCAAAGATTACAAATGACTTGCTAGAAAACTTACACCTATGCCTGCTCAAGGAAGGCTGAAGAACAACTCAAACCCAAGAAAGAACTCTGACTGAAAGTGCCTTTGTGTGGCTAAGTCTTTGCGTTTCCTAGCCTTGAAATGTTGATGTTGGCTAATTTCGGACTGTTGGTTAGGCTGCTTCCCTTGCTCATAAAATTCTAGGAATTGGACACCAGACTCTCCTCAACAAACCCACAAAAACCCGCGAAGGGTTTGCTGAAAGCTCGACCCCGAAAATTAGCCCCTTTAGGCTTGCCTCACTGAATTGCTAGGGAAATCGAACTACTGGAGGAATCTGCTAGTAGGAGGTGGCTAGCCTCCCCTCCAAATATCTTGTTGAAAATCCTCTTCTCTCCACACTTCTGGCACCAACACCCAATTGTGTTGTGTAGTCCACTCCGCAGTCCTTTCTGCCTCTACGCAATCCTGAAGGGACCACGCTATCTCCTGAAGATGTTGATGGATAATTCTCCCACAAAAAGCAGAACTTCTCTCCTTAGCGAGCACTCGAAGTCCCCCGAGTCAGAGGTTGAGATCTCTTCTTGAAGATCTCATGAGCTAAACAGCCCTGCAGACTTGGCTCTCCGGCTCAAGTGTGCTCAGTCAAATTGACAAGAAGAAATGAGTTGAATGAATGAGGAATGAGGCCTTCCTTCTTCCTTTTGTACATTGAGGCTCAACACATTCCTTGGGCCCCACCTTGTCCTGTGCTACCTCTCCTTGAGCCAACCACGTGCTGCCTTCCTCCAGACACTCACACGTTGCCTACTTCATGCCCCCCTCCACATTGCCACCTAAGGCTAACTCGACCCCACCACTAGAGCCGTAATTTTCCCTTAGTGTCTTTAGGAAAAGGATTTATTTTGGCCAAAAGTTATTTGTCTGTCCCCTGCCACTTTATTTCCGCTCAAATTTAGGAAATGAAAAAATTAATATTCCAATTAGATGAACTTCTTATTTGGAATATTATAGTCCTCCCCACCAAAATGTTGCTTGTCCTCAAGCAACTGCAAAGATGGATGTTGAAGAATCTTTTCCCCTTCCCACGTGACATCCTCATCCAGAGGTTCCTCCATCTGATCAAATACTCCTTCACCACCCTACTCCTCAAGTGTCTCTCTCTGGTATCTAGGATGGCCTCGAGCTAAAGCACCAAATGCCCTTCATCATCTGTAGGAGAAATCTCATTGGTTGTGGTGACTTATTGTCCCAAATCCTTCTTCAAGCATGACACATGGAATATTTTTTGGATTTGGCTCCCCTGTGGCAACTCCAGCTCATATTCCACCTCCCCTACTCGCCATACAACTCTATATGGCCCATAGAAGTGAGGCTTGAGCTTCTTGGCTCCTTTCTACTTCAGCATGGACTGTTTGTGTGGCTGAAGCCGAAGATAAACCAAGTCCCCTACCTAAAACTGCCTCTCTATGTGACCTCGGTCTACATACATATTATGTTGGTTCTATGTTTTCCTCAATTTTTCCTTAAGATCCCTGAAGATGTCTTAACTCTCTTGGATCTAGTATTTGGCCCTGGGGGCCTTACTTGCCCCAAACATGGCATCAACAAATGTCAATGCATCATAACCATACAAAGCAGAAAAAGGGGACATAACAATGGACATATGGAAAGTGGTGTTGTAGAAATGCTCCCCCAAGTGCATCCAATGTAACCATGCCTTATGTTTCCCTGTGACATAGTTCCACAAGTAGCCTTCCACCCACTTGTTCAATATCTCCCTTTGCCCATCGGTCTATGGATGGTAGCTCGTGCTCGGTGTGAGCTTTTTGCCCACCATTCGGATTAGCTCCTGCCAAAACCCTCCCATGAAGCAGTTGTCTCGGTCACTGACTATGGTCTTTGGAAGACCATGCACCCGGAAAATGTCTTTGAAGAACAACTCGGCCACCTGTGAAGTTGTATACCGAGATGAAATAGCAAATAAATGTGCATACTTTTTTAGCCTGTCAACCATGACGAAGATGAAATCTTCGCCCTGCGCCATGGGAAACCCTATGATGAAGTCCATCACTATGCTCTCTGACTTCTCCTCTGGAATGGGGAGTGGTTGCAACAACCTGGCTGGGTGGGTCAACTCCCCCTTGTTCCTCTGGCAAACTGCGCACTCCCGGACATGCCGTAGTACATCCTCCTTGAGGCCCTTCCAGGAGAACCTCTCCCTGATGGTCCTATAGGTATTGGTAAACCCTTGGTGTCCTGATAGTGGGGAGTCATGTGTAGCATGCAAGATCTTCTCCCACAACCAATATTTGGCTGTCAAAACGATATGGTATCAATAATAAATGATCTCATCCATCACCCGGTACCGGCCATCCATCACCTACCCATCCCACAACTCACATGAAAACCAGTCCTTCGAATACTCCACCAATAAATGTACCCTCCAATTTGTGTCTATATTCATCAAGGAAAGGGACACTGGCCTTCGAGACAAGGCATCGTCCACCACATTATTATTCTCTCTGACATACTCAATGTCAAAGTCGTAAGCTTGGATCTTACTGACACACTTTTGCTACCTCTCCTGCAACTGCTCCTGCTCAAGGAAATACTTGAGGTTGTTGTGATCGGTCTTAACCTTGAACTAGTTCCCCACCAAATAATGTTTGAATTTGACCAGTGAATGCATGATGGCAAGCATATCTTTTTCATATATGGGGTAATGCCTCTCATGAGGCAAAAGCTTCAGGCTCTCGAAAGCAATGGGGTGTCCATCCTGCATCAATACCGCCCCAAATCCTACTCCGGATGCATCGCACTCCAAGACAAATGGCTTGGTAAAATCAAGGATTGAAAGTACTTGGTAGTTACTCAACACATGTTTAAGGTGGTCAAAAGCCTCTTGTACTGTGGGGGTCCAAGTGAATGCTCCCTTATGGTTCAAATCCGTGAGGGGCGCAACTAGGTGAGAGAAGCCCTTCACGAACTTCTTGTAATAAGTGCAGATGCCCACAAATCCCCTCATCTTGGTGACATTATTGGGCTCTGGCCAATCTATGATGGCCCTGATCTTTTCCATGTGCACTTGCACACCATCTTCCCCTATAATGTGGCCAGGGTATAACATCTTTTTCAGCCCAAACTCACACTTGGAAATCTTGGCGTAAAACATATGCTCCTCCAAAATATGTAGCACTGCCTCCACTTATTGCAAATGCTCCTCCCGTGTTCGTCTATATATCAGAATATCATCAAAAAAGAATAGCATGAACTTCCATAGCTAGCCATGAAAAACGTGGTTCATACAGGACTCGAAGGTGGCTGGAGCATTGGTTAGCCTGAAGGGCATCAACAAAAACTCAAAGTCCCTATAATGGCACCTCAACGTTGTCTTGGGGACATCCTTGTCCCTCACTTGAATCTGGAGGTACCCTGATCTCAAAGCTATTTTAGAAAAGGACTTATCCCCCCTCAACTCGTGCATCATCTCATCTATCCGCGGAATGGGGTAGCGGTTCTTCATGGTCTTCTTGTTTAGGGCCCTATAATCGATACACATTCTCAGTGTACCATCCTTCTTCTTCACCAGGACAATAGATGAAGCAAAGGGACTCGAACTCGATCGAATGTGCCCCAAGGAAAAAATCCCGTGTATTGCCCTCTCGATCTCATCCTGATAGGCCTTGGGGTGCCTATACGGAGTTAATATCACGGCTTGAATATCAGGCTCCAACCCAATGGTGTGCTCAAATCCTCGGTCATGTGGTTGCCTTGTTGGAATGTCCCTAAAAACCATGGAGTATCAGTTGAGGATGACCTGTATATCTGGATGTGGGATTCTAGTTGTACCATTTTCCTCTGAATTACTCAAGTCAACTGCCCACTCTATGTCTCCACGTCTGAATTATGCCTCCATCCTATGTGTAAATATTGTATGAGGTGGGTATGAATGCATACCCCTAAGCATCATCGGTTTCTCGTTCTTGTCCAAGAACTCCATCTCCAACTTCTGCCAATCTGTAGTGACTCTACCAAGGGTGAAGAGCCATTAGACACCCAACACTATGTTGGTGTCTGGAATGTCGACCACAAAGAAATGATCTTTCACTGAGTAATTCCCCATGGTCACTGCCAAGGCTAGAACATAACGCATGCACTGCATGGTCCTAGCTCCCAATACTAGCACAAAGACATCAAACCCTTATGTTTAGATGCCCCTTCTCTGCACCATCTGATCGTCGATGAAGTTTTTTGTCGCTCCATTGTCCATAAGGACTGAGACACGTTGTCCCTGAACTATCCCCCTGATCCTCAGTGTGATATATTTGGATACCCCACACAATGATGCAAGGACCCCTCTAGTCGGTTCAAATGATGATCCTCCGGTTGCTGGTGGGGGTGGAGGTGGAGGCCCATCCTCCTGAGATGCTACGTTTTCTCCACCTCCCATCTCAAAGAGTGTCTCCTCTTCTCCCTCGTTGTCTGAGAAAACCTCGTTGTAGTGTGCCTTCCCTCTGGCACACTTGTGACCCAGTGCCCATGGCTCCTGTCATGTGAAGCAAAGCTTCTTCCTCCTCAAATATCTCCTAGTGTCATCATCTAAAGGTGTCCGGCCTTGGTTCCCTCTCGGGGGTGGAGCTGTTGCATACCTTCCTCTCTTCTGGAAGGCTGGTGTTACACAGCAATTTGTAACCGTCCCTGCAATCCCCGTCCCTCACATTGGAGGGCTCATTCCGTGACCTGTGAGCAGCAACATGACTTGAAAACACTTTCATGACATCCCTCTGAACAAGAGCTTTCATTGCCCTGAAGACATCTCCTTATGAAAAACACTAAAAATGGCCCTTTTTGCATTGGCGCGGGCAGCCAGTTCAGTACCCGCGCCAATGGGGAAAATCCTTCAAAGAGGTCGCGCCAATTGGCACTCTGTCCCAGAGTCGCACTCGCGCCAGCCATTTTAAGGAGTTTTTTTTTTAAATAAATGGCGGAAGTTTCGTCCTAACTGATCCAGGAACTGATATCTATCTTGATTCGGGAGGTTTGGCCGCGGATTTCCATAGAGAGGAAGTGGTTTTGCCACCTCTCATGGAACCTTCCTTGATGATACGGCCAATGCCATGATTATAGGGATCCCAACTCCCCTTCCTCCATCTATAAAAACTTGCCCATCTCCATTGCAAGCTAGTCTTAAAGTCTTCAAGTTCCCAAATTTCCAAGATCCTTATGCTGCAAGAGCCTCCATAATTCCCTTAAGGCCAATTTCAAGCAAGGAGACTATCGTCAAGAGCTGAAGAGAGAGGTTTTTCCCATCCTTGACAGGCTTTACGAGACGTGTTCTGCTGGCGACCCCCTCCGAAGGAGAATTCAGCGTCAGAACTATGGTTGTAATTTTCCTTTGATTGATTATTAATGAACGACTATTGGTTATGGTTCCACTCTTGTTGTTATGATGATGAGTTATGTCCTTTCTGACTGACATATAGTTGCATCTACTGGATTTTACGCTTGTTTTTGTTTAGTTTCTCGCATGTGCAGGTGTCCTATCACGGAGATCATGGGGATCGTGATCTGCCAGAGCTAAGGAACGGGAGCGCCACCTCTTCTACAAGCAACAGCGTTGGATTCCAGGTAAGCCTTCATCGCTAGTTGGTTTATTTGCAATTAGGAACCTGCACTATAGCGTGTGAATATTGTTGCTAGACCCGGTCTGGGCTAGTAGGGATCGCCTCTGTCCGCAGAGGGGATTTACCTCCACAACAAATTGGCGACTCCACTGGGGAATCAGCTTGTTGTTTTCTTTGTAAACTATAGACGGAGCCTGAAGTACAGCCAGATAGCCTTCGAAACGCTTTTGCTCTGCATTAGCGAAGTAGATCAACGCTGCTTCAGTAAATCTCCGGTTTAGTTTATGAACTGAACACTTGGAGCATTGTCTTGTCTTTTCGGTTGTTTCTCGACTCTGCTTGCTTGATCAGCTCTTTGGGCTGGCTCTTTCTGTGAATTTGGCTTTTGGATAGCTTGATCATCGATGGTCTGCTTGTTGGATTGCTCTTTTTTATTTTTGACTGGTAAACTCGACTGGCGCGCTTTTCATCTTGACAGTCGCGCCCATTGGCGCAGGTTGCTAGTGTATTACCCGCGCCAATTCTATTATGGCGCTATTTTCAGCCTTACAGTCGCGCCAATCCTGTAAGGTACTAGGGTTTACTTTGTTTTGAGCTTTCTGAGCTTGATCTGTGTCTGTCTCGCTTTGAGCCTAGATCACATGGTTCATTTGAGTCTTAGAGATTCTGCTTGAAGTGGTGAAGTCTGGTCTTGGTTGGGAGAAATTCTTTGTTTTTCCATTTTCAGGCGTTGGCACTTGTTGTCAATTAGCAACCCGCGCCAATTGGCCATTGGCACTAGTTGTCAATGTGCAAGTCGCGCCAGTTGGCGCTAGTTGTCAATGTACAAGTCGAGCCAATTTCAGGGTGTGTGAAAATTGAGACTTTTTCCCTAAATCCTTTACCAGTGTATCTTTTCCTTCCGGTCTTTTCACTGTATGAGCATAGATTACATTTCTCATTGTTTGGAATGTCTTCTTTCCATGATTGTTTGATGTAAAAGGGAATGAATGCCTTGTTTTGATCTCTTGCTTTGGAAGTCCTCTTTGTGTTTGACCTTATATGTCTTGTCGCCTTTTGAGGGATTTTGTGACAAAATGTTTGAAACAACGATTGCATTCTTAGTATTTGTTTACATATCTTTTTCATTTATCCTTCATTAAGGAGATTTGTGTTCTTTTAGTTTTCGTCTCATAGTTTGCTTTTCGTTAAAATGCATTTGATCACATTGCATTGAAAAGTATTTTTTGAGATCCATCATTGAAATTAGATTACATTGTTTAATGATTGAAAACTAGAAATCACTTTGATTGCATTCTCTTTTGTTAAAAGCATGCATTAAGTAGATTCTCATTTCATCGAAAAATGCATTGAGTGCATTCTTATCATTTCAAAAGAAAAGGGAAATTGTGCATAGATTACAATTGCATAGTTTTCGAAAAAGAGGATTTTGCATAGATTACATTGCATTATTCGCATCGTTGAATGTTTGAAATTACTTTTGGATAGTGAAAGTCATCTTGTTTGGAAAGTTTCGTTTTCAGTGTTGTTGTTTGTTGCATCATTGTTTGAAGCTCTTCCCTTAACTAGATAACATTCATCGAATTGAAAAGTTTTCTTTTCTCATATAGCTGCATATAGGAGATTGTCATATGACACTTGGTAGGGCCTTGAAACCGAAACGTAATTGAAGATAAACATTAAAATTTACTCAATTTACACTAAGGCAGCATTGGACTCTAACGAAACACATTTAGAGGTCTAGGTTAGAGACGTGTTCCGGCGTCGTTAAACCTAGTAGCTGTCGTTCGCCTCTTGGCTTTAGACAGCAGTAGTACGGACTTGTGCTCCACGTACCGTCGCGTATATAAAGGGATACCCCACTAGGTTTTTATCCTTTATCCATAGGAAGCCGAGTCTACCGCCCTATACCCGTGATACACTGGACACAGCATTCGGGGAGATTTTCTGCACGTACGTTAAGTCCTTGGTTGATTTCTCTTTCATTTTGAAACCAAGGTGTATATTGCAGTTCACGGTTATTTGGTACACCCTTTGCCTAGTATTCCTGAGTAGTCATTTGATCTTTTCTGACTCTTTAAATTTGAAAATATCACCAAGCGCTTGTCCTTTCACGCTTGTTTCAAAACTGAAAGAGATAGAGTCACCTTTTGCCTGTTTCTCGACTCTTAAAATATGAAACAGCAGAGTTTTGTTTCAATGTTTTAAAAATTAACTGCCCACAAAATATTCTTGCCATCAAGTTAGTTTCCTTAGGGTGTTGTTCTGAAGATCGTTTCTGATGGCAACTTTTCCGGAGTTCACCAACCAAGGAATCCCCTCCGATGAGAATCCTGGTCATTTTCCTCCTTTTGGGAATGTTGGTGCTCCTTACATGGCAACGTTTTCCCTTCCTGGGTTAACTGTTGGGTTGCCTCTTTAGTTATTTTCAACCTCTGTGGTCCTGAATGCCCCGGCTACTGTTCAACCGTCTCCTCCGCCTGAACAATGTCATGTTGATTCTAAGGTGGACCTCTCCCCTTCTTTGCCTGTTTTTGTGTCCTCCTCTTCTACTTCGCCTAGTGAAAGTCTAGATTCGAGTAACTAGGTGGCTAAGAAGAAGAAGAATAAGACAAAGAAGAAGAAGTTCGATAAAGGAGAGGCTAGCTCTGCGGCTATTGCGCCTAAGAAGCCATCTCTTGATAAACCTCCCAACCCTCCACGGAAAGTCAAGTTCCCCTGCATGTTGTGCATAGGGAACCATCTTCTTCGAGATTGCCCTAGCATTCCCAAGGTGCTTGAAGTATGGTCCAACGGTCGCCCGCCGTTGCCTTTGGATTCTGGGAGTCAGGTTGGGGGCACGTCTTCAACTGGTGTTGGTAAGGCTCCTAAGAAGCAGGGTAAGATTACCAATCCCTGTAAGTTGTGTGAAGGGCACCATGCCATTCACCTTTGTCCTTATATGGATGAAGCCAAGAGAGTGTTGAACAACTCAATTGTTTCTACACCATGCCTTTCGGCTGGTTACAAGCAGCTGTCTTTGAGTCCTCCACCAGCTTATCCTATGATTGTTCAAGAGTCATCCTTGGTCGATCCCGCTCCCCCAGAAATTCAAATTTAGGAATCCGTTCCCGACCAACCATTGGTCGTGGGATCGGTTGAGCTGGCCCCGTCTACGGTACACCAGGTCTTTTCCATTGAGAGTGGACCTCACATCCCTCAGGTTCTTCTGGTTTCTTCAGATTCTTCGAACTTGGAGAAAGATTCTCCTGTCCCTATATCTCATGAAGTTGCTCCTCTGCCTCCCATGATGGAGGTCCCGGAGGATATCCCTCCCACCTTCGAGATGGAGGTCGTGGAGGATGCTTCTTCTTCTGTAACACCAGGGGAAGACCATCTCGGTTCAATGGTAACCCCTCCGAGTAGTTTCTTCGCTTCCTTTGATTGGAATCGATTTGCAGGATACCGCCTTCCATCTTATGTGCCTTTCGAGATCACAGTACAGGCTTTTGGTTTGGTCGTACCGAGCACCATTATAGACGAAGGCGCATCTGTTAGTGTTCTATCCTCAACTACTTGGCAAGCTTTCGGTTCGCCGCTGCTTGCGCCTGTTACACAGAATCTGTTGGCATTTAACAGAAGAACGAGTCAACCCTTAGGGATCCTTCCAAGGTTACCTGTTACTTTGGGAGGTAAAACCGTCCATATGGATGTGATGGTTGTTCCAGGCCCCTTGGATTTCAATCTGCTCTTGGGGCGCGATTACACTTATGCCATGGGAGCGCTTGCCTCCTCCCTTTTTCGTGTGGTTTGTTTTCCACATGAAGGACGGATCGTGACCATTGACCAACTTTCGTTCTTTGGTCCTGATGTGGCAGCTGGCCCGCCATCATCCCTTCCTGGTTTTTATCCACCCGTTGTATCTGCCCCACCGCAGGTCAACTATGTGGCTACCTACCTTGTGCCTGTACTCAGTGATAGTGCCGTGGTGCATCAGGTGCTGGGGGCATTAGGTCCTGACTTCCAGGATGTTTTCCTTCCATCGGGAGTAGAACCTTTGGAAGCGATGACTTCTTGTTCATTATGATGAGGTTGTTCAGAGCAGAGTTCCTTGTCTTGTGTCGAGCTCCTTAAAAAATGAAACAAGGTTGTCGGAGTAGAGTTCTTTGTCTTATGCCAAGCTCCTTAAACCATGAAACAAGGTGTCCTGAGGTGTCAACCTCGTTAAAAAAATGAAACACGTTCCCGTTCAATTCGAGTCTTTGATGAGATCTCGTAAAATCCCAGTCGAGTCTTTCTCTTGGTCTCGTAATTTGAACCTTCACTCCATCTGCCTTTCATATGGATTGAAGCTTAGGGGGCATGTATCTCGAATTGAGTCACCATCCTGGGGGCATGCTTACTTTTTCAAGCATAGTTTGTTTCCGTTTCAAGCTTGTGTAAAAATGAAACCAGTTTCAAGCATAGTTTATCTTTGTTTCAAGCTTGTGTAAAAATGAAACCAACTTCAAGCAGAGTTTTTTTTTTTTTTTTGATTTCAAGCTTGTGTAAAAATGAAACCATTCCCACTTTACCTCTTGTGATTGCCATTTTATCAGCCTGTTTTGCCAGATGAGCCTTGGTTTTCTCACTCCATCGTCACTATCTGCTTGGCCGATCATATGCCTTCACTTGGTTGTTTTACCCATTCCTGAGGAACTGCTGCAATGAGTGGTCTTTGTTAGCCAGCCTCCTGAATTTTATCATGTCCTGAGTAGTTCCACCATTACCGGAACCAGTTGCTACCCTTTATACCACTCGTTCCTCCAGGAGGAGTCACCTTTCAGCTCTTTTCTGACTCTCTAAACATGAAAAGATTGCTAAGTCGCTTGTCGTTTTGATCTCGTTAAAGTGGCCACGAAACGACATCTACCCAGTATACGTTTACCCCTTTTTCGGGCTGGGATAGATTACTTACGAAAATGGAATACCCTAGCCTATCGCGACTAGGAGGTTTTCTCAGATATTGTTTTCTACCTTTTCGGATCTGAGGAACTATTTACGAAAAGGGACCACTGGAGTTTACTTTTCAGCTGTCTTTTCAAACTCTCTAAACATGAAAATACGTCGATTTCTTCCCTTGTCAGACTCGTTAAACCTAAATGACATCGGAAATTGTCAATCATGACGTTATTCGAGTTTCTCCTTCCTAGGGCTCGTTAAATGTACTAGGATGGATTCGTCCGAAGGATGGATTTATATGACAAGCATATGGTATCCTCTTCAAGCTTGTGTAAAAATAAAGAGGTACTCGCCGGAATGGTGGGGAAAAATGGAACCAACATCATTGTTGTGTCGGCAGTATGTCGCTCTTGAACATGGCACCTGTCTGCGTTCGTGTCAGGTTGGGGACATCTCATCTCGTTTTCTCACTTGCCTCCGTGGGTTTGGGTAATCCCTTTTGACCTCTCATATGTTCTTTGCCTCGTTGCCATAACCTCTAATCTGTTGATGTAAAATGCTGCCAAATCCACTGTCGTGCTGTTTATATGTTCAAGAGAAGTTGACCTCTGCAAATATCAACCTCCCTCTGATTCTCATATGATTGTGATTCACAAAACATTATGTTCCTCTGTCTCGTGTCGATGATGTGGGAAACACTATGGCCCACCTTCGATCAAGGTCACTTCCTATCGACTTCAGCTCATTATCTAGGAAGCTGATCAAGAGACTCCCTTCTGGTACCTTGGAGCCTGCATGCCTCAATGGCAGGTTCTTCACATTCGATGTGAGGTTTTCATTATTGGCCTCCGATCGAGTGATTCTACGGGTGTTCGATGCCAGCTCATTGATTCACATGCCATAGATTTTACCTATAGTACCTTGAGGACCATTGGCATTAATGGTGGTACCTCTCGCGTCTGTTAACAGCTTGCATCATTGGCTGGTAATCAGACGATGTTCTTGCATGTTCGACTTCAGCTCACATATTCACATGCTTGAACTTGTACTGTGTTTGGGTCGAGATGGAGCGCAAGACCCTGGATTGTGTCTGTTGTAATCCAGGCTGCGAGTTTGTGGATTATTATGATTATTTACATGACTCACTGATTGGATGGTTGCGACCATACCTGAGTCTATTTTTTCGATCCTCACTGGATGGCTGCGTCCATGCCTTGGATCTGGATAGTTGTATACTCTGTTATGGATGGCTGCGCCCATGCCACGCATATATATCATGTATTTGAGACATCAGTTGTACTTCTTCACGCAGGTTTTCCGACGGCGGAGTTTTCGGTCGAACACGTTCTCGTAAAGCATTTCACCCCTCTCTCTCGTTCGGGCCTCATACTTTAGGGGGCATCTGTTACACAGCAATTTGTCACCGTCCCTGCAATCCCCGTCCCACACATTGGAGGGCTCATTCCGTGACCTGTGAGCAACAACATGACTTGAAAACACTTTCATGACATCCCTCTGAACAAGAGCTTTCATTGCCCTGAAGACATCTCCTTGTGAAAAACCCTAAAAATGGCCCTTTTTGCATTGGCACGGGCAGCCAGTTCAGTACCCACGCCAATGGGGAAAATCCTTCAAAGAGGTCGCGCCAATTGGCGCTCTGTCCCAGATTCGCACTCGCGCCAGCCATTTTAAGGAGTGTTTTTTAAAAATAAATGGCGGAAGTTTCGTCCTAACTGATCCAGGAACTAATATCTATCTTGAGTTGAGAGGTTTGGCCGCGGATTTCCATAGAGAGGAAGTGGTTTTGCCACCTCTCATGGAACCTTCCTTGATGATAAGGCCAATCCCATTATTATAGGGATCCCAACTCCCCTTCCTCCATCTATAAAAGCTTGCCCATATCCATTGCAAGCTAGTCTTAAAGTCTTCAAGTTCCCAAATTTCCAAGAGCCTTATGCTGCAAGAGCCTCCATAATTCCCTTAAGGCCAATTTCAAGCAAGGAGACTATCGTCAAGAGCTGAAGAGAGAGGTTTGTCCCATCCTTGACAGGCTTTTCGAGACGTGTTCTGCTAGCGACCCCCTCCGAAGGAGAATTCAGCGTCAGAACTATGGTTGTAATTTTCCTTTGATTGATTATTAATGAATGAATATTGGTTATGGTTCCACTCTTGTTGTTATGATGATGAGTTATGTCCTTTCTGACTGACATATAGTTGCATCTACTGGATTTTACGCTTGCGTTTGTTTTGTTTCTCGCATGTGCAGGTGTCCTATCACGGAGATCGTGGGGATCGTGATCTGCCAAAGCTAAGGAACGGAAGCGCCACCTCTTCTACAAGCAACAGCGTTGGATTCCAGGTAAGCCTTCATCGCTAGTTGGTTTATTTGCAATTAGGAACCTGCACTATAGCGTGTGACGATTGTTGCTAGACCCGGTCTGGGCTAGTAGGGATCGCCTCTATCCGCAGAGGGGATTTACCTCCACAACAACTGGTTGTTGGGCATAGAGGCCCTAGCCCTTGGCAATGCATCCTGAAGGTCCCTTGTCCTCCCAAATGCGTTGATCCAGGTGGATATTGGTGGCCACCCACCTATTCCACTTGGCCCCCCACCATTGTCTCTTTCAGTTTTTCAGTTTTGGCATAACTTACTATTTTTAGCAGTTTTTCGGGTCCTGAACTTCCGGAGCCGTTTTGAGGCCCTAAACGACGTTTTTTGGGTATGAAATTTGTCACAAAAGTTGTAGTCCTCGGATAGAGCTTTCTAATGATGTATCATGTGCGTCAAACGGAGATAGTATGCCAAAGTTACGTCCCTGGGAAGTTGAAACACCAATTTACCCAAACGGGGCCCATAGTTTTGGCGCTTCATCTCCTAGGGTTGGGTTTTTGGGATGTTGAGGGTTCTCCATTGTTTCTCAATAATAAATAGGCCCTCGAGCCTCATTGTAACTCAGTTCAGAGCCGGTAGCCGCCATCTCTTCTCGGAGAGATAGCTACCGATTTCACTTTAGTTTTATTTCCAATACGTATGTAAGCAAATTTAGGTTCTTTGATATTAATGAAATGAAGTGTTATTTTACCCATTGCATCTCTTGTATTTGGTTATGTGTTTGTTGCATTTAGTTCTGTAAATCCGGATCGATGTGGTATCAGAGCGGTCTGCTTTTTCTCGATCCTTCTTTGCATGTCCCCGACGAGGTCGGGGTATAAGGAGCTAGGGCTTGATCTGGTGGAACCTTTGCAAGATCAGCCTCGCAAACCTCGACGGACGCCCATGGGGGACGAAAAGAAAGATGAGGGAGCAGGAGATCCTATCAAAATATTGCTCGAGGAGGCCCTCGAAAAACAAAGGAACGCGATGATGGATAACTTTGTTCAGATCCTTCAACGGCTGCCCACTGGCGGCGCATCTACATCCAGTAGCCACTCTGGAGTTGTGACTCCCTTTAAGGTACAAGTAAATTTTGACATTCCCATATTTGAGGGTCAAATAGACGCAGATGCCGTACATAGATGGTTGAATCTATTAGAAGGATATTTCTCTATTCATGACTTTTCAGACCGGGAGAAGATTATTTTTGCACTCCTCAAAGCTACCCCCCATGTTAAAGACTGGTGGGAAACCTACTGTGAGAACAAGGACCAGACAGAACCCTCTCTGTTCTCGGCCGTACCAACTTGGAATTCTTTCCGAGACGCCGTCAAGGAACAGTACTATCCGGTGGGGAGCTATGAGGACAAGTACATACAATGGACCACGCTGCGACAACAAAGGGATCAAGATGTGCATGAGCTGACGAATCTGTTCCATACCCTGCGCACAAAGTTGGGTATCAAGGATTCAGAGAAACATTTGGTGCTAAAGTATCGCAGCTGTCTGCACAGATACATTCAGGAGGAAATGGAGTTCCTCGACATCTCCTCGCTTGGTACGGCATACCGGTATGCTGCCAAGATTGAGCAGGAATTCAAACAGAAGAAGCGAGACTTTGGATCTGTGAATCAAAAGCAAGGAAAAGGTGCTTCCAAACCGCAGAACAAAGGACAGAGCATGGCGGCTAAAGACAACCCGTCGAAGCCACAAGAAAAGAACAACACCGTAAAGCCAAAGAAGGACACGGGAAAGTGGTGTGAGTTCCATAAGAGCTCCACTCACAACACAAGTGAGTGTCGGGCCAAGCAGTCGCTAGTGGCCGAGATGAGGGCTTCTGAGTCAGATGCATGCTCCGACTCCGAATCAGAACCTGAAAAGGGGAATGAAAAAGGGGAACAGATTATTGATGCGGAGCCCAACGCCACTGTTTCCACTACAAAGGTCCAGAAGGAGGAACCGGAAGATCCAGAGGAGGAGGAACGTCTCTTCCACTCCCAGATGTGGGTAAAGGGCTCCCCTGTACAGTTCATTGTCGACAATGGGAGCCAAAAAAACCTCATTTCAGCAGACGCCGTGAAGCGGTTGGGCTTGCCGACCACAGCTCACCCACATCCATACACCATCGGGTGGCTTCACCAAGGACGAGATCTCCGCGTCAGCTGGCAGTGTCGCCTTCCCTATAGCATCAAGCCCTTCACGGATGAGGTATTATGTGACGTTGCTCTTATTGATGTTTCTGATGTATTATTAGGACAACCATACTTGTGGAAGCGTCATGCTGTGTATGAGTCTCGACCTCGTGCTGTTATTATTACTTTGGGAAATAAGTTGTACAGGATACCAGAGGTACCACCTCCTACGACTATCTCTTTGGTAACTGCAAAACAATGCAGTAAGCTCATTTCCCAAACCAGGAAATTCGTTTTCCTGATGATCCGCCCCCAGGGCAAGAAGAAGACTGTGGCCACGACCTCCAGACAGGGCCCCTCTGCACGACAGCAACAAATGGATAAGGTCGTGGAGGAGTACGGGGACATCTTCACCTCACCCACAGGGGTTCCTCTGCACTGCCAGGTCAAGCACCCGATTGATCTGACCCCAGGTGCGCCGCTACCCAACGGACCGATCTATCGACGCTCTGTTCTGGAAAATGATGAAATCAAGAGGCAGATTCAGGAGCTGTTGCAGAAAGGTCACATCAGACCAAGTTCATCGCCCTGTGGGAGCCCGATCGTGTTGGTACAGAAGAAGGATGGGACGTGGAGACTCTGTATTGACTATCGGGCGCTGAACAAGATCACTGTCAGGAATAGGTACCCAATCCCACGGATTGATGACCTTTTGGACCAACTCAAAGGTGCAAAATATTTCAGCAAGATCGACCTGAAGTCTGGGTATCACCAGGTACCAATTGAACCCTCCGATGTGTGGAAGACTGCCTTCAAAGCCAAGGAAGGCCTTTTCGAATGGCTGGTCATGCCTTTCGGATTGACGAATGCTCCCGCCACCTTCATGAGGATGATGGATGACATCTTGCGGCCATTCACCAACTCATTTGTAGTGGTGTACTTGGATGACATTATGATCTTCAGCCAGACTTGGGAAGAGCACCTTCACCACATCCGACAAGTCCTCCAAACACTGCGGCAACACAAGTTGTGTGCCAATTTGGAGAAGTGCACTTTTGGCATGACCCAGGTTCAATATCTGGGATACATTATTGATGAAAGGGGGGTGCATGTGGATCCGGCCAAGATCCAAGTCATTCGGGATTGGCCAGCCCCAACCACTATAACAGAGCTTCGCAGCTTTCTGGGTCTTGCTAATTTCTACCATAGATTCGTGTTGGGATTCTCTCATATCACTTGGCCCTTGAGTCAAGTCACCAAGGGAGGAGCGAGAGCAAAATTATTTTGGTCGGAACCTCAACAGAAGGCATTCACAGAATTGAAAAATCGCCTCTGTTCTGCCCCAGTGCTCACATTACCAGACTTGCAATAGCCATTTGAGATCGAGACAAATGCCTCTGACTATGCTATTGGGGCGGTTCTTACTCAACAGGGACATCCAGTGGCATATCACAGTGAGACATTGTCTGACACAGTTCGCAAGTATCCCACTTATGACAAAGAAATGTATTCCATTGTGCAAGCTTGTCGACAATGGAAGCATTACATTTTGGGGAAGGAAACAATCATCCACACGGACCACCGGCCCCTGCAGTTCATCCAGACACAAGGGAAGTTGCAGAATGATCGCCATCAGAAGTGGTCCACATATCTGCAACAGTTTCATTTGAACATCAAGTACAAGAAGGGTAGCACCAATAATGTTGCAGACTGCCTCAGCCGACCACCGATCTTGGTGCTCACCACCGTGCTCAACTCTTGTGGGCACGAGACTTCTGATTGGCCGCTTCTCTATGAGAGTGACCCAGAATTCAGCCACCCTTACAAGGCACTCTTGGGGGGCACGCAAGTCCCAAATTTTCACCTCCAAGATGCACTTTTATGTCACTCCGGGACACCTTTGTGTTCCTTCAAGCGACCGTGCCAAGATGATATGAGAAGCACACTACAGTCGATTCACTGGGCATTTTGGGGTCGAGAAAATAGTAGCAATACTACATAAGTATTTCTATTGGCCGAACCTTCGAAAGGATGTCGAAAAGCACATCAGATCCTGCACTGCTTGTGCCATTGCCAAACCAACCATCAAGAAGCAAGGCTTATATACTCCACTACCTACCCCTAGTCGACCGTGGGAATCCATCTCCATGAATTACATGTCAGGCCTGCCCTCTACTAAGAATGGAAATGACTGTGTTTTTGTGGTCGTTGACAGATTCTCGAAGATGGCCATTATGGCGGCCTGTAAGAAGAATATCACAGCAAAAGCTACTGCTAAACTCTTCTTTGAACGAGTATGGATGCACTTTGGGATCCCACAGTCTATCATATCAGATCGGGATAGTAGGTGTTCCTCGCTGACATTTTGTCCAAATTTCTCCGGATGATGATGGACACAAAGCTCACCAAGTCTCACGCGCCTTTCCATCCCCAAACACATGACAGAGAGCCACAATGTAATGATTTTGTATACATTCTCAAGGCATGTACAATTCAAAGCATCCACGCACATGGGATGAGAGCCTCCCTTATGTACAACATAGTTATAATCGGGCTCTCCACAGTTCAATGGGCCATAGCCCCTTTCAGGTGGGCTTGGGATTCCAGCCACTATGTCCCATTGACGTAGCCATGCCATTTGCAGCTACTCAGGCCAATTCAGCTCATGTCCAGTCTGAAGTTGAAAAAGAAAGTAGCTTCATCGAGTGCATTCAACACATCCGCCAATAGGTTCATGATATATTAGACAGAGCCACGCAAAAAAGGCGCGCCAAGGATCAACACCGGTGCTCACACAACTTCAGGGCGACAAGCATGGCTACATTTGCGTAGCGCGGGGAGCGCCCACCGGACCTCACCGCAAGCTTCGCCCCGCTCCGATACGGGGCCCGCTCCGATACGGGCCGTACACCATCACCAAGGTTGTAGGGAACAATGCCTTCGAGCTCAGTATTCCACCATTCCTTGGTCTGCACCCAGTCTTCAATGTGGATCACCTTCGTCCTTACTTCCCACCTCTACTGGACACCTCGGACGTTGCAGAACAACTCACACCAACAAAGTTAAACCCAAATTGTATGGAACAGGCCACCACATATTGTATCATGGACATGCAAATCAAGAACACTCGCTAAAAAAAGATACAACTATATCGGGTTGTCAAAGCTGACCAACTCCTACACTAAGGAAAGTGGTTCACCAGAGACCAAGTTCAGCAGAAATTTCCTCATCTCATGGAGGAACTTAACACAATGGGGACCATTTCTTCCTAAGGGGGGAGGAATGATCCGTGTGGAGGCTGGTGGCCACCCACTCTATTCCACTTGGCTCCCCCACCATCGTCTCTTCGCCTTTTTCGCTTTGGGACAACTTACTATTTTTAGCAGTTTTTCGGGTCCCGAACTTCCAGAGCCGTTTTGAGGCCCTAAACGACGTTTTTTGGGCATCGTTTAACCAGCGAATTT
The DNA here is from genome assembly GCA_034641835.2 of Pinus albicaulis. Lineage (NCBI taxonomy): Eukaryota > Viridiplantae > Streptophyta > Pinopsida > Pinales > Pinaceae > Pinus > Pinus albicaulis. The sequence continues at coordinate 689,916,393 of CM076576.1, read as the reverse complement.
CATAGAATGAAATTCGCCCTGAAAGTTGTGGTCCTCAGACAGAGCTTTCTAATGATGTATTGCAAGGCCAAACGGAGATGTAGTATGCCAAAGTTACGTCCCCTGGGAAGTTGAAACACCAATTTACCCAACGAAGCCCATAGTTTTGGCGCTTCATCTCCTAGGGTTAGGTTTTTGGGATGTTGAGGGTTCTCCATTGTTTCTCAATAATAAATAGGCCCTCGAGCCTCATTGTAACTCAGTTCAGAGGCCGGTAGCCACCACATCTCTTCTCAGAGATAGCTACTAGTGCCCTAGCTAGTTTTATTTCCAATCTGTCTGTAAGCAAATTTCAGTTCTTTGATATTAATGAAATGAAGTGTTATTTCTGCTGCATCTCTGTATTTATGGTTATGTGTTTATTATGTTGCGTTCCTGCATAAATCCGGATCATGCGTCCTGGAGCATAGTGGGTCGAGTTGACCACACCAGCCCGCGCAATGGCTCTGCCAACCCATCTATGAACATAAAAATCCTCCTAGGCTCTGATAGATCCGGAACCATCACTGACAGCCTTAAGAACTCAGAAATATACGTCTTCGAGCTCCCTGTTTGCTTGAGTTTGGTCAGTTATCCAAAGTCATCATCGGGATATTTCCTGTCAAATCCCTCTAGCACTATCCTTGTGAAGTCATCATACTTTATCACACTAGTGTGACCCAGTGTAGAAAACCCATGAAACCACCAATCATGGGCTTCTTTCTCTAGGTGAAGCGTAGCCACCTTGATGTCCTCTACCTCTGTCATCTAATTGAGATGGAAATAGATGTCTAGCTTCCCCACCCATTCCTTAGCTGAGCTCTTTGAGGACCGATCAAAGGTTGGAAGGAATAGCCTTCCCATGGTATGCTGCAAATCATTCCCCTACGGGTACCCTCCTCCTCTGGCCTATCCTTTTGATTTGTTGTTGTTTTTCAGCTAGAAAAAATCATTGAAGGTAATAGCCCTTCCAAATTATTTCCCATAGGATTGGTACTCCACGAAGAAATCCCAATAGTGAATCTCCTCTAGCTCCTGTTGTCCTCCTATCCCTGAAGCTAGGAACATGGGAATGGTGGAACGTGGTGGATTTTAAAGTACGGTCGGCAAGGTAGTGTGAGGGCCTGCTTAGTGCCAGACCCTTCTTCGATCTAGAATTCCCCTTGAATTCCCTTACCCTTACTTCCATTGCTGATTTTTTTCCCCATCTCCTCAATCCTCTTCGAGAGGTCTTGTGCATATTCCTCCCATCATTCGTGTGTGCCATCTCTCTCTCTTAAACCTCTGGAACATTATCAACCTAATCTGGGGTGATTTCAAGCCTTATTTCTCTGCTCCTATATCTCTACCTCTAGTAATTCATGTTATGTCTGCTTTCTAGTGTCATAGAATGTGTGTTCCACAAGTTGAGCCAAGTCTATGAGCTTTGATACCAATGTAATATCCCAAATTGGGAACAAACAGTAATATAAAGCACAATAGACTAAAAAATACAGCAACAGAAATTACACCATTAAAACACAAAAACTAGAACCAAAGTCACTGCTGAGCCATTTTATTAATATATTGGGAAAGAATAAAAATGACGTGCTAGAAAGCTTACACCTGGGCCTGCTCAAGGCAGGCTGAAGAACAACTCAAACCCAAGCAAAAACTTTCACTGAAAGTGCGTCTGCGTGGCTCAGTCTCTACGTTGCCTAGCCCAGAAATCTCGTTGTTGTCTGATTTCGGACTGCTAGTTAGGCTACTTCCCTTTCTCATAAAATTTCGAGAATTTAACATCGGACTCTCCTCAACTAACCCAAAAAAACCCGCAAAGGGTTTGCTGAAAGCTCAACCCCATAAATTAGCCCCTTTCGGCTTGGCTCACTGAACTACTGGGGAAATTGAACCATTGGAGGAATCTACTGGAAAATGCCTCCAAAATACTACAAAATACCTGGTAGGAGGTAGCTATCCTCCCCTCCAAATATCCTATTGAAACTCCTCTTCTCTCCACACTTCTGACACCAACACCCAACTTTGTTGTGTAGTTATTTATGCCTCTACGCAGTCCTAAAGGACCATGCTATCTCCTAAAGATGTTGATGGATAATTCTCCCAAAAAATGTAGAACTCCTCTCCTGAGTGGGCACTCAAATTTCCCTGAGGCAGAGGTTGAGATCTTCGCTTGAATATCTCGTGAGATAAACAACATTGCAAACTTGGCTCTTCGGCTCAAGCATGCTTAGCCAAATTGATAAGAAGAAATGAGCTGAATGAATGACGAATGAGGACTTCCTTCTTCCTTTTGTCCATCGATGCTCAACCCATTCCTTTGGCCCCACCTTGGCCAACACTGCCTCTCCTTGAGCCAACCATGTGCTTCCTTCCTCCAGCCACTCACACGCTGCCTACTTTGTGCCCCCTCGACGCTACCACCTAAGGCCAACTCGACCCCACCACTATAGCTGCAATTTTAACTTAGTGACTTTAGGAAAAGGATTCATTTTTGCTAAAAGTTATTTGTGGGTCCCTTGCCAACCTAATTTCTGCTCAACTTTAGGAAATTTAATAATTTATCAAAATTAATATTCCAATTAGTTGAACTACTAATTTGGAATATTACATCGTGAGCCATCCCAATAGAATCATGAATCATCCTTCCATGAAGGAAATCAAATTTTTCATAAGGTAGAGTAGAAGAGAGATCACTTTTCAATTTTTTAGATAATACCTTAGCAATGACCTTGTAAATGAGATTGCATAGTGAAATTAGTCAATAATCATTACAAGAAAGTGGACTGAACATTTGGGAATAAGCGTTATGAGCATAGAATTAATCGCCCCGAACATCTTCTGTGTAATTATGGCCTCCTCCACTACATGTAGGATATCATTCCTAATCAGGTCAAAAAATACAAGATAAATTTCTACAATCCATTAATCTAGACCTATACCCTTGTCCTTGGCAAATGTTTTGAGAACATATTTAATCTCTTCCAAAATGACAAGTCCACCCAACCTAGAAAATTCTTCCTCCAAAAAAACCAGAGGGAAGTCTTAGATAACCTAAAGTTGTGCATAGAATCCAACATTCATGTACCAGTGAATGGAAAGACTCCTCATTGAGCCATGAGTGGTTATATTTAAAAGGAGTCTTATAAGTGGACACATTGAAGTCTAGCTGGAGAATTATGGGGAAGTGATCAAATATGAGCTCCAAGCATATCCAAGAATGGTATTTACCCAATTTAGACACCAAGTTATCAGCAAGAAGAAACTATTCTAGACACTTGGCTACCCTACCGGCCCCTAATATTCCATTCCTCACAGTTGCGCCGAGAGGAATAGGATGAGTATCAATTATATTAAAGTCAAGAATTATTTGAGAGATAATCAAAGCAAATGGGTCAGATTGGGAATTTTCACCCCACACTTCACTAGACAAGGTTGTAAAATTTAAGTCTCCATCAAGAATGAGGGAGTATTCCCAGAGTAAACCACTGTGAGCAAGTAGATTCCAATAACATTCTCTATCCTAATAAGGCCCATAGCAATTTACTAGAATAATAGGTATATACAATCCCTTGAGATGACATTCCATAATAATACTAGCCAAGGATGAATAAGGCCTAAGGGTAGCATCATAATGGTTCTAAAGAATAGAAATACCCCCAGAGCATCCCACTGCATCAACAATGCAAATAAAACAGTCATGACAGATTTGTAGAAGGAGCTCCCTAGTTGTTTCGCCTGAAACCATAGTTTCTTGTAACAATATAATTGAAGGCTGGTGAATCGTTACCAACCTATGAAGTGCTTGAATTTTAGGAGGACACTCCACTCCCATGATAATCAAAGACATGAGAATCATGAGGATCCCTTATTAGAGGTCATTGATGGTGTAAGGACCCTAGAGGGGTCTGAGACATTCAATATCACTTTAAAAAGACCACCCTGGATGGCACTGTCACAGGCAAGCTCTTTTTTATTAATTTTTTTTCTTGATAGTTACATTTTGGAATGAGGGGTAGGGTTCATCATGGAGAGGAGAAATGGATTGCATAGAGGGAAAAGTAGGAATGGAAACAAGGTTTAAGGAGGACTAGTAAGAGAAATACAAAGAAATAGAATCCAACATCTTAGAGGCCCCCACATTAGGTTCATAACGTTGAGGAGAGATGTTCAAAGGTTGACGCTCGACCTTTAGGATAGAGTTTCTTCTAGATGAAAGTATGATCATTTATAAATCCAATCATAAATATCAAAGACCGAGAAATACCAAAGGAATGAAGGATGGGGTTAATGCATAATTGCGGATCAGTGAATATGTGAATGATGGGACCCATCAATAGGTATATTTTGAAGTTCACCGTGCTATCCTCCAGTCCTTAAAACTCTTATTTTCTCACATTATTCACATTTTTATCTATAATATGCTTAGTAAGAACACTAAAGGGTGTTTGTCATATTGTATGGCCTAATGTGATTAATATGCAGGAAAAAGAAGCATTTTTAGAGGTGTTTACTATTCAGGGGTTTGATGGAGACAACCAGAGAGAATATAGGAGGCTTTTCCACCTCATTAACTCTCCAACTCGACTTGAGATCATGAGAGCCTCACCAATAGATTGAATTCACTAGCAACAAATGGACTCCAAGTACATGTGAAGATCAAAGAGAACCAGATCCACAAATCTCAAGATTTTGGAGGGAAACACTCCTCTTTTCAAGGGAGTTTCCATCATCCACTTTTTGTATAAATAAACCAGCCAAGAAGCTCATTAGGATTTGAATATTTGTTGCAGCTAGAAGTAGCTACTGAGAGCCTAGTGCTTGACATTGTTATTCTCATTTTTTTCATAATATGTATGTGACTCTTATTTTTTTCCAATGGAAAGTTCACTACTATTCTGCATCCAAGTTAGTTTTGGAGGTTTGAAACCCTTGGGTTTGGGCTGAACCTAGAGGCTTTAGTGTCTATCTTGTATTTATTCCTTATTCCTGCTCAATTTATTGCAATGATTTTCTTGTTTTAGTATATGTTATATTACAAAATTTGTAGTTGCAGGTTTCCCTATCACCTCTCTTTTGGGAAGAATGATTGGGAGATCTACAATAGCAACCCAAAAATATTTTTTTATGATTTCTTGGAAATTGTTAAGTATTTTATTGCAATCATTTTACATGTTTAGTTTATGTAACATATAAGTTAGTAAAATTGGTTTGGAAATTGTAATTTTTTTGTAGGTTAGAGTATATTTAAATAAAATTAAACTCGTCGTTTCCATGTTAATTTATTATGTTCTAATAGTGGTCACTTGATGCATGTGTTTGATTGGTTTGAAGGGATTGTTTTGATCTTTAGGGGTGGGCACACCTTTCTAAATCCACCTAGAAAACTCCATATCCCTTACAAACATCTCACATTGCTTCCAAACTCTCCCACCAATACCACTCTGCTAAGATAGATGGAGGACACCGTTGGAACCAAACTTTGGTGCAAGATAGGACTTTGAGAGGTACTAGGCTTGGCCAAGGGGCTCCCACACCCTTCACTCACCTTCTTCTACCTTCATCCACATTATTCTACCTACAATACACCATTCTTGTCCTAAAAAATCTCTCATATCCCCGTCCTATAGCCAAACAGGGCCTCATATAGCACTTCCTGTAGTAGACTTGTAGCATTGTTTTCTTCAACCAAATTTGCTCCAGATTTTGATCTTGGCATATTGAAGTTGAATAATGATCCCCAAGCTTTGTTTTCAATATTAGGGGAGACTCTAGGACCAGTACAACCCCATCCTTTTCTCACTACAACCATAGAACAACAAATAGAATTAGATTTTGTAAATAGTGGAATAACCGTTAAGGATTTTTTAACCCGACGTTTTGGACTACTAAAATGAGTCCATCTTCACGGGAGCGCCATCTTTCTTAGAATTAGCATTTTTTTTCCAATTGTGTTGAAGCTTGAATTTTTCATTTTAAATCAGGCTTCAAATATATAAATTACTCATGAAATTAGGATGTTAATTTGATTAAATGTGCCAATATAATAACATGGTTTACTTCTGCAAACTAGACTAGTTTTCTTCTTCATGCAATTTCAGTTCAGAATTTACATTGAATGAATGGAATTTTCGCTTTTGTAGTTACAATCATGTTCATCTCCTTTCAATTATGACGTGATTTTATCTTTTTAGTTAGCTGAAGGAGTGGTCTATGAACACCTTGATCTGGTCTCATGACTGACGGTGACATGAGTAGAACCTAACCTGTTATGCATATAGCACTGTCACCTCTAAGTTTGTATGAACCCTATGTTGATAATTTAAGTTGAGAAGACCTTGGGAGTTGCAACACACTTGGTGCAATACCAGGGCTCGTCACTTTTTGGCATTTTTGTCGGGGAGGTGTCCAAATAGGTGTTGTTTCTACTTAAGATTTTCTTATTTTTTTCTATTTTGCATTAGTCTTATTGTTTTGGAAAAAAAGTGAAATTTAAAAAAATAAAAAATAAACTAGTTCTTTCATGCCTCATAGGAGTAGGGATAACCAAGGTAAATTCTTATAAAAAAGCCCCACCCCCTAAGGTAGTCAACCTTCATTCTTCTTTGGACACTGTGAACTTCCCTCTCTGACTATAGGGGAGCTAGAAGACCCTCTAGGTGAGAAACCTGAAAATTTTGAGCACCCCATAAGGGAAGAAGAACTTATCTCACCTACTCAAACCATGGCTGACAACAGGAACAATGAACTTTTCCCTAGTATGGAAACCAATGGAGAGGCGAGAATGAAGAATATAATCCCTACTTCCCTTCCACATTTCCATGGCCTAACCTTTGAGAATATTGACACCTTCGTGTTTGAGTTTTTTTATTGTCTATAGGACCTGTGACTACACCTTTGATGAGCAGAAGTTGAACTTGTTTCCTTCTACCCTAAAAAATGCAGCCTCGTGTTGGTTTATGAGTTTAACTGGAGGCAGCATCACTACATGGGCCTAAATGCAACAAGCCTTTAATGAAAAACATGGGGATTACTGTAGGTATAAATAAATGAAGGAGGAAACTATAGGATGACCCTTGGACGTGATGAATATTTAGAGGACTATGAGGAAATATTTTAACACAATTATAGGAGGGCCAATTGTACCCTTAATCTTGAGTCACTCAAGCTAGTTCTTCTCTGAGGGATTAGGGAGGATGTAATGGAAACCCTTAACATGTTTTATGGAGTAGATATCTACCAATTTCCTTATGATGACATCAAAACTGTATTCAACAATCACTCTAGGGCTGCTAGGAAAAAGAGTAGGTCTATCCAAAGCTTGGTTAGTTCCTCTCCCTCCACAACAGCCATCAAGCATGATATAGGAATTACGTTGGAACATTTAAGAGTGAAATGTTGCATACCTTTTCCCTGCAAATGGATACTATGCAAATCAAAAGGAGGTAAGAGGTAGAAGAAAGGGCACTAGCTATATTTTTCCTTAGATGTACTAAGAAACATCCTAGGAATGAATTCCCACTAAATCTCATAGTAGTCCTCTTAGTTTGTGAAGAGAATCATGCAAAAAATAAATGTCCCTCTCTTCCATTCCTAAAGGTTGTATACCAAGGAGGAGTAGAAGGTGGGTCATAGAAGTTGTGCTTCATTAACCAAAGGAGGCCCCCGAGTCTTCGATCATATCAACAAGGCATGCAAGGTGCACGTTATCCTCACTACAATCCAAATCAGAATGCACCTTTCTAGCCTTGGTACCCTTCCATTCATCCACATGGTACACACATCCTCCTTGGCCTTATGCTCCTTAACATCCTCCTCAGCCTATTAACCCTCCTTTTCAGCCATATCCACCCCAATCTTCCCAATGGGGCAATGCCTCACCAAGGTGGAGGCCTAAAAAAATACAACCTCATTCTTTACTGCCTCAACCTCAACCACAACCACAACCTCCTCACAAAAATCCACCTAAGTAACCTAAAATGTATGCTCAACTCAATATGAACCCAAACAATAAGCAGGCACAACAAGTTTATAGTGGACACACATCCTCTCATGTTTATGTTGTGGAAATACAAGAGTTCAATCTTCGATCTGGGAAGGTGCTCCCAAATAATCGCCCACCTTCTCCACTTGGAGAGATGGAAGAGGATAAGGAAGAGACTACTCCCCAAGCCAATGTACCTCCTTACCCTAAAAGGTTGGTCAACCCTAACCAGCACACCCCATAAGAGGTTGAACTTCTAGGATAATTTAGGAACTTGTGTGTCAAGATACCCCTCCTCGGGGCCATTAAAGATGTTCCCATTTACAACAAGCTTATTAAGGATAAATGTTTCAAAAGGCTTAGGAGAAGAAGAAGAGATACACCCACCATAAATGTTGTTGGACAATTATCTGATCTGATGCTTGGGAGGGTGATCTCCCCAAAGTACTTAGATCTTGGTAGCCCAGTAGTGGATGTGAAAATAGATGGCATTATGTTCCCTAATACCTTGATTGATCTTGGATATGCAATCAATGTGATGACCAGGGAAACCATGTTGAATCTCAATATCTAAGGGGATTTGAGGAATACCACTATAGTGTTGCAGCTTGCAGACATATCCACAGTAGCTCCTAAGGGATTTGTTGAGGATGCCATGGTCTTCGTTGACTCCTGGGAGTACCCCACTGATTTCCTGGTCCTCCATCCCAAAAAAAAGTTTAATGGCTATCCTCTCATCCTAGGAAAACCTTGGTTGGACACTACTAATGCATGAATTAGTTGTAGGGGTGGGAACATGACTATTAAGAATGGACATTTATCAAAACAGTGTGTGTTGTATCCTCCTTCTCAACCCTTTATTAAGCATGATCTACCCTTATGGTTAGAGGATGAGGGAGAGGAGGAATTTTATTAGACAACCCCCTACCCAGTCTACACACTGGAAACTATTATAAGGGGAGGAAAACTTAATGAAGATGACATTATTGACCATATATTACATAATCATCCCCCCACAGCCATACTAGTTGATGAACTTATGAGAGAATCTGAGAGTAACTCTTGGATTGAATTGTGTTATGTTGACTATTTCCTAGAACATGCCAAAGTTGTGGAGATTGGCCCCATCCAGAACTCTAAAGATCAAACCCTCTCTCTCTATTGAGCTCTCTCTATTGAGCAGGAAGAATAGTTATGCATTGTGCTGAGGCAACACCTGGATTATTTTACTTGGGATTATAATGAAATGAAAGGTGTGCATCCCTCGGTCTGTTCTCATCATATTTACATCAAATTGGGATGTAAGTCTGTGTTCCAACTCCATAAAAGGATTAACCCATCCCTTACGGACATTTTGAAAGAGGAATTACAAAAGCTACTAGATACAAGGTTCATATATCCCATTTCATATAGTGAGTGGGTGTCCCCTCTTGTTTTAGTCCCCAAGAAAAATGGGAAGTGGATGATCTGTGTTGATTACCGAGAACTTAAAAAGGATACAAAGAAGAATCATTTTCCTTTTCCTTTCATTCACCAAGTCCTAGATGGTCTTGCGGGAAAGAAATTCTTCTCCTTCCTCGATCGATTTAGTGGATACAACCAAATACAAATCATCCCTAGAGACCAAGATAATACCACATTCACATGTCCTTGGGGTACAATTTCCTATAGAGTCCTTCCATTTGGTCTGTGCCCTTGCTACCTTCCAGAGGGAAGTTATAAATATATTTGTTCAAATTGTTCATGACATTGTTGAGATATACATGGATGATTTCACTCCTTATGGATGTGACTTCTAGGAAGTTCTTTCTAATATTTGCAAAGTCCTAAAGAAATGCATTGAAATGAATCTTTCATTGTGCCTTGAGAAATGTGAATTCTTAATGAATGCAGGGAGTGTCCTTGGCCATTATATATCCAAGGGATACAGTTTGACCCAAATAAAATTTCCATCATCAAAAGGGTCCCTATCCCTCAAAAACAAATATATGTCAGGAGTTTCCTTAGATTGGTTGGGTATTATATAAGGTTCATTAAAGACTTTAGTAAACTGGCTTCACCCTTGTTTGGACTACTAACTAAAGATTGAGATTTGTGTTGGATAAACAATTTTCAAGGAACCTTCGAAGTACAAAAAGACAAGCTGACCACTGCACCCATCCTTAGAGGTCCCAAGTAGGCACTACTTTTCCATATACACACAGATGCCTCAAATAAATAAAAAATTGCCTTATGTTATCTATTTCATCAATAAGAACCTTTCCAAAGCTAAGTTAAATTATACTGTCATTGAAAAGGAACTCTTGGTTGTGGTTTATTCTTTGAACAAGTTTAGGAATTATATCACTGGTTATCAAACTTTTGTTCACACTCATCATGCAACCATTAAGTATTTAAAAAATAAACCTGATGTCAATACTAGCATAATTAGATGTTTTTTATTATTGCAACAATTTTATTTTACTATTGTTGACAAACCAGGGAAAGAGAATGTGGTTGCAGATTTCTTGTCAAGACTAACCTTGTCTGCAGAAAAGGAAGAAATGGTAGATGATCAACTTCCAAATGAACATCTCTTTGCCATCTCGGTGCTTTCTCATTGGTTTTTTGATACAGCCAACTACTTGGTTGTTGGGAGGTTCCCTCCTAATCTATCCTCCAAGGAGAAAAGAAAGATTGTCAGGAAAAGTGCCCCATTCACCTAGATTGGGGAAAATATTTTCATATTGGGGTCATATCAGATCCTGAGGAGATGTGTGAGGGGGGAGGAGGTCTTTGACTTCCTCTCAGAATTCCATGATGGACCTTGTGGGGGCCACTTTGTTGCTAAGAGAACAAACTTCAAAGTTCTACGAGTAGGTTATTACTGGCCCACTTTACATTAAGATGAAAGGAGGTGCACCACTAGGTGTGGTCAGTGCTAGAGGATGGGAAAAACCACAGCCTCAAGTGACTATAGATCCATTTGAGAAGTGGGGCATGGATTTCATTGGGCCCATTGATCCCCAATCAGGACAAAAGAATTATATCAATGTGTGCAATGGTTACCTGACTAAATGGGCTGAAATAAAGGCAGTAAAGGAAGCAACTTAGCAAAATGTATTTGAATTTCTCAGAGAGAACATATTCTACAAGTTTGGTTTTCCAAGGGGTATAGTCATTGATCAAAGAGCACAATTTACATCAAATCTGATTGAAGATGTCATGGGGAAGCATCACATCAAGCACATGACATCCATTGCCTACCACCCTTAGGAAATGGGCAAGTGGAGGTCAAAAATAGAGCATTGTAGAACATTCTAACCAAGGTTTTTAGCAGCAATAGAAAATATTGGGTAGGTAGACTTATAGAAGCCACTTGGGCCTACAACACGACCTGGAATACCACCACTCAATTGAATCCATTCAAGCTAGTCTATGGGAAGAAGGCCATGTTGTCTATTGAATTTGAATACAACACCTTAAGGATGGCAGCTTAGTTAGACTAGGACCTCACTACAACACAATAAGAGAGGCTACTCCAACTTAATGGTCTAAATGAATTTAGGTTGTAGTCTCTCCTACACATCGAGGTAATTCAGCTACAAAGGAATATTTGGCATGACAAACACATTAAAGAGAATACTTTTAAAGAAGGATATTGGGCCCTACTCTATGATTCTAGATTCAAAGATTTCAAGGGGAAGTTAATGAAAATATGGTTGGGTCCCTATCTAGTAGAGAAATGTCATGAAAATGGGTTTGTCCATATCAAAAAAACTGATGAGGAAGGAATTCCCTTACTTGTCAATGGTTAGAGTTTGAAGTTGTACAAAATACCTTTGTCCAAGGAAGAGTTCATTAGTTCAATTAGCAGATAATTGAATGTGATTTGGATGCTCACAGTCCTCAATCTACACAGATTCTAAAAAATAAAAAATAAAAAACAAATAAAGGGCCTAGGTGAAAACTTATATGAGGCATATAAGGCCAACCCTAGGGTTGAAAACCTTTATGAGGCATCTAAGGACAACTCTAGGGTTGAAAACCTCTCTAAGGCAACCCAAGAGCAAAAATAAAAATAAACAAAAGAAAGTAAAAAAGAAATCCCCAGATGAAACTTCCTTTGAGGCGCCTAGGGCATTCATGCAGGTTGAAAACCTCTGTAGAGGCAGCCTACATGTCAAATAAAAAAGACAAAAAAAAGGAAAAAAACAAAAGGAAGGAGTTCTTACACCAATTTTGCTAACATCTCTCTTTTGCAGGACTCCGGACAGTAAAAAAAACCATATCTACAGAACAAATTCTACAGATTCATTTCTCCATTTTTTTTTACATCCATATATTTCATTTTCACCCTCTTCATTCACCTCCTTACCTCTTTCCATCATTTAGCCAACAATTGGACCAGGTTTTGCCTCCTTTTTGAAGTGCTACATGATTGTCCTAAGTTGTTACAGGAGCAACCTAAATTGCTACAAGAGGCAGATTCGATTGGAAAAAGGGGTCAAAAGGTCATGTTTTACTTATAAATTGTTGGGATAGGTCCCCTAAGATTCCTCCATCACTCATATACTCCATCTAGCCCAAATTCATCTTCAAAATCCACTCTTCCATACATAAAGGAAAAACAGGAAAATATCTACCTTCAAGTTTTCCACCATCTACATCACCTTCTGATGATTATGTTTTTGTACCTATACCTCCTATGATTTTCCCTCAATCTTTCATGTCATCTGAGGTCTTGAAGAGGACTTAAGTGATTTCTACATGAAGGAGACTCCTGTTGTAGCGTCTTGTACAGTTATAACAAAATACAGGAGCAATTTTTTTCACATCCCTAGATTAGAAGATCGAACACCTGAGACATCATGAAGCCATTTCTAAAGCTAATAAAAGACACACCATCCTTACAGAGTAGATATCAGGTCATTCATCCACTCCAACAGCAGTAGGTTGAACGCTGGGAAGAAGCATGCACACACAAAAAATTTATCAGTCAAAGAATCATCATGTTGTGAAGACTTGTACAGAAGCAAACAAAGGCAATCAACACCTTCAACCCATCACGATATGAAGCCCAGCAGCAACATGTAGGCATCTCCAAAAATTTAACATCATAGGTAGGCTCAGGTATGACACCTTTCACCTCTTCCCTATGCACATATTGGCAAAAAAAATGTGTTTAATGCCCAAGAAGGAGTTTTTATGGGTTGGATGTGGCCAGTGAACTTGGCCACCTTCGATTAGTAAACTAAAGTTCATTCAACTATACATGCAACGTGGAAAATTCAACTTAAGTGGGGCAGTGATTACGAGGACTAGGGTGGTGATTACGAAGAGAAGGGTGATGATTACAACGAATGGGGGGAATGTTTCAAAAAGGAAACTTGTGCATATGCCAAATCACCATAGCGCTTCGAGCCTTTACCACAAAAGGAATAAAATGTACAGGGCTCGACTCCATTCGTATTATCGCTCATTTCTAGAAAACAGTTGGAGAAGGATGAGCTAGATGCTATCAGAGACTACCTAAGGTGCCACCGAGTTGCTACACATTGTGTTTGTAGGTGTTACAGGAGGATCTGAATTGCTACAGAAGGCTAGAGGAGCACAGAAAAGAAGCTATATGAGATAATTAAAGGGAGAAAGAGAGCCAAACTACCAAAAGTTAACCTCAACCCGTTAGAGTTATCTTGAAATAATTAAGTGGTCTTCTCCATCTTTAATTTCCATACATCTGCATGGAGAATTTTGCTTGAATTAAGTACCCTGTAGCAAACAACTATGTATTATTTTCCTTTAAAAAAAATTATATGTGAAAGCAAGATATGGACAGAGAAAAGTTTATTTTTTGATAAAGGAATTAGCATCCTTCTTCCCCTTTGACAAAGATAAAATTTTGACATTGTCTCTGTACCCGAGACTGCTCTGAGGCCAAGTTTGAAAGTACACACAAGTAACCCCGAGAAAGAGCAGTAGGAGCAATGGGGGGATGTTTTAATAGGAGAGAACCCATGGACACAAAAATAATCCATCAACATCCCCCTGTTATGGATATTTTCCTTAGACATCAGCGGATGGGGTTCTTTGAGAAATTAAAAGGGTATGATGATGAGATAACTCAAGATTTTTCCATGGCGCTAAATTCTCAGAGAGAATATAATGCCATTATTATTTTTAGAGGACTTTCCATCTCTTTAAATGGTGAACTCATAAGTAGAGTGACTAACTTACCCTTAGGAGTTCGATGGAGCAAGGAGGATAAAGCAGTAAGTGTTACAACCATAAAGAACTTCTTCATTCATAGAGAAAATTTTGTAGAAGACAAAAATGGAGTGAGAAGAGAAATCCTACTTTAGCCATGCGATGAAGTGGCCTATCACATCCTCAAATACATATCTTGTGAGGGGACGTTGACCATTGTGTATGCCTATCATTTTAGTTTTCTCTATGAGATAAGTTTCAAAGCATAATTACCCATTTTACAGAGACTTGGTGTTCCACATTTCCTCTTGCATTCTATCATTGAAATGAGCCAGAAAGTGAGGGAAGGGAAACACCAACACATTGGCCATCATGGCCTCATTAAGTTTATTGTTATGGATTCCTAAAGCCACTTAAGTAACCTTGTGTTATATATTGATTTTGTAGATATGGACAGGTAAATTTTCATTAAAACACAAGCCACTGCCTCCATACAGGAACAGGGAACACCAACCTCTAGTATTGGGGGTAAAGAAGAGAAGGAGGAACCAAAAACAAAGGAAGAGGAGGAGGCAGCAGAAATAGAGGAAGAAGAATAAAAAATAGAGGAATGAAAGGAAGGAGAGAAGCAAGAAGCATAGGAAGGTAACCCTACAGTTCCCTCTAAATTTCAAAAGACAAATAAGGAAGGCAAGCAAATAATCCTTTCACCGGGAAACATGAAGCAAGAAGTGGCTGCCACATTGGCCACACTTGGCACACCTACTAAGCCCAAAAGGAAGCATACCAGACAAGTTCCTTTGTAATTAAAAACAAGAAAAAGCATTGGGATAAGGAAAGGGAATCCCCAACCTCCTACAAAATTCCATATCACCATTGAATAGTCAGAAAGTCGAAAAGAGGAAGTGGGACCTAGTGAAGGAAAAATAGAGGACGTTACCTCCCCCAAATCCAAAGGTAAACAAACTTTTCCACCCATAGGGAGTCCCACCACTAGAACATTCACCTCTAAAAGGATTAAGACACAAGATGCCCTATCATAAGAGAAAAATAGAGGAACTAAAAGAGAAAACGTAAGAGCTACAGGAAAAACAGGAGTTTCTACACACTACAAGGAAAAGACCCTCTAGTGGATGTTTTTGAGGAACCCCTTATAAAAATACCCTAGACATTCGTTTCTAGTTGAGGTTACTAGAGGAGGTTGGCAGGCGGAGGTGTTTGCGGATGTATTTCGTACGGTGTGCTTATCACCGTAAAATGCACCGATGTGTTCAACATGAGAAATCACTGGTGCCCACAAAACATTGGCACACCGGACACCGTGCAGTCTGTACACACCTGCCTAGTGTGTTTCCTTTTTGTAGCGCACCAGGCCTTTACAACACATCCGCACCGGTGCCTCATAAAAAGCGCACGAAAAAAGAGACTGTCTGGTGCGGAATGAAGAAAAAGCACCAGTGCTCCCATAAAACCCGCGCACCAAAACAGGGTTAAATAAAAAAAACTTACTGCCAAAAGACCGCACAAAACATTGGCACACCGAACACCGTGCACTCTATCCACACCCGCCCAATGCGTTTTATTACTGTAGCGCCCCGGTGCTTAAACAAAATCCGCATTGGTGCCTCATAAAAATCGCATGAAAATAGAAACCACCAGGCATGGAATGACGAAAACGCACCGATGCGCCCATAAACCCAACGCACTGGAACAAGATTAAATAAAAAAAAATTACGGCGAAAAAACCGAACAAAACATTGGCACACCGGACACCGTGCGCTCCGTACACACCCACCCAATGCTTTTTATTACTCTAGCACCCCGGTGCATTACAGAGCATCCGCACCAGTGCCTCATAAAAATCACATGAAAACAAAAACCACCTGGAGCGGAATGACAAAAACACACCGGTATGTCCATAGAATCTCGCGCACCGGAAGGGGGTTAAATAAATAAAAAAAATTAGGGCCAAAAAACCGCACAAAACATTGGCACAACGGACAACGTGTGATCCGTACACACCCTTCTGATGCATTGTATTACTGTTGCACACTGGTGCTTTATAGACTGTCCATATCGGTGTCTCATAAAAATCACGCGAAAACAGAAACTGCCCGGTGTGGACTAAATCAAACGCACCGGTGTGCCTATAAAATCTCGCGCACCGAAACAGGGTTAAAAAAAAAAAAAAAATTACGGCTAAAAAACCGCATTTTTCACTTTTGTCAGTGCTATAGAGCTCTCAAGCACCGGTGCAATTTATCCTTGTCTGAGCTTCCCTGACATCGGTGCTCCCATTGCACTCATTACATGCATTGCTGATGTGCATTGCCCACCCATCTCCAGCTTGAATTCTGCAAAACGGTGGAAAAATTTTATTTTGCAAATTCTACAGCCAATATGCCTCCTTGACGAGCAAATGTACAGGTATTTTTATTGTTTTTCCATAATTAAGCCTTCTAGCAAATTAGAATTTCAAATAACCTTAAAATTAACCATTTAAAAGGAGAAAAAAAAAATCGCGTGGTGTGCTCAGGCTGTTTGGCTCGCACCGGTTTGTGGTGCTGCCTAAAAATTTACAGGCCGCACCGCAGCCGGTGCTAACGGTATCTGCACCGGTTCCGGGGTGGTACCAACAGGTGCACAGTGTTATTTTAAAAAAATTTTAAAAATTGCGGTGCAGTCGTTTACCTGGTCGCAGCGTTGACAATGTGGAATAGTGGCAACACAAAGTGTTGACTTAATTTTCTGCCCCGGTGCTGGTAATTTTATAAACGCACCATGTTGCTGCTATTTGACATTGTCAACGGTGCGGCCTGGTAAACCGGTGCTTACTGTATCTGCACCAGTTCTGGGGCGGTACCGAAGGTGCATCGTGTTATTTAAAAAAAAAAATTAAAAGTACGGTGTGGTCTGTTATCCAGCCGCACCGTTGACCTAGTTGAATAGATGTGACGCTGTGCATTGACTAAAATAGCAACCTCGGGGCAGCTATTTTTTTTCAGCGCACAGCTTTCCGTATTGCACCTGGGTCAATGGTGCGGCCTTGTAAAAGGCCGCACCGTTCACTATGTCATGATGGCAAGAGGTCAATTCGCTGACTTAACTATACGCCCCAAGGCGTAGAGTTTCGTCAACGCACCGCCCTCCTGACACCGTACATAGTCAACGGTGTGCTATAAATTCTTCTGGAGCACCGTCATCAGGATGCTTAATATTATTAGGTGCACCGAGGCCGGTGCGCTCCATAGAAAGACGCACCAGTACCGGTGCTTGACTGTGTTTTCGGTGCACCGAATGTTTTTTTATTTTGTTTTCAAAAAAAAATTATATATGTATATTTCTAAATACATGTCTTATTTAATAAAAAAATTGTGTTTAATATGTCAATCATTCAGAAACGTGAAAGGAGAGAAGAGGGGGAACAACAACAACAATAGGCGGAGCAGTATAACATGGTTCGCCTGTGGGAGGCACGAGAGAGGGAGAGAGATGCGTACCCTCACCCTATTACAGCAGCTACGCAGGGGCTCCTAAGGCAGGTATGCCTCCTCAAGTTCTATCAGGAGGCTACTTCCCTAAAGGGCCATAGTTTGTTTTTTAGACATCTTATCCGACGGTGGAATTCCCAGCAATAGGCTTTCCGAGTTGGTATCAACCAGTGGTACACGCCCACTGAGGAGGATATATACTTAATTACAGGGCTATCAAGGAGAGGGGTCGATTTTCCCTCATTCCCAGAGGTTCCAGTTGGCTATGCAGCAGGGAGTCAGTTAGTTTACTCGCAGAGATACATTGGAGAAAATGTATTGTCTCCTGCAAGTTTCAGGTTGCTGGTGGTTAGTTACGTATTGGTGCATTTGGTAGGTATGAGGTGCAATGTCTCTCACTTATCATTTAGACCATTTCGCACAACACCAGTGACGGGCAACGCATTATTTTCCCGCTTCTATATTATGTTGATTCTTTAGTACAGGAGCCACGACTTGTCAGGTGGTCTGCCATTTTTTTGCGACAGTTTTGTACAGCCTTAGATAAATGCCGTGCTCCTGCACAAGGGAGGCTGAACTTCCCTTTTTCTTCAGAGATTTTTTGTTTATATTTTGAGAGGTTTCCAGAGACGAGGCCTAATTTTCTTCGGCAGCCTCGTAGGACAACGTTTGAGGCACGTATGCACATGTGGGGGCAAATGATGCCCAAGAGGGGTGACACTGAGTTTTTTGCGAGGATATCGCAGGATGCACTGGAGTTGCTAGCCAGTTTTGATGAGCATCCCTTCGTTATGGTCCCCTGTCCTTACACGGGTTTGGATTGGCGAGGGTGTGACAACATCCTCTTTACAGCTGATGAGCCGCCAGATGATAGAGGTAATATTACTGTTTTATATGTTTAAAGTTATTCTAGCATGTTATTTAACTTGTTTTTATTAACCCCGGATGCGGGTGGTTCACAGCTTTTCTGACCTCCACGAGGCGGCCATGTGGCTCACCACATGGCGCGCCAATGCGCCCCTCCCTTGGGCCGCTCACTGCTATCAATTTTCGCGTGGGAAGGAACTTAAATTCCCATGCGCCACCTTAACTCATACATACCTAGCAAGTTGGATAATTACTCCTATGTTCAGTATGGTGATCTATCTTCCTGCCTCGCCTTTGGCTTTCCATCCCTCCCTGGTTGTTATTCCTCCGCTCCTCCAGCTTCAGCATTCTTCAGCTCTGGTGTGGCATCTTTGGGCCCCTGCCTCTGTAGGTGCGCCTCCTTCTTCGCATTTCATCTGTGTTGGCCATAATGTCGCGTCGCCATTTCCAGCCCAGCCGTAGAGGGGGAAGAGGAATCCCCTCGCGTCCTCCCCTGCCCATGGATATCCCTATGGACTTGAATTCCCCAGCCTCTTGGGACCCCGTCGATCTGTTTCCTCCCTTCCCCATGCCTCCTCCACACTTTGACCCGCTCGTCCCTTATGGTTTTCCTTCGCCTCCTCTGGTTGCACCATCCTACTCCCATGGCAAGAAGCGTGCTCACAAGTCGACCTTTTCGGCTGAGCCGCCCTTCCTTCCTTGCAAGCTCAAGGCACTTCCAGTGCAACCGGCCTCCAGCCCCTCTTCAGACTACAATGACTTCAGGCCAGATGAGGATTTTCAGATGCCAAGTTTCAGTTTATCGAATTCTATGAAAGGCAAGGAAAATCTCCAAGCTGCTGGTGCTTTGGACATTTCTACTTCTCTGCAGGATGATGGTCCTCCGCACATTCCCGCAGAAAGGCTCGGTCTCCCACCCTCCCCTCGCGAGTAGCATGAAGACATTGATCAACTGAATTATGGGTACATCTGCCGCATCCTCGATGAGGATTCTCCATCTAGCGACAAGCATGGAAACCCTCCCTAGTAGGTCTTTACTGAGCTTCTTAGTTTGCAGGATTTGGATGCATCTCTTGTTTGTCTTTTTAGTCTCTTTTTGTATAATGTTAAAGGTTGGTTTCCCGCCAAGGGCAGCCTGGTGTGTTTGGACTATATTGGCCGGTTTCCCCACCCGGGGCGATCTAGTTTTGACCAACAGTTTTCTGAACTATCCCTCAGACATGAATTTATCCATGGCTGAGGATGCAACATGTAAAATTTGTTTGATGATCTAATAGAATTAGTATTACTTAGAAGAAAATAAATAAAAATAAATAAATAAACTTGTTTTTATTAAATTATGTAATGAATTTGTCTAATTATTGTTGTGTACTTGTATATATTTTGTAGACATTGGCTCTTTTGATGGCGAGGAGATGCCGGCACTAGTACCACATGATCCAAGTGTGGATCCTGACGATGATCAAGGCATGGCAGATGCTAAGGATCATCAGGAGGTCGGTGCTAGGCGTGGTCAACATGATGCTAGATACCGGATGGAGTTAGGCGACCAACTCAGTGCATTGATTGTTGAGGCGGGCATCAGGCCCGCTCATTATAGAGACATAGAGGTTGATGATAGGATATTACAGATGTGGAGAGGCATGCCGCGTGACATGTATTGATCAGGAGATCATGTCCAATAAAGCCTTTCGGAACACCCGTTCCTCTTCTTTGGGATCAATGTCTTCAGGAGCTTCTCCTTCTCTTGAAGACATGCTTGAAGCTTCTTCAATGGCTCTTGGAGGTGGCTCTCTAGCCCTTCTTGGTTGAGGATTACTTTGTGCACTAACCAAGTTTCCTTCACCTCTCTTGAGTTTAAGCCTAGTAAACATCAAAACTTGCAAACAATCAACTATATCTTTGCACAAGAACAAATGCAGAGTAAAACTCTAGCTATGATACCATCTGATCTGTAAATGGAACTATTTGTAAATGTTGTGAAAAGTATCCATTTCCATTTAATTAAGTGTGCAAAGTATTCTCCATGTCTTGCAGGTTAAACAAAGTGTTTTTGGTAATTGTTTCTGATTTTTTTGTGTGAGTAAATGTTAATTAAGTTTATTGTTTAATATATTATATCAGAAATTCACAGCTTTTTTTTCCTGTTTAGGCATATATTTCACTGTATAACCATTTTGAGCAACTTCATAGAGCAAGGACATGCCCATTAGGAGCCTTGGACCCAGAAGATGTATCCCAGAAGGGGTGAACTGCCTCATCAGTTTGATGTGTTATGCTATGGTGATTTTCTCTTGTTGTGTATTTCTGATATAATATGTTAAACAGTAAACTTAATTAACATTTCCTCACACAAAAAACTCAGAAACAATTACCAAAAACACTTTTTTTAACTTGCAATACATGGAGAATACTTTGCACACTTAATTAAATGGAAATGGATAATTTACATAGCATTTACAAATAGTTCCATTTACAGATCATGTACAGCCTGATGCGGCATGTCATAGGAGTTACAACATCTTTTACGCGATTGACGAGGACTGTTGAACGTTATAGGCATGGTCGTGACATAGCTGGTGATGGATAGTCCACAAGCAGCGACTCTTCATCTCATGATCGTTCACCTCGCGCCGCGTCAGATGAGCATGAGCCTCCACTAGCATCAAGCAGTAGTCATCATGGAGATGAGGCTGGACCATCGGCCACATCCAGTCAACAGGTTGCAACATCCATCAGTACTCATGATCATGAGCAGGCTGGACCATCGACCTTCAAGGCTGCACCATTGACTGAGCAGGAGTCCACTAGTATTGATATTGATGTTGTACTACCACCAGCTGATCCATGACATTTATATTACAGTTGTATATTTTTAACATTATTCAGTTATATATATATATGGTCCATGAATTTTATGTTCATGTTGCAGTTGTACTTAATTACATGTTGGTGATCATCATGATGTGTATATTGTTAGGTCATGTTAGATATGTGCATTTAATTTGTATGTGATGATAGCATGAGTTGTTTGACATGAGATGTATATTTGATGTTTGTGTTGTGATGAATATGTTAATATATAATGTTAGTTGTGTTTTGTTAGATGATCATGATCATGATGATGTTAGCGATTTTGAATGTGTTTTTCAGTCAAATATGATGTTTGTATGATGTTTATCATGAACGTGATGTTTATTAATTAATTTAATACAAAATGATCATGATATTGTAAAATTGTAATATTTGTAATTCTAATTGTATGTAAAATTCTAAAATTGTAATTGTATTGGTATATATGTAAATTTGTAAAATTGTAATGGTAATTGTAATTTTTTAATTTATAAAATTGTAATTGTATATATGTAAAATTCTAAAATTGTAGTTGTAATTGTAATTGTACGTGAAATTGTAAAATTGTAATTGTAATTATAATTCTAATTGTATGTAAATATTTGTAAAATATTAATTGTATTACTGTGAATTGATTGTAATTGTATGTAAAATTCTAAAATTGTAATTGTAATTGTATGTGAAATTGTAAAATTCTAATTCTAATCCTAATTCTAATTGTATGTAAAATATTTGTAAAATTTTAATTGTATTAATGTGAAATGAATTTATTAAAATTTTTAAATTTGTAAATTTGTAAATTTTAAATAATTGTAAAATAATAAATCTAGAATAATATGATTTATTGTAACATAATAAAGTTTAGAAAATAATGAAAACAAATTCATGTACTTTAGAATTATCATTATTTTATTATGATCTTAGATACAAAAAAAGAACTAATTTATACAGTGCGTCATTGTCTTTGAGATCAACATAATTGCAAATAATTATCAAGTGAATTATTGATTTTAACATTAACACAATGCAAATTACCAATTAATTCAAAATACATATTATAATGTTTTGAAAAAATCATCTTAAAAAGTATAAATATTGATGAAATAACACATGTACCATATCACTCTCAGTTCTCATAATCACCCTCATTATCTTCCAGCTCGCATGGCATGATAACGCTATTGTTCTCAAAAATATGTTTTGATCTAGGGTAATGTGTCAATACGAACCACCAATCCCTATCCAACACATCTGGGTAAAAAAACACCTGGTTGCAGTGTTTATGGAAAACACAGGGCTCCTTAGCTTCATCCCACATCTTTCTAGAGTTGATACACATCAACCTACTATCACGATCTTCCTTTACATTATTCCGATCAAAGGTGTCCCACCACTTGCACCTAAAAATAACACATTGGAAAGAAGAGAAATCCACTTCAATGATCTCTTGTATCTTTCTGACGTAACCTAACGTCCCTCGTACGAGGTTTTGATCACGGTGGCTAGATCAACTAGATTGATCGAACTCGACTTCCACTCCACAGTCTTGTGTGATATTTCCAGCATCGGCATTTTTTGTGCGAAAATGGTGTCCATATGCCCACATAGATGGGAACAAATGCACCTATCATAAAAAAGTTAAAAAATCATAGTGTCGTGTGTCTTATAATAACCCAACAGTTAAAATATGAAATGTAGATGTCTTAATATAAGTTTCAAATTTACATATAAATTAAAAATATTATTACCGAGTTATTGTACCCAATCCCAGAGTTTAGCGCATCCTCTTCAGCACGCTGGTAACGACTGGTAGCACTGTATTTCTCTCTGACTTGGTCAGCAACCCAATTGTTGGGGCATATTTTTGGCATATTTTCTTTTAAATGATCGGGATAATGCACACTTCTAGCATTCAACCATCTGAATTATTTCCTATCACTATCCCATTTCATCCTCTTTTGTTCGTACAATGCGACCCACGGTTGTGTCACTTCAGAATTGTAAAGAATGAATTTATTGATTGCTTCAATTTATGCATTCGCTGATGAAATCAAACCAACATTATATAGTACTTAGAGATCAAAATATACATTATATCGAAGTTCAACATAAATATTAATTACTTTTTGTAAATTTGAAAAATTATAAGTCACTTACTCTTTATCAAGCGCTTTTTTCCACTCGTTTGGAGAAACTCCCCTTCTCTTTTGTCTTCATCCCTTTCATCGTCCCAAATCACCACACCTGGTCTGTTGTCTATCTGCTTGATGTACTCACTGGCATAATAGAAAGACTCATACGATATGTACCCCTCTTCCATATACCCCTCGGGTTTTGCCCTTTGTCGAACAAAACCTTTCAATTTCTTCATGTACCTATTTAAGAAGAACATCCAACGACAAGAAACCACCCCAACTAATTCAACCTCATCTACTAGGTGGATTAGAAGATGAACCTGTAAGTCCATGAAACTCGTCGGCAGTTCCTTCTCAAACATACAAACAATCTCAACTATCTCTTGACGCCACCATGGAATGCTAGCCACAGGAATCTCCTTTGACGTGATCCAATGTACAAATGCAAATAATTTAGATATGGCACGTCCTAGGTCTTGATGGAATTCATGTTTCACACACCCACGCACGAAAAAAGGATAATGACACTGCAAAGTTATAAACACATGCAATAATATACAAAATTAGATATGTTTTATGATCCCCGCATGGGATGAAATTATTAATATAACAAATAATAAAATCATGCTTTTGACATTATACGTACTCTTAGAAGATTCAAATGGTCATGCGATTTCAACCTTGACAAATGGTCATCCACGGTGAAGCAGCGTCGTAGTGAAGTCCCGTATGAAGTTGGCACCCTCACATCCATTATAACTTCCTTTGCCAAAGATATATAATCTTTTTTTTAAATCCATGGGACATCACCTTCTTTGAAAAACCATGAATTAGAGGGACCAGCGCCTGCCTCTAATCCCGTACTTCCTAATCGTCTTGGCCAATGTTTCTTTGTAGTTTTTGAAGTAATAAGATCTTTCCTAACAGAAAATGTGTCACTTTGTTTCAATGATATGTGCCTCCATAAAGAAGATGAAACATTTTTAAATATATGCATGGGATATAATAAGTTGGCAATCTTAAGATGCTCCCAATATGGGAGATCATAAAAGATAGATTTCCTTTTCATCCCAATGGGAAATTTCTAAACATAGGTGTCGAAGAAATTTGGATCATCGAACATAGGCTCCCCATTTGAATCGAACATTTCTATGAAATCCTTCTCCTTCTCTCTCTCTCATATGCTCTAAGCCATTCAGCTGGTGTCATTATTGCACTAGTACAAAAAGGCTAATTAGTTACTAAAAAATGACTAAAATTTGCATATAAACGACTATTTTTCAATCGGTGACCAATAGTAGCTAATTTACAGTATCTTATAATGCGACCAACTTTTGGTCGTTTTTAGCTTAGTCATTAATTGGTTATCTCAATTTTGTTATCTAGTTGTATATTTGGTCATTGATTTGGTCATTGATTTAGTCACTGATTTTGTCACTAATTTAGTCATTCATTTGGTCTTTTATTTTGTCACTGATTTAGTCATTCATTTGGTCACTGATTTAGTCATTCATCTGGTCATTGATTTGGTCTTTGATTTGGTCATTAAATGTCACAATTAATGACCAAATATACAACAAAATATATTACTTTATGATCACCCGAGAAAACCAATTAATGACCAAAGAACTATGACCAACATGTCGGTCATGTTATAAGATACTGTAAATTAGCTACTAATAGTCATATATATGCAAATTTTAGTCATCGTTTGAAACCAATTAATGACCGAAGAAATGTGGCTAAATTTTAGTCGTGTTATAAGATACTGTAAATTAGCTACTAATAGTCGTATATATGTAAAATTTAATCATTATTTGTAGTCACAAATTTATCATTTGCAGTAACCATTTATTCATTATATAAACAACTAATTTAGTAGTTTATATTCATTTCATTTACTTCCATTAATAATCATTATAAATGACTAATTTAGTCGTATATTCATTTTATTTGTGTTCATTATTAATCAACATAAATTAATTTGTATGATTTAAAAAATGTCATACAATGTGCATGTTCATCTAATATGAAAACACAAAGTCGCATATTTTAATTACAATACTAAACAACATCAAGTGCAACTATAAATAATTTCAACCACATAAATTATATTATATGAAATGTTAAAGTATTACAATATGAGTTTCGAACTTAATATTAGTTGGACTACAGTTTACACATGAAATGATGTTTCATCACTTCAAAACATTATCGTTGTGTTGTCAAGGCATTACAGGTGAATTCACCAACTCTGAAGACTTGATCATCAGTCTTTATATGTGTGTCTTATGCGAGATATTGGCTCTAAGAGTATCACCAGACCAATTTTCCTCTCTCTTTTTGCATTTGTCGCTCCAATGTTATTGCTTTTCTCTTTTTTCAATTCATGCTTCTTACCATCAATACTGATTTCATTTTCTGAAAACAAAAGAAAATACAATGTAGTGTAAGAAATGAAAAATAATGAACACTAGAATATAACATAAATTAGACTATAAATAGTTTATACAACATATACCTTAACATCAACAATGTCAAAGCAATTTTCCTTCAACATCAATTTTTGCAAAATAAATGTCACGTTATTCTTTCCCATTTCTCAACATGCTACATACGATAAATTGAAAATCACATAAAACCAAGAGCAAACCCTTTTCTAACCAAAACAAACAAACAAACAGTGCCTCTAATAAAACTTCATTATAATATTAGCAAATGAAAAGAGAGCTAGTGGACCATTTGTATTGTTTGACTTTGCCTATTTTTGTTATAAAGTGCTTGAGCTTCACGAACCAAAAAATATGAGCACGAGCTAAAAACTAACCAACCATTCACTTGTCAACATGAAAGATCACAAATAAACCACAAAATTGATCAGGCATTAAAATTGTGAGCAGACTATCTTGAAATTTTCTTCTTGAGAAATACCTCAAAATCCCGGTAACATTTCAGTCTCAATGACATCACAGTGTTGAAATTACCTCTACCTCAATTCAGTACTACTCTTATAAGATTATTTCGATACCACAGCAATGAGGAGAATGAGTTATAAAGGTGTATTTATAGTTAAGGCTCAGTGTGACAAAAAGATATCAGTATAATCCGTATTACAGTGAATATCTTCAGTGTTATAATCACAGGTCAACTACAGTCTCGGTATAATCAATCACATGATATGTATGACACTACAATTTGGAACTACCACAGTGAAAAATCTATCATTGTTTCGTGCTACCACAGTGAGAAAGGTCTCACTCATTCGGTGCCATCACAACTTGATGAGAAGTATGTCATTTCATTTTGATGGTATCACATAAGGTCTCACAAAAATGGTCAACAAAAGTTAGAGACATGTACAATGAAGTATTTACAATCGAAGCACAAAATAAGGTCAAAACAGTAATATGTATACACAGTGAAATAGTACATTCGAGGATCTCGGAATAACTGCTTACATTGAGTTTGAAAGAATCTGAATTCTTTCCTATGAAGTTAACAGTGCAAGAACCAACTAAAAGAAAGAACACTAATATATCTTTTATCAACCACCATCAAGGCGACCAAGCTAAGGATTTTATCTTCACTCATCAAGTAAGTATCTTTTATTCTATAATCAAATTTGGTATAATGACTTTGTTTTTGCAGGTAAATCTGTAAGCTGGTGGGGTTACCAAGATTCCTTACATAAGGAGGATAGTCACAATCCTTGAAGAAATTAAAGTCATGAAAAGTCTCCGAAGGTCAAGATTCATCTAAATACATGGAAAAGGATAGAAGGGCTCAAGGATTCTTTTGAAATCAGTCAAAGTCCTTACATCCCTATATAACAGGATTGGAGACATCAAGAGAATATATGATAAGTTGAAAGAACCATTCAATGCTATAAAGAAGGTCATGACACTTAGACCTGATTTACACAAAATTGAAGGTATCAAAGATTGATGGGATATCTTCATAAGATCTCAACTATGAGATCTGAAAGAGATGATAAGATGGACAAGCAGGAAAAATGAAAGTTTAGAAAAAGTGGAAGACTTTTGGACATTACAAGAAAGCATCCTGATCTAAGCATGGCAAGAACTCCGGGTGAATCAGCTCCAAGAAAACCTCTCTAACAAACATTACTAATGTAAAGTAGTCATCAAGAACAAGGGTCATCATGGAAACATATCTCTGAATGTGATGACATATTGATGAAGCAGGCCAAGGAAATGAAGCTCTTCATTCTTGAGAAATTGCTACAAGATGACTCAAGGGAAAAAGGTATATATATATATATATATATATATATATATGCTGACATTAGATGTTTTTTAGTCATGTCATGCGGTTGCAGGTAATGGACTTATATACTTAGAAGTATGATATATGGAGAAGTATCTCTCAAATTCATGGACAAACAAAATCAATGTCCTCATGGAATATGAGGTGGTTGTATATGAACGAGCAACTAGGAAAGTTGTACATTCCTGGGAATCAAGAATGTGCAGAGAGGATGAGATCATGAAATGCAACCATGTCAAGAGGTAGTTATCATCCAGAAGGAAATAAGATGTGATTAGGTGATCTCCTGGAAAGATATGTAGACTCTGATGGAAGTCTAGCAAAGAAGGAGACCCTTGGAAAGACATATAATTAGGAGATGTGTCAATCTGTATGGATGATGTTGATGCTTACAGGAAGATGTCATGGTGAAAGATCATCACTGAGGTAACTTTTGTTTTAAAAGATTCATATGTAATGTTTATCTGGATGAATTTGTGCAGGGTTGCTAATCATGAGAAAGGATGTATGATCCTGGGAGATGAGTCGAAAGAAAGCAGCATGGCACAATAGTGGACCAGATTAGGAAGTCTGTTGAATCACTCTGATAGCTGACAAGCCTCAGGATGGAAGTGATGAATGATTTGTGCCCTATGAAGCTAAAAGATGGAGATTCCTCAATACCGAAATCCATGACATCGAGGACAATAATTCTTCATGAACAGCTAGGTGTCTCACCATTGTTGTTGTAGGTCCCTGGTTAAGAGGGAGCCTGATGGTAAGTTTCTTACTTGGAAGAAACTTGGTAATTCCTAAGGATGAGCTTAGGTACATTCTTTGTATAATAATGAGTACATTCCCTTGTGGAATAGGTCCTCCCTGGGAGGGAGAGATAGACACATCATTCTGGTCTTGGGAAGACAAAATGGAGGATTGGGTAATCATCTGGCATTTGATACTCTTTGAGAATGTGATCGGACATTCAAGATAAGATTAGTTAGGGACCGATATTCTTTGAGGGATAGCTACCCAAGAGAAGAATAGTCCAGGAAGGTCATACTTTGGGAACACCTGGGTGGAGTATGTACCTTGGAGAGACAATGAGGAAGGTGTTTATAAGTCATGTGTCTCACCAGCATTGAAGCCCATTGTCTCGTTGAAGAGATGGGGTTGTTATTCAAGGCCTTGCACTAGTACAATATTGCTAGTTGATATAATGCTATACAGATGCAATTACCAATTTGATTTTTCTTATAAGATTCTTCTGTTTCCGAGTACCTGTATGAATACCTCCCTAGTTAAGAGGGAGTGTTGAAGAGTGTAACTAGGTAGGTATTCATTATGACTATGTAATTATGTACTTATGTAAAGATGAAGTCAGCAATAATAAAATGAATTTTTGGTTTACTTGCTTCATGGGTTTCATGAGCAAGATTCTTAGTATAGGTCTATAGAATTCTTCTTGATGTCTATTAGGTACATAAGTGTAATTAAGAGTCATGTAAAAGGCATGAAGAATACCCTCCAGGATGTTGCAGAAGAATGGCTTAAAAACGTTGAAGATATGCCTATGAAGTCGGCCTACAAACAAATGTTAAAGTCGGCCTACTTAATGGCTATAAGGTCGGCTTAATTACTTGGCTAGAACTACTATATAAACCCTACATATGTTGTGGTTAAGAGAACATATCTGTGGATGATACTGAAGTTATACAACGTGCAAAAGAAGAAATTTTTGTGGATTCTACTGAGGCAATACAGTGTAAAGAAGGGAGAAAATATTAAGTTAACGTCTAGGGTAGAACACATTAAAAGAAAGAACAAATTTGCGGATCTATCTCTGATGTACTGCAGATATTTAAGTAACAATTACAGTCAAGTTTGAAGTTAACAAACGGTGGAAGAAAGAACAGGAATTGCGTATTAGTTTGAAGGTATAACAAATCAGATCTAAGGACAAGATTGTCTATGTATTAGTTTGAAGGTATAACAAATAAGATCTAAGGATAAGATTGTCTACGTATAAGTCTGAAGGTGACAGCGTTTGAAAGATAGAAAATACAAGAACAATTTTGATTACAGACTTATCTAAAGGAAGAACTGAATGATACAACTTCCAAGGTAACTGAAGGACATATTCTACAGAAGCAGCTAAAGGTTAGTAATTGCTGAAGTAACTAGAAGATTGAGATATTGACTAAAGGATATGATTAAGTTATCTCTGAGGAAATAATTGTAAAAGTCAGAAACCTCAAGTAAGGAAGGTAAATCAGAGATTTACCTTCCTAAATTATTGCAAAATACTCAGTTACAAGAAAGATCAATTTTGTCTCTACATTTGTATAAGCACTTTGATAATTGACTTGATGAAGGATTAACTCAGCAAGCTCACAAGTAGTTATCAAGAAGAGAATTTGTATTAATCTATAGCCCTTAAATTCTCAACATATAATTCATAATCGCACATGACCATAGATTGTAGCAGTCTTGAAATAAACTCAAACTTGAATAAGAACAAACACAAAATTTCAATTTTGTGGTTTATATGATAGCCATTTGATAATAGCTCACTCAACATCCATGTTTCAGACAGTATTTGGTGTCTTTTTATGTGGAAAATTTTCCAATGGGGCTAGATGTTTTGACCTTTTCTGTTTTGATCTAAGCTTAATATGAATATGTATTGGATTTTTGTTTTAAATGAAAACATAGGTTCTTCTTTTTCCTTTTCTGTTTTTCTCCCTATACATATATATGTTGTGAATTTGCGTAATTTTAAACAAAATAAACAGTCATGTTAATATGTTTTAACATATTGCAATTTTAAAAATAAATACACAATTTTAAAATTTATAGCTAGAGTTCTGGAGGAAGCATGAATATTCTACTTGCTTTAGCCAGCATTCTTGATGCTTGTGCTGATATATATCTGGAGAATAGAAACCAGGTTCAAATGGGCAGTAAACCCAAATTTTACACTTCTTTTCACCTTTTGATTGGTCTAAGCAAGCCTGACAACAATCTGTAGCACTTTCTTTATGGTGCATCAGACCCCATTTAATTGTCGTTCCGTCATAGTCTGTATGTGGTTCTGCATGGCATTCAGAAGGAAGTGGCCTGCCAGGTATGATTCCATCTTCTGCAGAAATAATAATAAAATATGCATCAGGCTTTAATTGCATCATTTTAAGCTAGGATTCTCCAAACCCTTGCTACCCTTGGACAAATTGAACAAAGAAACAATATAAGTCATTCAAAAATAACACAGCTGGGAAAAGGTGGAAAAGAAAACAGATGTTAAAACAATATACTTTGAATTTTAACACTTCTTCACTGCAAAATGCTAAATTCCATTCTCCCGCATGTAAGTAATCAAATTGTTAAATTTAGCAACATAACAATAACCTTAAATATGCTGAAAAAAGGAGCCTAGAGAAATTTTCAGGAAACCATAATCCTCAAGTCATAAACTTAAAAATAGATAAGACTACTATATGAATACTTCGTAAAACACGCTCTCAAGACATAATGCAGTGAAGAGGACAAAATAATTTGGTGATGCTAACCTGGTAGTCAAAATCCCAAGAAAACAAAAGCGAAAACACCAAACTAAGATTGCCCATATATTGATTACTGATCTCAGGTCCATCCTCCAGCATCTTTCCACTATCCTCGCTTGAATCTTCAGGAGGTAATGAGAATCCAACTTCCTCCAACACAGGGCCCCAATGAGTCTCCAATACTTTTTCCACCATCTCTGTTCATGGGAACCCCAATACATAATGTATAAACACATGCCCAAATTTGGGAGCTGTGGACCAAAAGGAGCAGGGAGGAAAGGAACCTAATGTCACAAAAAAATACTATGCCATCACAACTAATGGACAAGCCATCAGTTGAAGTCACACATAAGTTGAATAGAAAAAATGCATACAAGTGTCTTTGGCTTCTCTGGAGGAATTCACACTGGCTTTCATTGCTTCATGTTTCTTAGCTTCTTCAAGCTTTTTCGTCCACCATTCTTCAAGGGCTATCACTTAAAAAAATGTAAGCATTAACAACATATTGATGTGACTGCCAAATTCTAAAACAGTCAATATTTAATAGTCAATAGTTTGCATTGTTACTGAACTAGGTAACACTTTAATTTTACATTATTACTCAACTAATGGGTTAACAATTTACAACTTTTGAGGAATCCAGAGCTAAAAAGTTGCTGAGATTTATATAATGAGAAAATGTGGTGGTTTGGTGAAGCTATTATTCGAGCAAGTTGAAATGTTGCTAGATAATTTGTTTCCACTAACATTAAATAAAAGCATAAAAGAAACTGGAAATTTAGGAATCATCCCTCTAAGTTGATTGCTTCTCAAGCGAGAAAATACAAGTTCCTGCATCTACCCAAAACTATAATAATTCGACTAGTCAAAAGATTTTGACACAAATTAAGGATCTCCAAGCTACTACATTCACCCCAACCCTCGGGGAAGGTTCCATTTTGAGTTGTTTGTAGAGCCCAAATAATCTTAACACGAGGAAGTGTAATAAGATCGGCAGGAATATCTCCTTGAAAATAGTTGAGCTCCAATTTTTCACTGTTTGATAAACCACTAGTAGGCTCAGAGTGAATATAATTTTTTCCAAGGGTGTAGTCCAGCAGATTTGTGAACACAAGTACATAATTCTCATGGAAATTTCCCAGCTCCTTGTGAATCTCATGAGTGAGGCAGTTCCTTAAAACTTATAGCATTTCAAGCATGGATTGTTTGCCAATCTCTATTGGGATAACTCCATCTAAAATATTTGGAAACAGGGAAATGAAACTAAGTCTAGAACAATTCCCCAACTGTGCAGCTCCAATTTTTCACTGTTTGATCTCAGAATCAATATAATTTTTTCCAGGGGTGTAGTCCAGCGGATTTGTGAACACAAGTACATAATGCTCATGGAAATTTCCCAGCTCCTTGTAAATCTCATTAGTGAGGGAGTTCCTTAAAACATCTAGCATTTCAAGCATGGATTGTTTGCCAATCTCTATTAGGATAACTCCATCTAAAATATTTGGAAACAAGGAAATGAAACTAAGTCTAGAACAATTCCCAACTGTGCAGCTCCAATTTTTCACTGTTTAATAAACCACTAGTAGCTCAGAATCAATATAATATTTTCCAGGGGTGTAGTCCAGCGGATTTGTGAACACAAGTACATAATGCTCATGGCAATTGCCCAACTCCTTGTGAATCTCATGAGTGAGGGAGTTCCTTAAAAGAGCTGTCAATGAATGGAACTTTGAATGTTTTGTATACTGGTCATCAAAGAGGCATTTGATCAGACTCCTATATGTATTTTCGCCTATTGCAGGACTGCATTTATGAGAAAAAGGTTGCAGAGGGAAAGGGATTGCATGCCCGCATGATCAAAGATGCATTTGAACCAGACATTTTTCTGAACACAAAACTTTTCATTTTTTATGCGAAGTGTGGGAATCTGGAGGATGCATGCCAATTGTTTGACAAAATTCCGAAGCGAAATTCCGTCTCATGGAATGCTCTGCTTGCAGAATACTGTCGGCGTGGGTTGGAGGAGGAGGTTCTAAGTCTTTTTGCACAAATGGGAGAGGCAATCATGACACCGGATGAGTTTTCTCTTGGAAGTGTTCTCAAGGTATGTTCTAGATTAGTAGCACTTGAACTTGGGAAGCAAGTCCATGCCTAAATTATCAGAAGTGGGTTTGGATTTAATGTTGTTCTCATGATTGCTCTTGTTGACATGTATGCAAAATGCAATTGCATCAAGGATGCACGCCGAGTATTTGATGAAATTTCTCTTAGAGATTTGGTGTCCTGGACTGCCATTATTGCAGGTTATGTGGAGCAAGGGAATTGTAAGGAAGCCCTGAATCTCTTTTGTAAAATTCCTTGGTTTGGAATCAAGCCCAACAAGGTCACATTTCATACTGCCAGTAGCTTTGTATCAGATGTTGTATTAGGCAGTGCCCTTGTCGACATGTATGCTAAATGTGGGAGCACAAAGGAGGCACGACAAGTGTTTGGCTTTATATCCTCGAGGGATGTGGTCTTATGGACTGTGATTGTTACAGCCTATGGCAAGCACGGATTTGGCAAAGAGGTTCTCCAACTCTTTGAAGAAATGAAGCGATCGGGTTTGAAGCCTGGCGATGTCACCTTCTTGGCTGGCCTGACTACTTGCAGCCATTTAGTTCTAGTGAATGAAGGTTGGCATTATTTCAATACCATGACTCGAGATCATTGTATTCCACCAAGAGCAGGGCATTATGCCTGTATGGTTGACCTCCTTGGCTGTGCCAGGTGTTTGGATGAGGCATATGATTTTATCAAAAAATGCCATTTAAACCTAATGTCACTATTTGGGGGGCCTTACCTGGTGCCTGCCAAGTCCATGGCAATATGGAGCTAGGAAAAGTTGCAGCAGAACACCTTTTTGAGTTAGA
This sequence comes from Pinus albicaulis, assembly GCA_034641835.2. Taxonomy (NCBI): domain Eukaryota; kingdom Viridiplantae; phylum Streptophyta; class Pinopsida; order Pinales; family Pinaceae; genus Pinus; species Pinus albicaulis. The sequence goes on along the minus strand of CM076576.1, from coordinate 689,882,124 downwards.
TCCAAAAAATGTTGGAAATTATGTCATGTTGTCAAATATTTATGCTACAGCTGGTAAGTGGTGGGACATGTTAAAGTTGAGGAAAGAAATGAAAGACAAAGGTATAAATAAGGAACCTGGATGCAGTTGGATTGAGGTAAAGAGCAGGGCACACGTATTCCCTGTAGGAGATAGATCACCCCCACAAATACAGGAGATCTATGCCATGTTGCAAAAGTTAGCTGGGCAGATGAAAGAAGTTGGGTATTTGCCTTAAACAAAATTTATAATGAATGATATAGAAGAACAATAGAATTACATACAATGTTACACCATTGGTAAGATGCTTGGCATTGGAGTTGTGAATATCACCATACAACCTTAGACAATGATCGAAATAGTCAATAGCCATATGCTTGCAGTGACATAATCAAAAATTGTTATGCAATTATTGTGGTCATTCAAGTTTTAGATTCGAAGCTGCCACTGCATTAAGGGTTTTCCACTGCTTACATCATTCCCAAGTTTATCTATGTTCTAGGTTTTGATCCATGCATCACTTTCTAGTAGCATTCCCTCAAGTCATTGATTCTAATACATAAAATGCTGGTACTTGTGGAGATTGCATTTAGCAATTTTTTGTTGTCTCCAATCGTTGGGCGAGATATTTGCCTTTCATTTTATTCTATCATTTCAATGTAAGTGCAAATTCTTTTGGGATTCATTTGTAAAATTTGGAACTGTATATCATAAGTTATGGTGACTTGATGGAAGGGATTCAGGCGTTTATATGGTTCTATTGCTGCCGTGATGCTGTATTTGGCATTTACAAGCCTGTTGTGATCAATATTGTCGAAACCGGAACTGGAACTAGCTAAGGGCCAGACTAGGACTGGACTAGAACCAGCTAGACAACTATGCTGATTAAAAATACATAAATGTGTAATCATATATATATATATATATATATATTGTATGTGAGAGAGACTTCAATGTAAATCCAAACTTTTAGACACCAAATATGCAAAGTTTTGCACATGCATATAGCATCAAAGCCTAAAGGCCTTTTTCTCCTATTTTATTGCATATTTTCATTTACTTAGGTTACAGGCATGATGGTGCACCACTATGACTTGGTTCTGAAGGCAATTCCAAATCAGAACTGATGGCCAAACTGGTTAATCCAGCTGGTTTGGGATGAAACTGGTCTATCAGTCCTGTTCACTCTCTTTCCAATGTGAATTGGTCTAGACTGGCCAGTTCTGATCTGGTTCGTCTGGTTCTGATAACACTGATTGTGACAAGAAGAATTCCTTCTTGCTAGCAAAATGTAACATATCTATGTGATTATAGATATAAATAAGCTTTAGTATTCAAACCCATGAAAGCGCTATGAATTTTCCATGTGTGGATGCTGCTGAACTAATTTTCCATTCATTGGCAGCGCTTCCATTCATTGTGAATCTCATGTAAGCATTAACAACATACTGATGTAACTGCCAAATTCTAAAACAGTCAATATTTAACAGTCAATAGTTTGCATTGCTACTGAACTGGGTAACACTTTAATTTTACATTATTACTCAACTAGTGGGTTAACAATTTATAACTTTTGAGGAATCCAGAGCTAAAAAGTTGCTGAGATTTATATAATGAGCAAATGTATGAGCTCCCACATGTCAATTGTTAGAAGCTATGTGAATGGTGGAATATATGCTAGAGTACTCATAGCATATGGCAGAGGGCGTTCATGATGTTATATTCCCAAGGGTGAATGATGTTGATCCTTTAATTTGATTTTGTGAGGTCTCTAAGCACTTCAATGATTTATAATTCCCTAGTACCTCTGCAGGAATTTCCCCTGATATTTGATTGCCCTAAAATTCAAGGCAAAGCTCTGAAATCTCTATTATGAAGCAAAAAGGGAGCTATAAATATTCCCTAAAAATTGGTTGTCATTTAATAATAATCCATAAGATGGTTGTCCTTTCATTATCCCTTCATCTATTAGTGGTGGAGAAAGCAAACAAGTGAAGTTGTTACTATTTGAAATCATGAAGCACCGTCAGACCCTTAGATAGAATGGAAGTGACAGGATTGCTTCCCCAAAGACCACACATAAAGAGATTATATAGAATGGAAGTATATAGATTGCTTCCCCAAGACCACACATAAAGAGAGATGAATAAAGAGCAGCAAAGGTGACCTGAGCTTGCGAACTATCGAAAAACTCATCTATGGAAAGTAGTGGTGGTTTGGTGAAGCTATTATTCGAGCAAGTTGAAATGTTGCTAGATAATTTGTTTCCACTAACATTAAAGAAAAGCATAAAAGAAACTGGAAATTCAGGAATCATCCCTCTAAGTTGATTGCCTCTCAAGCGAGAAAATACAAGTTCCTGCATCTACCCAAAACTATAAGAATTCGACTAGTCAAAAGATTTTGGCACAAATTAAGGATCTCCAAGCTACTATCAATATATGTTATGAGGCCTAATAAGAATGATATCCTTTGATTCATAAGAAGATGCTGCTCATCGACTGAACAACTATATTTTTTATATTGCAATCAATTGGTCTGGTGGTCTTCACCATGCTAAAAAGTGTCAGGCATCAGGTTTCTGTTATATTAATGACTTCGTGCTGGGAATTTTGGAGTTGCTTAAACATCATGCTAGAGTTCTAGATGTTAATATTGATGTCCACCATGGTGATGGAGTTGAATAAGCCTTATATTTTACTGGTAGGTATTCAATGGTTACATCAGAACATTTCAATGCAGATGCTTGTGTCTTATTTTCTCATTAATGGTACGTCTGGTTAAGTAGATTTTAAGTTTTCATATGATACATGATGGTTATTGTTCTTTCTGCTATGAAGCTATAATTTATTAAGCTACAAAAAGGATGACAAAATTATTGGTTATTCCCTCCCACTGTTAAGAAAAATTTTACAAAGGTATACAATACTTGATATATAGTTATAATTTGCATTGCAAAACTAGTAAGGGACAATAGGTGGTCTGGACTCTGCAGCAATCAGCAAGAGTGACTATGGTCATGCACCACATGCTGCACACAGTTTCTCCTTCCCTTTTGGCTTCAGGAACTAAATGTTTAACTTCTTAAATCTTAAATGTCAACACTCAACGGTTGATAATGGCATCACTTCAGACAAACATAAATATCTACCTGTTCCTTAAGAGGAACACTTCCATCGTTGACTATCTGTTCAGTATCTATAAGCTGGATTTTCCTATGTTGGTATGTTCTTGTTGTACAATTTGTCTGGATACATACATATAGACATGTACATGGGCACAATTAACGTAAAAATAGTAAAATACCAATGCAAACAGACACATGAATTCACATAAAAATGCTAGTTACTTGATACATAATCCCTATTCACCCTTGTCACATCTTAACATGCTATCCATTATAAGTTAATGTTGAGGAAGAATCCATTGTTTATGCAAGAGAAAACTCTACAGATAGATGCATAGGAAGTGAATATTCCATTTTTTGGGATGGTAGAATATTATACAGGAAGCAGTAGCAAGTGAACACAACCTGTGAACCATCATATTTTGGAATAATGGAGATGAAAAATGAAGTTTTGACAATGACTCTCTAATTGTACTTTAAACCCGTTATTTAATGCAACCACATTCACGAGTAGGCGGTGGAACTATAATATTTAGAATATTTTATTGAGTACAAAATGCATTTATGTCCAACAAACTTGCAAGATTAAGACATGGAAAACCAACCAACAACTAACAATGAAAGAGGTTGATCCCAACAGTGCTGGAATGTAGTTTGAATACCTTATTTTTAAGTTGGAAACTACGCAGCATTGAGTTCTATGCTTCTTCACTTTCATGATTTCCTCGTCTCACACCAATTATCTGCCCTAACTTTTGCTTTTGAATTTAATCCCAAACTAGTGTTTTCTACTACACATGTGGAAATAAAGAAAACAAATTTTCAATGTCCACAAATGAACAAAATAATTCAATGGGACTGTTATCTCAAATCCTTCACAAAGTGATAAGGCCAGTGGAACAGGGAAGTGTCGCCACTATCGCCGAGGCAACAACTTTCCTCATTTTAGTGAAACTCTGCCTATTCCCTTTCTCCTAGACCTGTGCATCTGCACAATATCCATATCCATCTCCCTTGCTGCCATTCGCATCAATACATCCTCCCTGCCCATCACCTTGTGTCTCCTACTGCCATTCTTGTTCCCCATCACTCTCCCCCAACACATATCCTTGCAAAAACATTTCAAATATATGGAAAATTTACTCGTTGCATTCATTGATTTTAATTTATTTATCACACATATTTAATTGTTATTCTCTCAGATCAGTCAAAATTTAATCAACATGTTGGTAGATTTATTGCATATTTTGAAGGATTTAAGACTAGATACATGCTTCCGATTCACTAATTTGGAAGGTTAAGTGACAGATTTTGGAGTCTGGATCAACCAATTATCCTAGACATGCCTTAGAACTAGCATGCTTTGAAGTGAGGATTATTTTCCGCAACAGTTGTAGCATTCATAAACTGTCCAATCAAACCCCTTGGGATTTATTCAAGGGGAAAAAATGATTGACAACCCTGCCTGTCTGATTTTGGATTAGGAGCAGAGAAAACTTCACTTTGAGAGACCATGGATTCTACAAATCAACAAAGAAGAATTCCCACTGAAGATAATGAAGCCCACAACTCAGAAAAAGTAGTGTTCTAAGTATTGACATTTACATTAAGGAAAATCCTAGTTTTATATTTTATAGCTATAAATTGCTAATATATTTCCATTGAGAAATTATACTTTCAATTATTGCTCTATTTGAATGTAGATCTAGCTAAAAGTTGCAAAACCATTTAAATCATTTCTCCAATATTATAATTTCCTACGATTTACCAACATCACAATGGATCCATAATGATGCAATTTATATATTTAAGATTCTAAATGATTGCAATTTCGAAACAAACCTGTGATGCCCATGGAGAAAATTGTTGATGCACTTCACTCACTAGATCTCCCTTTATAACTGACTGTATAACCTGTCCATTCATAAAATTTGCTAAAATTCACCACTTATTAGCAACAATAAAATTAAGATGGGAAGAACCATGCCTTAAAATTACCGATTTCAAGAGGTAAAGTATAGTTCATTTAGTTTCGAAAGCATTTTCAAAGTTAAAACTACAAATGCATACATAAAATACACTTCTAGTTGGAACTTAGTTTAGATTATATATGATTGTGAATATTATATTGTATAAGAAAGAACGCAGATAACTCATCCTCCCAATGCATGTTATCCTAGATGATGAAACATTTCTTCTACTTAAATGTTGTTGATGTACCAATGCAAGGGTCAATTCTCACAGTTGTGCTAGCTGGAAGTCCCAACAAGGAACTGATTGATTCTCCAAAATTGTTCACTGCATACCAGGCAACCAACCAACATAATCAAGTGGAGATGGGAGACGGAGGACTCAGGCTCATATTGACTCAAAGGGAGAAAGATTCAAAAGTGACACATTCAATTACATGAAGCAAATAGAATGGAATGGCAGGGAGGATAGACACGGCACTCAGGATATCCAGTAACAGCAGGTCTGGACACAAATGGAGCAAGCAACAACAACTGCAATCAAACAGGGCAGAGTCAAAGGTGGCTATTCATTTCTATTTTTGGCATCCTTCCCAGAAGCCATGGACTCATTTTAACCATTTAAAGGATTAGGGCACCAGAAGGAATAAAATATATATGTTTCTAAGCCAACCCCGCTGATTTAAGATACATTAATGAGTCAAATAAAAGTGAAACCTGTCTAAAGAAATTAGTAGCACTTGTAGCTTCAACAAATTAAATATTTTGAACGTGTTTCTTGTTGGAATGCAGCCACTATAGAATTAATTGTTGTAAAACTTGATGAAGCAAACTATAGTTGGTAGAACCAAATTTTATGAAAGCTCATATGGAAAGAAAAAATTTGTTTTAAATCTGCAATAAAAAATGCATGCTAAAAGCCAATTTAATTATGTCCTGATGGTGGTTGAAATGGATCCAAGAAAATGGTGGCATTGTATTTCATGCAAGATCTTGGGCCTTATATTTATTTTATTACAAAGTTATTTTCTCAGACATGTCAATTAGCAACTTTGCAAAAGGAAAGGAAACTAAAACACTCTATGCAGCATCTGGCTAGGCTTAAACTCACGAATGAGGTGAAGCCACCCACTTTTTCCACAACAATCATCTTAATGCAGACCAGTGAGAATCTTACATATCTAAAGGTAAATATCAGAATCTAGTATACATGGTTTCAACAGAGCCTAGAGGTAATGTTACCCACATTTTTGTTTAAGACAAAAATGGGATAACCAGGGGAGCTATCCCAGTTCAATATATGTTGGTAATACATTATGAAACATATCAACTATACTGGCATGGGACCATACTTCTTGAAGAGTGAGGAAATGTATTATTAGAATGGCTCTAAATTGATAGGTGAATTTGAATGCATGAGAAAGGTAACAATAGATGATATCATAGGCTCTGATCTCCTGGAAGAGTCCTCTGCAGAATCCATATAGTGCACAGGCAAGGAGGGTGATAGCACAGTAATACAAGGACCAGAGGAGGGATAGTGGATGGGTCAAACCTGTCTAATAGAAGAACTAATCACATGTCAGTAGTACTCCTGTAGAGAGCAGTTAAACAAGGATAAGAGACCTTTCTGAGGTTTGTATTTTTATGGAAACCAGTATTCGCAATGTTAGAATTAAGGATTCATCTTGACAAAGACGAGAGGAGTGTAAATTTGTAAGCCTATCCAGGGAGTTCTGTCTCAAATGCAGTCATTACAGTCCCATCCTATTTTAATGACACTCAGCATCAAGCAACTCAAGCTCCCAAACACATGATCACTGGAGTTCAAAGAATTTGGGCAGATAGCTAACATGATGGCTCTATATGCATCTTTTGGAACCCTGTCATCTACAGAAGTAGAGGCTCGAAAGAGACCTTGATCTAGGCATGAAAATGTAAATAGGACACCACATAAATTCTGCCTGCAATCATAAAACAATTCTTTAACTAACTTTAACCCGAAGGGAGGAAAAGAATGCAGAGAACAGAGACTAATTTCATAGCAGAAGTTGCCCAAGATAATTAATTGGTGTAAGGTATCTCTCCTGTGTATAATATATATAAGTATGCACGCTGGAATTAAAAAGAAAATTAAAGAAGGCGGGGAACCTAAATTTGGGCCAAAATCAGCTTTTGTTGTTGGAACCAACCTTTATTTAAGGTGATTTGTACACATGTGAAATGAAATTTATGATGGGCTGACCAGTGCGTGTAAAGTCTTGTGACCATTGCTAAGAGAAATGTTCTCATCCTATGGGGGATTGCCTACTGAAGAGCCCATTTATTTTCACAACAGACACATGGCAGAAATGGGGTGCTCAACCCAAATTATGAGGACACAGAGGATGATTTTTCCCACCTTTAAAGGAGCCAGATGAGTTCACTTTGAAGCACTCTACACTTGGAGGAATCTTGGAGGTGTAGTTTTCCCTTTGGTCATTCCTTTGCCTTGCTTTGTGAGTCATTTTCCCACTTCATAACGCTTTGTGACCCTTATAATAAATAGTTTGAAGGTCTATACACCCTTTGAAGGCTCATTTATTAGAGGTACATGAGCCTATATCAGAGAAAAAGGGTTTAGTGCCCACTTTGAAAGACATTTGGAGGAGGAACTCCCTTGTTTAGTGGAGGATTTGTTACAACTCTGGGGGAACTTGAAGGTCCCCCTCTCCCACTTGGTCAATGGCATTGGGAGCCCTTGTACCCACCTTGGAGGAGAATTTTTGGGTTGTCTGCCCACTTTAGAGGCTTTTGGTGGGCATATTTAAAGACTTCTTAGATAATTTATGATGTTGATGGGCCTTGGGAGGTTGGATGCCATGCCAACAAGCCCTTCATCCCCTTTATTTATGGAGATGGGCACTTTGTGAGGGCTCATTCCCCCTGATCATTGTAAATGTGGCATGAATTCCCCTAAATTCATGTAATCTTCGTTAATTAATTGTACAAGAGGGCCTTTGCGCCTCCTTAAGCTCGAATAAGGGATTTTAGATTAGAAAAATAATATTTCACTACGAGGGAAATTGAGAACCTCCTCTATAAATATAGGTACTTTCCTTTCATTTTCTCACGGTTGGATTTGGGGGAGAAATATCTTAGAAGGTCTAAAATTACTGTGAATTTTCTCTCTTACAATTTGGCTATGGATGGAAGAGTTGAGTGACTTTTCTTGGGTGCAATTGGAATGTGTGTGATCTCTTTTCATGGATGCTTATGGTAGAGATCTTGGACAATGCTTGGTGAAGTAAGTTGGTTTATTTACTTTGTCCTGGTATATTGGAATGTGTGTGATTAGGAAAGGCAACTAAAACACTCTATGCAACATCTGGCCAGGCTTAAACTCACAAATAAGGTGAAGGCACCCAATTTTTCCACAAAAATCATCTTAATGCAGACCAGTGAGATAATCATTCATCTTACATATCTAAAGGTAAATAACATAAGCTAGTATAAGTGGTTTCAACATAGCCTAGAGTTATTATTACCCACATTTTTGTTTAAGACAAAAATTGGATAACCAGGGGAGCTATCCTACTTCAATATATGTTGGTAATACACTATGAAACATATCAACTATACTGGCATGGGACCATACTACCTAAAGTGTAAGGAAATGTATTATTAGAATGGCTCTAGTTTGATAGGTGAATTTGAATGCATGAGAAAGGAAACAACAGATGATATCATAGTTTCTGATCTCCTAGAAGAGTCCTCTGCAGAATCCATGTAGTGCACATGCAAGGAGGGTGATAGCACAGTAATACAAGGACCAAAGGAGGGATAGTGGATGGGTCAAACATGTCTGATGGAAGAATTTTTCACATGTCAGTAGTACTCCTGTAGAGAGAAGTGGAACAAGGATAAGAGACATTTCTGATGTTTGTATTGTTATGGAAACCAATATTTACAATATCAAAATTAAGGATTCATCTTGACAAAGACAAGAGGAGTGTAAATTTGTAAGCCTATCTAGGGAGGTTTGTCTCGAATGCAGTCATTACAGTCCCACCCTATTTCAATGACACTCAGTATCAAGCAACTCAAGATCCCAAACACATGATCATTGGAGTTCAAAGAATTTGGGCAGACAACTAACATGATGGTTGTAGGTGCATCTTTTGGAACCCTGTCAGCTGAAGAAGTAGAGGCTTAGAAGAGACCTTGAGTTGGGCATGCAAATGTAAATAGGACACCACAAAATTATGTCTGCAATCATAAACCAAGTCCTGAACTAACTTGGAACTTGAAGGGAGGAAAAGAATACAGAGAACAGTGCCTAATTTCATAGCAGAAGTTGCCCAAGAGAATTAATTGGTGTAAGGTCTCTCTCCTGTGTATAATATATATAGGTATGCGCACTGGAATTAAAAAGAAAATTAAAGAAGGGGAGGGGGGGAGGGGGCGCAGGGAGAAACCTAAATGTGGGCCAAAATCAGCGTTTTTGGTTGGATCCAACCTTTATTTAAGGTGATTTGTACACGTGAAATGAAATTTATGATGTGCTGACCTGTGCGTGTAAAGCATTGTGACCATTGCTAGGATAAATGTTCTCATCCTATGTGTGATTGCCTATTGAAGAGCCCATTTCTTTGCACAACAAACATGTGGCAGAATTGGGGTGCTCAATCTAGCTTCCGAGGACCTAGAGGATGAGTTTTCCCACCTTTAAAGGAGCCAAATGAGTTCACTTTGAAGCACTCTACACTCGGAGGAATCTTCAAGGCATATTTTTCCCTTTCGTTGTTCCTTTGCCTTGATTTATGAGCCATGGGCCCACTTCATAACGGTTTTGTGAGTCTTATAATAAATAGTTGAAGGTCTATACACCATTTGAAGGTTTATTTGTTGGAGTTACATGAGCCTATATCAAAGAAAAAGGGTTTAGTGCCCACTTTGAAATATATTTGGAGGTGGAACTCCCTTGTTTAGTGGAGGATTTGTTACAACTGTGGAGGAACTTGAAGGTCCCCCTCTCCCACTTGGTCAATGGCATTGGGAGCCCTTGTACCCACCTTGGAGGAGAATTTTTGGGTTGTCTTCCCACTTTAGAGGCTTTTGGTGGGCCTTAGATAAGCTATGCTATTGATGGGCCTTGGGAGGTTGGATGCCATGCGAACAAGCCCTTCATCCCATTCATTTATGGAGATGGAAACTTTGTGAGGGATCATTCCCCTTGATCATTGTACATGTGGCATGAATTCCCATAAATTCATGTAATTTTCACTAATTAATTGTACAAGAGGGCCTTTGCACCTCCTTAAGCTAGAATTGGGGATTTTAGCTTAGAAAAATAATGTTTCACTATAGGGGAAATTGAGCACCTCCTCTATAAATATAGGTGCTTTCATTTCATTTTCTCATGGTTGGACTTGGGGGAGAAATCTCTTAGAAGGTCTAAAATTTTTGTGATTTTTCTCTCTTACAATTTGGCTATGGATGGAAGAGTTGAGTGACTTTTATTGGGTGCAATTGGAATGTATGTGATCTCTTTTCATGGATGCTTATGGTAGATCTTAGATGATGCTTGGTGAAGTAAGTTGATTTATTTACTTTGTCCTGGTATATTGGAATGTGTGTGATTAGGAAAGGCAACTAAAACACTCTATGTCGCATCTGGCCAAGCTTAAACTCAAAATTTCTCAACAAAGACAGTCACAGAGATAACTAACAGTCACACAAAAGACACTTATCTTTTTTTAGGAAATCCAACAGGGAAAACCTGCTTGCTTGATGTGGTTATTTTATTTATTATTATTGAGCACTTGGATCTATTACAAAGCAATCTATCTCTCTTGAGAAAGTGTTCTGCTTCTCACAAAAATCTCAGCTAGTACAATTGATCTTGGCCTTCCTTGATCACAACTTGATCTCGATTCCTGCACACAATTGATCCTCTATTGCTGCCTTGACTTGCTCTGCAAACCCTGCTCTCTTCTTCTTAATCTTGCACACTTGTGACTTACTACTGCTTATAACACAAGCTCTACATGCAATCAATCTCCTATTCCCTAGTGCTCTTGTTCCTCCCATTTCTTAGGACACAATTCCTGCACTCTCCACAATCAAGGCTCCTCTCACAAACTCGTGAGTTGTCTTTTCACACAAACCTTTGTGCATAAAACAATTGTCCTTTCCTCGTGTCCTCGTCCTCCCTTTATAGATTCGATCCATGCTAAATAGTAAAATAGGCTATTTCATATTTAGAGCTCGAGTTGTCGATTAACGAGTTAACTGAGAGTCGCACTCTTTATCCCTCTAATCAACATTGGAGTTCTTAACTCGTTCATCCTTCAATCAAGACTGAAGCTCGAACACGTTCTAACTGAACTAATAACTGTCACCCAATCCTGTAGTTAAACTGATGAAAACTCCTCTTATAACTGAAGCTCCAACTCTACACGTGCTAACTTGATGATTATTCCAGTAAAACGGAAATAACTCATCTTAATTGGAGTCTAACTCATGAGGACAATTCGAGGTTTTCACTGGCTAAGGCACAAGCCAAAATACCATGCTCATTACATTTTCGACAGTAAATCATTTATTCAAGTTGTTTACTTGAAAAAATACTCGGAGCAAATTACCTATAACACTCTCTTCTTGAGTTATTGTGCTTGGATGGTGATATTTTATCTCATGTTGGATTTCTTTCTCAATCTCATGCTATGGGTTCATCTGTAGTGTCATCATTATTAAAGTGTTAAATTTTTTTTTTGTTTGGCTGCATTAGGCCTTGTTGAAGTGTTTACTGTAAATCTTAAAAATCCTTATGATATTCTTAAGCAGTTGTGTTTGGACATTGAACTTTTCAATCTTGTGTTGAATTTCTTTTTAAGTTTTTCAAGCTCATGGGATAGGTTCATCTCCAGTGTGATCATTATTAAATTTTTGTTTAAGTTTTTTGTTTGGCTGGATTAGGGTTTGCTGAAGTGTTCACCATAGATCTAAAAACTCTTTGAGATCTCAACAGCCATAGTCATTTATTAATCAATTAAATGTTATTAAATTGGCCCTATTTCCACACAGAAAGTGATAAATAAGCCTTAATGCCACAAGTAACCATAAAGTAGAACCAAAACATCTAGAAACTGGGAAAGAGATGGTTAAAATTTAAAAACAATTAAACTGCACAATCTTAAAAGAAGAAAAGAACGAGGAAAATATATAAAAAGGCATACATCCTACCAATATAAAGATAGATTTTCCAACAATGTAATTAAATTTCAGTATGTGCTACGTCATTTCTATGGTAACCAACCCGCATAAATGTAAAATAATCCAACAATAAACCATCGAAGGGAACATCAACATGCATCCAAAAATCAATTTATAAAATGAAGTTTTCAAAAACCGACTAAATTTCATAACCCTACATAAACAATAGAGGAGACTAACAACATAGTGGATTACCTGTGTCTAGTATGTAAAGGTCGTTGTAATATATCTCTTCAGACTCATCTTGAGCTTTTCCACAACCTCCAAATATAAATAGACGGTTATCAATGAATGCAGTATTGTCCCCCTCATGAGCTGCTGGTCCTTCGCCACTCACGTTAGGTTGCACCCATGTATTTGCAGTGGTGCCCAGTTCTCTGGATGAGTACTCTGCCTACTTTTGCTGTAAATTTTCCTCTGCGCGATCCAGTCTCTTGGTCTTTCTTTTGTTATTTTTAGGGTTTTCATTACTCTTGGCCCTAGATGAATGAAGAGGTCGAATGGCGGACAACAATGATTTTTCGAAAAGGCCATTCACTATGGCGCCCTTTTTATTTTCCGATTTGCAGTAGTGCCCAGTTCTCTGGATGAGTACTCTGCCTCCTTTTGCTGTAAATTTTCCTCTGCGCGATCCAGTCTCTTGGTCTTTCTTTTGTTATTTTTGGAGTTTTCATTACTCTTGGCCCTAGATGAATGAAGAGGTCGAATGGCAGACAACAATGATTTTTCGAAAAGGCCATTCACTATGGCGCCCTTTTTATTTTCCGATAATTAAATATATTTTAAACTATGGCGCCCTTTTTTTGAGATAGTTATACCATTGAATATTTATTATTAGTTAAATACATTTTAAATTAATAAATAAGGAAAATAGAACCCTATATATATTGAAGTGCTAATTTTATTTTCATAATTACAAAATTGAATATTTACGATTATTTACATATATTTTATTTTAAATTAATAATACTTAATTGGAAAATTGAATCTTATATAGATTGTTGTTTCAATTTTATTTTTCATATAGTTACAAAATTGGATAATTAAGAAATTGAATATTTATGATTATTTATATATATTTTAAATTAATAACACTCAACAGTAAAATATAATTTTATATAAATATGCTTACAATCTTATATAGATTAGTTTTGGCAATTAAAAACAATTTGAGAAGTGAACTTGACAAATTACTTGTTTGGTGGGTAGTAATCATTAATAAAACTACACATTTATAGTTTTACTTTTACAGAAGTGTTAATGAACACATAAATAGTGATGGAAGTAACTCTAGTTAGGTATTCATATCCATTTTTTACAGAAAGATTTATTCAAATTACAGTGGAAATTAAATTATGGTAAATATGGTATTAACTAGAGTATGAGCTATCTTCAAGGATTTTATTTTTGGATAATTTTCCTACAAAGCTTAAGAATAAAATATTAGTGAAAATATATTTTGAACTCATGCATGAATATTGCAACCATGTCCACGAATTTATATATATATATAGAGAGAGAGAGAGAGAGAGAGAGAATATTAATAATAAAAAGTTTCTTATAGTTAAAATATGTGGGTTTGTGAACATGACTAAGTGAACATGGGCTGTGAACATGACTAGGAGTTAGGGTTGGTCCACGCTCCTTTGCTCCGTCCACCTCTATGATAGGTCTTGTGGGTGCAATATGACTAGGGGTCAGGGCTCACTACTCGACCCCTCCTACCAATGCGCCCATACATGTCATTGAAATATAAGTGGCAATCATTATGGTTGAGAACCACCTGTATGTGAGATGGTAAGGCTTTGGAGTTTGTTATGGCAGGTCATCGGTTTGATTCCCACCAAGGCCTTTCAACCTTTAACAAATTTTTAGCCAATGTGGAGGCACCACGTGGTGGCCTCTAGTTGGGCCACGTGGCAGCTTCACATTGGGCCACCAAAATACACTGCAACCAATAAAATTCAGCCAACTCACACTCTAGTATCAAAATTGCAAATTTTCATTTCTAGAGTGACACAATTAAAAATTACTAACATATATGACAAATTCATATACTTCTTGTACTTAATAATTGTTCTTATATTTTATTCCTAGACTAAATTAGTCATTTTAGTTAGTCTCTTTTAGTTTGGTCACTTATTATCTAGTCATATATTTTAGTCCTGGACTAAATTAGCCATTTTAGTTAGTCGCTTTTAATTTGGTCATTTATTATGTAGTCATATATTTTATCCCTAAACTAAATTAGTCGTTTAAGTTAGTCATTTTTAGTTCAGCCACCCAAAATTTCTCAAATTTAGTAGTAATTCACTTGAAATAATTGTGGTGACTAACTTTTTCAGTCACCTAGTCACTAATTTCATCATTTTCTACTAGTGTTGGAGGCCTTTGGGTTCTCTCTTTTTTACCATTGAAAGCGGATGCTGCTCTTCTGTAAGGGTGTTCGTCTGGTAGGAATACCCTGGAGCAATCATACACTGGATTTCGTAGGTCCTTGGACCATCTAGATTTCAAAGAAGGTCCACAACATTTACATCCAAAATACCCTTTTGTTACAAGACCTGCGAGATTATATTTGTATACATTAATTAATATGCATGGCACATTAAAGAATATCATGAAGATCAGAACAAATATTACAACGAATTAAATAACTAATATGTGAAAGAATATTGTTACGTATATAAACAAATCAATAAATTAAACATGTAATTTACCAGAGCAAACTCCTAAGCCTAGATAATCATGTGTCGTGTAAGCACATATGCCATACAACGTAAAACTCCTCTCTGTTGTGCTCTGCTGCGATGGGTCTTGATACATCGTATACATTTATCCCATCCCATAATTCCTTCAATTCATCTACCAGTGGTTGTAAGTAGACATCCATATTCTTCACTTGTCTTCTACCCGGGACTATGAGAGCCAACATAAGATGTTCATTCTTCATGGACAACCATGCGGGGATATTGTTATTAATCACTACTTCAGGCCAAACATAATAGCTGGTGTTCTGGAGGGAATATGGGTTGACGCCATCCATGGCTATTCTGATTCGTAGACTTCGTACTTCATCCTTGAATTTTTCGGGCCATGTATCCTTTATATGCTTCATGGCTATTGAATCAATTGGGATTCGCATAACTCCCAACTCACTTTTGTGTGAGGCATGCCATCCCTGCAACATAGCTAATTATTTGCAACGAAAGAGCCTTTGAATCCTTGGTATTATAGGCATGTGCCTCAATATCTTAAAAGGAGGACCTGTACGTGATTTACCCTTATTTTTTTATTTATCATACCTGTCATGCACACAATTCGGACACATCTCTTTGTCTGCATATTCTCCTCTATATAGAATACAATCATTTGGACATGCATGATATGATATGTAATCAACACCCAACATTTTCAACAATTTTCCTCTTCGCAGCTACCAAGCAAGACATTATCACTCGGAAGAACCTTATCTTTGAATAACTTGTAGTTGGTAATCATGGAAAAATATAAATGTACATTAATGTCGATATAATTATTAATGTTCATAAAATTTACCATTTTTAATATTCATTGCAATGTACTGATTATATTTCAAATTTATATAAGGGAGTACTTTATGGTAACTTACCTCAAAAGTTCCTAGAAACATGCATTCGACAAGACAAACTTTTCTTTCAAGTTGTACAGTAACATCGTTGTCCCCAACTGGGTAGACTTTGATTGACCGCCAGGTCCAAAGAGAGGGGTGGTGGAAGCAAATTTAAGGCTTTCGAAAAAGGTGTCAATGATATGAGCATCATCCCCTAGCTGATCATCATTTTGGAATGCATCTAACAACATTGTCTCCATGGTAGTCGTATCCCTTAAGTAATCATCCACTAACCTCTATTTGATTGCCTCCATTGCCAGCTGTGAAGAACTACATTATAATTTAGTTGCTCCCATCAGTGAATCGATGTGTAGTGGTGGAATTTCGAATCCTGTGGTTGATTCAACCATTTCGTATCACCATTTTTTTCTTCTTAATTCAATATTTGACATTGTCGTGGGGTGCAACGGAAGATGGTAGGTAGGTCGTTCATCATCATTAGAATCCTAATAATTAAAAAATATATATTTGAACATGATTAGTACAAAATATATGATATCAATTAATAACCACGTTAACAATATTGCATGATTATAAATTGATTTGACGTTGATATATTTACATATTAATCATATACCAAAAAAATATAATTATAATTATCATCATTGTCCCGGGATTGTGGCTAGAAGATGCAATATTGTTACAATTGGCAGGGTGAAGCGGCTATCCATTTTCATCCACCAAATGCGCCTTGCGGTATGCAACTCCTGATAAGAACTTCCGACGTTTTGGAGCAGTTTGAATATTTTGAGCATCTGAACTCGATGTTGAATCTGCATGAAACTGCAAATTTGTATACATTATAAATTTAATTAATTTGTGCATGATTAACTGCATGGATAAAAAACATAAATCAATAAGATAGTGAAAATATAAAACAAATCTGAAGTAAATATTACGTCTCCAGATGGATAGGGAGAACTTCGTCATGGACTTTGAGAAATATTATGGAACGAACTCAATTTTGAAGAATTGTCCATTCCATATAATACATGATATTTTCTCCCTACATTTGAGCAAAACAACAATAAATTTGTGTGCACAAACCTAAATGTAATTTCGGTGCGTAATGTACAGATAACCGCACTAGTGCGTTTTTGGTATTGCGCACCGATGTCGTTTTATAACTCGACGCATCGGTGTGGTTCAATTAAGGGACGCACCAGTGACGAATAACCGCAAATAAAAAAAAACGCAACCCTATTTTCTTAAAAAAATAAAAATTAAAATAAAAATTAAAAAAAAAAACCGCTAAATTGAAAAATGGGCGGCAAAATAATTTCGAAAATCTAATTTCATAAAACATTTCTTTAAATACTAAACACTTTTCATTATTTCACTATTTTTTCAAAAACTTTCAGCCAGAGATTTGCAGGATACATACCTGGAGCAAACAGAGCACGAGAGCACTGTGGAGCAGGGAAATATGTTCGAACAGAAGTATTCAAACAATCAGAATTCCAAACCTCTGGTGATTCAAACCTTGTACCATAGAAAGTTTTTTTTTTTTTTTTACTTTTTTCTGCAAATTTTTTTTATGCAGTAAAAGAAAAAATCAAAGTTTATTGGTTTTTTTTTAACTTTTTATATAGTTTTTTTGATGCAGTAAAAGAACAAAATCAAAGTTTATTGTTTTTTTTTACTTTTCCTGTAGTTTTCATAAACAAAAACAAAACAAAAAAATCCATTTTTAGAAACAAAAACCCTAGATTCTTTTTGTTTCTGCCCTTTCTTCTCCCTCTTTCTGTAATTTCAGAATTAGGGCTTTTCAATTTAGATTTATAGGGTTTGTATAGTCATAATACATCCAATCCACTGGACGACTTGCATAGTCAAATCCCAATCCATGTCGACCATTGCGTGAATTTTATAAAAAAATTAGATTTTTTTTCCTTGGTGTGCCCTGCGTAACATAGTGCACTAGTGCTCTCTATTATACCAGTGCACCGCGAAAGTACAATGATAAAAAATAAAAAAATAAAATATGTTTTTATCAGTGCGCCATATGTAATATATGGCACCGGTGCACTATTTCATTATAGCGCACCGCGAACGTGTTGTTTCGCAAAAAAAAAAAAAAAACGTTTTAGAAACAAGCCCTACATTCTTTTTGTTTCTACCCTTTCTTCTCCCTCTTTCTGTAATTTCAGAATTAGGGCTTTTCAATTTATATTTATAGGGTTGTATTGTTAAATATAAGCCTAAGACATACAACCTATGGGACAACTTACATAGTCGGATCCCAATCCATGTCGGCCTTGCGTAAATTTAAAAAATAAATAAATAAAAAAATAAAAATTTCGGTGCGCCTTATGTACCTAAGCGCACCAGTGCGCACTATTATCCCAGTGCACCGCGCAAATACTGTGATAAAAAAATTTTAAAAAACAAAAAAAAACAAAAAACAAAATACTTTTTTCTTAGTGCGCCATTTGTAAAATATGCATTCGGTGCGCTATTTCATTATGGCACACCATGAACGTTCTGTTTCGATTTAAAAACAAAAAAACAAAAAACTGACCTTCTTTTTGTTTCTGCCATTTCTTCTCCCTCTTTCTGTGATTTCAGAATTAGGGCTTTTCAATTTAGATTTATAGGGTTTGTATTGCTAAATATAGAACTAAGACATCCAACTAACATGATGATTTGCATAATCGGATCCCAATCCATGTTGGCCCTTGCGTGAATTTTAAAAATAAAAAAAAATTGTCGATGCGCCCGGCATAACCTAGCGAACCGGTGCTCTGTATTGTACAAGTGCACCGCATAAGTAATGTGATAAAATATTTAAAAAAAAAAAAAAAAAAATTATCAGTGTGCCATATGTAAAATATGGCACCGATTTATGCTACAAAAACTAACACTCAACGATTTTTATTATTTTTTCATGGTTAATCGATGTGGTGATTGATATGTAATGCATTAGTGCTCCTTGTTGACATAGAGCACTGTACGGTCTATTATAATGTTTTTGCGGTATGTTTCTAAGACACCCACGCACCGGCGTCAATATGAATGGCACACCGGTTTCTTGAATTTATTTTTTTTTGCTTGAAAATTTGACAATTTATTTATAAATATATTAATGAATGATATGGTACAGGTTTCAGATTGATAAAGAAATGACTAACAAGAGATCAAGTAACAAAAATACTGATAACACATCAAAAAAAGCAAAAAAGGTAAGTTTTTTGTAAATTCTTTACAAAAAATATTATTTTTTAACTATATGTAAGTTTAACTAATATGTATTGTTACTGTGTATCATGCAAAGCCACAAAATGACGAAGCTCGATAAAATTATTTCTGATCTAGGACCAGAAGAGCGCAAAAGCTTGATGAAAAATTTGCAAAAGGATGAATCAGGTGAATGAAAAAAATACTATCGATCCAATATGAGTTTCTTTTTTTAGTTTTCATTAATAATATAATTAAAATTATTAGATAACATGTGTCAAACAGTCTATTAATTCACATATGTTTAATGTTCTACAGGGACCAACAATTTAGAAAATGAATGTTGTTCTAAGAAAAGAAAAAAAAAAAGAGAACATGCAAATGAAAATGAATTGCTCCTTAGCTCATCTGGAGTGGTGTTGGAGGTTAACGAAAGGGGGGGAAACTTTTACAAAAGTTTGAGGGCTCTATTGGAACGAATGTATAGACGTTCTTTCCACTTACAATACAAAAACCAATCCAATGATTCCAAGAACCAAATTTTATCTAAACTACAGGAAGAGTTTACAGAGAATTGGTCAATGAGACATGCTAGACTTTTAATAGCAAAAACGTACAACAACGAAAAAGAAGGAATGAAAAAGTAATATTCCTTTAAATGTTTATCTATAATTATTTATAAATATTACTTTTGTTATACTTATTTTTCATATATCAATATAAAACTTAAATAGTTTATTGTCATGTTACATTTTCAGGAAGATTATGAAAATTTCAAATGATGAACGAGCTGATATAAGAAATATGCCAATAGGAATGTCCAAAAAGGTGTACAAGGAGATGGTCAAATAAATGGACAAAATTGCATCGCGGGAGGATCCATCTCAAAAAAAACATGCCTCAAATGTAATATGTAATCATTTAATTTTTTGATCATTAGGTACAATAAATAAACAATTTATCATTATAAATTAATTTTCAAGTATTTTCTTGCAGAAAAGAAAGAAAATGGAACCCATTCAGCACACAAAACAGGACGACAAGGAAGAAAAGGATTGATATCTAAGTTTGTGAGTAATTGTTACTTCCTTATAACAACTTAACTAGATTTCATTTTTGTATTTTTTAAGTTGTTTTACAAAAATCATCATTGAATGTCTTCAAACAGGTGCTAACATACAAAGTAGAACCATCAGAGGAATTGATTGAAATTGGGTTAAATATGGGTTGTGAGTATATGTTATATATATATATATATATATATATATATATATATGATAAAATATGTTTTAATTTATTCTATTGCGTTCTCCATTGTCGTTCTTAAATGCACTAATAAAAATTTAATTTATATGAATATTGTTATAAGATATATATGTGTTGACTTTTGATGAATAATGAATTTTTAAAAACCACAATAATTATGATATGATATAACAAATTAATCCAAACATCACATTCAAATGCATTAATAAAAATTTAACTAATATGAATATTGTTATAAGATGTGTCGACTTTTGATGAATAATGAATTTAAAACAATCACAATAATTGCACTGTCACGGGTTGATGTTTCTAAAAAATACAAAATGAAAATTGGTGTGTGTATTCTTACACCGGTGCATATGTATTCTTAAGCGCACCAGTGCGTTTTTACAACCTATGGGCACTGCACAAATACCAAAACCAATTAAAAATATCGAGGCATTTGTGCGGTACGGCGCGCCAGTGCATTTATGTTTCTATACGCACCGGTGCCGTTTTACGACCTATGGGCACTGCACGAATACCGATACCAATTATAAATCTCGATGCGTTTGTGTGATACTATGCAGCGGGGCGTTTTTGTTTCTATACGCACTGATGCATTTGTACGACCTATAGGCACCACATGAATACTAATACCAATTATAAATCTCGGTGCATTTGTGTGATACTGCGCACTGGGGCGTTTAAGTGTCTATACGCACCAGTGTATTTCTACGACCTATGGGCACTGCACGAATACCGATACCAATTATAAATCTTGGTGCATTTGTGTGATACTACGCACCGGTGTGTTTCTATAATTCTACGCACCGGTGCGTTGATACGACCTATGGGCACCGCTCAAATCCCAAGACAAATTAGAACAACCATGTGCGTGGTATCACCAACACTATGCCTGGTGTTGTTTTATACCTTAACGGCCTGGTACATTCGCCTTCGATCGCCCCAAGGCGCCGGCTATAGGTACGCACCGGTGCGTTAAATCCTGATTAGCACACCGGTGAAAAAAAACATCCGTAATTACCTCTGGCCACCCCTTTTTTTTAGTTGTGTTAAATTTCCGTTAAAAGCTCCGCCAAAACCTCCGTAACCATAAATGGATGTTGTAGCAAATATTTTTTTGACAATTTTGGCTAATTTTATAACACTAAAAACCTCCTTTATAACCTCCGCTAGAGGGTCTTTTCCTTGTAGTGACACGAGCAGTGGGAGATGCTATAGGAAGAGGCAACCACACCAAAAGAAGAGGAAAAAGGCTCTAAGAACTCCAAGACTTGATCCATAACCCAATCTAGAATCATACTACAAATTTGATGATGGAGGTAGTATTATACCTAAGAAATTTTCTACCCCACTATTCTTTGAGTCGGAGAAGGAAACAGGCAGAACACGTAGATGGATGCAAATTGCAAAATTCAAAAATGTAGAAGATGTGGACCTCATGGAGGAAAAATTCAATGAAATGGGAAACAAATTGAATGACTTGAGACTAAGGGAGGTAGTCATGAGGGAGAAACTACATGCAGAGAACACAAGGTTAAGAGAACAGCTGCAAGAAAAAAAGACACAACTTGCCACTATGGCGAGTTTATCTATGGAAGCCATATGATGTAGGAAATCATACAAATCCTATGCCATTTTCATCAGGGAGGAGTGGTTGCAGTTCCAAATTAAGAAATTGGCATAGTGTGGCTCATTTCATTTCCAAGTTTACAAGAAATTCATTGAATTTTGCAAAAGGGAAAGTATTAATGATAGAGCCAATTTGGTTGAGTTTTACATGCACAATATGATCATCACATACATGAATTTATGGGACCCCATAAGGATTCCCACCACTAGAAAAGTCACCTCTAAAAGGATTAAGACACAAGATTCCATATCACAAAAGAAAATAGAGGAACGACAAGAGAAAATAGAATAGTTACAGGAGAAACAGGGACTGCTACAAGAGCAGCAATAGATGCTACGGGAAGAGGAAACCACACCAAAATAAGAGGAAAGATGCCTCCAAGAACTCCAGGACATGATCCACAACCCAATGTATAATTATACTACAAATTTTTTGAGGGAGATAGGATTATACCTAATAAATTTTATATCCCACTATTCTTTGAGTTAGAGAATGAAATAGGTAGAACACATAGATGGATGCAAATTCAAAAATTCAAAAATGTAGAAGATGCGGGCCTCGTGGAGGATAAAGTCAATGAAATGGGCAATGAATTGAATGAATTGAGATTAAGGGAGGTACTCATGAGGGAGCAGCTACAGGCAGAGAACACAAGGCTAAGAGAGCAACTGCAAGAAAAAGAGACACAACTTGCCACTATGGCAAGTTTATCTATGGAATCCATATAATGCAGGAAATCGTAAAAATCCTATTCCATTTTCTTTAGCGAGTAGTGTTTGGAGTTCCAAATTAAGACAATGGAGCAGTATGGTTCACTGCATTTCCAAGTCTACAAGAAATTCATTGAATTTTTCAAAAGGGAAAGTATTAAGGATAGAGCCAAATTGGTTGAGTTTTACATGCACAATATAATCCTCACAAACATGAATTTATGGGACCACAACTCGAGATTGGGAGACAAGCAACTGATGGAATTATCCTCTTGGTTGACCCACAAGGAAACAAGGGTTGAAGAAGTGAAAATGGTGATGGAAAAGGAAGAAAAAAAGCCTTTATACATCAGAGCGGAATTAGTGAGCCCCAAGGCTATCATCGACAACCACAATCTCATCTCCTCTTATCCTTAATTGGCAGCTAGGTACATAGTGGCCTAAGAGCAAACCATCCTACATTTTGAGGACACATTTAGGATGGTGGGAACCGAAAATTTGTAGGCTTTCCAAAGATGATGGCATGACCTGCCTCACAGTTTACAAATCAGATAATATAAGTCCCTAGAAAGACTAAGCAATGCCTTAGAGGGAAACCCACTATTCAAAAGAATCTTGCAAATTTTGAAGATCATGTGTATTAGAATCAAACTCAGTCCTCCCTTATTGTTTGGCCTACAAGAAATAAGAAACCATGTAGAAGAACAAAAGGAATGGACAGACATAGAGGCAAATGCAGGTTTTTATCCATAGGAAGGCACACCATCTAAGGTGCCTTGGGATGTCAAAGAGGTCACTAGGGCCATGAACGAGCTTTATATCAGTGACCAAGTTGCTCAGAGGGTGAGCAACACATTCAGCAGGGGGGTGATGATGGGCCCATCGATAGGTATATTTTGAAGTTCATTGTGTTATTCTCCAACTCTTAAAACTCTCATTTTCTCATATTAATTTGCATTTTTAGCCATAATATGCTTAGTAAGAAGACTAAAGGGTGTTTTTTGTATTGCCTAATATGATTAATATGCAGGAAAAAGAAGCATTTTTGGAGGTGTTTACAATGCATGGGCTTGATGGAGAAAATCAGGGAGAATATAGGAGGATTGTCCACCTCATTAACACTCCAACTCAGCTTGAGATCACAGAATCCTCACCAATAGCTTGAATTCACTAGTAGTTAAGGGACTCCAAGTACATGTGAATATCAAAGAGAACCAGATCCACAAATCTCAATATTTTCGAGGGAACCACTCCTCTTTTCAAGGGAGCTTCCATCGGCTAATTTTTATATAAATAAACCAGCAAAGGGACTCATTAGGATTAGAATTTTTTTTGCAGCTAGGAGTAGCTAGTGAGAGCCTAGTGCTTGACATTGTTATCCTCAATTTTTTCATACGATTTATGCGACTCTTATTTTTTGCGAATGGAATGGACTATTTTTTTCTAATGGAAAGTTCATTATTGGTCTACATCTGAGTTAGTTTTGGAGGGTTGAAACCCTTGGGTTTGGGTCCAACCCAAAGGCTTTAGTCCCTCTCTTGTATTTCTTCCATATTTCTGATCAAGTTATTACAATGGTTTTCTTGTTTCCGTAGATGTTATATTACAAAATTTGTAGTTGCGGGTTTGCCTATGACCTCTCTTGTGGGAAGAGTGATTGGGAGATCTACAATAGCAACCCAAAAATATTTGTTTATGATTTCTTGGAAATTGCAATTATTTGATTAAAATCCTTCTGCATGTTTATTTTATGCAACTTAGAAGTTAGAAACATTGGTTTGGCAATTGGAATTATGTTGTAGGTTATATTATATTTAAATAAAATTCAACTCATATTTTCCATGTAAATTTACTTTGTTGTAATAGTGATCATTTGATGCATGTGTTTGATTGGTTTGCAGGGATTGTTTTGATCTACATGGCTGGAAAAACTTTCTACATCCACCTAGGCCACTCCATATCCCTTCCAAACATCACTCATTTCTTCCAAACTCTGCCACCAAGACCATTCTGCTAAGATAGATGGACGGAACCTTGGGCACAAACTTTGGTGCAAGATAGGCCTCCGAGGGGTTCTAGGCTTGGAAAAGGGGCTCCCACACCCTTAACTCACCTTCTTATACCTTCATCCACCTTATTATACCTCCAAGGCCCCATTCATGTCCTATAAAAGATCTTGTATCTCCCTCCTATATCAAAACAAGGCCTCATGTAGCACTTCGTGTAGTAGACCTATAGCATTGTTTTATTCAACTAGATTTGCTTCATATTTTGACCTTGGCATATTGATGTTTAATAATGATCCCCAAGATTTTGTTTGATGACTAAGGGAGACTCTAGTACCACTCCAACCCCATCCTTTCCTCACTACAACCATAGAACAACAAAGAGAATTAGAATTAGCATTTTTTTCCCAATTGTGTTGAAGGTTGAATTTTTCATTTTCAAGCAGGTTGTAAATAGAAAAATGACTCATGCAAGTAGGTTGTTAATTTGATTAAATATGCAAATAGAATAGCATGGTTTACTTCTGCAAACTAGAGTAGTTTTTTCTTCATGCAATTTCAGTTCAGCATTTACGTTGAATAAATGGAATTTTCACTTTTGTAGTTAGAATCATGTTCATCTCCTTGCAATTATAGCATGCTTTACTCTTTGTAGTTAGCTGAAGGAGTGGTCTTTGAACACCTTGACCTGATCTCATGATTGAGGGTGACATGAGTAGAACCTAACTTATTGTGCATATAGCACTGTCACTTCTAAGTTTGTACGAACCCTGGGTTGATAATTTAAGTTGAGAAGCTCTTGGGAGTTGCAACACCCTTGGTGCAATACCAAGGATCATCGGGGAATAGTAGGAGGAGAGGGGGAGAAGATTAAGGGGGTAAATTTTAACTAACATGATTCAAACGATTTAAGATATTCTATAGAGGGCTTAGAGAATTTAATAGCTAAGTTATCCAATAATGAAATGTCATGAGTAGAGAGGGATTGTAAGAGCTTACCAAACAATGCATCCAAAAGTGATGGAGAAACCTTTGAAGGAGAGGAAGGAAGAGACTTTCCAGAGGTGTCCACCCGATGAGGTTTGCATGATGCAATTAAAGGACCCAAAACGTCGACACCTCCATATGTAAAAAGACATGCCTTAGCCATTGTGACTGAGAGGAAAGTATCATGATCCTCTACGGACACCACCATCTTAGTATGAGAATCTAGTTTCATAGACCCATTTCATAGAGTCTTGGATGGGATGTAATCACTAGCCCAAGCAGGGTTTACCACTGGAGCCTGAAAACTAGGGGGAGCCCAACTCATAGATCTCCACCGCTCAACACTAGAATCCCAACACACAATTCCACCAACAGACACAAAAATTCCTAGTTTGGATAGAGACATATCCATAACACCATAGATAGGGTTTGTAGACCTGCTCAACCTCACAAAATTATAGGCTACTTTCAGGTGACCCGAATGATGACATAACAAGCACCTAAAATGGATTTTCTAGAAATCCAATCTTTGAAAGAAAGTAACATCCCCCAGATAAATATCCAGTTCGATCAGTAAACCCTTAGTGAGTTCCATCTCAACCAAAACCCACAAAATTTGCTTTTCATAAGCCACCGAGTACATTTATTCAAAATAAGAGAACCTCCCAATTTTATTAGTAACCTTCGTCATAATCTACTTGGTCCACTGTTCCAATGAGAAACCTACTAGTTTAACCCAAAGATATTTTGTCTTGGGCTTTTCATGTAACAGATTGAGCCCTAAATACCATTGCTACAACCATAAATAGCCCCCACCAATAGCCCTAGTGTGTTAGATAACCGTAAGAAGGTCACCCTCATCTAGAAAGTGGAAAAGGATCCAATTATTCATGAATAAGATGATGGAAGGACAATAGCCAAGAAGAGGTTTCCAACGCAATGAGACTCAGGTCTGCAACTACGATTTGTTAAGATAAATGTAAAGGAAATTCCCCATCATATGGTGAGAAAACAAGCTCAAACACACTGCTCAATTCCATATCATAGCCTAGATAAAGCATAGACTTCCCATCACATGGATGCGGTGCTTTAGGAACACAAAAATTTCTAGGATGTGGGGCCCGAGAATGCGAAAAAGGAGTAGGTGGATTCCCCAAGTCAAAGTTGACCTCGACACCCAATTTCAACCCAGGCTACATTTTGCCCCACCCAAGGAAGAATCCAATAAAACCAACAACATATGTGAAAGAAACAACAAAAGACAATAATTAAAAACCCCAAATTTCAGACTTTGTAGGGAATAAATCTTAAAAGTGGATAGTAAGGCCAAGAAAAGCAAGGGACATGAGGGTCATAAAAAACCCAAAAACCACTACGTCGCACTTTAAGAACCCTAACAACGCATCACAAGATCATAAATGGAGCTAAAAGAAGTATAAAAGTAAAAAATCATACCTAAAAAATATCGTAGGAAGATGATGCCCGACTACAGAGAATGGAAGAAAGTTTACAACCCTAAAAAAACAGAAACAGTGGATGAAGCCCCTTAAATTCCATGGAATTCGAGGTAGCTCCATTCATGGTTTTGTTTCTACATGGATTAGTGCAGGAAATTCTATCACATGTGATCACTTTTAGTTTCCAATCAGAATAATTATCCATGTTGAGTGGAGTTTCAATGCCTATTAATGGCTATGGCCCCACACTAATTAATGTAGATCGCAAGCAAAAAGAGTTATTAGAATGAATGAATATTCAATTTTATTTTAATTTAAAAATAAATGTTGAGAACAGGTATTATCAAGAGATTTAGTGGAAAAGGCAGCGGAGATTGAAAAAATATGTCGATTGTTAGGGTTACTTCTCCTCCTCCCTCTGTCGTCGTCGCGCCATAGCTTGGCCCCAAGGGCCATGGCATCCTGAAACCTCTCAAGCCTCAGTTGCTCCATTACTCTCGCCATGAGGATGTATGGCCCTCAGGATGTCTCTCCCACCCAATCCCAGTTCTGGATGAGGCCATACGCGCTCTGGAAATCGGTTTTTCCCCCGTTCCTAAATCTCTTGAAGGCCATGAGCCACCGCTACCCCTTGGGCCTCACCTCGACTGCAGCAGTTCGAGGGTACGGCTGCAGGTTGAAGCTGCTCAGACCACGGACTACTCTGCGCCCCTGTATACTGCCAGGGCCGGGGATATCCACAACATAAGGGATGGATGTGCTCAGGTTTGACAGATATGCACAGCTCCAAACCCCAATGCAACGCCGGAGTACTGCAGCGCACTGCCCGACGGGAAGGCTAATCGCCCTGCGGTGGTTATGAAATGCAATAACCCCTCATTGTTCGATTCTCTGGCCTCTTGGATGCGATCTGGCATTAAGGGTTCTCCAGATATATCTCCTCTCTCTTTCCAGATTCAAACTGCTCTTTTATCTGGAAAAACTTTGCTACTCTAGGTTCACTCAACGGATCTAGTGAGATATCTCTTGCAGGCCCTTGAACTCAAGCTGATGATACCCTCTGCCTCTCAGCAACTTCTCTATGGAGGTAAACAACTGAATGACACTCTCCCACTTTCATTCTGCAATATTTAAAAATATGCCTTGGTGGTTTTAACCCTCCGACTGTGAGGAGGGGCAGTTGGAGAACCATCCTCTACCCATGCCTTCTCTTACAAAGATGTTGTACATGCACATCCATCCAAGAAAGCCGCTCAAACCTCGGAGAAATCTGGTTAACCCATGGAAGCCCCCAGGCCTTTCCTGGTGGATAAATCGGAGGAGGTGCCCTCAATAGAAATCTCCCACCCAGAACTTGAAAACCAACATCAAATGTATGCAGAATCTGCCATCATTTGCTACTTCAACGGATTATGGCCACGCATAGAAAATATATATCAATGGATTCACTCCACTTGGACTAACAACGGCAAGGTTATCTTATGCTTGAAGGGTTTCTTCATTGTTCTATTTTATTTCAATGAGGACTATCAAAAATCCCTAACAGGGGATCCATGGTTTTGGGGAAAAGCAAGGCTATTCCTCACCCCCTGGTTCCTAGATTTCGACCCTTCTTCAGCAGTCATCACCAAACTTCCCATTTGGGTCAGGCTTCCCAATCTACCCGCTCATCTATGGCACTCATCTGTCTTCCAAGCTATTGGAAACTCTTTGGGTCGCTATCTGGCAATGGATCCCTCTAGGGGAGAGAAAGGCATATACACTTACAGCAGAATTTGTGCGGAAATAGATCTAAGAAAAGATCTGCCGAATCAAATCAATATTTAAGTGGGTGACTTCCTTTGGACTCAGACTCTGGATTACAAGAAAATTTTGTTCTGATGTCATCACTGCCACCAAACAGGACACCTTCAGAATTCATGCACTATCTTCCACGCCCAACAGAAAAAAGGCAATCGCAAACCGAAATCTAAAATTTGGAAGCCCTATGATCTACCTCACATGGATGACATTGAGACCCCCAACTCAAATGAGGATGAGACTAAAGCAGAGGAAGAGGCACCAATAACGGAGAAGGAGGCGACCTCGGTAGACCCTAAAGGGCCCAATGCTATCTCGAATCCTCAGAAACGATCTCATGAGTCCGCCTCCTCCGACTCGGATAAGGGGACTCCTCCAGTGGCTAACGATGATCTCCAGTTGGCTCTTACATACTTCCCCAATAATATTTGGTTTAAAGTTACAAAAAAAGGGAAAGAAATGTCGTATGGAGGAATATACCCTTTCTGGGTAGATTCTAGGGATTGTCTCGCTTGGACCCCTTGTCTCACTTCGTCACTCTCTTGGTTCTCTCTTGGCTATGTTTTGGGACCGAGGTTGATAACTAATCATTTTTGGTTCCCTGCTTCTCTGTCTCTCTTGCTTGTAACATCAGTTTTTACTATATGCATTTAATAGAATTAGTCTTATTCAAAAAAAAGAAAAAAAGCATATACACTTTGGAATTGGCTTTATATTATATAGATTTAGATTAAATATGAATCATGTTAATATATTGAAGAAGACATTCAAAAATCATTAATTTCTTTTGTAATTTATGTTAAAAATATATTCATGCTTTTTTATTTTTTCTTGCTTTGTGTTTCATATATTTGAAGTAATTTTGTTTTTTATCTCATGTAATTAAAAAGTCAAGAATCGTTGATCTCTCCTGTAATTTATGTTAAAACTAAATTTATGAGTTTTTTTTAAATCTTGTTTTTTATTACAAAAATTTGAAAGTCTTTTTTTCTTCAATATCAAGATTGTATCATGCAACTAAGATGATATTATCTTATTATTATTATTATCTAATTTTAGGTCACAATCAAGCGAAACACCAAATTGATGTATGAAACCCCTTATTAATTTGAAATGATCTTGTTAGTTTCAAGTAAAGTTTTGGTCTGTTTTTGGAATAGGATTTTCAATTTAATAATTAAATTCACCAGTTAGAGTCGACCCAACACTAGATAGGACCAAGTGAACCGAGTATTTTTGGGAGGTGGACTTGAAATTGCACACCGTAGATATTATCTGAACTTAAATAAACTAAAATTTTCACATTAAAGTGTAAAGGAACGCCGACGGCGTTAAACCGACCGTGAAGCAATTTTACGACATCATCTTTCATCACTGATCTTTGGACCGCCTTCATTTGCAAAGAAGATTCCTTATTTGTGGGTTTCCAGCAGGTTACCTATTTACAAAGGTGATTCATTGTTTGCGGCTTTGAGAGATGAAAGTATTATTATAGAAGATAGAAGAACCTGATTTTTTCAGAGAATTCTCAGAGACTTACGAGGAAAAATAAAAATTATGTTTCCGAGTTATTTGAAACTGTGGCAAAGAATTCGCGGAGCCCCAGCCAATGGATGTAGCAAATTGTTAAGCTGAGACATATAGTGGCGCCTGCTTCTTCATATATTCTATCCACCCATGGCTTTCTTTCAGTCCGTGGCGAGGATTTACAGCAGCTCTCTACAGAATTTTTTCAGTAGAATAATTGTTAAAAGCGATCCTGGTTGTCAATTTAAGCGATATTAGTGCCAAATTTGTGAGACGTTTTAGTTGAATTTTCCCTAAGATGAATACGGCAGGAAGCGGAAATCTTGCCATCAAGATTCATTCTTGATAAGAACTTGATTCAACAAAACTACAACTTTACACAATACTCGTGGACCTGTGAGTTATGGCCCACATAAATTTCCACTTTATTGCAATACATATCTATTCGCAAATCGAAACTTATGGCATACAACTGTAATATTTAACCGATAAATTGTGCGATGATGATATCGCATCGCAACATCACAACCCAAAGTTTATTGCAATTCCAATTTCTTGCTACCGAGTGCGATATGCGCTAGATTTTTATGCCGACACGTGGCTCCTCTGCATCGCATCGCAACTTATATCATTTAACTTGCGATGTCTTAACACATAAATTTAACAATTTTCGATGGCAATGTGCGCTAACCAGCTTAAGGCCAATGCGATGTAATCTCATCCGTCCATTTCCCGCTATCAGTTTTGCGACTTGACACTCACTGTCGACCCGCACAAGCTTGTTATTTATCAATAGAATTGCGTATCAATAACTTATGTTCTGCCATACTTTGATCTACAATGAAATTCATAGGAACTTCGTTCTCCCCACTCTTACTCACATAGCTTATCAATAACAGGGTTGAAATAAGAAGGATATATATATGCATAAGAAATTGAAATTAAATAACACAAAGATACTGTAAAATCCAAATTATTCCTGGATATATAAAAACACACAAATTCCATTAATTCCCCAAGCTCGAGTTATATGTTAGGTCCCTATATTACTAGTATAGTCCCTTATTGTTGTTAGTGTAACCCCCTTATTGTTATTGTTGTACCCCTGTAACCCCCATATTGTTATTATTGTACCCTTACATTATTATTGTTAGGTCGGCTAGGATTAGATTGTGGCCCCACTAGGATTATATTGTGGCCCCATGGACTCCTATATATAGAAGGAGGTTTTGTTCATTTGTATCATCCAAGAATTGTTCATTTATGTCATGTATTGGAGGTTTCCCCCTCGAAGTGGCTTATTTCTAAGGCGTTGATATCTCTTTTCTTCTATTATTGGAGCTGGTTACACAACATTTGGTATCAGAGCTTTGGATTCTAGGGTTTCGCTGCTCCAAACAGGTCATCGTGGAATTTTCGCTATAACTTTTTTTCTACAAAGTTTCAGAAGCTGAAATTTTTAGGGTGTGAATCTGAAATCCTGAGGAAGATTTTCTAAAAATTTCAGAGCTTGGTTCGCAACATTTTTGGCGATATGAACTGTGGAAGTTAGGTCTTTTTTCAGGCTCCTAAACAGGTCATCGTGGCATTTGCACTATAACTTTTTTTCTACGAAGTTTCAGAATCTAAAATTCATATGGTACGAAGCTAAAATATTTAGGAAATTCGTCAAAAAATTTCAGAGCTTGGTTCGCAATATTTTTGGAGATATGATCTATGGAAGGTAGTGCTTTTTCAGGCTCCTGAATTTCATCTCAAAGAGGTGATCGTGGGAAAAGTTCAATAACTCTCTCTCTGGACATTGGATTGGAGTTCCGTAAAAATTGGTCACAATTACACAGACTGTAGTTTCTTGGCTATCAATTTTAGAGAAAAAGGACAAAACAGTGGCACGTGGAAAGTCGTACAAGTTCGCTCTACTGAACCAGTCCATAATTAGGTCATTGTGGGAGATTGGACACCACTTTGTCTTGGAGAATCCAAATCAGGTCAGACCTATGGCATTCGAAAGATAATTCAGAGGGCTACGTCGGTAACGAAATTTAGATATTGAAGAGCCAAAATCATAGAGATAATCCAATTTCAATATCGAGCTCCTCAAAAGAAAGAAAAAGGTGTGTATTTTTTTTCCAAATTTCATAATTCTTGTTTGAAGAATAAATTTGAATTGATTCCAAGGGAATATTGTAGAATATATATCAGTATTGGGTTCTAAATAATGGCCCCAAGAAAGAATTCAACACCCATTAAGCCTTTAGAAGGTTCTACTATGACTCATGAAGACGAATAATGGCGACATGACATATCAAAATTACAAGAGCAAGTGCAACAATTTTCGCTCTCGCAAGGAACAGCAAAAAATGAAATGGAAGTTTTGAAGAAAGACATGGAAGCTAAGATGAATGGTTTGGAATCTAAGATGGATGGCATGGAAGTGGGCTTGGAAGCTAAGATGGATGACATGGAAGCTAAGATCGATGAAAAAATGAAAGACAACATGGAAAACATGAAGAAGGATCTAAAAGTAGACATCGAAGGTTTGGCAAGGTTGATACAAGAAATGTTTCCTAATGGTGAAAATATAGTAGAGGAAACTCATGATGAGAACAAAATAAATGTTAATCGTGATTTCATAAACTCTACTGTTGGAGGGAAGAACCACCATATTCCAAAAAATGGATATGAGGAAGTTTGATGGAAAGGATCCTGTAACATGGATACTACAGATGGAGCAATATTTTGATCTCCATAACGTGCAAAACACACAAAAGGTACGCATTGCAACTTTACATTTAGAACAAAATACATTTGTATGGTATCGATGGCTTTGCTCCCGTAAAAATATTGTCACTTGGTCAATTTTTACGGAGGAAATGATAGCACATTATGAGGATACAAAAAGCAACACCTTATTTAGCCAATTGATAAATCTCAAACAAAAGGGTTTAGTGGGGGAGCACATTGAGGACTTCCAAAAATTGAATATAAGGGTAACTGATATTCCAGAGGAACACAGGATTGATCTCTTCATAGGCACTTTAAAGGATAACATACAACATGAAGTTCGCGTTTTGGAACTAGATTCATTGGAGAAGGCATTCAGGTTGGCAAGAAAAATTGAATGTAAAGTTATGGCGACAAGGAAGCCTACCACTCACTTCTATAAAGAAGGAAGTGTTGCTACGTCTAGATTTCCACAACCTACAAGGTTGACACCACAACAATTGGAAGAAAAAGGAGAAAAAGGGCTTTGCTACAGTTGTGATAGAAAATACACTAAAGGTCATAAGTGTGCTGAGAAGAAATTATTTTACATAGATTGTGAAGAGGAAGAAGAAAATGAACAAGAAGAGGATATACACCAGAAACTAACCCTAGAAGAGGAAGAAATTAATCCAACCATATCGTGTAATGCATTGGCAGGAATTACCACTCCTCAAACTCTCAATATAGAAGGACAAATCAAGAAGAAAAAGGTAATAGTGTTGATTGATTCAGGTAGCACCCATAATTTTATTCATTGTAAGGTAGCCAAGGAATTAAAGTGTTTCCTATACCCAGCACCAGAATGTCAAGTGATGGTTGCAAATGGAGGAAATATAAATTGCTCTGGAAAATGCCATAATATCAAGCTAACCATGGGGAAATATGTATTGACTAGTCCAATGCTTTCCATTCCTATGGGAGGTGTTGATGTTGTACTAGGAGTACAATGGTTACAATCTTTGGGGACGGTAGCTTTTAATTTTCAAGAACTTTTCTTGAAAAAATTTTCAGAAGGAAAGGAAGTCGAATTACGGGGTATTGAAGGGAAGCCGGGAAGGATAATAAGCTCTAATGTCATGACAAAGCTTCTAAAGAAAGAACAACGAGGCGTAATTGCACAATTATGCTCACTAGAAGTTCCTACATCAAAATCATCTATTTCTGCAGATCTCCAACAAGTCTTGGACAATCATTCCAAGGTGTTTGAAACTCCCAAAGGACTCCCACCTATTTGTGATCATGATCATGCTATTCATTTGATTCCAGGAAGTGTTCCTCCAAACATCAGGCCTTATAGATATCCTTACTTCCAAAAGAGCGAAATTGAACGTATGATTGCAGAAATGTTAGAGGCGGGTATAATTCAACCTAGTCAAAGTTCTTTCTCTGCTCCTGTAGTATTGGTACACAAGAAAGATGGATCATGGCGAATGTGTCCGGATTATAGGGAGCTCAATAAGCTCACTATTAAAGACAAATTTCCCATTCCTATGATTGATGAATTATTGGATGAATTACATGGAGCAATTTATTTTACCAAGTTGGATCTTCGTTCAGGATATCATCAAATTAGAATGAAGACTGAAGATATTCCAAAAACAGCATTTCGAACTCATGAGGGTCATTATGAATTTTTGGTCATGCCTTTGGCCTTACCAATGCACCTTCTACATTTCAAGGGTTGATGAATTCCATTTTCAAACCCTTCCTTAGAAAATTTGTGCTAGTATTTTTTGATGATATACTAATCTACAGCAGGTCTTGGAAGGATCATGCTGAACATGTTGACAAGGTGCTCAAACTATTGCAGGAGAAACAATTATATGCAAAAAAATCCAAATGTTTCTTTGGAGTACAAGAGGTGGAATATCTGGGTCATATTGTATCTAACGAGGGTGTTAAATTAGACCCTAACAAAATTAAAGCCATTAAGGAATGGAAAGTTCCCACAACCATAAAGCAGTTGCGAGGATTTCTCGGGTTAACAGGGTATTATCGCAAGTTTGTTAAGAATTATGGGAGAATACCAGCACCTCTAACAACATTATTGAAGAAAGATGCATTTTCATGGACTCCTGAAGCAACTAAGGCCTTTGAACATCTTAAAGAGGCAATGTGCCTAGCACCGGTCTTAGCTACGCTGGACTTCACAAAAACCTTTATTGTGGAATGTGATGCCTCAGGAAATGGAATTGGTGCAGTTTTAATGCAGGAAGGAAGACCCATTGCTTTTGAAAGTCGTCCAATCAAAGGAAAGTATTTACAAAAGCCTATTTATGAGAAGGAAATGTTAGCAATACTGCATGCACTAAAGAAATGGCGAACTTACCTAATGGGAAGACACTTCAAGGTAAAAACTGATCATGATAGTCTTGAACACTTTTTGGAACAAAGACTATCTTCAGAAGAGAAGAAAAAATGGGTCACAAAGATGTTGGGTTATGACTTTGAAATAATCTACAAAAAAGGAAAGCTTAATGTTGTTGCAGATGCACTCTCAAGAAAGAATGAAGAGGTGGAAGCATTGCTTTGTGCCATTTCTATTATCCAACCACATTGGATAACTGAAGCAAGAGATGAATGGAAGAAGGACAAAGATGTATGGACACTCATTCAAAAGTTGCAGCAAGATCCTAGTGCATATGATACATTTAGTTGGAAAAATGATTCCTTATGGTACAAAGATCGCTTATATCTTTGTAAGAATTCCCAACTAAAACAAAATATTCTTCTGGAATTGCACACTTTTCCTTTAGGAGGACACTCAGGATTTTTAAAAACTTACCACAGGGTGAAGAAAGAATTTTTTTGGGATGGCCTTAAATCTGATATTCAAAAGTTTGTGGCGGAATGTTTGGTTTGCCAGCAGAATAAAGTTGAGACAATTAAGACCCCGGGACTTCTACAACCTTTATCCATTCCAAGTCAACGTTGGAGGAGATTTCAATGGATTTTATCACAGGTTTACCTAAGTCCGAAGGAAAGAGTGTCATCATGGTGGTAGTTGATAGACTTACCAAGTATGCACACTTTTGTGCATTATCTCACCCATTTAAAGCAAGTACAGTTGCTACTACATTTATGGATAGAATTCAAAAGCTACATGGAAGCCCAAGGGTTATTGTGAGCGACAGAGATCCCATTTTTAATGGAAATTTTTGGACGGAGTTATTTTCTTGTTTGGGTACTCAATTAGCTCATAGCTCATCTTATCATCCTCAATCTGATGGTCAAACTGAGATAGTAAACAAATGTTTGGAAGGATATCTTCGTTGTTTTGTATCTGATAAACAAACACAATGGGTCAAATGGTTACCTCTTGTTGAATGGTGGTATAACACTTCCTTCCATAATGCAGCAAAAATGACCCCATTTATGGCACTTTATGGATATCATCCACCATCCATCACATCATCTTTAAGGGAAAATTCGAAGGTTCAAGCAGTGGAAGATCACATCGAGCATCAACAAGAAGTTCTCCAACTCTTAAAGGATAACCTGAATTTGGCACAAAATCGAATGAAACAACAGGCAGATCAACATCGCAGCGAGAGAAGTTTTGATGTAGGAGATTGGGTATTTTTACGGCTACAACCATACAAACAAATTTCCCTCAAGCAAGCAAAGAAGGATAATAAATTATCGCCAAAGTACTATGGTCCTTACAAGGTGTTGCAAAAGATTGGTACTATGGCATACAAATTGGAGCTTCCTGCTTCTTCACGAGTACATCCAGTTTTCCATGTTTCATGCTTAAAGAAGGTTATAGGTGAAAATCTTCCAGTTCAAACAATATTTCCAGAACTTGATGAGGAAGGAAAATCATATTGGAACCTGAAGCGGTCACGGAAACAAGAACTCGACAACTATGAAATCGATCAATTTCAGAGTATCTCATCAAGTGGAAGAACTTACCCACTGAAGATTCTACATGGGAGGATGAGAATTTTATACAGAAGCACCCAGAGCTACTCAAGCGTTGAGGACAACACTTTTTTGAAGGAGAGGGGCATGTTAGGTCCCTATATTACTAGTATAGTCCCTTATTGTTGTTAGTGTAACCCCCTTATTGTTATTGTTGTTAGGTCGGCTAGGATTACATTGTGGCCCCACTAGGATTATATTGTGGCCCCATGGACTCCTATATATAGAAGGAGGTTTTGTTCATTTGTATCATCCAAGAATTGTTCGTTCTCCCCACTCTTACTCACACATCTTATCGATAACAGGGTTGAAATAAGAAGGATATATATATGCATAAGAAATTGAAATTAAATAACACAAAGATACTGTAAAATCCAAATTATTCCTAGATATATAAAAACACACAAATTCCATTAATTCCCCAAGCTCGAGTTATAGGCTAAGACCACTCTGGCCTGAATCACAAATTCCCCTATGGTTACATTGTGCTCTCCCCCTATCATACAATACAGACTCACATTATAAAGAAATTACAAAGCGAGTGGATCATCTAAGATCCACGATTTTCTCCCACAAATCGCTTAACTAACCCCTGAGATCTCTCTGTTTAATTACATGGAAAATAATTAAAACAAATCAAATCTTCTAGAAACATATCGATTCCATCATTTTAGCTATATTTCATGGAAATTAGCCCCCTTTTACAAACGGTTGTCCACGTCTCTTCTTTCACGGCTTTGAATTTCAATTTTAATTAAGGGTGGTCCAATGCTCTTGCATCAGACTCCCAGGGTACAAAAAGTTTATGACCTCCTGGTCATATGTTCCTTTTATTTCTCTTAACAATTCTACCCACATTCTCTGTGGAATTGCCATTGTGATCTTTCTGTAACATCACTCGTGAGTTGCAAAAAAACCTCTGCAATAACAAGTCTCCTCCTTGCTACACGATACCTCACTAAGCTTCTCTCCTCTCAGCTCAGTCTTTCAGCATCTCTCTGGTTCTCTCCTCTGAGCTCAGTCTTTTAGCATCTCTCTGGTTCTCTCCTCTGAAACCATTTGAGCACTCCTGGCTCTAGGCTACTGCAATCTTCTCACCTTCCTCTGTTTCTACCTGCACAAAATATAAAGACCATATGCTTACCAATCTTCGACATATTTGTACCTCCTTCCTTTGCACGCAAAACTCGCTCTGCAGGAAATATTTCCCTGCTCTAATACCACTTTGATGCAGCAAAACTGCAACTTTACACAATAACCTCGGACCTGCGGGTTATGGCCCACATAAAATTTCCACTTTATCACAATACATATCTATTCACAAATCGAAAATTATGGCATACAACTATAATATTTAAGCGATAGCTAATAATAAGGCCGATGCGAAGTTGCGATGACGATATCGCATCGCAACCCAAATCTTATTGCAATTCCAAGTTCCTGCTACCGAGTGCGATATGCGCTAGATGGATCAAGGCTAGTTAGTAACATCACTAATAACATTAGCAGTATTTCATTATTAAAAATAATACATTAATTATAACAAAAATTCAAAACCCCAACATCGTAATGTGACAAACATAGCACAATGTTGTAATGTGACCCACCTAATTAGACATTACAACATTGCAAACATATCCCAATGTTGCAATATGACAAGAAAAATATACCATCAAAATGTGCTAAATAGAACCATATATGACAACATGATCAAATAAGGTCAACCATGTTCAACAATGGAACAACATAGCCAACGATGAGCAAACATGGCCAACCATGGTTATGCATGGCCAACCATTTTCAAGTATAGTTAACTTAAAACAACATGGTCAACCATGATTAATGGTTCAACCATGGTTAAATGTTGTAAAAGTTGATGTTGTAAATATTTAGAGGGGGTGAATCAATATTTCTTACTTCAATTAGTAATTTTAACTTTTCAGACCATTAAATATTATTATCATTAGTTAAACATAAACAATCATTAAAACCATTCAATAATGCACGGAATCAAGACAGTGGACACTAGATATTTTTAAGTGAAAACCCTTTTGGGAGAAAAACCATAGAATGATTCTTAATATTTATCTTTCATAAGTACATCAATAGGAAGATCCAACTTCCATCATTCTTAGCTACAACTAAGGGAGGATCCAACCCCTTGGTTAACATGCTAAAATTTAACGGATGCTCCAACACCCTATTTACCAGTTTCTACTATAAGGAGGCTCCAATTCCCAGGTTTACAAGCTTCGACTTGAAGGATGCTCCAACACCCTATTTACTATTTTCCACTAGATTAATGCTCCAACACCCTACATAGCCTCCAACCTACCCTATAACCACCTTTCCACCCTGAAGTGTTCTCAGGTTCTGACCTAAAGGAGACTCCACTCTCTTACCTCACACCACCTTGCCACCCTGATTATCTAGCGGACCAAAATTTTTAGACCGGATCCACCTATTCTAAGAATCAATAGAAAAACTAACTGCAATACAATCTATGTTAATCAAATTTTCTTCTACTCAATCTACACATCAAACCCTAGCATTAGTCAAATTTTCTTTTGCACAAACATCAAACTCTATCAATCCATTGCTCAATGTTTCTTCAATAATGAATCGTCAATCCATATATGATCTCTTCTCCAAATACATAAACTATCACAAACAAATTAGTGTCTTCTCAACATCAGTAGCAAACCACGTAACTACCTTTTCTTCCTCTGCCATAACACTTGCTTATTAGAAAAGTAAAATAACATCAAAGCCTAGCATTATTTCATACATATTTATTCAACAATCAATAACCTTGTCAAGGTTATGTTATTCAAATCATTGTAAGTCTAAATACACTTTCTAGCAAACCCTAACAGTAACCAAGCAACTCAACAAACTACAATTCACTAGTCATAAGTAATCTATGAATGTTGCTATAATTAACCCTTAGAATCTGTCTAATGTCTTAATAAATCAAGCCAAAACCTCTCATATACACAACCTATATCAATGAATAAACCCTGCTCAAAGTAGCATCAATTATCATTATCAATACATGCTTAAACTCTAGAAATATTGTATCGAAATTAGCAAAAAAATAGGACCGAGATACATTAACAAACAATTCAACAGTATGTCAACCAGTTCCTAGTAGCAATGTATGAAAACCAAGTAGTAACACAATGGATAACACTCCATTGTGCTTTGCTCTCTTACAACCTCAACCAACAACATATAACCAAATATTCCATTTATCAAATAATCTTGAAACCTTACCTCACTTTTTACTCAAACCTTGACAGTTCACTAACTTGATCCATAACAACAATCCCAAGCATCAACAGAACACTGCAAATATGTACTTAGGCTCAATAAATTTGCAAGTTAAAATAACATATTCTCTCATAGACTTCTTTAGTGGATTGGTGTGACACTAAAACCTTTATTGCTAATACAAACATACTTCTTTAAGTAATGCTCAAATCCTTACAACAAACATAGATACTTCAAGGTTGTACTATAAACCCCTGCATCAAGGATTGAAATGCAGCCTCAAGCTATGTTATAAGTCTCCCTTGAATTTAAGTCTTACATACTTAACTTACTAGATTTTTCTCATTAGAAAATGATAAATACAAAGCTACAGAGATGTATCTGGTTCTCACTTGAGGATTCATTCCAATACCTTTCATAGATTGAGATAGAGGGGATATGAGCCAAGGCCAAACAATTTCCAGTAGTGAATACCTTGAGATAGACTACGTCGAGTTGTTTGGTCAAGACTTTTTGGACAAGATCAATGCTTCATGACTAGATCAGTGCTTCTGAGACAAGTAGACTTAGACATAGAAAATACACCATAGATATTTTTTGGTTCAAGCTTTGGATTAGTGTCAAATTAGTTCTTGTGTTGTTCAAAATGTGCCCTATAGAGGGGTTGCAAACTATCCTTCAGATCCACGAATTCGTCCTCAAATAAATCTTAAAACCTTGAGTATCATCCAAACCAAACACATCAATTATTTGCACTCGGATATCATGCTCCAATACAAGGTTGAGTGTAGCTTTTGATTAATGCTGAGCTATGTGCCTCAGTGTCTACAGTTTTCCAGTTATATTTGGCCTTATAATTTCAGTATCATGCTAGGAAGACACCGAATATTTTCTGAATTTACTTCATAAGAATGCCACAAGTTTGTGCCCATAACTGACCAACCACGGGGCTAAAATTACATAGAGAATATTCATATTTTTTTACTCAAACAACTATCAAGAGGTGGATAAGCCTTTGAGCAATGAGGATTGTATAGGGTATAGTCCTTATGAAAAACGAGCTCCAACAAATCCAAAGGTAAGACAATGTTATGATTTGAAGTTTGATATCAAAAAACTCTTTGCCAAAGGTCTTGTCTCTTTAAGAAAACAAGCTTAGCTTCTTTGCAATGAATTGTTAATAGGAGAGTTGTCCAGAAGGCCAAAAATTCCCAAAACAAACCTAACAAATCTGCTTCAATATGGGTTGACATCCTTAAGAAAGAAGGGCCAAGAAGGCCTTATGAAACTGCAGGTTGGCCTCAACGGAAACCCAATCAAAAAATAGAGTGAAAAGAAACAAGAAAACTAATCAAAACCCACTTCAACTTCGACTTGCTACAAATTTTATTGATTGTCCTGGGCACAGAGTGGTTTCATCAAGAAATCGTCCTTTTAATCCATGGCCTTAATGTGAGAAAAATGTCTCTTATTTATAGGGGTCAAAATCCCTATTTGGAGGGCAAGCCGACTTTAGTTTTGGAGGTAATTTCAAATTCAAATTTTCTTTTTGAACCCAAAATATGAGGTTGACTACCTTTGAGGGATGAGACAATATGAATTTTATTTAATGATAATTTTAAAATATTTCTTTTGGAAATTTCCTCCATGGGTTTGACCTCAAAAGAAATAATTCTAACCCCTTCCTTTATCTTATGAAATGTATCATAATCTAACAAATATAATGTTGCCACATCAACAACCATTGGGTTTTTTTCCCATTTGATGGAGTTAGCATCTTTGATTGGGCATATATCTCGATCTGTGAGGACTCTCATGGCATGCCATACACCACCAGAATTGGCTCGACGAGGAGTGTCCAATGATGGTGATATTAGGATCAACTTGGTTGATCTTCGTCTTCAAAAATTCAAACAAGTGTAAGAGTTCTAGGGTTATCCATGACTTCTTCTGATGAAGCTTCCAACTTATGCAAATCAAACATAATATTAAGAGTGTTCAAAGTACCGATGTTGGAATCAGTGAAAACACCATTTAATAGTTAACATACCTCATTTGGATGTTCAAGGTGTTCTAACACCAACCATGGTCAACATGGGTTCCATGGTGAAGCAGAGTCACCATGGGCATCACGGTCGACCACAATCATATATAGTTAAACACGGTCAATGATGGTATTACATATTCATCATGGTCAACCATGTTCAAAAATGGAATAACATATCCAACCATGAGTAAACATGGCCAACCACGGTCAAACAAGGTTATGTTTGCAGAACCATTGTCAAGCATATTTAACTTTAGACAACATGTTCAACCATGATCAAGAGGTAAACCATGGTCAAACATTGTCAAATGTTGACCTCTTTATTTACATTGGTCAATGTACTTTACCACCAATCATAGTCAACATGGGTGCAATAATAAACCATGGTTACCATGGGCATCATGATGAACCACGATCATCTATAAGCAAAACCGATAAATAATAGTCAATCATAGTTAACCACATTAGTAAATTTTTATCCACATTCAACTATAGGAATCATGTTCAACAATGTATGGAAAACCATGTTCAAGAATTTATGGAAAACCATAGGCAAGATGTTCAATAATGTATGGACAACCACATTAGTAACCATGGACAATTCATTATTTACCTATAGATGATTGTGGTCATTGCTCATGGCTAACCATGATACCCATATTGAAAATGGTTGACCATGTTGAACCATGTTGCCCATGGTTGAACATTGTTAACCATCCTGATCACGTAGATAATTATTGGAAATGGTTTGACCATGTTTGACTATAGCTGCCCATGTTTTCCCAATTCTACAATGTACCATGGTTGACTATTGCTAACTAAGGATGACTATGGTTGACTATGTTTAACTAAGGAGAATTATGGTCGACATATGGTTGACTAAGGTTGATCGAGGTTTACTATTATTGACTTTGGTTTATCATAGTTGATGATAGTTGAAGAGGGCTAATTGTTCATCCCATTGCAATGACATTTATTGTTTGTCATATTTTGATGATAGGTTATTTTTCATATTGCCATGGAATTTGATGTTTGTCACATTGTGATGGTGTTTGTTTCTCGTCACAGTGTAATGGTGTTTAGTGTTCCTCACATTACGAAAAAATTTGTAATTCATTGCATTGTGACATCATTTTTTGTTCATCACATTATTGTAAAAAATTATGAATCTTGATTCTTATGCAGAAATTATTTATGTTAATCTAGTTAAGCTTCTCCTACTTATACAAGTTATCAACTGAATAAATTCAAGTTAACATCAAAGCAAAACACATAACAGATCTCTACCAATTCAGATCTAGAATAAGAACATGCACACATAGACAAAGTGACATAGTTATTTCTGGACAAAGTGTCCCCTGAAAAACCCAAGGTGGGAAAACTAATCTCTCGCTACTAGAGGGCTCTATTATTAAGAATATTTTTGAATACACAACTCTGGGTTCCAGATCTGCAAAACCCTACAGAGAAAACTCTAGATCTGCAGCACCTAGGTGATCTAAGACCAACAATACTGACTGAACCACACCCTCAAACGGGATTTACAGAACTTAGCCAAATCTAGGCCTAGAAACTCCATATTTTCCCCTGAAAGACACTGCGTCAGCCTCTGAAGGCCTCCAAATGCTCAGCGCTGTCACTGGAAGGGACTGCGTTACCCCAGACTGGGTGACACAGTCACTACACTGCCCCTAAGGGTCTCTGCATAACCCCTGAATAGCTTCCTGAAAATTACGTTGTCCTTACTGCTGTTGCTGCTACCATCTACTGCTGCTACTGTTGCCGTATGCTGCTACTGTCGTCTGCTGCTGCTACTGCTACCGTATGCTATTTCTGCTGCCTTCCTCTGTGTTATCTTTCCTGATCTCTTCTTTGCTTCTTATGTATTCTAAACCTCGGGATCAGATCATCCCCTTGGTCAAAATTCCCCTCTTTGCAACTGAAACACTTGAGAATTCTTAGCAACCCCTCCCTAGAATCTCAGCTTAGCTTCAGTGCTCTACCTCTATGTGTTTTACAAATGACCCCAAGCCTTTCCTTTATACT
This sequence comes from Pinus albicaulis, assembly GCA_034641835.2. Taxonomy (NCBI): domain Eukaryota; kingdom Viridiplantae; phylum Streptophyta; class Pinopsida; order Pinales; family Pinaceae; genus Pinus; species Pinus albicaulis. The sequence continues at coordinate 689,837,478 of CM076576.1, read as the reverse complement.
TTTCTCGTTGACAAATCAATGGCCAAGATTAAATATTTAATCAATGGCTAAGATTAAAAGAAAGCTTGGTCCATGTGACTTTAGACAATTTCATCACATGTTTAATTAAATTCACTTTAATTATTTTATTTTCCTAAGTTCTAACTTAGGAAATACATTAAAATAATTAATTAATTTAATATCTCCTAAACCAGATGAAATTTCCCAAATCCATTTCTGGGCTTGTAGATCAGGTGAACTCTAGTCCTTCCTCAAAATTTGGGACATAGAGAAAACTGATGCTACCCCAAATACACACAATCTCAACACTTCCTCTTAGCATCAAGGGTGTGCTCTACCAATACATCACACTTATGCATTACATGATTTTTGGGAATTGGTTCTGTGCTGCTGAAGCTTGGCTTCCTGCCACTCAACTCTGCACTACTGCTGCCATTCTGTATTGTTGCCCATGACTCTACCATTGCCATTGCAACCACTGTACTAAAGCTCCCTCTCAATATGTTGCATTTGTGCTGCTCATAGCACTGCCACTGTTGATCTGCTACACTGCAACTTCAGTTGTTGAGAGAAACAACTGAATCTCCTGCCCAATCTTTGACAAACAAGTTTTATGGGCTGCATCCTCATCACTGAAGCTCCATAGGCAACAGATCTGTGCTGGCATCTAAAGAACGATGCATAGCTACATCTCTGCCTGCGTAATCAGACTCCCTCTGCACTACTGAAGTCACATCAGATCCTTGTGTTGAAATCTATCACGTTGCTACTGCACTGTGTTGTCCCCCTGAAGCTCTCTGCGCTGTTGCAACTCTGCATTGCGTAAGCAGTACTACACTGCGCTGCTGAAGTCACATCAGCCTTTGTGTTGCTACTGCTTCTACATTGTTACTGCTATGCTTTGCGCTGCTCCTCCCAGCCTCTAGATCTGCCTCTACTTATGCCTCATATGTGATCTATGCACCCACTGCTCCACTTGTCCCGCTACTGTCTTAAGGCTGTCGTAGCTCGCTTGTGATCCAAGATATGAGATTCTCAAGGATCCCACCTTACTTCCATGTAGCTCCTCTACATCTCCATTTCACCCCACCTCCGTGGTTCATGAGCACTCATGGCTACATCATCTCCTGACCCATCATCTGCCACCGCTGCTTTGGAAGAAGATTGATCCGAATGGAAAATGGCATCCATCCATGGTGTTCATCCACCCATGTTATCCATCCACCCACGGAATTTACCCATGGTATTGTAAATGGAATCGACCCATGGTATTTATTCACCTATAGTATTGTAAGTGACATCTATCTATGATAGTCATTCACCTATGGTATGTATCCACCCATGGTATTCATCTACACATGGAATTTACCCATGGTATTGTAAGTGGTATCCACCTATGGTATCTACTGATAGTATTGTAACTCAAAAAAAAATCTATAAATAACAAGCCTCACTTTGTAAAAGGACAGACTTTCCACCACAATGTAGTTTCTATAGTTATTCTCTGTTTTAATAAAACAAGTTTCTTTGTGGTTTATTTGTAGTGTCTTCTCTCTTTTTTCTAGCATTCTAATTTTGCAATTCTTGTCAGATCCATTTCAAATTTTTATATCTTGGGGGCCTCCCCCCAAGATAGGGATCACTGGTATCATATTCAGGTTACGAATCCATGGGAATGAGGGTTTGAATAATATTTCAGTTTCAATGTTTTGCAGCAATCTTCAGCAAACTCCATGAATTTTTTGGGCAGCGAGTTTGCAGATCATATATGAATTTTTTTGGTGAAATATTTACAAAAAAAAAAGACTAGATCTGGATTCCTTGCAAAAAAATACCCAAATTCAAAAAAAAAAACGGCCGAATTGGATTTCGGATGAAGGAGATATCAATCATTCAAAATCATCAAAGTTGTAGCAATTTTTCTGACGACAATTCATGAACGGCGGCTCTCTCGTCATTTATTGCAGTTTCAAGTGTGACATTTCAGATAAATGGTTACAGATTTGATCTCCCCTTGAAAAATCACCCTATTTCAAAAAAAAATTGGTCGAATCAGAGTCCGAATGACGGAGTTAACGCTGATTTAAAATCAACTATTTTTTCAGAAATTTTGTCGCGGCGGGACAGTTCGTGCACAACTCTAAGAGCCTAGAGTCTCCAAATAGCGATTTCAACACATGAGAAGATGCAGAATGATCATTCCATTTCCAAAAACATGTTATAATAAATATTTCGAGTTATGCTCATTTTAAATCTGGAGCAGCATTTGGAGCAAGTTCCCTTTGGAGATGTGCCCTCCCACCCCACTTTAGTAGGCACCTGCTTCACATTCATTAGTTTCAGCATAGAATTATTTGGCTTGGGTTATTTGGATATCTGCCCTCCCACCCCAAGCTATGGATGCACCTGCTACTTCATCAACAATCATCATCACAATTATGAGTCAACCACACAAAATCCTTCTCATCGAAGTCCATTTGCTAGGCCGCACACTGTTAGTATCACAGTTGGTCACAAGCATTACAAGGTATCCCTATCCTCGGATCTTTGTTTTTTATGGTTCTGGGTCATCCACAAACCCACACTTCATCGAAGTCCATTTGCTAGACCACACACTGTCAATATCACAGTTGGTCACAAGCATTACAGGGTATCTCTATCCTCAGATCTTCGTTCATCATGGTTATGGGTTAAATACACAAAACCCTTCCCTTCGGTGGCTCTTCATATTCAAAAAAGGATTCTTACAAGGGAACTTCACGCAATGGGTACTATTGCTTCTTAAGGAGGGAGGAATGATCCGAATGGAAAATGGCATCCATCCATGGTGTTCATCCACCCATGTTATCCATCCACCCATGGAATTTACCCATGGTATTGTAAATGGCATCGACCCATGGTATTTATTTTCCTACAGTATTGTAAGTGACATCTATCCATTATAGTCATTCACCCATGGTATTCATCTACACATGGAATTTACCTATGGTATTGTAAGTGGTATCTACCCATGGTATCCACCTATTGTATCTACCCATAGCACTGTAACTCAAAAAAATGTTATAAATAACAAGCCTAACTTTGTAAAAAGACAGATTTTCCACCACAATGTAGTTTCTACAGTTATTTTTTGTTTTAATAAAACAAGTTTCTTTGTGGTTTATTTGTAGTGTGTTCTCTCTTTTTTCTAGCATTTTAATTTTGCAGATCTTGTCAGATCCATTTCAACGTTTTAGATCTTGGGGGCCTCCCCCTAAGATCGGGATCAAATATGCTTCCTTATTCTTCTTCCTTTTTGGACAATGGCTGGAAAAATGTCCCATCTCACCACACTGGAAGCACTTAATCTTAGAAATATCCTTCTTCTTCTTCGGCTACTTCTTTGATGCCAAGGTTGCATCTTCCTCCTCTTCCTTCTTAACCTTGCTCAACGCAGGGTTGTGTTGCTTCTTGGTGAACCTTCATAGTTCTTCTTGCCGCAGGATCGACGACAAGTTGTCCCAATCTGGGAGGTCTGCTCTACCCAAGATACTTTGGACAAAGGTTTCCCACTCATCCGTGACTGCATTGAGGGTAGCCTTGACTGTCACTACATCATCTACGGTTGCACCCGTTGCAATCATTTGATCCTTGATTGACTGCAATCTGAAGAGGAAGTGCTCGATGTCTTCTCCCTTGGTCATCATGACCTCATTTGGGCCTCCAACAGCATCTTCCTTTGGACTGATTTTCCCTCATATAGGGAAATCAAGGCCTTCCACATTTCGTTAGCTGTCGTTTTCTCAGTTATGGGTGGTACAATATGGTCCTTGATACTGTACATTATGAGCCGCTTGGAATGCCCAGTAGCTTCTCTATGCTTCTATAGGAGATCTGCATCTGTCGGTGTGGCCAGATTCTACTCTGCATGGTCTCTTAGATCGTATGCCTCAAGGATAATCAGGATCCTTGCTTTCCACATCGAAAATTTTGAGAGGCCCTCTAGCCTATCCTGATCACGCATTCCATGAGGAGCCATCTGCTAAGAATGTGTCGAAGCTTATCTTCTCTATGTTAGAGATCTTGGATCTAGGGTCCTTTTGTACTGGGAACACTCTACTCCCTTTGACACTTGATTTCCCTCCTTGGAAATCTACCAAATCAACTATGATTCAACTTATTCTTTGATCCTCTAACCAAACTGCAAGTTTCCTTTGGCAATAAACTCTCTGAGAAGCTGATCTCTTCCCAAAATTTGTCACTTGTGATAAGGTTAAAAATCTGAAAACTTCAGAATTTTAACCCCACCAGCTCTTCTGAATTTCTGCAACTTTTCTGCAGACTTTTTCTGGATCTGACAGATTCAGATTTGAATCACACAGGTTGGCTTCATACCTAACCAGTGTTGTTTCTGAGCTACCTCTATGCAGTAATTGTGTGGGCTTGATAGGACACAGCGTTGGATAGCGTCACCCTTCCCTCTGCATGAATATTCTCCTGAGAACTACGTTGTCCCTTCAGATCTGCTTTTCTGCTACCTTTCCAGCTACTTTCTGTAGCTAGATCCTTCAGATGCCTCAGCTGGTGACCCTTTTAGATCTACAATTACTCTGATACCATCTAGAAATTTCTCAATCTTAACTCTTATGCAGAAATTATTTATGTTAATCTGGTTAATCTTCTCCTACTTATACAAGTTATCAACTGAATAAATTCAAGTTAACATCAAAGCAAAACACATAACAGATCTCTACCAATTCAAATCTAGAATAAGCACATGCACACATAGACAAAGAGACATAATTATTTCTAGACAAATTGTCCCCGAAAAAACCCAAGGTGGGAAAACAGGTCTCTGGCTACTGGAGGGCTCTATTATTAAGAATATTTCTAAATACACAACTCTGGGTTCCAGATCTGCAAACCCCTATAGAGAAAAATCTAGATCTGCAGCATGACTGATCCACACCCTCAAACGGGATTTACAAAACTCAGCTAGATCTAGGCTTAGAAACCCCAGATTTTCCCCTGAAAGACACTGCGTCAGCGTCTGAAGGCCTCCAAATGCTCAGCGTTGTCACTGGAAGGGACTGCGTTACCCAAAACTGGGTGACGCGGTCACTACGCTACCCCTAAGGGTCTCTGCGTAAACCCTGAAGTGCTTCCTGAAAATTACATTGTCCTTGCTGCTGCTGCCGTCTGCTGTTGTTGCCATCTGTTGCTGCTACTGTTTCCGTCTGTTGCTATTGCTGCCTTCCTCTGCGTTGTCTTTCCTGATCTCTTCTCTGCTTCTTGTGTATTCTAGACCCCGGGATCAAATCATCCCCTTCGTCTAAATTCCCCTCTTTGCAACTGAAACACTTGAGAATTCTTAGCAACCCACCGTAGAATCTCAGCTTAGCTTCAGCGCTCTGCCTCTGTGTGTTTTACAAATGACCTCAAGCCTTTCCTTTATAATTTTATCGTGGACAAATCAACTGCCAAGATTAAATATTTAATTAATGGCTAAGATTAAAAGAAAGCTTGATCCGTTTGACTGAAGACAATTTCATCACATGTTTAATTAAATTCACTTTCATTATTTTATTTTCCTAAGTTTTAACTTAGGAAATACATTAAAATAATTAATTTATTTAATATCTCCTAAACCAAATGAAATTTCCCAAATCCATTTATGGGTCTTGTATATCAGGTGAACTCTAGTCCTTCGTCAAAATATAGGACCTAGAGCACAACTGATGCTACCCCAAATACACAAAATCTCAACAATTATGACATTTTTTGTTATTCAATACATTGCAACATCATTTGTTGTTCATCACATTTACTTCATTTGATGTTCATCACAAATGACATGGCAGTGTGATGGACAGCAAAGGATGTTGCAATGTGACAACCAATAATCATGGTCAATAATGTGTTCATTGTTTGTAAAAATGAACGCACTATTGACATTTTAGATGAATGCATAATGACAATAATGAATAATGAACACATTATTGAGCATGGTCATCCAAATTAGATACGTCAACTATTGAAAACGTTTGACCATGGTTGATGAATTATCCATGTGTTAGGTCCCTATAATACTATTATAGCCCCCATATTGTCATTATTGTGCACCATAGAACCCCAATATTATTATTGTTGTGACCCATAGAAACCCACTATTATTATTGTAGAGCCCTTACATTATTATTGTTATGTAGGTCCTAATTATATTTTGACTCTTTAGACTCTTATATATACCAAGGAGGTCTTGTCGTTTGAATCATCCAATAATTATTAATTTATGTGATGTAAAAGGAATTTCCCTCCTTCAAGAGGCTTATTTTCAACTCATTGATCTATATTTTCTTCAGTTTTTTGTGATTTGGTTACATAACGTCTAGTATCAAAGCTTTGGATCCTAGTATTTCGCTGCTTCTAACAGGCCATCTTGAAATTTTCTCTACAACTTTTTTTATACGAAGCTTAAAAAGCTAAAATTTCTACCACGTGGAGCTTAAATCTTGGTGAATGTCATGTAAAACTTTAAGAACTTGGTTCACTATATTCTTGGAGATATTATTTAAAGAAATTAGGGTTTTTTTATGATCCAAAATTCTGTCTTGAACAGGTGTCTCGGGGAAAATCTTCGTAAATTTCGTTTCAGGAATACAAATTGAATTTCATAAAAAGTGGTTGAAATTACACAGACTATAGTTTCTTGGGTACCATTTTTAGGGCTGAAGGTTGAAACAATGACACATGGAATTTTGTACAAGATCGTTATATTGAACTTGTCCATAAGCAGATCATCTTGGGATAATTGGCCTAACTTTATCTTGAAGAATCCAATCTTGTTATAAATATTGATGTTGGAAAGAAGACACGGAGGGATACTACAGGACACAATTTCAAACCTTAGGAGGTTGAAATCACAGAGATACAACAATTTCAAGTTCAGCCTTATCAACAAGCTCAAAATCAAGCTCTAAAAGGTGTGTATTTTTAAATTTGCATAACTTTGGTTTGAAAAATCAGTTTGAAGTGATTCAAAGGGAATAATGAAGGAAAATTTTCATTAATTGGTTCCAAAATTCCTCCCAGACAAAAAAATTCTACACCCATTAATCCCTTAGAAAGATCCATTGCGATGCATGAAGAGTAATAAATGCAACATGATATATCAAAATTATAGGACCAAGTGCAACAAATTTCACTCTCACAAGGAGCCACCAAAAATGAACTAAAAGGGGACATGGATGGTTTAAAAGGGAACATGGATGGTTTAAAAAGGGGATCTGGAAGCCTAAAAGCATGCATGGAAGGTTTGAAGGAAGGTTTGACAAAGTTGCTATAAGAAAGGCTTCCTATTGGTTTGAAGACCGACCACATTCTAAAGATTGATATGAGGAAGTTTGATGGCAAGGATCTAGTAACATGGATACTACATATGGAGTAGTTATTTGATCTACATGATGTGTAACACACACAAAAGGTATGCATTTCATCTTTATATTTAGAACCCAATCAGTTTGTGTGGTATCGATGGCTTTGTTCTCATATACCATTATGAGGATACAAAGAAAATTACCTTATTTAGTCAATTTATAAATCTCGTACAAAAGGGTTTAGTTGGGAAGCACATTGAAGACTTCCAACGATTGAATATCAAGGTAAATGATATTCTAGAGGAGAATATTATTGATGTATTCATAGGGACTTAAAAGGATAACATCCAACATGAGGTTTGCCTTTGGGAACCTAAGTCATTGGAGAATGCATTCAGGGCGGTAAGAAAAGTTGAGAGAAAATTTATGGCAACAAGGAAGTCTACCACTGACAACTATAAAAATGGAAGTGTTGTTGCTCCTAGTCTCCCATAACCTACAAGGTTGACACCACAACAACTGGAGGAAAAAATAACAAAAGGACTTTGTTACAGTTATGATAGAAAATACACTAAAGGTTATAAGTGTGTTGAGAATAATTATTTTACATAGACTGTGAAGAGGAGGAAGAAAAGTAACAAGAAACATCAAAAGAATAAGATATGCACCAAGAACCAACCCGGGGGGTTGCAAAAGAAAAAATGAATCCAAACATATCTTGCAATGCATTAGTAGGAATTACCACCCCTCAAACTCTCATGATAGAAGGATATGTCAAGAAGAAAAAGGTAATAGTGCTTATTGATTTAGGAATTACCCGTAATTTTATTCATTTTAATATAGCCAAGGAGTTGAATTGCTTCCTATATCCAACACCAGAGTGTGAAGTGATGGCTGCAAATGGAGGAACTATAACTTTCTCAAGGGAGTGCAATAATATCAATCTAACCATGGGGGAATATGTATTGAACAGTCCAATGTTTGCAATTCCAATTGCTGGTGTTGATATTGTATTAAGAGTCCAATGGTTACAATCTTTGGGGATAATACCTTTTAATTTTCAAAATAAATTCTTGATTTTTTTTTGGGAAGGAAAGGAAATTGAATTAAGGGGTATCATAAGGAAACCTGGAAAGATAAATAGCTCTAATGGCATGACAAATCTTTTGAAGAAGGAACAATCAGGGGTAATTGTGCAATTATGCTCACTAGATGTTTAAACATTTAAGTCACATGTTTCTCTAGATCTCTAAATATTCCTTGAAAACCATTCCAAGGTATTTGAGATTCCCAAATGTTTTTCACCTATTCGCAATCACGATCATGCTATTCACTTTATTCTCAGAAGTGTTCCTCCAAACATCAGTCCTTACAGATATCCTTATGCCCAAAAGAGTGAAATTGAACATATGGTTGCAAAAATTCTAGAGGCGGTTATAATTCAACCTAGCAAAAGTTCCTTCTATTATCCATTAGTATTGGTGCGCAAGAAGCATGGATCATGGCGTATGTGTCCAGATTATAGAGATCTCAATAAGCTAACTATTAAATATTAATTTCTTATTCCTGTCATTAATGAATTGTTTGATGAACTACATGGATAATTTTACTTCACCAAGCTAGATCTTTGCTCAGGATATCATTAAATTATAAATAAGACATAATACATTCTGAAAACAACATTCATAACTCATGAAATTCATTATGAATTTTTGGTCATGCCTTTTGGTCTTACTAATGAACCTTCCACATTTCAAGGTTTGATGAATTCTATTTTCAAACCCTTCCTTAGAAAATTTATGTTAGTATTTTTTGATGATATACTAATCTACAACAAGACTTGGAAATATCATCTTCAACATGTTGACAAGGTGCTCAAACAATTGGAGGAGAAACAATTGGATGAAAAACCCTCCAAATGTTTGTTTGGGGTATAAGAAGTGGAATATTTGGGTCATATTGTATCTCATGAGGGGTTAAGGTAGACCCTAAAAAAATTAAAGCTATAAAGGAATTGAAAATCCCGAAAACCTTAAGGCATCTTCGAGGATTTATTGGATTGACATGGTATTATCGCGGCCCTTACTAGGTATTGTAAAGGATTGGTACTATGGCATAAAAATTGGAGTTGTCTACATCTTCGCAAGTACACCCAGTTTTCCATGTTTCGTGCTTAAAGAGGCTTATAGGTGACAAGCTCTCAGTTCAAAATATATTGCCAGAACTTGATGAGGAATGAAAAATCATATTGGAACCTGAAGAAATCATAGAAACAAGAATTTGACAACTACGAAATCGATCAATTTCAGAGTATCTCATTAAATGGAAGAACTTATTTGTTGAAGATTCGACATGGGAGGATGAGTGTTTCATACAAAAGCATAAATAACTACTCAAGCATTGAGGACACCACTTTTTTGAACGAGAGGGCATGTTAGGTCCCTATAATACTAGTACAGCCCCCATATTGTCATTACTATACACCATAGAACCCCCATATTGTTATTATTGGGCCCCATATAAACCCACTATTGTTATTATAGAGCCCTTACATTATTATTTCTATGTAGGCCCTAATTATATTTTGACCCTTTGTACTCCTATATATACCAAGGAGGTCTTAACATTTGAATCATCTAAGAATTGTTCATTTATGTGATGTAATAGGAGGTTTCCCCCTTGAAGAGGTTTATCTTCAATTCGTTGATCTATATTTTCTTATGTTTTTGTGATTTGGTTACATAACATCATGGTTTCCCATGGTTGACCTCTTGATCATGATTTACCATGTTGTCTGAAGTAAATTATGCTTGATAATGATTGTCCATCGCAACCATTTTTTTCTTATGGTTGTTTGTGTTGTTCCATTATTGAACATGGTTGACGTCACATTGATGTCAATTATTTTTCATCACAAATGATGTCGCAATGTGTTGAAAAACCAATGATGTCGCAATGTGTTGAAAAACCAATGATGTCACAATGTGACAAAAAACAAACAATATCATAATATATTAATAAGATATTTCATCGCAATGTGACCAAAAAAAATGACATTACAATGTGACAAAAAGCAAATGTCATCGCATTGTGATGAATAACAAATGACATTGTTGTTGTAATGGCATAAGCATCATACTATGGATTGACCATGGTTGATATACATTAGCATGGTCTTCATTGTCAAACATGTTTAAACATGGTCAACCATTGCGGCATGGTTGACCATAGTCAACATCATCATAGTTAACCATAGTCACCACATTCAGTACAATCAACTATAGTCAAAATATCTAGCATAAAAACATGATAACAATATTGAACAATACCCAAATTGGTCAAACTAAGTCAACCAAATTTAGTCATGCTTTAAACAACTCAAGAATGGTTAACCATGGTCACCATGATCATCCATGGAAATCCATGGTCAACCACTTTTTCAAGCATAATCAACATGCTTAGCCATATTCAACTATTGTTAAATGTTTCCAACCATGGTCAACCATGTTCACCCGTAGTCAACCATAGTTGAAAATAGTCAACCATGCTGCTATAATTACATTCATGCTAATCATGGTTAACCAAATATGACCAACAATTGACATTAACCATGATCAATGTTAACCATGATTGACTATTCATGACCATGTTAACCATGGTTGACCAGGGATGACCATGTTAAACGTGATTCGCCATGGTAAATGGTCATCAATGGTCAACCATATTTAACCATAATCGATCATTATCAATCATTATCACCAATGGTCGACCATGGTGTTGTGAAGACAATCCCCTCAAGAGCGACATGTTTCCTAATACATAGGACGTTCCACTTTCAATTTTCCCCCATTATCGCTAACAAGTACCTCTTTATTTTTTATATCTAGTGTGAAGAGGATAGCATATGTTGAGCGTATAATTTAATTCTTCAAATGAATCCATCCTAGTAATTTTAACGAGCCCTAGGAAGGAGGACCTCGGTCTAGTCATGGGGACAAGTCTTTCGCCGTTTAATCTTTTACAAGTACGATGGAAGAATAACTCAGTGTCTTTTTCATGTTTAGGAAGTTTGAAAAATAAATGAAAAAGAAAACTCCATGAGGTCCTTTTTTGTAAGTCGTCCCTCGAATCTGAAAAGAAGAAAACAATATCTGAGAGAACCTCTTGACCATGTTCGATGAAGGTATTCCTTTTTCATAAATATTTAATCTCAGCCTGAAAAAGGGCTAAACGTATACTGAAACCACATTAATTCATTTACTTTAATGAGTTCGAAATGACAATTACTCGACAATCTTTTCATTTTCGAGAGTTAAAAAAGAGATAAAATAAAACTTGTTGCATCAGTAAAAAATTATCATCGTTACCATAAAAGATCCTATTGCTGCACAAAGAACGATAAACATCACTAATATCCAAAAATAATAATAAAATATTTGTAAAAATATCTTTAAAAATCTATAAATAGACCAAAAATAAATCATTTTTACCATTTCACTCGGAGTAAATTGGAGAAGCACATTTTACCCTATTTTATTTCAATCTTTAGACTAGTGGCGCGGCCGATCCAGGACACCGTTCAGCAATCTGTCAGCTACAGGTAAGAGCCTTATCTTTTCTTATCAATTTGATTCCATTTTCAAGTCAATTAACTTAGAAATTTTAGTGTTAAGGGATGATTTTTAGAGTTTAATATCACGGGCGATTAACGTGGGTTCGACCTATCGGACCCACGTTGATCACCCCTAGCCCATTAGGCCAGCGCGCTGTCGGCGCCTTTTTCATTCTGACAGGTCCGTTGAGCACAGAGGATATTTAAAAACATAAAAATAACCCTATTTCTAATGGTTCATTTCCAATTTTACTCTGATGAAAAATTATGTGTATGAATGTTTTGCAGGTGTCTTCAACGAATATGGTGATTGAATGGAAAGAGATGGGTCATGAGGTGGAAGACCACAAATCCCTCCAAGATCCAAATTAGATAAATGTGGACAGAAGAGATATATCTATCCCTAGAGTGGGTCTAGCAATGTATGAGACTATCTAATAGGCACTTTATTAGTTAATATTCAAAGCAGGATGAGTAAAGGGAGAAGACCTACCTCTTCCTGATGCTATGTTCAACCCTTTGATGAAGGCCTCGATCCACAATCCTTTAGGCTCGCTCCTCACTACTTGTGGCATTTGAATACCTCCAAGAGATCAAGAGGAAACAACAAATGTGATACAATACAAAACATACATTGAACATCAACTACCTAACAGATCAAGGAGCATTAAGCTACTTGTATGGATATCCAAACAAATATACAAAGCAAAAAAATAGATGTATTATTGATAATATAAAAGGGGAAGCTTACAAAAATGGCCTTGATGTTGGAGGCCTCCCTTTGGTGTAGTCTGAGTCCAAATCGAGGCTCTTCAAGCGATCCTTCTCCCGAATGGAAACTTAGGCATTAACACATTATGGGGATGCAAAGGATTAATGATCAAACCAGCCATAAAATGACCAACCAATAGTGGAGGGATGGGATTCAATTTATAGGAAGGGAGAGGAAGTTAGGAACCCATAAAAGAAGGAGGAAGGCCCACTTCTCAAGGGAAAATCCCTTATTGATAAGATCAAGAGCTCCAAATGAGAGAGCTCGACCATATCTCCACCGAACAATATCCAGGTCGTCATTATGGAAGCTTCTAGTGCTCGAAGCTTCTCCTTCATTTGAGGAAACACTGCCAGAAAGGGTTCGACGCAGTTTTTCCATTCAAATGGGTGCTGACAACGCTAGGTCAAAACATGCAACCTGCCATCAACATGAGCAGACAACTAGCTAAGTGCACTGACCCATAAATTTAGGGTTTGAGCTAAGCTTATTCAGAAATTATTCAAGGCAACTTTATTTTAGTCTTCAAAGGATATCTCATTGTATTTTTACAAGGTGGATATACTGGACAATATTCATCACAGGGCACTTCCGGATCAGGGACGGGAAGTGAACAGGGTGACAAATTATTGTGTAACACATGGTCACCTATGGCCAGTCCTTATTAACCCTTGGTCAATCATGGTCAATCCTAATCAATATTATCCACCATGGTTAGTTATCATTAACCATGGTTGACCCTCTTCAATCGTCATCAACCATGGTCAACCATAACCAACCTTAGTCAACCATATGTTGACCATAGTTAACCTGAGTTAACCACAATTAAACATATGCTGACCATATTTAACCTGAGTTAACCACAATTAACCATATTTTGACAATACTCAACCATAGTCATCCTTCATTAGCGATAGTCAACCATGCTACACCATAGAAAACTTGGGCAACCATGGTCAACTCAGGTCAAACATGGTCAAACCATTTGCAATAATCATTTACATGGTCAACATGGTTAATAGCATCCAACCATGGGCAACATGCTTAAACATGGTCAACCATAGTCACAATGGGCATCGTGGTTAGCCATTGTTAATCACTGTCATTTATGGGTGAACACTCTGCCAACCTTGATCAACTATGTACACCCATAGTCAACCACATGTTGACCATGATCAACCATGTTTGACCAAGCTCAATTATGGTCAAACATGTTCAAACAAACTCAGGCATGGTCATACATGCTCAAACATTATCAAACGTTGTCACTCATTGTCACCCATGATCTACTATAGAAAAATTTAGTTAGCCATAGTCAACCATGGTCAACCATAGTCAACCATGGTTAACCTTGGTCAACCATTATCATCTCTAGTCAACTATAGTCAACCTTGAACGACCTATGCTCTTCTCACTCCTCATGGTCAACCATTGTGAATCAAGGTATCCATGATTGAATATCATAGTCAACCATGGTTAACCTTGGTCAACCATTATCATCTCTGGTCAACCACAGTCAACCTTGAACAACCCATGCTCTTCTCACTCCTCATGGTCAACCATGGTGAATCAAGGTATCCATGATTGAACATCATTGTTAATCAATGTCACCAATGGCCTACCATGGTCACTTATGGTCAATCCTTATTAAACCTTGGCCAACCATGGTTAATCCTCATCGACCTTGTGAACCATGGCTAGCCATCATCAACCATTTTCAACCATGGTGGACCCTCTTCAACCATCATCAACCATGGTTGACCCTAATCAACAACAGTCAACCATATGTTGACCATGGTTAACCATAATCAACCATAATCATCCTTAATTAGCAATAGTCAACCCTGGTATGTTGTAGACAACTTGGGTAACCATAATCAACTATGGTCAAACATGGTCAACTTTGGTCAACCATAGTCAACCTTGAACAACCCATTCTCTTCCACTCCTCATGGCTAGGCATGGTCAACCATGGTCAACTGAGTTATCCACAATCAAACATGCTTAACTGTGGCCATTGATTATCAACATGGGAAACCATGATCCATCATAGCAAAGTATGGTCAAGCATCATCGAATTTCTCAAGCCATTTTCACCCATGGTCAAATGGTCAAACAATGGTTTTCATGCCTAACTATTGTCAGCCATGGTCAACCATAATCCAACATGGACAACCATGGTCAACTATGGTCAATCATTGTTAATCATAATCAATCTTAATCAAGTATAGTTTGACATCAACAAGCATGGTCATCCATAGTCAATTATATTTTGAATGTTATAAACCCCTGTCAACCATATCTTGAATACGTTTATTCGTAGCCAACTATTGTTTACTAATATTCCCCATAGACACTAATCGTTAACTATCACAACCACATGGGTAAATGTGGTTGAAATGCACTGATCGACAACATTTTTCGCCTTTTATATGCCAACCGACATGTGAAAATGACATGGATTAATGTATTTAAACCATATTTACTAAAGTGGTTGTCTTAGTTTTTAGTGAAATGAATCACAGTTATATGTAAATGATATGTGGTGAGATATTTCTTTGATAACAACCATATCACATGGTGGTGGTTTGGTACGATGGATGAAGGTAACATGGTAATACAATAGCAAGGCCACTGAGTAGCAGCAAATGAGGTTGATCATCGTGTGGCACAATAATGATCCACAAGGGTAGACAAATCACAGACGAGCAGATTAATACGATAATGGTTATGGCACGATAGTGCAGGGTGTGGCCCTTTTTGTAGGATGGAGGTAAAACTATTGATAATTTGCACCAAAAAATATAAATTTGTATTCCCATCAGAGGATTTGTTTTTGTAGGATTTCTTATGCTGTTATTGGCCAACAATTTCTGTAATTTTTTGTTATTCTAACCTCTTTCCTTTTTTTCCCTCAATATTTGATTTTATTTTTCAAAAGTGTTGCATAATCTTCTTCTTTAATAGAATATTTAAAGATGGTTAAAAGCCATTGGTAATTAAGGACTCGAGTCAGAGAAAACTTGAAAAATTAGTGTGGCTAATAGCTCATATGGCCAATGGTCAAGATTAGAAACAAAACTCTAATAGGAATATGGCCAAAGGTTAGAATAAAAAATTAAGCTTTGATAACAATGTGTCCAAATATCAGGCTAAAAAATGGAACTCTGATAAGGATGTACCTAAAGTTTGGATTATAAATGAAGCTCTAATGCTAGACTTAAGACGTGACAACCAAATTCGGCTCACCAATTAAATATACAAAATATTTGGAATACAAATAAATCAATAAGGATATGTACATAAGAAATGATATGATAATTATTACAAATGAGAACCTCGTATATGTATCTAAGTGGAGATGTCCTTTCATCCAAACTATGTCTACAAAACATGTCATTTCATTATTACTAATAATTATTTATTAATTATCATTTAAGGACATTTATATTTATATTCTTTATAAAATGTCATATACAATCATAGGTGAGCATAGCTCAATTATCAATTCTCGAATACTTTCGTTATTTGATAGACATAAAAGAAGTCAAATAATTAACTTTACTTATGTTCATTATATTTCCAAAATATTCCAAAATCTCTAATCTACATAAAAATAAATTACAAATTTACACAAAGTTAATTTTGAAATATATTTCCAACTTAAAATGATGTTTCCAACTATACTCACCTTGCATAGGTTTGAATGCCTCGACCCATATTCTATATATTTAAAAATATAATACACAACTTAAATTCAAAAAGGGGAAACGGGAAAAAGAGATAAGTTGAAACAAGGATGGATTAAGTTTTATTATTATCATTTATTAGTCCCTACCCAAAGGGCCTAGCAGGGACTATAGTAATCGTTCGATGTTTTTTCTATTAAAATTTCACGAAAATCGAGGGTTATATCATGGTGATTTTATTATTTAGCCAAAGTGTGAAGTGAAAATTTGAAAATGTTATTTTATGTGATTGTTTTAGTTAAGTTTGAAGATGGCTTTAAATTCACCATCTTATTGGCCTCTTCCCGCGGCAAGAGGTGCAAGTATCTTACCATAAGAGCATGTATTTATTTCAAGTTTCTCTCCAATGAAACAATGCTAACATCAATTCATTAACTTTTCCCGAACATTTAATATTTCATGGGTGCTAGTTATAATATAATTTTTTTTATTGTTGAGCCAGTGGGACAAGTGGTTATATACTAAACCGGTGGGACAATTGGCTATATACTGAATTTAAATGTGGCAACCTCACCGACTGTTGGGAAAGCACCGCCTTAATTTGGTTGGCTACTCTTCATACCTGCCTTCTAAATGTTGCATAACTATTCATACTAAATGAAATAGAACTCATCATGCATGTCTTCTAAACGCTGCAGCTGCATAACTCATATGAGTCACCTACATCTGCTAAAGGCAGGCTCATATATGCTACCAGAAAAAAGGAAAGAATCGTTTAATTGGTCTAACAGATGTAGACCATGTAACATACGCGAAAAATGCCTGTCTAGAATTCCAGGAATGTCTCCTTCACCCTCCAGCATCCTCACAGCATCCACCATTCGAGGTTTGAATGCCACATAACGGTTGCATACAAAATACCCACTAAAACAAACCTCTTCATCGCGCTCTCCGACCCGCTATGCCAAATTCTCTCATCTATTATTTCACTCGTTCTGCCTTCTTTCACTAACGTCCATGCTTAATCCCTGATGAGATAATGAGCATTCGAATGCGAAGTGGCATCCAGAGCTTTTCGCCGCTCATGATCTCCAACACCACAACGTCGAAATTGTACACATCGCTCTTGTCTATCAGTTGTTCGTAGAGAGAATATTATGGGGCCAAGTAGCCGTGTGTCCCTGCTACTCTGGTCATGATATGGGATTGTCCTTATTTAGTCGTGATCCTCGCCAAACCAAAATCAAACACATGGGCATTCATATCATCATCGAGTAGAATGTTGGTAGCTTTGATGTCTCTGTGATAAATCATTGACTCAATACCGTTATGCAGATAAGTCAGCCCCTTCGCAGTGCCCAGGATGATATTCTGGTGTTGTTTCCAGGTCAAAGGTCGGGCTTTTGATTTTTCTCCAAAGATGTGGTCATCGAGAGTTCCATTGGGCATATAATTGTAAATCACAAACCTTTAGTGCCCTTCGATCTCGTCGCTCACCACGCATCAGCCTCTCAAAACGACCAAATTCCGGCATCTAATACTGTTGATGGCCTCCACTTCGTTCAGGAATTCAAGATCACATTCTGGTGTGTAGTTTCTTATTCTTTTTATCGTGATCCGCCAATTGTCCGGAAGCGTTCCCTTGTACACTATCGTGAATCCCCCTTGGTCGATGAGATTGGTGTCGTTTAAATTAACGGTGGCAGTCTTGATTTCTTCACTGTCGAACCAAACAACCCCCACGTTGGGCTTCACGACTAGCTTCAGAAATCCTCGTTGAGTGATCATATTTGGATCAGATCTTGATCAGGGCCTAAGGATTGTTATAACTTTAAAATTACAAGATTGGGTTGAAACCAGGATTTTTGTGTAGATCTTGTCTTCCTAATTCTGGTGCCGTGAATGGTTCGAAAAATTAACACCGTATGAAGAAGTTATTGCACTTTGAATGCCGAGGTAAATTGCAAAATTGCCAATTTAGTCTATGTGGGGTAAATTTCCTAATAAATCTAAGGTTAGAAATTTTATTTTATTTTATTTTTATTTTTTATTATTTTTTAATTATGATTTAAATATTATATATATTATATAATATAATATATTTTATATGTTTTTGACATATTAATATATTATATTAAATAATATATATTATATGTATGTTTTATTTATTTATAATTAAATTTTAATTAAACATTAAAATATCATAATCAAGTTGCACAATCGGAAATCCAATGGCAAGTTCCACGTAATGCAAAGTCCGCGGAGATATGTATTTGAAAAGGCTGCGTTATATCATAACGTATGGTAAAAGGTATGGGGCGGGATTGGGTTTTAAACCCAGGGCCTCTGCCCCTCAAAGTGGCAACTTTAACCAAAATATCACATGCTCACATTTGTTAAATGTTGGCGCCAAAATTTATCTTAAAGCTTTGTGCAGTTGACAGGTGGAGCGCAGAGGGGCCAGCCCGCGGCCAACCCCTCCACCATGTGTCCAAATCAACGTGACCGTGAGCCGGAGCTAGCGCTAATCGTGCTTAGCGCTAATATCACATTAATTAAAATCCAGTTAACGCTAATTAATCCAGAGGTTATGTTGGCGGAATTTATGGAGGCGCCCCTAATGTAGGCGGAATTTCTATTTTTGGAAATTTAACTGGAAATTATTCCAGAATTAGTGGAGGAAATTGGGGAAAATTTGATTGTGCTCTATCTTGAGCATCACTCAGCCAAATTTCGAAAATGAATAGTTATCTTAAAGCTTTGTGCAGTTGACAAGTGGAGCGTAGAGGGGCCAGCCTACGGCCAACCCCTCCACCATCTGTCCAAATCAACTTGACCATGAGCCGGAGCTAGCGCTAATCGTGCTTAACGCTAATCTCAGATTATTTAAAATCCAATTAATGCTAATTAAGCCAGAGGTTATGTTGGAAGAATTTATGGAGGCGCCCCTAATGTAGGCAGAATTTCTATTTTTGGAAATTTATCTGGCAGTTCTTCCAGAATTAGTGGAGGAAATTGGGGAAAATTTGATTGTGCTCTATCTTGAGCATTACTCAACCAAATTTCGAAAATGAATAGTCAATTTTGACTATCTTAGAAATTATGGAGCCATTGGGAAGGTTTGAAAAGCCATCTGAGGACTTCTGAGCATTATTTTTCTTCAAATAAGTTCCAAGGGCCATTAGGGCCACAAGGAGCCAGCAAGAGAGTGAGGCCTAGCCAAGACAGCCAGAGGCCATTCTCAACAAATGGAAATAATTTGTTCTAACTATATTGAACCTTTTGAATCCAATGATGGGGTTTGAAGAATCATTTGGAGACTTTTGAAGGCCAATATGCTATAGGGAAGTTTTCAGTGAGCCCAGAGCCACAGGGTGCCACCAGGTGTTGGAGGCATAGCCAAAGAAGCCAGAGGCTATTTTGAGGAAGTGAATAGTAATTTCTAACTATTTTGGGCATTCTGAATCTAATGGAGGGATTTCCATAGCCATTTGGAGACTTCAGAAGGCTAAGAAGCCACAGGGAAGTTTCAGGGAGCCTACTGCCACCAGGTGTGGGAGGCATAGATTGGGGAGCCAGACCTCATTTTGAGCAAATGAACAGCCTATTTTAGATGACTGAGATGTGATGGAGATAGTAGAAAAGGTTTCAGGGACATAAAATTACTTCTAAGAGATTTTGTGCCACATAGAAGCTTAGGGAAGCTTAAGGACACCGACAGAAGAGGTCAAGCCCAACAGAGCCTAGGTCCATTTCCAGAGAGTTAGCAGTCAATCCAGGGGTATGATGGTATTCTAAACCCATTGGTACAGTTCAAACAACCATTGGAGTTGAGTAGCAACTTGTAAAATAAATTTTCCATCTTAATGCCAAAGAGCCAAGTCAATTGACAAAGGCTCAAGGAGACGTAGCCCAAGACATGCAGGTGAAATCAATTATTATGTTTGTTGTTATGTGTTGATGACTAATTTGCTGCAATTTATGGTTGTTGTACATGCTTTTAATCAGCATAAACAAATTTTTAACTCCTCAGACATAAAGCATTAAAACAGTTAAAACACATACACCTAGGACAAGAATGCAATTCTGCACATGCATGTATAAGCAAGATATTTAATTTGTTTAATTGAGTGGGAGGTGCTTGCATAGCATAACAAGCCAGCCACCCATTTCAGATTAGGTTTGTATCATAGAACTAGGTTGCTTGTTTGACTTGAAAGGTGTTTAATAGTGCAAAGAATTTAACTGTTTGTAAATTGACTGATGCTTACAAGTTTGAGTTTGCCGGAGGTGAAGGGGAGATACTGCTAGCTAAGTCCAGAAGAGGACAAGAAGGAAGAAGGTTGAAAGCATTCTCCTTACCCAAAGGACCTCAAGGCAACCCTTGAAGCACAAGAGGGATTGTTTGCAAAAGAGGTTGCTTGAAGAAGAGATACAAGCTTCAAAGAAGAGCTTGAATCTACAACCAAATTGTTTTTGAAGCTTTGTGAATTGTTGTTGAAGTTATTTAATTCATTTACATAGTGATGACAACTTCATCAAGTGAATTTTCTAAATCCTCCTGCTTTGCAAGACTCTTTGATAAAAAGATGAAGCAGGACTTCTGCATCGTGAAGGATATGGTGCAAAGTTTGTATGAAGATGTAAGAGAAAGCACTAGACTTCATGAGCAATTGGTTGCTATGAAGCAAGAGAAAGAGGGACGTGTTCAAATAATGCATGAGATGGAGACGCAGCTCTATTATGCCCAAGAGGCCTTAACCAAGCACATGCTTTAAGCAGAGGTAAATCACTCAAATTTGTCTTCAAATTCCTCTTCACATAGATGTGTAGGTTCATTTGAAAAACACACTAGAGGTATAGGGTCCAAATTGATGTCAAAAATGGGCTATGAAGGCAAGGGTATAGGCAAACATGCACAAGGCATGGTTGAGTCTATTATGGTTGAGGAAAGGCCTAAGAATTTTGGTCTAGGCTATGTTCAACCTTATGGCGAAAACTCTACAACCATGAAGGCACTTGAGACAGTTCCAAGAAGAACTTTTGTTGCAGGTTCAAATCCTCAAACATGAAAATTTTGTAATCAAGATGAATGTAATTGTTTGAAACCCATGTTGCAGCAAGATGTTTGTAGACATGCAACTTATGGCGAGCAAGAGAGTTATGACAGCTATCAAGACATGAACACTGATGTTGGTCTTCAAAAGAGAGTTGGAACCTCTTCAAGTTAATCTCCTCAAGAAGGTAAAAAAGATGGACATGCAAAGCAACATTCAAGGTATAATTCTTCCCATAATCAAGTTGTTTATGATTATGTTAAGCATGAAAAATATGCATGCATGAATGGGAGAAACAGTTGTTGTTCCTATTGTGGTTTGTGTAACCATGAAGTTTCAAAATCCTGGAAGAGAATGAAAGCATACAGGAAACAGTCAAAACGAAGGTGACTTGAACAAAAGATGCAAAATACTTGCAGACATTGCCAAAAGAAGGGATATCTCATTGCCCAATGTTGGACATTGCATCCAACCAATCATCCCAGGCATTTGAAGCAAGAGGATAAAAAGACTGGCGAGAATGGAACCAAAGATTAAATCATCGATGTGAGTCCAGATGATTCACAAGAAGAAGATATTCAGCAGGAAAAATCACCATGGAAGTGGCTTGGTAAGAAGTGGTTTGATTTCTTGACCCAGTAAGACATACATTCCTTTGTACATAGATGCAAATTTCAGTCATGTATGCATGAATTTCTGTTGAAACTATGACAAGTTGCAGCAGAGGATCACAACTTGTAGGATGCAAGATTGCATCTGAATGTTTTTCAGTTGAAGGCATTTCTTTGTTGTTGCAAAATTTCGCCGTGGAGGTGTAAATGATGGGTATGTTACTCACTTACATTGCAACAATATCATTCATTTCAGCGCTTATAATCACCCACATGTTTTGGGTTTATGTACTTGTTGGTACTTGAAAGGAAGAGTTGAAAGTGTACATATGCATGAGTTTGTATGTGAAAATAGTGAGCTTGTAAATAGTTTCATTGTACATTGATACATGCACAAGTGTTGTCAATATGTATCATGTTGTTTATCGACTTGTGTCGATTGTGTCGCACACATTTCACATTGTCTGTGTCGATTGTATTGCACATTTCATGTCGACTTGTTGTTGATGTCGCATGTTGCACGACTTATGTTTGAGTCAAAAGTGTTTGTTGATTTTCGGTGGATAGATGGATACACCAATGTGCAAAAAGGATCGCCATGTATTTGATGTTACAGGAACGTGACAGTCAGTGCTTTGAAGGAGCAAAAAGAGATGGTCTTCATTTCAATTCTTGCATAAGATTTTATTTTCAAGATTGATAGTGTGCTATTGTGACAAGATGTTGCAGGAAGTTTCGGTCCATTCAGTGAAGAAGTGGACAAGATGCAAAATGTTTTGCAGCCATTGCAGAACAAGCTGGTGTTTTGTTGATGCCATGAGTTCACTCATTTTGTGAGTAATTTGGAAAGTGGATTTCCAAGACAAAGCTTGTATGCCATAGTTGCAAGAGGAACATCATTCTCAGTGGGAAGGCTAACAGTTTGCTAAGCACATACAGAGATCAGTGGTACAACAAAGAGTGTATCAGTTCACAGCAGCTAGCAATGCTGTAGTGGGTCAGCGACAGCCAGAGAGCAATGGTCAGGAGACATAGTCAATTGTGGTGCAAGGCATGTTAGGGTGATTGCAAAAAGACTTTTCAAGTAAAATCAGTTGATATAACTCGAAAGCAGTAGAGTGTTGAAGCTCAAGGCAGATAATCATCAGCTTTTGTGGGTCCAAAAGCCCTTAAGTGGGAAGGAGTGATCAGATTTGGATCAAGGCCTAAGGATTGTTC
Source organism: Pinus albicaulis (assembly GCA_034641835.2). Taxonomy (NCBI): domain Eukaryota; kingdom Viridiplantae; phylum Streptophyta; class Pinopsida; order Pinales; family Pinaceae; genus Pinus; species Pinus albicaulis. The sequence continues at coordinate 689,814,164 of CM076576.1, read as the reverse complement.
AAAATTAAAAAGTATAGGATTGGGTTGAAACTAGGATGGTTGTGTAGATCTCGTCTTCCTAATTCCGGCACCGGGAACGGTTCGAAAAACTGACACCGTATGAAGAAGTTATTTCACTTTGAATGCCAAGGTAAACTGCAAAATTCGCCAGTTTGGTCTATGTGGGGTAAATTTCCTAATGAATCTAAGGTTAGAATTTTTTTTTATTTTATTTTTTTTAATTAATTAATATATATATATATATATATATATATATATTAATATATAATATATTTTATATGTTTTTGACATATTAATATATTATATTAAATAATATATATTATATATACGTTTTATTTATTTATAATTAAATTTTAATTAAACATTAAAATATCATAATCAAGTTGCATAGTCGACAATCCAAATCTATAAAGGTTTTAAACATGGCAAGTTCCACGTAATGCAAAGTCCGCGGATATGCGTATTTGAAAAGGCCATGTTTTGAAAAGACCGTGTTATATCATAATGTATGGTAAAAGGTATGGGGCAGGGACGGGGACGGGGGCGGCGGCGAGGTCGGGTTTTCAACCCAGACCTTCGCCCCTCAAAGCCACAACCTTAATCAACATATCACGTGCTCAAATTTGTTAAATGTTGCCACCGACATTTATGTTAAAGCTTTGTGCAGTTGACAGGTGGAGCGCAGACGGGCCAGCCCCTCCAACATGTGTCCAAATCAACGTGATTGTGAGCTGGAGCTAAAGCTAATCGCGCTTAGCGTTAAGCTCACATTAATTAAACTCCAGTTAATGCTAATTAAGCCGAAGGTTATGTTGGCAGAATTTATGGAGGCACCCCTAATTTTGGCGGAATTTATATTTTTGGAAAGTTAATTGGCAGTTCCTTCCAGAATTAGTGGAGGAAATTGGGTAAAAATTAATTGTGCTCTATCTTAAGCATCACTTAGCCAAATTTCGAAAATAGATAGTAAATTTTAAATATCTTGGAAATTATGGAGCCATTGGTTAGGTTTGCAGAGCCAGCTGAGGACTTCTGAGTGTGATTTTGCTTCAGAGAAGTTCCAAGGGCCAACAGGAGCCAACAGGAGAATGAGGCCTAGCCAGGGCAACCAGAGGCCACTCTCAGCAAACAATAGTCTATTTTGACTATCTTGAACCTTTTGAATCCAATGATGGGGTTTGTAGAATCATTTGGAGACTTTTGAAGGCCAAGATGCTACAGGGAAGTTTTCAGTGAGCCTAGAGACACAAGGTGCCAAGGTGTTGGGGGCATAACCATTAAAGATTTTGTAGAAATTTATTAATACTAATGTATTACCGAATCCTCCCGATCTCACAATATTTATCTTCTTGCAAAATACAAAATCCTTCCACTATTAAACTTGCAGAAATTTAAAACTCAATTGCAAACATGTGAATAAATTCAATCACACATAACACAGTTGTTTAACGAGAAAGCTTAAAGCTAAAAACCCCAACTATCATATATTATGTTTATCAATGGAATCATGTAATAATCTCATACAAATATTAGTACATCAAGCTCTCAGTACAATGTAGATTCATTACACACTGTCATGTAGAAATTTTCATCTCCATGCACCTATTTCTTATTCTCCTCGACAAATTTCTGGGGCTTCCATCGCACAATCCCTGCTGAAGAAGACCCCTGAATGAATTCGAATTGGCCTTGCCTTGACTTTGCAATCCTCATTGGCAACTCCAATGTGTGTCAGCTGCATTGAATGCATCTCTATAGTCACAACGGAGAGTCCATCTCACCCTTTCACCTATCTCTTCACTGGGTCTCCACTGGAATTGACATGCACTGTAGTTAACTGTTGTTTATGTTCAGTTGTTAGTGAGTTATTAGTTGTGAATTAATTGACTAATTAATTCACTTAACTCTCACTAGTGTATCTTTCAGTTAAACTAGATACAACTAGCTCAATTGAGTTTAACTCCATTAACTAAGTTAAACTGATTAACAACTCCATAAACTACTCTTCCAACTCACATAACTTGCCACTTCGGGCCGACCGAGTCCTTCATGCATGAGCCACCTATAAACCCTAGGAATTGCGTAATTCCTTCAGCCCACTGATTTTCCAAATCTGTTCATTGAAATAAAGTGCTCAAAGAGAATAAGTTGATTTTTATTGTCAGATTATTATTAAGAGCTAATAATAATCGACATGCATCTATTTTTAGATTGACGATCTATAAATAGACTTCGCCCAATATTCTAAAAATAGAATTTCATTTATTTTTCACATTTGACCAACCACATACTAATAGCATCCTGCAACTTATATAATATGCTCACCTTGTCTAAAAATAGACATACACCTAAAAATAGCTTGCAGGCCCCACTTAGTGAAGGTGCTTACTTTTCACTAAGCTCATCATCTTGTTGAATCTCAACATATTTTAAGGAAGTGAATCGTCATTTATGATTATTTTTGACATTCTAAATCCAATGGAGGGATTTCCAAAGCCATTTGGAGACTTCTAAAGGCCAAGAAGTCACAAGGAATTTTTAGGGAGCCTAGTGCCACCAGGTGTGGGAGGCATATATTGGGGAGCTAGAGCTCATTATGAGCAAATCAACAGCCTATTTTGGATGATTGAGATGTGATGGAGACAGTAGAAAATGTTTCAGGGACATAAAATGACTTCTAAGCGATTTTGTGCCACAAAGAATCTCAGGGAAGATTAAGGACACCGACAGAAGAGTTCAAGCCCAAGGGAGCCTAGGTCCATTTCCAGAGAGTTAGCAGTCAATCTAGGGGTATGATGGTACTCTAAACCCATTGGTACAGTTAAAAAAACCATTGGAGTTGAGTAGCAACTTGTAAACGAAATTTTCCATCTTAATCCCAAAGAGCCAAGTCAATTGACGAAGGCTCAAGGAGACGTAGCCCAAGACATGCGGGTGAACTTCTTTATTATGTTTGTTGTTATGTGTTGATGATTAATTTGCTGCAATTTATCATTGTTGTACATGCTTTTAATCAACATAAACAAATGTTTAAATTCTCACACATAAAGCATTAAAACAGTTAAAACACATACACCTAGGACAAGAATGCAATTTTGCAAATGCATGTATAGGCAAGATCTTTAATTTGTTTAATTGAGTGAGAGGTGCTTGAATAGCATAACAAGTCATCCACCCATTTCAGATCATTGAGCTTCACGAATCCCCTGTGCACAGCCCTTTGTTTCCTCATCCTCACCCACACAGCCCGAGCGCACATATCAAGAGAACCACAACAACGATGAAATCGTAGGCCAGAGCTCGGGAATGCGACGGGGTTTGGAAGAAGGGAAAACAGAGGACACACTAAGCAATGCTTGTGCTCTTAGGGCCGATCTCATTAGCCACTCCACCAACATACAGAAAAGTAAAATAATAACATAGCTTACTCGTTGCTTCTCTTGTCAGGTTTGAGTACATGTGTACCAGCCCTTTGTGAACAAGGTCTCCGTTGTTCTTGCATGCCTAACAAGCGGCCATATCTAAGAGGTCTCCTCATCCATTAAATCTTTGTATTTTTTCTTGCATTAAATTGTTGTATTTTTTCTTGCATTATCTTGAATGCAATTTCAATGATATGTATTTGCAGGTATTTATTAATGAATGATAATAATATTAATACAAATAGGTATTATGTATTGCATGTATTTATTAATGAAAGCTTACATATGATATAAAATTGTAAATTTTCTCATATCTATATCTGTTGAATGGTAAACAATACTGGACAGTTATCCGAGGAGGCGGAAGAGGTGAGTCGAGAAGCAAAAATAATGGAATTCAATATTTATCTGCTATTGTGATTAAAAAAACTCCATTTTCAATTGAAACACGATGGAATTAGTAGCTTAACTGTTCCTAAATTTTCTTACCAAGCTATTGTTACTAATAATCCCAGACTATTATAGGCTCTCTCGGTGTCTTTGGAAGCGAAAATAAGAATTTTGACTATAATAGGCTCTCTCGGCATCTCTTTCCAAGGCAGGCAAGCACATAGGAATCACAGACGACATTTAGATTTATACGATAAATTTTGCATGTTCTTGATGGGTATTCGAGAAAAGAAATGAAACTTGAACTCGAAGAATACCAAAATTAAATTCTTACCTTTAATACAATGTGAATCCATCATTAGGCCCAGGCATATCAAGCAAGCATTATCTTCCATGTTTTCAGTTGAGGTTCATGGAGTTGGGGAGAAAGGCTTCTTACGCGCTTGAACATTTCGAATCAGTATTGCTTATTAATGGATATCTTTGGCCACAATGTTGATACTCAGTCATATTTATTCATTGGCTGAGTCTGGACGAGATAACAAGTATATATATGTTAATTCACAATGATGAGAACAGTAAAGATAAGTGTGAGATTGACGACGCTCAGTGTACCCAAATCAAAGACTCCTCGTCTCAGTTCTGGCCCATGTTCAGGTTATTCATCCCAAAACCATTCAAACGTCACAAATTGAGACATATCATGATGCCTCATCCTCGGGACATTATTGTAATGGATGCGTTCAGAGGCATTCTAAATCATTTGAATAGTCTAGTGAATTTATATATTTTGTATGTTTTTAAAAATATTATATTAAAATAATCTCTTATCTATCTTACTATAGTACATATTCAAATACTCACTAACTTAAGGAGCTGCTGAAAAGGCGAATTCAAAATGCTTGTATTCCAGATTTAACCCATCTAACCAATACGACTGTAGTGGCCATTAAATGATATTATTATATTTCTATTGCTGCATTTTCGTGTTTCAACCAGACAAAGTATGGATTCAACCCATGAACTAGTATGGATGAAAGCTTCTTAGCCCGCGACCTTAAGCCATCGGCGTGAAAGGGGGAAATACTTAGAATCCAATTTCTATTCCACTCGAACCACGGAACGAGAAGCCACGAGTCATTAGCTTGAAGCCAAGAGCCTGTAACCAACAGACTTACACTGTAACCTTCCTCTCGCCTTTAGCCAACCAAGTCCACCAAGTCCAACAGAGGCCATTAGACATCCATTCGATTTCATGCATGATGTTACTTACATTGAATCACAATTTGTTGAGAAGCAAATTCCAATTTATGATGTTGAGAAGCTGGAGGATTTGGATTGTGCCAACCATACTTACAAAGGAACCCACATTATAGTACATCCCCACAGTTTACTAACCCAGCTGAGAAACCCACTCCCCCCTCAAGGCAAGGACTAACTGCCATGCAACCTTTCTTGTTTATTTTTAATAATATGGAGCTACTATTCATTTTATATATATATATATATATATATATATATATTCTCTAGTATGTTTTAAAATTTCTTTCTCTCGGCTAAGAGCTTGTTTTTTTTAGACTTAAAGAAACAAGTTAATGGCCCAAGAACAATAAGAATTTGACAGTAGTGAAAGCTTGCCCTCATATGGACCAACAACATGTAATTCTAGGTGGTGTGGTTTTTCTTGGATAACAACGATGAGTAAGCTTGCATTTGTCTCCACATCTAGTTTGACACCCGATTTATGATAGGTTTTCCCACTATGTGAAGAGGGCCTAGAGTATGCCCTTAAATTACTTCTGCTTAGCTAAGAACTCATCTTCCTTAGATGTAAGGAAACTGGATAATGGCCCAAGACCTAGAGACATCTGGCAAGAGAGAAAGCCTGCACCCTTATGAACCATTAATAGGTAATTATAGGTGGCATGGCTTTCCTTAAATAAAAATGATGAATCAACCTACATTCATATGTAACAATCAGTAATAATTGTCCCGTTGCTAGTTTGACAACTAAATTATTATAATTATTATTTATTTATTTACTTCAAATTTTTGAAAAAACTCTTTATCATAATTGTGATTGAGATCAACCCTAGTTCTTCTCTAACCTTAATCTTAAAAAAATATATGAAATATATAAATATGGTTTAATGCACATGAATGGATGCTTGATATCATGTATTCGCCATGATTAAAACTTTTTAGGATTGTAATCTTATTAAATTTAGGCAAATTTAATATAGTTAGTTAAATAATTTAATTATATATATATATATAAAAAGAGGGATGATTGTATGCTTAAATTTAAAGGGATGTATTTTTTCAATATGATTAAACAAATTTAATGGTTGTTCTATGTAGTTTGATTGCCTTAGAGTGTTAGTTAAGTTAACAATTTAACTTTAACTAACTCCTTGTGAGTTGGTTCATAAGTGAGTAATTTATTATAATTTTTTTAAAGAAATTTAAATAAAATATAACATAATAGGTTTTGTGATTATTTTGATACAATTGAACGGGTTTAATATTTAAGAGAATGTGTTTTCTTTTAATAGATTACAAGTTTAAATCCAAAGGATTATAATATGTATGTTTTTATAGACTTGTTTTGTTTTAATTTTATCTTATTTTATTAAACCATGACGAATTAATAACTTGTTGGAGTAATCTAGGCGAGGCCCAAAATCAAACCTAACGGTTGCCACTGTAACACCAAGAGTATATCCAAAAACTTGTAAGCTAGATATATTAGGGATTTATGGCTTAGTAAGAGGTGAGGCTCCACAAGAGTGAGGGAGGTGGAGGGGATATATCTCATTGTGCCAACCACTCAGTCGTACCACGAGGGGGCTCCTTCTTAGACTTTAGTAGCCAAATTATTGCACCAAGGTAGGTTCCTTGTCCCAAAAACATGTAGTCTCATACACCAATTTGGTGTTTGGCTTGGTCATGACCTTAAATTTGGATTATTATTATTATTATTATCATATATGATATCTACTTTATAGTCATAAGTGACTATATTATTCAAGTGTATAGGGGTTTTCGTAATCCAAAATTATGGAATATAATTTTTTTTGGATAAGTTTTGTGGAGTATTTAATAGTCTAATAATTCACTATAATTCATATCTTCCAAGTAATCATTTACTAATGACCAATTTCTCATGATTTGAATAGTCCCCTTACTACTTATTGCATTAGCTTGAATAATGCACTTAACACTCATTGCATAGAGTGGTTCTCCAATAAATTGAGTGATGTGAGACATTGCTCACAACCATATTTTCACATATTTATGCTCCTTGAAGTTCATGGGGTCTAATTCAAGGGATCGGTACGGTATATAAACCTTCATATACTAAGCAACAAAATCGATATATAGAGAGGTCTCTTAACCTATAAAAAATGAGGTATTATACATCAAATTGTACATTTGTCTAGGACATGATTTTTAAAAAGTATATTTACGCTGATAGGAATTCTCTTTGTCGACTTGGGGGAGAAAACACTATTCACCCTAGGCAATAGGAGAGCTTACATTTCGTCTCTCCAACTAATAAAATATTTTCCATTTGGACTATTTCCATCTGGACTCGATTGGATTTTCACGCCATCCTGAACTACATTATTCCACCTTCACGCCATACTTCACCATGAACTGCACTATTCTGCCTCCACGCCAACTCCGCCCACATGGACTGGAGTATGCCATACTATGTCCAAATTGGCATGACAACTACACACAGGGCCACATTCTCACGCCATCCTCTCTATATTAAAGTGAGCCAACCCATATTTTCAGGCCATCCCCTCCGTATTCACCCTGTCTCTATCTCGCCCATTTCATGTCTTTGTATGATCAAGGAATGGTATTTGTCTGAACATTCCAACTTTCAATATCGCACAACAACCTTGTATCTGAACTAAGCCTTCACAATATTCACAGAAAATCCTGCATGTTTCTACATTCAATTGTTCAACATCGAATTGCATGCATTCGATTGCATTAAATAGGCATGGACAATGTCTCATGTTTTTCCTGTTACGTTTGGTGCATTGGATGGAATTCCAACTAGAAATATATACTCTACGGTACTTTCTTACCTCCTGTTGTTTCAAGAGGTAAATTTGACAACATCAACCTTCAAATTTGGAAACGTCGGACCTAAGGGATATCAAACTGAAGGATTTCAACGAAATTTTTTTTCTCGATGCGCCAAGTAATTTTTCTGTGCTAAATCCTGATGCAAATATATTTTTTCATGCCTATGTTTGCCTCTTTTTGTGGATCATTGTTTGTATTGATAACTCTCCTTGTTGGATTGAGAAGTATTTTTTCTTGTTGGATTGAGAATGTTGTTTCTGGTAGGGCTCCCTGCCAAAAATAAAGCATAAACCAACTGTAGTAAGACTTATGGAACAAAGTCTACCTTGTAAACCAACAACCGTTCATTCCCAAGGCTGAAACATCCAAGTAGCTGAACAAGATTGTGGTGACATACGAGGTTCACTTATGTCAGGAGCTCCTCCGCCTGTTGGATAGTCTCATGCCTTCCACTCATTTTCTTGACGACAACATCCCTTCCATCAAGAAATTTACCCTGCTCACCAAACTCATTGTAATCGGTGTGCAAACAAAGAAATATTTGGACAAATGCATCAAATCCGGGTTTGAAATTATACCTTTTAAACTTCGTTGAATCCTCCTTTTCCAATCATATTGTATTATGTCAAAGTTTCCAATGGAGTCTCTCAGAACGTTATCGAAATTTCCCATTGTTGTTACATTTTCATCTACACATAGCACATGACAACAATTTTATGAACTCGCAAGCCTGCAACAAGGAAAATATAGTCTCATGTTCGAGCATACCTCTTACGATATTTGATATATCAACAGGTTCCCTGAGAAAATTTCATTAAGTGATCCACGAGTTTAGCAAATGTAATGGCCGCTTAGAATGTAGCTGTAATGGCAACTTGGAATACAACGACACCTAGGGAAGAGGAGTTGTCGCATGTCCTTCATTCCTTGCATGTGTAACATGTGTGGTCTATCGAATAAAATAACAAATGAACGTGTCACTTTGCAGTGTGGTTATGTTGCCTCCATAAGGTTTTGTTGCATTATGATCATGATTACCTGGATATTGAATAACATAGGTAGTCTCCTACGGAATATCATGCTCTTTTCATCGCTTATTGTTCCTGTTAAATTGAGTTTAGATGAAGGTCAGTATATGTGCTAGATTTGTGAGGCTCTTTTCATTGCTTATTGTTGTTGTTAAGTTGAGTTTAGATGAATTTTTTATAGAAAGGGATATTATCAAGATTGTTGGAAATTTGGTTTTAAAACTAAATTTTTATTTTCCGGAAGCATCTCTAAAACCCATGGACAACATACTATGTTCCAATCTCAGTCACAAGAAATCACAAAAACATTTCCAAATTTGTCTTCTAATCGTTTTTTTTTTTGGATATTGACTAACATAGGCAATCTCCTACATAATATGAGGCTCTTTTCATCGCTTACTATTCCTATTAAATTGATTTTAGATGAAGGTCGATGTATGTGCTAGATATGTGAGGCTCTTTCCATCACTTAATGTCTCTTTTCATTGCTTATTGTTGTTGTTAAATTGAGTTTAGATGAAGTGTAGATGTTAGATTTAACAATGGTTTATAGAAAGGGATATTAGCAAGATTGTTGGAAATTTGGTTTTAAAACTAAATTTTTATTATAGAGAAGCATTTCTAAAGGCCATGGATAGCAACAAATCACATAAAACTTTCGAGATTTTGTCTTCTAATAGTTTTTTTTTTTTTTTTTTTTTTTTTCTGGATATTGAATAACATAGGAAGTATCTTATGAAATATGAAGCTCTTTTCATCACTTATTGTTCTTATTAAATTGAGTTTAGATGAAGGTCATTGTATGTGTTAGATTTGTGAGGCTCTTTTCATCACTTATTGTCTCTTTTCATCGCTTATTGTTGTTGTTAAATTGAATTTAGATGAACTATAGATGTTAGATTTAACAAAGGTTTATAGAAAGGGATATTATCAAGATTGATGGAAATTTGGTTTTAAAACTAAATGTTTATTATCTAGAAGCATCTCTAAAGCCCATGGACAACATTCTATGTTCCAATATCAGTCACAAGAAATCACATAAACATTTCCAGATTTTGTCTTCTAATAGTTTTTTTTCTGGATATTGAATAAATAGGCAGTCTCCTACGGAATATGAGGCTCTTTTCATCGCTTACTATTCATGTTAAATTGATTTTAGATGAAGGTCAGTGTATGTGCTAGATTTGTGAAGATATTTTCATCGCTCATTGTTGCTATTAAATTGAGTTTAGATGAAGTGTAGATGTTAGATTTAACAATGGTTTATAGAAAGGGATATTATCAATATTGTTGGAGATTTGGTTTTAAAACTAATTTTATATTATCGAGAATCATTTCTAAAGGCCATGGATAGCAACAAACCACATAAACATTTCCAGATTTTGCCTTCTAATATATATATATATATATATATATATATATATATATATATAACATAGGCAGTCTCCTACGGAATATGAGGCTCTTTTCATCACTTATTGTTCCTGTTAAATTGAGTTTAGATGAAGTGTAGATGTTATATTTAACAATGGTTTATAGAAAGGGATATTATCAAGATTGTTGGAAATTTGGTTTTAAAACTAAAATTTTATTATTGAGAAGCATCTCTAAAGGCCACTGATGGCATACTATGTTCCAATCTCAGTTACAAGAAATCACATAAACATTTCCAGATTTTGTCTTCTAATAGTTTTTTTTTTGGATATTGAATAAAATAGGCAGTCTCCTACAGAATATGAGGCTCTTTTCATCGCTTAATGTTCATGTTAAATTGATTTTAGATGAAGGTCAGTGTATGTGCTAGATTTGTGAAGATCTTTTCATCGCTCATTGTTGTTTTTAATTGAGTTTAGATGAAGTGTAGATGTTAGATTTAACAATGGTTTATAGAAAGGGATATTATCAATATTGTTGGAAATTTGGTTTTAAAACTAATTTTTTATTATCGAGAATCATTTCTAAAGGCCATGGATAGCAACAAACCACATAAACATTTCCAGATTGTCGCCTTTCTAATATATATATATATATATATATATATATATATATATATATATATATATATATATATATATATATATATATATATATATATATTTGAATAACATAGGCAGTCTCCTTCAGAATATGAGGCTCTTTTCATCACTTATTGTTCCTGTTAAATTGAGTTTGGATGAAGGTCGGTGTATGTGCTATATTTGTGAGGCTCTTTTCATCGCTTACTGTCGTTGTTAAATTGAGTTTAGATGAAGTGTAGATGTTAGATTTAACAATGGTTTATAGAAAGGGATATTATCAAGATTGTTGGAAATTCGGTTTTAAAACTAAAATTGTATTATTGAGAAGCATCTCTAAAGGCCACTGATGGCATACTATGTTCCAATCTCAGTTACAAGAAATCACATAAACATTTCCAGATTTTATCTTCTAGTAGCATTTTTTTTATGATTACACCATAGTTTGATATGAACATTTAAGGAGGCTTGCAAACGATGATACCCCTGCCTGCCTTATCAATCCATTCATGCCTGCCTCTGCCAACTCTCGCCTCAATCTCTCTTGGTAAGAAACTCATAATGCATGGAAAAAAAATCCTGGTAAGAAACTCATAAAAAATCAACCTCCTGTTTCCTATAAAAGGAAGTTGTTTATAACAAGTATGAAGAAAATCTTCCAAACTGGTTGTAGCCATTTTTGCGCACTATGATTTGAACAAAACTGTTGGAACGCTCCAAAATATTCCATCTCAATTCTAATATGTGAAAATCAGAAGTCCCTTCAAATAGTCCAATTTTTTTTCTTAATGGCGATGAACAGCTTTAAATAACTCATGAACAACTTTAAATAGCTTGTAACTCTCTTAAGTTCTCACTTTGTCTACACAACAACATTCATAGTATAGTTATATGTTTTTAAACAATGTTTAGGATTTATTTGTTGTCTTGACAACATCAGGGTTTTGATCTCTATATTCCCCACATTGTATTGTTGTTGCATTAGAACTTTTGAAAAGGATTTTACAGGAAAGTGAAAAAAATCCTAAACTGATGGACCATAACAGCTCTAGAATAGTTTCAAAAATTATGTCTTGACGATGGTTGGCAAAATTTGGCCTCAAAAGAATCACATCTACCCCATAATTCTTTAAATTTTCACCTGGCCACATACTATTCTGGTAATGGGTCTACATTTTTAAGGAGTGTTTAGGATTATTTATTGTCTTGTTAAAAAATAGAATAGATTTGTTGATTTTTTATTTAAAATTGTGAACAAAACCTAAATAGATGCAAGAATTCGTTTGTTTTTTTCCAGTGGAAGGGCCAACTAAGGAATATAGCTTAATAAAAAAAAACTACTATCTGGGACTTTGATTTATAGGTAGTGGATTTTCATTCTTTGTCCATCATAACCTTCTTCTGGTGTACAAGCTAAGCTTGTTTGATGTTAGTTTAGTAACAGTACTTGATTTGGGTTTGCTTTTCCAAGTTGTTGTGTTATATTTCTTATTACGTTACAGTACATTGTGTGATGTATCATTAATAATTTTGGACATATTCAAGTATTGATATTCTGAGCTATAAAATTATGAGGTATTGTTGTGCTTGCTTCAAGTAATGGTACTTTGGCGATGCATTGTCCTTCTAGTATGTGTCTGAGTTGTCCTATTGTGTCCTCCTTCCCGCACATGCAAGACCCAAACCAATATACAAACAAAATACTTACATTGTCCTGCAAACCATATGTCAGAGAAATATTCAAAATTCAAATGTAAATACATTCAACATTTATGAACAAAACCCAATCAAACATACATACAAAATACTTACATTGTCCTACAAAAACACGTGTCAGAGATGATATTCAAATTAAAATTAAAACACTAATCATACATACCTTGTTGTAGCAGACTTGCCCTTGACTGTTGATGTGTTGTCCTTACTGCAGTGATCCTTGATTGCATATTTTTTCTAGCCTTCTTGAAGCTCGATATTGAATCTCTTGTATCTATGTAATTTCAGATCTCTAAGGTCTGAAATTTCGTCCTTTGGCAGCCCTCTGAGTCCTCTTTCCAACCCCATATGTATGATCAACATTGGATTCTTCAAGAAATAGTTATGTCCAATCTCCTATGATGACCTGATTATAGGCTAGTTCAGTTGAGTGAACTTGTACGAAGTGCCACGTTTCACTGTTTAAACCTTTGGTCCTGAAAATGATACACAACAAACTACAGCTCGTCCTCTTTCTATCACTTTTTATGAAATTTGAATCCAATGCTCAGAGAGATATTTATGATGATTTTCCCAAGGTCACCTATTTTACATGAAATTCAGGATCTTGTAAAAACCCTAACTTCCTCAGGTCATATCTCTGAAAATATAATGAAACAATATTTGAAATTCATACACATGCTTCCATCAGGATTTCTCCTAAATGGGTTTTTAGTTTCAGCATCTAAAGCTTCGTATAAAAAAAGTTATAGCGAAAATTCCATGATGACCTGTTATGAGTAACAAAATCCTTACATGAGGAGGATATGAGGGTCACAATTTATATAAATGCTTAGGTTGAGAGGGTATTAAACAAGTGAATGTTGGAGGTATTTTAGGAACTTAAAAGTTATTAATTATTGACAATTCAATTACCACAACCAATGATTAGTGTCATGCCACAACCCCATGGGGTTTTAGTCCACTAATTGGGGTTACTAACTTCAAACACAAATATCTCTAAAACCGTGAAGAATTACGTGGAATGCCATATATCAATGGAAAGATCTTGATAAGTATAAATTATCCAAAATATCATTGACTCATAATATAGTAATTTGTCAAGTCAACATTCCTATGCATTATCGGGGTATCCCCTAATGCTGCTTGGGTTGACATCAATGACAACCACTGATCAACATATGCCCACCCCTTCATACACTACAACTCTGAAGCTCTACCATTGTCGACAGTGCACAAAATTTCAAGGCTCATGTCACAATGTGCTTTAACTATGTATGTATAAATGAGTGCACCTTTATTGATCTTGGGCCTATTCTTCCTCATGCCATTTATATAATCTTCCAACTTTGATTTGCTAACAATACCTGCCAATTTGGATCCACAATAACAAACGAAAGGGTGGCAATGTGTGGTCAAAATTTTTTCCTCTTGCTGAAACACCTTACATACCATGCTTTCAATCATTTATGCCATTACACTGCTTGAAGAAAAAAAAGTACAAGACTATTTGCTGCCAAAATTTGGCTAATATGTCTAAGGATCATCCCAAAATTAAATTTTCTTTCTTTGTATCTTTAGAGGAAGCCAATTTCTTAAGTAGTATTCTAGTTGTTATGTAAGCCATAGTATAAAATTGGGAAAACAAAAAAATATTCCTACCATCTCATTTTTCTTTGAGATTTGAAAGTTTTTAAGACATAAGTTTTCCCCTCCATCTCATTTAACATTAGGATGTTTGTGTTTGGCTGCAGCCCTCTCTTTCTTAAAACAATCTTACCATTACCTTAGCCAAAAAAACAAAAGGACATGATACAATTCTACATCCTTCCATGGACAAAAGCACTTCCTATGATATATTACCGCACCAGACCATCAATGTAAATGTCATTTTTCCTTTATCATAACTACCATCAACATATTCACTCAGCTAGGTAGTTTCACACGGTAAAGGTCAATAACATGCCATGATATAAGTCTAGATCCTCGCATCAACAAGAGAACTTACATTCACAAGAAATACAAGGACTCAACTCTAAAATTATCAATCTTTTAACCATATTTCAACTCTACAATTCCCAAGCTTTTAACCTTACTTTCAACTCTATAATTCCCAAACTTTTAAACTTAATTTCAGGCAATACAACCCTGCAATGAAAACCACAATGACATGAACTCATGACATGTTGAAGGTTGCAACAAGAAACAGTGAAATTGACATCCGGAAACAACATCCTTGATCCTAGTGAAAATTAAGCACCTACACTATGTGGGGCCCACACATGCTATTTTTAGGTGGATGTCTATTTATAGATGCACAAGAAAATTCTATTTATAGATGATGTCTATTTATAGATGTATGTGAAGGTTCTATTTATAGATTTCACGTCTATTTATAGATGCATGTCAGCGATTATTATCCCTTAATATTAGTTGGACGATAAACAATAATCTATTCTCAATGAGCACTTGGAAATAGTTAACTGAAGTGGCAGATCAGTTAGCTATAGGAATTTCGAGTTGAGTGGTTGGTTGGTGGGACATGCAAGTGGGGTTAGTTGTAACTAAGTGATTCGAAGTTGTTACAGAGTTGGAAGTGTAGTTATGAAAGTTGAAAAGTAGTTTAACTCAGTTAAGTGAGTTAAACTCAGTTGTGCTAGTTGTAACTGAAGATACACTAGTGAGAGATCAAGTGAATTAATTATTAATCAATTCATAATCAGTGGCCTCACATGCAACTGAAAGATTTACTACTGTTAACTACATGCATGTCAGATACATTGGAAACCCAGTTGAGATGTAGGTGAAAGGGACAGATTGATTATCAATTGTGACATTATCGATTGCACACATGAAAACACACACACATTGGATGTGCCTATGAGGATTGCGCAGTAAAGGCAGACAAGGATCATTCATTTAGAGGTTATTTACCATCAGGGATTGCGCAGTAGAGGCAGGTTGTATGGAGACAGTAAATTGGATAAAGAACTTGCCAATTTTTGCATGACAGTGTGAGACATTTGTATGATGTATTGAGAGGATTGGAGTTTTGTATGATATTTCCCGGTAAAATTATCTGTGTTATGTGTGATTGATCTTTCTTCATGATATTGCTATAGGCGATTGTGTTTTAAATTCCGCAAAGAATTTGTAGAAGCGATTATGTATTAACAGTGGCATATAATTGTTAGATCAGGAGAATCCAAGATATACATGCATATTGTATAATTTCTACATGGTATCAGAGCATATGATATTGCAATTGTGAAGTAGGAGTTGAGTTTGTTGGTGGAAAGAATTCGAATTTGCAGAAAGACTTTCTTGGTGATATAGTTGAGTTAACATTGAAATGGCTTTCAATGGCTTGAGGTTAGAGTATGCACTTGAGGGCAGCTCGAACTACATTACTTGGAAGGATAGGATGGAGGCGGTGCTCGAATATAATGGCTTGAAGGAATTCATTGACAATGATATTCCTAAGCCCACTTTGACAGATGTTGCATTACTTGATGCATGGCAAAAGAAAGTGGCAAAGGCGAGGAGGATTCTGTTGGAAGGAGTACGAGACCACATTGTCTCAAGCCTTCATGGGAAAGCCACACCATATGATATGTGGAAGGCTTTGACGGATGTATTCCAAAGCAACAGTGACCATAGGAAATTGGCGCTCAAAGGTAAACTCGGGAAGATTTAGATGGAAAAGAATGACACTATTCTGGTATACTCAACAAAGTTTGTCCAATGTCAGGATGAGCTTGGAAGTGTAGGAATAAGTGTTTTTGATGATGATTTGGTGAGTTTGGCTCTCCTAGGACTTCCTAAGATTTGGCACAGTTATGAAGGCTCTGTCAATGGACGAGATAAATTGTCGAATTGGGAATGACTGTGGTCGGATTTGGTGCAGGAGGAGTTCTAAATCTCAGGCCGGTGAAGATGGCAAAGAGCACAACATGTCCAAAGTGAAGTGTTTTCACTGTCACAAGTATGGACATATTGCCACAAATTATCCACAAAAGAAGAAGAATAATATGGTTGCTGGAGCTGTAGCTCGTGAGGCCCTTGCCTCGCAATTTGAGCTTGAATTCTCATTGATCTCATGCATGGTGTCAAGTGCATTGGATCGGGGTGGTACTTGGATAGTGGTGCTTCCTTTCACATGACGGGAGATAAGAAACTTTTCAGTGACTTGGAGGAGAAAGATCTCCAGATGCATATTGAGTTGGGCGACGATGGACGATACAGTGTGAATGGCATTGGTACCATTACCTTGCAGAGGATGCCAGGTAAACTCTTTCATTTAAAATATGTAATGCATGTACCAAGTTTGAAGAAAAATTTAGTCTAAGTCGCAATGTTAGAGGATAGAGGCTATGATGTTGTCTTTAGTGAAGGAAAAGTTTTCCTGAGACACAAAGCAACAGGGAAAGCCAAGAAGGTTTGGATTCGAGTTAAGAATCTCTATAGACTTGATGTAGATGGGAATTCTACAAAGCTTCCTACTATTGGGACGTGTGAGAAAGCCATGCAATTGACCCTTGAGAGGGAGCTAGATTTTCATGCAGGTAAGAGTGAACCTCAGGATGTGGAGCAGCCACAAGAAGAGGATCATGGAGTGGGAGCAACCACTCATGCAGAGAATTTTTTTGCTAGATGGGCAGAGGGAGTGCATGCAGCTATACCACCAGGTGAGAGGTGGGGCAACATGCATGGATAATCCCAAGAAGAAATTTCTGGGCAGGATTCATTGAGATGGTGTGGATCTCACGAATCGAACCTGGCTACGAGGATCCCACAGAGCAACAGTAGCAGGATCAGTTGGATTGATCCAGTTAGATGTTGTAAGGACATGAAATCAAAGTGACAGTGTCGGATATTGGAGTGCGGATCAGAGTTGACAGCAAGTACAGAGGTCAATAATGCAGTGGATCCAGAAGACATGTACAGTTGGTACCATTAGAAGTCAGAAGACTTTGATGAAAGATGCATTATACTGATTCAATTGTTTGTAGGCTATTTAGTTTCGCAAATGTTGCATGCAAAGGTTGCAGGGTGCATGCAAAAGGTTGCAGGGCACATGCATGGAGTTGCATGTCACATGCAAAGACATTCCTTTCTTGTTGAGAGGGAGTGTTGATGGTTGTAACAAGAAACAGAGAAATTGGCATCCAGAAACAACATCCTTGATCCTAGTGAAAATTAAGCACCTACACTAGGTCGGGCCCAAACAGGATATTTTTAGGTGGATTTCTATTTATAGATGCATGGGAAAATTCCATTTATAGATGAGTTCTATTTATAGATGTATGTGAAATTTCTATTTATAGATTGCATGTCTATTTATAGATGCATGTCGATTGTTATTATCCCTTAATATTAGTTGGAAAATAAACAATAATCTATTCTCAATGAGCACTTGGAAATAGTTAACTGAAGTGGAAATCAGTTAGCTATAGGAATTTCGAGTTGAGTGGTTGGTTGGTGGGACATGCAAGTGGATGTAGTTGTAACTGAGTGATTCGAAGTTGTAACAGAGTTGGAAGTGTAGTTATGAAAGTTGTAAAGTATTTTAACTCAGTTAAGTGAGTTAAACTCAGTTGTGCTAGTTGTAACTGAAGATACACTAGTGAGAGATCAAGTGAATTAATTATTAATTAATTCACAATCAGTGGCCTCACATGCAACTGAAGATTTACTATTGTTAACTACATGCATGTCAAATCCAGTGGAGACCCAGTTGAGATGGAGGTGAAAGGGACAGATTGACTATCAATTGTGACATTATCGGTTGCACACATGCAACCACACACACATTGGATGTGCCTATGAGGATTGCGCAGTCAAGGGAGATAAGGATCATTAATTTAGAGGTTCTTTACCATCAGGGATTGCGCAGTAGAGGCAGGCTGTCTAGAGATAGTAAATTGGCTAAGGAACTTGCGAATTTTTGCATGACAGTGTGAGACAATTGTATGATGTACTGAGAGCTCTTGTATTAGAGCTTTGTATGAGATTGTTTCATGATCCATGATATATACATAGTATATGATAATGGGGGTTTTAGCTTTATGCTTTCCCGGTAAAATTATATGTTTTATGTGTGATTGATCCTTCTTCATGATATTACTATTGGCGATTGTGTTTTAAATTCCACAAAGATTTTGTAGAAGTGATTATGTATTTAGCAGTGGCATATAATTGTTAGATCAGGAGAATGTAGGCAATACATATTTTGTACTAAATTTATACATGACAATAATAATGGAAAGACACATAGTGCACTCTACCTAGGTGGTGAAATCTAGAGAGTGCATACAAATAGAAAACTCTACCTGCTCAGCTCATATTTTATCTTGGAAGGTTTGATACATTGTTAGTTAGCTTCAAATATATCAATAGACCATTTTCCAAACTTTGTATGGTGTTCATGATCTGATAAATAAAATACCTTGTCATTCTGTATCTTAGCTATACCAACGAACGTTGATTTAGGAGTCATATGAATGTTGCTTTTGAAGCCATTTCTACATATTCAATAGGTCTTCATCTTTTGTTTTTTTAGGAATGTAATCTTTTATTTTTGTAGGAATGTATTTATAATTTGTTAAGAAATATACTATATGTTTTGTAAGCAACAATAGAAATTGGGAAAACAGAACAATCCTCCTACCATATCATTTTGCTTCGATATTGGAAAACTTTTAAGACAAAAGCTTTCCCCTTCGTCTTAACGCTAGGATGTATGGGTTTGGCTGCAGCCCTCTCTTTCTTAATACAATATTATCATTACCTTAGAAAAAACCAAAAGGACATGACACAATTCTACATCCTTCCATGGACAGAAGCCCTTCCTATGATATATTTCAGCACCAAAGCATCAATGTAAATGTCAATTTTCCTTTATCATAACTACCATCAACATATTCAATCAACTAGGTGGTTTCACATGGTAAAGGTCAACAACATGCCATGAAATAAGTCAAGATCCTCACATGAACAAGATAACTTACATTCATAAGCAATACAACGACTTAACTCTAAAATTCCCAAGATTTTTACCATAATTTCAATTGTACATTTCCTGAGCTTTTAACCTTAATTTCAACTCTATAATTCCCAAGCTTTTAAACTTACTATCAACCAATACATGTTAGGAATATCGCAAGCCTGCAATGAAAACCACAAGGAAATGAAAGTATGAAAATAATAATGGAAATCTATAGAGTGCACTATGCCTACCTGGTGAACCTAAAGAGTGCATACAAATAGCAAACTCTACATGTTGAACTCATATTTTATCTTGGAAGGTTTGGTACCTTACAAGTTACACTATTAGTTAGCTTGAAAAAGATCGATAAACCATTATCGAGCCTTTGTATGGTGTTCATGATCTGACAACTAATTATACCAACTATCTAATTCAATAGAACATTGACTTAGGAGTCATTTGAACGTTGCTTTTTACGTCATTTCTAGAGATTCAAATAGAGGTCTTCATCTTTTGTTCTTGTTGGAATGTATTTATTAATATCAAGAGATTTCATATGTACATGGCTATGGTCATATGCACCACATTTATTTTCCAATTACTCACTTTCCATGTGAAGCACTTGATAAGAAGTTGGTGACAAGTTTACTCCCATGTCACCTGAACAATGGTCCCCTGGTAGACATCTAGGACTTTATTATTGCTGGCTGAGGTTTGCTTTTGAGGAAAAAATAGGGAGTTCTCAATCATGGCCATAAATACAATTATGATATGTTTCTACTTTATGTAGCAGATTGGGCCATATCAATCCTTGACTTGGCTGAAATATAAGGGGAATTACAGTAAAGAAATAAAAACGAGTTTAACTCCGCCATCATGTCGCCCAAAATTAACTTGCAGCACTGGCATGTCAATTGTATTATAACATACTATAAGTCATGATCGAGTCACATCATTTTTTTTAGCATAAATTTACTTTCAAAATTTAACTCATTTTTTTCCTAGGATCCATAGTGTCATCATTTAAACTCACAAACCTATTATACATGTATTGAGGGTGACAATGCATCTATTTTGTATTTATTTTTTCCCTGTATAATTGCACCTGCACATATTTGCAAAAAATGCCTTTACTCTTACATGTAATATGTTCCAAGTGTTATGTTTGCTTTTATATCTAGTATATTATTTCTCAAGGCATGACCCTACAAAAGGCAACAATCGACATTGGCAACATTATTCCCAAGATTTTAACTATCATCTCAAAATTATTTTATCTCTCCATCTTTCTCCTACTCGCACTACTCAAGCATGCAAGGAAATCTATGCATCCATATACTTGAAGACATTACCTTTTCAGTAAATTCCATTCCTTTGCATTTCACATGAAACCGTTTCATCTTTTCTCTTATTTACCAAAAAAAACTTGCCAAATGTGTATTTTTTTACATGTTTTGTTTCAAATATATTGTTCACTTTATATGGTTGGTATTACTTGCCTTCTATGCTTTCCCTTTCAGTTAATGGATTTCTACATTTTCACTTATACACTTTACGTTTGCTTGAACAAACAGATGGATGTACAATATGCTTCCCAACTCTACAAATTTTGTCGTGAAATACAACAACATGAGGCTACTCTTTTGGACATACAAATGTAGTTTTTGCACTCTCATACTTTGCCTCTATACCAGATGCGAACGACTCTTGAACCAATTCGAAGGCTTAAAGCTTTCATGCATGTCCTCATTTACACAAATGAAAGGGATGCGAACATGCAACTTCGAGCATATTATCTCGATCATGTCCCAAATCTAGATCTCAATTGGTGTTGTAGATGCCACGAGTTGTCCCTACAGGCAAAGAAAGCACCTTTGTTGAACATATTTAAGCATTTTTAATTTCAGTCTGCTACAAACTTCTAGTTTGAATGCAAACAATATGTTTTCCTTTTGGGCAGTTGTTGCTCACTTTACTATGTCTTTTAAAAACAACTCCCATACATACATGCACATTCGTTGCTTTTCATTCTCTATATTCAATGTTTTTGCGTCTTTTTATATATGTAGTCTATGTTCATTTTAAACTTGTCCACACATGTGAATGTGCATTTCAAATTCAACAAATATCAAGTTGTTATTACATTTATAGTAATATAGATGCTCAAATATTGATTTAACAATTATGACACTTAAATCCTTCATTAGGATTTTTCTTCTTGATAAAGAGCAGGGAATTAAAATTTATTGTTCAAATAATGGGGTGATTTCAAACAACTAACTTATGTACATTCTCTAAACAAGTAGTGTTATACTTGACTAGGTTGCTATATACAATGTTTTTTATTTTTATTTTATATAGGTAGTCTGTTTTTAGTTTTATCTTGTCCAAACATGTGAATGTGCATTCTGAGTTCAACAAATATCAGGTTGTTCCCTTTACATTTATATTAATGTAGATGCTCAAATATTGATTTAACAATTATGACACTTACCTCCTATATTAGGATTTCTCTTCTTGACAAACAAAGGGGAATTAAAATTCATTGTTTACATTATGGGCTGATTTTCGCAAAGATTGTTCAAAACTTATTCAAGGGTTATTCTACATAGCTATTAAGCATATTTGTGTCTATGCTGTGGACAATTTAAAAGATGTATTATGGGTCCATATTTTACAAAATGGTAAACTATCATCTCAAAATTATTTTACAAAAAATTGTACAAGACTGTTTTGACTTCCTACAATGTCTCCTCTCACTATATGGGAATGCCTATCTAATAATTCTTCAACTAAACAAGACATTTTGCGACAAGGTGTTGTCATTTCTCATGCCTTTTTTTCTCTCCAAATGTTTCTATATGAAAATTGGTTCGCACTTTTCGGGTGTGGCAATTTTTTTACTTTAGTAATATTTGGACATTTACTCATTGCCTTCATTCTGACTAAAATGGAACAAAATATCTACCTGATTACTACTTGGTGGGATGGTTGCAAGATTTAATGATAAATTATCAAACTTTGAGACAATTCCTTTTAATTAAGGAGTCAACTCTAGCTGAATTGAATCCTTACCTTTATCAGTCATTCATGTTTTTTGTCCTTAGTCAATTGTCAAAATGTTAAATCGAATTTCGCAATGGCAGAACTAAACATAGCAATTAGTCGCATTTTATTTTCGAAGTTTATTTCTTGACAGACTCAAACCATATTAAAACCTTTACATTAAAACACAGAACTCAAAGACAATTAAACTGGAGTTTATAAATTATCGCATCCAAAAATGACATTAAACCATGCGCATCTTTTGGTGCGATATATGTCGGATCAAAGATCTTGATGTGAAGACCAATAGATCAATTGAATGTTGGAATGGTTGACTCAATTTATTCAAACACGATTTATAAAACATCGCATCCATTAAAAAGGTTAAGTCACATGCATCTATTTGTGCGATATCCGTTGGTTCACCAAGCGGGCGGACAGTCACGATGTCCCGAATTCTAAAGTTCAACATAATAATTCTTTAGCTCTATCTGAAATGTTAAATTCCGCATAGTATAGTGATGCGATAGCTGTTGGATCGTAGATCAATGGTTATCGGCTTTTTCTCTAGTTTCCTCACGAATTTCTATTAGACTCCACGCTGCCATTAAATCTTAGATCAAAGCACACAAAAACTTAATGATTAACACACATGGAGTTCAACTAAACTGAACTCAACCTGAAAATAATCAACTCAGAAATATTTCAAAGGAAATTAAAGCCTTCAGGATTTGACAATTATGCAACATTTTTACACAGGTACAGAGGAAATGTAATTTTCTTCTATTCGATTACTTTTTCCATCAAATCCTCCTCTCTATAATACATTCCAAACTTACATATAAATATATTTTTCATACAAACATTCAGATCCGAATCAAAAGGATCGGATTTGTCCAATTTTGGATAAAAATCCTATTACACGATATTCTCCCTAAATCTATCAACTAAAACTAAATTCAATGAATCAAATACAAGTAGTTCAAATCCCTGAATACTAGTCAAATCTCTATCTATTCAAACTGTAATTTTCTAGCTAAAAGAACCCACTCCTTTGCTTGTAAACTCTTTTTGTATTTTTAGAATAAAATCGAAGTCTTTTTCCTCGAGATCTCATGCTCCTGCACCAGAATCCTAAGGACAAAATTCTTCATGGGCTCCTGTCCATGAGCTTCCCTATAGAACTGCCCAATTTCTGTAACACGGTTTCTGTCATCCAAGTAGCTTCTACAACTAGTTGATCTTTCCACTTGATCAAATACTCAAAATACTCCCGTCCTCTTGTTTTTCTAGACAATATTTTGTCTAAAGTTTTCTCTGGCTGTAATGTTTTTTTTGTAGGTAGCTGTTTCAACCAATCAATCTCTTCTTTGCCTTCAGTTGTATCATCTGGGTCTCTGCCTTCATACTTGTAAAAATCAACAACATTGAAAATTGGAGATAGTCCAATGTCAGGGGGTAATTCGATTTCATATGCATTTGCAGAAAAATTTCTCAATACTCTGCATGGCCCAATTTTCTTAAATTTCAACTTATTATATGCCCTTTTTGGAAATCTTTCCTTCCTCGGGTGTGCTAGAACCAAATCTCCAACCTCAAAATTAACTTCTCTTTTCTTCATATCTGCTCTGCTCTTGTACTTGATGTTGCTATCCTGTAACTGTTGTTTTACTTGGTCATGTATTGCTTGAATTTCCGAAGCAAAATCTTCTCCTTTAGCGCTTCTAATATCTACTTTTCCCAAATTTATTAGTTCATACATTCCTCTTGGGTGCATTCCATAAACTATATAGAATGGACTCTTCCATGTACTCCTGTTAGGAGAGTCATTATAAGCATATTCAGCCTATGCCAAAATCCGATCCCACTATTTAGGATGTTCACCTGCAAGGCTTCTCAAAAGATTACCCAAGCTTTTGTTCACCACCTCAGTTTGTCCATCAGTCCGAGAGTGATAAGATGAGCTGAAACTTAGTTTAGTAACAAGATTTTTCCACAATGTCCTCCAAAAATGACTAACAAATCTCATGTCCCTATCGAAGACAATGCTTTTAGGTAACCCATGCAACCTTACAATCTCTTTGAAAAACAAATTAGCAACATGAGTAGCATCACTGGTTTTATAACATGGAATAATATATGCCATTTTAGAAAATCTGTCAACTACAACATAAATTGCATCATTCCCTCTCTATGTTTTAGGTAAACCCAAAACAAAATATATACTTACCATATCCCAAAGTCTATCTGGAATAGGTAATGGAACATACAAACCTGTGTTTTGACTCCTTCCTTTTGCATACTGACAAACTTTACAATTTCGCACATACTTCTCCACTTCAGATCTCATCTTTAGCCAAAAATAAAAATGACTCAGTTGTTCATAAGTCTTGTCTGCACCAAAATGTCCACCAAGTCCACCACTATGTTTCTCCTTAATTAAATTTTCTCTCATAGAACAATTTGGTATGCACAGCTGATTTATTTTAAATGGCAAACCTTCTTGCAAGAAAAAATCCAGCCACTTACTTTTGTCCAACAAAATAGGATTATTGCATTCTTCAAATGTCTGCTTAAAATCCAAATATGTTTTATACAATTATTTAAGAAAATCAAAACCCAACACTTGAATTTGACTTTCTTGAACTAAAATGATTTTTCTACTTAAGGCATTTGCTACTTTGTTTGCTTGGCCATTTATATGTTTCAATATAAAATTGAAACTTTGAATATATTCTACCCATTTTGCATGTTTCTGATTCAGTTTTGGTTGTTGTATAATGTATTGCAATGCATGATTGTCTGAATAAAGCACAAAATATTTAGACATCAAGTAATGTCTACACTTCTTTAATGACTGCACAACTGCATAAAATTCCTTGTCATAAGAAGAATATTTTCTTATTGTCTCATTCAGTTTTTCGCTGAAATAAGCTACAGGTCTATCTTCTTGACTTAACACAACTCCAATAGCTTCTCCACTGGCATCACATTTCACTTGAAAAGGTTTGTTAAAATCAGGCAAAACTAAGATAGGATTTTCTGTTATCTTTTGTTTCAACAACTGGAATTTTTTCTCTGCTTCATCAGTCCATCTAAATGGTTGTTTTTCCTTCTTTATGGTTTCAATAATAGGAGCATTGATCTTACTAAAATTCCTTATGAATTTCCTATAAAAACTAGCAAGACCATGAAAACTTCTTACCTCAAAAACACTCTTAGGTGAAGGCCATTCTATGATTGCCTTTATCTTCTCTAGATCCATTTTCAATCCATCAGCATAAACAAAAAGCCTAAGTATACCAACTCTTCCTTCATGAATAAACATTTTTTAAAATTTGCCAGCAAGTTTTCCTGGTGCAATTTCCTTAAGACATAATTCAGATGTCTCATGTGTTCTTCTTTAGATTTGTTGTAAATTAATATATCATCCACATATACTATTACAAATTTACCAATAAATTCTTTCAGTACTTCATTCATAAGCCTCATAAATGTACTAGGAGCATTTGATAATCCAAATGGCATTACCATCCAGTCATACAATCCTTCATTTAAAAGTGTCTTCCATTCATCTCCTTCCCTTATCCTAATTTCATGATAGCCACTCTTTAAATCCAGTTTTGTAAAATATCTTGCCCCACTTAAACAATCCATCAAATCTTCAATTCTGGGTAAAGGAAATCTATACTTGATTTTTATTTTGTTGATTGCTCTTGAGTCAGTGCACATTCTCCGGCCTCCATATTTTTTTGGACTCAACACTCTTGGCACTGCACAAGGACTCAAACTTTCTCTGATCAGTTCTTTATCTAACAATTCCTGTACCTGCTTCTTGATTTCTTCATTTTATGTGGGAGTCATATTGTATGCTGCTTTATTTGGAAAATTTGCTCCTGGAATCAAATCTATATGATGGTTGATCTTTCTAATGGGTGGTAATTCAGCCGGAAAATCATCTACAATGATATCAAAGTGATTTTCTAGCATCTCTTGAATTTCAATTGGTAAATCAGAAATTTTAGTGGAAGTAATTACTACCTTGGGTTTGCAAACTAATGCAAAGTTTACCTCATCATCTTCAATCTGCTGTAGATATTATTTTCAACTCAGTAATAGAGCTTTTAGATCAGGTATTCTTTTGATGCATCTTCTTCTTCTATAGGCAACAATGTATGATTGACACCATCTTTACAAAACTTGTATGTGTTCTTTTTCCCATCATGCATAACTCCTCTGTCATGTTGCCACGGTCTACCTAGCAATATGTGACATATGTCCATAGGCATCACATCACACATAATTTTGTCTTTGTAGCTGCCCAACTAGAATTCCACTTCACACTGTTCATTCACTAACAGCTAATGTCCTTTCTGAAGCCATGACACCTTGTAGGGTGTTGGATGTTTCTTTGTCTTCAATTTCAATTTCTCCACCACTTCTGTAGAGACAAAATTATCATTGCTACCACTATCAATTACCATTTGAAAACATTTTCCTTGAACTTTGCACACACTTCTAAACAAAGTTTTTTCTCTATGCTAGTTCAACAACTTCCTTTGTTGGTTTTAATATAACTTTATTCACTACCAAAGATTCTCCTTTCTCTGGTATATTCTCTGATTTTGGCACTTTTGTTGCTTCTTCTTCATTCTGAGCAACAATTACATTTCTCTAATTTGTCCCCACATTCTCTGGACATTCATAAGCTCTGTGTCCAAGCTTATTACATCTATAACATCTGATTTCTCTTCCTCTGCCTCTGCCTCCTCTTCCTTTAGAAAAACTCCTTCTGCCACTTGCATCACCTTATGTGGGTGTATGCTGACTTGAGCTATTGTTAGCTCCTTCTCTGGGTGTTGTATATCTTCCTCTACCACCTTGACTTCTTCTTCCTCGGAAAGTACCTTTACCTCTGACAGATTGCTTCCTTATGAGCTTTTCTTCAACATTCAAGGCCATATCATAAGCCTCTTCCACTGTTTTAGGATACAACAGACTTATCTCATCTTGTATCTCCATTCTGAGACCATTTATATATATTGCAATCTTCTCTGTTGTATCTTGAATTTGTCCTGTTCTTATGCTTACTTTGTAAAATTCCTCTGTATATTCTTTGACTGTCATTGACCTCTGTCTAAGATTCTGCATCTGTCTAAATAATGAAAGTTGATAATCACTTGGAAAAAACTTACCTCTCAACTTTGCCACCATCCTGTTCCAATTCTTTATTGGTTGCTTACCAAGTCTCCTTCTTTCTTCCTACACTCCATCCCACCAAAGTGTTGCACGTCCCTTCAATTTTGTGACAAATTTTTTCACTCTTTTTCCTTCATCCATTTCTTCATAATCAAAGAACTTATCCATATCATTAACCCAATCTATCAACTCCTCTGGGTTTAAGCCTCCTGTAAAAACGAAACTTCAAGTCTGGGTTTAGATGTGGATCCCGACACTAATTTAAAAAATCTCATTTTAGGAGTAACTTCTGCAGGTTCCCCCTCTTTTGCAAATTCAACTTTAGGCTCACTGACATCTCCAACATTTTCATCTCTTTGATTTCCCATTTCCATTGCTTCTAATCTAGCTTGCATCTGTTGCATAACTTCCATCACTTCATCATTTGCAATTGGTCTTCCTCTTCTTCGACCAGCACCACCTCCTCTTCCAACTCTGTAAGCCATGTTGGATTTCTTTTCCTGATCTTTGAGATCTTGCTCAGTGTCTAAAGGTTGCTCTTATACCACAACTGGTGGGCTAATTGCAGGATTTAATGATAAATTATCAAACTTTGAGACAATTCCTTCTAATTCAGGAGTCAACTATGACTGAATTGAATCCTTACCTTAATTGCTCATTCATGTATTTTGTCCTTAGTCAATTGTCAAAATATTAAATCAAATTTTGCAATGGCAGAACTAAACGTAGCAATTATTCGCATTTTCTTTTTGAAGTTGATTCCTTGACGGACTCAAACCATATTAAAACCTTTACATTAAAATGCAAAACTCAAAGACAATTAAACTGGAGTTTATAAATTATAGCATCCAAAAATGACACTAAACCATGCGCATCTTTTGGTGCGATATCTGTTGGATCAAATATCTTGATGCGAAGACCATCATATCAATTGAATGCTGGAATGGTCGACTCAATTTATTTAAACATGATTTATAAAATATCGCATCCATCAAAAAGGTTAACTCACACGCAAATTTTTGCGCGATATCCGTTGATTCACCTAGCAGACGAACAATCACGATGTCACGGATTCTAAATTTCAACATAATAATTCTTCAGCTCTATCTGAAATGTTAAATTCCGCATAGTATAGTGATGCGATAGCCGTTGGATCGTAGATCAATGGTTATTGGCTTTTTCTCTAGTTTCCTCAGAAATTTCTATCAGACTCCACGCTACCATTAAATCTTAGATCAAAGCACACAAAACTTAATGATTAACACACACAGAGTTCAACTAAACAGAACTCAACCTAAAAATAATCAACTCAAAAATATTTCAAAGGAAATTAAAGCCTTAAGGACTTGACAATTACGCAACATTTTTACACAGGTAAAGAGGAAATGTAATTTTCTTCTATTTGATTACTTTTTCCATCAAATCCTCCTCTCTCTAATACATTCCAAACTTACATATAAATATACTGTTCATACAAACATTCAGATCCGAATCAAAAGGATCGGATTTGTCCAATTTTGGATAAAAATCCTATTACACGATATTCTCCCTAAATCTATCAACTAAAACTAAATTCAATGAATCAAATACAAGCAGT
The DNA here is from genome assembly GCA_034641835.2 of Pinus albicaulis. Taxonomy (NCBI): domain Eukaryota; kingdom Viridiplantae; phylum Streptophyta; class Pinopsida; order Pinales; family Pinaceae; genus Pinus; species Pinus albicaulis. The sequence goes on along the minus strand of CM076576.1, from coordinate 689,784,657 downwards.
TCAAATCCCTGAATACTAGTCAAATCTCTATCTATTCAAACTATAAATTGCCAGCTAAAGGAACCCACTCCTTTGCTTGTAATTTTTTTTTTGTATTTTTAGAATAAAATCGAAGCCTTGTTCCTCGAGATCTCATGCTCCTACATCACTACTTCTAGTTCTCAATTTCCTGTAATTGTATTCATACATCGAAATTCCGCAAACTACTTATTTTTTTTCCTTTTGGTTGTTTATTTACACATCTAAAACAACTACAAAAAAACATTGTATTTATGCATTGCAAATATGCTATATTTGTATCTCCTAAGTTTCGGTTGTTCCACATACATATACAACAAAACTTTTGAGGTTGCCTATACTTCCCTTATGCATTGTTTTCATTGTTTCCTCCCCTTATAAGTATAGTATACACAGTGCAAGAATCTATCTTCCCTCAAATTATTTCTAAAAAAAGAATTATCCTAAAATCAATTCATTACTACTTTCCACATTCCCTCCACTACTCCTATCAGCATTCCTTTGCACCTCTCGGTGCAATTGCTAGTAATGTAATATTTAAGCCGAAAGGCATTTTCTCAGCGGGCTTGGGGTGAGAAGACATTGTTCACCCCATCCAATCACATAGTTTTATTTTCGTCCTCCTTCGTACAGTACAAATTTGACACATGGAAGTGTTTTTCGCAACCAACCTCTTCACCTGGTACATGGTTCGAACCTTTGTCACCAACAACTTCGCCTGGTACAACGTTTGAAATTTGGTAAATGCGCTCGAGAAATGAGGGTATGATGTATTGTCACTTGAACCCTTCCATAAGTTGCACCTTCAGAAGGTTCGTTAGTATATGATGCACTGTCACTTGAACCCTTCCACAGTTGTTTTAAGAAGTTTCATTCAGATATGATGTACTATCACTTGAACCCTTCCACCAAGTTGCGCCTTCAAAAGTTTCGTTCCTAAATTTCCAGGGCATGATGGACTATTCCAAAAGTGATACTATTTCGCAGGAGACCACCCATCAAGAATATGAGAATCTTAAAACGACCCTTGCCGCACATGATATCTTAAATCAAGAAGTGTTTCAAGATATTGGAAAAGCATTTTATTTCCATTCTAACTCTGCTCCAAACATTGGATGCAAGGGAAATTGATTCCAATTCCTCTGTTATCAGTGGTTTGTAGAACTTAAAAGATGAAGTTGTTAAAGTCAAAATTCTAGTAAACAAGTACAAAGAGAGGTCTTGGATATCAAACCTTTTGAATTGCTGAAAAACCTCTAAGGATATTCAACAAACCATAAGGGATATTGGTAACACCTTGAGTCTTTTTTATCTTTACACTATTGCAATCAATGAGAATGTGAAGAATCAACTCATCTTGTTAGAGAGCCAGATGGTCCATGAGGTGATCAGGGCTTCTAATGAGATTGTAAATTGTAAAGGTTTTAGAAATGTTGACCATGGAGAGTAAGAGGGGCAAGGAAAATCGGGCCCATGCATTGGAGCTCCTGGAAATGATTTCTTATTCACACAACAAGCCCCAACTATATAACGAGGGAGCTCTAGAAGTTTAAAACAGATATTGGAGAAGTCGAAAGAAGAAAGGAATGTCAGGAAGTGAAATATATGCAACAGGTTATGGCTTTGCTCTCTTAAGCAGATGCCGAGATGGCATTAGAAACATCTCCCAAAAAATATTTGGAATGGAGGAAAGATGTTAGCGGATCTCATGAGAATTTTGTTGTCCATGAACCATATTCTAAATTCAAGTGTTTTCTGATAGGTAAAGTGATGGATGACCCTGTTCTCATTTCAAATGGCCATACCTACGAGAGGGAAATCTTGCATGAGTTTTCCAAAGGTGGATTGAAGGATCCCATTAAAGGCAAAAGTCTGAAGGATGATGTTTTGACACAGAATCATGTCTTTTATTGCACTATAAAGCTATGGAGGCAACGCTATTACATGGCTCAGATTTTGAAGGAAGAATTGAGCTGGAAAATCAAAATGAGGTTGAACGAGTGAGGGCGCTTACAAATTTGATGGAACTTTGCAAGGAAAGTGATAATGACAAGGACTGGATAGTTTTTGAATCTTTGGTGTCGTTGATATTGGAAGCTTCAAAGTCAAGAAATAATGAGTTGAAAGCACTTTGATTTTTAGCCTTGACATTGATTGTCAAAGACAATATTCATGGCAAGGTCGCAAATTTCCTGCAAATTTGTTGCTTTATTATCTTGTTTGTGATTAGAAAGATATTTTCAGTTAGTACTTGTTTTTGTAAAAGATTATGATACTTTCTCACGGTTTATTCTGTATAGAACAAGCAAGAAAAAATGGTTGAAGTTGGGGGCTTAAGCAAATCATCAAATGTATGGACCGAGGCCCGAATGTTACAACAACTACCATAACCCTCTTGTTAGAGTTGGTAAAGAGTAAGAATATACTTGAACAATTGGGTCAAGAACGTGGTGCTATCTTAATGTTGGTTATAGTTTCAGTAAGAGGCAATCATCCAGAACAAATATCGAGAGTGTCCTAGATCAACTTTCTTGTGATGGTGATTCTTATCACGAAGAGAACATCAAAGCATTGGATAAGGCTAATTGGTACAAGCCATTTGTTGACTGCCTTCACAAGGGTATGTGATTTCATTTTTATGTCAAATCTATTACTTTGCTTGAATGAACCATAGTCACTCTTGTGCCTTCTGCTAACAATTTGAAACTATGATGTTTATTCACAATAACTACTAAGAACACTCAAGCAAACATTAAAGAGAGACTTAGTGTAATTCCCTACCTATCTTGTTCCCAAACAAGACGACTACTTGAATTAGGAATGAAGCTACCTGTTCAAATTATGGTCATATCCAATGTTTTGAAACTCACCAATTAATTGACAATTTTGCATTTTTTGGCGAAGTTAGTGATGGAATTAGAGCACATGTTTAAAAAATGTGATTTTGTATTAAATTGGAAAAAATCAGTAGGGTGCAAAAAAAAAAAAATGTCAATAAAAACCCCAAAAGTCACTCTTTCTGCTCATTTGACTTGCTATTTGCACAATTGGGAGAGAGAAGTGCTCCATTGTGGTAAGAGATAATACTTGGTGTTCAACTATCTGATATTATTGTTAGCTTAGATTCAAAAATATTTTGCACTTCTTTAATGTTTGCCAATTTTTAGCCTTACTTTTTGTTTTTTATTCTCTAGTTCCATTTTTTTATTATCCTCATTTAATTATTCCGAAGTCTAACTTTTGTAACATTGGTCATATCTATTCCATCCTCTCATGTTTATGTCGAACAATTGATGAATGCTACCTAGCACCATCACGAGGTAAACATTTCTACTTGAGTTTCAGGGTAACAATTTGGAAAAATATCCAATAAATCATAAAAGTTTTTATAAATCTCGACAACTGATACAAATGTGATTTTCTTAACCAAGGTTTAAAGAAAGTAATATCTAGTTATAATTTTAAGGTCGTTCTTCAATTTTTAGCTAATTTCGTAGTTAGAAAATATACCTTTCCAAAAGCATAATATTAATCCCTTGGTTTACCAACTCCCAACATTCAATATGTGTCCTTTTTCACAGAGCACCTCATAATAAGTAAAATGAATATTACTCCCAAACCTAAACAATGTGTTACAATAGTGTGAAATACTTATTGATCAAGTGATTAAACAAATGGGTGGCTCCATGGAGCAACAAAGTGGATTGTTCAACTTAGTAGATAGCATTGTTGGAATTGCTAGAATGTTTGGTCTTAAACAAACTGAAGTAGCCCCTTTAGAGGTGTTACTTCTTCATGGGTGAAGCATGTGTTGAAAATTATGATGATATTGAAGATCTGAAAATGTTTGCACAAACAAATCTGTGGAACCAAATCAAATAGAATTTCCAGAGAAATTTTTGGGTATGCAGGGAAAAATATTTAAACACATCTCCACTTGTTGGGGACATGGGGCATGTTCAACAGGAACTTAAACTGGAACATGATCCCCAATGTCTTACAAGAGGAGTTGCTTGGTATTTTTCCATACCATATATTGTTTATGGACCTTTATTTACCATTTATTGTTTCGAAATGAATTTTTGGGAGGAAAACTAGCAAAAAATAATTTGTGGAGACATTTTCCAACGTGGTTTAAGTATCCTTGGGTTGATATTTGTGTTTGCAGGCTTGTAAGGGGTTAAGTTGTGCAAGCCCTGCGCCCACAACTTTTCAATAATGAACATATGTGTGGATGGATGACCCCAAATTACTATTTCAGATTTCCTGCTATATATCAACGTAACAAGGAGTAAAATCAAATTTAAATTTTCATGATTGAAGTAGGTATCTTAAATAACATTTTTTTTTTCTATGTTTTTCTTAATAGATTTAGAGTTAAGAGGAATCTATGGTGGTATATTCTAGCCATATAATTGTCATAGGACTTCATGTTATGTGGATGAAGAAAGAACTTAAAAAAATATATTAGTGCAATTGATTTAGCTGAACAAACTCCTAGGCGGCCTCTTAAATTTTCATAGGAATTCATGAGGGGCCTTGCCATTGACAATCTCATGCAAGACTATATAAATATCATCCAGAGATAAAGTTAGGTCACAAAGTCTCCTTTTCTATTCGATAAGTTTACCTGATACCATATCAAGGCTCCTCATGCAGGACTATAGAAAGCTCATCCAGAGATAAAGCTAGGTCACATAGTCTCCTTTACTCTTCGATAAGCTTACACAAAACCAAATCAAGGCTCTTTTGGGTAGCTTCTTTCTTGTCTACACAGAAGCCTTGGATTTAGAACACCATTCCATAACATTCAACGAATTCTCTTTTGATTTATTCTTGGTTGGAGGTTCAACCCAAAGAAATTTTTAGGGCCAAATTATTCTCTCCCGTATCTGAACCCTTTACAATATATATTTAATCTCTTTATAACACCACGATAAAACTCCCTAGAACTAGGCTATTCCATATCTCAATAATATGAAAAACCATGGCTTAAAAGACTCTCTGATATAAAACCAAAATCGTGTGAAAAAGATGTGAATCCCAAACATGTCAACCGACAATTAGTGTTTAGGATTTTTTGAATTTGTGATTCTCCAGTGGCCATATATCTATCTATGTGTTTGAAGGGGTCAATTTGCGAATCTTCATGGGATTTTTTAAAGTTGGTTGAAGACCTTAATTGCTTAGCTTGAAGACTAAGCATCATTTCTCGTGCTCCAATTTTAGTAATGGGAGATAATAATTAGCAACAGTGATGGTTGTAGACTAAGCACATTTAGAGAGTAGAGGGTTAGATGGTAATGAAGCTGAAATTCAGAGAACATTTTTATATATCAAAAAAATGTCTATGATTTTTATTAAAAAATTCCTCACGGACCGGGTTAACGCCAATTTCCATATCACACATTTAGTTATAAGACAATTCATGAATATATATTTTTATTAAAAATTTCCTTATGGATTCAGTTAATGCCAATTGTCACATCACACATTTGGTTACATGACAATTCATGAAGAGGTTTGGAAGTGAACAATCTCTTTGATTTAATTGGACTCTATAACAATTTATTTATTTGTTTTTATATATTTATGAGTAAATAAAGCGTTGGAAGTGAAAATTCATGAACCATTACAAATTTTTTGAAGTGAAAATTATGAACAAATAAAGTTTTGGAAGTGAAAAATCACTATGCTTTAATATTTTCATTCATATCCATGGTTCCTTCAACACACAAGTAGATATTCCTTTTAAGAAAAATTTCTTTACAAGGAGGTACTTTCATTGTGTAAGAATTCAAGAAGAATATATTTTAATGTTTTATTGATAAGATTAATTTCTAATTTTGAATAAGTTAAAGATTGAGTATTAAAATTTGAATTTAATTAAAAAAAATCAAATTAATTTATATATCAGTTTTAAATTTAAAAATTTAATATAAATAATTTAGTATAAATTTATTGTAATTGGAGATCTATTAAAAGTTAAGAGGGAACCAATTCCTCAGACTTGCAAATTTTTTTGTGAGTGTCAACACTTGAGAAAAGGTTTGCAGCTCATGAGTGTCAACACTTGAGAAAATGTTTGCACCTCATGAGATTTGATTTTTTGTACCTTTAGTAAATCTCATTTTCCTGATTTGAGAATGATAAAGCTATGTTGAAAAATAAATTCATTGAATTCTCAAAGGAGTTTGCAGAAGATATAGTATTTCTGAAATTAAAAAAATTCAGCATATCTTTGTTTTCTCATTTAGAAAAGTTCCCTATGTTTCCGGATAAAGCAATGCCAATTTTAAAGTCGTTTGATACAAAATTATGTCCTTCACCCCAACCAATCATCGCACTACATTTTCTTCATCCTTTATCCAGTGAAAATCTAACGCATGGAAAAGGTTTTGTGTGAGGCATCTTCCTCATCACTCCTCACGTGTCACCAACCCTTTCGCCTAGTACCTGTCAAGTCTTTATCACTAGCCCCTTCACCTGGTACATAGTTTGAATCTACCCCAATGAGCGAGTGGGCCTCTATAACAATTGATTTTGACTGCTTAGTAGAACCAATCCTAAACCTTGAAGAATTGTTGTTTGCTTTTCTCACATCGCACACGTGGGCTTAATAATGAAGCTAGGAAACTATGTGGGATCACAATAGTGAGGAGACATAGACATACACCAATAGGAATATACACCAGTGGTGGGGTCTCCACCTACTGGACTTGCTAGGAAAACAATGCACCTTTGATGAGGGAATTAATGTAGTAGTGTTACTCAACTTCTTGCACCCAATCCAAATTACCATGCAATTGAAGTTGAACAACTTTCTCGCAACATTTGGATGACATATCCATATAGTTTAGATCTCCTCCCCAAGACCTATGGGTAAACTTTGACATTCCCTACAAAGGAAGGTACAAGTTTTGTTATAGCCACCAATAACATTTATTTTAAAACTAGCAAGATGGATGTTATTTTTATCTATTCATAATAGATAGATTCTTTCAGGCATATCTTAGGTAAAATCCTTGGTTCATCTGTATGCATCATATTGAATAACGAGAAATGATAGAGCATGTTATTCAAAACTTGAAAATATGTCTTTATCTAAGCATGCATGTAAAATAAAAATATCCTTTTATCTAAAATAACGAAAATGAAAACAAGTGCAAACCTACCTCGAGGAAAGATCTGTTGCGAGAAACAAGTCACCTTAATTATCTTCATATTCAATCAAATAGCCTGGAATTGTATTTGAGAGATTACAATAGTCTTTAGTATTAATTAGATCAAATTTTTGAATGCTCCCCACAAACATTCCTTTGAGTGCTTGCGTAAAGCTTTCATAACACGAGTGTTCTTCAGGGGATGATGTTGTATGGAAAAATGGATATGAGTCGAACTGGAAAACTCCTCCCTTGAATTAGAATTAGACACGTGGAACAATCGAACCTTAACATGTGGCTAATCAATTTCAAATCCCACACAATCTCCTCTTGATCTATCCAAGTGCTGCACACCTCATATTGTATTTCATTGTCCATATATTTCGCTTGATTATTGCCTTCCACATTCCCCACTCCTTTTATCGACGTTCCTTTGCACCTCTTGGTGCAATTGCTAGTTATATATACTCCATTAATAAATCTTTTCTCTTGTTTATTTTTATTTTTATTATTTTGATATATTTGTATCAATTTCAAGGCTAGTTTTGAAAAAGTATGATAATCTCATAGTAAAATGATCATTTTTATTTTTATTTTTTATTTTTTATTATTTATTTATTTATTTATTTTTTCTGGTAAAAAATTCTATAAGATTTTGACATAAATTTTAAGCATGTGTAGAGTTTCATCATGATCTTGTAGTGAAGAATGACAAGCCTTTCATGCATGTTACTCCACCTTTGGTATGCACATGAGTGAATGCTTATAGTAAGCTAGATATGCAAGGTGACATAACATAAATTTAGAAATGAGATAAGGACAATGAGACCATACGAAACTAGATTGGCTTTACCAATATGTTCCAATTGAAGAGAATGTTTCTCATCATTCCCATTATTCTCCTAGCCTTACTTTTCTATGTCCTTGCCAAGTTATGTGCCTAACCACAAGCTAAGTCAAGGTGAATTAAAGCTTTTGTAGCTCTTTAAATTGGATGCAATCTGTACCCAAACATATGTCCAATGTATTGGGAGCAATTGCCAATCAAAAACCCAAAAACATTTCCACTCCAAATACAACCAAGAAAACATCCAAAATTTAAAGCGAGTAAACAAAAGCTTGTAATAACATACCAAAACTTTAACTCACAACCATAATAGTAAAACTAAAATCCATACCACATAACATGTTTAAGCTCCATTACCAAAACATTAAACTTAATTAACAAACTATATTGTATTAACAAAACAAAATAACGAACTTCATACTTAATAAAACAATACGTCAAAACATTAAACTAACCAACCATGTTGTATTGACAAATCAAAATAACAAATACCATGCTATATTAGCAAACCAAAATAACATATTTCATACCTAATAAAACAATACCCTTATCTTAATTCATTACAAATTTTAAATTAAAAAATAAAAGAAAACATGAAAAAAAACATTTAAATTGTTTGCTCTAAACTTGAGAGTAATGTAATAGCTTCTTCCTCAATTCAATATTAATATTTACAAATCCTTAATCCCCTTTAATGATTTTTCTAATTATAGGATTAGATTACTAAACAAACCACATTTAAGCATGTCTTATACTTTTTGCTTTTAATTTTGAACTTCATCACTCTCACTTACGTTAGAAGGTTTTTCTCACTTCGATAATAAATTTTCAGGTCAAGGGTTTATGCAGAACACGAGGTTTAAGTTTTGACAAGATCATTGAATGACACAATGCGACTGACCTAGTTGGCTCTCAGCTTGGGAAAACATAACATGATTCTGTGTTGAATGGTTGCGAGGTTCTCCATCTGTGTTGTTGAAAGCTCGGAAAAGTCTGCACGGTTGAAGGGAGAAACCCATTTCCCTTTGAATCCTTTGCCCTTTACTAAGCTTTTGGTCTCCCGCAGCATGCCCGTGGGTTTGAAATTATCGCCTCACTGTTCAGGTTGGGTTTGAAATTGTGATATATTTTATTGGTTTTCAAATTTCTGTGCGCTGGAGGATGGTAGAGTTGAAGCTCCGATTGTTGCAGAGGCAATTTTGAATATAATACGATGGAAACAGAGAACTCCCAAACCCCAGAAACGCTAGGCTTTCAAGCCCTTGACACAATTAAGAATTCCCACCCGCCTCAATGGCTCGCCCCTCCTCCGGAGCTTGTCAATAATGCAAAAACTGCTTCCAAATATTTGTTTTCTCAGATAGTTCCTAAAGCTCCCAAATGTCCTCTCAGCAGTTTGTTAACAGACGATTTTGACGCAGAGCAGATATGGCAGCAGATCGATTTGCAGGCCCAGCCTCTGCTCGCTTCTCTCAAGAAGCGAGTCAAAAATCTCGACAATACCTCCGAAACCCTAAGTCTCCTCGTGAATGATCATGAACCCAAATCAACCCGAGGAGACCAAGCAAGAAAAGTTGATGACACTGACGAAGATTCTGGAGATGATGACGTGGACGGCGAGGTCGAAAGAATGGTGTCCTCAGAATTTGAGGAAAGCGATGAACAAGAACCAGAGAAGGAGCAGGAGCACGAGAAGGAGGAGGCCAGTGAGGATGAGGATGAAAATGAAGAGGATGGGGAAAAAAGGGTTTTGGAGGACCGTTTTTTCAAAATTAACGATCTGGAGAAATTCTTGAACGAGGCCGAAGTGCAGGGTCTTGAACCTCCTAAACAATTAGCAGAGGATGATGCTGATGAATCTTTGGACGAAGAGTACGACGACGAGGACGATGAAGATCGTGATGAAGACGATAATGAGGCGAGTATTATCGTTAGACATGAATGCACATGATATGGTTTTAGCAATTTGAATACTGTTTTTCAGGCAAGATGAAGCAGCATTACAATTTAAACAAAATAAGAGTTTTTGTTAATGGTTTTTAAGCACTTCAGGATTTCCATTCCTTTACAGATATCATGTATGCAAACTAAACCCCAAGACCCCCAAAAAAAAGTCCACTTTTCTCAATCTTTCAAAGTTACGAGGAGATTGACGTGGCAGAGGCCTAAGAGTAACAGCTTAAAAACTTGAGAGTTTGACGGGCGAAATATGCACTAAATATCAGGAAAATTTGTTTTCAATGATATAAAAGTTTCCATTGTTCATTTAATGTAAAATTCAATAACAACTCTTTTTTGATGTATTGATGATGCTACATACTGCAGAATGCGATAGATTCCGGATGATCTACTGGTTGTCTGCTGTGAAATTAGTTCAGAAAAACAACCAAAACAAGTGTTTTTCTTTTTAGCGTTTTCCTTGTCTTTTTTTATACTGAGATAATCGTTTCTGATCCATTAAACTTGTGAGTCAGACCTAGTCAAGTTGACTTGCATTTGACTTGTGCGTCCAATTTATACTCACGAGCGAAAATCATGAGTACTACCTATCAAACGGTGCATAGAGGACCTTATGGGCAAAATCTCGTTGGAAAGGGAGATCCTAATGGAGTGAGAAATGTTTTCCATAAACATTGAAAATTGAGATTAGAACTCTCAGCTTGTCACAATACTTGTGAAAGCGCATTTTTTTTTTTTTGAGAACTGGTAGAATTGGCAACTAGAGTGGGCTTGTACTTGCATGACACTGGGTCAATTCGAACTGCTACTACTATAACCTCCAGGTGCACCAACACAGCCCCTTACATGGCACGTAGGGCTATTAGGGGGTTTGAACAAGTGTTGTCACAAGGAGTGTCTTAACAGTGCACCCCATCTCCAACTGATCTACACCCCTGGGGTATGAAGATGCAATGTTTTATAAAAAAGTAAGGAGGACCCATCTTTCTGCTAAAAAAGATTGACCAAAGTTATAATTATTTAGATCTTATTAATCAGTCTTAGCTACAAATTGCAAGTTAATTCTTGTCTGTTCATTGATTCAGTAACCAAATCCATTCTAGAAGAAATTAAAATTGTAAGTCAAATTTTATTCCAACTCCTGAGATGCTATTTTCTGTCAGTAGCAACTGAATGACCTCAATAAATCAGTCCTTTCAAAGTTGAAATCATAGCGGAGTCAATGACAGCTAAAACACAATACACATTACTAAGTGGAGCATTAATTTCTTATGATGTATGTCCATAGTACTTGGCAGATTGTCTAAAATTGTAAAACTTTACCGTGCGACTATTGTTCAGTCACTTTTTTAATTTTTTTTATTTCTGGTAATACACTGACTGCTTCTTTAATAGGGCTTCAAATATGAATTAGATTTTGGTGCCATAGTGTTCATAAGAGCATATAATACTCTTGTGCCCCCATCTAATATGAGATCTAAGGTTGGTATAATTGCGTTTTCAAGGAGTTATATAACTTCCTCTCCATCTTCTTCAAGATTGGCAATGCTTGGCCCTATATACTAGGGAGAATCTTGGACTTAGGTCTTCTTCACTCAAAGTGCCCCCACCAGTAAAGGTTACTATGGTAATTTGCTCCTTCCCACTGCTTATAGACAAAGACACCAAGATCCAAGTAGAGCAATTCCAAATTTCCACTTTATTGAGTAGATATGTGAGATCACTTGGAGACCTTCGACCCCTACTAGTGAGACCCTTGTGGTAGTCTCGTATTCGTGCCTAGGACATGTCATCTAGCCAAAGTAGACATTCCTGTTCCTACTCTTCTAGATATCTGCTGAAGACAATCTATTCCTGGTCACAGGGTGCACCATAGATTTGCTTCTCTAGATCATACAATTCCAGTTTGTTCACAGTGTCTTTTATTAGGAGCTTATTTGATTTGCCCTTGGATTGTAGGAGAGATCCACGTTCTGTGATGACAATCTTGGTCATTAGCAGCTTCCCCTTGCATTGGTTAAGGAATCACAATCTTGGTCATTAGCAGCTTCCCCTTGCATTGGTTAAGGATGACATCAAGACTCCTTGAGCACTCTCCCTAGGCATCTTTCTTTACGGGGGCTCTTTCTTCTTTGTGGTTCCCAACTTTGTATCTCCACACTAGATGATAGAATTTTTAGGCCTTCAATCTCATAGATTAGATCTGCTTTTATAGGACTGACATTTGCAGTCCCTCATGTGTATTGATCTTGACGTACCTAGCAGTGCCTTTGACCTGTTCATGTTCATCCTTTGGACATGAATAAAATTATCTTATCTCTCTAGGCCTTTCTCTTTACTGTAGTACAATTTATATTATCTATTTTATTTGACGTTTTGACAATTTTCTCCTATAAATAATTGTGCTTGCTTAGTCTTTGCTGTTGATTTTGTAGCCTCAGAAGGTCTTCTACATTGGCTTGGTGGCTTAGCATGTAGAAGATATTTGATTGCCTCTTTAGGTGCTTGCTTGGTGGAGTAAGTGATTTCATGATTTCTTTCTTAAGGTTAACTTTGGAAAAGTACAGTATTTAATTTTATTTATTATTGTGGACTATTAGGCCAAAGTTTGAAGGATAAATAATTAAATTATTTAAGTGAATTAGACGTTGATCTCAAGTGAGGCTTAAGATTTAATCGTAGCCATTCATCACTAAGGAGATTAGGTGTAGGGATTTTGGCGTAATGAAATGATAAAATAAGCCCAAGGGAGAGGTGAAGACACATTATGTTGAGGAAGCGATTTTCTCAAGCGTTAGAGGCTTGATTACATCGAGAAAAATAAGAAGAGATTGCTAAGAGGAATTCAGAAAGAAATTGAAGGAAACTGAGTTGGAAAAAGGAGAGGCCAAGTTGCGCAGGTGCTTAGTCGATATAACAGGTTTGAGGAGGCCACTAGTAGGGTGAGGAAGTCAAGCAGCTCTAGAGGAAGCTGAGAATTGCCCGGGACTGATTTCCAGCTGACAGGTTGAATTTCAGGAGGCTGATTTCCTTGGAGACCGAGTCATAGGTTCTCATACAACTGAAAATTTCTTTGTGTATTTTCTATGTGGGTCTAACCCTTATTTTCTAGAGTTTAAAAAACTGAAGGATGATTGTTTTTGGGTGAATTTTCTGTTGTTATATGTTTGATTTCTAATGATATTTTCTGCCGCAAGTTAATTTTTCGAGTTAATATATTGGTGTACTGGTTTTATCAACAATTCAAAAATTTGTTTGAGACTAATATTTTTTGGGTTTTAAATAAAATTGTTGAAGTAAAATGAATCATATCTAGTATAAAACTTAAAAGAATTAACATGGTATTAGAGCATTGGAAACTCTAAAGAAGGAACAACAAAATTTTATTTTAAGGGTTTTGTGGCTAAAGTCGAACTAATAATATGGTATCATCAAGTCTGAGGTATGAAGATTGGTTGGAGGGGCCTGTAAACTTCAATCCATGGAAGCAGCAGATCACCATTGTTTTGATGGGAAATAATAACCTGTGGGAATTTGCTGAAAAAGAGATTCAAGTTCCTTTGAATGCTATCTAAGGAACTAAACATGAGATAAAAGATATAAAAGCTAGGAGCATCATTTTGGATGGTGCGAAGGATCACATAATCCCTCACATAATAGGGAAAGATTCAACCTGTAAAATGTGGACAACCTTGACAAAGCTGTACCATTGTGACAACCAAATAAGAAAGATGGTGCTAAGGGAGAAGCTAAATAGCATTAAGATGAACATATTTGAGATTGTGGCCTCATACCTCCAAAGGATTCAATAAGTTTATAAGGATTCAACAGGTTTGTGATGAACTTTCAATTGTTGGGGAAGAGGTGGATGAGATGGATCTTGTAAAAGTAGCACTGAAAGGGTGTACCAAGCAGTGGGATACATTTGTGATAGGTATCCCAGCCAGAGATAAACTTCTTGATTGGGCCAAATTATGGGATGATTTCACCCAGAAGGAGATTTGTGACGAATCCATAACTGGTGGACAACACAAAGGTGGCAACTTCTTTACTCCAGTGTATGTCCACATTCCTTCAGAGATGAGGGCTAAACTGGATCTCTCTTCAGAGAGGGGAATTTTTGTTGGATGCAGTGAGACTTAAAAGGCCTACAGGGTCTACATTCTAGGATAGAGGAAGATAGTGGTTAGGAGGGATGTCGGATTTGAGGAGGGTAGGACCTTTAGGAGGTCACTTGGGATAGATCCAACACTAGCAGAGTATTGGGAGTGAGAGGTTCTAAAGGTTGAGTAGGGGCTAGTAACACATGCAGTAGGGGCACAACCTTCAAATCAGGAGGAGTTAGATGTTCCTTCTAGCTCTACTAGGAGGAGGCAAAGATGGGCTAAGCAGGCCCCGAGGGATGCAAAGGAGCATGTAAAGACTCCTAGCAGGATCTTTATGGGGAGTAAACCACCTGCTAGATTTTCTAGTTATTTGGCCCAATGAGTAGGATAAGTGAGTCTGAGCCTTCTACTTATGAGGAGACAACAAATCTATAGGCTTGGAAGGATGCCATGATGGAAGAGTATAGTTCCATCATGAAGAACGATGTGTGGGAGATAGTATCGAGGCTTGAAGGGAAGTCGATGGTCACTTCTTGATGGACATATAAGATCAAACATGCAGTAGATGGCAATGGCGCGAAGTATAAAGCAAGGTTTGTGGTGAGAGGGTTCTCCTAGAAAGAGGTAGTGGACTGAGGAGACATTTGCTCCTGTAGCTAGATATGTATCTATCAATGCAATTATTTCTATTGCTTCAGAGATGGATTGGAGGATACGTTAGATGGATGTGAAGACTGCCTTCCTCAATGGGGTGATTGAGGAAGAGGTGTATATTGAGCAACGTCAGGATTTGAGGTGCATAGGAGGGAGTCCCATGCATGTAGATTGAAGAAGGCCTTATATGGACTTAAGCATGCACCTCACACATGGTACCGCAGGATTGATGGGTACCTACTTGGATTGGGCTTCACCAAGAGTGGGGCGAACTCCAACTTGTACTATGTACTTATTGATGGCGAGCCGCTAATCTTTGTGCTATATGTTGATGATCTCTTTCTCACGGGTGCATAGAGGTCTATAGGGTTGTGCAAGGAGGATCTTGCTTTGGAGTTCTAGAAGAAGGACATTGGTGTGGTGCGTTTCTTCTTGGGATTAGAGGTGTGACAATAGCCAAGAGAGATCTTCCTTTGGCAACGTAAGTATGTAGTTGAAATTTTTAGGAGATTCAAGATGAAGGATTGTAGGTCAATGTTTGCATCAATGATTACCAACTTGAGGAAGCTAAGAGCTTCTGAGGGTGAGTTGGTGGATCCCATCTTATATAGACAATCGATTGGGTCTTTGATGTATTTGGTCAACACTAGGCCAAATATTTGTTTTGTTGTGAATACACTTAGCCAATTCTTAGTGGAGCTGAGGAGGGCTCATTTGTTCAAAACAAAGCATGTGTTGAGGTATATCCATGGTACAATGGAGTATGGATTGAGGCATGCCAAAGTTGGTGGTCGAGTTGCAGGGCTACACATATTCAGACTGGGCAAGGAGTGCTCTGGACATCATGAGTACTTCAGCTGGTTGTTTCATCTTGGGATCAATTATGAATCCCTTCCTTGCTAGGAGGGAGTGTTAGTTTTGTAGCCTCGGAAGCTCTTCTACATTGGTTTGGTGTCTTAGCATGTAAAAGATATCTGATTGCCTCTTTAAGTGCTTTCTTGGTGGAGTAAGTGATTTTATGATTTATTTCTTAAGGTTAACTTAGGAAAAGTACACTAATTAATTTAATTAATTGTTGTGGACTATTAGGCCAAAGTTCTAAGGATAAATAATTAAATTATTTAAGTGACTTAGATATAATCTTTACCATTGATCTCAAGTGAGGCTTACGATTTAATCCTAGCAATTGGTCATTGAGGAGGTTAGGGTTAGGGATTTTGGCTTAATGAAATTATAACATAAGCCCAAGGGAAGGTAAAAACACATGATGTTGAGGAAGTGCTTTTATCAAGAGTCAGAGGCTCGATTTGATTGAGGAGAATAAGGAGAGATTGTTGAGAGGATTTCATAAAGAAATTCAAGGAAGCTGAGTTGGAAAAAGGAGAGGTTGAGTACAACAACAAAGAGAGAGGCCGAGTTGCATAGGTGCGCATGCTATACAACAGGTTTGAGGAGACCGTGAGTGTAACACCCCAATTTAAACATGCAATTAATTATATCACATAAACAATGAATAATCAACCCAAAAACTGTTTAACTAATCATCATGGAATTTTCAGAAACATGAGCAAGACGACTTACCTGTAATGGCGCTTTTCCTTACTTGAGACTCCAAGGTTGAATGCTAGCTGAATCCTACTGACCGCAACAAAGTTTTGGGGACAACTCTCCACCCAACCGTAGGCTCAACTGTATGTAATCTTTTCACAGTTGGCCACCCCCCGAGCCCTCAATCAACGTACTACTGCCAGGGTATCCTTTTCCTCACCATACCTTTCTCTCCAGAGAATGGATGAAAGAATGAATGATCTTTGAATCTTCCTCAATGTCTATTAAATAGACAAAACAATGGAATGGGAACCACATGCACACATTCACTGTGTCAACATGCAACTTAAGTTTTTCTTAATTCAGTGTTATCTTAGTTTAACTTACTTTTTGTTAGTTTTACTTAATTTAGTGTTCTCTTAGTTTAACTTTATTTCTATTAGTTTCTTAGTTTAACTCTTTGTTAATTTATTTACTTTTGTTAATTAATTCTTTCTTTAACTTTACTTATTGTTTATTGTTTTAGGACTCCAGTTTATTATTTACCATTTTATTTAGAACTTTTAATGTTTTATTTATTATTCTCTTGACTATTTATTTATTTACTTATTTATTAATTTATATTATATTATTTATTATTTTATAATTATTATGGTACATTACATACTCCCCCTCTTCAAGGAACTTCGTCCCGAAGTTGAGTATTTAATTATATTATATTATTTATTATTTATTACTTCGTGTGTGACCAACACCCTCTGTTGAACTAGTATAACCAACATGCATCGAAAGTTCATCACAGCGCCCGAGAATCTCAAGGAATCTATGTCCTTTTCCCACTTTCGGAACAAGGCATAAGCCTCCCCAGTCTATCCCTAGTCAAGGCTGGCCCCAAGGCTCGCGCTCGACTCAGACCTCATCTGCCCCAAGGCAGGCATCTAGTCCCAGTACTCAATGACTCTGGGCATCTCGCAAGGCTGGCCCACTCCCTCCACAGATCCTTAAGGTGCACAGCCCCAGGCATTGAAGTCTTACACCCACTTCTAGACTTCGGTGTTCCCATCCAATACCAGGCACTTGGCCTACAATATCAGGCCCTTGGCCTCCTCAAGATGGTCCCACAGCCCTTCAAGAGCTATCCGTAAAGAGGTATACAAGACAAAGGAACCACTGGCATATGTAGTGTTGATTGAGTTCGTCCCCAGCCCATATGGTGTTACTTATTCTCCCTCGTAGGTATGGGCTCCCACAAGATCATCAAATAAACTGGCCCTCTCGGCCCATCTGTGGATTTTCCTGCCAATCACCACATCTTAACATGCATCCAATGCATTAGTTATAATCATAAAATCATATAAAATAATCCACATGCCAACTCTTGCATGTCATCATGATAACATTACATCGTTGTTAATAACCACATTCTATATAGTAGAGAACTGCATACTCATGTATGTCATAAAATCTGTATGCAATTACCACATGCTTCACCGTATGAAATACCATCATAAGTTATAACATCAACATATTTGCATCAAATATATATCATGACATTACATAATAAACTAACCACATGTCAATATAACTTCAAATCATAACACCATAATCCCTATGCATATCATATTCATCATGAGCATATATCATCATTATCATAACAAACAACATGTTCATCATTATCCTCATACCACCATATCATGAAACATCATCAATATCAAAAACATATCAATACTTATCAATATAGAACAATAATACACTATAAGCATTCTTATCCCGATTCATCGGAAAATCAATTTCATTTGTTTGTATAAACATTGAATACCTACTATGAACTAAGATTATTCGACATCCATCTAGGATCTATGTTATCTCATCACAACTATTAGTGTCACATTATCATCAAGATACCAATTACTTTTCAATAATCATTTCTTGTTCTTTATATTAGGAAGTTGACCATTTACACCGTAGGTATACTTATCTAAGTAAATTATTAAATTTTAAATGAGCCTCATCATCTTGGGCCTTAATCTCTCATCATATATCATATTTTTCCTTAATCTCTCATCATATTCTTCCTTCTCCAAGGAAATTTTAGTGAAATTAATTGTTAAGATATCATTGGTTGTACAATCATTTAAATCATCAATATCAAATTAAGATCCCATGATCACTATACATATTTTGCTTATCCAATGGCACCCATACACGAGGTCATCCTTATTTAAGTCTTATGTTATGCGCAATCCATCTGCATGAGGGCTTATTGTCCCCTGGTGATCTATCCATCACTCGTATAATTGTCATTGTTCATCCTAAAACATTTTCTTTTCTCATCAAGTTCGCTCTTGATCTCTTTTATTGTAGGTTCACTCATCTTCAAGTTGGACTAGGGATTCTTCCACTTTAATTATTACTTGTTAAATTTTTAGCTTATAACTTGAAACGATTGGAACCGGTATCATCATTATCATCCATGAAAGATTGGGTATGCCTACTGTGTTTGGAAATAAATTCTTCCACTACTAATGGCAGGCTAGTAAGTTGTTTTATATGAAGTAAAAATAGATTATCAGTTCGCTCAAAGTGACATTTATTCAAGTACACCCTTTATTCGCTGATTCTCACTTTTTTTTTGAATTTATGTGTAATCCTTCTCAAAGCATCATGATAGTATTTCCAATTGTATTTCTTCCTAGGCTTGATGCTCGATATTTTCTCATTAGCCTACACATCATATTTCTTTTTCCAAATTTAAAAAGTCGTTATCCTTGAAACATTTTCCTCTTTTATCACTTGTCATTTCTCACTAATTAAAAGTGATCACAACTTCATACCTTGACACTTCTAAATTATATAGGTCATCTAAATTATATAGGTCATTACTTTGATCGTTTCCAATCATGTTGATCAATCCACTCATAAGTATGCTTAAGATATCTTTCTTCTTGATAGAATCACCCCTTCACTTCCTCATACCGAATATTCATAGATACTTTTTTGTTTTCTCCAATAGTCTTATTTTCCTAATATTCCATGTTTACTAGCTTCAAATATGAAAATATTATCATGATTTCTTTTCCTCCTATCTTAAATGCATAAAATCGTTACACTTGGAAATGTTGTTACTACTCTACTCACATGATGTATTGTCCTCCAATTGATAAATTTGATTGGAGATTCACTTCTTTAATCCAATGTTGTCATACATTTCAGGGCTCTTGAAAATGACCACCTTTATTATTCTTTATCCCCAATGTGTCCATCCTTATATGCATCATTATTAAATCAAATTTATAGTGATTCTCATCATGTTCTTATATGGAAATAATTATATGATTCCACAACCATTTTCCACCAAGTTGTTCCCTCGAAGAATATCTTTTATACTTAATATTCCACCATCTCATTCTAATAATATTTTATTGTCATTCCACTTAGTTGCATACTATCTTAAATTATATTTCTTCCATATTCGACTTCATGTGATGTGCACCTTCAATGAATTGTACTACTATTCTCTCAATTTGATCACTTATAACTTCATTATCACTTACAAATTAATAACATGACTAGCTTTAAACTCACTACTCTATAAACTCATTAACAATTTGTATCTACATATCATCTATTTTCACTTACCCAATGCGGTGCAATTGGCTGAAATGTGGCAGGCGATGTTTCGTGGCTTGCGTCGTTTATTTTCACTTATTATTGCATTCAGGCAAGAACAATAATGATATCCTATACCATATTTCTTAAGTGTTACATTTATCACAATATTAATACATTTATCCTTTAATCTTCTTACCTTAAAATATTTACTATCTCTCCAACAATAATTTTATAGCAATAATTTTATTTTAAAGTATGTATTTACTTCTAATTTAAGTAAATATAATGCATTTTTCTATATGTATAAAAAAATGTAAGATTACATGGAAAATAATGTAATTTCAAATTAAGTCATATACCCTAAAAATATAGTTAAATATACTAAGCCACCTACTTTCAACATTATAGAAAAGGAGCTCCATCTGGTGGCATCAGAGCGGTGATCCAATCGCCCTCAATACGATGCGATTGGCGGAGGAGGAGAAGGAACAAGAAGTGGATTAAATGGATGTATATACTACTCTGGAAAGGGCTTGAAAACCAAAGGATTCGATGAAAGGGCGCAATCGCATTATTTAGGCAGCGGCTTGGTGCTCAGTCACGCCTTTTCGTATCGATTTTATTGATTTCGAGGTTCCTCTCCCACTAATATTTTATGTGAAAGAGTTCAGGATCGATATTATTATTATTATAGTTTCTTTTCTCCTTCCCCCAAGTCGCAGGTTCAAGGTACCTTGCTCGGACGATAGGTCGTGGGTTCGAATTCCAAAATCGAACTTTCCCAAATCAGATAGACAATAACACGATGCCCTCCTCATTGGGATGGTGCCGCCCCGAGGAACTGGTGGAGAATCTGAGTTTAGTGGACGATGTTGCGAAGTTGAAGGCCCTCAGGGACGTAAAGGCTGAGTGGTTAGGGCGTGTGCCTGCTAAGTACGTGGGGTTTCCCCGCGACAGTTCGAAGCTCTCAGGGACGTAAAGAACCAAATAATCGGCAACAAGACCAAAAAATTGTCTTATATAAAGTTGGGCGCAGTTCCAAGAGTTGTGGAGATCCTGGCGAGTGAATCGGAGGCTCCACTGTTGGTTCAATCCGCAGCTGCGGTTGGGAGCTTTGCATGTGGGATTGAATTGGGAGTCAAGACGGTCTTGGACAGTGGGGCTCTTCCCCATCTCTTGTGTATGCTTTGCAATGGAGATGAACAGGTTGTGGAGGCTGGTGCAAGGTCCTTGAAAATGATTTTCCAGTCAGCACTTGCTCCAAAAACTGATATGCTTCAAGGTTAGAGAATGGATCTACTACTGACCCTTCTTAACAGTACAAATGAAAATTAAGCAGAAGTTGCAGCAAGTGTTATTGCATGTTGCTGTGAAACCAGCATGCAGCAACATGCTTTGTTGAATGCTGGTGCTCTGGACATCCTTGTAAATCTGCTAGGAAGTTCTTTAAAGAGAAGAGAAGCTTGTTTAGATGCTTTAAGAGCTCTTGTCAAGAATAATCCTCAAATTTCTATGAAGCTGATTAGTGTGAAACAGGGTGGTGCTCTAGCTACAATCATCAAATCTGTAAAAGATAAATCTCCTCGCACAAGATTGCTTGCTTGCATGTGCTTGGAAAATGTAAGCTGTGCTTGTCCTTCTAGCTATTCACAAGAATGGGAGGTGAGAACTGATATGTTACCTATTTTAGTCAAGCTGCTTGATGAGCCTGGTGAAGTTGGAGAAGAAGCTCCTAGTGTATTGGCAGATCTGGTTGCAAATAACGAAGAGCTACAAAAGCTAGCGTATCCAATAGATGTTGTTGAAAAATTGTGTAATCTTTTGCATAAAGATTCCTTGCAGCCCAATCATCTACAAGGTGTATTAGTAGCTCTATCTGAGCTTGGGTATTGATTGGAAGACGACAAGAGGAAGATTTTATCCTCTGAGCCACAAGGCCCAATAGCTGCTGCTTTAGTGCATGAATATATGGGTGTGCGCATAGCGGCTTGCACTTGCATAAAAAAACATTTCTCGATCTGTTAAGAATCTCCGAACCTCCCTTACGGATGAAGGTGTTGTTTTTCCTCTGTTCAAGTTGTTGGATGACGAGTCCCCAGTGGTGCAGGTTGCGGCATTGAGTGCTATCAGTAATGTTGTGCTTGATTTTACACCTCATAAAACAGTTTTCTTTAAGTGCGGGGGTGTGATGCAACTTATTCAACTTGCTAAGTCAATGGATCCATTGCTGAGGCATAGAGGTTTCAAGTTCACTCTAAAACTTGGTTCGATATCATATGTAACACCCCAATTTAAACATGCAATTAATTATATCACATAAACAATGAATAATCAACCCAAAAACTGTTTAACTAATCATCATGGAATTTTCAGAAACATGAGCAAGACGACTTACCTGTAATGGCGCTTTTCCTTACTTGAGACTCCAAGGTTGAATGCTAGCTGAATCTTGCTGACTGCAAAAAAGTTTTGGGGACAACTCTCCACCCAACCGTAGGCTCAGCTGTATGTAATCTTTTCACAGCTGGCCAACCCCGAGCCCTCAATCAACGTACTATTGCCAGTGTATCCTTTGCCTCACCATACCTTTCTCTCCAGAGAATGGATGAAAGAATGAATGATATTTGAATCTTCCTCAATGTCTATTAAATAGACAAAACAATGGAATGGGAACCACATGCACACATTCACTGTGTCAACATGCAACTTAAGTTTTACTTAATTTAGTGTTCTCTTACTTTTTGTTAGCTTTACTTAATTTAGTGTTCTCTTAGTTTAACTTTCTTTCTATTAGTTTCTTAGTTTAACTCTTTGTTAATTTATTTACTTTTGTTAATTAGTTCTTTCTTTAACTTTACTTATTGTTTATTGTTTTAGGACTCCAGTTTATTATTTACCATTTTATTTAGAACTTTTAATGTTTTATTTATTATTTATTTATTATTCTCTTGACTATTTATTTATTTACTTATTTATTAATTTATATTATATTATTTATTATTTTAAAATTATTTATTATTTTATAATTATTTATTATTTTATAATTATTATGGGACATTACAGTGAGCAGGGTGAATAAGAATCATTCTATAAAACTTTTACCATAATAGATGTACTTTAAATCGTTGTGGACTTCCGGTTAGATCTCTCTCCCATTTGACATTTCGTTTTGAAGGAAGGTGGGTCATCTCTCAACATGTACCCTAATAATTTTGCAATCATGTGCTTTCATTTAATGCTATGCGCATATTGATACGAATCACAAGGCAAACTAGCTAATTGATCGATCTCGATTGTATTTTTGTTCCCACACTTCACTTGGGAGGTTAGACATTGACTTTAGTCAAGTGGGACCTCCTTTGAGGCCTTAGGGTTTAGGAAGGGCACTACTGTGGAGGCACTGATTGATATAACATGTCTGAAGTACTCCATGCTTACCACTTTACCATGAGGTCTCTGTGACATATCAGTGATACTGATGATGTGGTTCTTTGTGACGTGTCAAGCTTAAGTAAATAGTTTTGTTGAACACCTTGTTGGTGAATCATGGCAGAATTTGGAGGGCTAACTTGGCACTTGGAACCATGGTTAGTTTGACTTGGATTTCTCTTGTTGATAAAGGATCTATAAGGAAAGTATTGATGGGTTTTCCCCTTGTGGGTTTTGCCCTGGCTTGGAGCCTAATTTCTTGTGTCTCTTGTCTCTTTGTTTTTCTGAGCATTTGTATAATTGCTTGATGAAGAAACACTTAAGAAGTAATAAGAAGATATTAAATATTCACAAGTAATTATCAAGTCTAGAAATCCTCTATTGCTCTCGGATTTCAACATGGAATTAGAGCTAGGTTCAAGGAAGTTGGAGAGCAACAATTTCTCAAGAGACATCAATTCGAAGTTTGGTGGCTTGATCATGGTATGTGACTCCTATTCAAACTTTGTGATGAGTTAATCAAATTCTGAGGTACACATTCAAGCATAATGCTGAGAATATGTTGCCTATATTTGGAATTGAGATAGTAAGGTATGTCAAGAACGTCCGAAATCTATACCCACATTACAATCCGAAATTTGTTTCAAAGTTATTCCTCTGTGATTTGTGAATGATTACTAGGTTGAACCCTAGAGGAGTCTAGTCGGAGACCTAGAAGAAAAGTTCAAGATCTTCGTTATGAAGATCAGAAGGCAAATATATATCTATAAGCAAGTCTTATGGTGAAACTTTGAGACCTAGACGATGACATGCCAAGAAATATCCTCTAATATTCTAATTTGGGTAATGCTAATACTGTGAAAGTCTATTCCATGCAAAATTTTGAAACTTGTACTCATGAAAGAAATCGAATGTCTGAATTATCCTGTGGCACAAAATATTCAAACTTGTGATTTGAATCATATAGAAGAGTATTGTTTGAGAGAAGAATATGATTGAAGCTCTTTAACATTCATACATCTGAAGGGAATTTGGGATGAAAGTCAAAAGGGTCTGAGACATAATGAAGACTGTACCTGTGGCTCATGCAAGAAGACTGTGACATATGTGAAGGACTAATCCCCATTATGGTCTGGAGTTAATTTCATTACAGACAAAACTGTGACTTTTTAGCTCATTGGAAGGACACCTTGCTGAATAAAAGTCTCGAAACTATGAAGCTTTTCTCTGTGGTAACCAAAATTGAACTAATCCAAGACTACAACTTTACAATATGAAGACAAGCTCAACATTCATACAAATACTATAATCTCAATCTCTGTAGCATTGCAAGGATATTTCTTGAAGCAACTTGAAGAATATACGACCAAAGTGCACCAAATCTCTACAACATTTCTTTTATAGAACGAATCTTTCCAAGATTCAACTCGGTATTATAAGGTTTGAAGAAAGAGTTAGGAAGAAGATGATAATTGAAGAATAATTAAAATTACCTCTACTACAAGGAACCAAAGCCATAAGGACCATCTCTGTGAACACTGTGCCGTGATAAAATAAACTGAAAGTAGTATTTATGGTTCACATCCTAGTTTAATGGGTGAAGATCTAAGGTACCTTTGTTGGAGAAAGATGATACATGCCAGCTAAAGAAGAGGCAAATAATCTATGTTGCTAAGGAGGAGATCTCTGCAAGGACGAAAGGGTAATGTTGAAAGAGGTACGTATATTCTTTACTCATTTGCAACCAATGAACTGTGATACTAATATCTAAGTCATGATGAATTCACATAAAGCTAATGATCTTATTATAGCATATTATAAATAGGTTTGTATAAATATAAAAAAAATCATTGATATATCTCCTTGCACATTAAGTCTAGGTTTTGCTATTAAGTGCAGTGTAGGTGATTCCTTCCATTCCATTCATCCTTCCCTTTGGACTTATTCTCTAGCTCCGGAATCCCTCCCCGTTCCTTGTATAGTTCCATCCTCCTAGCCAACAGCATCGTAGCCAATTCCAGTTTCACCCGTAGCATGGAAAAAGCTGTTGTACTAAGATGTTTATTGTTTGGAAATTAAATTCTGCTGAAAATCTGATACCCTGAGAAAACCTAGGGCAAAATTTCCCTAGCCCACGACAAAACACAATGATTGTCCATGCATTCATGCCACAATCATCCTCTAGTTGGGGTTTTTGGCACTTATATACATGTAGAAAGGTGCATTGGCCAAGTAACTTAGGGTTAGGATTTAACTAAGTCAGCTTGGGTGTTTCGTGCATGTGACCAGATATATTGTATCTTTATTTTGTTTCTTTTTCTATAAAAGAGAGTTGGGGTTCACTGTAGTGTAAATAGGGATTTTTTTAGATTTCCCTTTAGTAGCTAGGGTTTCAATATATTTTTTCTTGTGTGTGTACAAACAATTTAATTCAAGACAAATTGTACAACCTTCCAAAAACTGACTTTCCAATTTGAAATAAATCCAATAGTATACTTTGACAATCTATCAACCAGATAAATATAATTCAATCTGACCTTGGTTAATTCAACAATAAGATATTGATTTGAATCTAAATGCAAACTGATAAATACTCTCTGAATCCTGTTTAATCAGAAACCCTCAATGACCCAGGTCCACACTTCAATGATCACACCTCGGGTTACACTTCCATCTTGAGTTTGTTGCTAGAATGACCTTCGTGCGTCCACCAAAGTCCCTGTAACTCGGTTACAGGGCTCGCACCCTCCTTCAGGACTCTGGATCTTATGCGTTTGCCATAGAGATATCAAGTGAAGATTTTTTTATCTGGCCTGCTACAGAACTCACGAATTTATCTTAAATGGATCTCACTGAGCTTAAGAAAAAACACGACTTCAAGCTTGGATGATCTCAGACCTGCCTCAGTTGAACGATTTGAGACTTCAATCTTTTGGAGGTCTCAACTGTCTTAGATTGATCTTGGCCTACTGTAGACTAGTGAGAATTTGGGCTTCAGACATAATAGGATACTTTGCTGCCTAGGATTATAATTCTGTTTAGTTATTCATCTACATAAGGACTGCCTGCCTTAGTGTTTTTGCGCCCTGCTCTAGAATTAACTTCTGTTGCCTGAAGCGAATTTTCTAGCCTTCGAAAAGAATGCGGATCTCCTGTTTTAGCCTTTCTCTCATCATTGATCAACAGACCCTTCCTCTCCTGTATTTTTTCTTCTTCCAGTAAATAGAAGATAGATAGTATTGAGTGTTCCACATTCGCTGTTTGCTGGTTGTAATCTCCAGCAGTATGTGTTTCTAGATTAACATATTCAGAGATTTCTGTTTTGATTGAGGCTTTCGGTTTTTATTAAAACTTTTAAAGCTACGTAGGTTTAGGTTAATTTATCTGAGTGCAAAGAATGTGCTTACCATGGAGTCATGGACTGAAGTTTTAACACAGCTTGCTCTAACAATTCAAAATATTCAGAAAGAAGAGGTTGTTGGTTGGGCGGGCATATACCTTCTTGGACTGCTGGCAATTTACTTTGTTGCTTAATATTCACATGCTGAGCAGAGCTCCACGCCTTCCAAAATGCAGATTGGTATCTGCTGTCCACTTTTATGGAATGTTGGAGAGACTACCAATTAACTAAAATACCTTGTCATGGCTGGAATCCAGCAAGCTTTGGATCTAAGGTTTTCTCACAATCCTTCGCTGATTTTACAATTTTGATATTATGGATGGAGTCAGAGACTTTCATACCCTTATATTGCAGTTATAGATTGATGAATTGCATCTGCCACCTTCAAAATTACAATTTCAAGATCTGTACAAAAAGTATACTAAAAAACTCAATGAAAAAGTGGCAAAAGACACCAGAATGTGGGGTGCTTTAGTCAAATGTTACCACACACTGAGGAATGCTAACTGAAATTCTGCTGACCTCTTTGCCAAAATCAGATACTGTTGAAATACAGGTAGAACTGTAGTAGGAAATCAGAGTCACACGTACATGTAGATATCCTCTTGCCCATGTTGTTCAGAGATTCTCAGGCTATGGCTTACCCACAGGCTGAAATTTGCTTGCCCATAGTTTTCACAAATTCATGTCTTGTCGACCTGATGAAACACAGTTAATACTGGCTTGCTCATGCTTGAATCACAGACTTAATCTTTCTGGAGTGATTAAATTGCCTGGCTCTTCGAAACTGTGGATTGGAACTTCAGCCACTTTGAAACTGTGGATAAAAACTTCAAGTTCAGACCGTTTTCATTTTTGAGACAATAGAATATAACTGTAAATTTTCACTTAGAATATTTTTACTGGGTTATACATTGAGTGTAATGTTAGCTTCTGTTGCACAGACTGGCGAAGATTTTGGGAAGGGTGGTGACTTCGACAAAAGTGAGAAATATTCCATGTGGGTATAGAACCCTTGTTGTAAACACACAAATTTATGTTAGTTGTTGTTACTATAGTTGATCTAAATCGGTTCACTATTGATATTTGACTGATGTCCAGGTATGAAGACTTCTTTGGCGGTAGAAAGAAACCAGAATCAAAAAAGCACTTCACTTCTGATAATGAACCTGAAGAGATGAACTCTGGTGATGATGACATAGAGATGAACTCCGGTGATGATGAGATCCAAGAGAGTGACCAGGATGCAGAGCAGGTTTGCCTCATCTTATTATTTTATTTCATGTTTATGATTCATTATTCATCTAAGAAGAGCCTACTATATTAGGGCTGTGCTTTGCACTACTTTTGTGGTTAGGATTCTTTTAGCAGTACAGTTTGATTGAATTTGATAAATAAAATATATCTTCTTGCTGTTAATAAAATACTGCCAACCATACTGTTATGAATAATATATATATATATATATATATATATATATATATATATATATATATATATGATAATTGTAATAGTTATTAGTGTAGAAGAATCATGTCTCTAAGGACATGACCGCTGATTAAAGGGCACCTGCCTAGGTGCATAAGCGGGCCCTCATTTGTAATCTCATATCATATTCTAATTCATACATTTTTAATATATATTCTTGTATCCTCAATGGAGATCTACATATTCCAAATCTTCTGGAGTAGTTAACTCTGAGCATCGAACTTTGTTCGTACCACACACTGGGTACTCAAGACATCAAGTCAAGTAACTTGGATGTAATTTTTTAGATTCCCTTGGGACGTAAATGTTAACTTATGAAAATGTACAGCATTGGACTCTGTGAATGTCAAACGTACTAAATGTACTTA
Source organism: Pinus albicaulis (assembly GCA_034641835.2). Classification (NCBI taxonomy): domain Eukaryota; kingdom Viridiplantae; phylum Streptophyta; class Pinopsida; order Pinales; family Pinaceae; genus Pinus; species Pinus albicaulis. The sequence continues at coordinate 689,756,065 of CM076576.1, read as the reverse complement.
TTTATAATGGTTTTCAAGAAATTTTGATGTTTTGCATATTTAAATGTCATTTATTTTGCAATGGCTTGTGGCACAGCCAACAGGGAAATCTTCCACCCATGAAAGACAAAAGAAGAAGATTCAAAAGAAAATTGAGCAACTGGAGAAAGAAAACTTAGAGACAAAGTCCTGGATGATGCAAGGAGAGGTATGACTTCTATAATTGGCTAGATAATTTGAAACTTAAAACACAGTTTGTTTTTTAAAAGCGCTTTAAGCCTTTAACTCACTTGATTCTATTTTTTCTTCATTGCGTGATAATTTTATATGTTTTGCTTCTCAATATATGGTTGCGTGTTAGGTTACAGCTGCTAAAAGACCCAAGAACAGTGCACTTGAAGTTGAGTTAGACTTTGTTCATAATGCGAGGCCTGCACCAGTGATCACAGAAGAGGTTACTTCATCACTTGAAGACATCATAAAGCGGCGAATTGCTGAGGTAGTTTTCACATTTTTAATGACCATGGTGTGAATTTTATTGAGATATGATCTGTTGTTGCAATTTCCAGCGTTGTGTAAATGTAAGCTGTGATTGTTTAATAGTTTCTAAAATCTCAGAGAACGTCCATAGTCCTTTCCCATATCACAAGTCTCTCTGATACTCAAGTTGTCATATGCAATATTTGAATATTTTTTTTGATGTGCTGTAGCACAACCCTTCTCTTCTTTGTTTAAAACAAGTGAATTAATTGGTTTTATGTTATGCTGAATTAAGTATTTTGTAGAAAATGGAACAACCATTATGATGCAAGGCATTCTTTATAAAGAACCACGGCAAGCTTTTAAGAATGTGAAATAGAGAAGCATGCTTGAGTCATAGCTCTAGAGTCTAAGGTCCATAATAGTTAAATCACTTAAATGGTAATAAATGTTAGTACAGCTCTTGTGGCTTATATGTATAATCTTTAGCATCCATGCGACTGATAACATTATGATCTAATTGATTAGAAGAAGCTTTTGTTCGATCTGTTTTTACTTGATTCACAGGGTGCTATGAAACAAGCTCTTTGTACTCATTTGATGACAATGGCTATTGCCACAGATAACACAGCAATTTCCCTTTTCAAAGCTGAAGACAGTTAATGTCAATAGCAAAGTGTTTTGTAGTCCTTGCAGTTCGTTGCTGGAAAATAAGTTACAATTACAGGGGGAATAGACTTCAATGAAATTTTGTATCATATTTTTCTATTATGATTTTGGCTAGTTAAGTTGTTAGTCTATGGTTATCTCCGATGATAATGGGAGCTTGTATACCTACATGAATTTGCTTGAAAGTGTTATCCTACCTATCCATAACCAAAATAGAGACAATACAATGCTTGTCAGACGTGCGCATGCAGTCCTAGCATTGATGATTAAGAGTATATGGTCAGTCTTAAAGCAATGAATGAACGATTCATTACTGAATCCATGATATGAAAGGGGATAAGACCATAGTGTTTGAAGATGAATAGATTAATAAATGTTAAATCATACAATCATTATTGATAGATAGTCACAATGTTGGACTTTTGGTACCTCAGAAAGTGTCCAGCAGAGCACCATTAAAACCACCAGAAAACAGAGAAGATATGGGTGCATGCAGAGAAGGTGCAGGTACTTAAGCAGAGGTTCCATACAACAGTCTGTATAGCAGCCTTAATGACAGCAGCAGCAGTATGCAATATTGAGGGCGGGGGGCATTTATGGAGGAGAGGGAGATATAGGCCACACCCATGTGCCATCCTAAGTTTAGTTCCAGTTTAGATACTTTTCAAATTTATTAGTTCAATTCTATTTCTGAATTTGTTTTAGTTAGTAGTTGCATGCAAAGTTAGTTAGGGTGTTTAACATGTGGAAAGTTTCCAAGAATAAATGGGGTACAACTCCTTATAAGAGAGAGATGCATGCATGCATACTTGCACTCTCCTATAGTGGGTACACCTTCCTAGGAATAGACTTTTTGTGCTGGTCGTGAGTGCAAATCCCAAGGTCAGAAATAGATTGAGGGTTTAGATTTATTTCAGTTTACGTACTGTTGTGCATATTTCCACATTTATTGTACCTACTGTTCTATAGATGACAAGGCAGGGGCATAGGTATTATTAATTCAGTTTTTCATAGTAGGAAGCAATGGTGCAGGGCAGAGTTTGAAGCATTCAGTGTAATTCCTTCTTTCAGGAATAATAATCAGTGATGTGATTTGACTTTTAGATCTGTGTATTCGCTGCTACCTTCGCAGCAGCACTATGCAATATTGAGGGCGGGGGGCATTTATGGAGGAGAGGGAGATATAGGCCACATCCATGTGCCATCCTCAGTTTAGTTCCAGTTTACATACTTTTCAAATTTATTAGTTCAGTTCTATTTCTGAATTTGTTTTAGTTAGTAGTTGCATGCAAAGTTAGTTAGGGTGTTTAACATGTGGAAAGTTTCCAAGAATAAATGGGGTGCAACTACGTATAAGAGAGAGATGCATGCATGCATACTTGCACTCTCCTATAGTGGGTACACCTTCCTACGAATAGAATTTTGTGCTGGTTGTGAGTGCAAATCCCAAGGTCAGGAATAGATTGAGGGTTTAGATTTATTTCAGTTTACATGCTGTTGTGCATGTTTCCACATTTATTGTACCTACTGTTCTATAGAGGACAAGGCAGGGGCATAGGTATTGTTAATTCAGTTTTTCATAGTAGGAAGCAGTGGTGTAGGGTAGAGTTTGAAGCATTCAGTGTAATTCCTTCTTTCAAGAATAATAATCAGTGATGTGATTTGAATTTTAGATCTGTGTATTGGCAGCTACCTTCGTCAGTTTGATATGTTTCAGTTCTTAGTAAAAAATCAGTTTGCAGTTTTGATAGAGATTTCAATTTTTTGTTTTCCTAAAGTAGGTAGGTTATAAATCACACTCCAACTTTTACTATGTCCTGAAGAATTTCAACATGGTATTAGAGTAGTGTGTCTGAAGCCTTCTATTATTTCATGCATGGAGAGATCCGCCTTGAAGGAAAAAGAGCTGTTGGAGGGTTTCGGTGCACAGTATGTTAATGCTTCAATGACTTAAGTAGATTTGTGACAATGATTGACACATGGATCTGAGATGGGTGTGGGGATGTGAAACTGTAGTTGATCCATTGAGTGGAGATTGAAGGTTATTTAGTGGAGTTGCAGTAATGGCCATTCATAACATGCGAGGGAGACACTTGTTAGATGGCGACTCTCTGTGTTGTGGAAGAGCAGACCGTAGAACCTCTTGGAAGCAATGTTATCAAAATCGGATTGGTCATTGAACTGGTTGACCCGAAAACCAGAAACCAGAAAAAAAATGGAAAAATAACCGGTCGGACAAAAAATACATAGATATACAAATTTTGAAAAAAAAAGCATATCTATTCATGTCCATCCATATGAGTCCAAAGCATTATACACAAATATGCAAAGTTTCTCATATATATATATATATATATAGCAAGGGTGCATGTTGGAGCGGGGTCCCTTGAATGCAAGTTTTGAATATAATTTTGTAATATTTTGAGTATTTTAGTCATGTGAAGCATAAGTCAAGGGACTTTGGGGTGGGTCAAAGTCCCTCATGCGTTGTAATGGGTAGATCTAGGGGTTGCAAACCATGGTTTGCGGACCCTAGTTTAGCACAGGCTAAAAGTATAAGTAAGAGTCTAGGATGTGTCGAAGGGTAAGTCTTTTGGATAGGTTTATGATATGATAGATCTGTTCTGAGGATTTGTGCGAGCTGTCTGGGTAAGGGCTCCTGCTGGCTGTGTGCACGAAGACCTTCAGTCCTGATATGTGTGGACCCCGCTAGCTGTGTGTGTGGGTATGTAGAAGAGTCTGTAAGAGAATCCGAAGTATTACTAAATGAGAAGACGTTTTGCTGATATTTGAATGTCTCTGTGTTCTGTTATGGGTTGTGTTGCATGTTAATTCCTCGTTATTTCTATATTATCTCTTCAATAGTAACTGCTGATTATAGATTAAGTGCGTACCTGTAATGGATGATTAAAAGAACAATGAATGCATAGATCTGAGTTATATTGCTCCGGTTAAGTGATTATCTTATAATTTACTGGATGTGCAAGTTATTCTGTTACGCATATTATTAAGGGTTTCTGGTTAGGGCTTTCTCACTACAGGCCTGCTTAGATCTAAAGGTGCCCACTTCATTAAATCTCTTTCTCAGGGTGCAGGAACTTGGTTCTAGCACCCTCCCATACTTCTTCGGGTGAGACCTTGACCTGCGCAAGCAGGGCATTGTTGAAAGGGCCTGTAGTACAAGGGTTTGTGGGTTAACCTCAAATCTGAACTTGAGTCAAGACCCCTCAAACCAACAAATGGTTCTGTTGTCGGGACTGGGAGCATTTTGCGAGAGAGACCAGGTGATGAGTCAGAGTTTGTGGCATCCAGAAAAATCTGAAATTGAAGAGTGGTTCGAAAAACAGATCCAGGAGTTTGCCCTAAAAGAAAACACGAGTAAGAAGTTGTCTGCTGAAAATTGGAAGAATAAGTATCTCTTTACAGAGGTACATGAGATCTTCTTCGTGACCTTCGCACACGAGTTGCAGGAGTGGTTGTCGAGATTGGCGGAGTTCCAGACCTATTGGAAGAACGATAGGGTTACACAGTGGACCCCTAAATTAATCCAACAGTTGGAGAAAACTGATAACAAAATCACTCGGACCGCAGATCATTGGGTTGATAGTATCTTGGGTGGATTTGTGATAGAGTTTGTGGTAGATCAATTCGTATCATACTCCAAAGCTGAGAGAAGATTTTTCAAGGGTTTGAGAGGTAAATTCTTGCGAACATTGCCTTTGTTGATTAAGATGCTATTGAGTGAAAAAGGTGTCTTGTGCAGCCACATCGAGTGAATGAGCTATGAACAGGTTGAAAGCACCATGTGGAGCGGGAAGTCCACGTGAAGTATTACTAGATCAATCAGAAGGGGTAAAGCATTGCATACAGCCCTCTGAGAGATCCGTTGAATATAGAAGAAACTGAGGCTACGCACGCTGCAAGTAGCCCTCCTGCTACGCCTTATTCGAATCCGTGTAGGACTCAGACATCTCCTACACCACCGCCACCCCCACCCGCTGATGATATGGCTGCGCACATGAAGCTACCCTCCTTTAGGGGTGCGGGGGATGAGGACATGGATCGGTTCTGGTTCGTGGCTGATGCAGTATGGACTGCGCAGAATGTTAATACCAATGCTGTAAAAAGGGTGCAGCTGGCCATGGCTTTTGAGGGCTGCGCGCTAGACTGGTTTATGGGATATCTGAAACAAAACAACGCTTCTCCTACTATCAATGATATCAATAAGGAACTAAAGCAACAGTTCAAAAAGCCAAATTCCTATGCGCAGGTAATGGTGGAGCTAAAAGACTTCAAGCAAGGAGCCAAAGAATTAGTTTGGGAGGCTGACCAACGTCTGAAGAAAGTCATCAGTGAGGGGGGGTTTACTTACGATGACAAACCACATAAGGAATGGTTTAGAGCCATGCTATTACTGCATCTGTGCGAACCTATCGGTCAACGGAAGATTGATTCGTAGGAAGAAGCCCTGGAAATTGCCATGAAGCTAGAGGTTGTGCCTAGGGATGATACCCAAATTGGGGCACTATAGATCCTGAGCCAATTAGAGGTGATGCACCTAGAAATTTAGAATTTACGGAGAGACCGGGGTAAAGAAGCTAGCGCAGATGTTTGGTTTATTCGTTGCAAGGGAGCGGGCCACACCAAAGATCAGTGCCCTGTGTTTATGGATTACCTACAGGTTGGAGGACCAAATCCGCTACGCCCTAGGGAGGTTGGGGGGGCCTAGCAACCTTATCCTGTGGTGCTCTGATTGTCGGGTAGCTGGCCAGCATGATACTGACCATTGCCCAAGACTAGGAGCTTATGTGCCAGAGTTGAAGCAACAATATTGCAGATTCTGCTCCTCAGTTGGTCATGATGAGCACCACTGCCGGATGTATGAGCTGATGATAAACAATGCGAACATGTACAGTTTAAAGGCTGAGACCTCTTCACCAACATCTCCCTCTAGACGCGGAGGATCCCCTGCAAGAGGAAGGGGAGGGGGGAGAGGAGGAGGCGTAGGTCGAGGAAGAGGCCAATTAATCTGCTATAACTGTGGAGATCCGGGACACTACGCACGCGATTGCCCTAACCCTCCGGAAATTCCTGCAGGTACTATAGGAAATTCGATCACGTAATAGAAGAATGTCTCATTCTGCTAACTAAGATGTAGGAAAAGCAGCGGACACCTACGCAGAATGTGCAAATGGTCAAAGCGGAGCCACGCGATGATGGCTCTAGTGTAAATGCAATAACTCGCAGTGGTATGGCCACTAGAGGACTTGTGGAGCAAGCAACTGCAAAGTCATGGATTAGAAAGGCATTTGACAAAAAGGAAGGCTTAGACCTGAACAAAGAGAAGGAAACTTTTATAGAGGCTAGAAGGGATTTTGCCACAATGGAAGCGTCAACATCAAAAGCTGCCATGGATCCAAAGGCAGATAAAGCAGTGAAGCCATTCCTTCAAGCATGTATGAAGTTACTGCGCAACCAGAAGGCAGTAGAGAATCTCCAAGTATTGATAGATAGCTGCGCTGAAAAAGAGGCCCCTCAAAGGGAAATTAAGGCTGTAAACAAGATTTATAAGAACAAAAAGAGGACCGGTCGGGAGATGCGTATGACTTTGCAGATTGGAGAATACGAGATGGATTAGGTCATCTTGGATCGGGGATTTGATGCCAATGTCCTGTCTAAACAAACTTAGCAAAGGATGGGAGAGCCCAAATTGGAATTGTCCACCATTCAGCTACAGATGGCTAACCAGCAAAAGATCATTCCACTGGGAACGCTGCCTAAGGTTGTGGTAGACATTGCGGCAGTTAAAGTATATGCAGACTTCGAAGTAATTCAGATTGTGGATGATGCAGACCCTTACCCTGTGCTATTAGGACTGGATTGGGCTATTGACATGGGAGGTATTATCAACCTGAAAAGGAGGAGCATGATCTTTGAAAATGATGGTACGCGGGTAATAGTCCCTCTGGACCCAGCTGAAGGAGAAAAATATACAGAGTCGGTGCACGATGAGGAGGACGTTGACCATATTTACAAATTAACTGCGCGGGATGATGATTGGGTCAACCCTACCGCTGATGGCATGTTTGTAGAAATTTCTGAATCCTTATACTTATGCAGAAATTATTATTGCTAATCCGGTTAAGCTCCTCCTACTTACATAAGTTATCAACTGAATAAAGTCAAGTTAACATCGAAGCAAAACACATAACAAATCTCTACCAATTCAGATCTAGAATAAGCACATGCACACATTGACAAAGTGACAGTTATTTTTGGAAAAACTGTCCTCGGAAAAACCCAATGTGGGAAAACTGGTGTCTGGCTGCTGGAGGGCTCTATTATTAAGAATATTTCTGAATACACAACTCTGGGTTCCAGATCTGGAAAACCCTACAGAGAAAACTCTAGATCTACAGCTCCTGGCTGATCTAAGATCGAAAATACTGACTGATCCACACCCTCAAACAGGATTTACAGAACTCAACCAGATCTAGGCCTAGAAACCCCAGTGCTGCCCCTGAAAGGCTCTGCGTTAGCCCCTGAAGCCCCTAACAGGCTCAGTGTCAGCCTTGGATGGCCTCCAAACCCTCAGCGCTGCCTCTGGAAGGGATTGCGTTACCCCAGAATGGGTGACGCAGTCACTGCGCTGCCCCTAAAGGGTCTCTGCACAACCCCTGAAGGGTTCCTAAAAATGGTGCTGTCCCTGCTGTTGCTGCTACTGCTGCCTTCGTCTGTGCTGTACTTGAGCTGATCTCTTCTCTGCCTCTTGTGTATTCTAGACCCTGGGATCAGATCATCCCCTTGGTCTAAATTCCCCTCTTTGCAATTGAAACACTTCTGAGTATTCTTAGCAACCCCGCCCTAGAATCTCAGTTTAGCTTCAGTGCTCTGCCTCTATGTGTCTTTACAAATGACCCCAAGCCTTTCCTTTATACTTTTCTCGTTGACAAATCAACGACCAAGACTAAATCTTTAATCAATGGCTAAGATTAAAAGAAAGCTTGATCCATGTGACTTAGACAATTTCATAACATGTTTAATTAAATTCACTTTAATTATTTTATTTTCCTAAGTTTTAACTTAGGAAATACATTAAAATAATTAATTAATTAAATATCTCCTAAACCAGATGAAATTTCCCAAATCCATTTCTGGGTCTTGTAGATCAGGTGAACTCTATTCCCTCCACAAAGTTTGGGAGCTAGAGCACAACTGATGCTAACCCAAATACACAAATCTCAACAATGTTAAATTGGGAAAAAGATAGCTCGTGTTTCTCAGATTCAGATGGCGAGATGGAAAATTGGCAGAATCGGTAGCATGATGTATCTGCACTGCGCTGCCTCAAGATCACAAAGAGATTTTGGTGCATCTCCTTAGAGGTAAGAGAACTGCGTTACTTTGATGGTTTGGGTAGTGTTAAGGAATTTCTTAAAGTGCTAGAGAAAGATGTCCCTGAGGAATGGAGATTCTGGGCACTTGACTTGGCCATGCGCGCAACCCCTGCGTGATGTTGGGAAACACACAAGAGGGCTTTCCAGGACTGGTGGCATTGTCGAAAGATGATGATCCCGCGCTTTGAACCCCTAGTCAACCCACCCATGGAGCACTTTTCTGGCCATGGGGATCCGCGCAAGCACTTGGCTATGTGGATGGAGGTATGGAATGAAAGGACCTGGAATGAGTCGGTCCATGTGTTTATTCATGCATTAGGCCCGATCCCCGCAACCTGGTATTTAGATGCGGAACTTCACCAACGCACTCGCCACTGGAATACAATTGGGGATTGCTGGGACAATGATACGGTTGGAAAGGTTGTGGAGCTGCTGACCGAATATCAGGACCTATTTCCTACGAAGTTCTCTGAACTCAAGGGAATTGTAGGAGATCTGGGTGTTATGAAGATCACATTGAAGCCAGATGCTCGTCCCGTCAAGCAGCAACCCTATCGGCTGAACCCTAAATATAAGCATAAAGTCAAGGAGGAGATAAATAAGGTTGTGGCCGCAGGTATCATTGAGCTTGTAGAGCATTCTGATTGGGTAAGCCTAATGGTAGTCCAAGAAAAGAAAACCAAAGGGGAGATAAGGATCTGCATAGACCTGCACAAGCTGAATGATGCTTCCGTGCATGATCCCTTCCCTACGCCATTCTCTGATGAAATCTTGGATAATGTGGGAGGTCAAGAAGCGTACTCATTCACTGATGGATTTTCAGGATACCATCAGATCAGAATTGCACCTAAAGACCGCAGCAAGACAACCTTTGCAACCGAATGAGGCTCCTTCTAGTACACTGTCATGCCCTTCAGATTGAAGAATGCCCTTGCCATTTTCTCGCGCGTAGTTGTAGCAGTATTCAAAGAATTCATCCATAAGTTTCTGGAGGTCTATTTTGATGATTGGACAGTATTCAGATTGGTAAAGAAGCACGTGTCAAACCTGCGCATGATGTTGGATACCTCTAGAAAACACCAGATTTTGCTGAACCTGAAAAAGTGCATATTCTGTGTACCTTTTGGAATTTTGTTATGGCACATTGTATGTCAGCAGCGATTGATGGTTGACCCAGCCAAGGTTGCGATTATCATCAATTTAGCAGTCCCCACCAATGAGAAACAATTGCTCTCCATCTTAGGGCACACATGTTACTACAGGAAGTTTATTCAGGGGTACGCCTTGATCACTGCGCCAATGGAAAAGCTGCTAAAGAAGGATGTGTCCTTCTGGGATGAGAAGTGTCAGAATTTTTTTGAGCTGCTGAAGGAAAAGATGGTCACTGCACCTATTCTAATATTCCCAGACTGGGCGAAGGTCTTTCATGTGCATGCATCAGGAATAACTCTTGGCGCTGTCTTAGTGCAGCCAGGAAAAGGAGACATTGATCATCTGGTTGCTTTCGCTGCTAGGAAACTCTCTAATGCAGAGCGCAACAATTCTACTACCGAACGAGAAGGACTGGCAATGGTGTATGCCCTGCAGAAATACATGCAATATCTATTGGGAGGATACTTCAAAATGTTCACTGACCATTCAGCTTTAAAATACCTGGTCAATAAGCTTGTGTTGGGGGGGAAGATTTATAGATGGTTGCTACTGTTCCAGGAATATGACTTTGAGATTATTGTGAAGCCTGGGAGACTGAACACAGGACCTGATCACTTGTCTTGAATTGACAATGGAGAAGACCCAACTAGTCTGGAGGAAGGATTACCCGATGCACAACTTTTCGCTATCAAGGTGGTTGATGAACACTTTGGGGACATTATTCACTTTCTGACCACTGGGACATCACCAACAAAATATTCGGTGCAGCAGAAGAAAGAATTGGTGGCCCGTGCAGCTAATTTCACTATAATTGCAGGACAATTAGATAAGTTGGGCGCAAATGAGGTGTTGAGGAGGTATGTATTAAAACACGAGAGACAAGCTATCTTGGTTGAGGCGCATGGAGGAGTGGTAGGAGGCCACTACGCAGGGAAAGCCATTGCGCAGAAGGTGCTGCGCACAGGGTTATGGTGGCCCACATTGCATAATGATGCACAAGCATATTGCCGAGCTTGTGATGCATGTCAGCGAATCGGGAAGCCCTCTCGCAGAGATGAAATGCCCCTGCAACCACAGATGGCCTTGCAGGCATTCGATAAATGGGCTATAGACTTTGTAGGACCAATCAATCCCTCGGGAAAGAAGACTGGCGCACGTTACATCATTACGACCACAGATTATGTAACTAGATGGGCGGAGGCCAAGGTTACTAAGGTCTGTAATGCCAATCAGAATGACTGGGATGTGCACATCACTTCGGTGCTATGGGCCTATAGGATTACATGCAATATGCTGTCTGGGAAGACTCCTTTCCGGATGGTGTATGGACAGGAAGCCATCATGCCCATGGAATATATCGTCCCCAGCTTGCGCATTGCGGCTTTCACAAATATGGCAGAATCTGACATCATGGAGGAACGCTTGGCGCAGCTGGTTGCCTTGGAAGAAGATCAATTTATTGCTAACTTTCATCAACAAGTACAGAAGGCATGTGAGAAAGTGTGGCACGACCGACACATCCGACAAAAGGTGTTTAAGGAAGCCACTAGAAGTATTTTTGCACACATCTCTAAGGGCTCTGAGTTGTTGGACACTGCTATGGAGTTGTGGCCAACTGTGCAACGAGAGCCCCTTCTCTGACAAATCAATCATGAGCTGTGTCAAAAAGAACATGAATTTATCTGCTAGAAGTCACCATGCCAACCCTTGTTGTCGCCCAACAACTAGCGTGCCTTCGCACAAGTCATGCTCTGAGAGACGAAATTGAGGTGCTCTGGCATAAGAAGCAAGTTCTCAGTGATTATTTGAAGCCCTGGGCAGACGAAGCGCTGAAATTTTCACAGGATCTAGACATGGCTGTCAAGCAGCTGAATCAGATATTGGACAATGTCACTACAGCTATTGAGGGGCCGACTTCCCAAAAGTTGGTCGAGATCGCGCAGAATGCAGTCACGCAGAGTGAGGGCGTCCTTCCACTGTTTGTTGCCGCCATCAAACAACTCCGGACCAAGATGAAGCCCCACTGCCACCATGACTCGGGACGAGTCACAAGATTGTGTTGGGGGCTTGTTGGAGCGGGGTCCCCTGAACGCAAGTTTTGAATATAATTTTGTAATATTTTGAGTATTTTAGTCATGTGAAGCATAAGTTAAGGGACTTTGGGGCGGGTCAAAGTCCCTCATGCTTTGTAATGGGTAGATCTAGGGGTAGCAAACCACGGTTTGCGGATCCTAGTTTAGCCCAGGCTAAAAGTATAAGAAAGAGTCTAGGACGAGTCGTAGGGTAAGTCTTTTGGATAAGTTTCTGATATGATAGATCTGTTCTGAGGATTTTATGCGAACTGTTTGGGTAAGGGCTCCTGCTGGCTGTGTGTGCGGAGACCCTTAGTCCTGCTGTGTGCGGACCCCGCTGGCTATGTGCGCGGGAATGTAGAAGAGTCTGTAAGATATTCTGAAGTATTAATAAATGAGAAGACGTTTTGTTGATATTTGAATGTCTCTGTGTTCTGTTATGGGTTGTGCTGCATGTTAATTCCTTGTTATTTCTATATTATCTTTGCGATAGTAACTGCTGATTATAGATTAAGTGCGTACATGTAATGGATGATTAAAAGAAAAATGAATGCATAGATCCAGTGTCACAGGGTTCGTCGAACCTAAACGTTGAGGTCCGAAATTCGGCGAATCTCAAAAAATTTATTAAAGTTCGTTTAGGTTCGAGGAGGTTCGGCTTTGTCTTAAGTTTGGTAAAATGAATGGTCGATAAACGGATGTAATGGTCGATAAACGGATGTAAACCTGGGTCTCTTGCGGGGAGGACGACTTTCTTTATCTCCGCGTGTCGGCTTTCGTGGCCTCAGCTATCACATATTCCCTTTATTCCCGATTTGATACGCTATGACATATGTTAAAATCTTTCATAAATCTTTAATTTAACGTAAATCTTTTCGTCAAAGTCTCGATTTAAAACGCTATGACATATGTTAAAGGCACCGTCGAATCTTTCATTGAAAATCTCCCTGGATTTCCGAATAACATCCGCCATGACGGAAACGGCACCTTCTGGATCGCACTTTTGACGGTAATTTATATATCTCCAGATTTACGTTAAATTAAACAACCAAGGTTGACACTTGATATATAATATTCGTTGTTGCTTAATATATATAATATTGGAGTCGTGGATTTATTTATTTTTGGTAACAGAGCTGAACCTTGTGCTTTAATTTCACTCAGTTGCTTAATATATAATATTGGAGTCGTGGATTTATTTATTTATTCTATGACATAAATAATGTTATGAAAAAAATCAAAGGCAGAGTGAAATTTATATGTAATAATGTGATGAAAATGTTAACAATTCTTAATTATATAATTGCTATAGGTAAATATTAAGTTAAACTAATTTAAAAATTAAGAATTATTTTAATATATTTTAAAATATTACATTAACGAAATCATGGTATTGTTATTTTAAATTTTATTATTATAAATTAATGTAATTTATATTATGGAATTTATAAATTTATTAATATACTACATGATAAAAAAATATAAATATATATTAATTATAAATGAATATAAAAAATTTATATAATTTTTTTTTTTAATATAATTTTAAAATTATATATATATATATATGAACGAACCTAATGGCGAACCTGATACGAACCTCATAGAAAAATTCGAACTCGAATCGAACTTAATTGTCGTCGAACCCTGAGCTATATTGCTTCGGTTAAGTGATTATCTTATAATTTACTGGCTGCGCAAGTTATTATGTTACGCATATTGTTAAGGGTTTCTAGTTAGGGCTTTCTCAGCGCAGGGCTGCTTAGATCTAAAGGTGCCCACTTCATTAATTCTCTCCCTCTCAAGGCGCGGAAACCTGGTTCTAACACCCTCCCATATTGCTTCGGGTGAGACCTTGACCTGCGCAAGCAAGCCATTGCCGAAAGGGCCAATAGTATAGGGGTTTGTTGGTTAATCTCAAATCTGAACCTGGATCAAGACCCCTCAAACCAACAGTGCATATAACCAAAATAGCACAGAGTGCAATCCATTTTCGATAAAAAATACATCAACAAAGAGGCTCTAGATGGAATCTAGAGTCCAAAAAATTCATGCTACAACAAATACCTACATATCATCAAAATCATTGCCTATATTGGGATCCTCATCATTAATGTCACCCTTTAAGAATTAATAAGATAGAAAAATCTTAACATGCCAAATTGAGATTTCGTTTGAGCTATGTGTTGGGAATCATGATTGCTGTTAGACTAAAACAAGCAGGTGTTAGTCAACGATTTCATTGCCAGGGATAAGGATCCATGAGAGGCGGTTGGTCCATGTCACGAAATACACAAGGAGCGTTGCTTTATCCAATGTCCAACAATCTCCCCCCAATGCGAGTCGGGTGTCTCTCGAACTCATGACCTACGCTCGGATACCACTTGTTGGGAATTAGGATTGTCGTTAGACCAAAACCCGTAGGTGTTAGTCAACGATCACATTGCTAGAGATAAGGATCCATGAGAGGTGTTTAGTCCATTTCGTGAAACACACAGGGAGCGTTGGTTTATCCAATGTCCAACACAATGTGTACATTTTTACTAGGGTCATGATAGAGGAGTTTAACAATCAATGCTGCCAACATTGAGGTACACAAAGGGCTTGATTTTCTTGATTAAATGCTACTTCCATACCCTCATACATGATAGAATCTAATGGAAACATTGCAATACCCCTAGTCCTCAAATCTTGAAAACTATTAAGTTTGTTGGACTTTGAGTAGTCCTAAAATTCTACTTTCTTGACATGAAATGCGATGAGGTTGGAACAACTATTAAACATTTTGAAACAATTAATGATAATGTTGAGAATTTAAGTTAAAGACATCGTTTTACTTTAAGAATTTAACATTACCATTGATTACACAGTATTAGTATGGCCCTAGGGTTGAATATTAGGCTGCCCCACTCATAAATTATTGTTTTTTAAAATAAATTTGTGTTTCGAGGGTGATTAGTCACATTGTACGAAACCAATTAGTTCAGTGAAAAGAGGTCGATTCATTACATAACTGGGCTTTTCTGGTTCTATGCCTTTGGTTGGACCAGTTAGGGGTTGAAAACAGTTGGGTTGGTTGGTTCAATCAATTTCGATCAGGTTTTGATAACATTGCTTAGAACTAGCGAATCTTTGGTACCTTATGGAGAAGGAGACCAAAGATTTACCACAGTGAAACAAGAATGTAGTGAATGCGAGCAAGTCTTGTTGGATTTGGTGAAGGATCCTTTGATCGCTGATATCGTTGGGAGAACACTACCAAGGAGTTGTATGACGTCTTGGGAGCCTTGTACCAAATTGTGAATGTATCTAAGAAGATGGCCTCAAAGAACAAGCTCACTACAATTTGCATGTACAAGACATAAAATAGCTAGATATTTGATGAAGTTAGTGTAGATAAGATGCCTACGTGCTCCAATTGGTGGTGAGGTCAAACATGAGTTAGGTTATATCACTGTGAATGGTTTCAATTCATCTTGGCACGACATTGTCTAGGTTATTTGTGGTTAGGAAATGCTACCTGACTTCGAGTAGTTGTGGGATCATGGGATACTTTCATTGGAGAGGAGATGAGACTAGGGCAAGTCTTGACCAAGGACAAGGAGAATGATGGTGTATCAGACCTAGTTGTCATTTCTAAAGGAGGAAGAACTAGATCCTTCATATCAGGGAAGAAAGATTTGAGTCACATCAAGTGTTTCAAGTGCGAGAAGCACTGTTAATAGGCCTCCCCATGTTTTGAGAGGAAGAAGGGAAAGAGTAAGCAATAACAATGACAACGATAGGAGTTTGCAGAAAGTGTGGATGCTTCTAGTGTGGATAATTTGCAGTGTTCCACAGGGACGCGTCCCCCAGGGTGGGGGACGCGCTTCCCCGCTCCCCCACGCTCCCAGGATGGGGAAACTCCTGGGGAAACTTTTCCCACGTCCCCTTTTTTGGAAAACTTGGGGAAACTCTAGGGGGGTGTTTTTCTGGTGACGAAATGCGTCTCTCTTGTGGGGGGGACAAGGGGATGCAGGGGGGATGCAAGAGGGACGCATCCCCCGAATTTTTTTGCTAATAACAGATTTAAAAAAAAAAACAAATTTTGTATTTCACTGCTTTATATGTTTATTTTTAGTTCAGTTTTCTATGGTTGTTTTAGACTTCAAATGTCATTGTCATATGATGAATTTAATTTTTGATGTGCATTGCGTAGTTTCAATTGTCAATGATGAATTTAATTTAGATGTACCTTGCATAATACTAATGCCCATTGCCAAATGATGAATTTAGATGGAACATTGCATAATGTCAAATGATAGATTCAATTTAGTAATTTATTTTTAGATTTACATTGATGATTGCAGAAATGTCAAATGATAATTTTACTTCACAATAGTCTAATACAAAATGATGATCATATTTAGATGTGCATTTCATAATTAATAAGATTTACTATCTACTAATTTAGTTATTAACATATTGTTGGGATTTTTTTTATATATTAAATTTTTAATAATTTAATAATTTTTATGGCTCTGACGTCCCCCCGTTTCCCCGAAATTTGCCTAAATTTTGGGGTTGCTTATATACGTCCCCCTTGTGCGTATCCCCGCTCCCGCGTTTCCCCGTCTCGGAAACTCGATGGAACATTGATAATTTGATTGTGAAGCTAGATACACTATTTACCATTTTGTCTAGTTTTTCCACATACACAATTTCAGGGGTTGGATGGTATGTGGATAGTGGAACTTCGAGGTTTATGACAGATGAAAGAAAGATCTTTAGCAAGTTTTAAGAGTAGGAGGGAGGAATGCTTGTGGAGTTGGGTGTTTATGCCATGTATGTTGTGAAGGGATTAGGCTCGATATCTTTCTAGACACATTTCAAAGATGTTCTTGAGTTAGATTCTATCTTAAATATTCTTACTAGTGAAGAGTTTGCTTTCATTTTCTTGCATGGTAGATTTACAATGTTTGGCTAAGTTTTATGGTTAGAAAGTCACAACCAAAGACAACATCCATGGATTTGGTCGAGTTTTGGGTAGAGGAGTGTGAGAGGGTGGCCTTTACAATCTACTCATAAATTTAGTTGAGTAGGTATGGTAGGGTGTTGTGATGGAGGGGTTATCCAACCTTGAAGAGACAATTTAGACCAATTGTGAAATTAATGATTGATTTTTTTGTTGAAGTTGATTGGAGTATGGATGAGTACGAGGGTAAGGTTGTTATTGAAGGATTCTCCTAGAAAGAGGTGACTAACCTTGATGAGACCGTCATTCCATTTTTCCGAGGATTCCCCCAAGAAGAGGGGGTTGCCTTGAATGGCTTGATGCATGCACCTCTAGTTTTGGATTTTAATATTAATGGGATTGTACTCGCGTTTTGTTGTTCGAAGTCTAGTGAAAATTTCAATTTGTCATTTGGCAGATTTGATACAATTATCTTGGTCATGTATAGAGATGAGTTCATTATTGTAGGACGTTTCAAACAATTGATGTTGTCTGAGAAGATTTTGACCAATGAATATGGCATTGTGCACAAGGGAGGTTGGTAGGTTGTTGTTGTTGCATTCATTGTATAGAAGGTTTTCATCTTGAAGTTTTTGAAGGGTGTTTAGAGTATAGAAGGATGCAATGATCCAATTTAATTTTTCTTCATGTTTGTTGATGGTTAATTGTTTGACCAAGTTCCTAGAAAAGGGGTGCTTCTTGATGCAAAGGGTATCTCATGTTCGGCAGAGAACACATTTCCTAGTAAGCGGGAGTGTTGGACTTTAACTATTCAAAAAGTGTTTAGTAGAGCACCATTAATGGCAACAAGTAGAGAAGATATGGATGCATCCATTGAAGGTACAATGGCAGGTACTTTATAGAGATTCCATACAATGGTCTATAGAGTAGCCTTAATATTAATAACAATAGTAAACCGCCTTCCAACAATTCCATACAACAATAATGAGGATGCAGGGCCATTTATGGAGAGAGAGAGGGCGCATGCATGCATGTACCATCGTTAGTTTAGATACCTTTTATATTTGGTAGTTAGTTCTATTTTTGAATGTGCTAGTTCCAATTCAGATACCTTTTATATTTAGTAGTTAGTTCTATTTTTGAATGTGCTTTAGTTAGTAGTTGCATGTAGAATTAGTTAAGGAACTTTTCACGTGGAAGGTTTCCAAGAGTAAATGGGGCACAAATCCCTAGAAGAGAGAGATTTGTGCACCTTCCTTGGAATAGTTCTTTCATGTAGGTTGAGGGTGTGAATCCCAACGTCAAGAGTAAATCTATGGTATAGATTTATTTTCATCAAGGTGCTATTGTGCATTTGTCCGCATTCAATATACCTTTTGGTCTATAAAGGAGAAGGCATGGTGTAAATCTATGGTTTAGATTTATTTTAGTTAAGGTGCTATTGTGCATTTGTCCACATTCATTGTACCTTCTAGTCTATAAAGGAGAAGGCAGGGGTATTGGTGTTATTAATTCAATTTTTCATAGTAGGAAGCAACGGGTGAAGGGTAGAGTTTGAAGCATTTAACATATTTCATATTTTCAATAGTAATAAACAATGATCTGTTTTGAGTTTTATATATGTGTACTTGTTGCGTCTTTCTTGAATTTAATGTTGTTTTAGTGCCTAGGAAAAATCTGACTGTAGTTTTAATAGAGATTTTATTTTTTCGCTTTCCTAAGTAGGTAGGCTAGAAATCCGAGTAGAATTGTTACCATGTGTAGAATTATTTTAACACAACTTTGTCTTATATAGTGTCTAATAGATACAATTGCTAAGGGACATGATTCTACTATCTAATTAAGAGAAGTAATAAAATGTTAGGCATATTATAGGCCCTCCCGTCTAGCAAGGTGTTGTCCTTGAAGCATTTGATGAGACAAAATGAAAAGAGCATAATGATCCAAGCAATATTGATGCATCGTAGAGGCATCAATCCATCTTAGGTCGACTTTTATCGTAATTGTATCCTAATAAGACTTTAATGACACTTATTTGATTATGATTAATGTCATCGATTTTGATTCCAAGAATGTTTTCAATTTTGACTCCAATATTTATTGAAATGATATCTCTTTGTTGACAATTTTTCAGTTTGACTTTTGGAATTGATATTTTCTTTTGTTTTAATTATTTGACTTCCGTAATCAAGGTTTGACTTTTCTTTTTTAGATGAGGAATTTCCTTTTCTTTTCATACATGTAATGGATGGATTTCTTTATTTATAGATGCTTTTTTTTATCTTCAAAGTCTTGTAACTATCTTTGTACATTTTCCTCACTTTATGAATTGCAATCACCTTGAATGGTGGCATTTGACACAACATCTAAGTCTTCTCATGAGGTTGCTTCTATGTAGGACTTCATTGTAATGACGCTAATTTTCTTTGATAATTAGAGAACCAAATATATCTGTTCTTCCATTTTAAAGTTAAAGTACCCAATATTTCCATGCATGACGCTTCTAAAAATTATGTTCTCATTTTCATACATAGATCTAACTTTGAACATCTTTACTTCATTGTAATGACATGTCATGCTATTTTCATTTTATGATGAGAAACATAAATATTTCTTCTCCAAGTTTAAGGCAAAAGTACCCAATGTTTCCATGCATTTTGAACTGAAAGTTGTTATGATATAGACCTAACTTCAACCACAGATTTTGAAACATGATTATCAATTGTCAATTGTAGATTCTTTATTTCATACTGTTTTTTGTGAAATAATTGCTTTTCCGCTATACTTGCTTAGAAATTTGTAATTTATTTGCCAAGTCAACACTAATGTAATTATCTTCATCATTTGGACAAATAAAATTGCTAATATCTTTCCCCTGAATGGTCCCTTTAATTTTAATAAATTGGAAACATGTGAGAGAATCATCTCCCTTGATCGTTATTGGGATCCATTTATTTATTTTTACTAAAAAATGCTATGTTTGCTTTTGATAAAGTGACTTTTCTATAGTCAATAATTGATAGTTTTCCTAGTGCATTGTCTCAACTTGAATTGGAGCCTTACATTTTGTAATTTAAACAAAAGGATATTTTATGTATATACTATATATTAGTTTATTACAATAGCCATATGATAAGCTTATATAAAATACACTTCTATATACTATAATATTTTAGTGTTAAGATTATGTTATATTATTTTATGGTCACATATTCTTTTATTTATTTTTATAACCTCTAATATTTAATATGGTTTATGTGCCAATTTCACAAATCCCTTGATACCTTTTACATCAATGAATTCCTTTTAGAAGCATAGATCAATAGAAAGGAAATGGTAAATTTCAAGGAAACTCTTGACAACAAAGAAGATCCTGGATGAGACAAATATTCCACATAGGTATGATGCACTTTAGAGGTTTGACTAGATTTCTTTTAAATGGTCAAGGTTTTGTTGTTATTGTCAAATGCATCATTTATGACCTTTGGTCACTGTTTTCTCTATGGTAGATTTTGATAGAATATGTTTTATGTATTATTCATAATCATATAATGATTTCTTGTGCCCTTTCTTTTTACGACAATGGCTGTGTTAAATTGTTTATGCCTTGTTTTTAATGGCATGCTTATTCGAGATGGGCACCCTACAAATAACGTAATAGATAACATTGGTCCTATTTTAGTTGAGGTTTGAGTTTGGTTGAGTTCAATAGGTTACCCATTGCAATTGTGGTTGGCAGTTGATCCACCCTCTATCTAGATATCCTAGGAAAGAGAGGGAAATTACTTGAGATTTTCCTGAAAAAAGATAACACAGGATTTATTGTCTTCAAATTTTTAACTGTTTCTTTGCTTCTGCTTGCAAATATTTTTGCCTCTATTTGGACAACTTATTGCACTACCAAATCCATGAGGTCATGATTCCTCTATCATATTGTGAATTTATTGGCTACATGTATTGAACAAATGGTTCATCACTAAAGCCATGGTGGAAAAGGAGATATGCCCATGATGTTCGAAGATAATAAATGCTGAATGATATAAATGATTGATCGATAGTCACTATATTGTCTCATATGGTGTTTAAGAGACATAACTCCCTCCTAAGGGACACAATCTTGTCTCATATAGTGTCTAAGAGACATTACTCTTTCCAAAGGACACAATCTTTTGAATGATACAAGTTATTTGTAGATAGGCACTATATTGTTTCATATAGTCACAATTCCTTCTAAGGGACACAGTATTGTCTCATATAGTGTCTTAGAGACAACTCCTTCTGAGGGACACAATCCTATGTCTCTTAGTATCTAAGAGACTTGATTTTTTATAAGGGACAAAATATTGTGTCATATAGTGTCAAGAGAGTTTTTGCTACAAGTCAAGAGGGTTTTATACCATTAGTAGAAAGGGGACCATAATCTAGTAAGGCTTAACGCCACTTAGATACCATATTGTTAGTCTCTTTCTCATATACAATCATGAAGTCCTAATATACCACCTTTATATGTTTCACATCTTGGGATATAGTTTTTATCCTAAGTATGTTTCTAGAGTTTCTAGATCCTATTTTCTCTCATCCTGCGTTATCTCTTTTGTAAGGTGTTAAGGTGAGAGCATATGCGGTGTTTTCATCATTGTATTATATATATTTGTATCATTAAACATTGTGTGAATATACGTTATGGCTAAAGCCTTTTTCGCCATATTCATTGTCTCTTGTATTATTATTTTGTTTTCTTATATTTCTTCAATTGGTATTAGAGCCATGGGCTCAGAGAGTTTGTGAAATTTGTGAGAATTTTCATGTGAGAAATCTTGCATGTAGTGCCTGTACCTGTGGCAAACAATCTACCTCGTGTGGTAATTATTTGTTGGTGTGTTATCTTGCTGATCCATGTTCTTTAAGGGACTGTGTAATTTTGTTGCTATTGAAATCCACATGGAGCTAGTGTGTAATGCGGAGACCCATCTATGTGCGAGGAGCCAACTAAGGATGGAGCAAGCCAACTGTGAGAAGCAGTTGAGGAAGTGTGGAGAGAAGATATATGTTGACATTTTTTTTGCTGTGTGAATGAAAGGAGTCGGTGCATTGTTGAGTGGATCTTGCGGCATTCATAAAGTAACCTAATTGCATTAGGTGCGAGATTGAAGGGCGTGGGTTTACTGTTGAGTGGACCTGCAATGTGGATGTGTGTCGTGTCTGCTACGTGTATAGACATATGCGTATTGCTGAACCCACATGGAGACCTGCATCAAATCACTTGAAGGAGATTGCTAGAACCACAAAATCTTGGCAGCAAAGTCGTGATCCAGAGAAAATGAGGTAAACAGTTGTTTTCAATTTTTAATGGATATCTAGAGGATCGTAAGCAAATTGAATCCAATCCCAGCTGCATATCTACGCATCCTCTAGCTCCCAAGCACACAACAATGTAGTCATAGAGTGCTTATGTGCATTGTGCCATCGTTCACTCGACATAATATTGAGAATGCCCACGATCTGAATATTCAAGGACTTGCATAGATCTAGATATGAATATTATGTTGAGAGAGAAACCATAAAATATCTAGCCTGTGCTGTATTTGTACATATTTTATCTTTTTGTCTCTGGTTCAAAGAGCTTGCTTCGAGCATGCCTATCCTTATTTGCCTAAAGCAATTTACATAAATCTGTCCTATCCTCATTTGCCTAAAGCAATTTACATAAATCTGTCCTATCCTCATTTGCTTATGTGGGAGTTCAATCTTTTTCTGTTATGAAAACCTTGAAAACTTTTAAATCCTCCAATTCACTTGTACCGATAGGGAAATCCTTTGCCTCCAGCTCTTTGGTGACAACTAATGATTCCTCTTGAAATTCCTTCACTACCATACACACAAAGAAATTGACTTTTGAGCGAGGAAGACTGTTGATCGAGATCGATATCCAACCTAGTAGCATAGGATCGACAATCCTCAACCTACACTCGAATCATGTCTACAATTGGGTGAGCCTCCTACATGTAGCGAGTACTCAAAACAAATCACATATAGAGGTACTGAACTCCTCTATTTTGAAAAATGTGGTAGAACTAGATTAAGTAATTTACATACAGATTTACAATGATCTGCTTGGTTTCCATTTCTATTCATGGGTTTCATTTGCAGAGATAGGGTGTGGACGAAGTGGAAGACAATTCACGTGTCTTCAAGGAACATTCCAAAGGGACCATTAGTTGGGGTCATTATTTTCATGGATCTCCCTTAATGAATCTGCAAGATATCAAACAAAAATTTCTATCATCACAAGATTGAATTTTGCAGCATATTTAGGTCATCAGTCTCACCTGCTATTTGCTTAGGAGTAATTATTGGATCTGACTGCACCTGTCAAACTATGGATCTGGTAGTGTGTACTATAGTTCGTACTGACATTCTCAAGTGCTCCATATTGTCAAATGAAATCACTGGAATGAATATGTTTTAAGCCCACGTGCCCACTTAAGATATGCAATGCTTTTGAGCAGTCCACATGCATAAAAAATGTTACAAGGTGGCAATCGTCGTGCCCACTTAAGATATGCAATGCTTTTGAGCAGTCCACATGCATAAAAAATGTTACAAGGTGGCAATCGTCGTGCCCACTTAAGATATGCAATTCTTTTGAGCAGTCCACATGCATAAAAAATGTTACAAGGTGGCAATCGTCAATTTTTTGGGGTTGAGGCGCAAGCAAGAATATATCACGGGTCAAGATCTCTGTAGTGACAATGATGTAAAAATAGATAATTGACGATCAAAGTCAAGGAAAAGTGAATTTCAAGGACAAATTTGCTAAAACATTTCATTATTTAATAAATTAATAGTGTGTATCACTTTAATGTTATAATTACAGTTCTAAATGGAGCTTGATAATTTACATATCAACCTTGGTATGATGGTAAAAAAACAAAAAGGGTTAAATGGGTTCATGAAAACCTCATAGTTTGAAGTGAAAACATTAGAAGAGCTTGAGTTGTAAATGAGTGTGCTTTGAATTTTCATTAGTAAATGGGGTGAGTTTTGATTATAAGCTCGAGTAAAAAGAGGAGAAACAAAGTGTAGTTGATAGTCTCATTTGCCATAGGTTGTTTCTCCCTTGTAAAAAATGCTCTTTAGTGCAAAAGAGGAAGTTGTAATGACCACAGTGAAATCAATTTGATGGTGGTGGTGTGTTTTAGATCTGCTTGAAATTGATAAGGGGATCTAAGAACATTTGTCTATATCGTGTACTATATACATGCCATTCCCTCCTTTCCTTGTCCATGTTGAAAAGAAACAATCTGGAAAATAGATTGTGTGATGGCCAATATTCTCTTGGTTGCATTGTGATTTGTTGTGTCTAGTTTTGACACACATGTAATCTATTGTATATTCCAACACACATGAGGTACAAGGCATGTTAATGAAATTAAAGCGCATAATCGCATGTGATTAAGCCCCTGCAATCAAGTAGCTGCAAGGAACATTCTTGGAAGGATTATCAAGCACAAACAAGCAAAGAGCATGCAATTGAGCAACTGCAACACATAATCATGTATTTAAGTGACATTGACTACTTCAACATTCATTGACGAATCAAAATTGATTGTTAATAGTGTACTTGCAGAGTTTTTATAAGTGTCAAACAGAACAAATTGCATTGCATTGTAACTTGCAAGTTGACTTGTACTTGGTGCATTCTCGGTTGAACTCGACACCCATAAATTGATTAAGTACACATTACAATAGTTGAGTCAACTTTACTAAGTTTGAGTGGTTGAAATTGTAGAATCATAGTACAAATCATTAGTTTGGGTACATTTTCGGTGGTATCGAACACCCCCATCATGCTGAAGCAAAATCAAGAATGCGTGAAATATAGGCGAGCGAGTTTGAGAGTTCAAGTGAGTGAGTTCAAATGGAACGAAGTATGCAATTGTTGGAGTTATTGAAAACCTTGATAATCACAATTGAAGATAACACAATCATCATGCACAAAACTACTCTCTAGTCAGTGATAAATTGTCTACAAGTAAAGCAAGCTCAACTTGATCTTCGTCAAAATCAAATTCAGTTTCTTCAAGGTGAACTTCAGTGAAAGAACTTTGAACTAGTAGTGGTCCATAGCAACCCTCTTTTTGAGGATAATGCTGAAGATAATGATGAAGATGATGATGCCGATGATGATTCAGTTCAACAAACCACTCATGAGTCACTTAGTGATAAAACTTCAAGTGCAAAAGATGATGAAGTTGTACACAATGAAGATCTACTTTCTATTTCTAAGCCAATCATCAGACCATGGAAAGAAGTCCATTGCAATAAAAATCGTCACGTGTTAGGATTTGAAAAAGATGATAGTACCTTGGATATTCCAGATTACTCAAAACCAATCAAGTTTGTCAGTGGAGGTTTTCTGAAGAATGAAACATCAAGCAACAATGAGGAGAATGTTAAGTGCAAACATCGCAATTGTACTGATCACATGGAAGATAACTGTTTTGATCTTCATCCTTGTCACCATTATGGCAAGAAGAATCATCCGTTAGATAAATCATAAATGCTCCAAAAGAAACAAACCTACAAGATTGAAGATTGAATATGAATGGATTGGTCATTGGGAGTGGTCATCAATAGTCAAACGACTAGATCAATTTTACCAAAGAATTCAATCTTGAGTGAAGACAAATATTGCAACTGATAGTGAAAAGAAGACGGTACTCTTATGTGCCTGAAAGGGGGAGTACAATGGTGAAACTCTCCTACATCTTAAGGGGTAAGGGAGTTAAAAATTCCAATGCAGATGGCTAGTGGTCAAACAAAAATCACTTGTCATCTCTCCTTTCAACTCACAAAAGGGGGATGGTTGTCAGACTGAAAGTTTCATGAAATCGCCAGATGGGCTTGAAAATTTGCCATATACGCAAACAAATTTTGCAGGGACTATTGTTCAATATTTTACAGTTGAATCATACATTGGATATAAGATTGGGATGTTGATTGAGAGCAAAATTGTAGACATTTTAATTCACTTGGATGATCATTCGACCAAGCAAAGGATAGATGGATCCTTTTGCATTGCAGCTTGGCATTTGATTGAGTTGTCAAGCATTTTTAGGGATGTGTCAGTCTTGTAGCTGATTCACTTCTCTTGGCGTGCTCTCTTCATATCAAAGTTTTCAGCATCCATTTTTGGCGGTTTTTTAGGCAGTTCTTCATTGAGGCTCA
Source organism: Pinus albicaulis (assembly GCA_034641835.2). Lineage (NCBI taxonomy): Eukaryota > Viridiplantae > Streptophyta > Pinopsida > Pinales > Pinaceae > Pinus > Pinus albicaulis. Next base: position 689,730,131 of record CM076576.1, on the reverse strand, counting down.
GATCATGGGATTCAACGTGAATACTTGGAGATAGTACTAGTTTATCTTGCAGTGTTAACATTGTTGATTGGACGTATGATTCAGGAGGGGAAGGTTAACCTCTTTCTCATATACAATTATGAAGTCCTAATTTAACACCTTTATTTATTTCACATCTTGGGATATAGTTTTTATCCTAAGCATGTTTCTAGAGTTTCTATATCCTATTTTCTCTCAACCTACATTATCTCTTTTGTGAGGTGTCAAGGTGAGAGCATATGAGGTGGTTTCATCATTGTATTATATATATTTGTATCATTAAACATTGTGTGAATAATAAATATACATTATGGTTAAAGCCTTTTCTGCCAGATTCATTGTCTCTTGTATTATTATTTTGTTTTCTTATATTTCGTGACATATGTATTGAACAAATGGTTCATTATTGAAGGCATGGTGGAAAAGGAGATAAACCCATAACGTTCGAAGACTATAAATGTTGAATAATACAAATGATTGGTAGATAGTCACTATATTGTCTCATATAGTGTGTAAGTAGCATGACTTCTTCTAAGGGACACAACACCATGTCTTATAGTGTCTAAGAGACGTGGCTCCCTCCAAGGGACACAATACTGTGTCATATAGTGTCAAGAGGGTTTTGGCCACTGGGCAAGAGGGTTTTCAAGCATTAGTAGAAAGGGATTTGGTTATAACCCAACAAGGCTTGAAGTCACTTTGATACCACATGTATTGAGCAAATGGTTCCTTACTAAATCCATGTTGGAAAAGGGGATAAACCCATAATGTCTGAAGAAAAAGTGTATTTTTCTAATATTAAAGTGAGGTGAAAAATCACTTTATGAGAAAAAATAGACAAGGTACACAACTTGAAAAAGGTACTAGGAGACTTTTAGGTGATGGGACCAATGTATGAGGGGGGTCATTTGAGAAAAATCATAAATGATCTCAACCACACATTTTGAGATTTGAAAATTAAATCTGAGCCATTGGATCCTAGATTTAGGGATTCAATCTTTTCCAAGGAGACAAAAGAGGAAAAGGGAGGCTCATTCTTCACTTCACACTTGAGAGTGAGCATGAGGAGAAGAGAAACTTTATGGAGGAAGAGAGATTGCAGCAGTGAGAAGGGGGCACAAATTTCTAGGAGGAGGCTGTACAACAACACGAAAATAGAGGAGAACAACAACTACAACAGGCACAAATTTGGAGGCAGAGAGGCATGAAGTTTGAGGTGGTGTAGCACGAAATTTGAGGAGAATAACAACTCGAATTTCAAGGAATTTGTTGTTGTCAGGCTTGAAATTCGAGGCACAAATTTTGGGACAACAGTCACAGGCAGCACGAAAATCGAGGAGTTGTCAGGCACAATTTTCGAGGCAGAATAGTTACTGTTAGTCACAGAATTCGAGGCACCTTCCAGCACAGGTCTCGAGGCAGATTCTGGGCACATTTTCGAGGAGCTGGGCAGAGATAATTTGCTAAATTTCTGGGCATGTAATTTTGTGGAAATTTGAAAAATTTAGTGGGCACAAATTTCCAGATTGAGTGCAATAAATGCTTCAGCAAAAGGGAGATAAGTATTGTGTTTTATGTACTTGTTTAAATATTCTCAAGCAATAAAATCCTCCTTCGATGACCGGTTTTCCCCAAGAGGCTATGGTTTTTTTTTGGGGTCAGATTAACCAACAAACTAGTGTCTCAAATGTGTTGAATGCTTCCATAATTTTTGCTTTAATTATTAGTTGATAGGAAAGTGAAAAATTAATTGAAGCACTCTTTTATGTTTGCAATAAATGCATACTGAAATTTATATCAGCATGTCAAAACATGTGGGTTGGGCCTAAACAAACACATGCAAACTTGTAAATTGGGTTAAGGGTGCAGATCATTTATTTTCTACATGGGTCTTGCTAGAGACAACTTTTACTATATTAAAAAGGTTTTCTTATGCAATTGGACAAGAATGATCCTCCACTTGTATTTTTTAGAAAAATCAGTTGTGGAAGCTCCCCATAACATTTGGAATGTTTATGAGTTTTAGTCTTACAAACATGTTTACACTACACAGTAAGGAAAAGCTTGGTTGATGTTTTACAAGTACAAATGATAAATGTTGCCTCATATGATCATTGACAACTATTTACGATTATGATAGTATATGGTAAATAATTCCTAGCACAAAACAAAAGAAGCAGCAATATTGTTCATTATCAGCAGGTGTGAGGTAGGTTATGTCACCCATAATCAACTCTAGTGATTTTGTAATGCATGATCATCCATGTTCTAAGATTAGAAATACACAAACGACATGAAAGAGATTATTTTTTAGTGAAATTAACTGAGGAAAGCCATAGTTTAGAGCAATGTTCAAATTAGTGTTATCGAAACTGGACCGGAATTGGTGAAACTTGACGGTCTGATTGGTTTGGGGGTCAAATCGGTCCGATTTTAGGTGTGGAACCAGAAATGGCCGATATCGGTTGGTTTCGTACAATTTGCCAAAGATGTTCCAAACATAATTTTTTTATTTTTATTTTTTATAATTTTCTATTTAATATTAAACAGGTATTTTTGAGTGGGGCAACTTAATATTCAAGCCTATGGCCCTAGTATTGCTATGCAATTTATGGTAATGTTAAATTCTTAAAGTAAAAGTGACATTCTCCTTATTCTTTCATTTTCGTGATTCTCCTTTATGTTTCATTTTCATTCCTTTACTTCAATTTTTAACATTACCATGAAATGACCCAGGATGTTTGAGAGTGGTTCTGACCTCATTGGATTTCATATGGAGAAAGTAGAATTTTGGGTCTCACTCATAATCTAGCGGACTTAAAAGTTTTTCAGGATTTCAGGATTGGGTGAGTTGCAACGTTTCCATTGGATTTGGTCATGTACGAGTGTATTGAACTAAAATTTAATCAAGAGCAAAAAGCCCTCAATGTACCTTGATGTGAATGGCATTGGTTGTCAAACTCCTCTACCATGACCCTACTAAAAATGTACCCATCAGTCAAACAAAATCTTGACTTGACATGCTCCTTTTTTCTATCTTATTTTAATGCCTAGAGGGTGATATTGATGACGAAGATCCAAATATAAGGAATGATTTGATGATATGTAGGTATTATTGCATGTGTTTTTTGGATGCTAGAGGCCATCTAGAGCCTGTTTATTTATGTATTTTTGGTTCAGAGATGGATTGCACTTGATGCACGCTTACATGCTATATAAATGCAAGATTTTGCTTATTTGTGTATATACTATAAATGGTTTGGATTCATATGGATGCATATGAATATATAGGTTTTTCATTAAAATTTGAATATTTTGTGTTTTTTGTCAACCAATTTTTTTATCTGTTGTTTTTACCAGTTTCAGTCCGGTTCATAGTTCAAAGGGTATTTTCGGTTCGACCACTTGTTTGGTTCCGATAACATTGGTTCAAATAGGAAAATTTACATAGTTATCATTTTCTACTTATAAGATTAGTGTTTAATTTGTAAGCATCTTGAGTGTAATATGAGGGATTTGTGCTAGAACTTATGCCTGAAAGGAAAGAGTTTAACAATGATTTCTTCTTTTAAAAGTTTGTTGTTGGAGCAAGAAGGGAATCTTGAGGTGTATTTTTTGTGTTTCTTTCTTCATTATTCGATGCAAAGCATGTTTGCATATGTATGAGTTTTGTGTCATAATTGCTTCATAATTTTACATTGTAATTTATCATTAGGGTCGTTTCCATGATAATGATAATTGACTAGGCTTTCTCTAAGATGGGTTCGTAGTGTGTCCCCAAATACTCTACACATTTAGGTCATGTACTTACAATGAGAAAAACCTTGTTTACTCTCATAGTGGGGAAATAGATAAAAAGAAACAAGAGACTTGTGCAACCTTAATCTTCACAAACCACTATTGTTCACAAAATTTGAGTTAAGACACAAAACACAGAGAAAAAAAACATGTTCATGCCTAATACATGGGCTCCAAAGTAAATAATAAATAGGTTTGAATAATTTATTGCCTGCGAAAAAATAAAGCTCAAAGAGGGAAGTGATGAAAAACTAATAGAAAAATGCCTCTAGAAGAATTCTTTCATTGTTGATTTGCCTCATATGAGTGCTCTGATTGAGTTTGTTGTTTGATGCGTTTCCTTGCTAAGTCATTAAGATCACCGGATAGGTCATTTGGCCTATTACATTTTCTTTTGAAAACAAGGGACAAAGGCTCTATCACAAGATAGGACATTTGTCTTGTTACAATTATGAAAACAGGGGACAAAAGCTCCATTACATATTGCACATCATGATATAAAATCACATCATATTTATAATGGAGGAAACACTAACAAGAAAAAACTCATTACACAATTCTATGGTGTATTACAATGGGGTACAAAACCCCTTTATATAGTAATTAGCTTTGGGCTAACTACTACATCAATTACCAACCATTAGGCCTCCTTCTAAGCAACATATTAATGATCGACCACTAAGGACACCTTCTAACTACCACAATAATGACATACCATCAGGGCCTTGCATAGGTGACATTAATGGCCACTAAATGGCCACTAAGTTGATCTTATCCACCATTACTCTAGCATAAGGAATTCCGTCTCCCCTTTGCCAAAGTCACATTTGAAATTCTTTACGCATATTTGATTGTTTTCTAAGATTTGTATTTGAGATGGTTGTCCCAACTCTTGTAGATTAAGATGGCCTCAAAGAAGATCATTATGAACATATTAAAGAAGGGCTGAAAATCATATTCATGAGGCTTTCGAACGTGAAGGGTGTATTGGTCCATTTGCAAGGCATAAGCATGAACTTATATTGGCCTTCACTAGTTTGATGCAATGTTTTGGGATTTTTCATTTGTCTTGCATAAATATAGTGTTATTGAGACCTAATGTCTGGTCATGCAAGAAAGACTGCTCTGATGAGTTCAACTAATAACTTATGAATCACTAGAATAGGGAACTTGTCCTTGAAGTGATTTTGTTAAGTTCATGGTAATCCACACATAATTTCCATAATCCATTTATCTTCCAAATTAAAATGTGTGGAGATTAGAAATCACTTTGACATGTTCTAATGATTCTTACCTCTAGCAATTTGAGAAAAAGGCATCCATTCCCAATTTTACATCGATAAGGATACCTACAGGGTTGAAGGGTCAATTAGGCGACTTCCGCATGTCTAGACACTTATACTTGTACATAATTACCATACTTGTGCATAATTACCTACTTGAGCTAATCTCATCAAGTCATACTTGGAAGAGATTTAATGAACAATTTTTAAAAAAAACTACAAATAAATGATATTTCCCATGATAACATTCTTCTATTGTACATGACAATATATTGTCTTTGTTAGTTTTTGTAGCATCGGATGTGTTCTAGCCGCGAAATTTGGTGGATTGGCTAGAATACACGAGATCTACAAAACCCAGGAATCGTCTTTGGAAATTCCACCTAGACATGGCTTAATTAGATTATTAGCCGTTTTTAAAATATTTCCTAAGTTTAAACTTAGGGAATATGGCTAATTAATCATAATTAATTAAGTCAAGGTGATAATTTTCTAGAAACTCATACGGATCGATCTAGAAATGATCCTAGCGATTGATTAAGTTTTAATCTTGGCCGTTGGTTTTGCAACAGTGGATTATAAGAGGAGATCGATGTGGTGATGGAGAATGCACCACAGTCACTTGGAGAATTCGATTTTCCAAAGTTAGCAGCATTCAATTGCTGGAGAGTTCGGGCTTCGGTGAGGCAACAAAGATAGTGGGGGGTGGGGACAATGATATGGGGGAAGTTTTCTAGATCCAGAGAGGCAACAACAAGAGGGCCGAGTTATTCCTGATGAGGCAGCACAGAGGACTGCGTAGTTGCTTCAGAAAAGCAGTTCGATTTAGCTGAAGAGAAATTCGTTCTCAGTTACAGAGGTTGAGTAGAGGTTCCAGAGTGCTGGAGAAAGGATTTCCTCAGTAGTGGTAGGAAGAACGACTTCATCAGAGACTGGTTGGAGGCTGTACATCATAGGGTCTGCGTAGAGTAGCATAGAGGGTCCACGAGGACACGTTTTTTGAAGGGAAGTTGTGTCGGGATTTCTTGTGGAGAAAGGGTAATTCCCTTCAATAATATTGCCTAGATTTTTCTTGCTGTGGATTGCCAGTTTTAGGCATCCAAATTGTACTCAAATTTTTTGAAGGGAATGTTAAATTTTGGGTACCAGAGGACAAGTGGTTCCCTAAGGTTTTGATCTTTGGCCTAGGGAAAAGTGTCCACTTTATTGTACTTCTCCTAAAGTGACTTTATAAGTGGTAAAGTCAATCTAATTTAAAAGTGACTTTATAAGTGATAAAGCTACATTCTAATTTTAAAGTGACTTTATTAAAGTTAATGAAGAATTAGAAAGTGGAAAAGTGACTGGAAATAAAAGGCTAAGTGGGTCTTTATTTAAGTAGGCGAGTTAAAAAATAGAAAGTGAGAATTAAATGCACATTTATTCTCATCCCTATATCTAAAATGAATATGAGTCGTTAGATCTTAGGGTTACCCAAAAAGTCATTTAGGGTAATAAAAGGAGAGAAGAAGAGAAAAGATAATTTAGTCTTTCATGAGCATTTGAGACAAAAGAGAAGAGAGAGCAAGGAGAAAATTTTTGAGCAAGGAGTTGAAGGAGAGCAACAAACCTTGGCATGCATCCCAAGGAGGCATTTCAACAGTCTGCACAAAAACATTTATTTGGCACACATTCCAAGACAAAATCCGTACAACAGCATTTGGCACGCATTTCGCAGGAAGGCACAACACAGAAATTGAGGGAGAGAAGAAAGCAGGCAGATGCACAATTTTCAAGGCAAATTTGGGCACAAAAATCGAGGAGGATTTTTTGTTGTACTTTTCCGTATAGTCTATACAGTCGTACAATGAATTTTGGGCACAAATCTCGAGGCAACCATACAACATTAAATGCTGTAAATTTTTCTGTTTGGACAATTTGCTGTTGGCACGATTTTCAAGGGGTTGTTCAAGCACGGAAATCGAGATAAGTTGTAATTTGTGATCGCTGGAATTTTTTACTACGTATTTCAGTTTCTCTGTAAAATATTTTTAGAAATAAAGAAGAGCTTTTAAACTGGTTTTCCCCAAGAGTTGTAGGGGGTTTTTCCAAGGTCACATTGACCAAAAATAACTGTCATTTTCTGTTTGTGGCTGTTATATTTTAACTGTGTTTTATTTCTGCATTTTCCAGCAGTAGTAAAATCTCTAATTTTGTGTTTTCAGAAATAATTGTCACTTACAGATTTTAGTGTTTTTATCATGCTTGGATTTAAAACTAAATGCATGGAGTGACAAGGGAAAACTGATAATTGGAGTGGGGACTGAAACTTTACAGGGAAGTTGTCCAAAAATAACGGTGTCATTTTTATGTCAGTTTCCAATGCTATTATTTCCGCGGTTTTATTTGTGAAGGTTGTAGTGTGGTTATTTCGATATTTTCCGTAACAGATAAATTGTTAAAATAATTAACAATTAGAAGAAATAATACAAGTTGCTGCAATAGGATTTCAGTAGTGAAATTTCAACATGGTATCAAAGCGTAAGTGATCAGTCGGGAAGCTCAGAAGCAGAGAAGGAATTTCGTTGTTCAATGAGAGCAGCAAGTTGAAATTCCTAGCAGCAACGTATTGCTCAGAGAGGCAGGCCGAATTGATGGGGCAATAGTTCGATTTTTAGTTGCAGGTTGGTAGAAAGGTCGAGTTGCCCAGATTAGTGACTCCAGTAGTGAGAGGGAGCAACTGCAGCTTAGAGTTTCGTTGAATAGATTCCTTGGTTTGGCGTAGAGGGTTTTGCAACAGTAGAACCAGCGTCGGGGGAAGAGAAAAGCACAAACAACAGAGGGAAAATTCTCTCAGGGAACTTCTAGTCTCAGAAGTTCGATTTTTCCAGGAAGATTGGTAGTAGCAGCTAGCAGATCCACGCATTCTAGAAGGGTGTGCGATTAGCAGAGCAACAACCAAGCAGTGAGAAAGAGGGAGTTTTCGACAATTTTTGAGATGGCCACTGCAGAGGTTAGAGATCAGGAATAGTTGGATGGATCATCTAACTATGTCATTTGGAAGGCTGGATGTTCTTCCTTCTATCTGAATATGGCTTGAAAGCCTACATTGATAATGTGGTGGCAATTCCTCAGGATGTGGATTAGTTGAAGGAATATAGTGTTGATTTGGGTAGCATCGAATGTGCTATAAGTTTCAAAATTGGCAAAGAGGCTTAGACACATGTATTCCAGAGAACCCATAAACCGTTTGTGAAAATTTCACTCAGAATGAGTTGTATTAAAATAATTAATTTTTTTTAAACAGAGTGTGAATGTTCTAAAAAGCAGACATCAATTGAAAATTTAATCTTAGCCATTGATTAGAGATTTAATCTCGGCCGTTGAAGTTTCAACGAGAAGATTATAAGAAAGATTTGAAGGGTCATTTGGAAAACACATTAAGACGGAGAAAAAGTCAAGAGATCGAAATTCTTTAGGGAGAAGTGCTCATGGAGAAGATCGATCGAGGAGTTCACCTCATCGATCATTACCTGGATACAGGGTCCCATAGCTTATAGTAGCAAGATGGATTAGTGGTAGTTGATACCAGAGTGACAGTTGCAGAGACTAGTAGCAGTCAGATGCTGGAGTGCACAATACAGAGTCAACAATAGTGCAGATTCTTCAGAGACAGTGCAGAGGCTAGTAGCAAGCACAAATACTCTAGTGATAGATGCATCATACTGATCATAGATGATTCAATATTTCAGATGTTTCTTCAGTTGTAGATGTTGCGGTTGCAACAACAACAAAGTTTCAGTGCAAATGTAGTGTTGGCAGCAGTTCAACAGGATCAACAACATCACAGATGCAACATCAAAGTTGCGCAATGGTTGGTGGGCAGTCATATTGGTTAGACATCAGTAACGTGACAGGAGGTGATACAGAGACATGGTGTTGTGGCAGGGTATGCACACGAGGGATTCAGTAGGGGTGAAATACCATACCACGTGCATTCGTATTGGCGGCTATATATTGAGGAAAAAATGACATAATATATTGAGCATGTAATAGGGGGTAAAGGGTTTTTATATTGGCAGGTATAAAAAATGGAGCTCATGGTTAATGAAAAAGTATAAAGAGGTATAAAAAATGTTATTGAAAAAATGGATAGCTACAATATCTAGTGAAAACAGGGTTTTTTAAATTGGGAAGGTGTATTGGTTTCATATTGGTAGGCGGTTAAATAATGTGATTTTTAGAGACATTTCCAATATGTAGTCAAATTAAGGGTATTTATTAGTATTCCACGAACGCACATGATATGTTAGAGGTTCATTGAGTGAAGCCCCCGTGGGTGTGCAGCACTAGAACACATTTTTCGCTAAGAGGGAGTGTTAGTTTTTGTAGCATTAGATGTTTTGTAGCCACGAAATTTGGTGGAGAGGCTAGAATACATGAGATCTCCAAAACCCAGAAATTGTTTCTGGAAATTCCACCTAGAGATGGCTTAATTAGATTATTAGTCGATTTATTCCTTAAGTCTAAACTTAGGGAATATGGCTAATTAATCAAAATTAATTAAGTCAAGGTGAGAATTCTCTAGAAACTCACACAGATTGATCCAGAAATGATCATAGGCATTGATTAAGTTTTAATCTTGGTCGTTGGTGCTACAACAATGGGTTACAAGAGGAGATCGATGTGGTGATGGAGAATGCACCAGAGTCACTTGGAGAATTCGATTTTTCAAAGTAGCAACAGTCAGTTGCCAGAGAGTTCGAGCTTAAGTGAGGCAACAGAGATAATGAGGTGTAGGGACAATTATCCGAAGGAAGTTTTCCAGATCCGAAGAGGTAGCAGCAAGAGGGCCGAGTTATTCCCAGTGAGGCAGCATAGAGGAATGTGTAGTTGCTTCAGAAAATCAGTTCGATTTAGCTGAAGAGAAATTCGTTCTCAGTTCCAGACCTCGGGTAGAGGTTCCAGAGTGTCAGAGAAACAATTTCCACAGCAGTGGTAGGAAGAACGACTTCATCAAAGACTGGTTGGAGGCTTGACGTCATAGGGTCTGTGTAGAGCAACATAGAGGCTGACATAGAGGGTCCAAGAGGTCGTGTTTTCTGAAGGGAAGTTGTGCTGGGATTGCTTGTGGAGGAAGTGTAATTCCCTTGAGTAATTTTGCCTAAATTTTTCTTGCTGTGAATTTCCAATTATAGGCATCTTGATTGTCATATTTGTATGTGTGTGTGCTAGTATTTTCTCAGTTTCCAATGCTATTATTTCGACATTTTTATTTGTGAAGGTTGCAGTGCAATGTGTGTTTATTTCGATATTTGTCGTACCAGATAAATTGTTAAAATAATTAACAATTAGAAGAAATAATATTAGTTGCTGCAATAGGATTTCAGTAGTGAAATTTTCACAATCTCATTTATTTGGTGGCTTAATTGCTGCAATAGGATTTCAGTGGTGAAATTTTCACAATCTCATTTCTTTTGGTGGCTTAAATAGTGTGGGCATAATTTTGTAATATTTGAATATTTTGCATTTGCCATACTTGTAAATGCATCTATTATTTATTTTTGTGTGCTTTGTATCTCATGTAGTTATGATATTTAGTTAACATTGGAGCCATAGTAAATATCGTAAACTATTCAAGCTAATGTAATAGTTTGAAATCCCCTAGTGATATAGAAGCATTGAAACAATTTTATAATTTTGAAGGATGAGGAATTGCAAGTCTTCATGAGTGAATCTAGTGATTTATCCACTAGGCTCACCAAGCTAGATTTGTTTCCTTAGTATCAAGTTGATAGATGGCTTGCTATTGTTGAGAAATCACTAGGGAAGCCAATTAGGGTAGATTTCTCTTACTTAATAATTTCTTGTAAATATATGTTAGCTTCATATTACTTTAATCATGTTCTCTTCATCAAACAATTACCAAAACATAAACATGAAGATGACAAGAAGACAATGAACATAAGATATACGCCCCAAGCTATAGGGGAAAACCTAGTCAACTCTTCTCTTCTTATACAATCAAATCAAAGTGAGAAATCCAGGACCAAAAACCATGACCTTCCACAAGACCCAAGTCAACCCTCCTTCAAGCCTTCCACAACCAAGTCAAGTCCAATCAAGTCAACGAAGGTCAAAGCATCTTCCAGTCAGAATTTCAGCCCTGCAACTTTGTAAAGATTCCTCAACACCTTTGCAAAGTTGCCCCAACACCTTTCTATAAGCATAATTTCAGCCCTGTAGCTCGTAGAATGGCCCCAACACTTCACACGTGTGAACAAAGATGGACCAAAGTTCAAATTTTCTCCTTCTTAGATCTTCACTCTCTGTCCTTTGATTCTTGCTCTTTCTTCCTTGATTTTCGCTTGCTTCCTTGCTCTTTCTTTCACAAAATTTGAAGTTGCCAAGTGATGACCGAATGAGAATTGCACTGTATATATACACATCCAAGAGGTCGAATAGGTCCCTTCCAGGGTTGACTTGTCTAGGCAGAGCCAACTTGGTCTTATGGAGACAAAATTGAAATTGACACAAATATTTTTTTTTACTGCTTTCTTTCAAAAGTCCAAGTGGGACTTGATTCTAGTACAATGAGTTGACTCATGAAAAATATTATTTTGACTCAATAAACCCTGGAAGCATGAAGAACAGGCTTGACTAATGATATAATAATAATAATAAATTATTTCTCTTCTTTTGCTTTTACATGGAAATTACAATAATACAAGTACAATGATAATTATGAAGACTGAACCTAGTTACATTTTCCAACAGCTATGTCATGTGACATTGGGGAATGTGTATATACGATTGTCTGACATGTGACATTCTAACCCTTTGAAACTTGACACACACATTGATTCATATAAAAGGAAATAGCTTCAAGGTTAGTTCAGTGAAATGAACCATTTACCCAAGGTATTTTGTTGATGGGGAGGCCACAAGTGGTAAGTTCAAATTCAGTTGAGTCTCCTTGTGTTGTTAATTGCTATTGTGGTTGGCAATTGAGACGCCCTCCATCCAGATAATTTAGGGAATGGGGGGATCCCACAAGGTTTTCCTTAAAATATAAATATAATTCACACTCTTGAACATGAAATTTACCCTTTATCCACCTAGATTATTACTTACTAGTCGAAATTTCATGAAATGGTTGTCAAGGATGTCTATTTCTAGAAGTAATAATCTAGGTGGATAAAGGGTAAATTTCATGTTCAAGAGTGTGAATATAGGTGTTTCTAAAGTGAAAAAATGCATTTTTTTTTTGACATGAACAGATAAGTTTTTTTATTTATGGTGATAGGTTGGGTCGAAGCCTAAGCAACTGTTGTTACATATTTCTTTTTCCAGAAAACCTGGTGGAACGATGTTCTTCTTTTACTAATCTGGGGAGCTTTGATCTTATGGATAGGCACCCAAACAGGAGCTTCGTCATTTTTTGTGAGATCTCCTTGGGCTAAGAGGCAACTTATATTTGCTCTAGAGTCTGCCTCCTTGTTTAGATTTCGCAGGATGTGTAAGGAGTAGCTGGAGGTGAAGTTTTGCAACACTTTTCTAAGTCTCTGCAGGGTCTTGTTGAGCGCCGGATTGTTGAAGTGTTCATCTGTGTTTATGATTTTTATCAGGACTTTCGAGTCTCCAAAGACTTGAATGTCTTTTTCTCCATACCCCTGGGCGATCTGGCAAGCTTTGAAAAGACCTAAGATGTCTGCTTGATTGTTTGTGCTCTGTCCGAGTCCCCAACTGACGCTGACTTTACTGTGCCTTTCCCGGGAGTAGATTACTCCCCCTGCTCCAGATATCCCCGGGTTTCCTTTGGAAGCTGCGTCAAAGAAGATTGTGGCTTTGCCCCGTTTCTTCTACCATTTTTGAAATTCTAGATCAGGGATCTAGAGCCTCCACTCATAGTTGTAGCAAGGCCGTGGGGGGATCTTTTTTTGTTGGCACTGTTTAGAGACTTTCCCAGCCAACTTATCTCTTCAGGGAGGAGCTCACTGTCTGCCTTATGGGGTCGATTCTCCATGATCTCAATTAGCAAAGCTTTGGCTTTAGTAGCCACAACTGTGGGGAGACACTTACTGTTGTTGAAGATAGCATCATTCCTTGCTAGACACACTTCCCAACAAATGTATTTTGGGATAACATTCCAGATTTTTGCCCACGCAGATTTGTTGTTCAAGGCATGGGGAGAACGCTCTTTCCAGGAGGTGAACAGATTTACTACTGTGATCTGCGATGGGGTTTGAGCATTAAGCCCGAGCATAGCATGCCTCCAAACATCTTGTGCAAATGAGCAGTCTATAAACAAGTGATCAATCGATTCCTAGGCCGAACAACAGAGAGGGCATCTGTGGGGGCCGATTATGCCTCTTCTGGCCAAATTGTCCCCAGTCAGGATCCGTCTGTGCATGAGAAGTCAACTGAAGAAGTTGATCTTGGGGAGGCCGAATTGATCCCAGACGTGATGCTACAGAGCAGGAGTTTGCAGCGGATGCTGAGTATGGAGGTTGGCGTACCCCTGCGACACTGTGGAAGCTTTGGAACGTCCCAACCCCACTTATCCTTTGCGCGCAAATGAACTAGAGAGTCCAGTGAGCACAGCAAGCAAGAGTTTTAATTGAGGGAGCAACCGATCAAGCGGGCTACTGATTGACCAATCCAGCCAATGCCAGCAACGTCCCAAGAACAGATGTCTGCCAAATTCACGTAGCTCTCCTAAATTTTTGTCAAAATTTAGGGGATGGAGACCCATGATTTTGTTGTCTCATAGGCAGATTCTTTTCCCATTTCCAGGGATTCTGTACAGATTCTATCTGAAGAATTCCCAGCCTCTGCTACAGAGCTTCTAAAGGATGGTGCCTTTGCAAGAAGCTCCTTCCTCCATATTGGACACAAAGAGCCCGTGCATATATTTTTTAATTAGCACTTGACTAACAAGGTGGTGATGATTTGAGAAGATTTTCCATAAAATCTTCCCTCCCAAAGCCAGATTGGCCAACCCGGGGTCTCTAACTTGAATGCCACCATCAGCTAATGGTCTTTTCACAATATCCCAGCTTAACAAGTGGAATTGATTTTGATTCCCCTTTCCTCCTTGCGACAGGAAATTTTTTAAAAGTTTGGAGAGCTGCTCAATGGTTGATTTTGGTGCCAATAAAACATTGCCTGATAAATCAGAAGGGAGGACATAACAGATTTAACTAGGATCAAATTCCCAACTGTTGTGAGCCACTGGCCTCCCCATTTCTTCATTTTTTCCTTAATTTTGCTGAGGATCTCTGCCCAGTCGAGGGCCTTATTGAATCCAAAGGTTAATGACAGACCAAGGTACTTGATTTTTTCTTAGGAGGCAAATCCCATGAAGCTAAGGGCACGAGCAATCTGATTAATGGATTGCTGATTTGTCCCCCAACTGTACACCACACTTTTCCTTTTATTAACTAGAGCTCCGGATAATCTGCAGAAGCTTTGGATTACTTTGTTGAAGGCCCTTGCAATTTTGAGGGAGGCACCACTAAGGAGCAGAGAGTCATCTGCGAATAAGGCATGGTTGATTGGCTCAGTACCTCTTACAGCCCTAATGCCGGGAAGAGTCCCAGATATCATTTCTGCTGTCAGCATTCGACTTAGGGAATCTGCCATCAAAATGTACAAGAAAGGGGACAACGGGCAACCTTGCCTAATTCCCGTCGAAGCTTTGAAGTAGCTGGCAGACTTGCCATTTACTAATGGGGCAATCCATGAATCTCCAATACATGCTTTTATTAATCTTATAAATTCAGTACTAAAGCCAAAAGCGAAAAGAACTTGGAGGAGAAAAGAGTGCCTTACCCTGTCAAAGGCGTTCGCCATGTCCAACTTGATAAGCATCCCTTTTTCATGACGTTGGTGGCTGGAGTGGATAGTTTCCTACACAAGGGCCACGTTGTCTAGGATATGCCTGCCTTTGACAAACCCTCCTCGGCTGGGGGAGATGAGTTTTTCCAGTAGGGGCTTGATTCTGTTCACCAGGAGTTTGGAGAGGATTTTATAGGACGCGTTTTAGAGCGAAATTGGCCTGAAGCGGTCGAATGTCACCGGGTTCGCTTCTTTAGGGTTAAGAGCTAGGAGGGTCGACCTTGATGTCCCATTAGATTCTGTAAAATTGTATGTAGAACCCATCGGGTCCTGAAGCTTTGTCTGGTTCCATCATCCAAATGACATTGTTGATTTCTTCTTCCGTGAAGGGCTTCAAGAGGCTTGAGTTATCCTCCTCCTCAACCAATCTTGGAACGTGAGTGAGAAAGTCAGGAAATTCCTCCTCATTGTCCATTCTATTTTTTTTGAACAATTGCTGAAAGTGAGAGGTTGCATCCTCTTTGATCTCAGCTGTTCCTTTGTATACAGTCCCATCAGAGGAGGTAATTTCTGCTATGTGATTTCTGGAGAGGCGAGCTCGAATTTGCTTTTCGAAGTAGGCAGAATTTTTATCTCCAGACAAGAGCTAGAGATTACAAGATTTGAGCCTCAGGGACTCTTCCTCAATTCTGAAAGTGTAGAGAGTATTGAGTTGGGCTTCTTGCTCAGACTGGATTTCAGAGTGGGTAATTTCTTGATGCTCCAAGTCCATTTGCAGATCGAGCAACCACTCATTGGCCTGCTTTCTAAGACTAGAGGGGGAATCTGAGGGTTTTTTATCTATTCTTTTAGGGTAGATTTAGTGGCCTTAAGCTTTTGTTCCCACACATAGCTAGGCGAACCAATGACAAGGGTGGACCAAGCCATCGAGATTGTCTCCATAAACCCATCCCTTTCTGACCATAGGGGGCTGAACCGGAAGGGGATGGGCCCCAAATTTTCCTCTTCTCTTAACAGCAGAAGGATGGGTTTGTGGTCAGATATCAGCTTTAGCAGAATTTAAGTGGAGATAATCTTCTATTCGGAGAGGAAGATGCTCTGAAGTAAAAATCTGTCAAGGCGGGCTGAAATATGTTCTGTCCCTATTCTGTTATTTGACCAAGTGTAGAGCCCTTTTTTTGGCTTGAAGTCCAGCAAGTCCCATTGCTGGATCAAGTCTTCCACTAATGGAAGGATATGATCTTTATTACTGATCCCCCCTCTTTTTTTCTTTGGCTCAAAAACTAGATTGAAGTATCTAGCAAGAATTATGTTCTTGGGGGAGTAAGCATCAAGATAACAATCCTTCTTTTCAACAAAGAGGACTGGAATGTAAAGGTTAAAGATGGCGAAGGTGATCTTACTTGCATGATGCTGAAGTACGGTGTTGATCCAATGCTCTGTTTCGAAGGAGCTTTTTAGGTGGAATTTGTCATCTTCCCAAAGATTGGAAAACCCACCACAAGTATCCCTTGTACTTACTGCTTCCGACTTTTGTTCTCCATTTCGCTTTGCTGAGATGTAGAAGGGCAGCCCCTTCGATTTTAGTCTCTTGGAGCAGGAGGATCTTTGGGGATTCTGATTTCAGGAGGTTCTTAACAACTTCAAATTTTAAGGGGTTCCCCAAGCCTCTACAATTCCAAGAGACTATACACATTATTTACTTGCAGAAGGGTGGCCAGACCCACATTTGGATGGCCTGGTTCTTGTGTTTCTGCTTATAGACATCTCGATCGTGGGCTGGCTGCCTTGCATTTTTTGTTTCTCAGCTTCTTCTTCTCTTGCCTCTCTGTGAGACTTCCTCTCGACCCTTTTCGAGGGCCTCTTGAAGGTCTCTTCCTTCGAGGAACTAGAGGACTCGAGAGACTTCTTCCTTGAGAGTGCAAGCTTCTGTGATCCATAACATTTTAATTATAACTCTTCCGGGACATCACATAATAATTTTAGGGACCATCGCGTTTCGAACTACCAACTGTAGTTCATTAGTTATGATGAACTACAGTTGGTAGTTCGAAACGCAATGGTCCCTAAAATTCTTATGTGATGTCCCGGAAGAGTTATAATTAAAAAGACTTCTTCCTTGTCATATCGGCATAAGATGGGGGGTTGGAGGCTCCTAGTGTTGTTCCGGTTTGTAGAGGGGCTATTTCTTCCTGTCTTTTGTCTTCCTCCATAGATGTGGGTTGATGTTCGACCTCTTCGATATTTGCTGCAGCTAGGAGTTCTTCAAGGGTGCCGAGAATTTCAAAGGGATTGTTGGATGCCTCTGCTCTTGGAGGGACAAAACACTCCTCCCCATGATTCTCCGAGGAAGGAGCTCCACTCCCTGTTGGCTTTCTTTTCCCTTTATTTCTGATAATCTGTTTAGCTGAATCAACTTTCTGGACCTGAGTCCATTGTTCCTCCTTCTGGCTTTCAAGCTCCTCCACATTTTTCTTTCTGCGATACTTGGCGAAGTGTCCGTAGCCATGGCAATACCGAAATTTAAACGGGAGTTGCTCGTAATCTGGTTCTTGAATGTGCGACAAGTAAGCCACCGTGAGCTTAATAGCTTTCGGGAGGCCTTCCTCCAAGTCGATTTCCACATAGATTCTAGCACAAGAGTATTGGTCCCTCCTTTCTGCTCTGTCTATGTATTTTCAGAGTTTGTTGCCAATGGTTTCTAGAGATTTGGGGTTCCAGCAGTGCAAAGGTAAGTGAGGCAGGCGTACCCAAACTGAAACTATCGATGGAACATCTTGTGACGGATCAAAGTTCGGGGTCCATTGGTTCAGGTAAAGACCCTAGGGGCCCATGAAATACGAACCATTTCGAAATATAAGATTTCTATCCTCCACTGATTCAAAGACAAAAACAAAGAAGCCCTTACTGACCAAGAAAATTCTGATTCCTTCTTTGACCAGAGGTCGCCAGTTCCTTTGGACCCAGGCATCTATGACTCTGGGTGAGGACCAGAGCCCGTTGAATTGACCAATGAGCCCACATTCTGCAAGGTTCAACGCTGATCTGCTGGTTCTTCTGTTGGCAGAGCGACTGTGGGGATGGACTCCATCCTTTTGACGAATTTCTGCTGGAGGTCACTTGCTGGGCATTTGCTGCAGCCTGTAACCAGCTTCCTAAACGCAGTCAGCTCGGGCGGGGGAGGAGCAGCCTCAAGGCCTCCTCCAGGGGCCATCTCGGCGCAACTACTCGCAGATGCACGTAGCTCACAGGAACACAGCCAAGGCACCACACACGGAAAAGACAACCAAAAAATTTCCTATTTCCCAATGGGAAAATCTAAAAAAATGTATTTTGAATGTGTGAATATTCGGTTTTAAAAGTGTGAATTTGGCACTTTGGAAACATCAATTTTGACCTTAAACTCTGAAGGGGCTTAAAATGAAATTAGTTCAAATTGAATGAAGTAGGGTCACTTTCCTCATCCAGTATGTAAAACAAAGGTTGGAGTGCATATGTATAATTGCCTTTGCTATGATTGATCAATACTACTCTTCTTCAAAGTGTGTTAATCTTTGTATTTGCTTCAATTCCTCTCACACGCACCATTTCCTTTTCTATGATTTTCTCAATACCTCTTCAAAGTGTGCACATCTTTTTATGTGCTTCAATTCTGCTCATAACAAGAGGATGAAGTAATTTTAGAGGGGAGCCTGAGTGGTAACTATTGTAGAATAATGCACACTACACCATGAGTTTCCCACTAAGTATAAGGCTTCTTAATCCCCATGTCTTTGATCCAATATCATAGGCATTGAATGTCCTAGTACAAGTGGAAAACTCTATAAAGCTTTCTTTTGTCTCATTAGGGGTTGCTTTGTCTTGATATATCTTGTTCAATGCAATGATATATTCCTCCCTTATGAAATCTCTCTATCCATGTGAGAAGAGAATATGTGTGAAGGTTCATCATTAAGCATCTCATGACTGTAGGGTTTGGGATTTAATGAGCGAGCAAAGCAATGCAAAGGTGTATAAGTCTTGCCCCATTGTCTAATAAGAATATCCCAATTGTTGTTGAACAAATTGTTCGTTGATGTTGTTAATTTTCTCATACTAGATTTGATTTATTTTACTTAAAACAACATATTAAAACCCCAGGAAATATTTATCTCAAACCTTTCTGAATTTGCCAAAAAATAAATACACAGGTGTATCAAGTTGAAAGTGCATTGGAAATAAAATGAAGAGATCAATCACACATAATAGCAAATTTACACCCAACACAATCTTCCTTCCCTAAATTTCTCGGGAAAATTTTGTGTTAGACCCATAGAGAATACATAGAAGAAGAGTTTTTGGGCACCGGGAAATCGGCTTTAAAGAATTTGTCCTCTAGAAATCAAACCACCTAAAGCAAATCAACCATGGAGAAATAACTTGTCTCACTAGAAAATCGACCTCCCATTCTCCCCGTCTCGTACAACCTCTGCGCACTAGAGAAACTGGCCTCCCTGGATAATTCGACCTCCTCCACAATTCAACCCTCTTTTTCAACAACTCAACCTCCCTCTTTCCTGAACTCTACCTCCTTGTATTTCTCTTGAAATTCCTTGTAGCACTTCTCACTTTCTTTAGTCTAGTTGAGCCCCTCGCACTAGAGAGAATCACTTCCTCTACTAGTATGAGTCTTCACCTCTCCCTTAGGTTTATTTTATAATCTGATTAAGCCAAAGTCCCTAACCCTGATCTCCTAAGTGATCAATGGCTAGGATTAAATCCTCAACCTCACTTGAGATCAACGGTTGAGATTATTACTAATTCACCTGATTATATATCAGATTTGATGATGCCATATTACCAGATTGACTTTTGATCTGAATGTGATCGAATAAAGTGCTTAGGCAGTTTGATTAGTTTGTCCTTTAGATTGTTTGTTAATTGAAATAAGCTTTAATGAAAGACGACATAAACTAGCAACAAATAAATGATTAAATCACAACAATAAACAGAGAGAAGAAGAAGCAAACAATTGATTACGGAGTTCGTCCCTGGTGGACTACATCTCTGGGTCCGCTTTCAAGTGGGCGTCCGTTTTATTAGGATTGATCGTGAGAAATTTATTTACACAGAAATGAATTAGAATGAATGTGCTCACAGGCACTTCTGGACTCTGTAAACAGAAAGTACTCTTTCTCGCCTTTCTGACGCCTGTCTCTGTGCTCAATTCCGACACCCGACGAATGAGCAATGCTGTAAACAAAACTGCCTCTATTCCTGCAATTGCACACTGAATTCTCCAAGCCTTCAAAAACCAAAGATGAATTTCATGAAGAATTTCCATGGTTTTATAAGCACTGATTCGAACCATGGATAGCCAATTTTGGCACTTGGTTGAGCAAAAGAGGGTCTCGAATCCATCCTATACATGAACCTAGGGATAAAATCCCCAAACCTTAGCGCTGTATAAATATTAAAAACCCAAAAATAAACTATATAATAAAATCTTAAGCCACAGCGTTAGCTCACCAAGCGGAGGATGACAACCGTTGGCATGTGAACAATTTTCTAGGCGGCTATGTTTGCGGTCGGATCCCGGCGGTTAGGGTGGCTCCGGCGGTCACGGCTATACCTGGTGGTCACAGTCTTATCTGTTCACATAACGTTTTAACCCGACGGTTTCTGCGTTTACAACTGTCACCCGTCGTATTTTATGCCGCGGTCTATTTCAGACCCATTCACATGGATAACAATTATCTCCGACACGGTTTGACTTTGCGGTTAGCAAGCGCTCTGGTATTTATATAGTTGTATTATAATGTTTTAAAACAACATTTGTTTTAACCAAACCTTATATTAAAAGGTTTATGGTATGTTTTAATAATAAACCCAACTCCCGAACCCTTAAAGGTTTTATATCATAGTTTTAGGTTTAATACTTTGCGCTAAGATTTTAACATAGGTTTTTATGCTAGGTATAATACCATAAGTTTAGCAGTTAGGAATAGGACTAGGTTTTGCACCATGCTTAGGTTTTGACACCATAGACTTTTAGGTGTAGGTTTTAGAGATAGTGCTAGGATTAGACCTTTAGTAATATGATTAGGTCTTAGCACTAGGTTAACAATTTTAACCATTTTTACATCCAAACTTCGAAACATGTCGACCATGACATTGAAGAACCTTTCACTGGCGTATTGACGAAACTGGCGGATTGGAGACTGAACCGGACATCAAACTGCTGGAGTTGATTGGATCTTTCTGCTGAACTGTAATTGAACAAGATCCTCCTGGATCTATTCTCTCCACTTGAAAGCTTTTGGACCACAAAAGCTTGATTTTAAGTAGACAATAAGTGAGAATACAACTCCCTCACTTTCATCTTGACTTTGATGATATACAACCATAGCTGATCGTTGACCTGAAACTGATGCTTATCATGGCACAATTTGATCCTGACTTGACTCAATGCTTGTCGTGGCGCAGAAAAATGTAAGGCTTGATGCACATAAGTTAAAAATTCATCCCACAACTTAGGATTTTTACTGCAGTTGCCTCGAAGAATATGTATCCTGGTCCTCTTCACCATTTCTGTCTGTCCTTGAACCAAATCCATGCTGCCCCATGGTTGCAAAGGAACTGGAAGTGGCATGTGCAAACCATTCTTTCAATTGCATGGCTTGCTTGTCGAACACATTACACATCCCTTTATGTACTTCACAATTGTTTCATACATATGAGGCCAGTAATAATACTTTTGCCTTTGTGCCGTAGTCTTGCTTATGTCGAAATATCCTGCAATCCGAGAAAGATGAACTTCCCGAATAACCTGCACTCTTTCTATCTGAGCATCATGAGTTAGTGATTCATAAGCATCTTTGAAATCATCATCAGTTCTCTACTGTTCTACATAACTTTCATGAACCAATGAAATTTTATGCAGTACTACTGAAGCATTCAAAGACATCATATCAACTACGTTACTTGTTACACCTTCCTTGTCCTTAATTACTAAGTGAATTTGCTGAAGAAATCCCATCCAACTGTAGTGAGATTGTTGCAACTTAGTATATGACTGAAAGTATTGAAGCAATTGATAATCTATGTGAATCACTGTTTCCATTGCATAACCCTTAACATCTGTTTTAACTTCATATGGTTGTTGGTGATCTATCAATGCTGTGAAATTTTTCTGCTTAAATGAATCAACTTTAAAATCGACACTTATTCCCCATGTCCCGTTTTGCTTATGAGCCAAAATTATGGGTGAACTGTATGGAGATGAACTGGGTCACATTAATTCTTTTCCAATCTTCTGTGGAATTTGTTGCTTTATTTCTTTATGCTCTATAACTGACTTGTGATACATTCCATTATTAGGGGCATCAAACATCAACTGCATCTCATGTGATATTTCCTTTTTATGAAGTAGATGTTTTGGTTCTTTAACTAGATCTTGAAATGAGTCTACCTTTTTAACCAAATTACTTTCATACTGAATTTCACAACCTGATCAAGTATCATTAAGATCCTTGTGTTGCTCTTTTATCGACATGAGTATGTATCTCTTACTTGAACTTATTAAGCACCTCATCTGATTAGCATTAATTAAATTCAAGTGATCTTTGATTTTATGTGCTCGGACGATGTATTTAGTCCCATCTTTCTTGAGATGATACACATGCTCTTTCCTATAAAATACTGCATCACGGTCATAGAGATAAGGGCTTCTTAAAACAATTCCACATATGTCTAATGGTATCACATCTAGCTCCACTTCATCGATATAGTTATCTGTGATTGCAAATTTTTAACCGACACTGTTTGGTAACATGAATTTGACTTTGTTCCTTTAACCAACCTAGAGGATATGGTTTTGGATGATTATGTGTTTTCAAACCCAATTGTTTAACCAATGACTCGGAAATCAAATTTCCCTGTGATCCCGTATTGAACAATGTATCTATCTTAGTATGCTTTGAAGTTACCCTTATATGAAATAACTCGATTCTTTTTCCTTCATTCAACTGTGTGATATTCGAAGAAGCAGAAGTACTAGCTTCAGAAATTTTACCTGTTGTAACCATAGTAGTGATTTTGCCTTCATCACCAGAATCAGATCCCAAGTCCAAGTCTTGTTGGATTGCTGTTTCAGCCTTCTTTTCACCCCCCTTTGATTGAAACTTCTTTGGCTTCAGTTCCAGATGAAGTTTCCAACACCTAGCTTCATCATGGCCGATCCTTTGGCAATGTGTACAAGTAGGTCTATCATCTTCCTTCTGAGCTGTGGCAGTCTTCTTTCCCTTTATCTTGCCCTTCTTTTTGTTGTCTTCAGTTTCCATCTGCTTGGATGCCTTTGGTGTAAACTTGAATGGTCTACCACCTGTTTTGACATGAATAGCTTGAGCACAAACTTCATCAAAATCATTAGGATTGAACATTAATAATGTATGCTGCAAATATGAATGCAAACTGCCAACATACTTCAACAAAGTTTCTTTTGTGTCCAAAGAAATACCAAGTGCTAACGCTTTCTTTATGAATTCCTGTGTGAACTCTTGAACATTTTGTCCCTTACCTTGTCGCAAGCGCTGCCAATCAATTACAACTTCCTGTGTGTGACCCAACGGATAGAATTGTTTCTTTAGAGCTTTTATAAACTTAGTCCATGAGGTGATAACTTTTCCCTTACGCTTTAAATCTATGTGTCTTACTTTCCCACCAGATCAAAGCAATACCCCCCATTCTAAGAGTAGCTAATTGGATCTGTCTTATCTTCAGTAATATCTTGAATACGACAATAGACTTCTAACTGGTTTACCCAATTATCTAGTTTCTCAAGGTTTATTTCACCATCATACACAGGTAATTCGAACTTAACATCAAGTTTCAATAGTGGACTCTTAGGTTTCTTTTCTTTTTTTGAGTCAGAACTAGAAGTAGAAGTGGAAGAAGAAGATGATGGAGATGATGGAGGAGAAGGAGATTTATTTGCCTTGCCTTTACCCTTTTCCTTCTTTGATGCCTTCGACGATGAGGCTGCATCTCTCGTTTTCTTGTCTTCATATAATTCTGCCAACATTTGCTGCATGTTTAGAAACATCTGCTGGATTTGATTCTCATCCATGGGTTTCTTTCAGTAGCTTCAGGAGTCTCAACGGTCTCAGTCCCTGTCATCGTTGATTGATGAACGACTTTCCGCTTTTCGATCTCTGGATCGAATTCCTCAAGCTCCCCTTTTCCACGTTGCAATCCCAACCTGGTTAACATCCACTAACAAACAAATTACAAAGCACAACTTGCTTTGATACCAAAATATGATCTGAATGTGATCGAATAAAGTGCTTATGCAGTTTGATTAGTTTGTCCTTTAGCTTGATTGTTAACTGAAGTAAGCTTTAATGAAAGACGACATAAACCAGCAACAAATAAATGATTAAATCACAACAATAAACAGAGAGAAGAAGAAGCAAACAGTTGATTACGGAGTTCGTCCCTGGTGGACTACATCTCTGGGTCCGCTTTCAAGTGGGTGTCTGTTTTATTAGGATTGATTGTGAGGAATTTCTTTACACATAAATGAATCAGAATGAATGTGCTCGCAGGCACTTCTGGACTCTGTAAACAAAAAGTACTCTCTCTTTCCTTTCCGACGCCTGTCTTTGTGCTAAATTCCAACACCCGACGGATGAGCAATGCTGGAAACAAAACTGCTTCTCTTCCTGCAATTGCACACTGAATTCTCCAAGCCTTCAAAAACCAAAGATGAATTTCATGAAGAATTTCCATGGCTTCATAAGGATTGATTCGAACCATGGATAACCAATTTTGGCACTTGGTTGAGCAAAAGAGGGTCTCAAATCCATCCTATACATGAACCTAGGGATAAAATCCCCAAACCTTAGCGCTGTATAAATATTAAAAACCCAAAAATAAACTATATAATAAAATCTTAAGCCACAGCGTTAGCTAACTGGGCGGAGGATGACAACCGTTGGCATGTGAACAATTTTCTAGGCGGCTATGTTTGCGGTTGGATTCCGGCGGTTAGGGTGGCTCCGACGGTCACGGCTACACCTGGTGGTCACAGTCTTATCTATTCACATAACGTTTTAACTCGACGGTTTCTGCATTTACAACAGTCACCTGTCGTATTTTATGCTGCCGTCTATTTCAGACCCATTCACATGGATAACAATTATCTCCAATACGATTTCACTTTGCGGTTAGCAAGCGCTCTGGTATTTATATAGTTTTATTATAATGTTTTAAAAAAACAATTGTTTTAACCGAACCTTATATTAAAAGGTTTATGGTATGTTTTAATAATAAAACCAACTCCCGAACCCTTAAAGGTTTTATATCATAGTTTTAGGTTTAATACTTTGCGCTAATATTTTAACATAGGTTTTTATGCTAGGTATAATACCATAAGTTTAGCACTTAGGAATAGGACTAAATTTTGCACCATGCTTAGGTTTTGACACCATAGACTTTTAGGTGTAGGTTTTAGAGATAGTGTTAGGATTAGACCTTTAGTAATATGATTAGGTTTTAGCACTAGGTTAACAATTTTAACCATTTTTACATCCAAACTTCGAAACATGTCGACCATGACATTGAAGAACCTTTCACTGGCGTATTGACGAAACTGGTGGATTGGAGACTGAACCGGACATCGAATTGCTGGAGCTGACTGGATCTTTCTGCTGAACTGTAATTGAACAAGATTCTCCTGGATCAACTTTAGCCACAAAAGCCTCGCTACAAAATAAAAAAGATTATTTCCATAAAATAATTCGTTGTTGTAAAAATCTTATGATATTTGGTCTCCCATAGTATTTCTAGAGCTCTAATACCATGCTATTTTTTCTCAAAGCATATGTAATTTTTCTACTTAAACAATTTATTAAAATGCCAAAAAATATTTATCTCAAATATTTCAAAATTTGTTGAAAAATAAATACACTAGTATATTATCTTAAAAATGCAACAAAAATAAAATGAAGCAATTAATCACACCACAACAACATATTTACAACCAACACAATGTTCCTTCATTAATTTTCCTGAGAAATTTTTTGGTTAAGCCCATAGAGAATACATGGAAAAATACAATTGTCGGACACCTTGAAACTCATCCATGTTGGGAAAATCAGCCTCAAATAATTTTGCCTTAGGAAATTGAACCACCTGAAGTAAATCAGCCTTGGAGAATTAACCTATCTCACCAGCTAATCAACCTCCCTTTCTTCTTGTCTTGTACGACCTTTGTGTACTAGAGAAATCGACCTCTCTGGATAATTCAACCTCCTCCACAATTCGACCCTCTTCTTCAACAACAGAGCCTCCATTTTTCTTGAACTCGACCTCCTTGAATTTCTCTAGAAATTCACTATAACACTTTTCCTCAATTCTCTTCAATTTAGTTGAGCCTCTCACTCTAGAGAAAATGGCTTACTCCACTATTGTGTGTCTTCACCTCTCCCTTAGGCTTATTTTACAATTTCATTAAGCCAATACCCTAACCCTAGTCTCCTAAGTGCTCAATGTCTAGGATAAATTCTAAGCCTCACTTGAGATCAACGATTGAGATTATACCTAAGTCATGTAAATAATTTTATTATTTATCCTTTTAATTTTGGCCTTATAGTCCACAATAATTAATTAGATTAATTATTGTATTTCCCTAAGTTAACCTTAGGAGAAAAAATCAGAATATCACTTACTCCACCAATCAGTAACCTAAAGAGGCAACCAAATATCTTCTACATGTTAAGACATGAATCCTATCTAGAAGACCCTCTGAAACTATAAAAACTTCCACAGATGTCCCATATTTAGGACCATTCTTCTCGAAAATAATGGTCTACACGAATGCAACCATGGAATCCCACCTTGATTCCTAAACCACCGTAGATATTCCTATGGGCAATTCGTTACAAGAAATATTCTAAAATATATTTGAAAATTTTTGGAATTTCCATGCATCCTAGGTTTGGTCTATGCCTTAGCTAAGAACATAAGCACACTAGGGATGCCCAACTTTAAACAACTTTGTACAATTGAATATAACGACAATAAGATCAATAACAATACACAATATTTATGGCCCAAAACACGCTCCTTATTAATCCTTCAATAAGAAAACATTAGGGCTTTGATACCAGGGATCATGGTCCTTTACAAACCCCAATATAATGCTATAATACAAATTTATCCTTTGACTAATAACCTAGGGCTTAGGCCAATTGCTTTAGGCTCTCATTTTCCCATCATACAAAACATAAATAATCACTTGCCGTTAGCTCTAGCCTTTTTCAACAATGCTCGGTCTGCCTATTTTGGCCTCTTCTAGGTCCTGACAGCACTGTGTAGGCCTCAGCCTACCCTCCTATGCACCTAAACAACCTCGGCCCTCCTGAGCCAGCCCTAACAAACCTCGGCTAGGCTTGTTACAACCCTTGGCCTACCTTTACCAACCCTTATGTTCCTACCTGCCTGCTACTTAGGACCTCAACCACCTATTATGCCCTTTAGCCAACCCCTTTATCCTTCTTGTAGCGTACCTGGTCTGTGGAAGGCCTTAACAAGCCTCCTTTTACCGTTGGGTAGTTGCCTTTTAGGCCTTTTGTAGTGCAAGGTTACTTAGGAGAAAAAGTGGTGAGCGGAAGCGGGGAGTGGGAGCGAGGTGCGGGAGCGGGAGCAGTGATCGACATTTTCAAAAGCTCTCGTTTCATGAGAGGATCTTTAGATAGTATATAATATATATTATACATATTTTGATGCATATATGTCAACAAAAGCATGTAGAATGATGAATTAGATATAAAAAGCATAAAAAAATGGATTGAACCATATAACATCAATCATCTAGAAGTTATAATCTTCATCAACTACGTCCACAAATTAGTAACATACAACATATTGAGTCTCATGATTCTTCAATCTTAAAGTTTCAAGCTTTCAAAATTCGATATATAACATTTATCATCATTGATCACTAAAGTTGTAACTTGTACTTGTAACCATTACCATTACCAAGTAACCAAATGATAACAAAGAATATCTAACATGAAATGAAATGTTTCAACTTTGAACTTTGAACTTTCAACTTTCACGAAGCATCATATACGTAATTCATTACCAATGAGTTATAAATGCCAACTTCAAACTTAAATTGTCATATATTGTTTACAAAAAATACCATAATAAATACGAAAGAATCAATATTTATAAAAAGTACTAGAAATTAGAAAAGACAAATAAATCTATTATCTATTGCTTGACCCTCTTGCCACGAGAAATTTCTAAAGTCTTGTCTCGTGCTTTATTGGGAGTCTCCTCCTGCATAGTTAAATGACCTTGGTGCTCTCGATTAAATACAAGTTCCATACCCTAGTACCCCAGGTGCTCTTGATTATTGGGAGTCTCCCCCACATAGAGGGCTTGGTGCTCTTGATTAAATACAAGTTCGATACATTAGTACATGAAAAAATCCGATGCAAACATTGCAATCCTCGCAATCCTGAAAAAAATGATAAGTCTAAAATATATATAAATAATAAAAATATAAATAATGATGATAATTGTAAGAATGATTAGTTAATTAGTAATTAGTACTTAAGAGGCATGTCTAAATGGGACATGACCTTCCATGAAGAGGCACCTGCGTGGGGTATATAAGCAAGCCCTCATCCTCATTTGTAACATATTCTCATTCATACATTTTAATATATATTCTTGTATCTTCAATGGAGATCTTCATATTCCAAGTCTTTTGGAGTATTTAAATTGAAGAACGAACTTTGTTCGTTCCATTTGGTATCAGAGCCACGTTCTCCAATCCCGGTCATTTTCCATTAATAGTCATCGTCAATGTAGTTTTCGTCATGATCAAAGCGTTTCGCTATAGAGTTGGAGGTTCTCCATTTCGCCGAATTCGTCACTAGGCCTTTGGCCATTTAAAAAAAAATATTAATAATTCAAAAAAATGGATTAAAAGATAAATTGTTAGAAAAAAAATTACTTATTAAAGAAAAAAAATGTAATATAAAGAAAAAGAAGGGGTTAAAATTTTTTATAAGAAAAAATAAAATAAAAAGGAAATAATAAAAAATAAATTAAAGAAAAAAAAGCAAAAACAACGCATAACACATCTTTTGTACATTCAACAATTCTTATATAGAATTACTACTTGTCTTACGATGGATACTTACATATTTCAATTCTTATGAATTATTTTGTTGTGTATACGGACTTTGTTTGTTACATTGGTATCAGAGGATTCCTTCGAGTATATATAACCAAGTTCTTTTAAATATATTATTATATAACCAAGTTATATAAAGGAAAAAGGTTATCATATTGAAAATCCTCTATAATATTATAGCCTAGTGAAATTCCAAGTAATTATCAAATTATTTATTAAATCAAAGGTACATTTTAGTGGTAAGGACATATATTATTATTAAGTGGATAGATAAGATAATTTTATTAATGTCCAACAAATGACCACAAAAAGGTCAACGGGACTGCCAGTTACAATGATTACAACATGCCGAACCGGTGGACCAAACGGTCCCCTTCCTTTATAAAAGCAAAAAATACAAACTACAAAGAGTGCAAATGCAAAGTAAAGGCTAGATGACTAAAGCATCATGACAATGAGCTGCGATGAAGAAGTCCTGGAGGAGATAGAGGAGCCTCCTGAAGGAGGGGAGACTCCTACTCCTAGCATTCGAGGTCGATAGAAGAGGACTAAAGGAAACTTGTCAATGTCTGTTGACCTAAGGAGGAACTAGACTACTGCTGCTGTCGTCTGGAGGATTTGGGGTGTCTCCTGGGGGAGGGTCTGGTCCTGAAGCGCTGATGGGGTCCAGTGGGACGAGACCCCCGGATCCGCACTGGCTTGGAATCATGGTCTACGGATTGATCGGTGGTTCTCTTGGTGCCCCGTGATGTAGGGAGCACCCTGAAGAAAGCTGTGATCCTCTGTGTGGTGTCCGAAGTGGTGGGAGGCTGGAGAAGAAGCGAACGATGCCTGAAGGTCTCCTGAAGGTAAAGTGCCAAGCATCTCTGGTCATTGTATCTAAGGAAGCTGGCCAGGCTCTGGGGGCCCCTGAATAAGCAATGAAAGCGTCCTCGGATCTCATAGTATATTGGGCATCTGAAGATGAAATGTAACTCAGTCTCCACCTCCTGTAAGTGACAAAGCTGACAAATCCTATCCGTCCTGTCAATGTGATGGTCTGTCTCCACTCGAACCCTGTGCGATCCAACCTTGAGCTGCTCGAGAGGGAACCTAATAGCTTGCATCGAATGCTGGAGGGTATACTGGGGTCGAACAATGAGTCCATCTCTGATCTCCAGAAGGTGCTTAGCGTAGAACGCCATCTTTGGGCGCAGCCCGCCCAGAGGATTGATCCATGTAGTCTGAATGTACTGCCTGTAGATGTCCTCCTTGATGATTTTGTTGAGTTCTTGCTGGTTTTGGAGAAGGTGCCGCGAGGCGTTCAATGAATACTGGAATGGGGGGAGATGATCCATCTGAATACCTGTAAGACCTAGGAGTTCTGTCACACCAGTGAACCAACATTTGGTTCGGCCTGTTTGCATATGAGCAATGCTCTCCGAGGAGCAATAGGCCAAGTATGGGTACCTATCTCTACCCTCTCTCGTGTCTGCCAGCCCACGGATCCGATGAAGAAATGAGACTATCCTGAAGATCACCTCCAGGCGGAAGGGCTTAGCCCCGAACTCTGCTAGGATGATGTTCTGAGGAACTGTCTGCTTGCACTGAATGAAGCGGCGCAAGAGAAGGGTCTAGAATCGCTCTGCCGAGGCCCTATCTGACTCCAGTAATGAGGGGCCCCAAACCTTTGATCCATAGAGAATGGTGGGGCGGATCAAGGTATCCATGATGTTCATCTTGGATGAAATGTCCTGGAAGTGGTGACGGAAGCACTGTCTCTCAAGAAGGGCCAGGGAACCATATCCCTTATTTATCCTGGGCTGAAGAGCCATCCATAGGCTGAACCGGGGACCTGTAAACTACACTCCCAAGTAAGTGTAATTGCTGACGACTTCGATTTCTTCTCCCTTGAATAGGAAGTGGAAACTCGAGGTCTTCTTCATCCCATTGAAAATTATGACTTTGGTTTTGCTCAGGTTCATCGTTAGGTGCTGAAGATCACAAAAGGCTGCTAGGGCATCCAACTGTCTCTGTAACCCTTTCGGGGAGGAGGCTAGGAGGGCAATATCATCGGCAAAGAGTAGGATGGAGCTCAAGACGTGGTGGAGAAGGCACTCATAAGATTCCTGGATATGCTCTCGGAGGAAAGATTCCAACTCATCAATGTAGATCCCGAAAAGAGTGGAGGAAAGTGGGCACCCCTGCTTGACTCCAATAGTGCTCCAGATGAACTCTGACATCCCTCCAACCGTGCACAGACGGCCAAGGACGGACTTGTAGAGGTGCATAATAGTAGTCAGAAGAGTCGACGAGATGCCAATCTCTCTCAGCCTCCGAAAAAGGTCGTCCCTCGGGACCAAATCGAAGGCCTTCCTGAAATCCACAAAGCAACAATACACCTTGGAGGACCGATGCCGAGCCTCCTCGATCGTCGCTCGAAGGGTGAAGATATGGTCAATAGTCTGATGATCCAGTCTGAAACCTGCTTGTCCCCTGGCCCTAGGATGTCTCTGCTCTAGGAAGCTGGAGAGTTCCCTGTGGAGGGCAGTAGCATAAAGCTTGGAGAATGTGTCTGACCATGATTGTTCTGTAATTGTTTGAATCGGAGGTAGGAGCCTTATGGATGGGGTAGATAATGTGGTGGGACCATCCATCAGGGAAGCCTTCTCGAATGACATGGTTGAAGAGATTCACTAGGTAACCAATCAGAGGACGAAGCCCGAGTTTGAAGAATTTTGCCTGGAAGCCTTCTTCGTCTACGACTTTGCTGTTGTTCATCGCCCAGATTGCCTCTCTGATATCTTTGTCGGAGAAGAAGTGACAGGTGGCTGGGGGGGATACAACCTGAATGAGGGGTTGCCCGGGGATGTCATACAACTTGGAAGTGTGGGAGAACATGGAGGTGGGGTCAAGGTCGATAGGGGTGGGGGATCGCCTGGAAAGAATGTTGCCCTAGAATTTTTTAGGGGAGCAGAAAGAACCTGTCTTTTGTGGGAAATAAAATGACGTTTCTTGTCGCGAAGGAGGCAGCGGTAGGCAGAACGGATGCTAGGGTACGACGGTAGGGAATGTCTGAAGGCGTGTCGAAGATCTTGGTGCAGAGATTTGCACTCTTGGTCATACAACTTATTCATAGGACATCCTCTTGGTTTTGGGGGGGGGGGTGGAGCGCGTGGAGGAAGGGAAGGACTGGAACGTGGCCTCCTAGATTGCAGATGAGAGGCATTGGTATTTTTCATTGACGGATTCAAGAGAGGCGAACTGGACTTCAGGTGGAAGTGCTTTCTTGAGGGTAGAAGAGAAGACGTCAGGGTCGCCTTCCTCGAAACAGAAGATGGTACGGGGTGGACTGTGCGGAATAGGGGGGGATGTGCGAGGGATGTGAAACTGAAGTGAAAGTGAGAGAAGTGCATGATCAGCCAGGGGGATGGGAGTGATAGAAAAGTTTTTGATGTGTGGGAGGAGATATGGGCTGGCAAGAGTGTAGTCTACAACACTTGCTCCCCCCCCATGGGGTCGGCAAGTAAAGAAGTGGGAGGATGGAAAGCAAGGGAGGCCGTTCAGGATTATCAACTCGTGAGACTCCCCCAGTTGCAGAAGGTGTTTTTCATAGGTTGTGGTGGGGCCCAAGCTATCCTTTGATGTCTGGTGCATGCTCACCGAAGTCGGGTCGACCCCTCAAGTGCAGAACACGTCCTTTGTATGATCATGAATGGGTATCTGGATGTCTCTGATGCGGGCATTAAAGTCCCCCATGAGAATGATTTCTCCCACTGCTGAGTACTTGGTAATGTCAGAGTACAAGTCTGTGAAGGGGTCTCCGTCACTGCTGTGGATAGCAAAAGATGACGAGACGGGGGGAAAGTAACACACCGCAATGTAAATGTCTCTCGGAGGGGAGACTCTGGCTTTGATTTGAATCCACACGAATCTGGCGTGGTCGTCGGTCGCCACAACAGAGATTTTGTTTCTGAGATCATCTCTGGTGAGGCATGCTACTCCTCCTGAACCTCTGACCCCTCCTGAACTCTGTGTCTCCTGTCTGCAAGCCGAGGTCCACTGGTATCTTGTGATGTCAGGGAGAGGGCGAACTGGGCTCGCGTGTGTTTCGGTAACAAGTAGGATGTCTGTTGAAGTAAGGGCGTCATGAAGTAGGCTCGGTGATGACTAGAAAGAGCCATTTCCATTCCAGCAATGGATCGAAATACTCGTACCTTGTCTCCTCTCCGCTCGGGCCTGTCATTTAGAGCTACCGGTTCGAGGTACCCATCCCGGGGGGAAGGAATCTCAAACAACCGCTCGAAGATTTCTAATGACTGCCCACTTTCCTGCTTGTCTTGTTGCTGCAACTTGTTCTCTGGCCTGTTTAAGTTCGACCACCTGTGTTCTTGTGAGGTCCTCATCTAGGAATACCTTGTCTGGAAGGGAGAATAATTTCCACTTTGCCCGAAGCGCTCGGAGCCTATCTGTGGAGTTGCGGAATTTGAGGAAAAGAGTAGAGTCCTGCCCCAACCATGCCCTATCCAGCATTATATCGGGTATGTCAAGCGTGTCACGAAGGAACCTGTTGCCTAGCTCTAGTGTGTACGATGAAGGAGTGGGTGGGGGAAGTCCCCTTACCTTGAGGTTTAGTTCTCTTGCTCGCCGGGTCCTTTCCTCCACTAGTTTAGTCTGCACAACCTCTTCCACCGCTGTATGGGGTGGGGCCTTTTCTTTTCCTCTAACCATGTGTACCCATGAACTTATATGTGATTCCGTTTCTTGTTTGAAAGATATTTGTTGTGATCTGATTTCTTCTTGTTTATCCTTGAGAATATGAATTTCCGCCTGTAAGTTCTCATTCGGTGGGCGTATCGCGATAAGTTCTCTGCACTCCTGCAGCGTATTCTTTAGGGACGAGTTATACTTCCTCAACCACCCCGACTTTGTTAGACAAAGTGCCAATCTCGGAGCGAAGCTTACAGTTTTCTGCTTCAAGGAATTCCATTTTCCTCAGTAATTGCTTGATTTGGGAAGTCTAGAATATGAAGTCGGTTTCCAACGCGATGTCTGTGGGGCTAGAAAAAGAGTATTAAAGTTCAAAAAAAAGAAAAAGAAAAAGAAAAAAATGGGGTCTACATCGAAAATGAAGGCCGAAAGATTCTCAGAAAGTAAATATATCTATGCTTTAGTGCTATTTAGAATTAAAGGGTTTATTGCGGGAAAATATGTTACTATTGGTATCTCGCCAACCGAAGATAAAAATGATATAAAACCTAAAATCACAAACCAATTAGTGATTCCCGAGTCAAACATAATCGAAAAATTATATTGTTATGACAACAAGAAATATGACATAACCAATTTACAATTAAACATTGGAGATTATAGATTCATATCACAATTCTTAGTTCAAAAGCTATGGAGTGATCGAGGTGATATTATTTTAGGTTCATCCTGGATGGAAACCCTTGGTTCCTTCATCCTGAATACGAAAAAGAAGTTCTTGGCATCTTCTTACAAAAAGAAAAAAAGAACAGTACAGGATGTTATAGTGAAGCGAAATTCAGTAACACCAGAAGATATGTAAGATATTTCAAAATTAATTTTTCAAGAAGGTAAAAAAGTACTACAAAATATGCAAAGAGAAATTGAAAAAGTCACCGCTGACAAAAATGAAGAAGTTACTCGCCTCAAGGACCACGATGAGAAATTATTGACGCAAATTAAGAAACTTAAAAACACAAGAAATCTGTGAAAAACAAACTAGAAAAAATCAACATGAATGTAATGAATAAAATAGTGTAAATAATGATTAATTAGTTAATTAGTAATTAGGTTGAAAGGCCATGTCTGATAAGACATGACCTTTCGTGAAGAGGCACCTGCCTAGGTATATAAGCAAGCCTCATTTGTAATTCTCAATCATCTCATATCTCATTCATCATCTATCTAATATAATATTTGTATCCTCATGGATATTTTCATTTTCCAAGTGTTCTCAAGTATTTAACTTGAGAAAGAACTTTGTTCGCTTCATTTGGTATCAGAGCAGTCGATCTTTTGGCCGCTCACACTGCATAGAGCCACGCTCTCTGATCTAGGTCCTTGACCATCAAATTCGTCAACATTGTTGCTGTTGAAGCATTTCGCTAAACCTTTGGAGTTTTTCTGCTGCTACTGAGTTCATCAGAGGCCCTTGGCCATTAAAAAAGAAAAAAAAGAGAAGGAAAGTTTAAAAAAAAGAAGAAATATATATATATATATATATATATATATATATATATATATATTATTAAAAAAAATAAAAGAGAGAAGGAAAGTTAAAAAAGAGAGTGGAAATAAATTAAAAGGAAAAGAAAAGATTTAAAAGAAAATAGTTCCAAAAGAAAAATAAAATAAAAATGGTTCTACATTATTGATAAAAAGTGCATGATAAAAAAACTATACGGAAGAGAAGGAAGAGTAGACAAGGTTATTTTGATTCTTCTTTAAGTGGTTTACAAGCTCGTGGTTTTAGAAGCCCATGGTAATTGCCCATGGTATTTTCAAGGTAAAATAAGAACAAAAGGAATACAAATTCTATGTGAATGGTAAGTTTACTTTTACGTGGAGAAAATTAACTGAGTCAAATACACATAAATGGACAAATATTTTATAGGTGAATAGCCATGTTTCACTAGGGTTGTAACTTTTCATAAAAAAAAAGAGAAAAAAAGAAGAAGAAAGAAAAAGGTTTGAAGTACAATAAAAATTATATATATATATATATATTAAAGGAATAGTTATTGTTGAAGTATTGAAAAAAAAAAATTAAAAAATTCATAATGAAGGAAGATTATAAGTTAAAAAGAGTGAATTTGGAGAACATTTATCTCAACAAGCAGAATGACATCTAATACAGAAATGAAGTCAGGATGATTTTTAGAACTAGAAACCCTACCCATCGACATTAAAGTGCTATTTAAAATTAAAGGAACTCTCGCAAGAAAAGATGTCCCTATTGCTATATCACCCTCCGAAGAGAAAAATTATATAAACCCTAAAATTGCCAACCAGTTGGTGATTCCAGAGTCAAATATAATCGAAAAGTTAGACTTTTTTGACAAGAAAAAATACGACATCAAAAGTCTACAACTAAATATGGGGGATTATACTTTTATCTCTCAATTTACCGTGAAAACCTTACTTATGGATAATAGTGATATTGTGTTGGATTCACCATGGATGGAAACCCTAGGTTCATTTATCCTAAATGCGAAAAGAATTTTTTGACATTCACCTACAAAAAGAAGAAAGTAATGCTATAGGACATTAAATTGAAGCCAAATTCCGTGACGCCTGAAGACATACAAGAAATTTCAAATGTAATTTTTCAAGAAGGTAAAAAGGTGATACAAAATATGCAAAAAGGAAATTAACAAAATCACCGCTAACAAGAATGAAGAGGTTGCTCGCCTTAAGGACCACAACGAAAAATTACTAACGCA
Organism: Pinus albicaulis; assembly: GCA_034641835.2. Taxonomy (NCBI): domain Eukaryota; kingdom Viridiplantae; phylum Streptophyta; class Pinopsida; order Pinales; family Pinaceae; genus Pinus; species Pinus albicaulis. The sequence continues at coordinate 689,693,571 of CM076576.1, read as the reverse complement.
AATTAAGAAGTTGAAGAAGGATAAGAAGTCGTTGGAAAACAAGGTGCAACAACTTGTCGAAAATGAAGCATCCAAACCTTCAAATGTAGAAATTCAAGTTGATGAAAAGACATCAAATAATGATCCAGTCAGTAATGCAAATCCAGAAAACGACACAAACAAGATAAGGGAAACTCAAATCACTAGGATTCCCTATCGACATTCAAATCATGGAAGTAGACAACTCGATCGAGATTTGTATTCAGAACAAAAACAACAAGCTGATGTTCCAAAGAATACTAATATCAGTGCAATCCGCTCAAGTGATAATTCAACACAAGTTTCAAGTCGCCGCAAGAGTCCACAAAAGATTGATTTAGGATGGTCCAATCCATTCTCAGTGCGACAGTTTTGTTTGTCACTTAGAGGATCATATCAACTTGTATCGACAAGGATGACTGCCCCGAGATGCGAAGATGTTTGTAACAGGAAAAGAAATTGAAGCCTTTCATCAACAAGCTTTGAGAACAAAGCTTTTTGAGGAGGAAGGCAATGTAATGAATAAAATAGTGTAAATAATGATTAATTAGTTAATTAGTAATTAGGTTGAAAGGCCATGTCTGATGAGACATGATCTTTCGTGAAGAGGCACCTGCCTAGGTATATAAGGAGGCCTCATTTGTAATTCTCAATCATCTCATATCTCATTCATCATCTATCTAATACAATATTTGTATCTTCATGGATATTTTCATTTTCCAAGTGTTCTGGAGTATTTAACTTGAGAAGGAACTTTGTTCGCTTGAATGAAATACACATCGAAGTCTTTAGACATAACCGTTGAAGAGAAATGAACAAATACCGATCCAGTCAATATCACAACTCAAGAAGAGCACAAACTAGTTGAAGTAAAGATGTACTCAGAAGTTGCAGTTCCAACAAGAAAAGATTTGAGTTAAGATCCAGAAATTAACCATGCAACTTCCATAGCTAAAGGAAATTAGGTGCTTCAAATAAATGAAGAAAACTTCACAAACAAGATAAGGGAAAATCAAATCACTAGAATTCCTTATCGACATCCGATTCACGAGAGTAGACAACTCAATCAAGCTATGTATTTAGAGCAAAAACAACAAATTGATATTCCGAAGAATACTAAAGTTTGTACAATTTAGTCTAACAATTCATACAAATTTCTTGTAATCGAAAGATTGCACAAAAGATTAATCTAGGATGGTTAGATCCATTCTCAGATCAACAATTTTGTTTATCACTTAGAGGATCATATCGTCTTGTATCAACGAAGATGACAGTCCCAAGACAATAAGACATTTGAAACAAAAAAAGAGATCAAGCCTTTCATCAGTAAGCTTTGAGGACAAAGCTTTTTGAAGAGGAAAGCATTATTACGAATAAAATATATATAAATAATATAAATATAAATAATGATTAGTTAATTAGTAATTAGTACTAAAGAGACATGTCTAAATGGGACATGCCCTTCAATGAATTGGCACTAAGCAGACTCTCATTCTCATTCATACATTTTAATATATATTCTTGTACCTTCAATGGAGATTTTCATATTCCAAGTCTTCTGGAGTATTTAACTTGAAGAAAGAACTTTGTTCGTTCCATTGGTCCAGTCGTGGCTTGCCTTATCTAGGCTTTGGCCCCTCTTCTGTTGGCTCAACTGACCCTACCATTGTCCTTTGGGCTGCGGTCTGCCCTTCTTAGCCTGCCCGTGACCCTCCACTTAAGACCTCGACCCTGTTCTAGCAAATCTTGCCTCAACCTCGGCTTCCTTAGATGCTTCTTGTTGGTTGACAAACAACTTAACTCACACTCACACAAAACTTCTTATTGTGTCCTTTAAGCCTTTACTTGACCTCATTCCTCCTTTGGTCACGACTCCCTTTAGCTAACCAAAGCACAAAAAAAACTCTACCCTTCTTTGCTTTGACTAGCAATCTACTCCTTTAACCCACTCAACCTTCCTTTTGGACCCATATATGTTTCCTTTATGTTCCTTGGGAGCCATATTTGTCCTTCAAGAGACCCCACTTCACACTCAACAATTAATTAGAATATAAAATTCATTCCCTTGGGTTCCAAGCACACTCTTTTGTCTCAAAACCCCAAACTTTGGGTGCCTCTCCCACAAAACCCCAAAGGCTTTTGCACTCGCAAATACCTTGCGATCTACCGATTTTCAACACTCCCTCTTAGTGAGGAAGGTATTTCCACCATTGTTTGGAAGTGGTCCTGCCTTCGAATCTTATCTGTGACCTTGTCCTTGTGGAAGACTGGATTTTCAAAGAGACCATGCTCGTCGAAATATTCAGCTCCATGACTTTACCTTGCATGGCCATGACTTCCCTGCATGTGCCACGACTTTTCCTTGCACGATCATGACTTTTCTTACATGGTGCATGACATCCTTGCCTGTACCATGACTTTTCCTTCCTTGTGTGCACCATGACCTCCTTGCACGGTCTACGACTTTCCTTGCAAGCTCCATGACTTTCCTTGCAAGCTCCATGACTTTCCTTGTGTGGTATGTGATTTCACTTGCATGACCTTGAAGACTCCACTCTCTTGTTTGAACCTGAAGGTTAGACTTCCGCTGGGTGACTAACTGTCCTTCGCAGTCTCCCTCTGAATCCAAACTCCATCTAAGCCTGGACAACCTCCCCTTGGCTCACTCGGCTTTACGTCCTAGAAAGTGCTACAACTGAACTTATGTCTTTCAAGGTCAGTCTCGAGCTGCGGTTGAACACTTGGCCTAGTCCACTGTAGACCACCACAACTCATCTCTGCAAATTTCCTCATCCCCTTGGGTCAAACACCTCATATGGCTCCACTGCCGAATGTGAACCTCTGCAACCCAATGAAGATACAATCTCATGATCAACTTACCATCCACACAAAGCTACCTTGTCCAAGCCAAAGCACTTCCTGCCAAGGTACCTGAATTTTCTCAACATACTTCGACAAGTTAACGAAATTCCATCAATGGTGTTGGCAATTCGTCACTCAACATACTATTGTGCACCAAGTTCTCCACCGGTCCACCAGAACTCCCACCCTATCTTGTCACCAAACCAATCAAGACCACATCTCTAACCTGTTCTGTCGAACCTTCTACTCCATGTCTAGCCAACTCACTTGGAAACTCTGCCACTTCCTGCAACAGTCTCATAGTTCTCATCCTAGGGTTGACACTTGTGCACAGTCTTGTCTAATTACCCTTCAAAGTAACTTTGGCCCCATGTTGGAATTTCCTCGCACCCTAGGTTTGGTCTATATGCCTTAGCTAAGAACATAAACACACTAGTGATGCCCAACTTTAAACAACTTTGCACGACGAAATATAACAACAATGAGATCAATAATAATACATAGCATTTATGGCCCAAAACATGTTCCTTATTAGTCCTTTAATAAGAAAACCTTTGGCCTACTCTATTAGGGATCATGGCCCTTTACAAACCCCAGTACAATGCTATAATACAAGTTGATCCTTTGACCTATAACCTATGGCCAAGGCTAATTCCCTTAGGTTCTCATATGCCCATCATACAAAACACAAATAATCACCTTGCTATTAACCGTGGCCTTCTTCAACAAACATCAATCTACCTATTCTAGTCTCCACTAGGTCCTGCCAACATTGTGTTGGCCTTGACCTGCAGTCCTTAGCACTTAATAGACCTCGGCCCTCCTGATCCAACCCTAACAGACCTCGGCTAGGTCTGTTACAACCCTTGGCTTGCCTTTACCAGCGCTCATGTTCCTTCCTGCCTACTATTTAGGACCACGACCACCTGTTCTACCCTTCGACCAACCCCTTCAGCCTTCTTATAGCCCTTCCTTTAGCCTTCCTAGTTAGTGGTAGGCCCTAATATGCCTCCTTTTCCCCTTGGCCAACTATCTTTTATTCCCTGTCCAGCCTCGGCCTACCTAATCTGTTCCTCAACCCCTCTTCTGCTGGCTTAGTTGACCTTACTAAGGTCCTTTGGGCTGCGACCCTTTGCTATAGACCTCGGCCTTGCTTCAACAGACCTGAACTCAAGCTTGGCTACCTCAAATTCCTTAACTCAGCTTCACACAGAACTCCTTGCTGTGTCTTTCGAGCCTTTACTTGACCTCCTCTTCCCTTTGGCAACGACTCCCTTTAGCTAATCAAAACACAAAAAACTTGGCCCTTCTTTGCTTTGACTAGCAGACTGTTCCTTTAGCCCACTCAACCTTCCTTTTGGACCTATATATATGTTTACTTTAGGTGTCTTAAAAGGTAAGAGCCATCTTTGTCTTGTGAAAAATTCTAAATCTGGATTCCTACTGCAACAAATCTGAATTACTTCTCCTATTATTTACAGTGAAATATCGAAGTAATTACTAAAGCAGTCTACACAAATAATGCTACGGAATAAATCTAAGTGCTGAAACAAATTGAACAAAATACAATGAAAAACATCCACATTTGACACAATTATTTTTGGACTAAGTCCCCGGGAAAACCCAACTCGGGAAAACCGGTGCAACAGATTTGAGGGTTTTGTATTATTAAGCAATAGAATCTTGAGTACAACTAGGGTGCCAATATCCGACTCACCCTTTAGAGAAAATCTCAGCAACAGATGAAATGTGAGATATACCTCACTCTGCAAGTCCCCCACTGATCTGAACAACGCTGGTGAAGCCCCTCTCTGCCTCTGTGTGATGCCTACGCTGCTACTGTGTAAGCCTGCGCGGGCAAGCTGAAGAATTGCTTCACCTCTCCTCTGCAAACGATCAAGCTGATTTGGAACTGAGTTTTGGCCCTCCTGGCTCAGAAACTACAGCTCCCAACTAACTCTGGACTGAATCTAGATGGCACTGCGTCACTTCTGTGTGATCCCCTTCAGGGACTACGTCACCCCTCTAGATGACTACGCTGCCTCTACTGCGTCACTGCTGCTTCTCTCTCTGAAACGTACTCCTGGTCCTCCTGACTAGTTACTGCATCTGCCCCTCTCTGGAATTGATCACTGAATCGAAATCACTTAGCAAACCCTGCCCTAGTGATTCGATCTTGATCAAAAAGCCGTGTCTCTCTCACAAGCTCGAAAATGCCAATGCTCAATGTGTTTTCCATAGGCCCCTCACCCTCCTTCTTATAATCTTTTGTTGACCCTTCAATGGCCAAGATTAAAACATAATTATGGGCTAAGATTAACTGGGATTAAAACAACAATTCCTCCCACAACAAGCTTTACTCTTTGCCCTTGTTTTCTTGTTACACCAAATTGGGTATTTGCTTTCTTGCTGTATTTGGCAACTCTACTTGTAGAAGATTGAGCAGTAACAACAATGCATTGACTTGGCAGAGGGGGGAAACAGTGATACTCTTCGCTTTCCTTTGACCTTTGGCAGCAGTCTTTGATGATTGAACCGTGATTTCTGTGGTATGAATGAAGAAGAGTGCTGCTCTTGGATAAATGCAGTGTTAGGATTCCTTTAAATCTCATTTTACTCTTGAACCTGCAGACCATTTGAGTGATTTCCTGGAGGTGAGAGTGAACAATTGAGGGAAAAATTAAAGTTTTAGAGGGCCTTTTCCCTCCCAAAAGGTCATTCTTTGCCCCGAGCATGTCAGACATGCTGCCACAATCCAGATCTGTCTGTCTAACATGCATTGGACATGTGTCCTATGTCCGTATGTGTGTCAGATATGCAGTCTTAGAGTGTCATGTGTCAATGTGTCCGACACATTGACACATGACACATAGGCCTCCCCCATCGTGTCATATATCTCAGATGGTTGGCAAATCTGTCTATAAAATGGAATTATTATAAATATAACAACAACTGTGTAATAGTAAGTTTTCTCAAAATACTGAGTGGAGAGTGGCATCATTCTCTTATCTCTGGTAGCTCCTAGAAATCTATGTCTGATTATCTTGTTTGTGGGCCCTTTTCCATGTGATTGTTGTCTTTATGGTGACTTCTAAAATTACAAGATTATTAAAAATCAAATCGGCATATCCCTGGTTGAGGACTTTCATCCACATTAATATGACTCAGATATAAGGAGGCAGAGAGATGTCCAAAGTTTATGACCTAATAGCTGTAAAATCTAATGTTAATGTTCCACTCACCATGCATGTGAACTTGTGCGCAAGCAGTGTCAAGTTTTTAGTATGATAGTTTTTGGGAATATGTAGTAGCAATTGAGAATTTAGGAAGATATTTTAGATAAAAACTAGGAAGTGCATCTATTACTTCACTCTATTTGGACTTCTATTTGTCTTGATGTATGGTCCGTTGAGTTTTATAGTGTCTTCTATACTGATAATTGCTTCAAATGATTTATATCTTTTTCACATTCTTATCTATTATTTCATCATTAAGTAATTACATAAAAAACATCAACAAAATAATATTTATGACATTAGGATCATGAAGAGACAATCACACAAAGAACACAAGTGTTTACCCTAGGAAAACCCACATGGGGAAAAACCCAACAATCTTTTCCTTGGAGGAATCATCAAGATAACAGAGATACATAAGTCAAATACAAGGTCAACCACACCAACAATGTAGCTAGATCAAACCAGTGTTATCAGGACCGGACCGAACTGGTCTGAACTGGCTGGTCAGACCATTTTGAGGCCAAAACCGCTTTGGACCGGTGATTTGAACTGTTTTTGGCTGGTTCGGTATTGAACCGGCTGGTTCTGTAATGGAACAGGTTGGTTCAGTGCAGAACCCGACATTTTCAGCGAACCAGCCAGTTCAGTACTGAACCCGCCATTTTCACTGGTTCAGTACCAGTTTAATAAAGCCACATAGAACGCAGCAAGTCGGGCCTATTTTTAGGGTCTTGGCTGGGCAATAGCCCACAATAGGTGTGGTGCCTGAATTTCAAGCCTATGGCCCTAATATTGCTATGCAATTCATGGTAATGTTAAATTATTAAAGTAAAAGGATGATTATGAGTGGTTCCGACCTCATCGGATTTGATATGGAGAAAGTAGAATTTTAAATCTCACTCAAAAATCTAGTAGACAAAACAGATTTTCAGGATTTTAGGATTGGGGGTGCAATGTTTCCATTGGGTTTTGTTATATATGAGTATCGAACAAACATTTAATCAACAACACCAATCCCTCTATGTACCTTGATGTTAGTGGCATTGTTTGTTGACCTCCTCTATCATGAACCTACTAAAAATGTACCCATCACTCAAACAAAATTTTGAATTGACATGCTAAGCATTTTTATCTTATTTTAATGCTAAGAGGGTGATATTGATGACAAAGATCCCAATAGAGGAAAAATATTTTGTTGATATGTAGGTATTTGTTGTATCATGATTTTTTTTGAATGCTAGAGGCCATTGTTGAATTGCTGATGTTCTATGTTGTAACAATCACTTATGAAAAGACTTCTTTATGTTGCAATATTAGGTAAACAATTGTAGATAGAACATAAATCAAATGCATAATAGAAGACAACCAAGAGCAAAATGAGACACACATAATTTAGATCCAATGACCAAGGCAAAACCCACAAGGGGAAAACCCAACCAGATTCTTCTTCTGTTAGAAATCAATTGTTCAACAAAGATACAAAGTACAATGAGAGATCAGGAGAATGCGTAAGTTCACCCAAATCTGAACAAGCTGTAGCATAAAGATCACTGGTAGCAACCGTAGATGCACACACTGAATCAACCTTCCCTTCAACTGAATCAAAACTGAAGCATTGAATCAACCTTGGCTCACCAAGTTCTGCTTCTACTCTCCAAGTCTCTCTCTCACAATCTTCGTCAACTCTTTCCAGCTCTCTCTCAAGTTCAAATTCTTTTTTTTCACAATGCACAAGTAGTGAGGGGAGAAATAATGAAGCGCGCACACACACACACACACACATATAGGAATTGCAATGAATCCATGCCATAAAGGAGTAACTCTCATGCCAAGAGGGAGAGTAACATATGCCCATTTAGGTAATGTAACTCATGCCATTATGAAGGTATGCATGCCTTTGAAACTTATGCTTTTAAGAGAGAGTGTAACAGATAAATTAAAGAGTACGTAAATGGAATCTTTTATGACGTGCTTTAATGAGAGCGTAAGAGAGTGTAAGAGCATTAATGAGGAGTGTAAGAGGAATATGCCATGCCAATAATGAGAGTGTAAGAGAACATTATTTAGAGCCATGATTGAGTGACTTGAATTTCTTTTTAATAATAATATAATAGTATCGTAAGAATAATAATATAATATTAATGATAATATTGATGATTAAGTAGAAATTGAACTATTATGATTGATTGATGATCAGAAGGGATTTTCTATCAACAATATTTGATTACCAATTGATGCAAGGTGATTTACTATTTTTGGAAAGTCATACTTGAGACTTTCTATTTTTAGAAATTCATCCCTGAGCTGCCAATTTTCAACAGCCATCTAGGTTTCGTTTTTTGATGTATTTGTGGTTCAAATATGGATTGCACTTGGTGTTATTTTGGGTATGTGCACCCTTACATGCTCTATAAATGAGAATTTTTGCTTATTTGTGTGTAAATGGTTTCTATTCATATAGATGAACACATAAATATATGTGGTTTTCTTTAATATTTGAATATTTTATGTGTTTTTGGTTGACTGGTTTTTTTGTTCAGTTTTTTTACCTGTTTCCATCTGGTTCTGATTGGTTCCTGGTCCCAGGGGGGGGGGGTTGCGGCGTCTACTGGTTTGATGACTGGTCCAGTTCTGATAACATTGGATCAAACCTGGTCCACTGCCTCCTAGTCAAGTCAAACAGCTTGCCCAAGAAACTCGCTCTGGTCTGTGAAGCTAGGGCAAAATTTCGTCCTACGTCATCCATAGAACTCAGTCCTGCAACTCCATTATATCTCAGAGCTTGGCCTTATGGTCTAAGAGTCTTGCCTCAGAAATTCGCTTTTCAACTGAGATATATAAGGTGTCATCTCAGAAGTTCGGTCTACATTTGAGCTAGAATTCATCCTTAACTCATCCTTCTTTGTTGCCTTCTTCGCACGCCCAAACAGAAGATTAAGCCTCAGAATATTAGCTTGTCCTTGCCTCAGAAGTCTGAAATACTTGAACAGAACTGAATTAAATGTTGGAGGAAGGTCGAATGCCTCGTATATATAGTAAACTGGCTATCCGAATGGGTGCGCCTTACACTGGGGCTGACCTAGGAGGAGGGCTGACCTGGCTTCTTGGAGCCAAAAATTATATTTTCCAAATTCAAAATTTTCTTCTTTTAAAAACAGACATGAAGAACATGTCAAATATTTTTCTCTTTTGACAATAGCTTGAAGAATATGCTTTACAAATACATTAATGACTAAAATAATTATGATGACCGAACATAGCTACAAAAGTTCAACATGGTCTAGATGTGTTTAGTTTATTCCGTCATGTGTTGGCAACAAATCTGCATACAGATATATCTCAGGCTGCATATATAAAGCTAAGGAAATTCTATGGCTCTATTAGCTGTATTATTTGGATCCAAATCTTTGATCTTTTGTGATTAATATTCCAAAATAGCTTTTTTCTTCCGTTTTTTTTCTAAATATAATTCCTAGGTAAAATTAATAAAACCAGAAAGTCAATCTCAGTATGTTCGTTTGATTTTTTTTTTTTTTGATGTATAAAATGTTAAATATGAATATTTTTGTGCCAAATAAAAAACGCTATATGATAATTTAGATTTTTATTTTTCATTTTTTTAACTCACCTTTCAGTTATAAATTCTTCTCTCTAGGCTGATTTCCCAACCATTTATACCCTGAAGATTCTCTTGATTTGCAATTCATAATCTTTCAGTTCATTTAATTAAAATTTATTCGAGTCACCATGGACATAAATGAAATTTTAATTTCAATGCCAATTTCTCTACTTGAGTTCTTCTATTTATACAAATAATCAGGTGACAGGAACAGAATAACCATCTCTGAGATGTTATATTTACCTTTTATTTAGAGTTAGCAGTGACTCGAGTATCCGTGCCCACAATATTGAATTTCTATACCAGAGTCCATTTACTTTCCTCAGGCTTGCAAATTGATTATTATAAATTTCTGCTGTATTTCTTTTCAGACAGTTTGATTGTTCTTGCAGATAGTATTTTACAACTTTTCTGTCTAATTGTTATTTCAGGAGCAGTTTGATGATGTGCAGCCAAAACCTGCTTTACCTTCTTCTGCACCAAAGGAGCAGATCAAGTTGGTATGTAGTCTTTCATGGTATAATTTGAAGTTTAAGGTTGTGACTCACTAATGCTAGGCTAACCATAAAGAGATACAACAAAGACTTTTAAGTTTTAATTGTCTAGTTCATGTTGTAGGTGTCTTTTATTTGTTAGATGTCTGTCTCTGGCAGGATAGATTGCTGTTTTTTTCGTCATTTCAAGTTGTGTGCATGTATTTGACTTTTTTCAATCTTCACAATTTTCTAGGGGAGGAAAAACAAAGTTTCCATTAAATTAGAACAGCAGTAGAAATGGCACTGTTAAACCTTACTGTATATTAGTTGAAATGAGAATGATCAGGAGACAATTTTTACGTTTTACTGAGACATTTGCAATAGAACTAAGCTTCTTATCAACAAAATACAGCTAACTAAACATTCAAAATATGCTGTTCCATTAGAAGATGCATCTCTTGCAAGCTGATTACGGAACTGCATATATGGGATTTGGATTCTTGGGGCAGCTTCATATAATCCATCCCTGAAGTTTTGGAAATTACTTGGAGGCATACTTTATTTCATCAACATCAATTGCATTCCTTAGACAGCCTAGTCCTGAACTCTAAACGTATAGTATCCAACTTTACTAAAGTGAATATGATCTCTGTTTCTTGGAAACTTGGGAACATAAATGTGCCTAATATGACAGTGTTTCCCAGGAGGTTATGCACTGAATAGTATTAGATCCTGAAGGTCCTTATCACTGCAAATGTGGTAACTTTATACCTTTTTTCGAGCTCCTTGCAGCAACAAATAATTATTCCATGGGCAATTGTGTGTTAGGTCCTCACAGAAATATTCAATTCTGAGGCTTCCTGCTCCGCATTAGCATCCCTCTTAGTTAGACCCATCTCCAAATTATAAAGGTTTGTTGTTAAACCAAAACCCAAAGCATCAGTAAACTTCCAAACTGGTAACATCGTCTTGAGTGGGCAGTTGGTCCCATTTAGGCCTTGAATCAGATGCAGAAATTCAGCGTGATAGTTGGTAAAAGACCCCAAACCTAGTGCAAAGAACAAAATCACAATTACTCTTTGAATCTTCAATGTTGCATCTCAGCCCGGAAATACCTGTCATCTTTTAAGGCACCATTAAATTTTAAGGAAGGTTCTTCATAACCAGTGAACGTATCTGTACCTAAACCCCTTGTAGGCCACCTTTCATGTTTGACAGAAATAATTTTTGGATCTTTTGGTTGACATGCATTTTCTAAATACTGTTGATCTAGACAGGAATTTTTGCTGTCTAATGCTGTTGACAATCTGTAATATACTATATATTCTTCTGATACTAAAAGTTACATGTGCAGGATGAGAATAAGAGTGAGAAAGGGCTGGCTGAAATATACGAGGTTTGTCCTTGTACTATTTTCATATGGCTTTTATTACTTTTTAGAGTTACAGTTCTAAAAGTTTGGCTATATTGTACAATCTCAGGGCTGTTATATTCCATTATGTTTCTTGTATTCTGTTTTGCTATGTACTAGATTCAGAGTTGAGGATTCTTTATTTGAAGAGTGGCCATCCTAATTTTTTCTCCTGGTTTCTTGTTATTTCCATAGGCTGAGTATATGCAGCGCACTGGCCTGGCTTCTGCTCCAGCGTCTTCATCAGATGCATTGAAAAACGAGGTGTGATTGTGAACCCTATAAGTATGGCTGTTCTTTAAGATTAAATAGTAAATTTTTCTAAAGGCAAGCTGCCTGTTAGGTTAATATGGAAGATACTTTGTAGGAGCTCGGAATTCATTCGTGATGAAAACTCTGTTCCTTTCTTTTCTCTTTCCATTTCCTAGGACATATTCTTATGGTATTGTCTTTAGAGCGATATAACTAGGCCTCTCCTATATATCTGTAATTGACCTTTAATCCAGCATAGGATGTTTCTTTCTGTGCTAGTTTCTTGTTGTTGAAAGTGAAAATACACAGTGCTAATTGTCCACATCATTAAGTGTAATTCCAGATATATGAGAACTTGATGTTGTGATTATAAACAGCATGGGGCTTAAGACTGTTTTTTTATATTGAAATGTTGTTATGTTTATTGACAATTGATAATCTGAGATCACATCCTACTTTTGTGATGAGTAAATAAGCCGATAACAAGCTTGTTGAAAACTTGATGCTTTTTTCCAAAATTTTCTGCCTTTCTAGATGATTCATGAATGTGTTTATCTACCAGCATGAGATGCTGGTGAAACTTCCATCTGAGTATAAAGAGAAAATAAAGATTCTGTTACGTACTATGTTGCCAGGAAACGTGGGTGCGGGGACGGGGACGGGGACGGCACTTTTTGAAACAGGGTGCGTGGGTGCGTCGGGGGTATATACTATATATATATATTATATTATATAATATTATATATAAATTATAATTTATATATGTGAATTTGTATAAAACAAGAAAAATAAAATATTTTTGATTTAAAATTAAAGTTTAAACTTCAAAGATTTAAACATGCACATCATTGAACATTCAACATTCACATAATGATATATATAATATGAATCATGATAATATTAAATAACTTAAAAGTTAATAACTTAATAAGTTATAAAAGTCACGATATATGTCCATTGTCATACTACATTCAAAATTTCCCTTAAGGGCAAAGACTCAAGAGTCAAGACATCTCCAAACATGAACTAGGAAATTTCAAAATACTCAAATAAAAATTTAAAATAGTGAACAATGGCTTCCTCAAGCCACATCATCAGCATCCATGTCATCAACATCACTTAGATCTTCAGTCGGCATGCTCTCAAGGTAGGAATCACTCTCATCTTGAGCCTCCTGCTCATCCATAACAGTGGAAGGTAGCTCAATAAGGCCATCTGGTTGTATTTCCTCATCCACACACATAGCATCATCTGTGTATTGGTCCCATCTCTTGAAAGGACCCTCCTTGTACCCAGGGTCTTTTCGAGATATGAGACGAAGTGTGCTATGAATGTACACTAAGTTCTTTGCCTTCTTTGAGCCCAACCTATTTCTTTTTATTGAATGGATAAAGGCATAAGTACTCCAATTCCTCTCGCAAGATGAAGAACTAGCTACCTAGAAAATTAGGGGAAGCTCATTAAATTAATTAAAAATTTAAAAAGAAAAGCTAAAATGAAAATTGAAAATCCAATACAAAAATTTAAATGAGAAATAAGATGAGGAACTCCAAACTAGTTAGTAAGTTACCTGTCCAAGTAACCGTATGGCAAACTGCTGCAACTCAGGAGCATCAACACCATGAAGCCACCACCAATCAATTGGATCCTTCTTCTTGCATCTATCGGCCAAAGCTGCATGTGAACCAAAGACACCTCGACCACGTGAAAATTGGGCAAACTGAGTTCGTATGTCAGAGGCTTCTTCTGTATCACCATAAATTTTCTTTACAGCGGTGAAGAATCCTTTGAACACCTCTCTATCTTGGGAAGGAGGCCTCCTTCCTGTGGTGGGATCATACCATTTTGGATTAACTACATAAGCTGCCATATGAAGAGGGGTGTTCAATTTGTTCCACCGCCCATGTATAAACTCTTTCAGTTGTGGCCACAAAGTAGGATCTTTCCTATTTGTGATGGCTTGGATCCTCTCACACATGGAGTCCATGTTCTCATAAATTTCACCTAAACATGGACTATCTGTATCCGCATAGCGGATCATATCACAAATTGGTTCTATAAATTCCACAACAAATTTGGCATCAGCCCAAAATTGATCATCCAAAATCAACCTCCTCACCTCCAAAGCTGCATCGGAAGTAGATAACTTCCATTGATCCCACATATCACTGATCACTGTGGCAGATAAAGCCTCCTTCATCTCCACAAGCCTCCTAAGTAAAATGTAATAAGTGGCAAATCCGGTATCTGCAGGTTTAAGAAGCTCCATTTTGGCATGCTTGCAGTAAATGGCTTGTGATTGATGATGGTTGCATATAAAGATTTGAATTTTGCGGCCATTTTCAATGATTGCTCGGATCCATTCAAGTTTCCCAATGTCCTTCAATGCATTATTCAAAGAATGCACTGCACATGGTGTCCAAAAAATATGCCTGTGTACATCAAAGACAAAATTAATTAATAATTTAAAAAAAAATCAAACCTGTAAATTGTAATCAAAAATTAAAAAAAAAATAAAAATTCATTGTTCAAAATGTAATTGAAATTCAATTATTCATGTAATTTAAAAATTGAAACTTGTAGTTGTCACTAACCTATACTCCTTTTGAACCATTGCCCCTGCTGCTTTGCACACTGGAGCTGCATCAGTAATAACTTGAACAACATTGGATGGCCCTACCTCTGCAATGGCATCACATAATTGGTCTTTCAAAAACATAGTGTTCTTTTCTTGACCAGAACAATCAATGGCCTTGAGAAAATAAGGACCAGACAAGGAAGAGACAATGATGTTTATCAATGGACGATTCCTACAATCAGTCCATCCATCCATGACAATGGAGCATCCATCTACACTCCAAGACGCCTTCAAGGGTGCCATTGTCTTCTCAAGACGAGCTTTCTCCTTGTCCACCAAGACAGTTCGGAGCTTCTCATAATCAGGTGCTTTATATCCTGGAGGTCCTTCATTAATAGCACGAACCATTTGCTCAAAATAAGGTGAACGAGCTGCATTGAAGGGAATGCCACATGCAAGAAAAAATCTTGCTATTGCAAGATCAACACCTTCCCTACCTTTCACATCAAACATGTCATAAAGGCCGCCAACCTTAGGCTTCTTGCGTACATGACTGGTAGTGCTTTTTGATGCTCTAGATGGAATATGCTCATCACCAAATTGAACATCATCATCAGATGGTATTTCTTTCTCATTAGACTCATCATCTTCATTGACATCATGATCAACATTACGACATGACTGAGAGGTTGCCTTACCATCAGCCTTTTGTTGCTCTCTTTGTACATTAAGGAGTTTATTTGCATCATCTGGGTTTCCAGTGCAAGGATCAACACCCTTCCTTGGTATCTTCATGAAATGAGCTTTAACTCGAGTATAACTCCCTTTCCATTCAAGCTTACATAAATTGCATTTTATTGTAGTTGTCCCCCCAGAACCCTTTGGAGGTTTCTGCCTATCCACATATTTCCACAGTGGATATTGTGGAGTTGTTGAAGACATTGTTGATTTTGGAAATAATTTAATAAGCCAAATGGCCAAACCTGAAAGCAAAAAAAAAAGAAAATTAAAATTAAAATCTCAATGCAATATATAGGAATTTTTTTTTCTGTGTCATGTGTAAAATTCCCTCTCCGTTTGGGCTGGTGCTTACCATAATTTTTTGCTAAGAGATGTGAAATTTTCAAATTAACCATGAGTCCATGACAATTAATCAGACATGATTCGAATCATCGATTAATGCACAGTTCATGGACATGTGTCATGGACAGGCCAGCAATGAATAATATGCAAGCAAACAACAAGCTACAACAATCTAATACAAACTTGCATGAATTAGAGGTCCAATCTGTAAGATTTCGGATTTCCACTTGGAATTTTCCCAAAGTCACTACTGAGCTATCTGAGTTTAGTGGGTTTCTTCAGTGAGAGATTTTGTCAAATGTATTGTGTGTATACTGCTGTAGGTACAATTCTAGGTTTTTTTTTTCTTTGGAATCAAGTTTCAACACACAGTGACATGTTTGTATAACCAGACCTCACGATTTAAACAAACTGTTGGAGCGTACATTGACCAAACGTTTGCGATTTAAAAGTCACGATTTAAACAAACTGTTGGTATGTTGAGTAGCAAGTTATTGACCAAACGTGTGGATAAAGTTTAAAGTTTAAACATTAAGACTTCGATCAACCAAAAAACGAGCATTATTCTGCATCAAACAAAAATGCTGGTTGCACCAAGATGACTGTTACCTGTTTGCACAGCGCTGAGGCTGGACGGCTGTTGGACGGCGCGACAGACGCAGAGGCAGCGGATGAGGGTGACGGCGCAGCGGATGAGGAGTGCCGGCGCCGTTGCAGTTCGGTTGCAGAGTCGATGACCAGACAGACTATAGTTCGGAACTTCGGTTGCAGAGACAGAGACTATAGTTCGGAACAGTGAACTTCGGTTGCGCAGACAGAGATTTACGAGTTAGGTTTTAACTGTTAATTTTAAACTTTAAAGACTATAGTTCGGAACTTCCGTTTTAAACTTTTATGAGTTAGGTTTTAATTTTAAACTTTAAAGTTTTAAATTTAAATTTAAATTTTAAATTTTTACATTTTTATTATTTAATATTTAATAAATTAATTTAAGTTATGAATTTAAAAAAAAAAAATTGAATAGACTATAGTCTATAGTCTATAGTTAACATATAAACTATTTAATTTTAATTTTAATAAAAAAAATTTAAATTTTAATTAAATTTTTGATTAAAAAATTAAAAAAAAATAGCCTAAATTGTCCTCGAAGAACCCGAAAAGAACCCATTTTCGGGGTTCTTCGTCGTTGAAGAACCCTAAAAGAACCCTAAGAACCCTAAAAGCACCCGAAGAACCCTAAAAGAACCCTGTTTTTGAGCTAGACGTTTCGGGTTCTTCTATGAAGAACCGGGTTCTTCAGGGTTCTTCTGAGAAGAACCCGTCCCAGCACCCGGTACTTGGGGACGAGAACCCAATGCGGGTGCGGGCACCCTACCCCCGGGTGCGGGTACCCGTGCAACATAGGTTACGTATTATGGAAAGTAGTAAGATCCGTGATCTCAAGTGATTCATGTATGTGATAGTATTTATATATTACTGAAAACAAATTTTGATGGAGATTAAATGCGGAGTGGATGTAGAATCATGGGAAGAGCTAGTATTTTTTAACATATTCTATTTGGAACATACAAGATTGAGTTCCCTACAACAACGAATGAAACAATTTTAGATGGCATCCAATGATGGAAACATGTTGCTGAAACTCTGTGGTTGAGGATTTTAAGCCTTTTCTGTTATGGTGGAAGATCTAAATTTTTTGTTGCACGTAATTAAATTGTGACCAATTTTTTTGGTCCTTTGAGAATATCTTAATGAGGTTGATTTTGAAGGATATTGCAGATTGATTTGATGTCAAAATTTGTTTTCTGATTATGAAATCTATACCAAAAATGAAGTTCAACTTTGTTGTCAAATCATGACTAGATGTGCTGTTGTATTACCTGCTATTCTTGTGTTTGCAGTCATACACATACAATCTGTTTGAGTGCAACCTATGTCTGGCTGGAAGAAAACAATGTAAGTGTGGGAAATGTGGGGTTGCCCAGTTAATAGCCAGAGGCTTGGGGTTTCTGTCCCAGCTGACCTGGGAACTGCGGATTTCTAGTTCTTGCTGTTGAGATTTTGTATAGTTGGTGTAGCATCGGGTGTGCTCTAGCCTTGAAATTTTGTGGAGGGGCTAGGACACACTTGAACTCCAAAACCCAGAAAGTGTTTTGAGAAATTTCAGTTGGTGTTCAAGTTATTCAAATAATTAATTATTTTAATGGATTTCCTAAGTATAAACTTAGGAAAATTAAATAATTAAAGTGAATTAATTAACACATGTGCTCAAATGTTCTAAAAGGCACGGATCAAACAGTCTTTTAATCTCAGCTGTTGATAAGTGTTTTAATCTCGACCGTTGATGAGATGAATGAAAAAGTGTAAGAGAAAGGCTTGAGGGTCAGTTGGAGACACACACATAGTTGCAGAGCTGAGGAATAGATCTGGAATTCTAGGGCGGGTTTGCTAAGAATTTCTGGAGGAATTTCCTACAACAAGGGGTATTATTGGCTAAGGGGATGATCTGATCTCGGAGCCAAGAGTCAGTAAGAGGCAGAGGAGCAGCAACAAGGACAACGCAGAGAAGCAGAGCAACAATTACGCAGGTGCTACATAACCGCTACGCAGGGCAACACAGAGTCTTCAGGGGGCTTCAGAAGTTATGTAGAGGGCCTCCAGGCCAACGTAAGGCCTGCGTCGCCCTTCCAGGGGTTACACAGTGCCTCTCTGGGCAGCGCAATGGCATTCTGAGGCTAGCAAGGCTGACGCTGGGGCTTCAGGGGCAGCGCTGAGGGTTTCTAGAGCCAGATCTGGGCTGAGTTCTGTAAATCCTGTTTGAGGGTGTGGATCAGTTGGATATTTGGCACTAGAACTTCAGGTTCGCTGTAGATTTGATTTCTTTATTCTCTGTCGGGTTTTCCAGATCTGGAACCCAGATTTACTGTACTCAGAACTACTTAATAATAAACCCTCATATCTGCTGCACCAATTTTCCTGCTTTGGGTTTTTTTGGGGACTTATGACCAAAAATCCATGTGTCACTTTGTTGTATGAGCGTATTATTCAGTAAATGATTTGCATGTGTAGGCTGTAGTTGTGTTTATTTCAGTATTTTCTTAATCTAATTTCTGAAAAGAACTTGTATTAATCTAAATCAAGTAGGAGAAATAAACCAAGATATTGCAATAGAATTTTCACACTTGCATGTCTCCTACCCTGTTTAACTCAGAGTCCTGGGTTTCTTGCACTGGCATGGTTCTAGTCGCAATCAACTTGGGAACCCTCGATTTCCCTCGCTTGCATCATTCTCATCATAGTTGTTAATTTTAGTTAACCATGGTACATTCTATGCCTAGAGAAATTTACTTCAATCTTTCTTATTAGCCCAATTCAATTTGCAATCACATAACCATTGACGGCAAATGTTGATAGAACATAAATAAATCGATAGAAGACAAGCCAAGGCAAGAGACACAAATATTCTTGTAATTCTTCTTATTCAACAGAGAGAGAAAAATATCTTTTACAGTTGTCAACAGGATGCCCTAGCTAGCGAAGTCTTCGCTGGTCAAATCAACAATTCAACCTCCAAACAAGCTCGCTCAAACTCGGCCTTCCATCAAAGTCAAACACAATCCAAAATAGTTCGCAAATCTAGTCAACGTAGTGGTCAAAGTTTGCGGTCAAAACAATAGTCAAAGCTGCGGTTAGTTGCAGTCGAAGTCAACGTTTGACCTCGGTTTTTGTGCCTCCAGCTGTGGCCTCTCCAAATTGGATTTCTGACCTCAAAAACACAGTCAAATGATGAGTGTTGACCCAAAGTCAATGCTGGTCAATGTTGTCCACGAAAGCCCTAAACCAGTCCGAAAATTGCAGCTTCCTGTTTCACACATGTGGAGGAGAGAGAAGCCTCTAAGGCTGTACGAACCAATCAAATGAGAGAGATATGTGAGATGAATGAATGATGAAATGAACATCATGTCTCTCCTTTTTATATCCATGACTGTGGGTGTGTGACAACTTTTGGGGCTTGTGAGCCTACATTACAATTCTGGCTGACCTTGACAAATTGCACCAAACAAGATAATCTTTAGATCAATCTTGCCCCTCTCCGAAAGAGTAATCCAACAAAAATATCATCTCCATCATATGATCAGTGCAACATGGAGTTTGGCCCTAGTCGCCAAATTTAGCATTCCCTCTCAACTAGGGACAAATCCACCTGTCCATCCATCTGTCAACCTGTGCAATCCTGTCATCCAGTAACATCATGTACTATCATATATCATCATGTAATCCTGTGTCATCTTGCTGTCTCTGCTCTGCTATAGAAGAAATAATAAGAAGATATTATCGAGTGAGTCACAAAGGCCTTACCACTCTTCATTGACCCGAAGTCAGTTTAGAGCAATGTTACCAGACTTGGAATTGGCAATAAATCGACAAGGCAAAAGAGCGAAGAGTTTGAATCGGATTGGGAAAAATCGGTGAATTCAATAAATAAATATATACACATATATTGAATTAAAAAAAAATATTTTTCATTGATATTCAACAAAGCCATGTCCAAACAAGACATAATATCAATAGATGTCCAAAATATCATGAATGAATAAGTATCTCATATATGTTATGAGTCCAAACATGATCCGAAGTACTGAAACCTGAGTCTTGACTCCTAACCAATGACTACATAGAACCAGAAGTATCTGCTTCTAAAAGTTTACAAAATACTTCTAAGCAAATCAATAAAAAATTAATAACAGAGAGTCTAAGACTCTAAGAGTGAGAACTAGAAGCGATTCCTCCCACTCCTTCGCTTGCTTGACTCTCTAAGTTCTCCAAGTCATGTAGATTTAAAAGAGGAGGCTCCTCCTCTATTTGGACCCAATCTGATGCATTTGTAGTTTGCAGATCTATCTCCTCAAGGTCAATTGGTGAATGATCCAAACCTGTCATTATCATGAGACATTGAAATGTAAATTAAAGTTTGAAGTTTAAACTTTAAACTTTAAAGTGCAAATCAGGTTATGAAAACTTCAAATTCAGGCTCTCACCTAGTATTTGCTTGTTGTGAAGTCGTAGATTGTAATGGACAAATACAGGGTCATTTAAGCTTTTGTGTCAATCGATTGCGCTTCTTGGAATGTATTTTCTCAAACATGCTCTAGTTGCGCTCACAACCTGAAGCACTGCATGATTGGTTGAAGATTCAAATGGCGAATCTCTTCAATTTTGGTGTATCACTACGAAAGTTTTGCCACCAAAGACCTAGCAAGTGGCAAGTGTTTGTGAGTACTTGTAGTAACTTAGTAAGTACTAAATAGTAAATAGTAAAAACTTAAAAAGAAAACAAAATTTAATAAAATATTTAACATACAAAATTGATGAAGCCTTCAAGCCTCAAAGGGTACTTGGCAACATCTTAGTCCTTTCTGGTATAGCACTGGTATAGGCAAATAA
Source organism: Pinus albicaulis (assembly GCA_034641835.2). Lineage (NCBI taxonomy): Eukaryota > Viridiplantae > Streptophyta > Pinopsida > Pinales > Pinaceae > Pinus > Pinus albicaulis. The sequence continues at coordinate 689,672,588 of CM076576.1, read as the reverse complement.
TTTAGCTGGCATCCTATAATCCTGTAGTTGGGAAAAGACACGACTTTGAAATTCTGGATCAGGGGAGCACCTTTCAGTGCATGTCATAAGTTCTCTGCCAACCTCCCCGTCTTCATTAAATTTGCTCTTGTCATAAAAATACTGTGGGTTTAACAAGTACCTAGCAACATGTAAGGGGGAATGCAATTGCCTATCCCAACTGCATCGATAATATCCCAAAGAGGCAAATACTTTGCCTCCTCATCCCCATATCTTCTTTTGATGGCCTCCTTTGCGAGATCCATCGCTTCATAAATGTAACCCATAACGGGTTTGTCACCATCAACCATCCTGAAAGTTAGCTTTCAAAATTAATGAATTATGAAACTTTGAAAATAAAAAGAAGCTTGAAATGAAATTTTAAAAATGAAAAAAGTTAAAAGACTTGAAGTACTTGAGAACTCTGACAAGGGACTCTGTCACAACAATAATCTCTTCTGCATCTTTCCAAAAACCGTCATTAAACACAAGTGCAACAATTTCAATGCCTTCAAGGGTTTTGGAATGTTTAGATCCCATCCACTCAGGTCCCAAGAACATCCTCTTCAAGTTTATTTTTTGCTCAACCACAGATTGCAAAGATATGAAATTTGTTGCAAATCTAGTCACTACAGGTCGAACAATTTTTGTACCTTCAGCGTATTTTCTCATGGTGTTTAGGACAATAGTGTGGTTGTACAAGTATTTGGTTATGGATTTTTCCTTCTCCACAACCTCATGTATCCAATGAAGCTTACTAATGTCCTCAAACATTAAATCTATGCAATGGGCTGCACAAGAGGTCCAAAAAATAGTTGGGGTGCCTTATCTCAAAAAGTTTACTGGCAACCATATAATTAGCTGCATTGTCAGTGACAATTTGTACAACATGTTCTTCTCCCACTTCTTGAATGACTTCCTCCATCATTTCACAAATAAGTTGAGCAGTCTTAACCTTGTCTGAGGCATCCACTGATTTGAGAAACATTGTGCATGCTGGACAAGATACAAGGAAATTTATTAAAGTTCTATTCCTTTGATCTGTCCATCCATCATTCATGATGGTGCACCCTGTTTCTACCCATGATGAACGAAACTTAGCTAGCACAAGCATGACATCTTCAACACTCTCTAACAACAAATCTGTCCTAAGGCTCTCTGATGAAGGGGCTTTGAACCCTAGATCTGCGGCAACAACTGCATCAATCCTAGCTTGCTAATAAGGACTTCTGACATACTGGAAAGGTATGTCAGAATAGTACCAAAAGCTAGCAATGGCCTCCTTGCCTGACTATGGATATTTTTTTTCCAACCAGTGACATCCAAGGTAGGTTGGGAACCAGGTTTTGTGCAGGGAGCAAAAAAAGTGTTTTTGTTTCCACCTCCACTGTTGAATGCAGGAGGATTCATTTGGCATTGAGTTTGACTTGGATTTGGAGGCATGTGTGGGAAACTTGGGAAGGGCATTGAAGATTCAACAGAGGGAGATGAGAAGGGGGTATTGGAAGAACAATGGCCAACTCCAATAGTTCCTATTTCTTTTTTTTGCTTTGCTTTCTCGGCATTATGTTGACTCAACATATCAAGGGCCAAGATTGCTTGGTGTTGGACATTTTCATCAACATTGTCGTAGAGACCTATATCATTGCCAAGTATCTTTGTAAGGTGGTACTTGAATCTATAAATGTCTCCACTACATTTCGTTTTGCAAAATTTACATAGGAGCCTGGCTTCCCAAGAATCTTCTCACAATAAGCCCAAGCAAAGTCGTTCTCCCTTGGCGTTATTGCTGTTTGGCCTGTGTTTAATAATTAATTTGTGGCTCTTATAGGCCTGTAAATTGTAATAGACAAAAAAAATGAAAAATTACAAATGATACAAAATGAAAGCAATTGCAAAATCTTTCAAAAACAGTAAAACCACATTGACTGTAATGGAAATTGGAATGAATAAAGAACAATAAAACTAAACTACATTTGTTTGTTAATGGAATGAATAAAGAACAACAAATTTTAAAACTACATTCACTGTTAAATTTTAATGGAATGAATAAACTTTAAAGGGTAGTGATAATTTAATTATTAAAAACTCACAGATTGAGTCTTGACTCTTCAGCGCTCGAAGCTCGCTTCTCCGGCTCTTATGTCAAATCGACAGACATGAATCGTGATAGATCGGAGTCCAAACTCCAAAGTTCAAACAACACCGATAGATCATGCAAACAAGTTAACAACGCCAAGCACGTCACCACAAGAGTCAAGGCAAACCGGTTACTGGAATTTGCAAGCAGCAAACCGATAATTAAACCTGGCCGATAATTAAAATTTAAAACGCAGGCGGCAATAGAGCGACACGTCGTTCTTTGTGCAGCAGTGGAACAACAACGTCTTAGTGCAGTGACGAGTCGAAGGTTGAAGCAGAGGAGTAGTGACGTCCGATAATTAATATTTAAAACGCAGGCGGCAGCAGAGCAACACGTTGTTCTTCGTGCAGCAGGGTAGCAGCGACGTCTTAGTGCAGTGACCAGTTGAAGGCTGAAGCAGAGGATTAGCGACTTCTTTGGCGTCGTGGCAGACTTGTAGTGTCGGGTCAGAGGTGCAGTCGACGCAGAGGAGTGACATCTTTAGCGTCCGGGCAGACTTCAACAAATTACCAAAAAAAGGCGGTCTCGTTCATTAAAGTTTATGCCATATGATATTACCCTAGCCGAGTAATTGCGAGCCGAGCAGAAATCGTAAGTCTCGCGAGTCAAACTCGCGTTGACCACGAGTCAAACTCGGTCAACGCGATTTTGACTCGCGAGACTCTGATCGGATCGTTTACTGGCCGAGCAGATTTATAATCGCGAGCACTGGACGAGTGTTGTTTCACTGGTTTAGATGTAAAAGCCTCAACCAGACTTGATCCCAGACCAAGTTGTTGGACACATCCCATCCTAGACATAGGGAGTACGACAATACATGTGCATCCATCGGTAATGCTATGGCCTCTATCCTCATTTCCCAACTCATTGGCCAAATGAGAGGTATTTCCCATGAGTCCCGGATTACATGGGTAGGATGCATGCGAGGCATAGATCAAAGAGAGGGTGAACCAACTCAATATCATAATGGTGGGGAAATAACACACCAATAAGGTAAGGCGAACCTAGCCTTGTGGTTGCTTATATCTCCAAGTAGCTATCCCTAAGCCCCCTGGAGCTCCCAGAGCTCATAGTCCAACTCAAGCGGGACCCTCACAATAGGGTCTGTCCACAATACCAAGCTTCTCACGGAAGGTCAAGAATTTGACCTTCCCTAGGGGCTTCGTGAGAATATCTGCGACTTGCTCATCAGTCTCAATGTGATGGAGCCTCACAACGCCTCGTTGTACCATGTCTCGAACAAAGTGGTACCTAATATCAATATGCTTGGATTGGTTGTGGAACATGGGATTCAGAAAGACGAATCCCACTGTGGTTGTCTCAAAGGATCACGGTGGTATCCAACACATGCCCAAACAACTCACTAAAGAGCTTTCTCAACCAAACAACTTCACAACAGGCCATACTTACTGTAATGTATTTGGTCTCGGCGGTGCTTAGAGCAACCGATTTCTGCTTCCTGCTCATCCAAGAGATCGAAGCACAACCTGGGGTGAAGCAACATCCAAATGTGTTTTTACAATCCACGACATTGTTTGCCCAATCGACATCGGTATATCCATGGAGCCTCATACTCTTGAGTCTCGACAATGTATCTCGGCCCATGGTTGATTGTGCCCAGAAGATATCTCTAAGAGATTCTTGGTACCAATCCAGTGAATGTCATGAACCTCGACCTTGTATTGACTCAACGTGTTCACTGCAAAACATATGTCCGGACGTGAGTTCATTAAGAACATCAATGCCTCCACGAGTTGACGATACTCGGGCCCAACAACACTTCTACACAATTCTTAAAGTTGAGTTCGATCGGAATAGTCACAGACTTGTAGTTCACCATCCCAAATCTCTCCAGCAACTTCACAACATATTTTCCTTGAGAAAGGAAAATCTCACCTGGCTTTTGCCAGACCTTCAAGCCTAGGAAATAGTGAATTAGTCCTAGGTCCTTCATCTCGAACTTAGAAGCTAGCTCCCTCTTACATTGATGAAGGAGAGGGTCAACACCTGTCAGGAAGAGATCGTCCACATAGAGAACCAAAATGAGAGGCTTGTCATTATCAACCTTAAAATAAAGGTTTGGATCAACATCACTTTGAGTAAATCCCAACTTCATCAAGTAGATATTGATCCTCTCATACCAAGCCCCGGGGGCTTTTTTTAACCTAGAGAGGGCTTTCTTCAACCCACATACATGTGTGTGTCTATCTCGAACTTCAAACCCCAAAGGTTGTTCCACATAGACCTCTTCCTTGATTGAGCCATGTAAGAAGGTAGTCTTCACATCCATTTGATGTAGACTCGATCAGATGGTGGTGTAGTGGTAACAGGTGCAAATATTTCATCATAATCTATTTCTTCTTTGTGCGAGAAGCCTCGGGCAACAAATCTTGCCTTGAACTTTTCAACACTTTCATCGGCTCCATGCTTGACCTTATAGAGCCATTTCGAGGTGATAATAAATTTGTCCTTCGGTCTAGGGACCACATCCCAGACATCATTCTTGATGATTGGCTCATATTCCTCGTACATAACATCCTTCCAAACTTGATGCTTCACGACTTCTTCAAATGTTCCAGGCTTAGATTGTACAATAGTGCTCATGGCTGCTAGGTACCCTTGGTACCTATTCGACTTATTACTTTCACGGAATGTTCCCCTTGGAGCAATATGTCTCTCGGCATCTTCGAGAGTGTCTCTAAGCCATGAGGGCCTCCTTTTATTTGAAGAAGGTGGATTTATAGGATCCATCAGACCTTCAACCTTGGGCATCGGTTCATCCTTCGGTTCTTCCTGCCTTCCAACTTCTTCTTCTTTGTCTTCCTTTGAGACAGGAAGATCTCTAACCTTCTTGAGGGAAACATCTTCGTCGAAGGTGATATCATGGCATATCTCCACTTCTCGTTGACCAGGCACATAGATTCTATATGCCTTCGAGGTTTCACCGTAGCCCACAAACATTCGCTTCTTTCCAGAAGCATCCAACTTGCTTCTGTTTTCTTTTGGCACATGAAAATGTACGAGACTTCCAAAAACTCTAAAATGAGAGACATTAAGATTCTTACTAGTGAAGACTTCTTCGAGAGTTTTGGAGTCCAACGCAGAATGTGGGCATCCATTTTGAACATACACAATGGTGTTGGCAGCTTCTCCCCATAGGAACTTCGGAAGACCTTTGTCATAAAGCATGGCACGAGCAGTGTCCAAAATGGTTGTATTCTTCCTTTCAACAACACCATTTTGTTCGGGAGTATACACGGTAGTGGTCTCCCTCTTAATGCCAGCTTCCCTGAAATAGTCATTGAATTCATTTGACTCATATTCGGTTCCATTATCGGTCCTCAAAATTTTGATCTTCTTCCTTGTTTGATTGTCAACCAAGGTCTTGAAGGCGTGAAACCACTTGAATGCTTCGTCCTTCTTCTTTAAAAAGTATATCCATGTTTTGCGGTAGAAGTCATCTATAAAGGTGATATAATACAAGCATCGTCCCAATGATATTACGGGCAACATCTCAACTAGATCAGAATGAATCAATTGTAAAATATCAGATGTCTTAGTGACACTTGAAGGAAATGGTCCCCTTGTATGCTTTCCTTCGGCACAACCCTGACATACACCTTCATGATCATCTTTGAAATCGGGCATACTTGTCACAACCTTCCTTACTTTAGGAAGGGCTTTATAATGAAGGTGTGCAAACTTCCAGTGCCATAGCTCGGATTGAAGAGTTGTGTTACCTGTCATGGCTCTGAACAGACTTCCTCCAATTTGATAGAGTGTATCAACCCCGAAACCAAGAGTGAATGCTTCTTTGAAGTTCCTCTTCCAAATGCGTACCTTTCCATTGATGAATGCCACCTTGAATCCTTTGTCTTCCATTGTTGAGATAAACATTCGATTCTTCTTCAAGTTAGGTATGTACAACACATCTTGCAAACAGAGGACTTGACCTTGATTTAGATGAACGGTAATAGCCCCTGTCCCTTTTACGAGATAGGTGGTATTGTCTCCAAGGATAATCTCCAAATTAGAATCCTTTTCAATCAAATCAGAGAGGGCCTCTTTATATCCAGTGAAGTGCCTTGAGGCACCACTATCAATCAACCAGTTATCCAGGGTGTCGGGAGGAGATGCAGCAGAGAGGGCAGATATAAGAATATATTCATTTTTCTTATCCACAACATTGTATTCATCAGACCTAGAGTTCCTTGACCTCTTGAAAGGTTGACCATTTCCATTTCCATTTCGATCAGAGGGAGCCTTCCTCTTTCCTTTGAACTTGTTGTTCCTTTGATCATTCCCCCTGAAGTTGTTGTTGTTGTTGAAGTCATTATCTCGGGGAGAGTCCCTTTTATTGGAGCACTCTCTTGAATAATGACCAAACTTGTTACAATTGTAACATCTTCCCTTCCTTCCTTCCTTTGGGACCTGCTCTTCCATGATTTTGATTTCTCGAACCAACATTATTCCTCTTCTTTGCATGAGCAGTGAAGGCAGTAGGGTCACTTCCATTCCCATTTGAGAGATGGTCTCTCTCCATCATCCTTGTCTCCTCTTGACTGCATCTTGTCAACAATTCATCAAAATCAGGAATTATATTATTATTGAGAATGGTAATATTAAATACATACCATGGTCAGGGAAGTCCTCCAAGAGCAATGAGAGTGAGCTCTCGGTCAGCTATAGCCTCGCCAATAACTAAGAGATCATTCTCGATTTCGGTGATCCTCATGAAGTAGGATTGGATGGACTCTCCTTTGTCCATCTTGATGTTCTTCAACTTGTTCTTCAAAAAGAGAATTTGATTAGCATTGCTAGCCTTGAACATGCTAACCAACTTATCATACACCTCCTTAGATGTGCCCAACTCAAAGATATAAGCAACCAAGTGCTTATGAATAGAATCCCTGATGATCTTCTTTGCCTTGTTTTCCCCTTTCTTGTACTTTGTATTAGTGGCAACCAGTGCATTTGATGGAGGCTCAGTGATCTTTCCCTGCACATAATCCATAACATCTTGATCCTCCAATTTCAGATCCAAGGACATTTTCCAAGCATGATAATCAGAGTTATCATTCAGCTTGTCATCAGATTGCTCTTCTCACTCTTGCTTGGGCTTTGTCTTCACCTTAGCTCTGATACCATGTTAATTTTAGTTAACCATGGTATGCTCTATGCTTAGAGCAGTTTACTTCAATCTTTCTTGTTAGCCCAATTCAATTTACAATCACATAACCATTGACAGTAAATGTTGATAGAACATAAATAAATCGACAGAAGACAAGCTAAGACAAGAGACACAAATATTCTTGTAATTCTTCTTATTCAACAGAGAGAGAAAAATATCTTTTACAACAGTCAACGGGATGCCCTAGCCAGCGGTCTTCGCTGGTCAAACCAATAATTCCGTCTCCAAACAAGCTCGGTCAAACTTGGGTTTCCATCCAATTCAAACGCAACCCAAAACTATCCACAAATATAGTCAACGCAGTGGTCAAAGTCTGCAGTCAAAATAACAGTCAAAGCTGTGGTCAATGAAGTCAAAGTCAATGTTTGACCTTGGTTTTTGTGCATCTAGCTGCGGCCTCTCCAAATCGGATTTCTGACCTAAAAAACGTAGTCAAATGATGAGTGTTGACCCAAAGTCAACAATGTCCATAAAAACCCTTAACTAGTCCGAAAATTGCAGCTTCCTGTTTCATACGTGTGGAGAGAGAAGCCTCTAAGGTTGTATGAACCAATCAAATGAGAGAGAGATGTGTGAGATGAATGAATGATGAAATGAGCATCACGTCTCTCCTTTTTACATCCATGACTATGGGTGTGTGACACAACTTTTGGGGCTTGTGAGCCTACATTACAATTCTAGCCGGGTTTGACAAATTGCACATGTGGAAAAATAAAATACAACTTCTGCTCATCCAAACAAGATGATCTTTAGATCAATCTTGCACCTCTCCAAAAGAGGAATCCAACAAAAATATCATCTCCATCATATGAGCAGTGCAACATAGAGTTTGGCCCTAGTTGCCAAATTTAACAGTAGCACACTTGGAAACCCTAATTTATGTGTAAGTGATATAGAGAGATGAAATAATTGTCCAGGCAAGTTCACGAAACTCAAGCAAGTTGACCTTCTATTTCATATGTAACATTGGATATGAAGATGACAATACTCTACCTGGCTATCATATCATAACTAAGGACACTTGTAAGAGCTAATATTCTATCGTTTAGAAAGAGAGACACCTGGTGTGCTTCATTCCAATGGGCTTCATTATGTTTTTGTTTATGCTATATTAATTATAGTTTTGAAAATCGGTCTGAGTTGACTGGAACTCAATCAACTTGGCTAAGTTGATTGTTGGCTGAACCGACTCAGCCTTAAAATTTTTCTGTCAGGTCAGTTTGGTACCATATCGGTTGAGTCGGAGCTCTACTGTCATTTTGGTAGCAAATTGACCCTACTTTTCTGAGTCTATACCTACTGTGGCTGACTAAGCAAGTAAATTATATATATATATATATATATATATATATATATATATATATATATATATTAAAAACAAAAACCTAACTCCTAAACCCTAACAACGCTGGCAGTCATTGGCATGTTAAATTCTTAAAAGTAAAAGTTGGCATATACGTCAGTTTTTACTTAAGTTTTTAACATTATCATTAATTGTGTCAAGATGTTTGAGAGTGGTTCCAACCTTATCGGACTTCATATGGAGAAAGTATAATTACATATCCCACTCAAAATTCAGTAGATTTAATAGTTTTTAGGGTTTTAGGATTGCTAGGATTGCAACTTTTTCATTTAATTCTACCGTGTATGAGGGTATGGGATTGACATTTAATTAAAAGCACCAAACCCTTTATGTTCCTTGATATTGGTGGTATTGGTTGTTGAATTCCTCTGTCATGGCCTTAGCAAAAATATACCCTTCACTCAAACCAAAATCATTGGTTAGGCATGTTTAGCTTTTTCAACTATATTATAAGGTTGAGAGTAGAGTTTCATATCCCACTCAAAATTCAACGGACTTAATAGTTTTCAGGATTTCAGGATAGTTGGGATTGCAACATTTTCATTTAATTCATACCATGTATGAAGGTACAGGATTGACATTTAATCAAAAGCACCAAGCCCTTTATGTTAGTGGTATTGATTGTTGAACTCCTCTGTCATGGCCTTAGCAAAAATGCACCCTTCACTCAAACCTGTTAAATTTGGCAACTAGGGCCAAACTCCACTTTGGATTGCTCATATGACGGAGATGATATTTTTGTTGGATTCCTCTTTCTGAGAGGTGCAAGATTGATCTAAAGATCACCTTGTTTGGATGAGCAGAAGCTAGATTTTGAATTTATTCTCTCACACGTGCAAATTGTCAAGGTCAACCGGAATTGTTATGTAGGCTCATAAGCCCAAAAAGTTGTGTCTTCACCCCTCATTGATGGATATAAATTGGGGAGACTCATTCCTCATTTGGACATCATCTCAACACACATCTCTCTCCTCTCTCATTGGTTCGTACAACCTCATAGAAGGCTCTCTCTCTCATCTGCATGTGTGAAAGGAAGGTCAGATTCCAACGGTAATTTTCAGACTATTTTTAGGGCTTCTCCAACAGTGTTGACCAGCTTTGACCAAGGGTCAAACTTCACTTTCTGACTTCGATTTTTGGGCTGAGATCCGATCTTGCTAGGCCGTAGCTGGAGGCATGATTTCGAGAATTTTGGGCAGTTTGACTTTTGGGTTACAACTACGTTGACTACAGAATTTGAACACAGATTTGACCAGTGCGTTGAATAGGTTTGACTGAATATTTTAGGACTGTTTTGGGCTCACTTTGACTGATTTTGGAGGTCGAGTTTGACTGGGTTTTTACCGAGCTTCATTGGAGGAGGATTTCAGTTGGTTTGACCAATGTTGACTTTGCTGGATAGGGCATCTTGTTGATGGCTGTTTGATTGAAGGAAATTTTGTAAATTGTACTTTCTCTCTTTGCTGAATTTGAAGAATAATAAGAAGATTTGAGCAAGGGTTTTCCCCACATTGGGGTTTTTCCCTGCAATTCGCAAAATATTGTGTCCTCTTGGCTTGGCTTGTCTTCTGGTTATTTGTTTATGTTCTATCAACGTTTACTGTCAACGTTAATGTGATTGTTAAACAGGAAATTGTATTGGGATAATAAGAAAAGATTGAAGTAAATTGCTCTAAGCATAGAACATACCATTGTTATCTAAAATTAACATGGAATCAGAGCTCAGGAGAAGACAAAGCCCAAGCAAGAGTGAGAAGAGTAATCACTGAAACTTGATTAGACAAGGACAAGGGTTGATGGCTTCCTCATCATACTTTAAATCTGATGAGAAGCTCAATGATAAGTCTGATTATCATGCTTGGAAAATGTCCTTGGATCTGACATTGGAGGAACAAGATGTTATGGATTATGTGCAGGGAAAGATCACTGAGCCTCCATCAAATGCACATGCTGCCACTAAAACAAGGTACAAGAAAGGGGAAAACAAGGCGAAGAAGATCATCAAGGATTCGATTTACAAGCACTTGGTTGCTTATATCTTCGAGTTGGGCACATTTAAGGAGATGTATGATAAGTTGGTTGGCATGTTCAGGGCTAGCAATGCTAATCAAATTCTCTTTCCGAAGAACAAGCTGAAGGGCATCAAGATGGACAAGGGAGAGTCCATCCAATCCTACTTCATGAGGATCACCGAAATCAAGAATGATCTCTTATCTATTGGAGAGGTCATAGCTGACCGAGAGCTCACCCTCATTGCTCTTGGAGGACTTCCCTAGGCATGGTATGTATTCAATACCACTATTCTCAATAATAATATAATTCCTGATTTTGATGAATTGTTGACAAGATGCACTCAAGAGGAGACAAGGATGATGGAGAGAGACAAACCCTCAAATGGAAATTGAAGTGAACCTAATGCCTTCACCGCTCATGCAAAGAAGAAGAATAACGTTGGTCCAAGAAATCAAGGTCAAGGAACAACGAGGCCCAAAGGAAGAAAGGGAAGATGTTACAATTGTAACAGTTTTGGTCACTATGCTAGACAGTGCCCCAATAAAAGGGACCTAGCTCGAGATGATGACAACAATAACTTCAGGGGAAATGGAAATCGAAGGAACAATAGGTTCAACAACAAAGGAAAGAGAAAGGCTCCTTTTGCTCGAAATGGAAATGGAAAGGGAAATGGTCAACCTTTCGAGAGGTCAAGGAATTCCAGGAATGATGAATCTAATGTTGTTGATAACAAGAAAAATGAATTTATTCTTATATCTGCCCTCTTTGTTATCTCTCCTCCCAACACCCTCGATAACTGGTTGATTGATAGTGGTGTCTCAAGGCACTTCACTGGATATAAAGAGGCCCTCTATAATCTGATTGACAAGGATACTAATTTGGAAATTATCCTTGGAGACAATGCCACCTATCTCGTGAAAGGGACAGGGACTTTGACCCTTCAACTAAATTGAGCACAAGTCTTTCGTTTGCAAGATGTGTTGTATGTACCTGACTTGAAGAAGAATCTAGTGTCTATCTCGACAATTAAAGACAAAGGATTCAAGGTGGCATTCATTGATGGAAAGGTACACATTTGGAAGAGGAATTTCAAAGAAGCATTCACTCTTGGTTTCAGGGTTGATACACTCTATTAGGTTGGAGGAAGTTTGTTGGGAGCCATGACATGTAACACAACTCTTCAATATGAATTATGGCACTGGAGATTTGCTCACCTTCATTATAAAGCCCTTCTCGAAGCAAGGAAGCTGGTCACAGGTATGCCCGATTTTAAAGTTGAACATAAAAGTGTGTTAGGGTTGTGCTGAAGGGAAAGATACAAGGGGATCATTCTCCTCAAGTGTCACCAAGACTACTGACGTTCCATAATTGATTCATTTTGATCTATTTGGTATGTTGCCTGTAACATCCTTGGGAGGATGCTTGTATTATGTCACTTTCATAGATTACTTCTCCCGCAAGACATGGATATACTTCTTAAAGAAAAAGGACGAAGTATTCAAATGGTTTCACACCTTCAAGGCCTTGGTTGAAAATCAAACAAAGAAGAAGATTGAAATTTTGAGGACTGAGAATGGAACCAAATATGAGTCAAATGAGTTCAATGTCTATTGCAAGGAAGATGGCATTAAGAGGGAGACAAGTACTGCGTATACTCTCGAACAAAATGGAGTTGCCGAAAGAAAGAATAGAACCATCATGGAAGCTACCCGTGCCATGCTTCATGACCAAGGTCTAACAAGTTCTTATGGGGAGAAGCTGCCAACATTGCTGTGCATGTTCAAAATAAATGGCCACATCAAGCATTGGACTCCAAAACTCCCGAAGAAGTCTTCACCGGTAAGAAACCTGATGCTTCTCATTTTAGAATTTTTTGAAGTCTCGTATATTTTCATGTCCCGAAAGAAAAGAGGAGCAAGTTGGATGCTTTTGGAAAGAAGGAAACTTTTGTGGGCTACAATAAAACCTCGAAGGCATATAAAATCTATGTGCCTAGTCAAAAAGAAGTGGAGATAAGTCATGGCCCTTAGGAAGGTTAGAGATCTTCCTATCTCAAAGGAAGATAAAGAAGAAGAAGTTGGAAAGCAAGAAGAACAGAAGGATGAACAAATGCCCGATGTTGAAGGTCCGATGAATCCTATAGATCCACCTTCTAGTGAGCCCACTTCTTCAAATAAAAGAAGATGAGACACTCTCGAAGATGTCGAGAGACATATTGCTACAAGGGGAACATTCCGTGAAAGTAAGAAGCTGAATAGGTACCAAGGGTACTTAGTAGCCATGAGCACCATTGAACAATCTGACCCTGGAATGTTTGAAGAAGTCGTGAAGCACCAAGTTTGCAAGGATGCAATGAACGAAGAATATGAGTCGATCATGAAAAATGATGTCTGGGATGTGGTCCCTAGACCGAAGGACAAATCTATTGTCACCTCGAAATGGCTCTACAAAATCAAGCATGGAGCCGATGGAAGTGCTAAAAAATTCAAGGCAATATTTTTTGCCCGAGGCTTCTCGCAGAAAGAAGAAATAGATTATGATTAAATATTTGCACCTGTTGCTCGCTACACCACCATCCGTTCGATCATTGCCCTTATTGCATCGCAAGGATGGAGTCTACATCAGATGGATGTCAAGACTGCCTTCATACATAGCTCAATCAAGGAAGAGGTCTATGTGGAACAACATTTGGGGTTCGAAGTTCGAGATAGAGATACACATGTATGCAGGTTGAAGAAAGCCCTCTATGGGTTGAAGCAAGCCCCAGGGCTTGGTATGAAAGGATCGATAGCTACTTGATGAAGCTGGGCTTTATTCGAAGTGATGCTGATCCAAACCTTTCTTTAAGGTTGATAATGACAAGTCTCTCATTCTGGTTCTCTATGTGGACAATCTCTTCCTGACAGTTGCTAACTCTCTTATTCATCAATGTAAGAGGGAGCGAGCTTCTGAGTTCGAGATGAAGGACCTAGGACTTGTGCACTATTTCCTAGAGCTGAGTCTGGCAAAAGCTGGAGTGAGATTTTCCTTTCTAGAAATATATTGTATTTCTTTGGAAAGATTTGGGATGGTGGAATGCAAGTCCGTGACTAATACGAAGGAACTCAACTTTAAGAAGTTGTGGAAGTGTTGTTGGGCCCGATTTGGGAAATCCTACCAAGTATCATCAACTCGTAGGGGCCCTGATATTCTTAGTGAACTCACGTCCGGACATATGTTTTGCAGTGAACACTTTGAGTCAATACATGGTCGAGCCTCATCACATTCACTGGATTGGTACTAAGAATCTCTTGAGATATCTCTAGGGCACAATTAACCATGGGTTGAAATACATGGTCGAGAGTATGAGCCTCCATGGATATACCGATGCCAACTAGGCAGGCAGTGTGGTGGATCGTAAGAGCACATCTGGATGTTGTTTCACCTTAGGTTCTGCTTCGATCTCCTGGATGAGTAGGAAGTAGAAATCGATTGCTTTGAGCACCATCGAGGCCAAATACATTGCAACAAGTATGGCCTGTTGTGAAGTTATTTGGTTGAGAAAGCTCTTTAGTGAGATGTTTGGGCATGTGTTGGATACCGCCGTGATCCTTTGTGACAACCAAAGTGGGATTTGACTTTCATAGAATCCCTTGTTCCACGACCGCTCCGAGCATATTGATATTAGGTACCACTTTATCTGGGATATGGTACAGCAAGGCGCCGTAAGGCTCCATCACATTGGGACTGATGAACAGGTCACTGATATTCTCACAAAGTCCAAAGGCAAGTTCAAATTCTTAAACTTTTGTGAGAAGCTTGGTATCGTGGACAGACCCTATTATGAGGGTCCCGCTTGAGTTAGACTTTGAGCTCTAGGAGCTCCAGGGGGCTTGGCAGGGTCTTCTGGAGCTATAAGCAGCCACGGGGCTAGGTTCGTAAACACAGGGCTAGGTTCACCTTACCTTCTTGGTGGGGCTCCAGGGGGCTTGGGGATAGCTTCTTGGAGCTATAAGCAACCACAGGGCTAGGTTCACCTTACCTTGTTGGTGTGCTATATCCCCACTGTTATGATATTGAGTTGGTTCACCCTCTCTTGATCTATGCCCCACATACATCCTACCCATGTAGTCCAAGACTCCTGGGAAGTACCTCTCATCTGGCCAATGAGTTGGGAAATGAGGATAGAGACCATAGCGTTAGTGATGGACACATAGTGTATTGCTGTACTCTCTATGTCTAGGATGGGTTGTGTCCAACAACTTGATCTAGGATCATGTCTGGTTGAGGTTTTTACCTCTAAATTGAGTTCGGGTCAGGGGAGAGTGGAAAGGTCTTCTGACTCACTCTCGATCAAATCTTCTTTATTATTTCTTCATGATTCAGCAGAGTAGAGTCGAGCAAAGTACATGGACAACAGGATGACACAAGATGACAGGATGGTGCATGATGGTACATGATGACAGGATTGCATAGGTTGACAGATGGATTGACGAGTGGAGTTCTCCCTAGTTGAGAGGGAGTGTTAAATTTGGCAACTAGGACCAAACTCCACTTTGGACTGCTCATATGATGGAGATTATATTTTTGTTGGATTCTTCTTTCTGAGAGGTGCAAGATTGATCTAAAGATCATCTTGTTTGTATTAGCAGAAGTTGGATTTTGAATTTATTCTCTCACACGTGCAAATTGTCAAGGTCGGCCATAATTGTTATGTAGGCTCATAAGCCCCAAAATATGTGTCTCCACCCCTCATTGATGGATATAAATTGGAGCAACTCATTCCTCATTTGGACATCATCTCATCACACATCTCTCTCCTCTCTCATTGGATCGTACAACCTCATAGAAGGCTCTCTCTCTCATCCGCACGTGTGAAAGGAAAGGGTCGATTCTAGCATGGTTGCAGATGTTTTGGGAAGCCTGCCGGCCTTGACCAACGTTGACCAGGTCAACCTTCTTGCAACCGATTTTGGTGAGATCCGATCTTAGTGACCGTAGCCAGGGGCACAATTTCAGAGTGGGTCTCCTTTGGGTTGACCACAAATTCCATGGGGTCATTGCTGATTTGACTAGTGCGTTGGTAAGGTTTGACCAAGCTTCATTGGAGGAGGATTTGTTGGTTTTTTTATTCCATGATTTAACTTTCATGGCTAGGGCATCGATGGCTACTTGTTTGAATGAAGAAATTTTGTAAATTGTACTCTCTCTCTGTTGAAATTTTGAAGAATAATAAGAAGATTTGATCAAAGGATTTTCCCCACATTGGGGTTTTCCCTGGCATCCACCAAAATATTGTGTTCTCTTGTGTTGGCTTGTCTTATGGTTATTTGTTTATGTTCTATCAACATTTACTGTCAATGTTAATGTGATCGCTAAATAGAAAATTGAATTGGGATAATAAGAAAAGATTGAAGTAAATTGCTCTAAGCATAGAACATACCATTGTTATCTAAAATTAACAAAAGCAAAATCATTGGTTAGGCATGTTCAAGGTGTCTGAAGATTCTGATCCACAATATAATTTTGTAGATCCTACTGAATATGTGTTAAATTTGGACAACTAGGTCCAAACTCCATGTTGTGATGTCTTTCAGTTAAGAGAGGCTATCTTTTGTTTTATTCCTCTTTCGGAGGGTGTAAAATCCATATAAAATATATCTTAATCCGATAGGCATTTATTTATTTTAATTTGACCATTATAATAATTATATATGGCCTCGACCTTGAGTTTTACACCCCCAGCAGATGTGTCACACACCCCAATGATGGATATAAATACAGGCAAAGTTGGAGAGCATTTCACAACAACTCAACACACATCTTCTTCTCTCATCTGATTTAGTACGAGCTCCTTGGAGGATAAGTTCAGCTCACACGTGTGAAAAAGAAGGAGGACGAATCTGTACGGTTGAGAGGAAGGACAAATTTCTGCAGCTAGGGTTTTGCTGGAAGTTTTACCAGCGTTGACTTTGGTCAACGCATGGTCCGAAAGGGCTGAAAATTGTTGGAGAGTTCGATTTTAAGAGGCCGTACACTTTGGCACAGAAATCGAGGTCAAAGGGTTGACTGAACTGTTGCTGCGTTGACTTTTAGCTTGCTGCCCTGCGTTGACTTTTCTGGACAACGTTGACTTTTCTGGAGTTGACTTGGGTTGACTTGGTAGCTGATTGGAGGATTGTTGTGACACATTCTGGGTTGGCTGATCAAGGAGACTTTGCTGGTTGAAGCATCCTGTTGACCGCCGTAACGCACCATCACATTTTTTCTGTTTCTGGTTTGTCTTCTATAAGATCCTCTTATATGTTCTATCAGCGTTTTACTTAACTATTTGTGTGATTGCTGTAAGAAAAGTAAAGTTGCTTCAAGCATAGAACATCTACAAAAATTTACAATATGTCATTGCTCGCAATGGTGATGAGTTTGATGATTGATCATGTTGATCAATTATTTGTACCATATAGTATTCCAATAACTTGTATCATGTTTTTTGGACTCGTTAGGTGTTAAATTTAGACAAACATGGTATGTTTTATGCTTAATGCAGTTTTACTTCAAACTTTGTTATAGGCCCGATAAAATCTAGCAATCACATAAACATGAAAGTAAAATGGTGATAGAACATAATAATAGATCAACAGAAGACAAGCCAATAATATAGATCAGAATTTACAATTCTTCTTGTCCAACAAAGATAGATAGTGTTCGTTACGACAGTCAACAGGATGTACCAGCCAGCAAAGTCTTTCTCAACATCAGATTAGCCAATCCTCCAAGTGTCACACACAACCCTCAAAGACAACTCCAAAAAAGTCAACGCTGGGCAACAGAAAAAGTCAACGTTGCAGATTAGGGCTTCGTCAGTGATCTCTCTTTTCCTCGATCTTTGTGCCCTCTAATGCGGCCTCAAGAGATCAGAATTTCTGCACATGTTGGAGGTCAAAACTCCAAGTTTTGACGACAGTCAATGCTAGTCAACACACCAACGAAACAACCCTAAAATAGTTCGCACTTTTCCCAGCTTCAGCTTCGCATGTGAGAGAAAGAGGCCTCCAAACGCTAATCGAACTAATCAGATCACAAGAGGGAATGTGTGATGAGTTGATGATCAAATGATCTCCGAGTCTCTCCAATTTATATCCATCATCGTGGATGTGTGACACATCTATTGGGCTTGCAAGCCTACATTACAAATTTGGCCAACCTTGCACATGTGTGGAAAATAAAATCAAAATATATGTTCTGCTCATCCAAACAAGATGATCTTTAGATCAATCTTGCACCTCTTTGAAAGAGGAATCCAACAAAAATATAATCATCATCATATGAGTAGTGCAACATGGAGTTTCGACCTAGTTGCCCATAATTAACACTCCCTCTCAACTAGGGAGAACTCCATCTGTCCACCAGTGCCATCCAATGATCAGTACCATCGTGTACTATCATATATCATCTTTCACTCCTGCGTCATCCTGCTGTAACTTGCTTTGCTGGCTCTTCTTCGCAAATAGAACAAAAAACTGAGTCACAAAGACATCACGCTTTGCTGACCCGAAGTCAACTTAGAGGTTAAAGCCTCTCTTGAGCTCAAAAGAGTCTCATACTAACCCAATGTCAGTTTAGAGGTAAGAACCTCATCAGACTTGATCCCAGATCAAGGTGTTGGACACGTGCCATCCTAGACATAGAGAGTACGTCAATCTCCGTTGCGTCCATCAGTGTTGCTATTGGTCTCTATCCAAATTTCCCACCTCATTGACCAAATGAGAGGTACTTCCCATGAGTTCAAAACTCCATGGGTAGGATGCGTGCGGGGCATAGATCAAAGAGAGATGAACCAACTCAATAGCATAATGGTGGGGCAGAAGCACTACAAGGTTCGGCAAGCCTAGCCCCATGTGTCCTTATAGCTCCAAGAAGCTATCCCCAAACCCCCTGGAGCTCCTAGAGCTCATTGTCCAACTCAGGCAGGACCCTAACAATAGGGTCTTTCCATGATTCCATGCTTCTCACAGAAGGTTAAGAATTTGACCTTCCTCAGGGGCTTCATGAGAATATCCGTGACCCGCTCATCAGTTCCAATGTGATCGAGACTTATGACGCCTCGTTGTACCATGTCTCGGACAAAGTGGTACCTAATATCAATATGCTTGGATTGATCGTGGAGCACGTGATTCTCAGAAAGACGAATCCCACTCTGGTTATCGCAAAGGATAACGATGGTATCTATCACATGTCCAAACAACTCACTGAAGAGCTTTCTCAACCAAACAACTTCACAACAGGCCATACTTGCTGCAATGTATTCGGCCTCAGTGGTGCTCAAAGCCACTGACTTTTGCTTCCTGCTCATCCAAGATATCGAAGCAGAACCCAAGGTGAAGTAACATCTAGATGTGCTCTTGTGATCCACCACACTGCCAGCCCAATCGGCATCAGTATATCCATGGAGTCTCAAACTCCCGACAGTGTATCTTAGCCCATGGTTGATTGTGCCCCAAAGATATCTCAATAGATTCTTGGCACCAATCCAGTGACTGTGATGAGGCTCAACCATATGTTGACTCAAAGTGTTCACTGCAAAACATACGTCCGGACGAGAGTTCACTAAGAACATCAGGGCCCCCACGAGTTGTTGATACTCGGTGGGATTTCCTAGCTCGGGCCCAGCAACGTTTCCACACAACTTTTTAAAGTTGAGTTCCATCGGTGTCGACATAGACTTATAGTCTACCATACCAAATCTCTCCAGCAGCTTCACGACATATTTTCCTTGAAAAAGGAAAATGTCGCCTAACCTTTGCGAGACCTCCAAGCTTAGGAAGTAATGCATGAGTCCTAGGTCTTTCATATCAAACTTGGAAGCTAGCTCCCTCTTACATTGATGAATGAGAGGGTCTGCACCTATTAGGAAGAGATCGTCCACATAGAGAACCAGAATGAGAGGCCTTTCTTTATCAACCTTAAAATAAAGGTTTGGATCGACATTACTTCGAGTGAAGCCCAACTTCATCAAGTAACTATCTATCCTCTCATACCAAGCCCTGGGGGCTTGCTTCAACCCATAGAGAGCTTTCTTCAACTTGCATACATAGGTGTCTCTATCTTGGACTTCGAATTCCAGAGGTTTCTCCACATAAATCTCTTCCTTTATTGAACCATGCAGAAAGGCAGTTTTCACATCCATCTTATGGAGACTCCATCCTTGCGTTGCAACAAGGGCAATTATAGATCGGATGGTGGTATAGTGGGCCACAGGTACAAATATATCATCATAATCTATGCCTTCTTTTTGAGAGAGGCCTTGGGCAACAAATCTTTCCTTGTACTTTTCAGCACTTCCATCGGCTCCATGCTTGATCTTGAAGAGCCATTTCGAGGTGACAAGAAATTTTTCCTCTGGTCTCGGGACGACTTCCCAGACATCATTCTTCATAATGGGCTGATATTATTCGTGCATAACATCCTTCCAAACTTGATGCTTTACTGCTTCTTCAAATGATCCAGGCTCTAATTGTACAATTGTACTCATGGCTGCTAGATACCCTTTCTATTTATTTGGCTTCTTGCTTTCACAGAATGTCCCCCTTGGGGCATTATGTCTCTCGGCATCTTCGAGAGTGTCCCTGAGCCATGAGGGTCTCTTCTTATTTGAAGGAGGTGGATCAATAGGATCCATAGGTCCTTCAATATCGGTCATCGGTTCATCCTTCGATTCTTCATGCCTTCCAACTTCTTCTTATTCTTTGTCTTCCTTTGAGCTAGGAAGATTTCTTACTTTCTTGAGGGCAACATCTTCATCGAAGGTAACATCGTGGCATGTCTCCACTTCTCTTTGACCAGGCACATAGTTTCTATATGCCTTCGATATTTCACTGTAGCGCAGAAACATTCCCTTCTTTCCAGAAGCATCCAACTTGCTCCTCTTTTCTTTTGGCACATGCAAATAAACAGGACTACCAAAGACTATAAAATGAGAAACATCAGGTTTCTTACCAGAGAAGACTTCTTCGGGAGTCTTGGAGTCTAGAGCGGAATGCAGGCATCTATTTTGAACATACATAGCAGTGTTCGCAACTTCTCCCATAGAAACTTAGGAAGACTTTGGTCAGATAGCATGGCGCGAGCAACTTCCACAATTTTCAGCAACACCATTTTGCTTAGGAGTATACACAGTTGTGGTCTCCCTCTTAATGCCAACTTCTCTGCAAAAGTCATTGAATTCATTTGACTCATACTCGGTCCCATTGTTGGTCCTCAAAATTTTGATTTTCTTCCCGGTTTGATTTTCCACCAAGGCCTTGAAGGTACAAAACCATTCCAAAGCTTCGTCCTTCTTCTTCAAGAAATATATACAGGTCTTGCGAGAGAAGTCATCTATAAAAGTCATGTAATAGGAACATCCTCCGAAGGATGTTACGGGCAGCATACCAAATAAATTAGAATGTATTAATTGCAAGATATCAGATGTCTTTGTGACACTTGAGGTGAATGGTCCCCTTGTATGCTTCCCTTCGGCACAACCCTGATATATACCTTCATGATCATCTTTAAACTCGGGCATCCCTGTCACCACCTTCCTTGCTTCGGGAAGGGCTTTGTAATGAAGGTGCGCAAACCTCCGGTGCCATAACTCAGCTTGAAGAGTTGTATCACATGACATAGCTCCCAATGGACTTCCTCCAACCTGGTAGAGTGTATCAACTCTAAAACCAATATTAAGATCTTCTTTGAAGTTCTTCCAGATGCGCACCTTTCCATCAAAGAATGCCACCTTGAATCCTTTGTCTTCCATTGCCGAAATAGACACAAGGTTCTTCTTCAAATCAGGTACGTACAACACATCTTGTAAACAAAGGACTTGACCTTGAGATAGATGGAGGGTCACAGTCCCCGTCCCATTCACGAGAGAGGTGCTATCATCTCCAAGGATAATTTCCATATTAGTATCCTTCTCGATCAAATCAGAGAGGGCTTCTTTATAACCAGTGAGGTGCCTTGAAACACCACTATCAATCAACCAGACATCCAGGGTGTCGGGAGGAGATGCCGCAGAGAGGGGCAAATACAAGAATAAATTCATTTTTCTTATTATCAACAACATTAGATTCATCGTTCTTGGAATTTCTTGACCTCTTGAAAGGTTGCCCATTTCCACTACGATCAGAGGGAGCCTTCCTCTTTCCTTTGAACTTGTTGTTCCTTTGATTGTCATTCCCCCTGAAGTTGTTGTTTCATTTCAACTACGATTAGAGGGAGCCTTCCTCTTTCCTTTGAACCTATTGTTCCTTTGATTAACATTCCCCCTGAAGTTGTTGTTGTCATCATTCCTGGGAGAGTCCCTTCTATTGGGCCACTCTCTTGCATAGTGACCAAACTTGTTACAAGTGTAACATCTTCCTTTCTGTCCTTTGGGCCCTGCTCTTCCATGGTTTGATTTCTCAAACCACCATTGATCCTCTTCTTTGCATGAGCGGCAAAGGCAGTAGGGTCACCTCCATTTCCATTAGAGGGATGATCTCTCTCCATTATTCTTGTCTCCACTTGAGTGCATCTCATCAATATTTCATCAAAATCAGGAATCACATTATTATTAAGAATAGTGGTATTGAATACATACCAATCACGGGGGAGACCTCTAAGCGCATGAGAACCATCTCTCGATCAACTATTTCTTCTCCAATAGCTAGGAGATTGTTTCTGATTTAAGTGAGCCTCATAAAATAGGATTGAATGGATTCTTCTTTGCCCTTCTTGATATTCTTCAATTGATTCTTGAAGAAAAGCACTTGATTAGCATTGCTAGCCTTGAACATGCTAACCAACTTATCATACATCTCTTTAGATGTGCCCAAATTGGAGATGTAAGCAACCAAGTGCTTATGAATAGAATCCCTGATAATCATCTTTGCTTTGATTTCCCCTTTTCTATACTTAGTCTTTGTGGCAGCATGTGCATTTGATGGAGGCTCAAGAATCTTCCCCTGCACATAATCTATGACATCTTGATCTTCTAATGCCAAATCCAAGGACATCTTCCATGCATGATAATAATACCTGTCAGTCAACTTATCATCAGATTTGAAACCCTTATAGATTGAGGAGGCCATTGGTCCTTGACAAGACTTCTTCTTTGGTGATTTCTTTTCACACTAGCTTGGGCTTTGTCTTCACTTAGCTCTGATTCCATGTTAAATTTAGACAAATATGGTATGTTCTATGCTTAATGCAGTTTTACTTCAAACTTTCTTATAGGCCCGATACAATTTAGCAATCACATAAACATGAAAGTAAAATGCTGATAAAACATAATAATAGATCAACAGAAGACAAGCCAATAATATAGATCAGAATTTACAATTCTTCTTGTCCAACAAAGAGAGAGAGAGTAGTGTGCGTTACGACTGTCAACGGGATGCAGCAGTCAACAAAGTCTTTCTCAACATGAGATCAACCAATACTCCAAGTGACACACACAACCCTCAAAGACAACTCCAAAAATGTCAATGTTGGTCAACAAAAAAGTCAACGCTGCAAATTAGGGCTTTGGTCAACAATCTATCTTTTCCTCGATCTTTGTGCCCTCTAATGCGGCCTCAAGAGATTGGAATTTCTACAAATGTTGGAGGTCAAAACTCCAAGTTTTGACCACAGTCAATGCTGGTCAACGCACTAGCAAAACAACCCTAAAACAATGCACACTTTTCTTGTTGATTTATGGTAGCATCGAATGTGCTCTAGCCTTGTAATTTTGTATATAGGCTAAGACACGTATTCTATAATACCCAGAAATGGCTTTGGAAAATTCCATTTAGAGATGGTTTAATTAAATTAATTAATCGTTTTTTTAATGTTTTCCTAAGTCTAAACTTAGGGAAACTGATTAATTAAACTAAGTGAGAATCTTCTAGATAAAGTCATGGATCACCTCCAAGTTAATCTTAGCCCTTGATTATGTTTTAATCTTGGCCGTTGAAGGGTCAACGGAAGAATATAAGAAGGAGGTTGAGGGGCCTATGGAAAATACGTTGAGCACATTGAGCATTTGGCATTTTCGAGTTTGTGTGAGGAGACACAACTTTTGATCAGAATCGAATCACTAGGGCAGGGTTTGCTAAGTGATTGTGATTCAGTGATTAGATTCAGAGAGGGGTAGAAGCAGAGACTGGTCAGGAGGACCAGGTGTGCATTTCAGAGAGAGGCAACACTTACGTAGAGAGAGAGAACACAATTTTCTGAAGGGGTTACACAGTCCCTGCAGAAAATCACGCAAAAGAAGCGTAGTGTCTCTTGGAGTCAGTCCGGAGATAGCTAGAGGCTGGGGTTTCTGAGCCAGGAGGGCCAAAATCCAGTCTCAGATCAGCTAGATCAGTTGCAGAAAGAGGTGACACAGTTTCTCAGGCTTACGCAATTCCAGCGTAGGCACTCACGTAGAGGCAGAGAAGGGCTTCACCAACGCTGTTTAGATTAGCCGGAGACTTGCAGAGTGAGGTATATCTCACAATTATATTTGCTGTCTAGATTTCTCTGAAGGGTTTGCCGGTTGTTGGCAGCCTAGTTGTACTCAAGATTCTGGTGCTTAATAATATATAACCCTCGGATCTACTGCACTGATTTTCCCGAGTTGGGTTTTTCGAGGGACTTAGTCCAAAAATAACTGTCAAATGTGGATGTTTTTCATTATATTTTGTTCAGATTGTTTCAACACTTAGATTTATTCCGCAGTATTATATGTGTAGACTACCTCATAAATTACTTCAATATTTCACTGTAATGAAATAATTATGAAACATAATAGGAGAAGTAATTTAGGTTTGTTGCAGTAGGAATCCAGATTTAGGATTTTTCACATGGTATTAGAGCTTATTCACGCTGAAGTGTAGGAGAAACTAGAGTGAACCAGCAGATCAACGCAGGAGAGATTGGGATCTGTGTAAGCAACAACATACCCCCCCAGAGATTACGATGTCTAGGCCAGAAGGGCAATCCAGTGCAGAAAAAGGCTCCCTTTGAGAGAGTTGACAAAGGGGTAAGCATTTTTTAGTTGCAGAACAGGCAGCGTAGCAGACCAACGTAGCTGAAGGATGTAGTTATTGCACAGCAGTAAGGGCTGGTGCATAAAGCGTCAGAAAAATTATGAAAAAGCACAAATTGGGGATTTCTTGACCTCAGAGAGTTTCGAGTTTCTTACTCAAAGAAACTCAGTTTCTCCCATGCAGCAGCAAAAGCAGTGACTTACTCCACAAGGAGTGCGTAAGTCTAGCTGAGTAGAGGGTTCGAGAAAGAAATTGACAGTTGACGAGATGGCTAGCAACGGACTGCGTGACCAAGATAAATTGGAGGGTGCCTCCAACTATGTTATTTGGAAATCAAGGATTGAGTTTCTCCTTGATGAGCATGATCTGAAAGCCCTCATAGACATCGCAGTTACAAAACCTCTTGATGTAGCACACCTGAGACAATTCAAGAAGAACATGGCAAGAGCCAAGCGGTTGATCCTAGATGGCATAAAGGATCATATCGTACCCCACATAGCAGCTAAGAACACTGCTAGAGAGATGTGGGTAGGGCTAGAAAAGCTATACCAAGGATCTTCCGAGCAACGGAAGATGTATTTGGAGGAGAAGATGCGTAATACCAGGATGAAGAAGGGAGAACATTTTGACTCCTTCCTGTCCAGTATTCAGGATAGCTGAGACCAACTGTCAGCAGTAGGGGCTGCTTTTAGAGACTCAAGGCTGGTAAGGCTCACTCTGAACTCGGTTTCAGAAGACTATTAGGTCTTTGTCTAGAGTATTCTGGGTAGAGAAAGGATTCCAGGATGGGAAACAATGTGGGCAGCCTTACAACAAGAAGAGCTGAGGAGAGACCTCCTCAAAATCCATTTGGAGGATGGCAATAGTGGGTCAAAAGTCAAGGAGGAAGAAGACAACATTGCCCTGGCATCAAAGGGGCAACAAAAGCAGAAAAAGAAAGATCTGTCCAAGATCAAGTGCTTTCGGTGTGTGGAAATGGGACATTATGCCACACAATGTCCTTTTAAGAAAAAGGATAAAGAGGAGAAGGAAGATCCTCAAGCAGGAGTTGCCAAGATTTAGGCAGAAAGAGATTGTGCTATGTTAGCTCATATTCCAAAAGGAGAGAAATGGGATTACTTGGAGTTGTAGATCCAGAATCTACAGTTGGCAGGATCCTTGAGTATTTCCGAACTCTTGGATCACATGTGAGCTACGATAGCCTAAAGACAGTAGCAGGATGGACAGTTGCAGCGGAAGATGAGAAGACAATGCAGTGGCTAGCAGTACTGGAACCTGATCAATGCAGAGAGGGAGCAACAACATCAGTAGTTGAGCAGCAACAACACAATGCACACTGGTGCAACGCATTGCAGTGCAATGCTCACGCAGTGCAGAGCAGCAACAATAGTGTTTTCAGAGAGCTAGTGCAGAAACTAGCATCAGTCAGTGTTATTTTTCAGTTGTAGATTTACTTGTCCAATTTCGGATGTTTTTCTGTTGTAATTAGCAACAGTGTAACATCATCAGTGGTTGAGCAGCAGCAACATATGAGTAGCAACAGCGCAGTGCACCAGGGTGCAACACAGTGCAGAGTAATGCTCACGTAGTGCAGCAGCATGGTTGCAAAATTCAGAGGGAGTTGCAGTACAGTGGCAGCGGTAGCGGCAGCAGTATGCAGAGTCAACAGCAATACAGATGCAACATTTTCTTGTGCAGTGTTCGTGAACAACATCAACAGCACAACAAAAGATGTTCCAGAAGTCAGAGCAGCACATTGAGTTGTTTTGCTGGAGCATTTTCCTCGCTAAGAGGGAGTGTTGATTTATGGTAGCATCGAATGTGCTCTAGCCTTGTAATTTTTCATACGGCTAAGACACATGTATTCTATAATACCCAGAAATGGTTTTGGAAAATTCCACTTAGAGATGGTTTAATTAAATTAATTAATTATTTTTTAACGTTTTCCTAAGTCTAAACTTAGGGAAACTGATTAATTAAAGGGTATTAATTAAACTAAGTGAGAATATTCTAAATAAAGTCATAGATCACCTCCAAGTTAATCTTAGCCCTTGATTATGTTTTAATCTTGGCCTTTGAAGGGTCAATGGACGAATATAAGAAGGAGGGTGAGGGGCTTATGGAAAATACGTTGAGCACATTGAGCATTTGGCATTTTTGAGTTTGTGTGAGGAGACACGACTTTTGAGTAGAATCGAATCACTAGGGTAGGGTTTGCTAAGTGATTGTGATTCAGTGATCAGATTCAGAGAGGGGTAGAAGCAGAGACTGGTCAGGAGGACTAGGAGTGCATTTTAGAGAGAGGCAACACTTACGCAAAGAGAGACAGTGCAATTTGCTGAAGGGTGACGCAGTCCATGCAAAAAATCAGGCAGAAGCAACATAGTGTCTCTTGGAGTCAGTCTAGAGATAGCTAGAGGCTGGGGTTTCTGAGCCAAGAGGGCCAAGATCTAGTGTCAGATCAGCTAGATCACTTGCAGAAAGAGGTGACGCAGTTTCTCAGGCTTGCCCACGCAGACTTACGTAGTTCCAGCGTAGGCACTCACGCATAGGCAGAGAAGGGCTTCACCAGCATTGTTTAGATCAGTTGGAGACTTGCAGAGTGAGGTATATCTCACAATTATATTTGCTGTCTAGATTTCTTTGAAGGGTTTGCCAGATGTTGGCACCCTAGTTGTATTCAAGATTCTGTTGCTTAATAATATAAAACCCTCAGATCTGCTGCACCGGTTTTCCCGAGTTGGGTTTTCTGGGGACTTAGTCCAAAAATAACTGTGTCAAATGTGGTTGTTTTTCATTATATTTTGTTCATATTGTTTAAGCATCTAGATTTATTCCGTAGTATTATTTGTGTAGACTGCTTTAGAAATTACTTCAATATTTCACTGTAATGAAATAATTATGAAACATAATAGAAGAAGTAATTCAAATTTGTTGCAGTAGGAATCCAGATTTAGGATTTTTCACATTTCCTAGCTTCAGCTCTGCACGTGTGAGAGAAAGACGCCTCCAAAGGTTGATCGAACTAATCAGATCACAAGAGAGAATGTGTGATGAGTTGATGATCAAATGATCTCCAAGTCTCTCGAATTTATATCCATCAGTGAGGGTGTGTGACACATCTATTGTGCTTGCAAGCTTACATTACAAATCTGCCCGACCTTGCACATGTGTGGAAAATAAAATCAAAATATATGTTTTTCTCATCCAAACAAGATGATCTTTAAATCACTCTTGCATCTCTCTGAAAGAGGAATCCAACAAAAATATAATCATCATCATATGAGCAGTGCAACATGGAGTTTGGAGTCAGACCTAGTTGACCAAAATTAACATTAGCCGATTTAGAGCCCCATTGATTATGTATTTTGTCCTTGATATATATATTATATTGCACTCAGTTCTGTTTTGACATATTCACCCTTACATGGTATATACTGTATACCTGTGAAGGAGTACCCGAACCCAAGGGTGATGTTCTCATACATGTACCTGATTCGTGCACCTAAGCACCTGCAACTGGTTCGGGTTCTTCTCAAACACGCCCTTCCGAACCGAGCTCGGGTATGGAGAAACCAATACTTTGAAAATAAAAAATCTGTTCTTTCTTTGGGATGGGTACTCAGTATCCTATAAAACGGTGCGTTATTCCCCGAAAACGAGTACATGTACTTAGTTAGTGACAAAGTTTTTTACATACCTAGAAGTTAACGTTTGCCTTCTCCTAGCAATTTTGAAATTTTGCATTAATGGTTTTCCATACGATTACTTGGGCAAGGATCTAGTTCCTCAGTTTGTGAGAGGAATTGGAGCACATATGCCTTCATCCATTCAATGAAGAGAAACAGGTTGGGATTGAAGAAGGTTGAGAAGTTAGTCTACATTCATAGCACACTTCGTCTCATATCTCGAAAAGAACCAGGGTACAAGGAGGGTCCTTTCAAGAGATGGGAGCAATATGCGGATGATGTTGCATGGGTGGACAATGAGATACAACCAAATGGTCTTATTGAGCTACCTCCTGTTGCTATGGATGAGCAACAACCTCCAGATGAGAGTGATCCCTCCCTAGAGAGCCTGTTGACTGATGAGCTTAGTGATGTTGATCATGATGACATGGATGTTGATGAGTGATGACATGGCTTGAGGAAACCAAATCAGTTATCTTGAGACTTGTTCATTGTTCAGTTTCACTTTTTTTTTGGAATTTTCTAATTCATGTGTGGAAATGCCTTAATGCAAATCTTGAATAGTATGACAATGGAGTCCTGGACATATAATATCTATCTATTATCATGATTCATTTCGAAATTTCAATGTGAATGTTCAATGCTTTATTTTTCTTGTTGTAAATTGGAAGATTTCAAAATTGAAAATTCATAATTTGAATTTCATATATATATATATATAATTTGAAATTCAAATTATGAATTTTCAATTTTGAAATCTTCCAATTTACAACAAGAAAAATAAAGCATTGAACATTCACATTGAAATTTCGAAATGAATCATGATAATAGATAGATATTATATGTCCAGGACTCCATTGTCATACTATTCAAGATTTCATATATATATATATCCTCGACGTACCGATCCCTGTACCCATACCCAATCCAGCGTTCCTGGCAACTTAGCTATATACATGAGAAAACTTTGCTTATTTTGTCTCAAATGGTTTGGAATCCTTAAAATAGTTTTTAATTAAAATTTAATTATTTGATGTATTTTTTAGTGATGTGTTTTTAACTAAGCATATACAAATATGCTAAGTTTCTCATGTATACAACAAGGGCGCATATAACCAAAATATCACTGATTGCAATCCATCTCTGAGCTAAAATGCATCAACCAAGAGGCTCTGAATGTCCTATAGAGTCCAAAAAAATTCATGCTCAACAAATAACTACATATCATCAAAATACTTGCCTATAATCAGATCGCCGTCATCAATATCACCCTCTAAGCATTAAAATAAGTTATAAAAAGCTTAATATATGCCTAATCAATGATTTTGCTTGATTAAGGGTACATTTTCACTAGGGTCATAACAGTGCTTGGTGATCTTGATCAAATGCTAGCTCCATACCCTCATACATGATAGAATGCAGTGGAAGGTATGCAATCATACCAATCCTGAAATCCTGGGAACTGTTCAGTCCGCTGAATTTTGAATGGAATCTAAAATTCTACTTTCTCCATATGAAGTCCATGAGGTTGGAACCACTTTCAAACATCCTGAAATAGTTAATGGTAATGTTCAAAATTTAAGTAAATGTTGACATTCTACTAGGGTCGGATTTTGTAGGGACCTAGGGTTAGATAGTTTTTTTTCTTTTTCTTTTTTTAGTAAATTTCCATTTTTTATAAGAGAATTAAGATTTGGTGGTCCCTACCCATGATGTACAACACCATACCAAACAGGTTGGTTCTGTATGGAACTAGATAGTTTGTTGGTTTAAGGCCAGTTCTGTATTGAACCAGCCTTAACTGGTCTGAAACTTCGAGCTGGACCAGTCTGTCACCAATGCCGTTTCTTTTTCCTTTTAAGTATTTATTTGTTTTTTATAAAAAAATTAAGATTTGATGGTCTCTAGCTGTGCCATACAATCCTGTACTGAACCGGTCAGTTCTGTATGGAACTAGAGAGTTTGTTGCTTAAGGCTGGTTTTGTATCAAACTGGCCTTAACTAGTCTGAAACATCGAGCTGGACCAGTATGGCACCAAAACTGATCGGACCGACCAGTTTTGCTGGTTCGGATAACACTGGTACGTCCTGTACGGATCTGCTCATGTATGGTTGCTTCTTTCCTGAATCATCCTGTCTCTTTCTCTGCTCCTGGTTGCCCAACCTGCTCAACTGTTCAATTGTATCCAAACCTCTATCTTCACCGGTCTTTGTACTTATAGCTGAAACCAAGACCCTAATCCATTTTGTGAGATTACTCCTAGTCTAAGTCATGCATGCATGAAATACACTTTTTATAATCAACAGCTAAATGCAAGGCTTTCCACTTTTTCACTAAAGTGAACTACAAAATAGAATTACTTTTCAAAAATAGAAAATATTTTGAACTAGTTTCACATGTTCACACTGAACTTGTGCCGAAGATCCTGTCTGAGCTATATGTCTCTGCACAAGGTACCCATTTTCTGTTCTAGACGAAACTGTGATTAATGGGACAGGTCTAAATGTTCATAGGTATCCAGAAAGATAAAGTTTGGTTTAAATTGTGTCAACATTTAATCAACCTACACTATTGATTAGCTTCAAAGTTACCTGAAAATTGGAAATGTTTCTAATTTCTGAAATGGACGTGTTCTGGAAAAGGCCTTCTAAAATTTTAGTCAACAGGGAAACAACATATTTAAAACCCATAGGAATAGAGCAGACTCATTTCTCAATTATTTTATTTTGAGAGAAGAGGGTGCCTTTATTGAGCCAGCAGCTGTTACAATTATAGCAAGAAGGCAGATACAGCTATCCTGTGGCATTACCATGTCATGATGGTCAGTCTCAGAATGGCAGGGTGTGGAGCAAGCCTGTCAAGGTTTGAACCTGGGTCATTGTGGCAGCAACTGCTCCAAGTTGCCCCTACAGTCTAGACCACAGCTCAATGGACTGTGTGTGTATGTGAGGCATTTTTTGGCACATTCAAGAGTGTGTGAGAATGTATTTTAGAATGTGCTTCCATTCTCACACACTCTTGAATGTGCCAAAAAATGCCTTTGTGCTGGAACAGCCTCCTGGAGAAATTTTAGAAAAGGTTGAAAAATACAGATCTGTTTTTTACAGAAACTGCTGACGCCATTTATGGGTGGTTTCAGGAAGTTCTAGAAACTGCTGGCTGTTTCTAATGTTTCTACAATATTTTTTTTATCCTTTATTTTAAAACTCATGAAGAACGGAAAGAAAGCTTTAAAGGATCTTACATAATGGTGACCTTGCTAACCCTAGAAAACTTGAAAAACTGACACTTATAGATGAAACCATGAAGGGCATTACAGGCTGTGTAGCAGTGAGGAATCTTTTCATCTAAGCATTGAGTCTGAATTTATAAATTCTTTTTTATTGCTCTATGTTCAATGAAATTATAAACTTTCTAGACAGATGAGAAAGTGTACTTATTTTTTTCTGGTTTCCAACTGTATTGTGGTGTTACCCCTGTTTTCCTGCAGTTTACTAAGATGTTCATGTTAACATTCCTGTCCTTACTAACTTTTGCTATTTCTGGAAACTCCTTTCGTACTCTGTCCCATATTTTTGTTATGCTCTTGGGGACACTTAGGTGTGGATGTGTATCACAGGAGGGGCACAAAAATTTGTGGGAATTCATGGTCATTAACTTGAATTCAAACAGTGTTCCACAGGGGCATGTCCCCAATGTTCTCCACACTCCCCAGGTGTGATTTTCCTTGGGGATGCTCCCTGCCATCCCTGGTATGCAGGGAACATCAAGGGACGTCAGTGGGAATGTCCCCTGCTTAAATCATGTAAAGTTCAATACGGTAAGATAAAGCTTATTACTATTTGCATATAACAGGCATTTAGCTTTTGGTCCCCTGATACCATATATGCAACTATTTTGTGCAAGGCACCCATTTTTGGTTCCAGTTGACTGAGGTTAATGTGACACATCTAAATGTTCATAGGTCTCCACAAAGTTACAGTTTGGCTGATATTGTGTCAATAGTAATTTGAAGTGCTAGTTTCCATCAGGAATTCCAGGTTGAAGCATAAAATCATCTAATGAGACCCCCCTTAAATTGGCATGCACCAATTTGGAAGTGAGGCGAAGTTTGATCAGTGACAGGGACTTACTCCCTGTTCCCTGATAATTATCCAAACACCTTTGGTTTGTAGGTATATCTGGCTGATAAGAAGGTGGAGCAATCCCACTTTGAGAAATGCGATCTTGACCCCAAACCTCTGGAGACGTACCTTGAATAGCTGAATGTTGGGGTCACTGATTAGGATCTGAATAACCTTCACTGATGTTTGTGGCACCACATCTAAAAGCTTACTCTACTGAGGGCCTGGATTAGGCTGCACTGAGGACAATCTCGTATTAAATGTGCCTGATACTAGCTTGAAAAGCAGGCTTTGGGCAGGTTAAAATATTTGGCTTTGTGAAGGTAAGTCCCCTTGGTTGTGAATCACTCGATATGCTGAGGATGTCCTTTTAAGGTTAACCCCACATAAACATCGGGACTAACCCTGAATGAGTTCCTTTTTCCATCAGGGATCAAAACTCATATGAACCAGTGTGGAAAAAGTCAGCAAAAAGTCCTGATTAAGTCGCCAAAATCCGATTTTTTGGGCTGGCTTATTAAATCGGCTGACTTTCTCACTGTGGAAAAAGTCAGGATTAAATCGTAGTCGAACCAAAAAGTCGCCGAGTCTTCCCAGGCCGCGGATAAGAGGCGGAGAAGGCAAAAAACTCATCATTTTTCACTCTTTTTGCTGCCATTTGTCCCTGTGGAGAGAGGAGGTGTTTACCATTGCCCAAGGGGAGGAGATTTGCTAGTTTTGTGGTGGGGATTTGGAGATTTGTCCACTACTCAACGTGAGAGATTCAAGGTGCCGATTTACTGTTGCTAGGTATGTTTTTTAATTTCTCTCTTAGTATTTGTTACACAAATGGCTTCTTAAATCTTTCTATAATTCTATTAATTTGTTTTTATCTTAATTTTTATTAGAATTTTGAATCAAAACATTGTTTAGAATCTAGATTGAATCAAAACTTCAACTTTCAAGAATCAAATGACAAAAATTCAAACCCTTGTGTAGTGAATCTGAGTGTGTTCGAGTGGCTGAGAGAAGAGATATTTAAAATTTAAAATCAACAATTACATCTGTGTTTGCTTCTTATATGATGGGAAATTTTTATTTTTTTTCAAATTTTTTTATGCCTAGGTTCAAATTCAAGTTCAAAGTTTCAAACAAAAAGCCAAGGCTTTTGGACCCTATATGGGAATATGGTGAACTTGATACTATACCTGAATTTGGGGGGGTCAACATAATGTCTTTGACTTCCAAGTTGTGTGCCAAGTATACGTCAGATGGTGTCAACAGATTAAAATTCCATTTGGGGCAAATTTCGGGGAAAAATGTAGACCTTTGCCCAAATCCATCTCCATAAATTATCCGACGAGCCATTAAATCGTTGATGGATAAAGAGGAGGGCAAAGACACCAGGACAACTCCAAAAATTGTTGTAAAATGTAACTAGGTTCGGTCTTCATAATGGCTTGTAATTGTGACTCTTGTAAATGATGTAATGAAGAAAATAAATTATTATTGGCTTGCTTCATGGGTTTCATGAGCAAGGGATTTTTGTTTAGAGTGAATGTCATGTATGACCCTTCTTGGGCATATAAAGAATGTGTCTAAGTCTATAAGTTGTCTAGAAGCACTCCAAAAGAAAAGCACACTCATCTTCTTCATGGTCGGCCTCAATA
The DNA here is from genome assembly GCA_034641835.2 of Pinus albicaulis. NCBI lineage: Eukaryota > Viridiplantae > Streptophyta > Pinopsida > Pinales > Pinaceae > Pinus > Pinus albicaulis. Next base: position 689,638,382 of record CM076576.1, on the reverse strand, counting down.
TATATATACATATAAGTCATGTCGACTCACATGTGGAGAGACACCCATTCAGATGGTCATGTCGGCCCAAATGTAAAGACAAACTACTATATATAGAAGGCAAGGCACTTCGCATTTCAACAGAAAAGAACTCGAGTTTCTCTGTAGTTTCGGTGTCAAGGTACAGTCCACGAAGCTCGGACATCTCTGAAGTCTTCGGATGGGGTGACAGTAAGACAACACGGATACCTCTCATTGTAATAAGTTCGGATACTTCTCAGGAACTCAGTCTCGGTCATGCAGTCGGATCTCCTCAGTTAAGAGTGCATTCATGATCACAGTGGCTCGATGATATTGTAGTGTGGCTCGATGATATTACAATATGCTATTTCGTTGTGCTAGTCGGTGCTACAGTGATAGTATTGTGCACGGTGCTATAACGTCTCGGTAGAAGATTGCTGGAAGGTCAAGGAAACACAGTTCTATGGCATATAGAGGCCATAGTTCAGTAATGTATCACTTTGTGTGAATGCTGCTGCAGTAGTCATGATGTGGTGACTTCACATTGACATGTTCCAATGCCATGAAGAGATGATCTTAGTTTGAGGATGATCGAAGAAGTGGAAAACGAATCAAGGAAGAAGGTTGACTGTGTCTTGGTCTTGGAGTGGCAAAATAGGTCAAGAGTCATGGTCTTGGTATTCGTCAATTGGAATCCCTATAGGAAGAATTTGTGCGGTTTTTCCTCTCAAAGAGTGAGAGGTTTTGGCATTGGCTCATAGCCTTACATGTTGTGTCTCTTGTCTATTTATGTTCATGCATTGGTTACTGTTTGATGAAGAAGAACTCTAATAAACTAAGAAAGAAGAAGATCCTAATCTAAAGAAGTAAAAAGCATTCGCAAACAGTGACTACTGAAGAGAAATCACCTAATTCAAATGCACTAGATTTCTCAACATGGTTTCAGAGCTATGGTGCTAAAGTAAAATGAAGGTCATCTAATCAAAGAGACACTCAAGGATTGAGTTTCATGGAAGGCATCAAAGCAAAGTCGAGATCTACATTAAAGAAAGTCTACTTCAAAAAGAATTCTTGGGATCATCAATCAAATTAAGGGAACTAGAAGTCTACTCCAGCAAGGTAGCTCAAAGGACTTTAAAAATTAAGATCACATCATCTTGGAGAAATTCAAAACTTTGGAAGCAATTTTGATATGCACTCATTCACTACCAAGTAGTTGAAGTATCTTAAAGGCTATAAGGCAAGCTCCCTATCATTGCAGCAAGGATCCCCTTCTTATCTTTGAAGAAGATCATCCGAAGAAGCATCAATCACCATCAACAAAAGGAAGTTGGATCTAAAGATATTGTCATTATGAAAGGTGCAATCTTCTTTATTGATGAAAGGATTTTTCATTTGGAAGAAGATCATCCAAAAGGGAGCACTAATACATCTTCTTCAACCTACATCAAAGTGATCAAGTTGAAGATTTCATCTTCACTTGTCAAGTATCCTTCATTATTCAATAAAATTTGGTAAAATGACTTCGTGTTTGCAGGAAGATCCATAAGCTGGTTGGGTAATCGAAATTCCTTGCATGGAAAAAGGAGGATAACATAGTCCTCGAAGATAGTGAAGTCATTGATCATATCTATGGAAAAGTCTCCAAAGGTCAAACATTATCTAAATACATGTAAAGGGATCAAAGGGGTCAAAGGATTCTTATGAAATCAGTCAAAGGTCCCCTCATCCCTATGAAGTCATTGATCATATCTATGGAAAAGTCTCCAAAGGTCAAACATTATCTAAATACATGTAAAGGGATCAAAGGGCTCAAAGGATTCTTATGAAATCAGTCAAAGGTCCCCTCATCCCTATGTAGCAGGATTGGAGACATCAAAGAGATATATGATAAGTTGGAAGAACTATTCTCTGAAGATGCGATAAAGCAGGTCATATCACTTAGACTTGATCTACACAAAATTGAAGGTATCAAAGAATGAAGGGATATCTTCTCAAAATCTCAACTGTGAGATCTGGGAGAAATGATAAGAAGATAATCATCATTGTTCTAAATGCACTAACTAAGAAACAAGGTAACAAATGTCCATGGGACAAGAAAGTTACCTCATTCGACAACTTGTGGTTTCTATGCTAGATAGAAGAAGACAAGTTGAGGACAAAAGTGTTGAAGGTTAAAGGATTCAAACATTTGCAAAAAGGAAAGGAAAGTTTAGAAAATTTGGTCCTCAGAAAGGAAGAAGAGCATAGCTAAGATTCAATGCTATGGAAGAGTTATGATTAAAATAGTCTCCCTCACAAAAGGTCTTGTCATAGCTCCTAAATCGTTTAAAGGATATGACTATGATAAATAATAAGATGTAGTGTGGCATCATGAAAGCATTAGAAACAAGAGCTCGCGAGATAACAATAGGAAATCATGAAGGAAAGACACAACGAAATCTTTGGTAGTCAAATATGAAGGATATAGCTCTTGGGAACCTCATTGGAAGGAATAAGTCATCCAGGACCAGGCTCATCATACATCAAGTCAAAAAGGAAACATCTGTCGATAGGGATATGCAATATCCTTAAGGTTCTCTGATGGAATTCTCATTGAAGGGTTCATTGATCTAGAAAGGAAGCAAGTGTTTCATCAGAAACTCCAACTTGTGGAGTTCATGGGATGATGGTATGATGACGTAAGAGATGGAGTAGCTCGAAGGGTTGAAGATCTTTTCAATCAAGGAAGTTGCTGAAAGTAGCCTAGATAACCTAAAGGTAAATGAGGTATTTATGCTTGTATTTAATATTATAATGTCATGTTGTATGGTTGCAGGTAACATGGATCACTTCTTCTATCTTGAGAAGCATGATCAAAGGAAATGAATCTCTTATGAAAGGTTTCCGGAAGGCATGGTTCACACTAGATGAAATCAACATAATATATCCTCATATGAAGTATGAGGTGGTTGACTACTATGAAGGAACTTTGATTGGAAGCTCCTGGGAATGGAATGTGTGAAGAAAGGAACGAAGATACCGTAAGATATGCAACCATGGTAAAGGAAATCAACATCCAAAAGACTAAGAAGATTTGTCTAGAAAATCTTTCGTAAAGATATGAAAACTTCGATGGAAGTCTGAAAAATATGGAGACTCTTGACAATGGATATCTTTGGGAGATGTGTCAACATGTATGCAGGATGTTGATACCTATAGGAAGATGTCATGATGAAAGACCATCACAAAGGTAAGTCTGATTTAAGTGTTCATTTCTTATTTTGAACAAATATCTAGATGGGCTTATGGAGGGCTGCAAAAGGGAAGAACAGTGGGTGACTTCCAAGAGGACCATATAGAAGGATGTAAGATCCTTCCGAAAAATATGGCATGAAGAAACATAGTATGACATGAAGCTAGACCAAATGAAGATTGATGAATCACTTTTTGATGAAAAGGAATGATGACATGACTGACTCATGAATGAAAGTGATGGATGGTTTGTGCCCTATGAAGAAGTCCCAAGAGATGAAGACTCCATAACAAAGAAGAAATTCATGACATTGAAGGAGTTCTTCAGAGCAGCTGGTTGTCCCATTATCTTCACCTAAGAAGCTGCTGTAGGTCCCTGATTAAGAGGGAGCATGGAAACAAGTTTCGTACTTGGAAGAAACTCGGAAATTCCTAAGCCAAGAGGGAGCTTAGGTACATTCCTTGTGTAGGAATGAGTACATTCCTTTATTGGAATATGTCCTCCCTAATTGAGAGGGAGAGATAGACACATCATTCCTATCTTCACTTGGGAAGACAGAATGGAGGATTGGGTAATCATCTGGCATCCGATACTCTTTGAGAATGAGATAGGGCATTCAAGATAAGAGTAGCCGTAGAGGACCGATATTCTTTGAGGACTGGGAATCCAAGATAAGAATAGTCTTATTGGAGCACACTCTGAGAACCTAGGTAGGGTATGTTCCAGGAGAGACAATGATTAGGGTGTATATAAATCATTGATCTCGCCAGCATTGAGCTCAGATCTTGTGGAGAGATAGATTTGTTAGTCAAGGCCTTGCTATGTGACTATGATGGTAGATATGATGCTATACAGATGGGTTACCAATCCGATTCTTCTTATGAGAAATTCCTCAGATTGAGAATGACCAAGTACCATTAGGAATACCTCCCTAGTTAAGAGGGAGTGTTGTAAAATGTAACTAGTTTCGGTCTTCATAATGACATGTAATTGTGACTCTTGTAAATGGTGTAATGAAGAAAATAAATTATTATTGGCTTGCTTCATGGGTTTCATGAGCAAGGGATTATTGTTTTAGAGTCAATGTCATGTATGACCCTTCTTGGGCATATAAAGAATGTATCTAAGTCTATAAGTTGTCTAGAAGCACTCCAAAAGACAAGCACAATCATCTTCTTCATGGTCGGTCTCTCTCTCTCTCTCTCTCTCTTTATATATATATATATATAAGTCATGTCGGCTCACATGTGGAGACAAACGCATTCAGATGGTCATGTCGGTTCAAATGTAAAGACAAACTACTATATATAGGATGCAAGGCACCTCTCATTTCAACAAAAAAGAACTCGGGTTTCTCTGAATTTTCGGTGTCAAGGTACAGTCCACAGTGCTTGGACATCTCTGAAGTCGTCGGATGGGGTGACAGTAAGACAATGCATATACCCCTCACTGTAATAAGTTCGGATACTTCTCAGGAACTCAGTCTCATTCCTGTAGTTCGGAGCTCCTCAGTTGAGAGTGCAGTCATGATCACAGTGGCTCGGTGATATTGTAGTGTGGCTCGGTGGTATTATAGTATGATATTTTGGTGTGCTACTTGGTGCTCGGTGCTACAGTGATGGTATGATGAACTGTGCTACAATGTCTTGGTAGAATATTGTTGGAAGGTTAAGGAAACACAATTCGGTGGCATATAGAGGCCATAGTTCAATAATGTATCACTATGTGTGAATGTTACTACAATAGTCATGATTTGGTGACTTCACATTGACATGTTCCGATGCCATGAAGAGATGATCTTAGTTTGAGGAAGATCGAAGAAGTGGAAAACGAATCAAGGAAGAAGGTTGACTGTGTCTTGGTCTTGGAGTGGCGAAATAGGTCAAGGGTCATGGTTTTGGTATTCGTTAATTGGAATCTCTATAAGAAGAATTTGTGCGAGTTTCCCTCTCAAAGAGTGAAAGGTTTTGGCCCTGGCTCATAGCCTACATGTTGTGTCTCTTGTCTATTTATGTTCATGCATTGGTCATTATTTGATGAAGAAGAACTCTAATAAAATAAGAAAGAAGAAGATCCTAATCTAAAGAAGTAAAAAACATTCACAAACAATCACTAAAGAAGATAAATCACCTAATACTAATGCCTTAGATTTCTCAACAAAAATCCAACTTGTAGGGGCCTCAAGAGTGGGGGGAAGTGAGAGTGGTTCTTCAACATCACCTTCCACACCCACATATCCCAACTCCTCATCTTTCTCATCCTTTTTTGTTCCTAGAACCACACCTAGTGCACAACTTGGCATCAAATCGACACTTAAAAAGAAGGAAAAGGCAGAATCTGACAGGTTGCTGTAGCTGGCCCAGGATACAAAGCCCCTACCTTTGCAGAGTTGAGAGGGCCTCTTCTTCAAGATGAAAAGATTGATTGCACTGCTAGATTGGAGGAGTTTAGGGCATCATGGGAACACACTGGATGCACAATCATGTCAGATGGTTCAACTGACCAGAAGGGTAGGACCCTTCCTATCTTCTTGGTTAGTTGTTCCAAGGGGAAAATTTTTATAAAATTTGTTGATGCATCTGCACACATTAAAGATGCATGCTTATTATGTGAGTTGTTGGACATCTTCATTAAGGAAGTAGGCCCACAAAACGTTGTCCAAGTCATAACAAACAACACTGCAATTTATGTTGCAACTGGCAACTTGCTTATGGAGAGGTATCCTAACTTGTTTTAGACACCTTGTGCTGCTCATTGTATTGACTTGATGTTGGAGGATATAGGTAAGATTCCTCTTGTGAGGGATATTGTCGAATCATCCAAGAGCATAACAAAATTTATATATAATCATGCATCTGTGCTTAGCTTGATGAGAAGATTTACCAGCAACAAAGAGTTGGTGCGTCTTTCCATTGCACGATTTTATCTCTTCAGTCTTTGTTGAATTCTATGTGGGATGTAAAGAGCATGTTTCTTTCACAAGATTGGCGTGCTTTATCTATTAGCCACAAAACAGAGGGAGAGGGCATATGCAGACTAGTTTCATATGATCATAGCTTTTTGGCAGGAGTAGAGGAGTTGTGTGCCATTTCAGAACCTTTGGTAAAGGTTGTTTGGTTGGTTGATGGAGAGAAGCTCGCAATGGGCTACTTGTATGAGGCCATGGATAGTGCCAAAGAAGCCATTCATGTCTATTATGAAGACAAGGGAGACGAGGGGTTAGAGAAACAATAGGTCATATGGAGAGTTATTGATGAGCGATGGAACAATACCCTCCATCGCTCCATTCATGCTGTACGTATCTACCTCAACCCCACATTTTCTTACTCCTGTGGTTTCAGATTTTATGCCGAGGTGATGGATGGATTCCTCATTTGTGTGGAGAGGATGGTGGCATTTGAGCAAGAATGTGAAGATACTTCTAAAGAAATGGAGATATATAAGATGGCAGGTGGCACATTTGGTTTTACCATGGCTATTTAGAATAGGACGACCAAAATGCCAGGTAAGCTTCAGTTTGTTTCAAGTTTAGAATTTCAATGTTTTAACTTTTTTTTAATGTTTCTCATCTTTCTTTTAACTTGTAGATGCTTGGTGGACAAACTATGGTGGCAGAGTACCCCCATCTCCAAAAGCTTGCCATTCGAGTGCTCAACCAAACATGCAGTTCTTCTGGGTGTGAGCGCAACTGGAGTGTATTTGACAAAATACACAACAAAAAGCACAACAGGTAAAAAAATTTCAAATTAAAATTTTGAATTCATTTGATTATTTTTAATATTTAAATTTTCTAAGTATTAATTTACAATCTATGGCCCTAATACAAATTGGAGTCCCAACGCCTCAATGACATGGTCTACGTCTACTACAATCTTCGATTGTGGGTGAGACAACTTCAGAAACTCTTGATGTGGACAATATTGATACCACTGCTGCATGGAGGGTCGAGACTGAGAGGCCGACGATGGACTCAATCCCTGATTGGTTAGATGTGGATCCAGAGGCACTAGCGACAGAGGAGTTAGCAGTTGCAGGGGAGGGAGAGCCAAAGGTAGAGGAGGAGGAGCAGGGTCAGGAGGCAGAGCAGGAGGAGGATGATGAGGAGGAGGTGATTCCATCTAGGATGGGCAGCAACAGCAGAGGACAGTGGCCACCTCTTTTATTGGCTTCTAGAGGATGGCTGGGTCCATTTGTATCGCCAGGGGCAGAGCCTTCTTCCTCTAGAGGAAAAGGCAAAGTCATTCCCTATTCCCGTAAAAGGCGCTGAGGATCTCAGTGACTGATTACTTTATGACATGTAGATGACTCATGATATACATTTATTATATTTTTTGTTGATATTTTGACTCCTGAGAGTTGAGACTGAGACAGGACTCAAGGTTCAGGAATTGATTCACTATTTTGATATGTAATGTAGCACTAGACTTCATAAACATATTATATATTAGCTTTCTTTACATGTTTATGTGAAAATGCGTTTATTGATGTTGTGGATACTTCAGATGCTAAAAAATAAAAATAAAAATGAATATTTTTTAATTTTGCCGACTTTTTCAAAAAACTTCCGACCTTAACGACTTTTTCAATTTCTGGACCCTTGCCGATTTAATCCTGACTTCGACTTTTTCCAGATTGATATGAACCTTTGAGCAAACAAGTCCACAAAATGTATCGTTTGAACTCAATCCATAAGGATCAGTTATGGTTGAAATTATGACGTGAGGGTTGCACATGGGCCAAAGAACCTACAATACTTCACATTACTTGTTAATAGCATGTGCAAATATTTGGACCCTAGACTTCCCTGGCAAGAATTCAGAGAAACACCTTTACCCTCTCAATCAAATATGCAGAATTAAATAAAGGGTTCGTTATCCATAATCTTGAGCTAAAGTATAGAATCACTCCCTCACTCCCCTTTGTTTCAGTTTTTTATTTTTATTTTTTATTTTTATTATCAAAGCGTTCAGGATTTCTGTTCTTTTGTACATGCTGAAAGTTCATTATCTATAACTTCATAGACATTCCCCATTGCTCTTTCACCTCCTTCGTTTTAAAATTGGTTTTACAAGAAACTGTGGGAAGCTGTATTAATGTTGCTCTTCTTTTGGACTTCAGTAATCAGAGGAGTAGAGTAAAACTTACATTCTCTAGGTGTGTAAAAACCATGAAAGCAATTTCAGCGTTTGGATGGTCTAACTATTCAATCTTGGGAAGCATTTGTATTTTTATGATTGCCGTATTTTGTTTATATTTGTAGAAGACTAATTGTTTAATCTTGGCCCAAACATATGGTACTTTAAAGCATTAATTTCTTTCATCTGAAGAAGTTTGTGAATTGCTGTGTTGACTTTCAGGCAGCTCTTTTGTTCAAGAGGCTATGTTTGAAGTTGGATGCACTCTCTCACTTCCAGTTTACTCCAAAACCGGTATGTGCTATCATTGTATGTTTTGTTGTCTTCATTGACATTGTAAAGCTTCTTTAAGAATTCTTATAGTTAAATTAGGAATTAATTTGGTAATTGCATTCTTTGTTGGCAGGTTATTGAAGATATGTCCATACAAGCAAATGTCCCTGCTCTTGCAATGGAAGAGGTTGCTGGAACTGAAATTTGTCTATGCTGGCTATTAGTATGTGAAAATTGTTCATGATATCTGACTGCATTGTAATTTTTGGCTTTAGTAAGTGTCTTTTATATGTGGACAGATAGCTCCTGTGGCCATTTCAGAGGCATCTATGCTTGCTCCCGAAGAGTTATTTACAGGTGAAGGGCCTGTTAAAGATGAAGGTGAGTTGACCCGGGAGGATAGGAAACGTCTGCGAGCAGCGAAAAAGCGCAAGCGTAAAGGTATTCAATGCATTCTATGGGATATGATGCACAAAAAAATTCTGTGAATGAGAAGTAAACTTCTGTTGACATTATTCATATTTTTATCTGTAGCTGAAAAAGGAAACAAGGCAATCAAAACCAAAGTGCAGATTATCTCCAAAGATCATGATGAAAAGAAAGGGAATCGGAAAAATAAAGCAAAAGACCAAAAGCTTGCTCAAACACACTATGGAAAGTCATCAAAGGTACTTGGATTTTTGAGGCTATCAGTCTGCCTTTCATTCTCATCATTATTTATGTTGATATTCTATAAAGTTAGTCTATACGATTTGTATAATTTCCCTACCTTTGTTTTGTTTAGGTCTTCTCTGACCTTGATCAGGCAAAAGATAAAGCTGCATCAAAGTTATCACAGCATAAAACAGACATGCCACATCCTTCCTTCCTGAAGTTATAAATACAGGAACATTGGATATTAGTATACCTTTTATCATACTTCATGTTGTACAAGTATCATGGTGTTAGGAAGCTGTTGCTTGCACAAGTGACTCTGATTCTGAGTCGAGCTACTTTCCTGTAGTTCTTTTGTTCTCAACTTTGACAATCTCTCTCCAAGTCATCATTTTTGGGAGCCAAAGCATATTTACAATGCTTCGGTTATTTTGAGTGTACACTGTTGAAATTGCCAAGTCAACTATTTTACCATACATGATCTGAAGTTCATGTTGTCTGTTCCTTTAATTGTAGTGGAAAGGATTAGTTTCCTATTTGTATTGTTGTAAAATGGTGAGTGGGAATAGGAGGATAACTTTCTATTCCGTGTTCAGAGAAGCATCAATTTTGTTTATCCAAATTCAGATGACCTAAAAGCAGCGATTCAAATTTAGAGAGAATCTAATTATTAATTTCCTCCAACATAATCCTATCTTCCACTTCTAACATCCCGTTAAAACCATCAGGGCAGCTATTGATTTTTCACTTATTATAATGCTTGCAATGCAGCACTGTATATTTCTTCCTTTTTTGAATCTGAAGCTAATGTTTAAACACGATTTGTGATGCAACCCAAATCTTCTATTGTTGTCGCTTGGACAAGCATATATCTTTAATGTCATCATCTGTACAGTAAAGAAAGGTTAAGAAACCATGAAGTATAGTTCAATTGGTTGGTGACACTGTTAGGTTGTTGCTGGTTCAATTCCTATAGCATTGGACGCACTAAGTCTATGTCATCTGCTTTACAATAGGTACCACCCTCGAAGTGGGTAAAATTACCTAGAAGTTTTACAGGGATTTATTTTCTAGGGAAACAAAGAAGCATCATGAACTAAATCACCTTTCAGTACATCACAAGGAGATCGATTAAACTCCAAAGATGAAAAAATCTCTTTCGTCCAAATATATAAAAAACATGCATACAAGTAGTTAGCTTTGTTGTCTTTAAGACTACTTCACCAAGCATGCAGGGCATACGTTAGATTAGGATTTAGCTGTGAAAATTTTCTATAAATGGTGAAACCAATCAGTTTTTGACTTTTTGTGGACTAAGTTTAATCAGTAAGCATGCAGTTGTTTCCTTAATTATTTGACGTTTCTAATCCTTATGTTAGAAAGACACATGAGATAATATAATGCAAAATACCTACATGATTTTATGGAATAGAATAGATCGTTGTCTGTTGTTTAATATATTTATGTGCCATATGAGCAGTTCAAACATTGCATCTACTAGGTTATTGACCTCTAATGAAGAACCTAGCTCGGGAACTGTGATGGAAGCCTTCTCATTCCCGAACAGTGTTAAAAAGCTTACAAATATAGTGGACATTAGAAATAGGAGATTGATTATGCTTTCTTCTGGAATAGCTGGTAGGAACTGTTTTAGTCTTTTGGATAAATATGCTAGTAGTCAGATTAATTCCTCATAATTTGAGCCAACACTTTGCAATCATTGGATGATTGTTGTAGCATTTATTCTATCATATATAGTTCACAGCAGCATGCAAATTCTTTTTAATAAATGTAATAATCAAAGTAATTATGGTTACAAATTAATCAATTAAGATTTATCACAATATAACTCATATTGTGATCCATGGGAAAATAACCAATTCTGCTCGTGTATTTTTAACATCATCAATCACCGGCAATCATACATGCACATGAAAATACGCCATTGGTACATATACTTGACTTGGATGACATAAAGTTTGAATTGATCATTTTAAAATCACTTTCTTTCTCGGTTTGTTAGTGTGTTCATGGCTTGTGGGACAAGTTTATGATCTAAGAAACCACGATTATTATGGGTATCGAAGCCAGCAAAATTACCCAGCAGTCACACCCTGCTTGGGCCACACCAATCCTTCACATGACTGGTTCTTTTTTTATGTTTCCTCGCAATTACCATGAACTTCAAACTTTCGCTTCCTTATAGAATGGATCCCTTGATATCCAACCATGCTAATAAGATTTTACTTTTTTGCAGAATTTGTTACTAACACTGTTAGCATTGTATTTTGCATGTGCAATCCACCTTAGTTCTATAAAATGATGATTTTTTGGTCTGTTGAGCAGTATAACCCAATTTATTGTTATGAGCGATTTTTTATATGTATTTATGCTTAATTGGATTCTATTGCTAATACTGTTAGCATTGTATATTTGCACATGCACTCCAGCTTCCTATTATAAATGGAGGAGAATTTTGAACTATTTTGTGAGTTAATGCTTATGCACTCATGCAAACGAAGGCAATTGGATGCTTTTGCCTGACACGTAGCATTTGATTTTTGTATGTGCAGTCCACCTAGAGTTTTATAAAAATGATGAAATTTTGTCTGCTAGACGATATGGCCAATCCCTATCCTTTAATCAAACTAATGTTACGAGTTAAATGTTCAATAATTGTGTGCTTTTGTGAAAAACACAATCTTAAGACCCGATGTAGAAAGAGAGCTTTTATGAATTACAATTTCCATATTTATCTTTTAAATGTAAATGTACATATGATTATAAGTTGTGTGCAATGAGACGTCATGTAGGAAGGGAGCTTTTATAAGGTAAATGTTTTTGGCTTTTTTAAAGGCTACAATTTAATTGAAACCTCTTCATTTATTACGGTTTCGCAATGCTATATATATATATATATATATATATATATGCAACGAGTGAAAAATGGTCGGCTTCACAATGCTTTATATATATATATATACTTGTTTGCAACGAGTGAAAAATGGTCTTAATTTCTGGGAGGAATAATCCCCTGTTGCAAAGTATTTGCAAAGTATTAATATTTAGTACGACGGCCTTATTTATTTCATTGAATGCCAAAACGTTTGCAAGGATCATTTGAAATTTATTTGTAGATAATTAAGATAAGCTTTGGATAAGGCAGCCATAAAAATGTTTAAGTTTTTATTTAAGCATTGCCCCATGGAGGGTACCATTTTACAACTTACATAACAAAGGTTAACATGATTTGTGTTACAAATTGGGCTTCCAAGGTTGTACAAGATCTCATAACCATTATCTCATAACCTTTATATATAAATAGGAGGTTAACATGATTTGTGTTACAAATTGGGCCTCCAAGGTTGTACAAGATCTCATAACCATTATCTCATAACCATTATATATAAATAGGAGGGATGTTAATAACCATTATCTCATAACCATTATATATAAATAGGAGGGATGTTAACATGTGGTGCAAAAGGGAATTGATGAATTATCCAATTTTTATTTAATTTATTTATGTGTTTTTTTAGTATTTATCGTATAGGATATTTTTGAGTGGAATTTTTTTTCTTGATATTGTTCTTTTAATTTGGTGCTTTGGTGGATTTGACAATTAGGGTAGGATTTTATGTGCTTGATACATGCTTGATTTTGACTGTCACCATTGTAACCTCTAGGCATATCAACATAGCTCCTCATGTGGCACACATGGTTAGTTGGGCTTTGAACCAATGATGTCACAAAGTGTACTTTAATAGTGCACTCTATTTTCCATTGATCCACACCTTGGGGTGCATGTGGAGTAAATTATTGTCATAACATATTGTCCAAATCCATGAATTGGGCATTATTAGGGTCTTTGGGTGTTCCTTGTCAATCATATGGTTGAAACTTGCATTGTGCTAGCACCCCTATGTTGGAAATATTGTTGTCATTGAGGTCAAAGGCAAGGGGAGACTATAGATGTCCAAGATAAAGTTTGTAAGATGGACATTGTTGGAAATATTGTTTTAGAGTTTTGATGCCTAGTTTGGATCCCTTATCTTTGAAAGTCTTTTTACTCTAAAGAACTAGCTAAAATCCAAGCAAATGATATATGGTTGAAACGATTATTCTGAGACCTTTCTAGCAATATATGGCACTCTCGAACTCCATAGGAATGAGGTGATATGAAGATTTTGTTAGGTCAACCCAATTAGAAAGTACATGTTGGCTCAACTAATTTTTACAAGATGGTTCCACAAGTGAATAGAAAACCATTATAAACAAAGGATATATGAGCGCATTTGAAGTGTATCCAAGCAATAAGATCAGGTAAAGTACGCAAAAGAGATCTGAGGTGTGCAAGAGGTGCTGAGTATTCTTTGGGTTTAAAGTTGTGCAAAATGAGTAAGGAGATTTCTTAGAGTGTCAAGGGTGCATTGTGAAGAACTAAGGTATATTATGTTGTGAAGTGCATTGTCTTGGGGTTGTGATGTTTTGAAGTGCAATGTTTTGGGGTTGTGATGTTGTGGAGTGCACTAGTTCGGGATTATATTAGAAGGAATGATACTATGAGGTTGGCTAGGGCATGAAGGCTAAATTTGACTAGGATTTGAAGCTATGTTCGGAGTATGAAGCAAGGAGAGGTGTTGGAGCATGAAAGCTAAGGATATGATGATAGTGTGAAATGCATGAAGTATGAAGCACACAAGTGAAGTTAGAAGTACTTTATGTATAAAGACCTTAGGTTGGTGCCTATAGAGGTCTTTCTAAGTTGGTACTTAACCAAGGAGATCAGTATCTCCAATAGGTTGGTGCTTATAGAGGTCTTTCTAAGTTGGTACTTAACAAAGAGATCAGTGTCTCCAATAGGTTGGTTCCTACACAATATCTTGCTTAGTTGGTGCTTAGCCAAGGAGATCAATGTCTCTTGTGGGTTGGTGTCGACTAACATTTATAAATTTAAGTTTTGTGGTTTTCTTTTGTAAGGGTTTTCATGTTAAACTCTATGTACTGTAATTTGAGTTTGTTAGTTTTTGTAGTATCAAACACGTGTTCTAGCCTCAACTTTGGTCAGAGAGGCTAAGGAACACAAGATCTTCAGAATCCATAATTTTTTAAACACCTAGAGATGGCTCAATTAAGTTAATTGATCGATAATTAAATATTTCCTTGAGTATAACTTAGGAAAAGTGATTAATTAACAAAAATTGATTGAGAAAAGTGAGAATTCTCTAGCAACTCACATGGATAGAGTTAGAGATGATCTTAGCCATTGATGGGGATCTAATCTTGGTCGTTGGTGCACCAACGAGATATTATAAGAGCAACTCGATGGGGATGAAAAACACACTTGGCGAGTCGAGTTCCTTGGCTGATCGAGCTATCCAGCGACAACAACTAAGCAGGGAAGAAGAGTTCGAGTTAGAAGGGACGCAGAGACAGAGAGGGAGCAGAGACAATGATTTCGAAGGAGTTTCCAGTTCCAGAGAGGTAACACCGAAGAGGTCGAGTTATTCCATTAGAGGCTTCACAGGGATTGCACCGACAACTTTAATGTGGCAGTTTGATTTGGATGAGAAGGGGGTCGATTAAGTTACCGGAGGCCAAGAAATTTTTCCAAAGGGTTGGGGGATCACTTCTAGTAGCAACAGTAGACAAAACGACTTGATTAGAGATAGATTCAGGTTGTGCGTGTAAGGGTCTGTGCAAGGACTACACAAGGGTTCTTGAAGGCCAATTTCTGAAGCACGTTATGCCGGGATTGTTCGTAGAGGGAAAAAACTCTAATAATTTGGCCAAATTATTTGCTAATGAAGATTTCTAGTTCTGGGCATCCAGATTGTACTCAAAATTTCACAGTTGCATTATAATAATAAAGCTCTCATCTACTGCATTGGTTTTCCCGCATTGGGTTTTTTCGATGACATTTGTCCAAAATTAACGGTGTCATTTTTATTTGCGTGTGTTCTATTTCTTAGTTTCCAGTTTATTTTCCGCAATATTTTTATGGTCAAGAAATTGCAGTGTGATTTATTCATTATTTTGTCATAACAAAATAAACTGCATAATTAATCAATTAGAAGAATAAATTTTAGTTATTGCATTTCAAGGAATTTTCACATGGTATCAGAGCAGTGTTGAAGACAAATCATAAGCTCAACAACAAAGAAGGGGAAATTTTGTAGTTCAGAGGGAGTTTGAGCGAATTTATTCCATATCTACGTAGGGAGCTAGCTAGAAAGTTCAAATCGTTGGGCAGAGGTATCGATTTCTGGTTTTAGGTGCAGGAAAAGTTTGAACAAGCTCAGTAGCAGTTCCAGTAGGTAATGTTGTTGTTGGGAAGCAATTCCAGTGAGAATATTAGAGATTTCGTGGAGCAGATCTAGGCATAGTTGTTTTTGCAGCAGTTTTGCAATAGCAGAATCAATTTTGGGCGGAAGAAAAATAACACATACAGTACAGAACTTCCAGTTTTCACAGAGAGTTTCCAAATCCAGGTTAAGGAGGAAATCCACAAATTCCAGTTGTAGCAAGTTGTGCAAGTTTTGCTAGAGTAGCCAGTTTGAGTTGTTGAGATTTTAGATCATGTGCCAGTTCTCAGAGAAATACGTCTGGAAGGTTGAGCAGGTAGTCTCAGGAGCCACTGAAGGTAGTACATTGATCAAAGAAGGATTTCTGAGGTAGACAGGAGCATATATGCACATTCCTTAGGGAGTGCGAGTAACAACAACAAGGTCGCAAGGAAATGAGGGAGTTTTTAGTAATAGTTTCCAGTTATTTGAGTTTCACAGATTTTGCAGCTTTCAGAGATGGTTGTACGAAATTTCCAGAAGAGATCGTGCGAGTTCGCCGGAATGCAGATTTGGGAAATAGTATGACTTCCAGTTGTTGAAGGTAGGTGCCCAAGGAAGTGTGAGGTGTCTAGTGCGAGTTGCAAAGCTAAGAAGGGTCACAACCAGGGACAAGGCTCGAAAGGAGATTGTGAGGCACCAAATCTAGGTGGAGGAGGAGCTTGATACCTTAGTGTGTCATGTTGGGCAGGGTCCAGTGCAGATGCAGCAAGGAGATTAGTTAGATTAGTTCCCTCTGTTGTAGCAAGACCATCACCTTTGCTATAGGGGCCCAAAGTATCATAGTAGTAGGTTTAGTGTCAATAGGTTCAGTCACTTATTGAGACGATGATTGCATAGCTAGTTGCAGTCAGTACACGTGAGACAGTTGCAGAACTAGTTATAGTGACACAGACAGTGCGAATTGCCTAGTTGCAGTATGCAGGTGCAATTCCAGCCAAAAGATTCCCAGTGCAAAGCTATGCAGTCCAATTTACAATGTAAAGGACAATGCGAGTTGCGAGGTTGGAGTATAGATATTTCCCATAGGGAGATCGAGACTCAGAGAGAGTGTTAGCCTTATGGAAGCTAACACTTCAAGATCTAGGGAGATCATACTCATTATGGCAACAGTTGCAGCAGTAGTGAAAAGATAGCAACAATATGAGTATATCAGAGTTCAAAGTTGCAGGGTTGGGCAGGATTCATGGAGGAAAAAATTCAGTAGCAGATGGATCAGTGTTTAGGATGGCGTAGTTAGATCTTGAGGCTCAATTGCAGTACTAGTTGCACTCAAATGTTGAGGGGCGCAAAGCAGTTGCAGCGCATACAATTACTCAGTGGACAGTGTAGATACTAGTAATAGTCAAAGACTCAAGAGGTAATTGCAGCATAGGGACACAATTGATTCAAAAGTTTTGTTCTCAGTTCCAGTAATTGCAGCAGTAGCAACATGAGATCAGTTGCAGCAGAATGCAGAGTTGCTAGCAGTACATGTGGTACAATGCAGTGTCAACAACAACGCAGATGCATGATGGTTTAGCTCAGAGTGGTAGATGAATAAGAGTTGCGTAGTGGCAAGTTGTCACAATTTTCAGACATCAATGATGTGTATGGGAGGATGTTATGGAGATAGAGTGAGAGAACACCTTCCTCGCTAAGAGGGAGTGTTAGTTTTTGTAGCATCGGACAAGTGTTCTAGTCTCGACTTCAGTAAAAGAGGCTAAGGAACACGATCTCTAGAACCTAAAAAAAGTTTTAGGAGAAAACACTTAGAGATAGCTCAATTAAGTTAATTGATCAATAATCAAATATTTCCTAAAGTCCAGCTTCAGAAAAGTGATTAATTAACATAAATTAATTGAGAAATGTGAGAATTCTCTAGAAACTCACATGGATAGAGTTAGAGATGATCTTAGTCGTTGATGAGGATCTAATCATGGTCGTTGGTTCATTAACGAGAGATTATAAGAGCAACTCGATGGGGATGGAGAACACACACTTGAGGGGTTGATTTCCTTCGCAGATCAAGTTATCTAGTAGCAACAACTAAGTAGGGAAGAAGAGTTCGAGCCAGAAATGATTCAGAGACAAAGAGGGAGCAAAGACAATGATTTCGAAGGAGTTTCTAGTTCGGGAGAGGCAAAATCAAAGAGGCTGACTTATTCCACTAGAGGTTGTGTAGGGACTATGCAGGCAGCTTCGTTGTGGCAATTTGATTTTGCTGAGTAGGGGGTCGATTCAATTGTCAGAGGCTAGGAAAATTTTCCAGAAGGACGAAGGATCACTTCCATTAGCAGCGACATGAAAAATGACTTGATACGAGGCAGAGTCAGGATGTGCGTGTAAGGGCCTACATAAGCACTGCGTAGGGGCTTGCGCAAGGGTTCTTGAAGGCCATATTTCTGAAGCATGTTTTGTCAAGATTGCTCATGGAGAGAAAATTCTCTCGAATAATTTTGGTCAGATTATGTTTTGAGGATTTCCAGTTTTGGGCATCTAGATTGTACTCAGAATTTCAATGTTGCATTATAATAATAAAATCCCCATATGCTGCACTGGTTTTCCCGCATTTGGTTTTTTCGATGACATTTGTCAAAAAATAACGGTGTCATTTTTATTGTGTGCTCTATTTCTTAGTTTCCAGTTTATTTTCCGTAGTATTTTTATGTTGAAGAAATTGCATTGTGATTTATTTGTTATTTTGCATTAACAAAATACTCTGCATAATTAATCAATTAGAAGAATAAATTCTAGTTGTTGCATTTTAAGGAATTTTCATGTAATTCTTTAAAGTTAATGAATGCTCATTTAAAACAAAAAAAATGAGTTTATACTCATTCACCCCTCTATCAATATAAGCATAAGTTCAACACCCTAACATGTAACTTCATAAATCATACCCATCATAATTCATTATAATTGATTGAGCTACCTCATTGTTAGTTCACGCTAGGAGTAGATATATTTATAGTTACAAGCATTATTCTGGAAATCTCTCTCTCTCTATTTGGAACAAGGAAATATAAATTTATTTAAAAGTTGTAGCTAAATGCTAATATAAGAGTACAACGTTATACTTATAGTCTTCTTAGACATAGAGCTAAACTACCTTCTAATTACATAGAACATATTGTGTAATATATTACAAAATGCAATTTCACTTCTTTAAACATTTGCCATTTTACGGAAAATGTTTGAAAAATTATTTTGACAAGTCATAATGAAAGACATGCAAGCTATTAGCTTCATCCTAACCATCATTCAAGGGAGGTAAGTATTGTTGCTCCATGTCCATTTCCTTCTTTCATTGGTGTATTGTATCTTCTCCTTTCAATTCAATGTTTAAAGAGTATGCTAGATATTTACTATTGGAGGCAAATGAAAGGACATCTTTGTGAAGATTAAATTCTAGGTTTCAAACATGCTACATTCAGTTTCCAAGGTATTTCTCTACTTTCTCTAATGTGCCAAAATGTCCATGAAATTGACATGCTTGGACACACGTTTCTACTCTTTTTGTGCATTTTGTTTGTAATTGAAAACAATGATATATTGTTTGAGTTAATGAGCTCATTGTGCCTCCTTAGAATATGTTTGACCTCTATACCATCCATATTCTCCATGTTTGATAAACAAAGACTTACACTCTCACCAATGGAAATAGTGAGGATGATTACTTTAGCCTCACACAAACCAACATTGTGTATGCCACTAATTTGGTTGAGGATGAAGAGTACAGGATCCAAATTTTTATTGTTGATAGAACCAATCTAGCAAGTAAGAGCATAAATTAAACAAAGAACCCTTGAGACTATACAAACTTCACAATATTCAAAAAGTACCCATTGTGCCAAACATTTTATATTAGAAGTTCTCAGCAAAAATTAACGAAAGAAAGAAACCACCAGAAATACAAACTAGAACACAATAGAAGTGGAGGCAATTCAACTTCTATCTTCAAAAACTTAGAGGACTCAAATTGGATTCAAACTTTGGAAGGCGAGGCATGAACCAAGATCTTTGAGAACCAGGCCCAAATTAAATATCCAACAACCACAATCCTGCTTAAAAACTTAGAATCATTTGTCGTTTAAACAAGAAAATACCCACATTTTAGATTGACCTTTTAAATGCGCATACCTGTAACTTTTTCATATTCAATTTGCTGCCACGGATGTTCCCCATTCTTGTTGTCATGCAAACCTTAATCCCATAATTATGCACCATGTGGTCGATGTTTCCTTCATTAACCAAAGCCAAGGGGTGTCTTATGTGAGAAACACTAAGAACAATCCTCCCAAGCCTTTGGGTTGAAACAATTAGTGGAGATTTATGTGAACAATAATTTCGAAATGACTCATATTAACCACCAGTAGGGGACTTGACATGTGGTTCTCTCTTTGTTTTTAATAAATACACTTGAATTAGTGTCTTGGTTGTTCTCATGCTTCACATGGAAGAAGGTGATTAGATTGAATTAGTTAGCTTCCTCCTTTGCTCATGAAACAACCACAACTATAATGTTGTTAAATGGAATTGATCTCCTCATCATAGCCTTAATCAAAACCAAGGAATCTGTGATGACAATCAAGGATTTCATCTTCATATCTCTTGCCACTTTGGAGACCTTTTAGAAGGGTATGAGCCTTTGCTAGATTGTTAGATGTTGTCCCTATTTTCCAAACAACTGTTATTATAGTTGTGCCTCTAATGTGCAAAAAAAAATTAAAGTAGATTGTTGTGGAGTGTGTGCTACTTAAGGAATGCATATTGAAAATGAAGCTATTGTGTTACTATTTTTATGAAGTAACACAAATTCACATTCAAACAACTGGCAAACGTAGAGCAAATGAAACCTTGTGGAAAACCTAGAGCAAAACAAGAAAGCAATGTTAACAAGTGTACAAATGTTTTTGTGACTTGGTAACATATAAGCTTGAGAAGTTATTTGATTTGATTATGAGTCTAAGAATGCAAGAATCAATTGAGGATCTTGATAGTAAAGTCATTTATGATTTATCCAAAACAAAAATGACACCATGTAACCTTTTTTTGAACCAAGCTCTATAACAACTAACAACTAAAAGATAATTAATGTTGGAACATCTAATTGGAAAGTTTATGTTTTTAACTGAACCAATGGCATGAATATCTAACAACCATATTGAGAGCCACAAACGTCAAATCAAATTTTGAATTGTGGTGAAGACCCCAAAGGAAATATGGTCTAGTAATGAATAGCTATCACAATGTTGTGGAAATAAACTCTTTAGCCACATATAAAAATTGGAACACTTAAGTAATGTGATAATCAAATATGGATGACCAATAAAGTACAAAAAATGGAATATAAAGACATCCATTTTAGGGTAAAATAATTTATATATAAATATATGAATAAAAATTATATGATATTACAAATGATGGTGTCATTATAAATAATAGGTGGGATTTCCCTTCATAAGAAATCACATCTTTTGATAGTGGCATGTGCCTTCACATGTCTCATTAACTTTTTGTGTGTGTGTGTGTGTGCACCATTTGTTGAACTTTGTAGCATCAGATAGGTGTTCTAGTCTCAAACTTTGTGGAGAGGCTAAAACACATGAGAGCTCCAGAACCCAAAAATCGTTTCTGGAAATTTCACCTAGAGAAAACTCAATTAAATTAATTGATCGATAATTAAAATTGCCCAAGTCTAAGGAAATCAATTAATTAATAGGAATTTATTGAGAAAGGTGAGAATTCTCTAGTGGATCAACCTAGCGATGATCTTAGTCGTTGATTAGGACTTAATTATGGTTTTTGGTGAGCTAGCGAGAGATTATAAGAGGAGGTCGATGGGGTTAGAGCTAGACACATAAGAGAGAAACCAGTAGTGCGGTTCCTTGACAGATCGAGTTATCCAGCTTCAGAGGTCGAATAGAGGAAGATAGTTTGAGCTAAAAGGGATGCAGAGGGGAAAAGACAGTGATTCCAAAGGAGGATTTCAGTTCCAAAGAGTCAGGAGAGGAGGCTAAGTTATTTCTCTAGGAAGTTGCACTAGGGACTGCGTAGTAGCCTCAACAAGGCAATGCGATTTAGTTGAGCAAGAGGAGAATTCAGTTGTTGGAGGTTGGAATAATTTTCTAGAGGGCTGGAAAATTCATCTTAGAGCAGTAACATTTAGTCAGAAGTTGATTCGAGGCAGATATGGGCAGAGCATGTGAGTGACTGCGCAAGACTTTCACATAAGATGCACAAAGGGGTCTAAGTTAGCTAGTTCGAGTGACCAGATTGAGCCTGGATTGCTTGTGGCGGAGGGTAAATTTCCCTCAGTTAATTTTTCCAGTATTTCTCTCATATTAGATTTCCAGTTTGGGAATCCATATGTTGTACTCATAATTTCACTGCTACATAATAATAAAACCCTGATACGTTGCACCGATTTTCCCATATTGGGTTTTTCCGGGGACAATTTTCCAAAAATAACTATGTTATTTTTTTATTGTGTTTGTTATCATTTTCTCAGTTTATTTTCACAATATTTTTTTATTTTTGAAGAAATTACAGTGTGACTAATTTGATATTTTGTCGTAACAAAATAAACTATGTAATTTATTAGTTAGAAGAATTAATTCCAACTATTGCATTTCAAGCAAAATTTCACATGTTATCAAAGAAAGTTTGAAAAATCAGAGGCTCATAGATGAAGAAGCAGAAATTTGCAGCTCAGAGGGAGCAACACCATAATTTTTCCAAGTCTGTGCAAAATTTGGCCAGGCAGGTGGAATTGTTGGACAAGGGTTTGATTTTCTAATTGCAGAGTGTAGGAAAGTTTGATTTGTTCAGAAGCAGTTCCATCAAGAAATGGTGAATTCGGGAAGCAATTTCGATGAAGCAAATCAGTGTTTTTGTAGAGTAGATTCTTGATCTAGTCACAGATGTTTTGCAACAGTTTTGCAGTAGCAGAATGAGCGTCGGGTGGAAGAGAAATTGCACACACTGAGAGATTTTTCTCAGATGATTTCTAGATCTTGTCTACATAAGGAAATATGTGATTTCCAGTTGTAGGTGGTAGTAGCAGTAGAGAGAATATCTGCGCATTCCAGGAGAGAGTGCGAGTAGAAATGCTATAAACCAAGTACGAAGGATGAGATTCCAGTTTATTTTTCCAATTGTGAGTTTTGCTAGAAAATGGCCTCAACAGGACTTCCAGATCATGATAGGCTATATGGAGCCTCAAATTATTGTATCTGGAAATCCAGGATGACTTTCCTACTAGATGAGCATGGTTTGACGATGTACTCAAAGAGAGTTGTAGACGTGCCCAACAGACCCACAACAACTAGAGAACTACAATAAGGAGATGACCAAGGCGAATCAGTCAATTCTTGATGGTGTTCGGGATCATATAGTCTCACACTTAGTGACCTAGAATACAACCAAAGAAATGTGGGATGCTCTCGCAACACTATATCAGAATCCTTCAGAGAATTGGAAGATGTTCCTGAAGAAGATAAGAACCACTAGGATGCAGAAGGGAGAAGGAGTTACCTCGTACCTTACCATGACTCAAGATATCCAGAATGTGATTTTTTTCGTAGGAGATATGCCACAAGAAGTCTAACTTGTGCATGTACCCATCAATGGTTTCACCGAGGAATGGGCTACTTTCGTCCAAAGCTTCAGTAGACGAGATTAGTTACTTATTTGGGATCGATTGTGGGTTGATTTCACGTAGGAGGAGATGTGACTTGCCTTAGTCAAGAGTAGTCTAAAGGGCAACAATAGAGGATCAAAATATGTGAAGGAGGAGGAGAATGTAGCCCTTGCATCGAAGGGGAAGGAAAATAAAGGTGGACAAGGCTCACATGGAGGAGAGGAAGAAGAAATACCTTTTGAAGGTCAAGTGCTTCAGGGGTGGTGAATTTGGTCACTACAATACTCAGTGTCCTAATAGGAAGAAGGACAAGAAGGATAAGCAGGAGTAGACAACATCTTCGGTAGAGATTGACCAGTTGTCCTCCCGATTGGAGGAATATTTCACTCTCTATGAAATTATACCTCTAGTTGAGAGGTGGGGAGATAATGAGCTCTAGACTCTAGAGTTACATAGAGCTGGGAAGGATCTCTTGAGGGTAGCATCAGATAGGTGTTGAGCATTAGACAAATGTTTAGCATTGGGTAGGTGTTTCCTCTTGGATCAATAGCCTTGCTACAAGGGCCTACAATGTTTAGTAGTAGATGGATCAGTGTCAGATGGCATAGTCAGTGCTTGAGGGAAAATTGTGGTACTAGCTGCAGTAAAATGTTGAGGAGCACAATGTAGTTGCATTGCAGACAGAATCAATGGAAAGTGTTTATACTGGTAGCAGCCAATGACTCTTGATACAGTTGCAATCCATAGATAGAGGAGATTCAATATTTTGGATTTCAGTGCAACAACAACAGTATGAGATCAATTGCAGCGCAGTGCAAAGTTGGCACCAATACAGGGTGTACAATGCAATTTCAACAGCAATGCAGATGCAACATTGGTTCAACTATAGTGTGGCAGATGAATCAAAGTTACAGAGTAGTTGGTGGGCAGTGGCAGGTTGTCACAGTTGTCAGACATTAGTAGCGTGTATGGGAGATGGTGTTACGAGATAGAGAGAACACCTTCCTCGTTAAGATGGAGTGTTGATTTTTATAGCATATGATAGGTGCTCTAGTCCCAAAGTTTGTGGAGAGACTAAAACACATGAGAGCTCTAGAACCCAGAAATTGTTTCTAGAAATTCCACCTAGAGACAACTCAGTTAAATTAATTGATCGATAATTGAAAATCCCTAAGTCTAACTTAGGGAAATCGATTAATTAATAAGAATTAATTGAGAAAAGTGAGAATTCTCTAGAAACTCACATGGATCAACCCAAAGATGATCTTAGTCGTTGATGAGGACTTAATCATGGTCGTTGGTGAGCCAACGAGAGATTATAAGAGGAGGTTGATGGGGTTGGAGCTAGACACACAAGGGAGAAGCCAATAGTGCAATTTCCTTGGAAAATCGAGCTATTCAACTTCAAAGGTCGAGCAGTGGAAGAGAGTTTGAGAAAGGAGGGACGTAGAGGGGCAGAGACAATGATTTCAGAGGAGGATTCTCGTTCTAGAGATTCAGGAGATGAGGCCAAGTTATTTCTCTAGGAGGCTACGTAGGTACTGCACAGTAGCCTCAACAAGGTAATTCGATTTGGCTGAGCAAGGTGAGGTTTTAGTTGTCGAAGGTGGGAATAATTTTCTAGAGGGTCAAAGAATTTATCTCAGAGTAGCAGCAACCAGTCAAAATTTGATTTGAGGAAAATCCGTGCAGAGTGTGTGAATGACTATGCAAGGCTTGCACAAAAGCTACGCAGAGGGGTCCGATTAGCCAGCTTGAGTGGGCAGTGTGAGTCAGGATTGGTTGTGGAGGAGGGTAAATTTACCTTAGATGATTTTTCCAATATTTCTCGTAGATTGGATTTCTATTTTGGGCGTCCATAAATTTTACTCAGAATTTCATTGTTGCATAATAATAAAACCCTCATGTGCTGCAGCGGTTTTCCCACATTGGGTTTTTCCGAGGAAAATTGTCCTGAAATAACAGTGTCAATTTTTTTATTGTGTGCACACTCTCATTTTCTCAGTTTCCATTTTATTTCCAAAACATTTTTATTTGTGAAGAAATAGCAGTGTGATTAATTTGAATTTTGTTGTAACAAAATACACTACATAATTTATTAGTTAGAAGAATTAATTCCAGTTGTTGCAGTTCAAGCGAAATTTCACATGCTATCAAAGCAAGTTTGACAAATCAGAGGCTCAGAGATGAAGAAGGAGAAATTCGTATATCGAAGGGAGCAACATAATACTTTCTCCAAATCTACGCGGAAGCTGGCCAGGCGAGTCAAATTGTTGGACAAGGGTTTGATTTTCTAGTTGTAGAGTGTAGGAAAGTTCGTTTCGTTCATAAGCAGTTCCAACAAATAATGGTGAAGCAAGGAAGAAATTTCAGTGAAACAGATTAGTATTTTCCCAGAGTAGATTCTTGATCTATGTGCAGTTGTTTTTGTAGCAGTTTTGCAGTAGCAAAATCACCGCGAGTGGGAGAGAAATTGCACACAATGAGGAACTTTTCTCAGAGGGTTTATAAATCTAGTCTATAAGAGGAATTTGTGATTTCCAGTTGTAGGTGGTAGTAGCAGCAGAGAATATCTGCACATTCGAGGGAGTGCAAATAGCAGTGCTAGCAACCGAGCAAGAACGGGGATATTCCTGTTTATTTTTCCAGTTGTGAGTTTTGCAAAAAATGGCCTCGACAGGACTTCTAGATTAGGGTAGGATAGATGGAGCCTTGAACTATTATATCTGAAAATCCAGGATGACTTTCCTACTAAATGAGCATGGTATGAAGATGTACGCAAAGACAGTGGTGGTGGTGCCAACAAACCTGCAACAACTAGAGAAATACAATAAAGAGATGACCAAGGAAAAACTGTTAATCCTTGATGGCATTTGGGATCATATAGTGTCACACTTAGCGGCAAAGAATACGACCAAAAAAATGTGGGATGCTATCGCAACACTATATCAGAATCCTACCGAGAATCTGAAGATGTTCCTTAAGGAGAAGCTGAGAACCACTAGGATGTATAAGGGAGAAGGAGTTACCCCATAACTTACCATGATTCAGGATACCTAGAATGAGATTTCTTCCATAGTAGAGACACCACAAGAAGTTGAACTTGTGCTTGTAGCCATCAATGGTTTGACCGAGGAGTGGGCTACTTTTGTCGAAGGAATCACTGGACGAGATCAACTACCTAGTTGGGATCAATTGTGAGATGATTTCACACAAGAGGAGATGTGGCTTTCTCTAGTCAAGAGTAGTCTCAATGGTAGAAACAAAGGATCGAAAAATGTGAAGGAGGAGGAGAAAGTAGTCCTTGCATCAAAGGGAAATGCAAAGAAATGTCCCAATCAAGGACAAGAATCATAGGGAGGAGAGAAGAAGAAGAAGGAACTGTCGAAGGTTAAGTACTGCTTCAGGTGTAGTGAGTTAGGTCACTACAATATTCACTGGACAGTGTAGATACTAGTAGCATCCAATGAATCAAGAAAAAGTTGCATTCCAAAGATACAAGAGATTCAATATTTTGGATTTCAGTTGCAGCGTAGTGCAGAGTTGGAAACAATACAAGGTGTACAATGTAGATTCAACAACAATGTAGATGCAACATTGGTTCAACTACAGTGTGGCAGATGAATCAGAGTTGCGCAATAATTGGTGGGAAGTGGCAGGTTGTCACAGTTGTTAGACATCAACAACATGTATGGGAAATGGTGTTACGAAATAGAGAGAACATCTTCCTCGCTAAGAGGTAGTGTTGGTTTTTGTAGTATCAAATAAGTGTTCTAGTCTCAAAATTTGTGGAGAGGCTAAAAAATATGAGAGCTCCAAAACCCAGAAATCGTTTATGGGATTTCCACCTAGAGACAACTCAATTAAATTAATGGATCGTTAATTAAAATGCCTTAAGTATAACTTAATGAAATATATTAATTAATAGGAATTAATTAAGAAAGGTGAGAATTCTCTAGAAACTCACATGGATCAATCCAAAGACGATCTTAGTCATTGATGAGGACTTAATCATGGTCGTTGGTGAGTTGATGATATATCATAAGAGGAGGTCGATGGGGTTGGAGCTAGACACAAATGAGAGAAGCTAGTAGTGTGAGTTCCTTGCTAGATCGAGCTATCCAGCTTTAGAGGTCAAGCAAAGGAAGAGAGTTTGAGCCAAAAAGGACGTAGAGGGGTAGAGACAATGATTCCAGAGGAGGATTCCAGTTTTGGAGAGTCAAGAGAGGAGGTCGAGTTATTTCTCTAGGAGGCTGTGTAGGGATTGCGCAATAGCCTTAACAAGGCAGTTCGATATGGCTTAGCAAGAGTTGGATTCATTTACTGAAGGTCGAAATAATTTTCCGAAGGTTCAAAGAATTCATCTCAGAGCATCAATAGTCATTCATAAGCTGATTCGAGGCAGATCCAGGTAGAGTGTGTGAGTGATTGCACAAAGATTTCACAGAAGCTATGCAGAGGGGTTTGAGTTATCCATTTCGAGTGGGCAGACTGAGCTGGGATTGTTTGTGGAGGAGGGTAAATTTCGCTTAGTTGATGTTGCCAATATTTCTCTCAAATTGGATTTCCAGTTTTGGCATCCTTAGATTGTACTCATAATCACTGCTGCATAATAATGAAAACCTCGTTTGCTACACCATTTTTTCCACATTGGGATTTTCCAAAGACAATTGTCTAAAAATAATTGTGTCAAACTTTTATTTTTTGTGTGCTATCATTTTCTTGGTTTCCAGTTTATTTCTGCAACATTTTTATCTGTGAATAAATTGTAGTGTGATTAATTTAATATTTTGTCATAACAAAATAAACTGCATAATTTATTAGTTAAAAGAATTAATTCCAGTTGTTGCATTTCAAGCAAAATTTCACATCATTAACTAAATGGTACATAATTCTAATCATTGAGAAGAATTGTCAAACTGTAACATGATCCTACCATTTGAATTCGATCTTTTTTGGAACATTGTACTTATAGGATTCTCGAGATGAAGTATTATATAGAGATGTATGAGAAAACATGATATGATATCACAAATGATGGTCTTGTTATAAGTACTAGGTGGGAGTTCCCTTCATAAGAATTCACATTTTTTCATAGTGACAAGTGCCTTCACATGTTTCATTATGTGTGTGTGTTTCCTTTCCTTTAGAAATGCTTTGTCCGCGAAGCATGTTGATGAAAAGGCCTTACGTCTTCGATTTTTATTTGTAACAACTTCACCTAATTCTTGTTTTTTGACGTTGTCAAGGTTAATGACACTAGACAGTATGAACTTCTAAGTACTGAGTAGAATTATCATACTGTAACATGATCTAACCATTTGAAGTCGCTCTTCTATGGAACATTGCGCTTATAAGCTTCGTCATATGAATTGCTATCATGAAACTTGATGGTATTGGTATCAATATTCATCAAAAGATGGATTATTTGTTTCTAGTTTGAGTGATGTTGATATATTGACCGTTTAATGTACTTTCTCTTACGATGTGGACGCCAATAAAGAGTTATTGTAATGTGATTTTCTCATATTATACTTATAACATTTTCTTGGCTTACTTGAGGTGTCTGATTTTCTTCACACACTGATGCTGCTTGGTTGTTGAGTCTCTACTTGGAATTTCCATCGTTTGTATTGCCACATTTGAGTATGTTTTGACTTCAATTGGTTTGGTATCTTTTTGAGTTGTGATATTAATTGGATTTGTGTTTATTCTCTTTTCTTCAACTTGGGTTATTTTACTTGAAGATTTTGATGCTTTCTTTTGAATAACCTTTTTTGTTCTCTTTCCCAACGATTTCTTATCATTCTAAAGTTTCTTAACTTGTGTAAGCATATTTTGATTATGGTTCCCGAGATGTGAAAGTTCCTCAACCTCTGATTCATCTGCTTTATTTTTTAATGTTCTAATTTCTACTAATAATGTTTGATAAAGGCTCGTATTGTGAATTTTCTTTCATCCTTTTATCGATAGGGTCTTTTGAAATTATTTCTTGATATCTCTCCTTTTTTTGTTTTAATATTTAATAACTCTATTTTGTAGCTTTGGACTTCTCGACTTATGTAAGTAATTTATGACTAATCTTTTAGGTGAGAAATTTATTATTTTTTTTTATCTGTGATAGCTTCTTTAAAAAAATTGTCTTTTATGTTGTCTTTTGAGTGTTGTGAATGATAATCTTTGATATATCTTTCAAGTCTTTTGATGAAGGTACCATAAAATATGAATTCAATGAAATGTTATGAAGTGTACTTTTTTCTTCTTGTATAGAAACATCAAAAACTTTCTCTTTGTGTTTAAGATGAAGGTACCTAGTTTTGTAAATGATGGTAAACCAAGAATTATGCCAATCTCTTCTTGAATAATTGTCTCTTTTTATTTATTTCTGGTTTGTCCGTCCGAAAATTATATATTTATATATATATATATATATATATATATATATTACCTTTCTCAACTTGGACTTAAATATCACCTTCACCCAACCCTCATAATATTTTCCTCTACATGAAACTCATATTTAATTATGAGTAAAAAGGGATAAATTATTATATTATTGGAAATTATATAAAAAAGGTTTAAAACGTATAGAATAACTTTAAAATACCTCCCTTTTCCCCATATATATATATAATTTCTAAAAATATAATAATTTATCCCTTTTTAACTAAGACTTAAATATTACTTTCACGTAGATGTTGGCTTGATTACCCAACCATCATAATTCCACCTTGGTTAAATTATACTAGTTAATTTTGGGTTAATCTTCTCGCGAAGTGAATAACTATGATTTTTGTTATACTTCATGACTTAGTTAATGGATGTGTTAACCTACTTCAACGTTTAGGCTTATTTATGTTGCATATGTTTCCTAGGAAAATGTTGTAGTGAATTAGTGATTTAGATGATTAGATAAGAAAAATAGTGGATGCGACATGACAATGAATGTGACAATTCAACTGGTCAATAGGTAAACTCAACGAATATGTTTCCATAATGGAAAATAAGTGTACGATGGTTGGTTTGGCGACATAGCCATATGAATGGAGTTGTGTGGAATATATATGGTGGTGCAATGATATGTTTCATATAATTTAACATCCATGGTTGTATGGATGCAATGGTACAAAAAAGTGCCTAAATTAATTAATCAAACTGAAATTCATAGTTTATATGGATCATATTTCCCTAATTTTTCACATGAGATTGAAATTTCCGAGAGCGTTGGTGGCAATAATTAACAATTGTATTATGACCCTTCACAATTTTGTTGTCTTTTATTTTTCTCAAGAAGAAAAAACATACTTGCTTTCATTAATAACAAAAGAATTTACATTTGTTGTCCAATTCTACAATGTCTTTGCCATACAATATTTGACAATGGAATCTTCCTTTTTGTGTGTTATCACCATACAAAAATTTCATCCCTATCTATCATAGATATATTTCATACTTGCTTTGACAAAAATACAATACTTGTTCTTCTATTTATTCTTATATCTGCTATATGATTCTACATATCATTGTTCTTCAACATATACAAAAAAGATACAAAAAACATACATATATTTATATGATTATACATATCATTGTTCTTCAACATATATTAAAATGATACAAAAAACATAGGGATAGTTAACCGATGAAAACGTCATATTTTGATATATCTAGAACAAAGGAGGGAGCCATGCATTTTCCACAACAGATTATTTGATAGTGGCTGGATTGGAACTGCAAACCTCTTTGACATGCCATCAACGAAATTTTTTTTCTCTTTGTAAACTTGAGAGAAGGAAGATCCCTTAAAAGAACTAATCAACCTTATAATCATCACGTCCAATTTTTCAACACTAGAGACTCAAATGATGATTTCAAATTAACCTAGTCAATGATCAGTTTGGAATATCCAAATATGTCAATCTCCTCAATAACTAGCCATTTGGCATAGAATAATACTCCCCATAGTGCTAATAGCTCAGTTTTGTTGTTTGATCCCACTCCATTAAACTAGAAAAAATGGAAGAGCTCTCCAGGCTTCAAAGTGATGACTGCCCCACAACCACAAGTATTGAATGTTAAAGCTCCATAAAAAAACCAAATAAATGTTTAACCCACACATCCTTCAACTAGAAATGATGGCTTGTGAGCTTTGCCCTTGTAGGGCCAATCTCCCAGAAATATGCAGCAAACTTCAGACAAGTACTACTCAAATTTAGTATCTCTTGATTGAATATCCAAACATTTCTAGATCTATACTCTGTAATCATAAACCTCCTTAAACAATTGAGAGAGATTTTCCCCTATGTTGAATCGGTCCCAGTTTGCTTTAATATTAAACAATTGTAGGACCCATATCCAAACTAAGACCACATAAGGGAGTGTAAGAAAGAGGTGAGTCACATCTTTGAAGTTTTTATAACATAAACATCTCCTAGGTCCTTGGAATCCATTTTTTAGTAAAATATCTGAAGTTAAAATCTTGTTATGAGTCATCAACCAAACAAAACACTTCAATTTTAAAGGGGTAGACCAGTTTCCAAGATTTTTGAAACCAAGTGGTGTTAGAGCCCCGAATTCTCCCTTGTGTAATGAAGGTATATATGCCTTTGATATGGATGTGTTGACATGGAATTGTTATTAGTGATTTCAAATTCTAATATTTCTATTCTTTAATATTTGTAGTAGAATACTATTTTCTTCACATAATTTTATACACTATATATGGCCAATGGCTTGTTATGGTCAACGAATTGAAGATCATGGAAACTTTGAAAAAGGTAGGGTTTGGCCAAAGGTTGAATCAGAAAAAAATTGATAAGGAGGGTGGCCAAAGGCCTAGATCATACACAAATACGTTGAAAATTCTTGGAATATAAATACATCCATTTTATGATAAAATTGTGTGTGTGTGTGAGAGAGAGAGAGAGAGAGAGAGAGAGAGAGAGAGGATATTACAAATACACTATAAAGAGTGAGCAAAGTTCCCTTTAATAAGAAATCATGTCTTTTCATAGATATGTGTCCTTTCACACACACACACACAGATCTCTCTCTCTCTCTCTCTCTCTCTCTCTCTCTCTCTATATATATATATATATATATATATATATATATATATAGGAAAGTACCCATAGTTAAATTATAAAACTAAAAATGTTTACTTGGTTAACTGAATTAAATTGTGTCTTAGTTTCTTCCTTCAAGGATTGTAGAATATAAATGATAGGTGGGTTAATACAAATCCCCAATCATTGTTTGGTGAAAATTTATGTGAAATAAAAATAAAATATAAGCTTTACATCAAAATCTTCTAATTATAATAATTGAAATTTGACTAAGGCGGTGAAACACATGCATTTGGATTTGACAATTCAACATAGCTCGATATAGTTTTCATTCTACCAATTATTCACTACTATAAAAGATGCACAAACTTAAAATATAAATATCTTGAAAACACAAGAGACCTTAATTAATCATATTTTTTCATGACAATTTCAATCTAAGTAATAGACTTTGAAAATATATCCTAACCAATAAATTTACCAACTTACTAATCGTCTCTTCTTACCAAAGTGCATGAAATTCGACAATGAACAACTTGAGAACAAGCGAGAAATCCATATACACTAATATGGAAGAGATATTTTGATAGTGTTCCTTAAGTCCTTTACTTTCATTCATTTAAATTTCCTTGTGAATGCAACAATGAGCCCTTTATTTATGGGTTAAAAGATATGTAGTTCCAACTTTGGCAGAATTCTAACCTATGGGTTAAAGTCACTTCAGTATAATTTGATAGGTATCCACTTAATCCAAAGGTATGAATAATTTCCCATTTTACATAAGAAAGAAAATATTATGTTTAAAATATTAACCTCATACCTCCCTTTGTTTGGAATTGTAGACAATTTTCTTCCTTTTAGGAATATATAAGATTAAAAATATCAATGATATGTTGAGATTCAAAGATTTAGTGCATGCCAGTTTAAGGATTAGAAGTTTAAATGAGCACTTCATACATAGAAAAAATAACACCAAATAAAATACCTTACATTTGGTATATTGACACCATAAGTTTGGGTCAATTTAGATTATGAACTTGCATTGAATAGGGCTAAAGCATTCCAGATTTGGAAAAGGAGGGAACCTTATATTGGTTAATTTTAGGATGCTTTTGAGAGGATCCATCCACTTAAAATCGACGCCTAGATTTGAGCTAATTTGGGCTTTCTTTCTATGGTTATATTCTACATGTGCCTCCCTTAGATGGTGTGGCCTTACATGGCATATTATCTTTTTATCACTACTATATTTGGAGATATGTTACACGTAGACTAGTTTCATCAAAACTTCTCTTGATTGCTTTTTAAAAAAAGATGAAGTTCAAAACTTATATTATGCATGAATGAATACTATAGCGGTGATGAGTTCATTGGCCTATTGAATGATTTTATGTAGATTTTTTTTTTAACTACCACTCTTGCAACACCTAGAAATTTGTAGCACCCTTATTAAGAGTCAACTACCATACAATCATTTGAAAATGCTTCCACCAGTGATGAATAGAGGAGCATTGGGAATACTTAAGCATCAACACGAGGAACGGAATATTTACAAAGTATGGGTTCTACAATCACAATATAGAAAGTAAAGAAAGAAAGAAAGAATTTTTAATAGTCCACGAGGCTGTAAAAGCCTAAGGGGATGATTGCTCAAGACCACTCTTGTATTCGGTCTCAATCTCTTTTTCTTGAAAGCCATAATGAGCATCCTAGCCTTATCGACAAACTCTTCACGAATAGATTATCCCAAGAATTAGTCAAAAGCCCATAGCTTTTCTTCTGTGTCCTCAAGGTCACATTCCCTAGAATGTTTTTCTGTTTCCACTTTTCCGGAGGAGCAAAAAATACATACTCTTTCTTCCCACATTTCTTTTGGCCTTTTCCAACGCCCTGTTTCACAACGGAGTTGATGAGAATTAGTCCTTAATTGAGCAATAAGAATTTTAGATCTCCAAGAAATATCAGCCCCTATGTATGCCTTTTGTTGATGGTTATGTGTGGGGTTAATCTCTTCTATGTAGTACTTCTTCTTTCTCTCTAGCTCTTTCTTCCAAGTATGTTTATGGAATTTATCCATAACAAAAGTTTTTATCTCTTTACTGTTTGTAGGACACATGCTCAAGCAAATACCCCATTTACTAAACCATTTGTTATTCTGCCGCATCCAAGTCTTCTGTCTTTTACACAATTTGTCACTAAACACCACCTTAGGCCATCTATCCTCTTCCATTTGCTCAATTTTTTTCAGATACCTTATGACTTGCACCATAGCGATTGCTTCGATAGGAGCAGCCCCTGTTTCACTTAACAGAATAGCATAAGGAACTGCACTTTTAATTTTGAATTTGTTTGTAATCAAACGTTTCTGAATTTTCTCAATTTGTTTCCATTGCATCTTGGTTGTGCTGCTAGCCCATAGTTCACAACCGTAAAGAATCACCGGAATCACTAGAAGCCCAAAAAGAGTTAGGGTGGTTTTCCAGTCCCACAGCTCTGCCTCTCTACACCTGTTTTGAAGAGCATAAAATGCTTTCCAACCCCCTAAAGTTCATTTCTTTCTACAACCATCCCAACTTAAATTTTTGTTGAAGTCAATTCCGAGGTATTTGTAATCTGCAACTTCTTCCAAAATGCTGCCTCCAAAATAGAACTTGTGTTGGTTATGCTTTCTTTTGTTAGAGAAAACCACTACTTTCGTTTTGCTAATATTGACTTGCATCCCAACCCTTTTACAAAAATGCTCAAGGGAATGTAAATGCTCTTGCAAACCCAGAGCCGAATTAGCAATCAATATAAGGTCATCTGCGTACAAAAGAAGCCTGATAACGAACTTGCCCAAATGGATACCGTCACCCCCTTGCGAATTTAGCCACTCTTCAAGCTTGTCAATATATAACCCAAAAAGGGTAGGAGACAATGGGCAACCTTGCTTGACCCCGATATCGCTTCTAAAACTTTCAGAAATGCCAGCTGAAGTTCTGATTCTGACTTTCACCTCTTCATACAACCTATGCACAGCTGCTCTCAAATGCTTGGGAACCCCGAGTTCCTCCATTCTGCCCCAAAGCTTATCCCTAGGAACCGTGTCAAAGGCTGTTCTGAAATCAACAAAGCAACAAAAAACTTCTTCCTTATTTTCCCAACCTTTTTCAATGATGTGCCTTAAAGTTATACAATGATCAACTGTGGAATGTTTAGGTCTAAAACCTGCTTGGCCTTTAGCACGTTTATTTCTTTCTTCTGCCCACTTGCTAATTTTCTTTTCCAACATGCTTCCAAATAACTTTGCAAACAAGGGGTTTATCATTATGGTTCTATAATTGGAAGGATTATTGACGTCACCACTCTTGAAAAGAGGTATTGCCATACTAGTTGTCCAATTTGTGGGGAACCCCTGCTGTAAGATGTTGTTGAAAATTTTTTTGATGTGAGGTGAAAGAAATTTTAAGCCCCACTTTAGATACTCTGCTTGGAGTTCATCTAAGTCTTTTGCTTTTCCAGCGCCCAACTTCTTGATACCCATCTCTACCTCTTGCACCGTGAAGAGTTTTGTGTCCGTGTTGACCAAGGGAGGAGGGTCAACCTTGGGATCCTGCTCATAAAGTTGTCTTGCATAGTCAAACCATTTAGAAGCTGTAATGTTGTTTTCAGTTTGCACCTTTTTCGATTGGAGCTCCTTCCAAAATAATTTGGGGTTATTTTTCCTGAGGAAGATTAGTTCTTCTCTCCTTCAAACCATAAAATCGGCTTTTTTTCTTTTTTACTAATTGCTTGTAAGCTTTGAGCTTTATGTTATCCGTGTCTGATTCCTTCCACCTTCTCCTTGCCTTTTTGCATTCCTCGTCAAACCAAGCATTAACCGGAAAGCAATTTTTTTCGGACTTCTTAATTTTTGCTCTTTTGCACTCAGCAAGTGCGCTTTGAATTAAATGTGTTAACCTGTGACTATGAAGGCCCTGAGATGGGATTTCCTCCTTCTTGAAGAGCCTCTCTAGCATTATTTTGAAGGTATTACAATTCTCTAGATTCAAAAGAATTCTGCCCTTTGGGGGATTTTGTTGAACACATTGATTTTTCGACCCCAATTGCTTTTTTCCGGTCCAAGAGAAACTTAAATAGACTGGCTTGTGATCTGATTTTAAGTCCCAAATTTGATCTCCAATCAACACTTCCTCCATTTTTTCACACAAACTATGAGAGCAAATTACATAATCAACTACACTTGCTCCATTGTAAGTATTGCAAGTGAAATTACCGGACTTTTCCCATTTAGTCAACCCATTACAAATGACTAAATCGAAAGCCCCACATAGCATAAGCAGTTGTTCTCCAAAGATATTGCAGCCTTTATCCTCTGAAATTCGTTTCCACCGATGATTACTCTCTTCTGTAAGCCAGATAGGGTCACTGTCTTCTTTACAACAAAGAATGCTAGCTTGTTCACTTGCAGTTCTAGCATTGAAATCCCCCACTATAAGGACTTCACCTAGCTGAGAATATATTGCAATATCCGTTTTTAGGGCCGCAAAGGGATCTTTGTGGTCAAGCCCTCTACTTTTGTAGATTTTTGAAACTTGCGGTGCAAAATAGCATGCTGCAATTCTAATGAGATTTCCATTTTCTGATATTTTAAGCCAAACAAATTGTTTATTTGGGTCTTCTTTTTCTAGCTGAATGAAACGACCTTCTTTTTATCTTACTAATACCATGATACCCCCGTGCCCTTTGCCATTCCCTGCTGCCTTGTTCCACACTGCTATCTTCCAATACCCTTCAAACAAAGGTGTCTTACACCCTTCATGTTCATGTGTTTCTATGAGGCAAATTATGTCTCTACCTTCCGCAATAGGCCCTAACCCAGGTCCTCGTCTCCATGGGTAACCCCTGCAGTTCCAACAAACCAATCTTAAGGAAACCTGGGTAAGACTTGATTGCTATTTGTTTTGACATGCAAGACTCACAGTTGAGTCTTTGTCCCTGCTTGCCCATAATGACCTTTCTTCCTCATTTCTTGCTAAAGAGTTTGCTGCCTCTTCTTTGTTATCATTTTGTTGCATTGTTTTGGAAGGAGGTCCAAATTGCGCAATCACGGCTTTACCTTTATAAATCCATGCTCTTTTTTCCCTCATCTCTTGCTGCCCTAACTTTTGTCATTTCATCCCTCCTTTCCTCTTGCTGTCTTACAGTTAAATCTTCTTCTATAAAAAACCGAGAACCCCTTAAGAGTTGCTTCTTTCTCATAATGATATCTTTATCATGCAAGTTGGCCAAGATGACTTTTATGGGCCTGGCTCTCTCACCGTTGAGCTTACCTACTCTCCATGCTTGACATACTTGTCCTTGCCATTGGAGTTTGTCTTTCAAGAAGTCTCTTGCAAGGTCAAGAGTACATTCATTTTTACCATACTCTTTCACCCCTTTAATAATTATGTTTGTTTGTCTATCCAGTCTTTCCTTGCTTTCTCTATCTTGCATGTTGTTAACCTGGATGTTTGTTTCTCCTTCCCTCTTAGCAGAATTGCCAACAACTTGAGCCCAAGTTTTGGAAAGTTTTGTGGGATCTTCTTTCCTCCCTTCTCTTGATGTTTCTTCATTGTTGTCTATTTGAGCAACTGCTTTCCCATTATCCCGGGGTGGCTTCGCATTCATCACCTCTGTGTTTTCCACTGCAAATTTCTTCATGTTTTGCACCTCCGCTTTCATGCGTTGCCATTCTGTTTTCCCTATTCGGAGAGCTTCCTGCAGTAATGACACTTGCTCCTTCAGAACTTTGTTGCTTTCTGCTAAAGCCTGATTTTTAGCTGTTATTATATGGATTGTACAATCTCTTTCCAGTGCTTTAGCTTCTACTACTTCCAACCTTTCTTTTACATTTAAGAGTTCTCTCACATAAAGGTCAGATGACCAAGTGAGAGGTGTGGATGTAGGACTATATAAAGCATACTCATCACTAACTTTTCCTTTTCCTCTGGACTTGTTGCCACATGCTTGCGAAGAAAACTTGTTTGAATGTTGTTTCTTGCGAACAATACTCTCCCTTTGAGACTTTTTCTTCTTTGTCTGCTCCCATTTTAGACGGGCTAGACTCCTTTTTAAAATGCCCTGATATTGTTTGGCATTGACCCAAACCCACTTCCCGCTTAAGGATGAGGTACTCAACATGATATTGTTAGAAGGCTTTGCATTACATGAAATCTACAGAGATTACATGCATGGGAGCTCTTTGGCCCAACAATTTCCAGCCATAGTCAGAGGCCAAAAGACTGTTAGTCAAAAAAAATAGTATAGGAGGAAATATATGCCCAAAAAGAAGAAACCAAATACCAAATTTCCTCCTGGAATGTTCAGTACATCATAACATGAAATGATAGAGAGATAAGTAAACAAAAAATTATAAAACGTTCTGTGAGAGCAGTGCAAAAATTCAGCTCGAGAAGTGTTCCTCGTCTAGCTAACGCTCTAGAAGGTCTTACCATTCCACTGATTTATGCTTGTAGTAGTCATCGTTATCGAGTTGTGGGTTCCCGATAGAGGTGTAATGACCAAATTTTGAAGGATGCTCGACTGGCTAAGGGAGATGGATCACTGCGTGGCGGCTAAAGTGGATGCCCTTATTGCCATAGGGACCAGAATAAGATGAAGTGCCCTCAGTAATTCCACTCGAATTCTGATACTTGGGTGAAAGAGTTTCACTGCTGCACCTCCAAGACTAACTACGAAATATGGTGCCATGCATGATAGAGCCAACATGGGACTGAGAGGATGAATCATTCACGGTGGCCATTGATGGCGAGGAGTTCTAAAGTTGCATACCCAGATTTTCAGCAACCCTGCGTAATGTATCCCAAGTATTAATCAGATGAAAACGAAGGTCTAGGATGCTACCTTTTAACACCATTGTAGAATCTTCCTAGTTCCTAAAGTCGCGACCAAGCGCATTGCAAATATCCCATAGGCTTCTGCAACAATACGTTGATGGTGACAGGAAATAATGTTGTTAAAGTGTTTATTACCCTGGCCATGCCAGGGAGGGGGGCAGCCTGCCCCTTCCTGTACATCTCCTGTGAGGATGACTATAATCCATCACCATATATATAGTTATAACCTCAAACCAAATTCAGCTACCCATTATGAGTTGTTTTTCCTAATGATGCAATCATACCTGCAATTGATGAAGGCATTCTTATCATGTTTCCTGACCTGGAAATCAGATGGAAAAGTGTATTGAGCCTGTCCCTGCCATAAATTTCAAAGGAAGGTTTGCTTGGCACTGCCTCCGTGCTTTGGATTGTGGGTGTTGGCGAGAGCGTTCCAAGAGTTCTATCAATCCCCTGTATTAAACATTTTGGGAATAATTATCATGGGGTTTTAAATGCTCCATAATGACATATATATATATATATATCCTTAGTGTTGCACTTGACCTTAATGGGTATGACACCATGCTAGTTATTCTTGAGTGTGACAAGTAGTTTCTAGCAAGTTTGTTATTGCTTGTATGTGAGGGTTTTATCAAGAGAAGTATCATCTTTAACATGGTTATAGCATCTTTTTAAAAACATATCTAAAATCATATATCATCAACAATGAGAGAGAAGAGTATGAAGGTTGTTGAATGATGTGCATAGGTTGGGTTTGTTGGAAAGTGTAACTAGGATCAATCTTCATATTGACTATGCAATTATGTATTTATGTAATGAATAAGAAAAAGATAATAAAATGTATTTTTGTTATGCTTACTTTATGGGTTTCATAAGCAAGGTTTTTATTATAGGTGAAAAGAATTATTCTTGATTTCTTTTAGGGATTTTTCATCTTGTCATAAATGTATTAATTAAGAGTCATGTATATGAAGAGTCAATTCAATGATGTATGCCTCAAATACCTTGTCAAAGAAGCTCAACAATGTGGCTCAAGAATGGTACTAAACACTAGCATAATTTGTGATGAATATACCCTTCAAGACAACCTACAAAACGCTGGAAGAAATCCTCTACAAGTCGGCCTACAATCTGCAGCCAAGTTGGCTCAATGAACAATCACATCTATTCACTGTCAGGTCAACTAATTATAGGGGATGACCACTATAAATATCTCATTGGAATGCGCAAAAACATAAGTAACAAAATTCAGATTTTGGTTTGTGTTTTTCGGATAGAGTTGCAGGAATAAGTGCATACAAGTCTGTGATTACTTCGGTGATACATATATGATAAGTGCGAGAAAAAGTCTGGTTTCAGTGTGAAGAAAGGACTACATTGAGTGTGAAGACAAGATTGTGATAAATGCGAAGTTGCAGGACTTTGTTAAGTGTAAAGATACAAGACTGTGTTAGTGCGAAGTTGCTGGACTAGTACGAAGTATAATAAATATGATCAACAAAGTAGTGCAGTACAAGGTAAGGGTATCATTATGGTATAAAAGGATAAATTGTTCATCAAAGGAAACAAGACTTATGTACGTTGAAGATCAACCAACAAGATTGAGTGAAGGTGCAAGATGTGCACAATACAAGTCTATAACAAGGTGATGATGTCACAAGTAAGGATCACATACAATCACAGAAGGAATAATACAGGTAGAGACCGAGCTCTCTAGCCTTGGTGCAGGACGGTGAAGGATGGTGCAGAAAAGAAGGATCAACTCAAGGAGTTAATGAAGTTTCATGGTACTTATCATATGCAAGTTTATAAGAAGAAT
This sequence comes from Pinus albicaulis, assembly GCA_034641835.2. Classification (NCBI taxonomy): domain Eukaryota; kingdom Viridiplantae; phylum Streptophyta; class Pinopsida; order Pinales; family Pinaceae; genus Pinus; species Pinus albicaulis. Next base: position 689,597,352 of record CM076576.1, on the reverse strand, counting down.
TTATGGTGGCTTTTCCTCTCCAATAGGGAGAGGTTTTGGCCCTAGCTCGAAGAGCCTAAATTTGTGTCTCTTGTGTTTTGGTAATTGATTTGATGAAAGACATAATAAGCTAAGAAGAGAATACATATGTAAAAGAAGTAAGATCACGAGTAATTATGAAGAAGACAATTTGAATTAAACCTAGCCCTACCTAATTCTCAACAGGGTGAGGGTAATTCAAGTTGGGGGGGGGGGAGGGGGGAATTAAGAAAATCATGGAATACTACTTGTGGTATGAGCTTTCACTTTAATTGTTGGTGCATTGGTTTTAACAAATATAGAAATGGACGTGATCTCATAAATATAACCACAATTGAAATTTTTTTCCATGGTCAAAACCTAAATGTATAAGGAAGTGGATTTAATTTTTAGATAATGAAAATTAAATATTAACTAATATATAGTAATTTTTTTTAGATTTCCCCAATGCCAGTGTTGGATGGACTAGACATGGTTGTATGAAGCCATTGTTGAAAATGTAACTAGTTTCTATCTTCATAATTGTTGTTGTACTCATTTCAATATGTATCCTATGTAACAAACAAAAGAAGAAAAGTAAACAAAAATATTATTAAAGCATGGATTCCATGCTTGATATTGATGGTATTCTAGGTAAAAGCATGTTCTTCATGCTTCTAGGGTTTGTTAGGTCTTATAATTTATTGTCATGATTCAAATGAGTAAACATCATGTTTATAAGAACCTTCCGGGAAAAATTTAATTGAAAAAATAATTATTTTTTAGTCTAGAAAGTCCTAAAAACTCCAAAAGTACAAGTCAACCTAAAGGAGCGAATTTGACCCCTTGGAAAGGCTATATAAATAAGTAATTCAACCTCATTTTCCACTCATTCACCAAGATATTTGATCTCAAGGAAAAAGTTTAATCTATAGTTGGGAAGCAATAGGACAAGAAGAGTGAAGGTATATAAGAATAAGAAGACTTGTTTTTGGTTTATCTCTCTCTCACACGTGCAAAATTTTAGGGTTTCTGTAGCTACAAAGGAGGTCGAAATTGCATATATGTGTTGTAGTGGGATGAAGTATTGCCTCTTATTGTTGGAAGGAAGAATATTATGTCTTTACCTCATTGAAATTTGGAGGAGATGTATTGCTCAAGGAAGGACTCAAGAGGAAGTTGGATTAGGGTTTTTGTAGGTCTGAAGTTGCAAGTCGAAGTAGTAGTATTGAAGCTGACAAGTCGAATTTGCAGGTTGAAGCTAGTTGGTGCTAGATCAAGGAAGGACTTGTTGGATGGGCTGACTTGGTACTTGGAGAAGGACTTGGTCTAGGGTTAGGGTATTTTTTGCCTCACTGAAATTAGATTCTATAGGAAGACAAGAATTTTTTGGGTTTTTCCCTAGTTGAGATCCTAATTTCTGTGTCCTCTATTGTTATTATCTATGTTATTGATATTTTTTTAGTGAAAAGATATAAATACAAAACACATGAAGATTAACTAAGTTCACAAGAAAATATTAAGGTGAAGGAAAAATGATATAATAAGATTCCACTTTGAATTTTCCAACATGGTATTAGAGCTAAGGTGAACAAGGAGGCGACTGGAAGAATCATCTTGTGGATACAAAGAAGGGTATTTCAAGGGGAATCATCTGCGAAAGAAAATAAGTTGAAGACCTATTGATCTGAAAGGAATTTTTCTACATTGAAGAAGATCAAGAATACATCAAGCTGTAATCAAAGGAAGACTACAAGAAAGGTTGTCTCTTGAGAGAAGGAGATATATTCAAGGCTCATTGAAAGGTATCTTTAAAGTAAGCATCAAAAGGATCTTGGTATCATTCATCACTCTTGAAAGTTGTTGTTGGAGGAATCCTAGGAAACAGCTTTCAAGGACATTATTAAAGTTTCTTCAAGGTCTTGAGGGCATCAAGAAAGGTTGAAGACATCATCAAGGAAGAAGAGAATCTTGGTTATCAAGTAAGTCTTTTATTACTCTATGTCTGAATCTACATGTCATATGGGTTCTTTTTGCAAGGAGATAAATAAGCGCATTGTAGCATCAAATTACCTATCATGGAAGAAAAGGATTGACCTGACACTTATAAACATGAGGTAGTGGAATATGTAAGTGGGGAAATCATTGAACCTAGTAAATAAAAGACTCAAGAACTAGCAAATTACAAGAAAGGGGAGGTAAGAGCACAAAGGATCATAGTTGAATCCATTAAATATCCTCTTGTTCCATTTACTGAAAATTTGAAAACTTCCAAGGCTGTGTATGACAAGATAGTGAACTTGTACTTTGTAAGTACATTAGGAAAAAATATGTTGCTGCAGAATAAACTATAAACGATGAAGAAATCAAAGGATGACGATATGGCATCCTTTCTAATGAAGGTCTCTCAATTAAGAGATCACTTGTAGGGGCTTGGTGAGACAAATTATGATTTGGAAATGGCCATCTGTGTATTAAATGCATTACCACCAGAATATAGAATCTTTGCAATAAGCATCTACTTCAAGAAATGTTCAACTCATTTTTATGATTCATGGGATAAAGGTATTTTGGAAGAATCTAGGATCAAGGTAAAAGATGGCATTGGATCAGATGAGTAGTCTCAAGCCTTTCTAGTTTGAGTCAAGAAGTTGAAGAAGGAAAAGTTCAGGAAGTCCAAGAAGAAAGATATGTCCAAGTTTTAGTGCTTTAAGTGCAATGAATATGGAAACTTTTAGAGGGATTATCTAAGATAACAAAAAAACAAAATAAAGGAAAGAAGCGAGGCTCACATAGTTGAGGAAATAGGAGAATCTGAGAGGAAACCAGAGAAAGAAGATATGAAGGATCTTTACTATTGAAGAAGGCACATTGTTTGTCAGGTTCTTTATGAGGATTGGTATTTCATTTAGGATAGTATGCATTGTTGTTTACCTGATTTTGCATAAAATCATAGAAAGAAGCATGTGATAGTAGCATATGTAGAGTTTACTTGGTTAAGTTTCTTTGAAAATTCATATAGTCTTTAAAATTAGATAGATAGACCATTTTTCATATTATTCATTGAGGCATTATCTAAAATTATGTTAGAGGAAGTCATCTTGATAAGGTGTATCATCATGATCTTATAAGAACCATCATTTTGGAAGTTCTTGGGAGAAGCATTATGACAAGGTTAGTAGATATTCCATGTAATGTGGAAACAATATTGTTAAAGGGATGAAGGAATGCAATGGGTCAGGATGCATGCTAATTATGAAACATATAGTGAGATGATGGAATAAAAGGCACAAGGATACACATTGGAAGTGCTTATTGGTTAAGATTCATGTGAGTAGAACCTTGTAACATGCTTAGTGTGATTGTATAATGTTTAAAAGCAAGAATTTGAATTACTTAAGAATTAATATTTTCTCTAGAATGTGTAAAATAATGATTAACATTCAGTATGATCTCTGAAAGAAATTCCTAACTTAGTAATAAAGTTTGATCCTTGGTCACTCTGATGCATGAAGGAAGATTCATATAGAGATATACCTTAAGGATATTGAAAGAAAAAGAAGGTCATCATGATGAGGTAAGTCTGATTTTAATTATTGTTGGTTATCTGGTTAACATATTATTTTGCTACTTGGAAAAATGTTGCAAGAATACATGATGATATTTGAGGCAAATTGAAATGTAAAAATGAAAATGTATGAAGAATGTTGAGGGAAGCTCAATATCTGGCACCTAGAAACTGTGAAGTCGAGATGTTCCCAAATTTGGATTGAAAGGTAGCAGTGCGAGAAGATAACCTGAAGGTCAAAGTAGATCACTTTCATCAGGAAGTTATGATTAGCTTGAAGTTTGGAAAGGCTCAATACAATGCCTTCATTCATGATGCTGAAGATGAAAGAGATGAGCAAGAAAAATGACCTGGTACCTATCACAATATTTAAGAGTGAAGATGGCTCCATGATACCTCAAAAGGAAGAAGGCTCAATACACTGAGATGTGGAGAAAAAAGGAAGCCAGGAAGCTATGGAAAACTAGTAATTGATACTCATATGATGACAAACTATAAGGCTAGTGGTGTTGACTTCCCAAATATAAAGGAAGTTTGGAATCATCTCTAGATTTGAGAGGGAGAAAAGGAGTCTCCATAAATAGGAGCAATGATATCTTCCCTAGGAAAGAGGGAATAGGGTTATCCTCTTTGGTTGAGAGGGAGTGATGTTGGAAATCACATGTGCATTCTCTTCTTCAGATCATGAAAAGAGAATGGTGGAGGATTGGATAAGCTGTTAGGTCCCTATATTACTAGTATAGTCCCTTATTGTTGTTATTGTAACCCCCTTATTGTTATTGTTGTACTCCTGTAACCCCCATATTGTTATTATTGTGCCCTTACATTATTATTGTTAGGTCAGCCAAGATTACATTGTGGCCCCACTTGGAGTACATTGTGGCCCCATGGACTCCTATATATAGAAATGAGGTTTTGTAATTTGTATCATCCAAGAATTTTTCATTCATGTAATGTATTGGAGGTTTCCCCCTCGAAGTGGCTTATTTCTAAGGTGTTGATATCTCTTTTCTTCTATTTTTGGAGCTGGTTTCACAACATTTGGTATCAGAGCTTTGGATTCTAGGGTTTCGCTGCTCCAAAGAGGTCATCATGGAATTTTCACTATAAATTGTTTTCTACGAAGTTTTAGAAGCTGAAATGTTGAGGGTGCGAAGTTGAAATCATGAGGAACATTATCGCAAAATTTCAGAGCTTGGTTCGCAATATTTTTGGAGATATGGTCTATGGAAGTTAGGTCTTTTTTAGGCTCCCAAATTTCATCTCAAAGAGGTGATCGTGGGAAAAGCTTCATAACTCTCTCTCTGAGCATCGGATTGGAATTCTGTAAAAAATGGACAGAATCAAACGAAATTTAGTTTCCCGTCTATCAATTTAAGAGCTGAAGGAGTAAAAAGTGACACGTGGCAAGTCATACAAGTTCGCTCTACTGAACTAGTCCATAATTAGGTCATTGTGGAAGATTGGACATAAATTTGTCGTGAAGAATCCAAATTAGATCAGACCTATGGCATTCGAAAGAGGACTCAGAGGGCTACCTCAAGGCCAAATTTCATATATTGAAGTTCTGAAATCACAGAGATAATTCAATTTCAATATCGAGCTCCTCAAAAGCAATAAAAAGGTGTGTATTTTTTTTTTCTTTTTCGAATTGCATAAGTCTTGTTTGAAGAATCAATTTGAATTGATTCCAATTGCATATTGTAGAATAGTTATCAGTATCGGGTTCTAAAATGCCCCCTAAAAATAATTCAACTCCCATTAAGCCTTCAAAAGGTTCTACTATGGCTCATGAAGATGAAGAAATGCAACATGACATATCAAAATTACAAGAGCAAATGCAACAAATTTCGCTCTCGCAAAGAGCAACAAAAATGACATGGAAGTTTTGAAGAAAGGCGTGGAAACTAAGATGGATGGTTTGAAGAAAGACGTGGAATCTAAGATGGATGGTTTTAAGAATGGCATGGAAGCTAAGATAGATGGCATGGAATCTAAGATGGATGACATGGAAGCTAAGATCGATGAAAAAATGGAAAACTTGAAGAATGATATAAAAGCAAACATCGAAGGTTTGACAAAGTTGATACAAGAAATGTTTCCTAAAGGTGAAAATATAGTAGAGGAAACTCATGATGAGAAAAAAATAAATGTTAATCGTGGTTTCATAAAATCTAATGTTGGATGGAAGAACTACCATATTCCAAAAATGGATATGAGGAAGTTTTATGGCAAGGATCTCGTATCATGGTGTCGAGGAGGAATCCCCTCCCATGACGAGGCGATCCCTACTAGCCCAGCAGGGGTCTAGCAACAATCATCAAATGTTACAGCGCAAGTTCCTAGTTACGAATAAAAGACCAAAGATGGAGGCCTACCTGGAATCCAATGCTATGATTCGTAGAAGAGAGCGTTCCCGTTCCTCAGCCTCAGTAGATCACGATCCTCCCACGATCTCCGCGGATGGACACCTGCACATGCAAGAAACAACACGAATACAAGCATAAAATCCAGAATACGCAACTATATATCAGTCAGAAAGGATATAACTCGTTATTAACATAAGTGAAAACAAAGTGGAACCATAACCGTAATCATTCATTAAATAACAATCGAAAGAGAGTACAACCAATGTTCTGACGTCGCGGTCTCCTTCGGATGGGTCTCCAGTCGTTCACGTCTCGCAAAGCTCGCCAGGGAAAGGGAAAACCTCTCCAGAGTCTCTCGACGATAGTATCCTTACTTGAGTCGGCCTTAAGGGAAGAAAGAGGGCTCTTATAGCACAAAGGCTCTTGGGAATTTGGGAGATTCAAAGCTTAGGCACTTCAAGAATAGCTTGCCATGGAATTGAGCAGGCTTTTATAGATGGGGAAGGAGGGAGTTGGGATCCCTATTATTGTGGGATTGGCCCTATCAACAAGGAAGGTTCCATGGGAGGTGGCAAACCACTTCCCTTCCATGGAACTCCCGCAGCCAAACCTCCCAAATCAAGATAGGCAATGGTTTCTGAGTTTGTTGAAACACAACTTCCGCCATATTTATTTAAAAAACACTCCTTAAATTGGCTGGCGCGACTACTGCTCTGGGACAGAGCGCCAGTTGGCGCGGCCTCTTTGTAGGATTTTCCTCATTGGCGCGAGTGATGAACTGTCTGCCCGCGCCAGTGCAAAAAGAGATGTTTTCATGATTTTTTGCAACGAGATGTCTTTAGGGCAATTGAAGCTCATGCTTAGAGGAATGCATTGATGATGATTTCAAGGCATAACAATGTTCACAGGTCACAAAATGGGTCCTCCATTGTGCGGGACGGGGAATGGTAGGGACGGTGACAAATTACTGTGTAACAGATGCCCCCTAAAGTATGAGGCCCGAGAGAGAGAGGGGTGAAATGCTTTACGAGAACATGTTCAACTGAAGCCCCGCCGTCAGAAAACCTGCGTAGAAAAATACAACTGATATCTCAAGTACATGATGTATATGCGGTATGGGCGCAGCCATCCGAAACAGAGTACACTATAATCCGGATCCAGGGTATGGGCGCAGCCATCCAGCGAGGATCAAATAAATAGACTTAGGTATGGTCGCAGCCATCCAATCAGTGAGTCATGTACATAATGATAATAATCCATAATCGCAGCCTGGATTACAACAGACACAATCCAGGGTCTTGCGCTCCATCTCGACCCAAACAAGTACAAGTTCGAGCATGTGAATATGTGAGCTGATGTCGAACATGCAAGAACATCGTCTGATTACCAGCCAATGATGAAAGCTGTTAACAGACGCGAGAGAAACCACCAATAATGACAATGTCCCTCAAGGTACTACAGGTACAATCTACGGCGTGTGAATAAATGAGCTGACGTCGAACACCCGCAGAATCATTCGATCGGAGGCCAATGATGAAAACCTCACGTCGAATGCGACGAACCTGCCATTGAGGCATGCAGGCTCCAAGGTACCATCAGGAGTCTCTAGACCAACTTCCTGGATAATGAGTTGAAGTCGACAGGAAGTGACCTTGATCGAAGGTGGGCCATAATGTTTCCCACATCATCGACACGAGACAGAGGAACATGATGTTTTTGTTGTGAATCAGAATCATATGAGAATCAGAGGAAGGTTGATATTTGCAGAGGTCAACTTCTCTTGAACATATAACGGCACAAATAGTGGTTTTGGCAGTATTTGACATCAACGGATCAGAGGTCATGGTGACGAGGCAATGAGCAGAGGAGAGGTCAAAAAGGATTATCCAAACCCACGGAGGCAAAGTGAAGAAACGAGATGAGATGTCCCCAACCCGACACGAATGCAGACAAGTGCCATGTTCAAGAGCGACATACTGCCGACGACAACGATGATGGTTCCATTTTTTCCCCACCATTTCTGGCGAGTACCCCAATTATTTTTGATAACAAGCTTGAAGGGGATAGCATATGCTTGTAATATAAGTCCGCCCTTCGGGCGAATCCATCCTAGTGCATTTAACGAGTCCTAGGAAGGAGGAACTCGGAGAATGTCATTTCGACTGGGTCCGATGTCATCAGGGTTTAACGAGTCTGACAAAGGAAGAACTTGGCGTCTTTTCATGTTTAGAGAGTTTGAAAAGACAGCGGAAAAGTAAACTCCATAGGTCCATTTTCGTGAATAGTTCCTCAGATCCGAAAAGGTAGAAAACAATATCCGAGAAAACCTCCTAGTCGCGATAGGCTAGGGTATTCCTTTTTCGTAATCAATCCATCCCAGCCCGAAAAAGGGTTAAACGTATACTGGGTAGATGTCGATTCGTGTCCATTTTAACGAGATCGAAACGACAAGGGCCTCGGCAATATTTTCATGTTTAGAGAGTCAGAAAAGAGCTGAAAGATGACTCCTCCTGGAGGAACGAGTGGTATAAAGGGTAGCAACTGGTTCCGGTAATGGTGGAACTGCTCAGAACAAATAAAGGTCAAGAGGCTGGCTAACAAGACCACTCATCGTAGCGGTTCCTCAGGAACAGGTAAAACAACCAAGTGAAGGCATATGATCGGCCAAGCAGATAGTGACGATGGAGTGAGAAAACCAAGGCTCATCTGGCAAAAACAGGCTGATAAAATGACAATCACAAGAGGTAAAATGGGAAAGGTTTCATTTTTACACAAGCTTGAAATCAGGAAACTTTGCTTGAAGTTGGTTTCATTTTTACACAAGCTTGAAACAAAGATAAACTATGCTTGAAACAGTAAGCATGCCCCCAGCATGGTGACTCAATTCGAGGTACATGCCCCCCAAGCTTCAGTCCATATGGAAGGAAGATGGAGTGAAGGTTCAAATTACGAGATCAAAGAAAGACTCGACTGGGATTTTACGAGATCTGATCAAAGACTCGAATTGAACAAGAACATGTTTCATTGTTTTAACGAGGTTGACACATTAGAAGAACTATCCTCAGACACCTTGTTTCATGGTTTAAGGAGCTTGACACAAGACAAGGAACTTTGCTCCGACAACCTGGTTTCATTTTTTAAAGAGCTTGACACAGGGAGGGAACTATGCTCTAACGACCTGGTTTCATTTTTTAAGGAGCTTGACACAAGCAGAACGAACTATGCTCCGAAAACCTCATCATAATGAACAAGAAGTCATCGCTTCCAAGAGTTCCACTCCCGATGGAAGGAAAACGTCCTGGAAGTCAGGACCCAATGCCCCCAGCACCTGATGCACGACGGCATCATCACTGAGCACAGGCACAGGGTAGGTGGCCACATAGTTGACCTGCGGTGGGGCAGATACAACGGGTGGATAGAAACCAGGAGGGGGTGATGGTGGGCCAGATGCCACATTAGGACCAAAGAACGAACGCTGATCAATGGTCACGATCCGTCCTTCATGTGGAAAGCACATCACGCGAAAGAGGGAGGAGACAAGCGCTCCCATGGCATAGGTGTAATCGCGCCCCAAAAGCAGATTGAAATCCAAGGGGCCTGGAACAACCATCACGTCCATATGGACGGTTTTACCTCCCAAAGTAACAGGTAACCTTGGAAGGATCCCTAACGGTTGACTCGTTCTTCTATTGAATGTCAACAGATTCTGCGTAACGGGTGCAAGCGATGGTAAACCGAAAGCTTGCCAGGTAGTTGAAGACATAATACTAATAGAGGAACCTTCATCTATAATGGTGCTAGGTACAACCAGACCAAGAGCCTGCACTGTGATCTCGAAAGGCACATAAGACGGAAGGCGAAATCCTGCAAATCTGTTCCAATCAAAGGAAGCGACCAAACTACTCGGAGGGGCTACCATCGAAATGCGAAGGTCTTCCCCTGATGTTACGGAAGAAGAAGCACCCTCCATGACCTCCATATCGAAGGTAGGAGGGATATCCTCTGGGACTTCGACCACAGGAGGCGGAGGAGCAGCTTCTGAAAGTGAAGAGACAGGAGAATCTTTCTCCAAGTCCAAAGAATATGAAGAAACCAGAAGCACATGAGGGTTATGAGATCCACTCTCCACGGAAAAGACTTGGTGCACCGTAGACGGGGCCAGCTCAACCGATCCCACGACCAATGGTTGGTCAGGGACGGATTCGTGAATTTGAATTTCTGGGAGAGTGGGATCGACCAAGGATGACTCTTTACCAATCGTAGGATCAGTTGGCGGAGGACTCAAAGAAAGTCGATTATAACCAGGTGGAAGGCGTGGTGTAGAACCGGTTGGGTTGTCCAAAACTCGCTTGGCTTCATCCATATAAGGACAAAGGTGAATGGCATGGTGCCCTTCACACAACTTACTGGGATTGGTGATCTTACCCTGCTTCTTAGAGGCCTTATCAGTACCACTTGAAGATGTGCCCCCAACCTGGCTCCCAGAAGTCAAAGGCAACGGTGGACGGCCGTTGGACCATGCTTCGAGCACCTTGGGGATGCCAGGGCAGTCTCGAAGAAGATGGTCTCCTGTGCACAACATGCAAGGGAACTTGACTTGCCGTGGAGGGTTGGAAGGTTTATTAAGAGGAGATATTTCAGAAACAGTGGCTGCACTTTTAGCCTCTCGCTTATTAGACTTCTTCTTCTTCTTCTTAACCACCTAGTTACTCGAATCCAGGCTTTCACCAGGCGAAGTAGAAGAGTTGGACGCAGAAACAGGGGAAGAAGGGGAGAGGTCCACCTTGGAATCAACATGATGTTGTTCAGGTGGAGGAACTGATTTAACAGTAGCGGAGATATTTGGGACCACATAGGTTGAAAACAACCAAACAGGCAACCCAACAGTTAACCCAGGAAGGGACAACGTCGCCATGTAAGGAGCACCAACATTCCCAAAAGGAGGAAAATGACCAGGATTCCCTTCTGAGGGGATTCCTTGGTTGGTAAACTCTGAAAAAGTTGCCATCAAGACTCAAAACCATACACGGGCTGAAAAAGAGTCAAGACACACGATCAAACGGTCAACAAGCAAAATCTAAGAGGGCGTGTAATCGTGGGTGATTAATATTTACCACATTGAAAAATAATAAACTTTACCGTTTCATGTTTTAAGAGTCGAGAAACGATAAAAGATGACTCTATCTCTTTCAGGTTTGACACAAGCGTGAAAGGACAAGCGCTTGACGGTCTTTTCAAATTTAGGGAGTCAGAAAATACCAAATGACTGCTCAGGAATACTAGGCACAAAGGGTGTACCAAATAACCGTGAACTGCAATATACACCTTGGTTTTAATAATGAAGAAGAAATCAACCAAGGACTTTCTGTACGTGCAGGCAATCTCCCCGAATGCTGTGTTCGGTGTATCATGGGTATAGGGCGGCAGACTCGACTTCTTGTGGATAAAGGATTGAAAACCTAGAGGGGTCTCCCTTTATATATGCGACGGTACGGGGAGCACAAGTCCGTGCTAGCGCTGTCTAAAGCCAAAAGGCGAATGACAGCTGCTAGGTTTAAAGACGCCGGAACACGTCTCTAGCCTAGACCTCTAAATATGTTTCGTTAGATTCCAATGCTGCCTTAGTGTAAATTGAGTAGATTTTAAAGTTGATCTTCAATTACGTTTCAGTTTTCAGGCCCTAACGAATGTGTTGTTTCAAAAACTCCTAAATGCAAAGCTACATGCCACAGTACACCATTTCGTTCGATGAAAACTAGCTGCAGATGAGTTGAGAGTCTTTACACAAACAAATGATCGGAAGACAAACAATGAGATCTCTAATGCAACTAATGAAATCGAAAATTTTTCATTCCAATCACTAATTACTAGTAAAATCGAAAAATTTCAATTTGCACTAATCAACCAAAAGCAAAAGAGATTTTTTTTTTGTAATTTTCAATGTTTGATAGCTAGATGCACTAAACAAACTGAAAATAAAAGAGAAGCAACTTGAGAAACGATATTGAGAGAGCAAAACGAACAAATTTCACTCAATGACACAAGCAATCAGATCTCAAATCGACCAAAGTCTCTCAAAACCAAGAAAAGACTCAAAGGCTCCAATGGACCGTGTGATCTAGGCCCAAAGCAAGACCAAACGAAATTTGAATGAAGAAACGAGCAATCACCCAAAAATCGCAACAAAATAGTGAACAACTACTAAGAGAATGCGGAGGAGCAATCAGAGAGTTGACTGGATAAACGAAATGCCAAAACTCCCAAGGAGGGCTCGATACACAAAGCCATTAGATGCCCTAGGGCTTAAAACGTGAAATCGATAGAGAAAAGCAAACAACCACAGGACGAAGGCAAATTCCCAGTCAAACAGGACCCCAACACACTTAGGTAGTCGAAAAATCAAGAAGAAAAACACTGACCAGACCTAGAGAGCTCAAAACTGAGCAAACTCAAATACCCTACAGGAGTGGCGCGACTGTAAGGCTGCAACTGGCGCCAGCAAGCAATTGGCGCGGGCTATACAAAAGCAACATGCGCCAATTGGCGCGACTGTAGGGCTAAAAAGCGCGCCAGTCGAGTTTCTCAGCCAAAAACAAAAAAGAACTACTCCAGAAGCAGATCAATGTAAACTAAGCAAACCAAGAAGCAAAAAACAGCAAAAGAACCCAGCCCAGAAGGCTAACCAAGCAAGGAAAATCATAAAACAATCAAAACGAGACAATCCAAATGAGATAGTGAAATCTAGACGATCCCCAGTGGAGTCGCCAAATTGTTGAGGAGGTAAATCCCCTCTGCGGACAGAGGCGATCCCTACTAGCCCAGCAGGGGTCTAGCAACAATCATCAAATGTTACAACGCAAGTTCCTAGTTACGAATAAAAGACCAAAGATGGAGGCCTACCTGGAATCCAATGCTATGATCCGTAGAAGAGAGCGTTCCCGTTCCTCAGCCTCGGCAGATCACGATCCTCCCACGATCTCCGCGGATGGACACCTGCACATGCAAGAAACAACACGAATACAAGCATAAAATCCATAATACGCAACTATATATCAGTCAGAAAGGATATAACTCGTTATTAACATAAGTGAAAAACAGAGTGGAACCATAACCGGTAGTCATTCATTAATAAACAATCGAAAGAGAGTACAACCAATGTTCTGACGCCGCGGTCTCCTTCGGAAGGATCCCTAATCGTTCACGTCTCGCAAAGCTCGCCAAGGAAAGGGAAAACCTCTCTAGAGTCTCTCGACGATAGTCTCCTTACTTGAGTCGGCCTTAAGGGAAGAAAGAGGGCTCTTACAGCACAAAGGCTCTTGGGAATTTGGAGATTCAAAGCTTAGGCACTTCCCCACTAGCTTGCCATGGAATTGAGCAGGCTTTTATAGATGGGGAAGGAGGGAGTTGGGATCCCTATTATTGTGGGATTGGCCCTATCATGAAGGAAGGTTCCATGAGAGGTGGAAAACCACTTCCCTTCCATGGAACTCCCGCAGCCAAACCTCCCAACTCAAGATAGGAAATGGTTTCTGAGTTTGTTGAAACACAACTTCCGCCATATTTATTTAAAAAACACTCCTTAAATTGGCTAGCGTGACTACTGCTCTGGGACAGAGCGCCAGTTGGCGCGACCTCTTTGTAGGATTTTCCCCATTGGCGCGAGTGATGAACTGTCTGCCCGCGCCAATGCAAAAGGAGATGTTTTCATGATTTTTTGCAAGGAGATGTCTTTAGGGCAATTGAAGCTCATGTTTAGAGGAATGCATTGATGATAATTTCAAGGCATAACAATGTTCACAGGTCACAAAATGGGTCCTCCATTGTGCGGGACGGGGAATGGTAGGGACGGTGACAAATTACTGTGTAACAGATGGATACTACAGATGGAGAAATATTTTGATCTCAATAATGTGCAAAACACACAAAAGGTACGCATTGCAACTTTACATTTAGAACAAAATACATTTGTATGGTATCGATGGCTTTTCTCCCATAAAAAAATTGTCACTTCGTCAATTTTTACGGAGGAAATGATAGCACATTATGAGGATACAAAGAGCAACACCTTCTTTAGCCAATTGATAAATCTCAAACAAAAGGGTTTAGTAGGGGATCACATTGAGGACTTCCAAAAATTAAATATACGGGTAACTGATATTCCAGAGGAACACAAGATTGATGTCTTCATAGGGACTTTAAAGGATATCATCCAACATGAAGTTTGAGTTTGGGAACCTGATGTATTGGAGAAGGCATTTAGGTTGGCAAGAAAAATTGAACGTAAAATTATGGCAACAAGGAAGCCTACCACTCACATCTATAAATATGAAAGTGTTGCTACTCATAGACTTCCACAACCTACAAGGTTGACTCCACAAAAATTGGAAGAAAAAAGAGCAAAAGGGCTTTGCTACAGTTGTGATAGAAAATACACTAAAGGTCATAAGTGTGCTGAGAAGAAAATATTTTACATAGATTGTGAAGAGGAGGAAGAAAATGAACAAGAAACTTCAAGAGAAGAGGATTTACCCTAGGAAGCAACCCTAGAAAAAGAAGAAATGAGTCCGACCATATCATGTAATGCATTGGCAAGAATTACCACTCCTCAAACTCTCAAGATAGAAGGACATATCAAGAAGAAAAGGTAATAGTGTTGATTGATTCGGGTAGTAGCCATAATTTTATTCATTGTAAGGTATCCAAGGAATGAATTGTTTCCTATACCTAGCACAAGAATGTCAAGTGATGGTTACAAATGGAAGAACTATAAATTGTTAGGGAAAATTCCATAATATCAAGCTAGCCATGGGGGAATATGTATTGAATAGTCCAGTGCTTTCCATCCCAATGGGAGGTGCTGATGTTGTACTAGGAGTACAATGGTTACAATATTTAGGGACGATAGCTTTTAATTTTCAAGAACTTTTCTTGAATTTTTTTCAGAATGAAAGGAAATCGAATTACGGGGCATCGCAGGGAAACTAGGAAAGATAATAAGCTCTAATGTCATGAAAAAGCTTCTGAAGAAAGAACAACGAGGCACAATTTCACAATTATGCTCACTAGAAGTTCCAACATCAAAATCATCTATTTCTCAAGATCTCCAAGAAGTCTTGGACAATCATTCCATGGTGTTTGACACTCCCAAAGGACTCCCACCTATTTGTGATTATGATTATGCTATTCATTTGATTCCAGGAAGTGTTTCTCCAAACATTAGGCCTTACAGATATCCTTATGTCCAAAAGAGCGAAATTGAACGTATGATTGCAGAAATGTTAGAGGCTGGTATAATTCAACCTAGTCAAAGTTATTTCTTTGCCCTAGTCATATTGGTGCACAAGAAATATGGATCATGGTGCATGTGTACGGATTATAGGGAGCTCAATAAGCTCACTATTAAAGATAAATTTCCCATTCCTGTGATTGATGAATTATTGGATGAATTACATGGATAAATTTATTTTACCAAGTTGGATCTTCTTTATGGATATCATCAAATTAGAATGAAGACTAAAGATATTCCGAAAACAAAATTTTGAACTCATGAGGTTCATTATGAATTTTTGGTCATGCCTTTTGGCCTTACCAATGCACCTTCTACATTTCAAGGGTTGATGAATTCCATTTTCAAACCCTTCCTTAGAAAATTTGTGCTCTTATTTTTTGATGATATACTAATCTATAGCAGGTCTTGGAAGGATCATGTTGAACATGTTGACAGGGTGCTCAAACTATTGCAGGAGAAACAATTATATGCAAAAACATCCAAATGTTTCTTTCGAGTACAAGAGGTGGAATATCTGGGTCATATTGTATCTCACGAGGGTGTTAAAGTAGACCCTAACAAAATTAAAGCCATTAAGGAATGGAAAGTCCTCACAACCATAAAGCAGTTGCGAGGATTTCTTGGGTTAACAGGGTATTATCGCAAGTTTGTTAAGAATTATGGGAGAATAGCAGCACCTCTAACAACATTATTGAAGAAAGATGCATTTTCATGGATTCCTGAAGCAACTAAGGCCTTTGAACATGTTAAAAAGGCAATGTGCCTAACATCGGTCTTAGCTACGCCAGACTTCACAAAAACCTTTATTGTGGAATGTGATGCCTCAGGAAATGGAATTGGTGTTGTTTTAATGCAGGAAGGAAGACCCATTGCTTTTGAAAGTAGTCCAATCAAAGGAAAGTATTTACAAAAACCTATTTATGAGAAGGAAATGTTAGCAATACTGCATGCACTAAAGAAATGGCGAACTTACCTAATGGGAAGACACTTCAAGGTAAAAATCGATCATGATATTCTTAAACACTTTTGGAACAAATGCTATCGTCAGAAGAGCAGCAAAAATGGGTCACAAAGATGTTGGGTTATGACTTTGAAATAATCTACAAAAAAGGAAAGCTTAATGTTGTTGCAGATGCACTCTCAAGAAAGAATGAAGAGGTGGAAACATTGCTTTGTGCCATTTCTATTATCCAACCAGATTGGATAACTGAAGCAAGAGATGAATGGAAGAAGGACAAAGATGTATGGATACTCATTCAAAAGTTGCAGCAAGATCCTAGTACATCTGATACATGTAGTTGGAAAAATGATTCCTTATGGTACAAAGATCGCTTATATCTTTGTAAGAATTCCCAACTAAAACAAAAGATTCTTCTGGAATTGCACACTTCTCCTTTAGGAGGACACTCGGATTTTTAAAAACTTACCAAAGGGTGAAGAAAGAATTTTTTTGGGATGGACTTAAATCTAATATTCAAAATTTTGTGGTGGAATGTTTGGTTTGCTAGTAGAATAAAGTAGAGACAATTAAGACCCTGGGTCTTCTACAACCTTTATCCATTCCATGTCAATGTTGGGAGGAGACTTAAATGGATTTTATCACAAGTTTATCTAAGTCCGAAGGAAAGAGTGTCATCATGGTGGTAGTTGATAGAATTACCAAGTATGCACACTTTTGTGCATTATCTCATCCATTTAAGGCAAGTACATTTTCTACTACATTTATTTACACAATTCAAAAGTTACATGGAAACCCGAAGGTTATTGTGAGCGACAGAGATCCCATTTTTACTGGAAATTTTTGGACGGAGTTATTTTCTTGTTTGGGTACTCAATTAGCTCATAGCTCATCTTATCATCCTCAATCTGATGGTCAAACTGAGATAGTAAATAAATGTTTGGAAGGATTTCTTCGTTGTTTTGTATCTGATAAACAAACACAATGGGTCAAGTGGTTACCTCTTGCTGAATGGTGGTATAACACTTCCTTCCATACCGCAGCAAAAATGACCCCATTTATGGCACTTTATGGATATCATCCACCATCCATCACATCATCTTTAAGGGAAAATTCGAAGGTTCAAGCAGTGGAAGATCACATCGAGCATCAACAATAATTTCTCCAACTCTTAAAGGATAACCTGAATTTGGCACAAAATCGAATGAAACAACAGGCAGATCAACATCGCAGCGAGAGAAGTTTTGATGTAGGAGATTGGGTATTTTTACGGCTACAACCATACAAACAAATGTCCCTTAAGCAAGCAAAGAAGGATAATAAATTATCGCCAAAGTACTATGGTCCTTACAAGGTGTTGCAAAAGATTGGTACTATGGCATACAAATTGGAGCTTCCTGCTTCTTCGCAAGTGCATCCAGTTTTCCATGTTTCATGCTTAAAGAAGGTTATAGGGGACCAACTTCCAGTTCAAACAATATTGCCAGAACTTGATGAGGAAGGAAAACCATATTGGAACCTGAAGCAGTCACAGAAACAAGAACTCGGCTGCCTATGAACGATCAATTTCGTAGTATCTCATCAAAGTATCTACACACTCAAGCGTTGAGGACAACACTTTTTTGAAGTGAGAGGAGCATGTTAGGTCCCTATATTACTAGTATAGTCCCTTATTGTTGTTATTGTAACCCCCTTATTGTTATTGTTGTACCCTTGTAACCCCCATATTGTTATTATTGTGCCATTACATTATTATTGTTAGGTCGGCTAGGATTACATTGTGGCCCCACTTGGAGTACATTGTGGCCCCATGGATTCCTATATATAGAAAGGAGTTTTTTTCATTTGTATCATCCAAGAATTGTGCATTCATGTAATGTATTGGAGGTTTCCCCCTCGAAGTGGCTTATTTCTAAGGCATTGATATCTCTTTTCTTCTATTTTTGGAGCTGGTTTCACAACATAAGCATATGTGGCTTCCTTGATGATATAGAATCCAAGAAAGGAAAGGTATCGATACTCTTTGAGGATAGTATAAGTATCCAATAGAAGAGTGCTCGAAGAGGACCAATATTATTTGAGGACTGAGTATTGGAGATCCAAGATAAGAATAGTCCTAAAAGGACATACCTTCTGAACATGTGGATGGGGTATGTGCCTTGTAGAGGTAGTGTGGTATCACATGTAAATCCTCCCAGCATAATGTTCTTGAATAAATAAGAACATATCTAGTTAGGCTTGAGAGACAGTGTTGGTCATAATAATGATGCTTACAATTTGGCTTATCAATCTAACTCTTCTTATGAGAAATTTTCAGTTTGAAAGTGATGTTGTATTAGTTGTACAATTATGAACACCTTCTTGGTTAAGAGGGAGTGTTAAAAATGTAACTAGTTTCACCCTTGATAATTGTTGTGGTACTCATTTCAATATGTATCCTATGTAACAAACAAAAGAAGAAAATAAAAAAATTATTGTTAAAGCTTGGGTTTCAATATTCTTATTGATGTTCTTCTAGGTAAAATCATGTTCTTCATGCTTCTAGGGTTTCTTTAGGTCTTAGGATTTATTGTCATGAGTAAAAGGAGTCAACATCACGTTTATAAGACCCTTCTGGGAAAAATGTAATTGGAAAAATAATTAATTTTTAGTCTAGAAATTCCTAAAAACTCCAAAAATACAAGTCAGCCCTAGAAACTACAATTCAGCCTAAAGGAGGGAACTCAACCCCTTGGAAAGGTTATATAAAGGAGAAATTCAACCTCATTTTCCACTTACTCACCAAGAAGTTCGATCTCAAGGAAAAAGTTTGATATATAGTTGGGAAGAAAGAAAACAAGAAGAGAAAAGGTCTAGAATAAGAAGAAGAATTATTTTTGGGCTATCTCTCTCTCACATGTGCAAAATTTTAATGATTCTATAGCTACATAGGAGGCCAAAATTGCATATATGAGTTGCAATAGGATGAAGTACTGTATCTTGTTCCTAGAAGTAAAAATACTCTGTATTGACCTCATTGAACTTGGGAGGAGTTGCCTTTATCAAGGAAGGTATCAAGAGGAAGTTGGATTAGTGTTTCTGCATCTGCATGAGGGTCACAGTTGTAGGTCAAAGTAGTGGTATCGAAGCTGGCATTTCGAAGTTGTAGATTGAAACTATTTGGTTCTAGATCAAGGAACGACTTATTGGAAGGGTTGACTTGGTACTTGGTCTAAGGTTTGGGTATTTTTTATCTCATTAAAAGCAGATTCTATAAGAAGAGATTATTTTTATGGGTTTTCCACTTGGATGGGTTTTTCCCTAGATGAGAGCCTAATTTATGTGTCTTTTGTTGTTATTGTTTTTTTTCTTGATATTTTTTTGATGAAAATATATAAATAAAGAACATAAGAATACTATCTCAAATGTTAAGGTCAAGGAAAATAGATATAATAAGTTGCCACTTTGAATTTTCCAACGGGCATGTGGATAACATGGATACATGTATGGATGTGATAGACAAGAATAAAGAGATTCAATGCTTTGCATGCAATTGAGCTAAAATAAAGCTAAAAGAAATCATCAAATAATTTATGGCTATAAAGAACAATATTGTTAAATATTGTAGCTCAGATAAGTGCTCTAGCCTTGAGAGGTCTCAATGAGGCTACAAACACAGAGGAATTAATTATCTCCAAGCACATGTAATTTTTCCTAGGTTTCACGAGGGGAAATATCTTAATTATTTCAATTATTGATTTTAAAAATATTTCCTAAGTCCAAACTTAGGGAAAGTGCATAATTAATTGACAATATTTGGCATAATATCGATTTACATCTACAAGCTTGTGGAAAATTTCTAAGATGATATTAGCCATCGATTGGATCAAGAAAACTTCTAATCATGTTTCTTCATTTGTGAATGAGAGATTATAAAGGGAATTGATGGGTAGCTTTAGAGAAACATCAAGTGGGTGACTTTTAGTGAGACACAAGGAGGGTTTCAATAACAATGATTGGGAAGATATTTTTTGGATTTTTTTTCTATCACTTATTTTCTACAGGAGATTGATTTTTTCCAGGGAGGTTGTGACCTTCAGGAAGAGGATAAGTTGCTCAGTGAATTCACACGAGTGGAGGCTAAGAATATTTTCAAGAGGAAGATCGGGTCTTCCAGAGGCCAATGTGAGTTTTCCATATGAGGTGAAAATTTCCAAGAAGGAATATCGATTTTTCCAAGAGTTGGATTAAGTTTCCAGAGGGAAATATGAGTTTTCCAAGAGATAGTGTGAATTGCCGAAAGACTAGTGCAAGTTTCCAGGTTACCAATGCGAGTTGTTGGAGGTAATGCAATTTTAAAAAGAGGAATTCATGGGGTTTCTTCAGGTTGATTTGATTAGCAGAAGTGAGGATTTGTTTTTGATGAAGCTTGGCTAGTGTCAAGCAAGCAATTGTAATTTATCAATATCAATTTTTACTAAAGATAATAATATAAATCATCGTATCTAAAAATTGGTTTTCCCCACATTGGGATTTTTCTAGGGACGTTTATCCAAAAATAATTGTGTCAATTATGTGATTGGTTTCTCAATTGTGTTGTTCATGTTATTATTCATTACTTCCAACAAAAGAATCAATTTGTCTTGAACAAGTAATAGGAAATAATTAACTGGGTTTATAACACCTTCTAAGTAGCTAGAACTTTCACATGGTATAAAAGCACTTAAGCGTTGAGGTTATTTATGATCTAAGCGCGATGATTTAAAAGGATAAATCAAAGTTTTTTACATAGACGTGTCTCTTCAAATTTATTGGAGTTTATTGTTTGAGGGTTTCAGAAAAGGATTCAATTGAATTGAGGGATCCTGACAAACTTGATGGTGCATTAAATTTTGGTATCTAGAAATCAAAAATTTTATTTTTTCTAGAGGAGCATGGAATGAAGGAGTATGTTACGATAGTTGTTGTCGTACCAATAGATTCAAAATAGTTAGCGACCTGCAAAAAGGAGGATTCCAAGTCTAGGAATATTATCCAAGATAGGGTTAAATATCACATTGTTCCCCATATTGCATAATCAGATACATGCAAGGAGATGTGGGATGCCATCTTGAAGTTGTTCGAGAATGCTACTATAAACAGGAAAATGATCCTTAGAGAGAAGTTAAGAAACATCAAAGAAAACAAATGAGAAGGAATTATGATTTATCTCAACATGCTTATATTAGTCAAGGATGAGTTGGAAATTGTTGGAGAAAAGATAGATGATGATGAGTTCATGAGAACTACCCCAAGTGGGTTCTCAAAGCAAGTGGGATGTGTTTGTCTAAGTGATTAATGGACAACAATACTTGCTTGAATGGGATGATTTCACTTAGGAAGAGTTGAGGTTCAAACTTGTTAGTGGAAACATCAATAAAATTCATATGTGTGAGGACGACAAAATTTTTTTTGTTGTAGGAAAGGGAAAATCCAAGAAAGGCTCAGGAAAAGGGCCTAACTCTAAGGGAGAGAAGAAAAAGAAAGACTTCAGTAAAATCAAGTGTTTTGGATGTGGTCCACTGATCGAAATCTGGATTAGGGGAATTTTTTTTCCAAAAATTCAAAGTACTCAAAATTGCACCAAACCAGAACAACCAGATCCGGCCCGTCGCAAGGAATCCGACGCACTTGGTTTCATAGAAAAACGACTCAGGATGAAGAAGTTATAGCACACTGACTGCCATTCAGAACAGGCTAATTTAAAAAAAAAGGTCAGAGGAGTAAACATAGGTCAACCGTGGTAAAAGGCCCTATGAGCTAATGACACTATGACAAGTGTCAATTCAGGATTCGTCGGTCAAGGTTTGAAGGTGAATTTTTTTTTATGGATTTTCCCCTAAGGTTGAATTCAAAGTTTTTTATATGGTGGGACATCCAAACCAGAGGCTGACATGTGGTGTAGCTAGGGACCACCACCTTCCCCCTCTGGTGGATCCTCTCCAATGGTCGAGTTACATTATTTAAATGCAATGGTAAAATTAGGATTATATTATATGGTGGACATATATTTTAATTAAATGGTCAAATTCAGATTATATCATATGGTGGACATATATTTTATTTAAATGCCAAAGTCTGTGGCATATATTCTAAACCTAAGGTTCAAATGGTGTAGAGATGGCATATATTCTAAACCTAAGGTTCAAATGGTGGAGAGAATTTGATATATGCTATGATCTGAATTAAATCCTATTCAAAGGTTTGGGAGTATGTTATATCAGATCAAAATGTACAGAGTTGGGCGGAGGTTGGGGCTCGACCCTGCGACCTCCCCTGCGCCAATCGTCTGCCTTCACCAATGAACGATACCGTTAGTCATTAATAGGTACGGCCACTGCTATTTGAAGTTCAAAGAAATATATAATGGGGGTTTGGAGGGGGCCAGAACCCCAGCAAGTATCATTCTGACCATACTATGATGCACGAGGAACACACAAGATGAAGAACAAACACATCCCATCCACACATTATTACTGAGGTCTGACCCAGTTAAGAGAATTATGATGCACCAGAATCATTCATTGTCATGAGCAGATTGCTCATTGATTAGTTAAGGGCCCTTGATGTCCACTGTCCTCAACAGCAGTCCATGTCAATTTATTTTCTGCTGAATGCCACACAAACTGATTATGTCTATCAGAGAAGGTTTTTCCATCATTTTGAATACAGAACTGCCTGAAGAAGAAATTTAACTGTCACCTCAACAGAGGTGAGGACACTGCTTATGCCACTTTATTATATTTTAGGGTCTTCAGATAAGCACACCTCAGACTTGAACTGACATCAATGAATAATGTCATCATTTTTACGTGATACTGGCACAATGTTGTTTGTTCAGAGGGCTGCTGGATCTTCACAAGAGCAGTCACTTTGTTACTTTCAAATGCCAGAGTTCATTACCAAGATAAGAGCATGCCAGACTGCCTGGAATGATTTGTTTGGTCTGGATAGTCTGACTTTAAGTCTGATCTGTCTAGTTCAATGGAGTAGGTTGGAAAAGATAATAGACATAATAGAGCACTGTAGGTGCATTTAATCATACATTTGACTCTTAATCCCAAGGGGGCCTAGCCAGTTGAAGTAGGTCCATGGAGATGTAGCCTAGGAGGGGTGAACTCTGTTATCAACTATTGTATTATGTGTATGTTGTGTGTTATTTATCTACATTTATTTTTTGTACATGATTTTTTAGAAGCTAATTAACTCATAAATTTCTCATTAATAAACTTAAAACTTGACACATAAACCCCTTCACAATTAACTAACTTGAGACGATCCTAAACACATTTTTATTTAACTGATGAGGGAGCTAGCACAACAAAACTAGTTTTCCCATATTCAGATCAAGTTAGTATCAAAGCAAATTTATATCATTTTAGCCAAGGTTAGCTAGAAGAATTAGCTATTGGTTTTTGAATTTGTGCAAGGAGAATTTAACTGTGTGTAAGTTTATGTGTGAAGGATAAGGTCAATATTAAGAGCTTAGTTCTCAAATCACAACAAAGAATATTTGTATGCATTGCAGGTGTGATGGCAGCTTCATTAAGCATTGTTTCTATTTAATCTTCCTTAGCAAAACTCTTTGACAAAGAGATGTTGTAGAAGTTCTACATCATGAATGATATGGTGCAAGAGATCTATGAAGATAAGAGGGAGAGCATTATGCTTCAAGAACAATTGATTGCTATGAAGGAGGACAAGCAAGAACTTCTTGAAAAGATGCATGAGATGGAGACTCAGTTCCATATTGCAAATAAAATCCTTGAAAATATGCATGAGATGGAGACTCAACTCCATGATGCAAAGGAAACACTATCCAAGTATGTGCATGAACAAGAGTTATGCAAATCAATTTTATCTTCAATTTCTTATCAATATGAATGTGTAGGTGCTTTTGAAAGACACACTAGAGGAATAGGGTCCAAATTATTGATGAAAATGGGCTATGGAGGTAAAGAGTTAGGCAAACATGCACAAGGCATAGTTGAGCCAATTGTTGTTGAGGAAAGGCCTAAGTATTTGAGTCTTGGTTATGGACATCATGATGGAGAATTCTCCAAAGCCATGAAGGCACATGAAGGTGTTCCAAGAAGGACTTTCATTTCATGTTCATTACCTCAATATTGTGAGGATTGTGTTCATGAGGAATGCAAAAGTTTTAAACCCACTTTGCAAGAAGGTGCTCATAAGCATGCAGCTAATGAGAATGGTGAACAAGAGGATGATGTTGAAAGCTCTAAATTTATTGAATGCATTGCTGGTATTCCGAAGAGAGCCACTACCTCATCAAATTCACCTCCTCAAGAAGGTGACAAAAGTGAATGTTCGTAGTATAAATATGATTTTAATCAAGTTGCTTTTGATTATGATAAACATGGAAAATTCACATGTAATATTTGGAGAAAGTTTCCATGTTCCTTTTGTGGTTTGAATAACCATAATGTTTCAAGATGTTGGAAGAAGATAGCCATGCACAGGAAAATTTTAGAACAAAGGAGGCAACAAACCAAAACCATGTTGAAAAGAAGATGCAATTGTTTTGCACTCATTGCCATAAGCAAGGTCATCTTGTAGAGAAGTGTTGGACTTTGTATCCAGCAAGTCATCCACGACATTTGAAGAAGGTGGAGAGAGATCTTGACAAGAATCGAAAAGATGATTCCATAATCGATGTGGGTCAGGATGATTCGCATGATGATGTGCAGTTGAAAGAGGCGCCATTGAAATGGTTTGGTAAGAGATGATAGATTTATTATCCAATTTAAGGCCTTGCATGTCTTTTGATGATTGATACATTTCTTTGCCAATTGAATGCATGTTGCATGTTTATGCTAGGAAGGTGTTTTGAAATAGGGAGTATGTAGACTCACTTTGTTGCAGCAAGATTTATTATTTCAACTCTTTAAGTACTTGTACATGTAAATGGGATTCTTGTACTTGTAGCTGTACTTGTGAGAGAGTTGAGAGTTGTCATACATGCTTTTGTTTGACTTGAGAGTCAGTTATTTGAAGAGGCATGTTTTTTTGACTTGTGTTTGGTCGATGAGATTTGACACCAAGATGTAAGAGTACATGGCGATGTTCACATGATGTGAAATTTTTTGCTTTGAAGGAGAAAAAGGATATGTTATCAAGCTATGTTTCTTGCATGATGCATTTTTCTGATTGATGGTTGTGTTTGTGACAAGATGTCATAGGAATTTAGGATGGTCCACTCTTGAGCAGGAGGCTCATGTTTAGCCTTCATCCTCAAATCCATAGCATGAGCAGCATTTCAATACTCGAGGATGATGGAAAGAGGGAAAAAATGTCAAATATTTGTAGCCATTGTAGATAATTTGATGTCCTGACGCCAAGAAGAGAAGGAGATGGCGAATGCGTTCTTCCAAATGTGGAATTTGGAACCGTGGAGGTAAAAGAATGGTTGTTTCTTTTCTTACTATTACTGATGTTGGAACTCATTTTTTTTGTTCACTCAGATGGGATTAACTTGGAAAAGTGGTTTCCAAGGAGAAGCTTGCATCAAATGCATGTTTGTGCAAAAGAGGAACATGAATCTAAGTGGGAAGGAAATCAGTTATTTTTCCAAGCATCGAGGGATTGATTTGGTACGAAAAAGTGTTATATCAGTCAACAAGCAGCAAAAAATTGTTGGATTGGGTTAGCAACAAAAGGAGAACATTGGCTAAAGAGCCAAGCCATTTTCAAAGCAAGGCATGTCAGTGAACCCAAGTGATTGTCATGGCGATTTTTTGAAGTAGAATCAACATGATAGAAGTTGGGAAAAAGAAGTGTATTCAACTCTCATGAGATAACTAGATTTTGTGGGTCCAAAATCCTGTCAGTGGGAAGGAGTGATCAAAATTTGGATTAGGGGAAAAAATTTGCCAAAAATTCAAAGTACTCAGAATTGAACCAAAACAGAACAATCGGATCCAGTCCGTTGCCAAGAATCCAGTGCACTTTGTTTCGTCGAAAATCAACTCGGGATGAATAAGTTATAGCCTGCCGACCGTCGTTCAGAACAGGCGAATTTAAAAAAAAAAGGTCAAAGGAATCAACATAGGTCAACCATGGTGAAAGGCCCTCTGAGATTGATGACATTGTGACAAGTGTCACTACAGGATTCATCTGTCAAGGTTTGAAGGTGAATTTTTTTATGGATTTTCTCCTAAGGTTGAATTCGATTTTTTTTTATATGGTGGGACAACCCAACCAGAGGTTGACACATGGTGCAGCTAGGGGCTGCCATGTGCCCCCTCTGGTGGACCCTCTCCAATGGTGGAGTTGCATTTTTTATATGCAATGGTAAAAATTGGATTATATCATATGGTGGACATGTATTTTATTTAAATGGTCAAATTCAAATTATATCATATGGTGGACATATCTTTTATTTAAATGCCAAATTCTGTGGCATATATTCTAAACCTAAGTTTCAAATGGTGGAGCGCATTTGATATATGCCATGGTCAGAATTAAATCCTATTCAAAGGTTTGGGAGTATGTTATGTTGGAGAAAAATGTACAGGGTTGGGCGGAGGTCGGGGCTCGACCCCGCGACCTCCCCTGCGCCAATCATCCACCTTCACTAATGAACCATACTGTTAGTCCTTAATAGGTATGGGAAGCCACTGCTATTTGAAGTTCAAAGAAATATTTGACGGGGGTTTGGAGGGGGCCATCCCCGTGGACGAAACCCCGCCCCATGCGACCAGTCCACCATAACCATAGGTGCAGAGCGGAGATTGTTAATGCAGATTAGTGTTAACACGGGTTATTTAACCCATAATAAAATACTAATTGCGCTTATCATATAACTAATCCGGATTTGTTATAAAATGTGTGTTTAGCGCTAACCTATCTTATCCACAATTAAGTGTAGATTAAACAACGGATTATTTTGGAGGGATTTTCGGCAATTCCACCAGTTTCGGCAGACTGCAAAATTTGGCGGGCCTAACTGGAGTCTTCTCCAGTTTTAGAGGCAGTTTACTAGACAAAATTGAATGAGGCCTAGTAATTTTTGACCAATTTTGGCTCAAGAAGAGTCATTCTTAGTAGATTGGCATGATCTAAATCAATTGTTATAGGTTGTAGAGGAAGAGGAGCAATTATAAAGGTGTTTTTGTCACTTTGAAGAAAAGAGAAGCTCAGGGCCACCAAGAGGGAAGGCTATGCCTAGATCAACTGAAGACCAAATTGGGCTCAAGAAGAGTCATTATTAGATTTTTTTGATGCTTTGAACATAGTGGAACATGTTGCAGAGGTGTTGGAGCACTTCTTAAAGTGTTTTTTCCACATTTAATATTAAATAAGCCCAAGGCCACCAAGATGGGAGATCAAGCCTAGAACAACTGGAAACCATTTTCAGAGATTGAATAGTCATTTTTGAGGTTTTTGGGTCTTATGAAGCCAATGGAGTAGGTTTCAAAGCCATTGGAGCACTTTAGGTGCATGCAATTAGAAATTTAACTCTTAATACCAAGAGGGCCTAGCCAGTTGAAGGAGGTCCATGGAGATGTATCCCAGGAGGCGTGAACTTTGTTATCATCTATTGTATTTTGTGTATGTTGTGTGTTATTTATCTGCATTTTATTTTCTGTACATGAGTTTGTAAAATCTAATTAACTCATAAATTTCTCATCAAGACACTTAAAACTTGACACATAAACCCCTTCACAATTGGCTAACTTGAGACGACCCTAAACACATTTTTATTTAACTGATGAGGGAGCTAGCACAAAAAAACTAGTTTTCCCATATTCAGATCATCAAATTGGACATTATTTCAACCAATATCCAAACATAAAGACGAGTGATAAGAAGAATAAGTAGTATACACCAACTTCAATGGATATTGATGAAATGTCTTCAAGACTAGAAGATGAGTTCACTCTTATAGCTTGCCTATCTAGTTCAACCACCACATGAGTTTAGTATATTGAAAGGGGGGTGTCATGTCACATTGCAAGGGTTATAGAGTAATTTTTGAGATATAAACCCAAGTATATAGGCTTCCAGATTCAAATGGGAAACACATCCAAGTGTACTCCAGTTAGGAGAGGAACAGTCACATTTCAAAGGGATTCAAGAAAAAATATCCATGGTATAGATGTATTGCACGAGATAGGTTTTGGAATGAACTTGATTTTATTTTATCCTCTTTAAGATAAGGGGTATGATGTGTACTTTTGATGATAAAAGTTGTATTTGAAGCACCAAGATTAGAACTTATTAAAGGACATTTGGGTGAGAAGGAACAAGTTGTACAAGTTACAGTTGGACGCTCCAGAGGAACTAGTTAGCAGCAATAGTAGCAGAGATATAGGAGAGTTATGACATAGGAGGGTGGGTCATATCCATCATGGATCACTTAATTTTCTCAGAGAGACCATGTCAGGTCTTCCAGAAGTGAGTATAGAACATAATGCCATGTGTAGAGGGTATGTACTTGGGAAGTTCACAAAGGCAACATTTCTAAGGAGTGACGGTAGAGCCAAGGGTGTGATAGATTTGATACATTTTGATATTTGTGGCCCATTTCCCACTAAGTCTCTAAAGGTTCATGAGTAATTTTTGACCTTTATTGATGACTTTTTCAGGAAGACCCATATTTACTTCTTAAATACACGAGATGAAGTCTTCAATCGGTTCCAAGAGTTTAAGGCTCTTGTGGAGAACTCAACAAGAAAGAAGATTGAGGTTCTTTAGAAAGATAATGAGGGAAAGTACAATGAGAAATACTTCAAGGATTTATGCACAAAGGACGTTATCAAGAGAGAATGGACAACTCCATACAAGCCACGATAGAAGGGGGTTGTAGAAAGAAAGAATAGAAAGATAGTTGGAGTAGTGAGGACCATGCTATATGATCGAGACATGCCTAGATATATTTGGGCAGAAACATGTAGCACAAAATTTTACATTTAAAACAGGGTCCCATACAAGGTGTTGGGAAAGGTGACACCTGAGGAGTAATTGACAAGGAAGAAGCCAAAATTCTGACATTTTGGGATTTTTGGCAGTATCGAATATTGTCACATTCCATATGAGAAGCGAACAAAGCTAGATTAGACTACAGTGAAGGGGTATTTTTTTGGTTAGAGTGAAACATCCAAGACAAACATGATATATATTCCAAAGAGTAGGAAGATCATCATCACAAGTGATGTTAAGTTCCAAGAGGATAATGCATTTAGGAGAATTCGTGAGTTACTAATAGTTGATCAGAGTCAGCAAGTAGAAGCTCCAAGAGTTGAACATGTACCTCAGGTGTAGGGCACAGGTAAAAGTACTATGACTAGTACATGCATAGGTACATGTGCTATGGAGAATTTGCAACATGTGGAGAAACATAAGGATGAGGAGATTTATGCTCCACTCGATACAAGTGGGATAAGGAAACGTGAGGTGCTTCAGATGTTGGGAGATATGCAGGAGTTTTTGGGAGCTTCTTCATTGGGAACCAAGGACACGAGACCACCAGAAAGATATTTCGATTACAAAGTATTGATGAGTGATCTTATTGAAATTTATCCTTCCAGCTATGAAGAGGTTGCACAACATCAGGTGTGGCAAGATGCGATGGTGGAGGAATACAACTCAATCATGCTAAATGATGTTTGGAGGTGGTGCCTAGACCATTGGATAGAGCAATGGTTGGTTTCTTTTGGATATATAAGATCAAGCACACTAAAGATGGCAGTGTAGAAATTTTCAAGGAAAGGTTCGTGGCCAAGGGGTTCTCTCATTAAGAGGGAATAGACTACGAGGAGATATTTTCTCGAGTGGCCACGTAATCTTCCATTAGGGGCGTGATCTCACTTGTAGCCATTTTGAAATATATAGCAAAGTTTAATTTTGAGAAAGTTAAAAAAAAAATCATTGTTGGCATAAATTTTGATTAAGGACTTATTTCATAAACAACTTGATGAAATTTAATTTAAATTTGCAAACCTTGATCGAATCTCACAACATTGGTGTTTTCCTCCTTCACTTTGCCCTTGTTTCATCACTAATTCAAATGAAAGATCAAGGAAAACAATATATTCTTTTTAACATCACGAAAAACAAATATACATTTTTTGTATATATATATAACTATAAGTGATATCCAAATTTGATGATGGGATTTTGGAAAATAACTTATTCTTTCACTTTAGTATAGCTACTTCCTAAATAATTGCTGGTTTCATGCATGTTTCGATTGATTTATAACTTTATGTAAGCCTTTTCTCTTATGCAATAGATTTATCATTTGGACCTTTCTTTCACATCTATCTTTTTAATCCATCATTTGCAATTTATTTTCTATTTGTAACCTTTGTTCTTTCAATTTTTTGGGTACATAAAACAAATTTTTAATGATGCAAGGTAAGAGCTTCTCTCCCCTTAGAGTCTATCAAATGCTCGTCTCATGGATATAGGCATCCTACTTAATCTTGTTTGTTGGAGATATGTGTGTCTGAGAGAGAAAAAGTTATAGTTTTGAAATTCAAAATTCAATCACATAGTGGGGAAGGTTATAATAGCTAATTGGATAACAAGATTCTTCAATCCCTCCTTTTTTAAATGGATTTAGACACAATACTTATATTTAGGCATTAGCAATTATCAATGTAATTTAATTCTCAAATTATGGATTTGAATGAATGCCACTAATATAACATGATGTACATGGATATTATTTGCTTGCCATCCTTTTTAAATATATAATTTTATATGCAATAAATACATAAACACAAAATCTTCAAAGATTATCATAACATTAATAAATAATTAAAAATCATTAGAGATAAATTGTTAATTAAATTTTTAAATTAGTATTGTATAATCTATTCATATATAAACACAAAAATAAGAAAAATATCATTATTTTTGAAATAATTTATTTCATGTATAAAAAGTAAATAAGAATAATCATATTTCTCTTTGGACACAATTATTTGATTACTAAAATCTTTAGAGATATGCATACTCTTTTGTCATTTAGATTTAAAATTAACATACATGTACTTAAACATATTAAGGATATTAATGATTTCATAAAATGTTTAATCATTTGAAAATATGGTTCCCAACAAAAACACTTTAAAAATTAGTTTAAAACCATTTTAAGCAATAAATACTCTTATAATTACCATCATTAAAAGCATTTAACAAACATATATCTAGAAGGTACAATATTATGGATATGTGGTTTTGACATGCGCTTGAGGAACCCACCATTATACACTACATTCACCCGTTTGAAGAATTATTAGGTATCATGTGGATTTGATTTAAATATTCAATGTTAAAGTTTTCCACTTAAGGTGGTTGTTAACATCTCAGCGGCCTTTGAGTTTAAGGATGTTGTTAACATCTTAGCACCCTTTAAGTTTAAGGTTATAATTAAGGATGAGAATTTTGATGCTAATTCTATTGGAAATTTTATTTATATAATAAAAATAAATGAATATATTACTTGTTTTTATGTAGAAAGTATTTAGTGTTGCATGGTCATGCAAGTATCATGATATATTGGATATAAATAATATATTTATAAGAGAATACATAAACATTTAAAAGATACAATAAGAGTATCATTACATGTTAAATTAGGTTTACCATTCTATATTGAAGCTGGATAGAATGATATATTTGATTCTATTAATATAGTTTTATTTCATTTGCACTATTACTAATATCATAATATATTTGATATAAATAATATATTTGTTACATAAACATTTAAAAGATACAATAAAAATATCATTACAGTGTTAGGTTAAGTTTATCATTATATATTGAAGCTTGATGGAGTGAGATATTTGATTCCATTAATATAGTTTTATTTCATTTGCATTACTACTAAATAGGTTATTATATCACAAAGTAGTCTTAAAGACAATAAATTTAAGGATTGAAATGTAATTAAAAATTGTTCAAAAAATACTAATGATTATTGTTTTTGAAGTTCAAATTAATGAATACTTTTAACTTTCAATATATACAAGAAAAACATATATTGTTGTTAGATTATTCTGTCACTCAAAATTCAAAGTAGATATTTCTATCTCTTGAACTTAGAATATATCATTGAGATAGAGTAAATGTCATTTTTAAGATATTTGAAATGAATGTAAATCCAGTTTCATCCTATCATTTTGGTATTTCATATTTGGTCTCGATGATTCTAACATGTTTCACTTTTAATGTTTGGGTTTGCTTTAATTTCCTGAACTTTTCCACTATTATTCCAAACTTTGTTGTTATTAATAACAAAGGATGAATTGCCATACCCATTTTTATGCTCTTTCTGCCTTGGATTTTCAAGCTTCTTTTTTATTCTCTTTGGGCCTTGGCATATTTCTTGTATATAAGATTAACTTCATGTGTTACAAAAATATGCTATGATGCCATCATAGTCTATGTTTCTTCTGCTCCCTTTTTAGACCTATTTATTATGATAGTAACAATAAGGAAATTTTGAAAAATAAATTAATGTGGAATTCAACTTTAAAATTCAATGTTTTGTTTCTCTCTTATCTTTACAACATTTCAATGTTTCAAAGATGATTATTTTACAACTAATTAGCCTCAAGTTTTCCTACAACAGTTTCAACATTTACATTTCTAGTAGTTTCATTAGCTACAGGTGGTCTTGTAACCATCATGCAATCTAGTAATCATTGTCTTAAATAGTTAAAAGATCTCTATATCAATTACTGAATGACTTGTAAAAATCCTATTTAAATTTGTCTCACAAATTCAAGTTTATCATCTCTAGGGTAAGGTTCTAGAGAAACACAAGTAACTCTAGTCTCTTCTCTCCATCACACCAAAAATCTTTATCAGCAACATCAATCATCTTTGTTTAATCTTGTTTCAAAAATCAATCTATACATAAAAAATAGGTCACTCTCAACATCAACACTTAGATGGTTCAACTCATTACATAATATTTTCAAGTTTAGTTTCTCCTTGTAATCCCATTCATCAAATTCAACATGCATAACTTCATAAGGGTTCCATTGGGGTAAAATTGAGGTAAGAAATGAACTCTAAAATTATTCCAATTCATTGAAAACATGGAAAGTTATCAAAAAATAAACCTTTGGGCTCATTTTTATGTGTATATGACCTTATTACTATAACCTTACTCCAACATACTTCATTTTAGATATTTACTCCATTGTTGTTATACACTCAACCCATCATCATCATTACCACCCTCCTATTTCTTCGACACCCCATAAAATCACCAATCAAATATCACACAAATTTAATATAATATTTATGACTCATACTCATGCATGATTTTTTGAACTCTCATCAATATAATTCCTCTGATTTCGAATCATATTTGGGATTCAAAATGATTTTATTTCTCATACTTTGACCACCATTCCTGAAACCCTTACCTTATTCCCTGGAAATGGAAATTTCTCAAAGATTTGCCCGAAGGATGGTAAGGGAGTTTACTTGATTCCATGTTCATGTGGAACCCCTTACATTGGTGAAACTGGTCGATCAATTAGTCAGAGAATTCATGAACATGTAGCTGACCTAAAGCATAGTAGATCTCGCTCCTTTGCGCTAGCAAAGCATGCTGAGAAGACAAACCATCACATTTGCATTGAAGATGCTAAGGTTATTGCGAGGATTGACCATTTCTTCCACCGTAAATTGAGAGAAGCCCTGGAAATTGAAAAGAGGCCAGTTAACCTCAACAGAGATGATGGATGGATGATTAGAAGATGCTGGATTCCTGCCCTTCATTCCTAAATTTCCTTTTATTAAATTTTACTTATTTATTTTATTTTATTTATTTATTTATTTTAATTATAATTTTATTTATCTACTTTATTTTATCTTTATTTAATTCTATTTATTTATTTTATTTTTGTTTTTAATTAAAATTTTATTTTTCATATATATATATATATATATATATATATATATTAAAGTTAACTGTTTAATAAAATAAAAATATATAAATTCAAACTTTAAATATTATTTATTTATTTTTAACATGTAATTTATTCGATAATAATAAAAATCAAATGATTTAGTATTATTCTAAAAAATTTAAATAGAAAACATTTATTTTATTCTTTAAAATAAATATAAATAATTAAAAATTCTAATTATAAACTTTAATTATTAAAATAAATAAATATAATTAAAATTCTATTTATAAACTTTAATTATTTTTTAAAATAAAATAAATTAATTTTCATTATTTGAGTTAAACTAGCCGTTATTTTACAAATGGCTAGCAAGAGCTTTACTTTCTATTTAAAGGGGTTTCTTGATCAGATTTTCCATCTTGTCCTCATGATGAACCACACTGGCTGGTTCGAAACGTGTCGACCTAATCTATTTTGATGTGATTTTCACCGAAAGATTTTAGTCACAAAAGAGTGTCTTTGCATAATTCCACATGTAGAGAAATCATAACTTCATGGAGAAACTTGGTGCAGTCAAGCAAGAGCCATGGTTATTGATAACACAAGTAAACCAATACTCAGAGAAGTAGGGTGGCTTAAGTTCCTTAATAAGTTTCGGGGGCACAATGACTTCGTTACAAAGGTTTTTGTAGAAGAGTTTAATGGTCAAGTTTCTCATGTAGGTGATTTTGTGATGGTTGTGTTAGAAGAATTGGTGGCTCATTCCACTGGACTACATAAAATGAGAGAGATATGGTTTAAGAATAAATAATTTGAATAAAGGGCGTGGACATGATTTTTGTGCTCAATAGAACAAATTTTGAGTCAGGATTGAGGCGTACCTAGGGCATGGATCATGGAGAAGTAGAGGAATTTGTTGTTTTTGTTGCAGAAGTATGTCATATGAGAAGGAAGGTTTTTAGTCATCTTCCTTACCATATCCATATTTTATTTCATTTTGAAGCCAACGATTACTTGAATATTCCATTTTATTTATGAAAAAGCTTGGGTAGTGTCATCACTATAAAAAAAATTTCCAAACTTGGATAGTTTGCTTTGTTCCTAGTCATGATTTTTAGATAGGTGTGAAGTCATGTTAAGTTTTTAGGGGTTAAGTGATAGGGTTAGAGTCTCATTTTCATTCACATAATAAAGTATAACAACCTTATTTCATACCTTGACAGTCTCATACCATGTTTAGAGGGTCAAATTTTTAACTATTTTGAAAAAAATTTGATTAAGCCACGAAACTACGTTTTCGTAGCGCAGACAGTGTAAAAAACTGCTTTTGCGCTACGAAAACGCTGCTCATTTCGTAGCGCAAAACCCCGAAATTGCATTAGGCGCGCTACGAAATCGGGGATTCGTAGCATGTCTTGTCAGTTATCAAATCCACCAAAATTCTTTTAATCATTCATGATTAGGTGTCAGCCACGAGTCTTTTCCCACACATGCAACCATTCATAGCCATCATGACATTCGTTAGAGGTCATTTGTCTTATGTCATGTTCAAATTTGAAAGGGGCTGGTTTTTGGTTTTATTGTCTCATGCAAGAAACACATGATGCATACCCTTTTCCGAATGGTAAGCTCATGGTAAGTAGAAACCAAAGCTTCTCTTTCATTCATCAAGTGAGGTAGTGACTCTAATCAAGTGAGGAAGTTTACTCTGAAATCAAGCGAGGCTGTTGGTTAAAGGTTTTCAAAAAGCACACAG
Source organism: Pinus albicaulis (assembly GCA_034641835.2). Taxonomy (NCBI): domain Eukaryota; kingdom Viridiplantae; phylum Streptophyta; class Pinopsida; order Pinales; family Pinaceae; genus Pinus; species Pinus albicaulis. The sequence goes on along the minus strand of CM076576.1, from coordinate 689,561,497 downwards.
GAATTTCAAGGAAAATATGACAAAGGAAAGAAAGAATCATAGGTCAGGCCATTGTTTAAGGACGGAGCCTAAAAATATAGAGGCTCTAACCAAAGACAAATCAGTTGAGGAGGCTTTCAAGAAGACAGGATGCTGGAAATTCCGTGAAAAAATGCAGGGAGGTCATAATCAAGTGACAAAGGAGTTTGCTCTTAATTTCACAGGTTCAAATACAAAATTTGGACTCTTAAACTTGACAATTTCCCCTGAAATTATATCATTAGTGACAGAGATTCCAAGTGGAGAAGAAAGATGGTTCAAAAATTTCAGGTTTGAGATGGAACCTTGTAAAATTTTTCTGAAGCCAGGGTTTGAAGAGATAGATTTAACTAAAGCAGTGCCTAGAAGCTACATCAAAAACACCTATGCCAATCTTCTCTACAACATTCAAAGGTACTTCACCTGTGAGGGAAGATACCACAAAGTGTATTCTTATCACTCTTGTTACATTTTACTGGAATGATTTCTTTGGATTTGCCTTTCTTCTTGTTTCGAAGTTTAGCTAAGATGGCAGATAAAGTGCAAATGGAAGCTCAATACTGTGAAACTTCACTTTTCCATCATGGTTTAGTTAAATTGATAGTTTTACATGAAAATCAAAAGATAAACAGAGAATGGTCTACATTTTTGTTTTTGTGTGGATTTGGGGTGGAAACACAAGGAGCAGGTATTAGCCCTAGGGCCAAAGAAAAGTCATCATTAGAAACCAGTGACCCCGCAGAGACAAGATCAAAAAGATTTGTCAAGTTAAAACCTGGAAAGCAAGTGAAAGAGCCAGAGATTAAAACATCAGTGATTATTCAAGAAACCCCTCAACCTGCACAAAAGAGGACAACTAAAGTTAAGGAAATAGTATAGGAACAGTCAACCAGCAAATGAGCCCAGAAAAGATTGACTAGAAGTCAAATAGCAAAGGAAAAGGGAAAAACAGTGGTTTCAGAAGATTATCCAGGTTTAAAGGGTAGTTTGAATGATATTTTACAGGAAATCGATATTGAAGAATCTCCTTTAGTTCAGGCAGATTTTATAAGATTGGATGAAGGGAAATCTAAGAAGATGAAATCTTCCAAAAAGCTAGATTTTGATGATGAAATTTCAGAGTTTGTGTTCAAGCCCAGAAGGATTTTAACTAGGAAATAAAAAAGGTTACAAGGGTTGGTTATGGAGTTAGATAAAGCCGGGGAAGTTTCAAATTTTCATGAGGAGCCCATAGACCTCTCATCACCAATGCCTGAAAGTGATAGAAGCAAAGTTTTCAACACTCAAAGAGAAAAGAGCAGTTATGAAGGAATTAAAGAAAAGTTGAGACTAGCTAATATTGAAATTGCTAGCTTAAGAATAAAGCAAGAAACCATGCTATTGAGAAGACAAAATTCAACAGAATAAAGGCTCAGTGGGAGCTTGAAAGAGTTTCAAAACCTAAAACAGTCAGCAGTGAAGCTCAGTATTTTACCTGGAATCTTCCTGCAATCAAAGAAGCTAGATTTGTGAGAATGATAAATGTTAATTTAAGAGCTACTAACAGGAGGTTGAAGAGGCATATTGAAGATCTTGAAATTCAACTTAAAAAGTCTGAAGGTCAGCTACAGCAGAGGTAGAACAAGAGCAGTAAGTGACAAATCCTTAATACAGTTTTGTTTTTGGGAAGGACATCACTTTTTGAATACATTGCAAAGTTAACTTATTTTGATTGTTAAGGTATATTAACATCAAGGAAATCATTAAAAGGCTATAAATACTCTTAAAATCTGAAGATTATGAATATACTGTGTAAAAAGGATATACACAGCAGTTTCGTAGCACGCTACGAAACTGTTGTAGGTGTATGTTTGAACATTTTTGTAAAAGTTTTGAAAGGTAAAAAAGCTTGGTTTTCAAATTATGTTGATGCTAATGGTTCGAAAGGGTTCAAAAATGAAAGTCCAAGTCTCAAGGAAAAAGAAAGTGGATGGTTGAGAGATGTTTACAAAGATACAAATTCTGCGCTACGAAAACAACTGCTCATTTCGTAGCGCAGCCATACCATCTCTCCTTATACTTTTTCAAAGGCTTAGCTTTCTATACAGGTGGAAGGGCATGGTTCTATGGAAATAATAACACATGTCACTTATCTTAAAAATTCAACATTGCCAGCAAAAAGGGTTCGAAGATCATCAAATAAGGAAAAGGATAAATTACAGGAAACATGTCCCCTGTTTTGTAGGGCAAATAAGATATGAACAAGCATGATAGCATAACAAGATTGCAAGCATCATCAAGGTCGAAGATATGGAGGAACAACTGTCAGAGATATTATTTAAATTCTAGATAAGGTTGTTTAGACATAATAAGAAGTTTTACTCCTATTTGTATTAGGACTTCTAGAAGAGATAGTTAACTGTCAGATGTAATTAATAGTCTGTTTTAGGAGAAAATAGGTGTCAATATAAGAAATTCAAATTATCTTCATGATGAATAAGGGAATCCAAGATTGTAATGATGACTCTATAAGAGGCATGAGGTCGAATTGCTAAAGTTTGGCAATTTTCATTAACAAACAAACTATGTCACTATAGTAGACTGTGTGTTTTTATCTTAATACAGATATTGGCTTACTACTCAGGATTCAAAAAGAGTTTTTAATGTTTGATATTCCTATGGATTTCCTTATCTACCTATTTGCAGTGGTATGAACATATGTTACTCAGAATTCATTGGAAAATGCTCTAACTTCCTGCATATGTTTGTAAACTGTGTTTTGTTCACTCTGTTACTGTTTTGCTGATACATCTAAAAACTCTAAAATGCCCTGACTTCCATGATAAGCTAATTTTGATGTTTTGTGGAAACATACCTTGACTCCATAGCCCAATAGATGTTTGTTGATCAGTAATTCAAACAGTCATACACTTTTATCCAAATTTATTACTAGAGTTAGCCATCTAATCCTTAATTCAAAATCTTAAACCTAGTGAGAGAGCCCTCTCATGTTGAGGAGGCTAAGCCTCAACTAAAAGTCTGGTTTGAAATAGTTATTCAGAGTCTACTTGATTAGCAGCCTATCAGGGTCGGATTTTTTGATAACAGGTAGAATTGAAAAACACATATGAAAAATTCCTATAAATTTCAGTCCCAACCTCTATCACCATGGTTTAATTAAAATATTAATCAAGGAATAATTACATAAAAGAGGTGATGGTTGGGACACATCTTTAATGCAAAATGGATTTTTTTATGTGGTTGTTACACATGGGGAGATACCCCAGGAAATTAATGTTATTTTTGAGCATACGAATGATATTGAAGACTATAATCTCCGTAAGTTGAAGCTTTCACTACCCATGTAGAGAGTTATGAAATAAAACTTGTAAATAAGGACATCAACAACCTGCCCCTATTGCACTATGCATTAATAGGAGAATGGCCAAGAAGAAGCCTCAAAAACATAGTGTTGAGTTGCCATTACCTAGTACTCCATGTCCACCTAAAAATGATACTTCTTTACATACTGAACCAATGTCAACTGGACATATTCAAGTCCAACATAAGGAGTCTTCAACTTCCTTGTTTAAAAGGTATGAAACTAATTTTTTTGAGCCTAAGACTCTTGTATATCAGTACCCTAACTTTGTTGGGCCTTTGACAACAATGCCTAATGATTTTAAAGATACCATAAATTACTATGAGCTTGTAAAATAAACCATGTCTTCTAATTCACAAGTAGGCCAACCTTTTCTAAATTGAAGAGGAAAAATAAGAAGATTGTAAGACTCAAAGCATATATTGAAGATTCCAAGGTCTTGGGTATATATGTAAAAAGTGAAAATACTATGTTAAAGGAAAAAAATTGCCTATTGTAGGAAGAAATTGAGAAGTTAACATCAAAGAATAGAAAGTTGTCTAAACTTACGTAGAAGTGGCATACAAGAATTTAGTATTTGGAATTGCATAAAAAGACTCTCGAGAAGAAACTCAGGGTAGAGCAAAAGAGAAAATGGGCATTGATCGGTTGAAGTTTTTCTTAGTTTGAACAAATTTTGGTACTAGGACATCAACCAAGATATCTTGTTCACATGGGGACTTGAAAAATATCAACAGTGGGTGAGATTCCAGGCCTATGATTTGATGCATTTTTCATTGCTATTTATCCCTTTCTACTCATATTTATCCTCCCTTTTTACCATTATTTTTATGAAAAGGTCATTCGAGAGATACAAGGTGATTGCATTGTTAGGTTAACATAATTTTTGTTATTGTTTGTGAACCAGGGGGATTAAAGAGTTTCTTCGTTAATAATGATGGTTTGACTAGTTTAATTCATGTAACTTCGATAAGGATATTATAACCCACCTCATTGTTTGACATATTTGCGGGCTTCTAGAAGGGAAACTAAGACACAAGTTTTTTTTCCCCATATTCCTCGAGATGTTTACATGTTCCTCAAATTTATTTCAGTGCAGATAGGGTAAGTGATACCCTTCGGTCAAACTCATGGTCAAAATGTGCCAAGAACAATGTATTTAACTAGAATATTAGTTGAGGGAAATAATCGAGAATTTTCTTTTCTCATTTAATATGATCATAGTCTATTATTGTTAAGAAAATTAGTAGACTCCTTTTCTTTACTTATTGTTATATGTGTTCATTGTAAACAATGAATGGAAAATATTGTCTAATTAGGGTTTACCTGTATGCCTTTTATAATGTGCATAGTCTATATAAACAATGATGTAATGAAACAATGAAGGAGGAAATTATAATATTTTAATATATTAATTGTTTATGTAATCAATTAGTTTGAAATTGATATAGTAATAGTTAGGATGAGGAACAAAGATATATATCAATATGTATTGTTGAATCTTCATTTTATTAATATAAATACATCGTGTTGATGTTCTAATATTGTTCGTATACATATTCAGTACATGGTACTATAGCTTTATAAGCAAGGTGAAACTAGTTGGGAGGGCCCCTCGACTAGGCCATCATTGCTCTTCTTTTTCCATCCTATAGTATGGACTAATAAGTATAGTTAATTATAGTTTTACTTCTTTAGTTTTATGAGTAGTGTGTTGAAATTCAACAATAAAATTTCAGCACCCACGCCTAGTGCATTAAGCACCTATACTAGGGTGGAGCCCACAGGGCTAAATTTGGTTCATGACTATTTACTTATCCCTTAATTAAGATGGAAAATAAAATGTAATCTAGTCTCAAAATAACTTGTAATAGTTAACTGAGTGTGATAAACTCACTTAGCTCATGAATTTCGAGTTAGAGGTAGTTGGTGAGGCACACAGAGTAATTCTAGTTGTAACAGAGTTCGAAGTGCAGTGGTGCATTAGTTAATGCAGGTTGTAATCAATTTAACTCAGTTAAGTGAGTTAAAATCAGTTGTGCTAGTTGTAACTGTTAGATACAATAGTGAGAGATCAAGTGAATTAAATATTGATTAATTCACAATCAGTGATCTCACATGCAACTGAGGATTTACTATTATTAGCTACATGCATGTCAGATCCAGTGGAGACCCAGTTGAGATCTAGGTGAGAGGGAAGTTGACTATCAGTTGTAGGATTATTGGGTTGCACCCATGCAACCAAACACCCATTGGAGTTCCCATGATAATTTTGCAGTCAAGGAAGGCCAAAATCCCTATTCTTTAGGGATTGCACTCATCATGGATTGCGCAAGCAAGGCATGCTATCTGGAGACAGTAAATTGGATAAGTATTGGTCAGTTTTATGTGTGACAGTGTGAGACAATTAGCTGAGTATAGGAGGGCTATTGTGAGAAGAGTTGTATGTAATTGTTTCATGATTCTATGCTGAATATAAAATAGAAGATAGTGGGGTTTTAAGCAGCAATCTTTCCCCGAGAAATTATCTGTGTTGTGGCTTGATTGATTCTTCTTTGATTTATGTGATTGGCGATTGTGTTTTTAATTCTGCAATTGATTTGTAGAAGCGATTCAGTATTTAAATTTAGTAAATTGTTATATCGGATTGAATCCATGATATACATTCTTGTTGTATAATTTCTACATGGTATTAGAGCACAATAAATCACAATTGTGAAAGAGGAGATGAGTTTGTGACTGGATATAATTCGAATTTGTAGAAAGACTTTCTTGGTATTACAGTTGATTCAAGATCGAAATGGCTTTCAATGGATTGAGGTTGGAGTATGCACTCAAGGGCAGCTCAAACTATATTTATTGGAAGGACAAGATGGAGGCAATACCCCAAGACAATGGCCTGAAGGAATTCATTGACAATGATGTTCCTAAGTCCGTTGTGACAGATGCTGCAAATCTTGATGCATGGAAAAAGAAAGTGGCAAAGGCAAGGAGGATCCTATTAGAGGGAGTACGAGACCACATTGTCTCAAGCCTCCATGGGAAATGCACACCATATGCAATGTGGAAGGCTTTGACGGATCTATCTCAGAGTAGCAATGACCATAGGAAATTGGCGTTTAAAGATAAAATCAAGAAGATCAAGATGGAGAAGGGTGACTCCATGCCAAAATATTTAACAAAGTTTGTCTAATGTCAAGATGAACTGGGGAGTGTTGGCATAACTGTCGCTGATGATGATTTGGTGAGCTTATCTCTCCTAGGACTTCCCAAGAGTTGGCATAGTTATCAAGAATCTATCAATGGAAAGGAAAAGATGCTAGATTGGGAACGAATATGGTCGAATTGGTGCAGGAGGAGTTCAGACGAAATGCCAGAGATGGATCTTCATCTAAGAATGAAGATGAAGAAGATTATGCTTTGGCTGCCAAGGCGAATAAGGGGAAGGGGAAGAAATTCCATTCCAAATCCGAGTCCAAATATGTTAAGAAGCGGGATATGTCCAGGGTGAAGTGTTTTCACTATCACGAGCATGGAATTATGCTACTAACTTTCTACAAAAGAAGAAGAACAAGAAAGTTGGAGGATCCGCTGCTGGTGAGGCTTTGGCCTCGCAATTTGAGCTTGAATTCTCATTGATCGCATGCATTGTTTCAAGTGCATTGGGATCTGTATGGTATTTGGATACTGGTGCTTCCTTTCACATGACGGGAGACAAGGAACTTTTTAGTAGCTTGGAGGAGAAGGATCTCTAGATGCATATTGAAATGGGTGATGACGGGCGGTACAATGCTACCAGGATTGGTACCATTACCTTACAGATGCAGTTAGGTAAACCCTTTCAATTAAAATATTTAATGCATGTACCAGGTTTGAAGAAAAAATTAGTCTCAGTTGTAATGTTGGAGGATAGAGGCTATGATGTTGTTTTTAGCGAAGGAAAAGCTTTCCTGCGACATAAAACAACAGTAAAAGCCAAGAGGATAGGGATTTGAGTTAAGAATCTCTACAAGCTAGAGGTAGATGGCTGCAGAGCATTGATGGGCAAGGCAGACAAAGTGGTGATCCGGGATGAGGGCGAATTATGGCACTAAAGATTGGGCCATCTTCACCATGGAGCCTTGAAAGTCTTGCAGCAGATTTCTACTGGTCTTCCCAGGGGTACACTTGCACAGTTAGACACATGCAAGGGATGTACTATGGGAAAATATGTAAAGGTCACCTTTCATGAGAAGGAGTGCTGGATATTCTTCATGCAGAATAAATATCAGACATTCTCTAAGTTTCTTGAGTTTAAAGCACTGGTGGAGAAAGAGTCAGGGAAGTAAGTGAAGGATCTTAGGAGTGATAATGGTGGAGAATACATCTCTAACGAATTCAAGAAATTCTGTAGCAAATAAGGAATTCGAAGAGAACTGATAGCGCCTCATAACCCACAATAGAATGGGGTCGCGGAAAGGAAGAAAATAATGATTTTGGGTGCAGCAAGAGCGATGTTGCATGATCAAGGCCTACCGATGCATCTATGGGCAGAAGCATGCAACACTGCGATATTTTTGTAGAACCATTTTCCTCATAGGATATTTAGCATGAGTACACCTGGAGAGGCTTTCACTGGTAAGAAACCTGATGTTTCACACTTTAAGATTTTTGGCTCATCTGTTTATCTGCATGTGACCAAAGATGCCAGGAGGAAGCTGGAACCAATAGCTGAGATCAAGATTTTTGTGGGGTACAATGAAACACCCCATAACTATCGAGTGTATTTTCCAAATAGCAGAATGATTGATGTGCGACAGGATATAAAATTTGATGAGGAGAAATCCATGCGATTGTCCCTTGAGAGGGAGTTGGACTTGCATGCAGAGGAGGAACTGTTGGTTCCCAAGGATGAGCTTCAAGATGTGGAACAGCCACATGCAAAGGATCATGGAGTGGAGGAAAACACTAATGCAGAGCCATCCATCAGAAATGGTATAAGGTGCACCAAGGAAGCTAATAGATTGAGACTTGATGTTGCAGAGAATGTAGGAGCCCCTAATTCACAGCGCAGACATAGACAGTCTCCTGACGGGTTTACTGGATACATGGCTCTTATGAGAAAATGTATTGTGACTGAACCATATTCCTATCAGGAAGTAGTGCAACAACCAACTTGGGTTGATGCAATGGTGGAGGAGTATGACTCCATTGTCAAGAACAATGCATGGGAGATTGTCCCAAGACTGGTCGATAAATCAGTGGTTGGATCTAGATGGATCTACAAGGTAAAGAAAGATTTTGATGGGAGTGTGAACAAATACAAGGGCATATTTGTGGCTCGTGGATTCTCACAGATTGAGGGGATTGATTATGATGAGTCCTTTGCACCTGTTGCAAGGTACTCTTCCATTAGATCCATACTTGCACTCTTAGCGCAGATGGCATGGTGCATTCACTAGATGGATGTGAAATTTGCGTTTCTCAATGGGATCATTGAGGAAGAGGTGTACATAGAGAAACATGAAGGTTTTGAGATATTCAACAGTGAGCTTCATGTGTATCGACTCAAGAGAGCACTGTATGGGCTTACGCAAGCACCTCGTGCTTGGTACACTCGGATAGACAGTTATTTCACTGGACTGGGCTTCAACAAAAGTGAAGCAGATGCAAACCTATACCAGATTGTGGTTGAGGTTAAGCTATTGATTATTGTTATTTATGTTGATGATATAATTTTGATAGGTGATGAGTAGTTGATACACTCATGCAAGGAGGATCTTGCAAGGAAGTTCGAAATGAAGGACATGGAACTCCTTCATTATTTCCTTGGATTGGAAATATGGCAATGAGATGGTGAAATTTTTGTCTCAAGGCAAGTATGCTAAGGAGATAATGGGTAAGTTTCACATAGAGAGTTGCAAACCCATGGATACTCCTCTTCCAGGAAATTGGAGGAAAGAGGATGCTACTTCTGGAGACGTAGTGGATGCTACTGTCTACAGGCAGTTATTTGGTTCACTGATGTATCTAGTGAACATCAGACCAAACATTTTCTACACAGTTAACCAACTGAGTCAAGCTATGGTTAAGCCCACCAAGCTCTTTTGGAAGACAGGGAAGCATGACTTGAGATACTTGAGGGGCATATCAGAGTATGGGCTATGGTACAAACAGATAGAGGGAGTGAAGCTTCAAGGCTTCAAGGATGCATATTGGACGGGAATTCCATTAGATGGAAAGAGCACATCAGGAGGGATATTTAGTATAGGATTGATAGTAGTTTGTTGGTACAGTAAGAAACAATGATTTGTGGCACTCAGTTCAGAGGAAGAAGAGTACATGGCGGAAAGTCAAGCTACATGTGAGGCTATCCGGATGAGAAAAATCTCGGTTGGTTTGTTTGGTTCTCAGATGGATCCGATAGTGATACATTGTGATAATCAGAGTTGCATTAAACTCTCAAATAATCCTGTGTTTACTGATAGGCCCAAGCACATAGATATCTAGTACCATCATCTCAGTGATTGTGTGCAAAGGAAAATAATGGTTCTTCAGTACATTCCCACGAAATATCAAGATGCAGATATTCTGACAAAGGAGCTCACTAGGAGAAAATTTGAATACCATATAGGCAGGATCAGGGTGAAGGATAATCCCTTTCTTGTTGAGAGGGAGTGTTGAAATTTAACAAGAAAATTTCAGCACCCATACCTAGTGCTAAGAACCTACACTAGGGTGGGGCCCACAGGACTAAATTTGGTGCATGTATATTTTAGTCATCCCTTAATTAAGATGGACAATAAAATGTAATCTAGTCTCAAAATAACTTGTAATAGTTAACTGAGTGTGATAAACTCAGTTAGCTCATGAATTTCGAGTTAGAGGTACTTGGTGAGGCACACAGAGTAATTCTAGTTGTAACAAAGTTCGAAGTGCAGTGGTGCATTAGTTAATGTAGGTTGTAATCATTTTAACCCAATTAAGTGAGTTAAAATCAGTTGTGCTAGTTGTAACTGTTAGATACACTAGTGAGAGATCAAGTGAATTAAATATTAATTAATTCACAATAAGTGATCTCACATGCAACTGAGGATTTACTATTATTAGTTGCGTGCATGTTAGATCCAGTGGAGACCCAGTTGAGATCTAGGTGAAAGGTATGTTGAATATCAATTGTAGGATTATTGGGTTGCACCCATGCAACCAAAAACCCATTGGAGTGCCAATTGCGCAAGCAAGGTAGGATGTATGGAGGTAGTAAATCGGCTAAGTATTGGTCAGTTTTATGTGTGACAATGTGAGACAATTAGCTGAGTACATGAGGGCTCTTGTGAGAAGAGTTGTATGTAGTTGTTTCATGATTCCATGCTGAATATACAATAGAAGATAGTGGGGTTTTGAGCAACAAGCTTTCCCCAAAAAATTATTTGTGTTGTGGCTTGATTGATTCTTCTTTGATTCATGTGATTGGTGATTGTGTTTTTAATTCCACAATAGATTTGTAGAATCGATTCGATATTTAACTTTAGTACATTGCTAGATAGGATTGAATCCATGATATACGTTCTTGTTGTATAATTTACACATAGTGTGTGTGGTTATTAAGTTCACTTACCTTGCTTTTATTATTTATACTTCCACTCTGTGTTACTCCTTTGTAGAGAAGATGAGTTTTCATTGAAGGTTGAATGATATATATTGTGTTTTTCATTTCGTTGTAAGGGCACTTGAACATTTAATATTGAAATATTTAAACATTATGTCATTAAGGAAAACTTTGTATTGCTATCCCAACAATAAACAATTTCTTTAAGTATTAGTAGTGGATTGATTTATTTTTTTACATTTTCTCACATGCTTTCATTTGAAATTTGATATAGTAACCTATGGAAATAATATGTCTCATTGAAGATTTTCAAATGAGATTTTCTCCACAAACAAGTATAGGAACACTTAGAAATGTCACTTGAGTGAAAGTAATTCATTGTATGGTCAATAAATTATTTCTTTGATTGACCATCCAATGAGCGAGATCTTTGTAGCATTTTTAGTTCTTATTTCGAATTATTCAATTTTGAAAGTGTTATCTCATGTTTACAATATTATATAAGAGTTTAAGAGTCTTTTCTCACAGGCTAGACAACCCATTTATGTCATATACCATGCACATATATTGTTAGTACCTCAAAATTTTATGCCCCCATATTGATAATCTAATGTCTTGAAGTTAAGCTAATTAAATTAACTGACACAACCAAAAATTTGATTTCCATTGGAATAAAAGAAAAGGTAATTACAAATGGAAGGGAGAGAATTCTTCATGGAGGTATGTCAAAGCTTGAAATATTATTATCATCTCATATTTCCCATTTCTAAGTTTTCTATGTATAAGTATATCTTGTTTATAATAGGGGACATATTGAAAAATAGTTTGGCCTATTCTGAACTTTTCCTTCAAGGTTGATTAATTTTATTTTATTTTCTGCCCATTCTATTTAGAAGTTTTGAGTTGTTTCAATACTCATTAGTGGGAATTTTTGCAGAATTTAATGATGCTTAGTGATTACTTGAAGTGATCCAGTGAAGATTTTTGTTATTGCTTTCTTTGGGGACCTAGCTGCCATTGTATGATTATTTTTATATCTTGGCATCTATAGGACACCTCTGATCCTAACTCACGTAAGGATTTATAAGGTTAGATTTTTGGGTGAGACTTAGATTGGCTTTTAATAAAAAAATTGTCAATTGTTTTTCAAACTTGACCTATTAATGCTTTGAGTTGTTATTATTTTATATATACATTTATTTGAGTATAACATTGGTTTCTTTATTTCCTGCATCATGAGTTATTTTTCTTGGATGTATTTGAAAACTAAAAAATTTATAAAGTAAAAAGTGATTTCGAAATATAGAGATCAAGGTATCAATATGATTGTAAATTATTAAGGTTATAAGCCCAGAGTCACATTCTCAACTATCCCATCTATCCTTGCATGAATTGAAAGTGTTATGTTATAAATATTGGAACTTCTTGTCATTACATGGAAATTAGATGACTTTAAGAATAGGGAGATGATGTTGGGTGTGGAGCTTGATTATCTTCATGATTGTTCATTTTTTTTTTTTTTTTCAGCCTTGTTGGATCTGTATTCTTAACGGGGCGAAAATGTCGCCTGTATGATCACCTCCTCGTGGCAACGCCCTCGAAGCTAAAAATATATGAAAATTTTCCTTGCAAAATATTGTAATTTCGTAGTAAATCTAGGTCGTTTATTGGATGAATGATATAACAGTAGAGATATGTTAATTTAGTTTTTTTTCCCTAGAATGCAACCCTCAATTTATATGAGGGAATTGTATTGCAGTTGTGTATTACTATTCTAAGTGAAAAAGAGGGAGAATATTGTGTGAGAGTGAAGAGGAAATTACTATGGATTTTTTGTAGGTTGTATCTCTTCATTTTGATGGATAATATAAAAGGAATGACTTGTTGTTCATCGCGAACGTAGCCCAAATTGGGCGAACCACATATATATGTGTCTCTCTTGTTTTATGAATTTTTGTGTTTATTTTTATGTAATATTGTATGTGTTTCATTGCTTCGTTAATTAATTTCTAATCGATGAAATGAGCTCTACTTGTCTTCGCTTTCTTCTCAAATGTTTTGGCTAAAGCTCCATATTTTTTAGATATATCCCAAATTGTGTTTCAATTTTTTTGAAAGGAGGCATAATTGTGTAACATTTTGTATTAGTATCCCTCTTATCTAACCAAACAACTTTGTTCTTGAACATCCACATAGCCTCCTCTTTGGCTAGTAGCTCTTGCCTTATATTTGTTAAAATTTTTAATGCCTCCACCTCCTCCTTTGAGAAGAGGCCTATCTCGTTTGAAGCATAAAGAGAGGACGTTTATATCTTGGTCTTGATAAGGAGAGCTTGGTATTTTAGTTTGAAAGAAACTACCTACTTCTTCATGGCTTCCTTTACCCTTTGTAATTTTTCATGAAACTAATGTATAAATGAACTTCTTATGTTTTTCTAAGAGATTCACCCATACCAAGAAAACGAAGTCCCTATAATATTTTTCCACTACGGTTAAAATTTAAGATTGAAGGAGGTTTATTTTCCTTGGGATCCAATTTAAGTAGGATTTAAAATTTGTTTAACAACCTCCTTCAACCTATCCATGAATTCAAGTTCCATGGGCCATCAAACAATGCCTCTAATACCAAGAATTTGTCTAGTCATTTTAGAACACCTGCTCTCCCTTCCTCTCATTCCTTTAGTTAGGGATAAGCTTAGATGGTTCCAAGTCCACCAGATGGTAAAAATCCTTCAATAGTATCATAGTGTGTGTAATATCCCCATAATCCCCCCCCCCCCCGCTTATAGAAAGAGTGAAGTTTAGATCCCCCTAAAAATGATATTGTCCCATGTAAGTATTCGTAATCAAACCATAACTTCCCAAAAATGACTTATTTTCAGCATATGGGCAATACAAATTGACAATTTTGTAAGGAATTACAAAATTTATAGCTCTAACCTCAACTTGAATTCATGAGTTCAAGATGGAAAATAATAATACCTTAATATTTTGACCACATATTGTGATAGGCTCATCTAAAATATTTTTAGGATGTAGATAATGAAAATACCAATATGTTGACCAATAAGAGAGAGACTCGATTGCCTTTGACTCAAGGAATATAATTTCATAGAAGGGAGTGATGTCTAAATAATAAACCTTAACTAGGCTCTTGAGGGCTAAGAGCTTGGAGGTGCCATAGAACTTGTGTATATTAAAGGACAATCATCTAATGGTTCACCCACAAAGTGGGAATTCCATACTCTAAGGAATTTTATAGGGGTGGATCGTTTACCATACCTAACCTCCTTCTTTTCTTGTATTTATGCTAAGGAAATATGGGACTTATATCCAACCTAGGCATATAATGATTTTTATAGACCTAAACCTTTATCTATAACCTCAAGAACATTGGACTTCACTTGGGAATGGAGAAGGTATCTAGAGAAATGATGGGGTCTCAATTAAATATTTCCCTTAACTCTATAGAGCCTTCACAGAGACCCTCATTGATCTTAATCTTCCATGTATAACCTCTTGGAGACTTTCTATGTTGATAAATCAATGGCAACTAGATTAGCATGATTTCTCTTACTTTTATAACTGCTTGTGATGTTCTTTTACTTAAATTGATGTAATTTTAGTTAGTTTCTTCCTTTACTTGATTATTATTGTGTTTTTATCATCAAGTAGCTACCAAAACAAAAATATAAATAGTGCATAAGGACATAAGATATAGGTTTCTAGTTAGGGCCAAAACCTCTCCTCTTGAGAGGAAAACCCACAAGAATTATTCTCCTCTTTTATAATCTTCAAATGACAAATTCCAGGACCTAATACCCTTGTCAAATACCCCTCTAAGGCCAAGTCAAACTCCTCATTTATGAACTTACTTCTCACAAATTCAACCCAATTCAAACTCTTCTTCCTCTGCAACAAATTTCAACTCCTTCAGTTCTACAACTTTTCGGCCTCCTAGACTTGAACTTTTTAGCCTCCTGCAATTACTGCAACTTCACACGTGTGGGGAGTTTAATGGTTGAAATGACCTTCTCTCTCCTTCGCTTGATGTATTTCCTCTTCCTTGTTAACTTGGATCCAAAGTTAGGTCTTCATGGTATAAAATTTGGCTTCTTGACACCTCTACAATTCAATATTATTGCACGATGATGCCTTAATCTCACAAGTGTGAAGGATGATGGCTCAAAAACAATCCTCAAACACTTCACTTTATTCTCCCTTTTTATCATCCTTTTCTTCGCTAGGTATTCCTTTCTTTTCTTATGCTTCAAAGATATTCTTGGATTCTCTCTTGATGAGGTCGAGTTATCCCTTATATATAGGATTCTCATGGAGGTAAAATAGTCCTTATGAGGTCATCTTGTCTCTTCTTAGGCTTACTTATTTTATGCAGGACGAATTGATCTTGGAGGAGGAAATTTGACTCTTTTGACTCTAAATAAATTTCTTTTACATGATAAAAAGTGCCCAATGGGGTCTTTCATATACGACAATGACTCAATTGACTTCTTGACACTACAAAAAACCCTAGAAGCACCCAATGGTTCTTGGTCTACAAATAATTGACCTTGATCATGAAGCCCATGCTACAAAAATAATAATAATATTTTTTATTTCTTTTTACAATATACAAAATTCAAGAGTGCATTTCATATTTATGGAGACCCAACCTAGTTACCTATTTCAGCGCTCACTCTTAAATAGGGAAGTATTCATAACATACAAAGTACTTGGACATTATCATATTGAATAATTCTCACAAGAAGATTTGGATTGGTAAGCCATCTCATAATTTATCTTATTAGCTTATATTAGTGCATATCATCATATCAACCAAAATTTTCACATAGAGGGCCTTGACTAACAACTGTATCTCTCCACAAGATTAGAGCACAATGTTGGGGATACAATGACTAATAAACACCTTCATCATTGTCTCTTAAGGCACATATCCAATTTGAATGTTCACAAGTTATGTCCTTCTAGGACCATTCCCATCTTGGATTAACACATCCTCATGGAATTTCCTCTTCGACTATTACTACCTATTGGATTCCTTACCTCATCCTAAAAGAGTATTGGTATCAATCTCATATTCATACCTAATACTCCATTCTTTCTTCATGACATGAATACAAGAATGATGTGTTTATCTCTCCCTCTCAAATAGGGAGGGGATGCTCATTCCTATAAAAGGAATATACCCAACTCACTCTAAACCAGGGACTTGTTACCTCATGGTACTATTAGCTGCTTGTAGGGCTCCTCCTTTCAACATCATGTATTGAACTTCAAATTCTACATCATGGAGCCTTCTTCTTCTGGAACTTCTTCGTAGGGCATTGACCATCTTGTACATCATTTTCCCTCCAATGAAACATAGTGTTGAACCAATATTCATGTCATCCTTTTCTTCGTCAAAAAGTGACCTTTAAGTCTCCATCTAGTTATCATTCATACAAATACCTCTTACAACTCATCATTCTTCCAGGATATTCCATCCAATCTTATTTGTAGATGAACTTCTACAACCCTCTTTCAATAGCCATGTTACAACCCAACAAAATGTTTTCTCTAAAGTCAAAATTAATATTAAATCAAAGTTACCTCTTTATGATGGCCTTTCGTCATTACATCATCTTCTTGCAACATCAATATTTTTTACATGTATGAATCAATATCCATACATTACCAAGGTTCTCATTTTCCATCATACATATCAGGGTCTTCATACCTTCTCCATGGAGATGTCATAGCGAATCTTTCTCATTTTCAAAATTTTATCACTTATCTTATCTTATGTGAATATATATACATCTTTCACCAATTCATATTTCACCTTTCTCCACATATTCCTTCCTTCGAATATTCTATACATATTTCCTTTATCATAGGAATCATAGTTTCCAACCACCTCATATTCTTCATGAGGTCACATCATGTTGATTTCATATTGTTAATATGTTGAAGAGTTCAAAGTAAATTGTATTCATACCTTCTTGTATAATTCATAAGGAAGAGTCCCTTCTTCTTTAATCATGTTCATGAGATAGAGAATTCAACCATTATATTTGCAACTATATCATGACATGGATTTATCTATCAAATATATGCATACCTTTTCCTTCTTTTGGTCATCTAGAATTCCTTCTAGTAGCTTATTTTCCTTGCCTGAATATGAAAATACTTCAACCAACTTCACATGTTGCACATATTTGTCACCATATCTTCTTCCTTCTAACTAGTGGATCCCACACAAGTGGATTGTAAAATATCTACGAGATGCTTGCTTCTTCTTAGTAGAGGTGAATATTCTATAAAGATTCCAATGGAGGATCTTAATGATCCTTATTCTACAAATGATCCTTTCTAATGATCATGATGTATAATGATCCCTTTCTCTTTTTATATTGCTAGATGACTTTTCTCCAACCATATAGACTCCTACTTCGATTACGATACTATTGATGATGTCATGAGCTACTTTCTTTCATTCATGTGAGATTACTACTGTAACCATATAAACTGTTGCTTTTGCTATCCTTCCATGATTCTATGATGATGTCATATCTAATTATGCTATCCTTCCATGCCTCTATGATGATGTCATCTCTATTTCTGATGATTTCCATTATGATTTTTATCTTATATAAATTGAAAAGAACCAAGTCTAGGAGGTTCTCTCAGTCATAATAAAGGTCTTTCACTTCCTCCTCTCTTTTTTTTAATGGGATTCATTTCTTTCCTTTCTATTCTTGTTATCCTTCTTGAGTTTAAGACAATTCCTCTTGAAATTCCCATATTCATTACATTAATAACATTGAATCTTAGACATATCACTTTTCTTTTGAAACTTCTTCCGACGCTGAAACTTTCTAAAATTCCCTTTCTTCCTTGCCATAGCTACATATGCTTGAGGTTGTTAATTTTACCCAACATCATTATTTGTTTTTAATATATTCTTCAATCTTTCATAATGACCACAGATCGTTGAATGGAGTGGTTTCCTTCTTCCCATAGATGCTTGATACAAAATTCCCCCACTCATCTGGTAATGCATTGAGTACTAGGGTGGTCATCTCTGGATTAGACATTGTTTCTCCAACTTCTTGTAATTTGTATTTAATTTGAGATATCTTCATGAAATGTGAAGCTACCCCTTCTTCCCTTGAGACTTTCATCTCGTATAATTGAGTTCTTAAAGATATGATTTCTCCTACAGTGCTTACATAAAACAACTCCACCAATTTGTCATATATTTCTTTAGATGTCTTCAAATTTGCTACATAAGGGATGAGAGAATCCTTGATTGAATATATGAGGATTATTTGAGCCCTTATTTCTCCTTTCATATACTTTGATAGTGCTTGAGATTTCTCTTGAGATGGTTTATTAATTGATCCTGTGACATATTCATTAACTTCATTTTATAAGAGGATCAAATGTATTCTCTTCTTCCATGCAAGGTAATTCGATGTCCCAACCAATTTATTATTCTCCTTGCATAAAGAAGTTATTTGGGACATCAAATATAGAATACTTAATTTTCAAGTGAATATTCTCCTTTATGATGATAGCTTCAACTTGATGTCTTATTGATGATGTTGAATTCTACTACTCCTTTGTTGTTGGCAATTGAAGATTCCTCCTTGATGGTGTCTTCCACTAATTTCTCTTTTTATAATGCTTCTTCTTCAGTATAAGGAGATATTATCCTCTTCCTTAAAAGGAGTTTGAGATGTGATATTTTCTTATTTGAGAGTGGGATAAACTTGATTTTGATTATGAAGTGCTCTTATTGTTTCCTTTGGTTGAATGATTCAATTGTAGAGTCCTTCTTGGATTGAAGGTGGGTTTTTGATGTCTTCTTCTTCTTCCAAGAGTTGTGATGATGTGATCCTTGAGATGAAATGGATAGTCCTCCTTGATTCTTCTTAGTGTTCTAAACCCTTATGTATCCTTCTTCAATTTGATGATCTTCAAGCTTCCTTTATTTTTTGTTGTCACCTTAGCTTTGATACCATGTTGAGAAATCAAGGGCAGCTAGATTAGGGTGATTTCTCTTACTTTGATCACATCTTGTGATGTTATTTTACTTAACTTGGTGTACTTGTAGTTAGTTTCTTCCTTTAATTTATTATTGTTTTGTTCTTATAATCAAACAACTACGAAAACATAAATATAAATAGTACACATGAACACAAGATGTAGGCTGCTAGCCAAGGCCAAAACCTCTCCTCTTAAGAGGAAAACCCACAAGAAATATTATCTTCTTATAAAATATTAAAATGACGAATTCCAAGACCTAATACACTTGTAAAATACCCATCCAAGACCAATTAAAACTCTTCCTTGATGAACTTACTTCTCACAAATTCAACAAAAGTAAAACTCGTCTTCCTCTGCAACAAATTTTGGCTCCTTCAGTTCTGCAACTTTTTGGCCTCCTAGACCTGCAATTTTAGGCTTCCTGCAATTACTAAAACTTTACACATGTGGGTAGTTTAATTTCTGAAATGGCCATTTCTACCCTTCGCTTGATGTGATTCCTCTTCCTTGTTAACTTGACTCCAAAAGTAGGTATTCTTGGTACCAAAATTTGACTTCTTGACACCTCTACAATTCAGTCTTACTGTAGTCACAATGATGCCCTAATCTTGCACATGTGAAGGATGATGGCCCAACAACAGTCCTCAAACACTTCACTTTATTCTCCCTTTTTATTATCCTTCTCTTCACTAGGTATTCCTTGCTTTTCTTGTACTTCAATGAACTTCTTGTATTCTCTCCTGACAAGGCTAAGTTATCCCTTATATATAGGCTTCTCATGGAGGTCAAATAGCCCTTATGAGGTTGACTTGTCTCTGCTTAGGAAGACTTATTTCATGCAACCCAACTTGGTCGTAGAGGAGGACATTTGATTCTTTTGACTCCAAATAAATTTCTTTTACATGATACAAAGTTCCAAATGGGGTCTTTCATATATGACAATGACTCAATTGACATCTTGACTCTATGAAAAACCCTAGAAGCACCCAATGGGTGCTTGATCTACAAATAAATTGACCTTTAGCATGAAACCCATGCTAGAAAATAATACCAATGATTTTTTCTTCTTTTTAGAATATACAAGAATCAAGAGTACATTTCATATTTATGAATACCGAACCTAGTTACCTATTTCAACATGCTAGAGTGGATGAAGAGGAGGGATCAAATGAAGGCATCAATTGAATGAAAAAATGAGGGGGGTTTAAATTTAAATGGAAGCCAAATTAGTAGCATGCAACCCTAGGATTGGAATGAATATGCGTTGTTACCCACCACTTGTGGGTAGTATGCATAGGAGAACTTTTTTCTCCTAGATGGTCCTTGCCCAACATCCAATAGCCCCTTGCAGCCACCAAAGAGCTCAATGTGCCGTTATATATGCCACATGATATGTCCATGTGGTCCCTCGCCCATATATTATGATTGTATGTTTGAATGTGGGCCTCCTGACACTAAAGGTAGGGCTTTTCATTGGTATAGTTGGGTAATTTTCCTTACTTATCATTGACACTTTTGGGCATGTATTGGTGGGGGTATTTGGCGGAAAGAGTAGGCTAGGTCTGTGCTCTTGTATCCTGTACCTAATTAGGTGTTTAACCTTGTATCCTAGTCTTGTGGGATCACCTTTATTGGCCATTAGATTTAGGGTTAGCACTACATGGGAAATATCAATTTTGGTTGTGTGTTACCACTTTCTGACACCGTATACATCACTCCGTTCCACTCGTTTTAATCCCATTCATCATTTTGCCCATCTGGCCCTCCACATGTGTCCATTAGGTCCACATAGGGTTAGCCTTCCCCTCCCCTTGTCCACACTTTAGGTTAGGCTTGGAATGATGCCCAACGGTTGATGCAGCTAAAAAGAAAAGAAAAAGCATAATTTGGCCACTTTCAATAGGAAATGTACCATAAAATGAAAAATATGGTTGGGACATACAAATTTAGCATGTGGGAAAAATCCCAACATGAGCTCTACCCCTTATTTATGACCATCACCTTGGTTCCTATGGGCCCTAGATGATCCCCCTCCATCATTAACGAACCCATGGTTGTCCCAACCCCTGGTGGGCGATGAATTGTCCCAACTTAAGGTAGTGTCCACTATTATATCCTACACATCATACTCTCATCCCCTAGAGCCCCAAGCCATTATGAAGAAAATTCAATCAAAGGAAAAATGCATATGGAGAAGGGTGGAAAAAAAAAGGTCGAGGTAACTCATGTACTATGATTTTATCCCTCCTACACTCATGTACCCAAGTGTGGGCTTCCTTCATCATAGCTATCCTTCTACCATGACGTGTGCCCTGGAGCATTCCCTTAATCCCCACTTTGTTCCATCACTATATCACATGCCACCTACCACCTAATGGATGTACCATGGACACGTCACCCCCTTTAAAGGATGAAACCACCTAATAGGGTCCTTGGGTAACCCCCTTATTGAGCTTGGAGACACTTGTACATAAGAAAGCCCACTATGGAAGGGCATGCCACCATGAAGTGCCCCATTTATTTCATGATTTGTAAGTTCTTTTACCTGATTATTCTAATGATTTTTTGTATTGGAGGGCAAGGGGATGCATTGGATCTTATGTAGGATTGCAAGTGGGTCTCCATTTAGGGTTTGGTCTCCCTATACGGGGTCCAAGCCCTCTAAAGGGCCACATTGGAACTTGTAGGGTGAGTGTTGAGAGCCATGGGCCTCCACCATAGCAGAGATCACTTCATGGATCCCCAGATCCACTCAGTGATTGCTTGTATTCCACCTTTTGGATGACGATGATGCACCTAGTTCACGATGCCCAATCGACTCCACACTTGCACCATACACTTGGCAGATGTACCAGGGTCCATACAACGATGTGTCTCACTATAGGAGACAAAGGGAGGGCTTATGCCATCATCCTAAACCTTAGGACGGTTTACAAGCATTATCGATCCACTTGGAGATTCATGAAGATGTCATTGTGCCCCTAAACCCACTTGGAAGCAACACATCTGACTTGCTTGGAAAACAAGGGGCCAACCCCTTTTCCACTATGTTTGGTGCCTTTTCACCCAACTTGGCACATTTGGACTCCATCATGCCTCCTCAATAGCCCAACGACTCTATCATATTCATTATTTTGCCCTCTTGAGAGGCTATTCTTTGTATTATTGAGCTATCTTGGTGGGCTTGTCATCATGTCATGTCATTATTATATATTATTTTATTATTTGGGGCTAAATTAGGCCAATTAGGAAAATTGAATCCCCTTTAGAGTTGTATAAATATGAGAGAGGCTCATTCTAACCTCTCATGATCATTGGGATTGGATTAGTATCTCTTGAGAGATTTTCGCACTTTTTGTTGGGATTACTTTTTGGAGCTTTCTTGATGCACTATGTTGTTTGGATTTTCGCTATTGTCTTTGGAGCTTCATTCTAACGAGGAATTGATGAATGGATATACTCTCTCTCATGTAAGTCAAAATTTTGATGTTATTCTTGTTATCTTACTTATCAAATGCATGTATCTTGTTATCATTATTATTGTATGGGTTAATGTAATGTGAAATTCTTCTGGGACCTTGAATAAGTGATTAAATGCATGCGTTGACCTTTGAGGGATTGAATCAATGTTCCTAGAGGCACCCCTTAGGTTGAAGACCTTGAAACTGTCTTTTTCGCAAATTTGAAGTATAAATCCCTATTGACATGGTTATTGCCCTTGGGGAGGCTAGCAAAGAGCAATTAGGGCTATTTAGCTCACGAAAATTCTCGATCTATGTGTGTCTTCACTCCATTAAGTCCAAGCAATAAGGCACTGATCCTCTTATCCCTTTGGTGGTCAAATTTACCTCTATTTTCTTCACTTTTCCAAATTCTAGGCCTAACCCTAGAAGGTCGCCTAGGGCATCAAGCGAAATTCATTCTAGCCATTCACAACCCTTGAATTTTGGTCCACTATTGCACTAGGGTTATCTCTAGAGGTCCTCCAAATTTCAAGCAATTTCGACTATGGAATCCCGAGATATAGCAAGCCCTAGCCACAAGACCAATTCTTTCCCTAGTCTGATTTTGGGATAGTTTCCTCATTGGGATCATTGCATTCAAATTGCAAAAGAAAATTAGTACTTTGATCCTATTCCCTACCCTAATTAGGTCAAGCCCATCATTGGGTGATCAACTCCATACCCTTGACCTAGTTTTGGGTCCACTTGGCTCTGTATGGTCTCGCAACTTTGTAACTCGAATTCCACAAAGATTACATAGAAGCCTCTTATCCATAAGGATCCTTAGCTCTAGGAAGCCCCTTGTTAAGGCATATCCTCCAAACCTAGGCTCAAGAATCCTCTTAGCCCTTCCTAAAGAGCCTATCACCTTACTTTAAAGTAAGCAAGCTATCTAATTGAGCCTCTCTTGTGAATAGACCTTGGGAATCACTCTATATCCATTCATAGGTCCATCCTACCTAGTGATTCCCCTTATATCGGGTCTCCTCCCATTGGTGAAAGTTCGTAAAGAGCAAGGAGCCTTAGCTAAGGTGGCAGTGGGCTATCGCTCCATTGTTGCCCCTTGACCTAGTAATTGCTCTATAGGATCCCCTACTAGGACCCCTATTAGTTTGAGTGGTAACATTTTGGCATTGTTGTCAGGGACAAGAGATGTTTGTCTTGTTCCCATATGACATTATTGATATATCGTTTTGGCGACTCCATTGGAAGAACGAAGCCCTAGTTCTTCATCAAACTTCAAAGTCAATGCTTGTATGTTCAAGCAAGCATCTCTCAAGGCATTTCAAGTTCACCCTAGCGATTTCAAATATAGAATCTTATAAAAATTTGTGTGACAATAAATGGATCATTGGAGAGGCCTATTTTAAAAGTTTCAATAAGATGACACTCGATCCAATGATCATGAGGAGTTTGATTCCCCTCTTGATAAATCTCTTGGGAGCCATGAAATTGAGGAGCCTTCCCAATGCTCTCCAAAAGGGGTTTGTGGTTCTTCCCAAGATATGATGATTATAGTCCACCTTGTTCCGTCCTCGATAATCAAGATGATGTGATTATGGATGTGTATAAGCCTTCTATCTCTTCATGCCATGAGGAGGATATGCCTGAGCTTGCTATTCATCAAAAAAGTATGAGCTTGGTTCTTGATTTCTCCATATGCTCGTTGCAAGAAAGGTTACATGAGTTGAATTCTTATCTTCCCTCTCCATCCATAACCCTTGATGCAGGGTCCTCAAATGTTCCTGTCCCCCACCATTACCATTCATCAAGCAAATCTTGCAAAGAGAAAAGTAATATTTCAGTCCTCTACCTCATAATGGTTCATAAAGGAAAATGTTTTTGTATTGATTTAATAATATGTTGGTCACACTGGCTATATGATTACACTCAGCATTTGCATAATGTAACATGCATGGTAGGGTAGGATGCACTGCATACTGATTTTTGCATAGCTACTATCATCATGTGATATTATCATGCTAAAATAACTACATTTAGATTAAATTTTATTTTCTTGTTGATTTTGTGGCCTAATACTAAGCATGGGTGATCATAAGACATCGCAAACACATGCCACCCCATGTGCTTGGTCTTTGATATGTGCAAGTAACAGGTCTATGGTACCAAGAGATTGTTGGTGTTCTCATGACCTCCTGTTCGAGTAGCCTTGCGCAACTTTCGAGAGATCATGTCCCAGTTCGAGGCAGATGTTACCCACCACCTATGGGTAGTATGCATAGGAGAAAGTTTTTCTCCTAGATCGTACTCATCTGACAACCAGTAGCCCCTTGCAGCCACCAGATAGCTCGATGTGCCATTATCTCTGCCACCTCAGCCAACCATGTGGTCCCTCGCCCATCTGTTTTCATCGTATGTTTGAAGGTGGGCCTCCTAACCCCGAAGGTATGGCTTTTCATTGGTATTGTTGAGTAATTTTCTTTACTTATCATGGACACTTTCTGGCATGGATTGGTGGGGGAATTGGGCGGAAAGAGTGGGTTAGGTCTGTGCTCTTGTCTCCCCGGCCTGATTTGGTGGTTACCCTTGTATCCTAGTGCCGTAGGATCACCTTTACTAGCCATTACTTTTAGGGTTGGAACTACATGGTAATTCTTGATTTTGGATGTGTGGTCTCGCTTCCTAACACCATATACATCACTCCCTTCCACTCGTTTTAACTCCATTCATCAATTTTCCCATTGAGGTCCACATAGGGTTAGCCTTCCCCTCCCTTTGTCCACATTTCGGATTGGGCCTGGAATGATGCTCGAAGGTTGATGCAGCTAAAAAGAAAATAAAAATCATAATTTTGCCACTTTCATTCCGAAATGTACCACAAAATGTAAAAGATGGTTAGGACATAAAAATTTAGCACATGTGAAAAAGTCAAACATGAGCTCTACCCCTTATCTATGGACATCACCTTGGTTCCTATGGGCCATAGATGAGCCCCCTCCATCATTAATGAACCCATGGTTGTCAAAACCCCTTGTGGGCAATGAATTGTCCCATGTTATGCAACCAGCTCACAAAACAATAGAATTAATAGATCAACGACTTAAAAAATATACTCTTCGAGGGGGAAACCTCCTTCACATTACACAAATGAACAATTATTGGATGATTCAAATGAAAAATACAACCTTTATATATATATAATCGTAAGGGGTCATAATATAATCAGAGACGACATAATAATAATAATGTAAGGGCACAACAATAATAATAGTGCAATTTTATGGGTCACAATAATAGCAACATGGGGAATAAAAATAAAAGGATACACTAGTATTATAGGGACTTAACATGCCCATCTCCTTCAAAAGAGTGTTTTCCTCAACGCTTGAGTAGTTTTGGATGCTTCTGTATAAAATTTTCATCCTTCCATGTCAAATCTTCAGTGGGTAAGTTCTTCAACTTAATGAGATACTCTAAAATTGACCGATTTTGTAGTTGTCGAGTTCTTGTTTCCGTGACTGCTTCAGGTTCCAATATGTTTTCCTTCCTCGTCAAGTTCTGGAAATATTGTTTGAACTGGAAGATTGTCACCTATAACCTTCTTTAAGCATGAAACATGGAAAATTGGGTGCACTCAAGAAGATGCAGGAAGCTCCAATTTGTGCACCATAGTACCAATATTTTGCAACAACTTGTGAGGACCATAGTAGTTTGGTGATATTTATTATCCTTCTTAGCTTGATTGAGGGACATTTGTTTGTATTTTTGTAGCCGTAAAAATAATCAGTCGCCTACATCAAAACTTCTTTCAATGCGATGTTGATCCACATGTTGTTTCATTTAATTCTGCCCCAAAGTGAGGTTATCCTTTAAGGTCGATGTGATCTTCCATTGCTTGAACCTTATAATTTTCTCTTAAAGACGATGTGATGGAAGGTGGATGATATCCATAAAGTTTCATAAATGGGGTCATTTTTGCTGCAGTAGGGAAGGAAGTGTTATACCACCATTCATCCAGAGGTAACCACTTGACACATTGTGTTTGTATATCAGATACAACGAAGATATCCTTCCCGAAATTTATTCACTATCTCAGTTTTCCCATCAGATTAAGGATGATAATATGAGCTATGAGCTAATTGAGTACCCAGACAAGAAAATAATTATGTCCAAAAATTTCCAGTAAAAATGGGATCTCTGTCGCATACAATAATATTTGGGTTTCCATGTAGCTTTTGAATTGTTTCTATAAATGCAGTAGCAAATGTGTTGGATTTAAATGGATGAGATAATGCACAAAAGTGTGTATACTTGGTATGTCTATCAACTATCACCATGATGAAATTTTTTCCTTCGAAATTGGTTAAACCAATGATAAAATCCATTGAAACCTCCTCCCAACATTGAATTGGAATGGATAAAGGTTGTACCAGACTTGGGGTCTTAATTGTCTCAACTTTATTTTGTTGGAAAACTAAACATTCTGCCACAAAAATTTTGAATATCAGATTTAAGGCCATCCCAAAAAAAATCCTTCTTGACCCTGTGGTAAGTTTTTAAAAATCCAGAGTGCCCTCCTAAGGGAGAGGTGTGAAATTCCAAAATAATCTTTTGTTTGAGTTTGGAATTCTTACAAACATATAAGCGATATTGTACCATAATGAATCATTTTTCCAGCTAAATGTATCATATGTATTGGGATCTTGCTGCAAATTTTGAATGAGTGTCCACACTTCTTCATCATTATTCCATTCATCCCTTGTTTCAGTTATCCCATTTGGTTGGATAATAGAAATGACACAAAGCAATGCTTCCACATCCTCATCATTTCTTGAGAGTGCGTCTGCAACCACATTTTTCTTCCCTTTTTTGTAGGAGATTTCAAAGTCATAACCCAACATCTTTGTGACTGATTTATACTGCTCTTCTAAAGATAATCTTTGTTCCAAAAAGTATTTAAGACTATCATGATTTTTTTTACCTTGAAGTTTCTTCCCATTAGGTAAGGTCATCATTGTTTTAGTGCATGTAGTATTGCCAACATTTCCTTATCATAAATAGGTTTGTGTAAATACTTTCCTTTGATTCAATGACTTTCAAAATAAATGGGTCTTCCTTCTTTCATTAAAACGACACCAATTCTATTTCTTGAGTCATCACATTCCACAATAAAGTTTTGGTGAAGTCCGGCGTAGCTAATATTGGTGCTTTTCACATTACTTCTTTAAGATGTTTAAAGGCCTTAGTTGCTTATGGAGTCCAATAAAATGCATCTTTCTTTAGTAATGTTGTTAGAGGTGCTTATATTCTCTCATAATTCTTAACAAACTTGCGATAATACCCTCTCAACCTAAGAAATCCTCACATATGCTTTATGGTTGTGGGGATTTTCCATTCCCTAATGTATTTAATTTTGTTAGGGTCTACCTTAATGCCCTCATGAGATACAATATGAACCAAATATTCCACCTCATGTACTCCAAAGAAACATTTGGAGGTTTTTACATTTAATTGTTTCTCGTCCAATAGTTTAAGCACCATGTCAACATGTTGAACATGATCCTTCCAAGACTTGTTGTAGATTAGTATATCATCAAAAAATACTAACACAATTTTTCTAAGGAAGGGTTTGAAAATGGAATTCATCAAACCTTGAAATGTAGAAGGTGCATTGGTAAGGACAAAAGGCATGATCAAAAATTCATAATGACCTTTATCAGTTCTAAATGTTGTTTTCAGAATGCCTTCAGTATTCATTCTAATTTTATGATATCCTGAACAAAGATCCAACTTGGTGAATTAAATAGTCCCATGTAATTCATCAAATAGTTCATTAATGACAAGAATGGTAAATTTATCTTTAATAGTGAGCTTGTTGAGCTCCCTATAATCCAAACAGATGCGCCATGATCCATCCTTCTTGTGCACCAATACTACTGGAGTAGAGAAAGAACTTTGACTAGGTTGAATTATACCGGCCTCCAACATTTCTGCAACCATACATTCAATTTCACTATTTTTGGCATAGGGATATATGTAAGGCCTGATGTTTGGAGGAAAACTTCCTAGAATCAAATGAATAGCATGATCATGATCATGAATAGGTGGGAGGACTTTGGGAGTCTCAAATACCTTAGAATTATTGTCCAAGACTTTCTGGAGATCTGGATAAATACACGATTTTGAGCTTTGAACCTCTAGTGAGCATAATTATGTAATTATGCCTCATTGTTGTTTCTTTAGAATATTTTTCATGCCATTAGAGCTAATTATGTTTCTTGGTTTCCCTGCGATACCCCTTAATTCAACTTCCTTTCCTTCCAAAAAAAATTCAAGAAACGTTCTTGAAAATTAAAAGCTATCGTACCCAAAGATTGTAACCATTGGAATCCTAGTACAACATCAGCAGCACCCATTGGAATGGAAAGCATTGGACTATTCAATACATATTCCCCCATTTTTAGCTTGTATTATGGCACTTTCCAAAGCAATTTATAGTTCCTCCATTTTCAACCATCATTTACACTCTGGTGTTGGATATAGGAAGCAATTCAATTCCTTGGCTATCTTACAATGAATAAAATTATGGGTACTACCCGAATCAATCAGCGTAATTACCTTTTTCTTCTTGATAAGTCCTTCTATATTGAGAGCTTGAAGAGTGATAATTCTTTCCAATGCATTAAAATATATGGTCAGATCCATTTATTCTTTCTTTTGGGTTGGTTACTGGTGTATATCATTTTCTTTTAAATTTTCTTGTTCCTTTTCTTCCTCCTCTTCACAATCTATGTAAAAAAATTATTCTCGGCACACTTATGACCTTTCGTGTATATGATATCACAACTGTAACAAATCCCTTTTGCTATTTTTTCTTCCAACTATTGTGGCATCAACCTTGTAGGTTGTGGAAGGCTAGGAGTAGAAACAATTCCATATTTATAGTTGTGAGTGGTAGGATTATTTATCCCCATAATTTTGCTTTCAATTTTTCTTGCCAACTTGAATGTCTTATCCAATGAATTGGGTTCCCAAAGGTGAACCTCATGTTGGATGTTATCTTTTAAAGTCTCTATGAAGACATAAATCCTATGCTCCATTGGAATATCATTTACCCTTATATTCAATTTTTGGAAGTCCTCAATATGCTCCAACATTGAACCCTTTTGTTTGAGATTTACCAATTGGCTAAAGAAGGCGTTGCTCTTTGTATCCTCATAATTTGCTATCATTTCCTCTGTAAAAATTTAGAAAGTGAAAATTGTTTTACAAGAGCAAAGCCATCAATACCATACAAATTGATTGGGTTCTAAATATAAAGTTGCAATGCATACCTTTTATGTGCTTTTCACATTATGGAGATCAAAATATTGCTTCATTTGTAGTATCCATGTTTCGAGATCCTTTCAATCAAACTTCCCCATATCGATCTTTGGAATATGGTGGGTCTTCAATCCAACATTAGAGTCTATGAAATCATGATTAAAATTTCTTTTGTTCTCATCATGAGCTTCCTCTACTACCTTTTCACCATTAGGAAGATTTTCTTGTAGAAATTTTTTCAAACCTTCCATGTATTTCTTCAAATCTTCCATGTTTACTTTTAGTTTTGCTTCTATACCATCGATCTTAGCTTCTGTTACTTTTTGTGAGAGCGAAATTTGTTGCACTTGGTCTCGTAATTTTGATATATCATGTTGCATGTCTTCCTCTTCTTCATGCATCATAGTAGAGATTTCGGGTTTATTACTAGGTGTTTCCATTTTATTTCTTTAGGGAATCAATTAATGATATTTATGCTTCACTATGCCCTTTGAATCACTTCAAACTATTTTTTCAAACAAAATTTATGTAAATTTAAAAAAATACACACCTTTGCCTTTCTTTTTACGAGCTCGATATTGAATTTGTTGTATCTATATAATTCGGATCTCCAAGGTCTTAAAATTTCTTCCCTTATTAGCCCTATAAGTCTTCTTTCCAACCCCACAAGTTAGACCAATATTGGAGTATTCAAGAAAGATTTATGCTCGATCTCCCACAATGACCTGATTATAGACTAGTTCAGTTGAGCGAACTTGTATGGAGTGTCATGTGTCATTATTTCAAACTTCAGCCTGAATATTGCTACACAAGAAACTACAGTATGTGCAATTTCAGCTACTTTTTTACAAAATTCAAATCTGATGCCTGAAACGAAAGTTATGTTGATTTTCCCTAGGTCACCTGTTTGAGATTGAATTTTTGAGCCTGCAAAAACCCTAACTTCCTTGGATCATATCTCCTAAAATATAGTGAACCAAGATCTGAAATTCTTAGATGAGGTTCACAATATTTCAACTCCACGTTGTAAAAATTTCAGGTTTTGAAGCCTCGTAGAAAAAAAGTTATAGCACAAATTCCATGATGAACTTTTTAAAGAAATGAAACCCTAGAATCCCAAGCTCCTATACCAAATTATATGCAACCAACTCACGAAACAATAGAATTAATATATCAAAGCCTTAAAAAATATCCTCTTTGAGGGAGAAACCCCTTTTACATTACATAAATGAACAATTCTTGGATTATTCAAATGACCAAAACCTCATTTCTAGATATAAGAGTCTAAGGGGTCACAATATAATTAGAGTCGAAATAAAAATAATAATGTAAGGGCATAAGAATAACAATAGTGTGCTTCTATGGGGCACAATAATAGCAATATGGGGACTATATGGGCACAAAAATAACAATAAGGGGGATATAATAACAATAACAATAAGGTGATACACTAGTATTATATAGACCTAACACCCCACCTTAATGGGGAATCCACTATTATATCTTACACATCATGATCTCATCCCCTGGAGCCCCAAGAGGTTATGAAGAAAAATAAATAAAAGGAAAAATGCATATGAAGAAGGGTGGAAAAAAAAGGGTGGGGTAACTCATGTACCACGATTTTCTTCCTCCTACACTCAAGTACCCAAGTGTGGGCTTCCCTCATCATAGCTACTGCTTGTACCATGACATGTGGCCTAGAGCATTCCCCTAATACCCACTTTGTTCCATCACTATACCTGATCCAGGTGGCTCTAGACACCCTCAAGAGACCAAGAGAGCTCATAAATGGTCAAAAATAAAAGTTTTCAGAACTACCTTGATCCAAGTCTGAATCGAAGTGCTCATTTCTCTGATTCCAATGGCGTGAACAACACTCAAATTCGAGCTCATATGAGGGAGATAGAGCTCTTCAAATTTTCACATCAAAAGGAAAAAAAGGGGCCCACAATGTGCCACATGGCATCCCAATTAGCAATTGGGACCCACATTGCAGCCCATAAAGTAATGAAACTCAACACTCTATCATTGGCTCCTTCCCTACAAAAAAAAAGACCCCCGACCTCCGCCTTAACAACTCCACCCACAACCAACGCGCCAAAGGTGCCTATTGGAAACCTCTACCATGCAAATTTTATATAAACTCTCAAGGCAGACCAATGTGGATTTAGATGAAATATTATTTTATTTTTAGGTGTGGAACCGCGAGCTAGGCCAAGATGGAATCATGTGTGGGCACGCTTTTCGAGACAGATAATTTTTTGCAAAGAATATTCTTTGATTTGTGACAGATTCCATGGGGAGGTAAATTTTCATTTTGTTAGAATGATATGAATTTTACAATTATTTTAACCTGAATTTCACAGGGAACACGATGATAATTCTAGAATGGCCATCTGAGCAGCATATTTGCAGATTCCCTGCATAACAGAATCTTAGGGAATCTTGAGGGAATAAAAAAGATTCCTCGAGGCCCAAAACTTGCCGGAGTCCATTTTCAACAAACTTTATGTCGATTTTACACCTCTCAGTGATAGGAACTCAACGGCTATGTCAATTTCAGTAGTAGAGCTTCCCATTTTTCAGCCATTTTCCAGATTGGAGTGACGGTGTCTGATTATCAAGTGTGGACAATCGATTCTATGCTCCTCGACGCCACGAATTCGACGGTGCAGCCAAATTCAGCAGTTGAGCCTCCAATTCTTCAGCCAACTCCATGGGTTGAGGTATATGAATTTTGATCATGTGCCTCTTTTTTCTATGAGATGTATCATGATTTCTAGATCCTTGCTTGATGCATGTGCGAGATCTTGTTTTTGCTTCATGTGAGATTATGTCATGTTGATAGGAGGTCCATTGTGAGCGAGAGTTCCTATAGCGGAACGTCTTGTGGAGAGAAAAGACACTCATGTTTAGGGCACATCTTTGTATGAACATCATATATGTACATATTCCCATTTCCAACACTATATGAAGTGGCCTTCCACATTATGACACCGGGCTCGGAGACGTAGCCCACACTGGGTGAACTCCGTTATCAAAATCTTGTGCTTTTATGTTGTTGATGGTTGTCTTGTTTCCTCTTGCTTAAGCAAGCATATGTGTTCTTTTATGCTCTTTTAAAATGAAATTCTAACAACATCACAAAAGTGAAATATCATGGGTAAATCTGGTTGTTGACGGACCCGGATCAAGTGGTATCAGAGCAGTCTTCTTGTTGATGCAAATTGTGAGCGTGAACAATGATTGAACGTGCAAAAATGGAGGATGGAAAAGACATGTACAGGGCCATTCTTAGGATTTCCAAAATGGTGGACATGATGTACGAAGCTCATGAAAGATGGGAAAAAGAAAAAGCATAAAGTGATGCTTCATCTACATCTTCCAATGAATATTCATTGCCCTCACCGTATTATCATCATTTGAATTAGGAGATAAACCATATCCTTCAAGAAGATAATGTTGAATTGAAAGTGCTTCTACGAGAGGAGAAAGAGGATAAGAAGAGAGTGTAGCTTCAATTGCAAGCCGCAGAGGCAACCTTGGAAGAACTGAAGTGCCACGACCAAAGACTTCAAGTAAGGGATGTTGAATTAAGTAGGCTTCTACAAGAAGAGAAAGAGGATAAGCATATACTGCAGCTTCAGCTATGAGTCGCAGAAGAGGCTTTGGAGGAGTTGAAGCGCAAAAAAGGCTTGAAAAAGCCCTCACCTGTTTCTGACTTGACATCTAAGGTAAACAATGTTGATTTTTCTTCAGTGTCATCTTCACGTGTTATCATTTTTGTGGGAAATGTGGAGATATCCATTACAAAAACTTGCATGAGACTCCTCACCAATATGGGATACAAAGGAGGAGGACTTGGCATTAATGGCCAAGGCATGATTCAACCATTGGAGTTCTTGCAGAGACGCTCGAAGGTGTCAGAAGTTTCCAATGCATGGTTGAAACCATTGGGGAAAGAGAATGATGGGGACACTTCACCATCATCCTATGACATCACACATTGAAAAGAAAGAGCCGAGGCAAGCTCCCGTCACCATGATTGCACTAGATACCAGCAAGAAAGGTATAACAAGTCTTGGTATTCTAATGTTTATTTTGATTACAAGCATGTCCCTAACAATGAAAATAGATCATGGCATCGAAAAACATGTATTTTTTGTGGATTACATAACTATGTATTTTTTGAGCGTTGGAAAAAGAGGATAAGGCGTGAAACGCCTTCTCATTAGGGGAATTTTGAGGTCTAAAATGGGCCTCATAAGAAAAATGTACAACAAAAATAAACTTTATAACAACCAATAGGATTCAAGATGATGATGTCATCCATAATGGATGATTCACCATTTTTTGAGTAAAAAAGTAAAAATATTAAAAAATAATAAAATAATAAAACTACTTTTTCAACTCGTATTTTAAACTTATCTCCCAAAATTTTTACTCAAATTTCGAGCGGGAATACTCGTTGGATGCGGAATTTAATTCCTCATCCAAGGAGTACCCATGTTGCATACTTTCGATGAACTCTACTACACGAAAAATGAGAAATACATAAAAAACGTGATTGTAATCACGTTTTTTTTTAATGTATTTCTCATTTTTCGTGTAGTAGGACCCATCGAAAGTATGCAACATGGGTACTCCTTGGATGGGGAATTAAATTCTGCATCCAACGAGTACTCCCGCTCGAAATTTGAGTAAAAACTTTGGGAGATAAGTTGAAAATATGAATTGAAAAAGTAGTTTTTTTCATTTTTCCCTCTAAAATTTGATGATGTCATCAAATCTTATTAGATTTTTTCCACTATTATTTTATAATTTCCTTAGGAGGCCCATTTTAGACCTCAAAATTCCCCTAATGCCATAACAGGAAAAGAAGAATTTAAAGCAGGTTTGGAGGAAGAAGACTCATTGCAGTCATTGCGACAAAAGTGGCCATCAAAGAGCCACGTGTTGGAGGCTCCATCTAGAGAAACGCCTTAAGGACAAAGCATCAGTGCAGGAACCGATTGAAATAATTGTTCGACAAGCAAATGAGCCACAAAGAGATGACCCATTCACTTTGATAAGTGAGAGATGGTTTTTCTAGGTGTGGTAGAGTGTCACGGCCTTATTTTTGTAAATCATATGTTGCAGCTTAAAATGTAAAAGGATGATGTGTTTTTGTTACTTTTTAATCGACAATGATGTTTTTGCCTTGTATTGATAGCTGGGGTATTGATTCCATTTGATGTAAACTTGACCACCGAGTATGTGTTATAAACTCGTGGAAAGTATGGGATGCTTGTGTCATAGTTGGTCATGTAATTGAGCATGTAATTTGCAGAAGAATTTATTACAGGTTTACAAAGGATGCAGGTGTCGTCTCATTGCTTATGGCTCCGAAGGACAAAGGTGAAGGAGAATGAAGGGTGACCTTTCACAACACGTGTGGTGCAAACGAGGTACCAAGTAGCTGCAGATTATGTTCATGATTTTGGTGGAACAAAAGATCCTCAGTGGGGAGGATTGATCCTAGTGGCTCTAGACACCCAAATGAGACCAAGAGGGCTCAGAAATGGTCAAAACTCAAAATAGTCAGAACTATCTTGATCCAAGTTTGGATCGAAGTTCTCGTCGCCCTGATTCCAATGGCATTAATGACACTCAAATCCGAGCCCGTATGAAGGAGATAGAGCTCTTCAAAGTTTCACATGAAAGGGAGAAAAAAGGGGCCCACAATGTGCCACATGGCATCCCAATTAGCAAGTGGGACCCACATGGCAGCCCATCAAGTAATGACACTCAACACTCCATTATTGGCTCTTGCCCTACAAAAAAAAAAAGACAAAAAATAATATAATTAAAAAATAACCATATAAAACAACTCATTATATATATATATATATATATATATATATATATATATATATATATATATTTTATAAAAAAAAAAATTACATTTATTAATAATAAACGTATAAAACAAATCATATATTAAAATAAAATAAAAAATAATTAAAGTCAGAGTTAGTTGAAAATTCCAACTAATTTCACATATATTTTAAAGGGCATATGGTAACACCAAAACAACGATTACAACACATATTTTTATCATTGTTAAAACAAACGGTTGGCATATGCCACGATGCTAAGTTAAAACGCGCCCAAAAACATAGCAATATAACAAACGTTACAACCCAACGTTCCAAAATATATATATTGTTGTAACAGCGTGCCAACGTTTGCCAAATGCGGAAGGTCGGTGGGGTTGAAACCTGTTGACAGTACAACAACCCTCCCCATTTATAAATTTTTAGAACAAATTTAATTTAGAAATGGGTCCCCTTTTTATCTTTCTTTTTAGATAGAAATAAAAAAATTTAGAAGCAATCCAATCATTTTTAAATTAGAAATAAGAGTTCATTGTTAGAAAGACATATTTCATATCTTTATTAACTAATGTGTATAAAAAAATGCAACATTGAAAGAATTTCCGACCCAATGGAAAATAAAGACTTTATCACATAAAAGTATTTGAATGAAAAAATTCTGATGTACAGTAATCGCAATCGCAAATCGGAAATATCATAAGTTGTATATTTGTTTTTCAAAAAATTCCGATGTGATTGAACTAATCACAATCGCAAATCACAAAAGGTTTTAAAACTTTCACATTTGTTTCAATGCGATGCGATTGATCGCAATCGCATTTCAGAAGAGAAATATAGAATGCACTTGTTTTATAAATCTCCGATGCGATGGGCCCCACCACCATCACAAATTGCAAATTGCAAATGCAATTTCTTTATTCGATCAATGGCACAAACTCCGATGCGATGCGATCAATCGCAATCGCATTTCGGAGAAACAAGCGATATTCGCTCATGATATTATAATCTCCGATGTGATGGGTCCCACTGTAATCGCAATCGCAAAATTGGCTAACATCATGTTGGCAATATGATGCAATGTGTTGTCCTTGATGGCAACCTACTTGATGAAGTTGTCCTTGATGGAAACTGACTTGATGAGTTGTCTTTGGATAGCAACCTATTTGTTAATGATGTAAATCTGATGTATCTACAAAGTAGTTCAGAAGTAACGAAGAAATAAATTCCAGTAAGTGCCAGAGTAATGATAAATAAGATATGTCACAATATATACGCAAGTTTTTAAAGGCCAAGTTGCGTATGCATGCGGATAAGTACGTCCCAAGTCGCGTATGCCCTTTTGCGCTCCAAAATTACAATACCACGGGGCATTACCATGGTTTTGGCACACAGTATTGAGCGCTGTATGGTTTATTTGATTCCGTCCAATAATACCATCGGAATTTGTGTGGTTTTGGCTCATGATATTGGTAAAAGCTAAATCTATTTAAGGAGAAGAAGATCATAGTGCAAGGTGTGCAGGTGTAAGGGTTGTTGATGAAAAAATTTCTCTAAGGAATATCTGCATGAATGAACTATGTTCTGAATTGATAGATCTAAATCTATGATGCACCCATGGATCTGATGATGGTTCAAGATCTCTAGATCTGATGATGATGAATCTCTAGAATGACCTACTGAAGGAATGACGAAGAACTAGCGCAATTCTGCTGAAGAAAATGAATAAATCTGGGTAAGTCCTATAGATCTAGTCTGATCTGCAAAATTTATTCTTTACAGATTTATACGCTAGTTGGTTTCATTGAAAGCGCGTATATACGTGGGTTTGCTTAATGAAAAGCGCGTATGGCAGTTAGGGTTTTCTGAAGAATAAAATACACAGAAGTATACGCGGGTTGATGTACAGGAAAGTGCGTATATACGCGGCTTCAGAAAAGCAAAGTAGCGTATGCTATTTGAATTAATGAAGGTCCAGGGTTGAATTTGTATCTGCACATCTATTCTGAAGTCTGGGTTATCTCTGAAGCTCTGGTTACAGTGTTTTCACTGTTCTAATTTAAGTAGTGGGAAAAGTTTATGATAGTTGATAAAGTACAAGTGTTTGGGTATTGAATGAATACTTCACTCTGAAGTATATCTGCATGGAATGGGTTACAGTTCATTAATAGATCTGAATAAATAATGCACCTATACAATGATGGATGAAGATCTCTTGACCTGAAATGAATATGTATCTTATAGATCTGGTTATGAAATGTTTAAATCTGTGATCTGGCGAATCTTTGCTGAAGTAAAGGGTGAGATCTAAGTTATCTAAAGAGCTGCATAGTTCTGAAATGTTACAGATCTATACACATGTTCATCTCAGCGAAAGTGCGTACATACGCAGGTTCGTTTCAACAAAAGCGCGTATGAAATCAAAGGTTAGTTCTGAAATAGTTGCAGATCTATACGCAGGTTTGTCTCTGTGAAAGCGCGTATATACGTAGGTTCAGTGAAGTAAAAGCACGTATGGAATCTAGGGTTTTGCTGAAGTGTGTGCAATGAAATGTCTGATCTATTTTGCTATTTTACTGCTATCTGTTAATGATGTATTCATACAGATCTGGGTTGTTTGAATATTGATGATGCTACTGATTATGTTGATTAAAGATCAAGTTGTTGGTTGATTGGTTGATGATTCAATGAATGAATTGATGGGGTTATAAGTTTCAGTTTGATGTATGTTGAGCTTAAATGTGTGGAGTGGGTCCAGTCTGAAAATTTGATGACAAGTGGCCTACAAGGTATGTTGTATGGAAGCTGTTGTATCCAATATGAAAATTGATGAAACGTGGTCCGCAGTGGTGCTGAGGGTCGAAGCCTTCAGTGAGGGGGTAGTAGCTCCCTTCTAGGAGAAGCTGGTAAATGAGAGCAGGGGGTAGTTGCTCCCTTCCAGGAGAGGATGGTAAATGAGAGCAGGGGGTAGTAGCTCCCTTCCAAGAGAGGCTAGTAAATGAGTTTAGGGGGTTGGAGCTCCCTTCCAGTTGCAGCTGGAAAATGAGAGAAGGTTGCAGCCTTCTGCAGGTAGAAGCCTGCGTACTGGTATGAGTCTGCGCTAGTACAATGTTGTAAGCAGTTTTCTTTATAATAAATATTGAAGACAGAGACGACAGCAGTGGTGGTTTTCTCCCGAATTGGGTTTCCACCTTAAATACTGGTGTTCATGTGTGTTGCTTATGTGTGATGGTTTATTCTGTTATTAATGTACATGCTTACTGCTTACTAAACATCTGATGGATGAATGATGCAATGATCTAAGTAAAGAATTAAATGCATAATAAGATCTCTGGACATACACAAGTTTTCTTAAGGATATCTGCGTGTATACGTGAGTTGGGTTCAATAAAGTAGCGTATGGTTTTAAGAGAAAGAAAAAGTAAAAAGTATTCAATCAGATCTAAATACTGATTCACCCCCCCCTCTCAGTATTTTTCCTAACACATCATTTGTAACTCATTTCTTTTGAAAAGAGCCGATGCGATATATATCATCGCAATCGAAAATTGGAGAAAATCATGAAATCTTATTTGTTATTCCTTTTAAAAATTTCCGATGCGATTAATACTTAAGCTTCATATTTTACAATTGCGCATATGATATTTATTCATCGCAATCGCGAAATTCAAAAGGAAAATCTTTATTCTCATTTAAACTCCGATCTTCGATTGTACGTCTATTATTAAATAGAAAATCAAATGAATAAATATGGTTTATTATTCGTTGAATACATGAGTGTGACTCTTTAGAGGGAATTTAAGTTCATTACACAAAGTTAATAAATGAAAATCAACGAACAAATATTTTATACAGTTGTTCTCGTTATTTCTCTTTTATCACTTCTGAAAGCTTTTTGCTCCATTGCAGAACCAAAGAACACCCAACCCTTTCATTCGTAGAGTGAGGGAAATGTTACCGGATACCGAAATGTTGAAGAGATCCAGGAAAGCAAAAGCTGCTATCGTTGCAAAAACCCTTGTTCTCACCATGGCACCTAAAGAAAAACCAACTAAAATTAAGCTGGTTACAGACACGTTGTGCCAAGGTCTTGGTAAATTATCCTGGGAAGAGGTATATAACCTCATTGAAAGGGAAAAGCCTAAGGTCACTGTGCCAAAGGCAACAGTTCCCGACGAAGATGATTCAGAGTCTGATTCAGAAACTTCTCTTCAAGAACTCATAAATTAGTTCCTGCACCGAATTGCAGCTCGGGCGAACATTTTTCCATATTATGATGTGATTCGGTGGGTGATTGAAAATGTGGCTATCCAAAACAGGACGTTTGTTTCAGCTTCTAGAGCAACATTTGGCTCATTTAAAGCAGAGGACATTAAAGCAATGTACCACCTTCCGGACCCGCAAAAAATCTACAACAAATCCTTTATCAAAGAATTTGTTGCAAACAATGAAAATCAGTCAGACCGATTAGAGAATGGAGAAGGGCTCCTAAAAAGCACAAAGATGAGGCATCAGGTATGTACTCAGTGGAATCCCTTTGGCCTCCATACTGTTACGCCGCAGCAATGATGTGCAAATTATTTGGGAATGATAATTCGACTAGGTTCTCTATACAAATGGTGCCTTTAATACACTCTACTGTAAATTCTGAAATATTGGACTGGGCTATCATTCTTTCTAATAAGATATCCAATAGGATTCTTAAGTATAGAAAGGACAAAAAAACAGGAAATACTACTCCTTTTTACTTTTGTGCTTATATTCTAGATGCCCTATGCTTCAATTCTGAATTTCCCA
Source organism: Pinus albicaulis (assembly GCA_034641835.2). Classification (NCBI taxonomy): domain Eukaryota; kingdom Viridiplantae; phylum Streptophyta; class Pinopsida; order Pinales; family Pinaceae; genus Pinus; species Pinus albicaulis. The sequence goes on along the minus strand of CM076576.1, from coordinate 689,521,019 downwards.
TGTTAGGATGGAAATGGACCCCTAAAGATCCTGCTCCTATTCATATATATCACAAGTTCTTGTGGAAGGGGCATTTTAAAAACCATGTTTACAAAATTTGTCACGGTTTCCTCATCCCAGTTTATCAAACTATTTTTGGCCGATTCCCTCCTAGACTTTCTGAGAAGGCTAAAATTTATTTATCCTCGATTGGGGATTGGTTCAGAGAAGAAATATTCATGTATATCAGAGTTTTCGGGAGTATTGTAGAACCACACATTCTTCCTTTGTATGTTCCAAATAAATTGTTAGCACAAGAAATTTCATATCAACTAACAGTAGAAGGCATGTCCAGGACTTTGAAGAATAGTAAGAAGCTAATGTGGCCTACTTTTCCTTTTAAATGTGGAGATTACACTATCAATAATTTTGTTGGCAAGATAACCAATCTCAAGCTTTCAACAGTCCAAGGCAGGAAGTATGACCCAAGGAAGGTGGCATTTGATTTTACCACTTCAGTTTCAATTGCTCGATTTGAACACGAACCAGATGAGTTCGATGATTTATTTGTTTTTGTAGATAATTTGTCCCAAGTTTATGATTTTTCCAAGTCCAAATTCCAGACTGAAGATATTAATAAGTTTATGTTATTTAGAAGCCAGAGATTACTCAAAGCTCCTCTGGATCAATTAAGAGTTCCTATGCAGGAGGCTGAGTCACAACAGAAGGAAAAATAGGATACATCTGGCAAAGCAGTAACAAAAACATCTGCCAGCAAGGTCATTATATAGACACAGAAAGAAGTAACGGGAACTAATCTTGTTATGTAGAAAGAAGACATTAGAGTAAGAAACATTTTCTAAACTTGATGTACATACTGATTAGCAGTCTTCAGCCCAGACAGGAAAGGAAAGCACAGGTACTGATACCAATGTGCATACTGAGAAAGGAGCCACAAACAGTAAGGCTACTGAACAAGCAGCAAAAGGAGATATAAGCAATAATCCATAGTCTCAACTTGGAAGAGAGGAAGCTGCTGAAAAAGTAGTGGAATATGCTGAGCTTATAATTTCTCCTCATTTTTTGAGCCAATATGAGCATTTTGCCCAGCAAATAGAACAACAAAATAATCCCCAAGTTAATTTTCTAGAAGACCAAGATCTGGAAGTTATTCCTGAACATCCCACAGGTGAAATTATGTTGAAAATAGAAGAAATCCCTCCTCTGGATGTATTTTACAGTCCCAAGCATAGGGTTGTTGTGAGAAAGAAGAGGAAGAGGAGGAGAACTAATCAGGATGCACTTTCAACATCACAGGTGGAGTTTATGAATATTGTTTATAAAGATTCTGATGTGAATCCATCTGAGGATCTCACTAAATTATCTCAATACGCAGGTGCCTATAGTGCTGCAGCTATAGATAAAGGTTCTGAAGTCTCTTAGTTGATGAAACAAAAAGACTTACATATAGCTATGCTGGAATAACAGGCCACAGGGAATCAAGAAAAGATTGCTCAGCTGGAGAAACAATTGCAAGATCGGGAGCTTAGATCTAAACAGCTAGAAGAGCAGCTTAGCATTGAAAGGAGGAAAGTTGATGAACAAGCCTTGAAAAAACAACAACAGTTGAGTCAAGAGGTAGAAAAGCTACAAAATCTTCTGCAAAGTGAGAAAAATTCAAAGGTTGAACAAGAGAAAATATTCCGATCAGCATTGGATAAGTTCAAGGATTATCCTAAATTAGAGCAATTAAAAAATGAATCCCTTGAAACAAACAAACTGTTGTCTCAGTAGTTGAATGAGTATGGTATAAAATTGATACAAGCTGAGCCTTTGTGTGAAATAACATCATCTTTGTAGATGAATCAATCACTCTCAGGCAAGAAACTGATGATGCTGATGATAAAATTTCTGAGTTCCTTTCATGGCAGGATACAGAGCAGGGAAGAAAAGCTAGTCTTCCCAGAATTGAGGAGAGACACAAGGAAATTTTATTTGCTGAATGGGAACAACAGTTGATGAAATCAGAAAGAGCCATATCAAGAGCTAAAATTATGATGAATAATATTACACAACTGGTTAATGATAGCCTGTATGCCACTAATTTGATCTCAGATTGTACCCCAGGAAAATTACCAAAAGTAAAAGAAGATGATTCCAGGTGGCAGGAAGAGATAATCAATAAGAATCAACAGATTAGCAAACTTCAAGGAATTTCATGGGATATTATGTGGAATTATCTAATCAAGCCACACAGCCAACATATGGCCATAAAATTCCTTTCAAATGCTATTCATTGTATCATTCCTGAATTCTCTGATGCTACGTATACTGGGCAACTACATTCAAGGCTAGGTCATCCAACAGAAGTGAAAGATATGCTCAAAATCTGCCATCTGGGCACATTAAACACAGGAGATAATCAATGAATCGGGTTCACTTTAAGATCGCAATTCTGTTTCTAGATTTCCAATTAGATAGATTGTAGGAATAGTTTTAGTTATTTTCTTTTATTAATTATCTATTTAAACCCCTTTCATGCATTTAGAAACGGGTCCTGAATTTGTAATATTTTGACTTGGATATTACATTTCTGTACTCCATTGACTCTTATATTTTTATAAAGGATCGCATCTGGTGGTTCTATGCAAAATTACCTTTAAGAATTGCATTTCTGTATCTTGGAGTTTGTTTTACATTGAAGTTGCTGGATTTGGATATCGAATTGCATCGAAAAGTATCAAGATGGATATGGTATTTCTATCTATTCACTGTTAATTTTCTTATGTTATGAGATATTCTCTTTAAAATTTGCTATCATTTATATGTACTTGTTTTACAATATTTCTTTATACATATCATTTCTGAGTGTGTAGAAATATTTATCTTTTACAGTATATGAAAATGATATATAAAATGATGAATGCAATGTGTTATTATAAATCTGTTTAATTTCTTAAACAGATTTATCTTTATTTGTTACTGCATATTTCAATTAAACTATAATACATTTTCATGGTTATTGGTTTATTTGAAACAATTTTAAAGTTGTATTCATATTTTACCTGGGTTAGTTTTAGAATTATTTATCAGTTATAAATTAGATTAGATAGTTTATTTCAGTTATTTAGTCCCATTTTCCACCCATCCAATCATTCCATTACCAACCCATTTTAAGTTATTAGGAAACTGGTCCTATCAATCCAGTCGGAGCCACCATACCAAACGGAAAAGGAGTTGTCCTAAGGTCTCGACCGGGTGGTTATCCCCCAATGTTTGAAGCAGCGATTTTCGAAGCTTCAACGGGTTATAATAATTTTGCCTTAACAACTACTGCCCACAACCAATGCACCCAAGGTGCCTCTTGGAAACCTCACCGCACGCAAATTTTATATAAACTCTCAAATGTGCGGTGCGCCTGGGATAGAAGGTGACCGAGGCGCAAAGTTCAAGAAAAATATTATTTTATTTGCAGGTGTGGAATCACGAGCCAAGCCAAATCAGAATCATATGTGGGCACGCTTTTCGAGATAAAGAATATTTCGCAGAGAATATTCTTTGATTCCTGAAAGATTCCATGGGGAGGTAAATTTTCATTTTGTTAGAATGATATGAATTTTATAGACATTTTAACCTAAATTTCGTAGGGAACACGATGGTAAATCCAGAATGGCCATCTGAGCAGCGTATTTGTAGATTCCCTGCAGAACAGAATCTTAGGGAATCTTGAGGGAATAAAAAATATTCCTTGAGGCCCGAAACTTGTCGGAGTCCATTTTCGACAAACATTATGTCGATTTTACACCTCTCAATGATAGGAACTCAATGGTGATGTCCGTTTCAGCCGTAGAGCTTCCCATTTTTCGGTCATTTTCCATTGGAGTGATGGTGTCCGATTATCAAGTGTGGATAGTTGATTCTATGCCCCTCAATGCCACGAATTCAATGGTGCAGCCAAATTCAACAGCTGAGCCTTTGCTTCTTTAGACAACTCCAGGGGTTGAGGTATATGCAGTTTGATAATGTGCCTCTTTTTTCTATGAGATGTATCATGATTTCTAGATCCTTTCTTGATTCATGTGTGAGATCTTGTTTTTGCTTCATGTGAGATTATGTCATGCTGATAGAAGGTCCATTGTGAGTGAGAGTTCCTGTAGCGAAACATATCGTGGAGAGACAAGCCACTCATGTTGAGAGCACATCCTTGTATGAACATCATCCATGTACATCTTCCCATTTCCAGCACTATATGAAGCAACCTACCGCATTTTGACATCGGGCCCGAAGACGTAGCCCACACTGGGTGAACTATGTTATCAACTTCTAATGTTTTTATGTTGTTGATGGTTGTCTTGTTTCCTCTTGCTTAAGCATGCATATGTGTTCTTTTATGATCTTTTAAAATGAAATTCTAACAGCATCACAAAAGTAAAATATCATGGGTAAATCCGATCGTTGATGTACCCGGATCAATATCACATGCTACCTACCACTTGATGGATGTAACATGGACACATCACCCCCTTTAAATAATGAAACCACCTAATAGGGTTCTTGGTTAACCCCCTTATTGATCTTGGAGACACTTGTACATTCCAAATCCCACTATGGAAGAGCATGCCACCATGAAGTGCCCCATTGATTTCATGATTTGTAAGCTCTTTTACTTGATTACTCTAATGATTTGTTCTATTGGATGGAAAGGGGGCGCATTGAATCTTATGTAGGATTGCAAGTGGGTCTCCATTTGGGGTTTGGTCTTCCTATACGGGGTTCAAGCCCTTCAAAGGGCCACATTGGCACTTTTACGGTAAGCATTGAGAGCCATGGGCCTCCACCATAATAGAGACAACTTCATGGATACCCAACACCACTCAGTGATTTCTCGTGTTCCACCTTTTGGATGAGGATGATACACCTAGTTCACCATGCCCAGACGGATCCAAATTTGGAAGATGTTCCAGGGTCCAAATGAGGATATGTATCACTGCAGGAGATAAATGTAGGGCACATGTCATCATCATATCCCTTACAGATTGTTTACAAACATCATTGATCAACCTGGAGACCCATGAGGATGTCATTATGCCCTCGCACCCACTTGGGAGCGCCACACATGAATTACTTTGGAAATAAGGGGCCAACACTGTTTCCACTACGTTTGGAGTCCCTTCACACTTTAGACTTCATTTGGCCTTCTTAATGGCCCAACGACACATTATATTGATTCTTTTTCCCTCTTGAGAGGCTTGTTTTATGTTATTGAGCTATGTTGGTGGGAATCTCTTCAAGGGATGTTATTATTACACATTATTTTATTATTTCAGGCTTAATTAGGTCTAATTAGGCAAATAAAACTCATTAGAGATGATATAAATAGATGAGAGGTGATTTATTTCTCTCATCACAACTTGGATTGGATTAGTATCTCTTGAGATATTTTCACACTTTTTGTTGGGATTACTTTTGGAGCTTTCTTGATGCACTATGATGTCCGGATTTTCGCTATTGTCTTTGGAGCTTCTTTCTAATGTGAAATTGATGAATGGATATACTCTCTCATGTAAGTTGAATTTTTTATGGTATTCTTGTTATCTTACTTATCAGATGCATGTATCTTGTTATCAGTATTCTCGTATGGGTTAATGTACTGCGAAATTATTATAGGACCTTCAATAAGTAATTAAATGCATGCTTTGATATTTGATGGAATGGGTGAATATTATTAGACGTACCTCTTAGGTTGAATACCTCAAAAATCTGTTTCTTTCACAAATTTTAAGTATAAATCCCTATTTACCTAGTTGTTTCCCTTAGAGAGGCTAGAAAAAGATAAATTAGGGCTCCTTAGCTCATGAAAATTCTCAATATATGTGTATAATGACTCGATTATGCCCAAGAAATAAGGCATTGATCCTCGTATCCATTTGGTGGTAAAATTTACCTCTCTTTTCTTCACTTTTCCAAATTCTAAGCCTAACCCTAGAGTGTCACCTAGGGAATCAATTTAAATTCATTATATCCATTCAAAACCCTTGAATTTTGATCCACTGCTACGTTGTAATTATCTCTATAGGTCCTCCAAATTTCAAGCAATTCCGGCGGTGGAATCCCGAGATATAGCAATCCCTAGCTGCAAGACCAACTCTTGCCCTAGGTTGATTTTGGATTAGTGTCCTCATTGTGATCATTGCATTAAAATATCAAAAGAAAATTACCCCTTTTATCCTATTCTCTTCACCAAGTAGGTCAATCCCCTCAATTGGTGATCAACTCCATACTGTTGACCTAGTTTGGGTCCACTTGGGTTCTTTGAGGTCCTGTAACTTTATAACTCAAATTTCACAAGGATTACATATAAGAAATTCCTCCATAAGGATTATTAGTTCTAGGAAACTTATTATCAATACATATCCTCCAAACCTAGGCTTAAGTATCCTCTTATCCCTTCTTAGAGAGCCTATCACGTTGCTTCTCAAGCAAGTAATCCATTTATTTGAGCATCTCTTGTGAATAGGATTTAGGAATCACTACTTATTCAATAATTGATTTATTCATCATTATGATTCATCTTCTACTGGGTCTCCTCTCAATGGTGAAATTCTGTAAAGATCAGGGAGCCTTAGCTGAGGTCACAATGGACTATCACTCCATTGGTGCCATGTGACCTAGTAGATGCTCTATATGATCCCCTCCTAGGACCCCCGCTAGTTTGAGCAGTAACATGTGCTTCACCAGGGATAAAACTAGAAAACGCCTCATATATAATCCCATCATCCACTCTAAAGGGAACATAAAAATAAATTTTTTTATTGGGAAGGGTATTTTTTGATGAGGTCTAAGGCTGGTCCTTCACCTCCTTTGATTGGTTAGAATCTAAATTTTTTTCATTTTCACTAGGGATCATCATGTATCTTTCAATATCTAGGTCATATTTTGGCTCTGAAATCTTAGCCACCTTAGCCTTCTATATGTTCTGGAATTGGAGCTTCAACCTTGAGGGAGCAAGCCATTTTGCATGAGTATTTCCTATCTTATGGTAACCAAAACAACATAATTGAATATGCCAATAGACAATGCATTGAGTCAACGAGATATCCCCCAAAACAAATTACACTTCCTCCAAAATACCTTCTCTTGTATCAACCTTTGCTTGCACCCAGGTTCATCTCTAATCTATTTTCTAGCTCTAGTCTTCCTCAAGGAGGATGAACCTACCATTTTTTTCTTCCTATGCATTCAATAAAATTTTCATGCCAGAATACCATCGGAAGCCTTAGGAGGAATTTCCAAATGGCAATGTATAAAATTGGTTATCTCATTGGGTCAAAATTAATTGTCCACTCCTTAAGAAGGATTCTAGAAGTACCCCAACCTGAATCCCACTTTTAAAATGACCTATGTGTCCGCAAAAAATTTGAACAGGAAGAATTTCCAACCCCTCACTAGTAGATGGAAAGTCATACAATATCCTAAAATTGGGCCCTAAGAAGAATTTAGGCAATGCTTAAGATTTTACTCATGGAAGAATTTCCTGAACAACCACCTAACCATTGCCTTTCTCACCAAATTTGGAATGTTATCAATAGAAACATCTCCCTAACAACCATTTTTATAGCTTATCATGGATTTTTGCCTATCGACATCTAGCAAACAATTAATTTAAATGGTTTTACTAGTTGTAATAAACTAATAACTAATAAATCATAAGTGTAAATTATTATATATTATCATAATGTAATTGAGATACAAAATCTAAGAATGAGAAACACCATTTTTAAAATTCGATATATCATTTTTATATTTCTCTTATACACACACACACACACACACACACACACAGATATATATATATATATATATATATAATTTTATTTTTATTTTATTTCTTTAAATGTTTTTTTAGCATATATTTTATATTCCTTTTTTTTGTAAGTTTCAAAGATTTTATTGATCACTTTGAAATGAAATACATCATATAAAATCATGGCTCTTTCTTCGGCACAATGTAAAATACACTGGCAAAGGCATAGTTGATATGTATGAAACTCAAAATAGAAAAGGAGACATAAAGGAGCATAATAAATTATTACAAAAGAGAATCACCCAATTTGGGGCAAGTCCCCAAAGCGACCTTTCTTTCCTTTCTTTTTTGAAACCTTGACCCAAAATTCTAAAAGCAGGTTTTTAAAAGAAATCTAAAGATTATTTTGGTGTGTTGATGGAGAATCCTTGTTAGAGTCCTAAGAATTTGACTCATGAGCTCGCTTCAATGTGTTAGAGGAAGGATTATTTACTATCTTTGTGTTTGTCGAGGGAGCATGGTTCACAACATGATCCTCATGAGACTTTTGAGGGGCTAAAGTTTGAACCTTGTCCACCAATGTAGTTCATCATCAGATCCTTCATCATCCTTGTCTAAATTAGAGGAAGCCTCACTCTCCATAGGAGGTAGGTCAAAGGGTTTCCAACTTTTAGCTCTGGTATTATGAATATTCCATTTCTGGTGATGTTTGATCACAGGGAAATTTTTTGTAGATGACTTGTTTGATGATAGGAATGACAACAAAAATAAATATTCTCATAGTCTAGATCCTAAGTCCAAAGAAAATCCTTTATTTTGGAATTGATCTGTTTTAGTGGCCCTTTAGTGATATCAATTTCAATTCATATTCTAGCATAGTTTTAGACTCCAATAATCCCACAATAAGTATCAATTGCAAGGAAATGGCCAAGGGAGTTTCCAATGCCATCACAGAATGAGAAGTTCCACAAGTGAGTAAGTAGATTAGGAAGTCATACCCATATTGTAGCTTGGTAAAGTCTGTTGTATAAGGGTAACAATATGGAAAGAAAGGAGTTGTAAAAATTCAACATTTCCCCAAAACCAGAGCTCTTTGGATAAAACTTTATGGTAACCTTTCGATTGAACAAAAATCACAATGAAGAATCCCTTAGAGTAGAAAATAACCTTGCAGTCCTTGGTCCATGAAGAATGGATTCATTGGTAAAGATCTGTCGAGTGGGGCCATAAACCATTGAAATGATGGATAAAGGATTTCTTTTCAAATATTTGATTTATTTCCTCAAGAACAAAGTGAGATATTTCTGAGGGAACTTTTGAAAATTACTTGATTTCAATTATCTATAAATTGTTTTCCGAACTTATTGCAATTTATTTGTCTTCTATTAATTATTAATGACAAATAGTGAATAATTAACAATTTTAATATTCACAATAAAAACAATGTGAAATATAAAATATGGAACTAAGAAACATGCACATGCAGACATAAAATTTGGCACAGTTATTTTTGGAAAATTTTCCCTAGAAAAACCCTGAAGGGAAAACAAGTGAAACAAATGAGGGTTTTATTATTATCTTCAGTAATTCAAGAGTACAATGATCTGCTTACCAAACTATCAAGGTTTCAACAATATTCTACTAGAAAAACAATTTGGAAGACACCATTTTCTCCCTCTGCAATTGATCTGGCCTCTCCTAGCGACTTTCACCTCCTCCTTGAGTTCGCACTTCCTACTATAATGTGCAGATTTGGTTGTGAAGAATTTGTACAACCTTGGGATCACCTCTATGCAATACTTCAAGCCTCCCTCTAGCTCTGAAACCCACTCGCTCTGCCTCTGGGACCCTGATACGACAATTGGAAACTACAACATGGCTCTTCTGCCAATTCGAACTTGGTAAACTAGCTAACTCACACTATTGTATTCAACCTCCTCTATAGATGAACTCAACATCCTATTTCCTATCTCTCAGACACTGGAAAATGTTGAGGAAAATTCCTCCAAACTCCTATTCTTGATTCTCTACTGAAACACTTGGTTCGATACTTTCCGTAGCTTCAAATTCACCCTTGCTGAATACCTGCCCCTGGGTAGTCGAATTGTTCAGATCATGAAGTGTGCCTTCTCCAATCCCTTTGACTTGCTCTTATGCTCTCTCATTGGAGTCTTAATGACCATGATTACATATCAATCGATGTCTAATATCAATTTTACTTCATCAATAGAAGCCTGTAGAGAATAATCAAAATTCCTTAATTAATTCCCTTTAATTAAACACTTTTTCTAAGTTAGACTTAGGAAATATTTTAATTATGGATAATTAATCTGATTAAGGTGTCTCCAATTTTTTTTCTTGTGAAACCCTTTCTAAGTTTTGGATATCTTGTGTTCCTTAGCCTCTTAGACATAAAATGAGATTAAAACACTTTTCTGCTCCTACCATATCCAAAAAATAACACTCCCTCTTAACAAGGAAGGTGTTCTCCACTATACCCATATGTTCTCTGAAGTAGACAAAATTTTCCACCGTATGACCTTCGCGAGTATATAAAATGCCTATTGGTCTATGGGAACATGTTTTAGCCGAACCGATCCATGTTTCTTGTGTTTGATATTTGTGATACCTTCTTCCTTCACATCTTCACGTTGAAATGAATCCATGTCAATAGAAATCATTGTGAATAAAACACACTAGTTTTTATTGTCCACCATGCTACCGTGTATACTATGATCTCACACTGTTGATACCTCTATACTGAAGTCATCACTACACATGTGTGGATTGATCTCTCAAAACATAAATATCCAAACTTCCATAGGGTTGTTCCCTCTGAATCTAGACTCCCTATGAGTCTCAAACTCTCACTGATCTATTGAGTCACGGTAATTAGCTTTGCACCTGTCTCCCAAGTATTTGATTATGCCTAACTAGCTCTACACTACCTCTAAAGAATTTTATTGCACCTTGATGACACTTTTATCCTTCTATTAATATAAATCCTTGGGCTCCCATAGCGATTTTAATGATCCAACTGAGGAACACATAACAACTAGATCTAATCTACTAATAAAGACCTCCTTGGCTAGATCTAGACCAACTACTACTCCCCCCTCAAATATTATCTGATTAGGCATACTGGAGTATCATACTCCTACTCCATCTGAGGATAATGTTGCAAAGATAACGAAGTTACTCATCCTCCAATTAGGTGGAAAAGTCATCAATATTTGTCGAAGTTGTTTTTTTCTTCCCCTTCTTGTACTTCTTCCTCTTTTGACACTGATTCGTGTAGAGACCAAGTTCACCACATCCGAAGCAATTGACCTTCCACGTTTATTTATTATTGTTCTCTCCTTTAGATTCTTTTCCCTGGCTAGAACCCTTCTTCGCTTTTCCCTTCCCTAAATGAGTGAAATTTTGTTCTTCCTTCTCTAACTTTGATCCCCTACCGTTGTTACTGGTATTACCATCAACGAGACTAAGCCTCAACTTCTCCTAAGTGAAGTCACTCCACATGTGTTCCTAATTTGTTAGCTTATCCCATCTAGCAATCACTCGAATGAATATTCACCATTCTTTGGTAAACCCACTTAGATTTGTTATCTCCATTTCATCTTTTGTTGGCTTCTCTCCCATTGTTTCAACTTCATATCTAGCACCCTGAATTCTGGTGAGATAGGATGTTATATTATCGCATTTATGCATTTTTATGATCCTCATATTCTCCTTTAGAATCATATTTCGACTCTCGGAAGGATCCTGGTACAGCTTTTTGATGGCATCCCACATTTCCTTTGTTCTTGTCTTATCTACAATATGTGGGACGATATGATATTGAACCCCATATAGGACCATCCTCTTGGCCTAGGGCATGTCCTTCCTATAATAATGTAACAAAATAGGATATATCAGTTCAAAAATTTTTTTTGTCATGAATTTCTTCAAACCATGCTTATCCAAAAGGAATATCATCCTAACCTTCCAGATGCTAAAGTTGGAGGCTCCATCCAACCTGTCTTGATCTCTAAGTCTCAATGCAGCTATCTCCTCTAAATATGTTATGAAATTCAATAAAGTGGAGAAATAATGATATGGGAAATCTCTTTCTCATTATGGTAAACTAACTTGAACTTATCCCTGCACTTGCACTCCTCTTCGGACTACTTATATCTTCTCTGGGTTACTCACACTTGCATCTGGAATCTCTTCGTAAAACTTGCACTACCTACTACTCCTCTAGGAAACTAGCTCTACCTCTAAAACCTATTTTGGTACTAGCACTTGCAGTGTTGAACCTAAAGCATGCACTGGCCTATAAATCTAGCGCTGGAAGTTCACACTGCCTACTATGACCTTCTATCACTAGAAACCATGACCTCCTTTCTTGATATTAGAATGTTGTAAACCCTATGATAATTTCTGTAAATTCCCTCTATGTGATTTCTCTTCCTTTCCTTTCACTGATCTACTACTAAAACATCGTTGCTGCAAAATCACTACACTATATCTGCTCTGTGAAATAACTGATTTTCTTATGAAAAACCCTTCTTGGAAATCCTCACTGCCTGATGCTACTACCCTAAGACAAATAAAATGTTTCCTTTGACCTAGACTGAAAATTGATTTGTTATCTCTGCTATAATTTTCACGGCCTGGCTAGGCCTATGCATATCTAGTTTATTTTGCTTTAAATATCCCTCGGAACTACACAAATCTTCCTTCCTTCACTTCTATAGCCTTTGATCCAATCTCTGTTGCTTTAAAACCATGTGAAAATTCCTTGGTTGCAACTAAATGGAAATTAATCTCCTAGCTTATCTCAGATTATTTATATTTAATTAATTATTAACAACAAATAGCGAATAATTCACAATTAAAATATTCATAATAAAACTTGTAGAATATAAAATCTGGAAATGAGAAATATGCACACACACACATAAAATTTGACACAATTATTTTTGGACAAATGTCCCTGGAAAAAACTCGAAGGGAAAACCAATGCAAAAGATGAGGGTTTTATTATTATCTTCAACAATTCAAGAGTACAATGATTTTATTTCTAAACTAGCAAAGCTCCGACAATATTCTACCGAAAATTAATTTGGGAGACACTTATGTTTCCCTTTGCAACTAATATGGCCTCTCCTAGCCACTCGCACCTCCTCCAGAAATTTTCACTTCATGTTGGAATGTGTAGATCTGGCTAGGGAGAAATCGTACAACCCTAAAATCACCTCTAAGAAAGATGTCTAGCCTCCCTTTGCCTATGAAACCCACTTGTTTTTCCTTTGGGACCCTGATCTAGTAGTTGGTAACTGAAACATGGCTATTTTGACAACTCACACGGGGTGAATTGACTAACTCACATTGTTGTATTCAACCTCCTCTGTAGATGAACTCAACCTCCCATTTATTGTCTCCCAAACACTATAAAATGATGAGAAAAATTCCTTTGAACTCCCGATCTTGAATCTTTTTTGAAACCCTTTCTTTGGTGCTTTCCTTAGCTTCAATTGCACCCTTACTGAATACCTGGAATTAGGTAGTCGAATTGCTCAACTTATGAATTGTGCCTTCTCTAATCCCTTCGAATTGCTCTTATAATCTCTTGTTGGAGTCTCAATTACCATGATAACATCTTAACCGATGGCTAATATCAATTTGACTTCATCAATATAAATTTCCTCTAGAGAACAACTGAAATTCTTTAATTATTTCCCTTTAATTAACTACATTTCTTAAGTTGGACTTAGGAAGTATTTTAATTATGGCTAATTAATCTAATTAAGGTGTCTCCAAGTCTTTTCTTGTGAAACATTTTCAGGGTTTTGGAGATCTCATGTTCCTTAGCATCCTAGACACAATTTGAGACTAGAACACTTATACATTATTACCATATCTGAAAACTAACAAAACTTCCTTATATTTTTCAATAAAAAATGGCCTAGGAACCACCTAGGATTGAGTTTCCTTTAGGGGGGGCTGAGCATGGACAACATATTTATAAAAGAAATCCTGAGAGGAGGAAGGCTTGCTGACAACCCGCCCTCGTAAATGAAGGTCCATATAAACAGTGGTATCTTTACAATAATTTTTTTATAATAGAAACATGTTTTTCTATATTAGATAAGGATCTAGCATGGTCCTAAAGAGCTAAAAATTACATCGCTTAAAAGAGCCAAGGATGTCAACCTCTTACAAGAGAAGATTGAAGATGAGGCAAAGATGCTACAATGAATGGTACCAAAAATTCTTTGCAATCTCAAAGGCTTGTAAGTGAAGATAACAAAAAACTGTCCACCCAAAAACAAAAAAAAACAATACATCATGTTATAGTAGAGGATATCACAAAAGTGATTTTCTTATAGATAGTAAAATCTAGATATTTTTTGAGAAATTTTACATAGAATTCCTTGAACCTATCTTTACTTGTTTGGCCCCTTTTCCTTGTTCTCGGAAGCCCATAATTTTCCAGACTGATTGGATTGTGTGGGACATGCCTCTTCATTAACTAATTATTATTTAATTAACTATTATTATGCTCATTGTTTATTTATTTATAGTTATATTATTTTTATATAGTTTATTCATAACATTGCCTTCCCCTTTACAAAATATTTGTCTTCAAAGCTTATTACTGATAAGGTGTATCATCTCTTTCTTTGTTTTGTAATCTATTTGTATCTTTCAAATTTCTTTGAGTTGTCATATTCAATGATACAAGATGATAAGATCCTTTGAGTGATAAATAAATTATCGAACTCAAAAGGAATCTGACCATCCTAAATCAATCTTCTATCAAATCTTGTGCTTACTGGGAACTTCTGATGAATTGTTATCGTTAGATTGGATTGTGTAAACATCAATATTCTTTGGAACCTAAGTTTTTCTTTCTGTTATGAGTGATACATATACGTATACTGATTAAGTTGTATATTATTGTGATTTAGATGTCGATAAGGATTTATTGTGATTTGATCTTGCCTTAATCTGTTTGTGGTGATTTCTTGGTTTATTGGAGGTATTTGATTATTTTAGGTACAGAGGTGGCTTGATTAATTGCGAGATCTTCACTTAAATTTTTTTTTGTTTGAACTACAAATTCTGAGTATATCGTCACTTCAACTGGTTTATCCTCTTCTTGAGTTGTGATATTGACTTATCTATATTCATTTCTTTTTCTTTAAATAGGACTGTTACCTCTGAAGAATTTGTAGGTTTTAACCCGGTACAGAAATTAGCTGCAAGAAAATCTTAAAAATAGAAAATAAACAATAGCGAGAGCATAAAACATAAAACAGATATACACAGATATTTTCCCCTAGATCCCAAATCGGGACGACCAGCTTGATTTTTCATTATATTCCTTTTAGTGTTACAACACATATATATACATGTCGAAGCATACATAAACCCCAATCCATTAACCCTGGATTAGAACATAACCTTAGTTTCCTTGACCGAATCTACAAAATACCAGGGGCCAAAAACCATCATGCCCCAAAACCATGTGCAAACCCATGCACAAAACCATGGGCAGGTTCGCCCACTAGAAAATAAGGACCAAAATTTTTTTATCGGGGCACTGCCCCAGACACCGATAGGGGGGGCTACCACCCCCCCTGTTACCCCCCCCCCCCCCGCACATGACTAGTCGCGAAAAGAATATAACACAAACCCAACATTCTCCCACTTGTTGTTTTCTTTCCACAGGGGGCCACAGGAGAGCTTAGTCATTGGGCCAATTCTTCAACACCCATTGTTTCTCTACACCAAGAGAACTTCTGAGTGCTCACAGACTTCGTCAATGCATCTGCAACATTCTTCAAAGTGTCCACCTTTACCAGCAACACCCTTTTAGCCTCAACCATATCTCTAACAAAGTGATATTGAATATCAATGTGCTTTGTCTTTGAATGATAAGCAGGGTTCTTAGCCAAGAAAATTGCACTTTGGCTATCACAGTCTATCCTTATAGCTTTTTGTACCAACCCCATACTTGAACACAATCTTTGCAACCAAACTGCTTCCTTGCTTGCATGAGTGGCTGCTATGTATTCTGCCTCTGTAGTTGAAAGAGCCTCTACAGACTGTCTTTTACTCATCCAACTGACTGCGCCTCCAAATAGGCTAAACACATACCCACTTGTAGATCTTCTTTGGTCCAGATCTCCAGCCCAGTCTGCATCAACAAAACCACGAATGTCCAACATTCTTTCCAATCCTGGTCTTCCCTGGTAGCACAATCCATAATCACTAGTGCCACATAAATATCTGAAAACCCACTTCACTGTTGTCCAATGCTCCTTCCCTGGGTTTCACATAAACCTGCTCAATACTCCCACTGCATGTGCAATGTCTGGTCTAGTATAGACCATTGCATACATCAGGCTACCCACTGCACTTGCATATGGAACACAGGACATATCCTCCTCTTCTTCTTGTGTCTTGGGACACTGTTCAGCAGACAGCTTTGCACCTACAGGAATAGGAACACTCACCGGTTTACTATCCTGCATATTGAACCTCTGTAATATAGTCTCGACATACTTCCTCTGGTTTAACCAGATCTTCCTCTTTGCCTAATCTCTCTTAATTTCCATGCCCAAAATATAGTTTGCAGCACCAAGATCCTTCATGTCGAATTTGGAGAACAGTTGGGTCTTCAAATCTTGGATAATTTCTTTGTCATTTCCAATCAACAACATATTATCCACATACAAGACCAAATAAATAACACGGTCACCAATTAATTTAAAATAAACACAGTGATCCTCCTTGCTTCTGGTGAAGCCAAGTCCCCGTATATAGGTATCAAATTTCCGATACCACATCCTTGGTGACTGTTTTAACCCATACAGAGACTTCTTCAACCTGCATACCAGTTCTTTCTTACCCTTCACCATAAAGCCTTCGGGTTGCTTCATGTAGATCTCCTCTTCTAGATCCCCGTGAAGAAATGTTGTCTTCACATCCATCTGTTCTATCTCAAAATCAAATGCAGCAGCAACAGATAAAAGTAATCTAATAGAAGTAACTTTGGCAACAGGAGAAAAAATATCACAAAAATCAATTCCCGGCACCTGGGAATAACCTTTTGCTACCAACCGAGCTTTGTATTTCTCCACCTTGCCTTCTACATTCATCTTCTTCTTAAACACCCATTTTCTCCCGATGGGCTTCCTTCCATCCGGCAACTCCACCAGATCCCATGCCTCATTTTTGTGCAAGGATGCCATTTCATCAACCATGGCCTCCTTCCAGAGTTTTCCATCCTCTGAATCTACTACCTCCCTGACAGTTCTGGGATCATCATCAGTTATAGTTAAAGCAAAATTTGAATAGAAAGCAGATGGACTATACCTTTCTGGTTGTCTTCTTTCCCGAGCTGATCTTCTCACAGTTGGAGTTTGTGGCTCTTCCTCTTCTGAGTCTTCTTCTGTTGTAGAGTCTGATTCATCCTCCTTTAGCTCAAACTCTATCTTCTCAGGTTCCTTTGGTAGGACTTCATGTTTAACAATATCTTTCACCTCTCTAAACACCACATCTCGGCTGTACACAACCTTCCTTGTTTCCGGGTTCCAAAGCTTGTAACCCTTTAAACCATCCTTATACCCAATAAAGATGCACTTTTCAGATTTATTATCCAACTTTCTCCTTTTCTCCTTTGGAACATGTACATATGCATCACATCCAAATACCCTCAGATGTGAAAGAGAGGGTTTCTTACCAGTCCATACCTCATGTGGAGTCTTATCCTCCAACGCTGATGAAGGTGATATGTTAACCAAGTAACATGCAGTCTCCACTGCCTCTGCCCAGAATTCTTGTCCTAACCCGGTACCATTGAGCATGCTTCTTGCCTTTTCCATCAGTGTTCTATTCATTCTTTCTGCAACTCCGTTTTGTTGAGGTGTGTATGGAGTAGTCTTCTGTCGTGCTATACCACACTTCTTACAGAACTCTTCAAATTCCTTCTTGCAGAACTCCCCACCATTATCTGTCCTCGGCGCCTTTATCTTCTTCTCTATCTGGTTTTCCACCAGAGCCTTAAATTCTTTAAATCTGTCAAAGACTTCAGATTTCTTCCTCAAGAAATATATCCATGTATTCCTTGAGAAGTCATCTATGAATAAAACATAGTACACAGACTTTCCCAGTGATGGAACTGACACAGGTCCAAACACATCACTGTGCACAAGCTCTAATATCTTGTTTTCCCTCTTAGCACCAGAAGGAAAACTCACCCGATTTTGCTTCCCATATACACAATGTTCACAGAAATCGAAATCCAAAGAGCTATTAGACATACCTTCTACCATACCATTTCCATGCAGTATCTGAAGGCCCTTCTCTCCAATATGTCCAAGCCTTTGATGCCATAGCATGGTCTTTTCTCTAGAGACTGCTAGGCTTTTCGCTCCACTTTCGGGAACCACGAGACTGTTGCACCCATCAATAATAGTGCTGCCCTGAAGCTTGTACAGAGTTCCAATCTGAACTCCCTGCATTAATACCAGTGCTCCCCAAACCATCTTACAAGCATCTTTCTCGAACACTATTTTTACACCTACATCATCCATCTTGCTTATAGAAATCAAATTCCTATCCAATGCAAGAATGTGTAGAACACCAGGAAGAGTTCTAATCCTTCCACCTTGTAGCTTGAATTTTCCACGTCCGATGATTCTAGCCTTCCTATCATCACCTAAGAAGACATCACCGCCATCATATTTCTCATACTCGCAGAACCACTCCCTATGAGGAGTGAAGTGAAAGGATGCACCCGAGTCAATCAACCATGACTCATGATCTACATGTGTCTTTGAAGAAGAAGCCAAATACACATCCCCACCTTCATCCGAGGTGGTTTTTTCCTCTGCAGAAGGAGCATCATTAGATCCCTTTCCTTTCTCGGGAGCTTTAGATTTGCAGTCCTTTTTGTAGTGCCCTTCCTTTCCGCATTTCCAGCACACCTTTACAAACTTTCCAGGAGATTTAGATCTCCCTCTAGATTTAGATCTCCCACTCGAAACCTTATTCTTGTTTCTATTTTGGGACCTTCCTCATACAGATAAGGCATCTCCATTCTGGCCCTCCGTATTTCTCCGTATCATTTCCTCCGACAGCAAGGCTGAGACAATATCATCAAAATTCAAGGTAGTTGTATTGCTACCTATTGCAATAACCAGACTATCCCACGAGTCTGGTAGAGAACACAACAAACTGTTGCACTTATCTTCATCTGAGATTTTAATATCAACATATGACAGTTGACTTACCACAGTATTGAAGGCGTTCAGATGCTCTGTCATTGAGTCTCCATCCTTCATCCTCAGGTTATACAACTTTTTCTCCAAGAACAATTTATTCACCAGAGACTTAGATTGGTACAAAGTCCCAAGTTTGTCCCACAAGGTCTTCATTGTAGCTTCCCCAGATACATTCAACAATACTGAATCTGAGACACACAACCGTATTGTGCTCTTTTCCTTCCGATCCAGTTTCTTCCAGTCTTCATCTGACATTTCCGTTGGTTTAGTACCCGGATCTACCATGATCCACTAGTTCTTATCCACCAGTAGATCCTCCATCTTGAGCTTCCACAACTCAAAAATTTTACCATTAAATTTCTCGATCTCTATCTTCCCACCGCTCGCCATCTTCTTTCACTGCAAGAATCAATCCCGAAGATCTCCCACTAAATAGGGTCTACCTCAGGCTTGAGCAAAAAAAAACCCCTCAACAGCAAAGGCATCCCCTTGAAGTTGAAACTTCTTTGATACCAAATGTAGGTTTTAACCCTGTACAGAAATTAGCTGCAAACGAATCTTAAAAATAGGAAATAAACAATAGCGAGAGCATAAAACATAAAACAGATATACACAGAGATTTTCCCTTGGATCCCAAATCGGGACGACCATCTTGATTTTTCATTATATTCCTTTTAGTGTTACAACACACATATATATATGCCGAAGCATACATAAACCCTAATCCATTAACCCTGGATTAGAACATAACCGTAGTTCCCTTAACCAGATCTACAAAATACCAGGGGCTGAAAACCATCATGCCCCAAAACCATGTGCAAAGCCATGCACAAAACCATGGGCGGGTTCACCCACCAGAAAATAAGGACCAAAAAATTGTTACCCCTCCCCCCCGACGTGCGTGACTAGTCGTGGAAAGAATATAACACAAACCCAACATAATCCAATGCTTCTTTTTGAGTAAGTTATTCTAACTTGTCTTTTAGAAACTTCTTGTCACTTTTAAGCTTCTTTATTTTGTGTAAGAAGGTTTTGATTATGATTCTTTAGATGTGAAAGTTCTTCATTTTCTAAATTGTTGACTTTATCCTTACTATCCTTCTCCTCATCTTTTAAAACTCTGATTTGTTCTAATAATATTTGATTAAGGTCTTTTAAGCACAATGTTATGAATAAAATATATAAAAATAATATAAATAACAATAATGATTAATTCAATAATAATTAGTTATGAAGACGCATGTCCTTAAGGACATGGTCATTAATGAAGAGGCACATGCCTATGTATATAAGTGGACCCTCATTTGTATCCATCATCATATCATATCATATATACATTTCTATATAAATATATTTTCCTATCATGGATATTCATATATTTTAGATCTTTTAAATATTCTTCTATGTTTACGAACTTTATTCATAACATTGGTATTAGAGTTGTTTGATCCTCTGGTTGCTTAATCATTGCACAAAGTCAATCTTATTCAACCATTGGCCATTAAATTTCCTTTGTTGTCGTGCAATTGAAGCATTTCACTATACAAAATTTGGGGTTTCTCCATTCTACCATCAGACTTTTAGCCATTTAAAAAAAGAAGTAATTATATAAGAAAATTATATATATATAGTTTCTCCATTCTCGTTGTACTTGTTGAGAAAAACGTCATCGCCACTTTAGTCACCAGTGAATGTGCTAATAACAATCTAGTAGTTCCAAAGCCATACCCTAGAATTTGATATAAGGATGTAGCTCAATCTGCATTGTGCTATCATATTTTGGTTATCTAGGAAATTATCACTAAATCTGTGTCAGTAGTTGCAACTTAAAAAAAATAAAAATAAAGAATAGACCCATCATTTCCGCATACATAAAGAGACATGAATATGCCAGTTCAAATTCCATTCGATGCCCAACCATAAAGCACAAGACGCGTAAGGTTAAACCAACCTATCTTAACTTTATCATACATTAACCAAAAAAATAAAATTAAACAATAATAATAAACAAATTAGCTATTCTTCAAACCTGTTCAAACCTGTCAGCACAAGAAACTATATGAAATGAAAAATGAAATGAAATTTTAACATCCATGACACTAAAAATAGTCTATGGGACTATGAGTTACCTATTTTCCACCTTTTGCATTTCATTCCCTTTCTTATTCAAATCGATGATGAGTTGGCCCAATCTTCCAAAAATCTAATTGCTAAAAAGACAATGCCAAGAAACTGTTGCTAACATATTCCCATAACTTTCTCTAATGTCTTTGAACACATCACATTCCAAAATGAAATGTTTTTCTGATTCCACTGCCTCAGAGCTGTAAAATGTACACACTCGTTCTTCCCAAGCTTATTTAGGCCTTTTCCACCATCCTGTTTCACATCGAAGTTTACGCGAGTTGGTCCTTAATTGAGCAATAAGAACCTTCACCATCCACAGAATGTTAGCTCCAATGTACTCTTTTTGTTTGAGATCATACGTAGGGTTGAATTATTCAATGTAGTACTTCTTCTTTCTACCCAACTCTTTTCCCCATACATGTTTACGAAACTTCTCCATAACAAAATTCCTTAGCTCCTTACTATTTGTGGGACAAGCATTGAGGTAGATATTCCATTTTTGCATCCATGTGTAGTTTTGTCTCATCCATGTTTTCTTTCTTTCATTCATGCCTTCTTTGAAGATAACATTAGGCCATCTACCTACTACCATTTGCTGACTTCTTTTTAGATATCTTATGAGCCACACCATAGGAATTTCTTCAATGGGAGTTGCTATTGTTTCACTCAACATTATCTCATAAGGTATCGAACTTTTTATTTTGAACTTGCTCATGATAAAGCATTTTTTGGATTTTCTCAGTTTGCTTCCATTTTGAGACAGGGGTGCTGCTAGCCACAATTCACACCCATATAGCATCACTGGACAAACTAGGAGTCCAAAAATCACTTTAATCATTTTCCAAACCCACAACTCTACATCTCTACATATGTTTTGAAGAGCATATAATGCTTTCCACCCTCCTAAGATTCTCTTCCTTCTGTAGTCCTCCCAATAAATTTTTTTGTTGAAATCAAGCCCGAGGTATTTGTACTCATTTACTTCTTCAAGAATGTTGCCTTCAAAGAAGAATGTATGCTGACTTTGCTTCCTTTTATTAGAGAAAATTATTATCTTGGTCTTGCTAATATTGACTTGCATCCCCACTTCTCTAAAAAAATTCTCAAGGGCATATAGGTGCATCTTCAATCCATGGGCTGATTTAGAAATCAATACAAGATCATCAACATATAAAGTAAGTTTTATCACAAAATCCCCCAACCAAACACCACCCCCACATTTCAAATTTATCCACTCTTCCAATTTATCAATATATAAACAAAAAATAGTAGGGGATAGAGGGAAACCTTGCTTGAATCTAATTTCACTTCTAAAGCTTTCTGAAATACCCACTGAGGTTCTAATTTGATTTTCACCACTTCATAAAGTATATGGAAAACAACTCTACAATGCAAAGGAATTTCAAGTTCTTCCATTCTACACCACAACTTATCTCTAGGGATTGTGTCAAATGCCTTTTTGAAGTAAAAAAAACAACATAATACTTCTTCTTTACCCCCCCAAACCTTTTCATTAATGTGTCTCAACGAGATGTCATGATCCACTGTAGAATGCTTCGTCCTAAAACCCACTTGTCCTTTTTCCCTCTTTTCTTTTACTTCTGCCCACTTACTGATTCTATTTTCTACCATGCTGCCGAAAAGCTTTGCAAGTAAAGGATTGATAATAATGGTTCTATAATTGGAAGGATTATTAATGTATCCACTTTTAAAAAGGGGTATTGCTAGGCTAGTTGTCCAGTCCCTTGGGAATCCTTGTTGAATGATGTTGTTGAATATTTCCATGATGTGCGGTGCAAGAATTTTCATTCCCCATTTTAGATACTTTGCCTAAAGTTCAACCAAGTCTTTTGCCTTTCCTGTTTTCAGCTTCTCAATTCCAATCTCCACCTTCTGTAATGTGAAGAACTTCGTAGTTGTGTTGAGCCCCAAGGGAGGCTCAACCTCTGATTCTTTCTTATAGAGTTGTCTTGCATATTCAAACCATTGATTGGTTGTAATATTATTTTCGATTTTCTTCTTCCTTGGTTGAAGTTCCTACCAAAAAATCTTTGGGTTATTCTTGCCTAGATATATTAACTCTTCTCGCCTTGTTTGCATGAACTCGTCTTTTTTCCTTTTTAGTATCTGCTTATATAACTTTACATTCATCTTCACCTTGTCTGTCTTTTATAAGGTTCTCCTTGCCATTTTCCATTCCTCATCAAACCAAGAATTTACAGGAAAACAATTTTATCATGATTTCCTATTTTTTGCTCTTTTTCACTTCTCAAGTGCCTTTTGAATTATATTTGTTAACTCATGGCTATTGAAGCTTTGGAAACCACTTTTCTCTTTTTGAATTAATCTCTCCAGCATTGTCTTGAAGATAGTACACTTTTCTTGTGTACATTCTATTGTAGATATAGCTACATAACCATCACCATCGTCATACAAACACTCAGCCACCACTAAATCCATTGTTAAATTCGTGAGGTAATCCACGAGGATACTTAATGTGGCAACAATTGTTGCATTATACATCTTTTGGAAATTTCCTCAATCTAAATCGTTGTGCCAATAATCATTGTGCAAAAATAATAACTCGATTGTAAGGAATTAGTGTACAAGATATGAATCAAGGGTTGACCACTGCCATAACCAAGCTGCGAAGAAAATCGAGTTTAAAATCTCAAGTTTGTATAGAAACATGAACCACCACACCATTAATCGTTATGATGTTTTCCATTCAAGCATTGATTCCATCAAAATACAAGAGCAAGAAGTATTACAATCTAAGGTTTTAATTAATCCAATGGATTTGAATATATTCAAAAAGGAAATTATGAGAAAAAAAAAGAAAAGAAGAAGTGATCTATAAAATAATAACAATAATAGAAATTAAAAAAAAAAGGTAAAACAAAGGTTATTAAATAAATTTTTAAAATAAGGTATTATTTTTTTTTGTAAGCTTGGGAAGACTGCGTTTTCATCATGTCCAATATCTCACCTCGATTGAGGCGGAGAATTGAACCAGTGACTTCCCATCAAGGAGTACCTTAATAGAGCAACGATCACCATCTATCCAAGATCCCATGGAAAAATTAAGGTATTATTTATTATAAATTAAAAAAAAAAAATAAAAAAAAAAATAAATAAATAAATAAATAAAAAAAAAAAAATAAAATAAAAATTTGAAAAAGTTGTAATAAAATATTTTGAAATTTTATAATTTGAAAATAAATTCAAGAAAGAATGAAAGATGATTTCTTAACTCAACGTTTTGCACTAAATGTCCATTTTGTGAAACGTACATTGAACATTCGTGGATTCATAAAAATTGCAAATTATGTTGTCCAACATGTGGGAAATTAATTAATACAGAAGAATTTCAAGGTAATGAGCAGATGCAAATGAAAGGACTAGAGGAAAAATTTGCAAAACTAGAACAAAAAATCAAAGTATCACAAAAAAGGACATAAGGATATTGAAGGTGTGTTTTACTAAAAATTAACAGAAAATGATGAGGAAATTTTGCGTCTAAGCAATCACAACCAAAAATTACTTGTGAAAGTCAAGAAGTCCAAAGAAATAAATAAAAAAATAAAAAATTAGAAGAATAAAATGAAAGTGTCGAGAATAAATTCAATGAGAATCTATCACAGAAGGAAGAAGAAAATTTGTGCTTAAAAAACCTTAACCATTGATTATTATAACAAATCAGAGTTTTAAAATATGAGGAGAGGGATACTATGGATAATGTCAACAATTCATAAAACAAATAACTTTCACATCTAACGAATCATAATGAAAACCTTCTTACACAAAATAAAGAAGCTAAAAGTGACAAGAAGTCGGTAAAAGACAAGTTAGAACAAATTATTCAAAATTGAATGAAAATCTTCAGAGGTAACAGTTCAGTTTGAATAAAAAGGAATGAATGTCGTTCTAGTCAATATTACAACTCAAGGAGAGGATAAACAAATTGAAGTGAGGATGTACTTAGAAGTTGCAGTTTAAACAATGAAAATTTCAAGTGAAGACGTTAGATCTAAGACTTTTTTGATCCATAATTAGATAAATGCCTTTTGGATTAATCACATCATTAGGATCTGGTCGACGTTTCGAACCATCTAATGTGGTTCATCCTCAAGACAAGGAGAAAAAATATGATCGATCTAACAGAATCAATAGTGAGAATGCATCATTGCTCAGAAATAGCCGATAAAAACTAGTTGTTAAAAACTAGCCATTGAAAACTAGTTGTTAAAGACTAGCCTTTAATTAGAAAGTTAAGTTTAGAAATTTTAATTTCAATTTATTATTTATAAAAAATATCAATATTATAATAGTTTAATTAAAAGAGGGTTTATTAGTTTATTTTGTGATTAATTTTATTTTAATAAAAGTTATTTTAAAACCCTAAATCCTAAATCAAGAAAAATTCATAAGAAAATATAAAGGAAAAACCTATTAAAAAAAAGGGTTGTATAATATTATAATATATAAATTATTATTATAATAAGGTTTTCAATTTAAAATTTTTATTTTATTATAATAAAATTTTATAATGAAGTCTTATTTATATATCGAGAATAAAATAAAATGAACTGTAACTAAAAAAAAACAAAAGAGTAGAAAAAGGAAAAATAAAGACAAGGACCAAAACCCAAACACAAAAGGGCGAAATCATTTAGAGGGCTGGATTCCAACTCCTACTCAATTTCCACCCATCATCCCTATTGAGATTCTTAGCATGCCTCTCAATCTCAATGGATTCCCTGAGCTTCCTATGGTGGATGTGACCAACCCTCGCAATAACTATGGAGTCCACAATGCAAACATGGTGACATGATTTTTTTGCATGCTCGTCCAGAGCTGAAGTGCAGGATCGATTTTGCCTGATGTCCACTGCATGATCCTGGATTCTCTGTCTTATAGACTGACATGTTTACCCAATATAGGTATAACCAAAATAACAAGGAACCATATAAACACCCTTCATGTCCTCAGGGTCAATAGGTCTGGGTTCCATAAAAGACCCTATTGACACTAAGGACATGAAGGGTGTTTATTTGGTTCCTTGTTCCTGTGGTTCTCCCAATATTGGGGAAACAAGTCGGTCTATTAGTCAGAGAATCTAGGAGCATGCGGAGGACATCAAGCACAATCAATCCCGCACTTCAGCTTTGGCTGAGCATGCCGAAAATTCTTGTCACCATGTTTGCAATGAGGACTCCATAGTTATTGCGAGGGTTGGTCACTTCCACCATAGGAAGCTCAGGGAAGTCATTGAGATTGAGAGGCATGCTAAGAATCTCAATAGGGATGATGGGTGGAAATTGAGTAGGAGTTTGACTCCAACACTCTCTAAATGATTTCGCCCTTTTGTGTTTGGGTTTTGTTCCTTGTCTTTATTTTTCCTTTTTTTTTACTTTTTTTTTTTAAGTTACAATTCATTTTATTTTATTCTCAGTATATAGATAAGACTTTGTTATAAACTTTTATTATAATAAAATAAAATTTTATATTGAAAACCTTATTATAATAATAATTTATATATTATAATATTATACAACCCTCTTTTTAATCGGTTTTTCCTTTATATTTTCTTATGACTTTTTCTTGATTAGGATTTAGGGTTTTTTAAATAACTTTTATTAAAATAAAATTAAATACATAATAAACTAATAAACCCTCTTTTAATTAAACTATTATAATATTGATAATTTTTATAAATAATAAATTGAAACTAAATTTTCTAAACTAACTTTCTAATTAAAGGCTAGCCTTTAACGATTGGTTTTCAATGGCTAGTTTTCAACGACTAGTTTTCAACAACTAGTTTCAACAGCTCATTTTTATCAGCTATTTCTGAGCAATGATGCATCCTCACTATTTATTTTGTTAGATCAGTCTTATTTTTTCACTTTGTCCTGAGGATGAACCACATTAGATGGTTTGAAACGTCGACTAGATCCTAATGATGTGATTAATCCAAAAGACATTTATTCAAGTGAAGATATTTTAATTAATCAAGCGACCTTTGTACCTAAAAAAATCAAATGCCTCCAATAAACCAAGAAATTACCGCAAATAGATTAAGGCGAGATCAAATCATAAGTAATCCTTATCGACATCCAGATCAAAAGAGTATACATCTCAATCAATTTGTGTATTTATATCACTCATAACAAAAACAACAGACTTATGTTTCAAAGAATATTGATGTCTGCACAATCCAGTCTTACAATAGCAATTTATCACTAGTTTCCAATAACCCCAATATTCCACAGAAGATTGATTTAGGATGGTCAAATCCCTTTTTAGTTGAAAAAATTTATTTATCACTTAAAGGATCTTATCATCTTGTATCATTGAAGATGACAACTTGAATAAATATGAAAGATACAAATAGATTACAAGACAAAGAAATAGATGATATGCCTTATAAATAATAAACTTTGAGGACAAAACGTTTCTAAGGGGGGAGACAATGTTATTAAAAATATATATATAAATAATAAAAATAAATAAAATAATCATAATAATAGTTAAATAAATAATAATTAATTAATGAAGAGGCACGTCCCTAAGGACATGTCCGTTCATGAAGGGGCACTTGCCTAGGTATATAAGTGGGCCCTCATTTGTAACATTATCATCATCATCTTATATATTATGTACATTTCTATAAAAATATGTTTGTTTTATTATGGATAGTTATATATTTCAAATCTTATGAGTATTCTACTACGTTTATGAAATTTGTTCATAACAATTCTCCACCCAAAAAAATAAATAAACGATACATCATGTTATAGCAGAGGAGATAACAAAAGTGATTTTCTTATAGCTAGTAACATCTAGATATTTTTTGAGAAATTTTGCAGTGTGTGAAAATTTCATCTATTGCGGCAACTGGAAATTCTTCTTCTAATTGTTAATTAATTATGCAGTTTATTTGCTACTACAAATAATAAATAAAATCACAGCTGCAATTTTCATAATAAAAATATTGCGGAAAATAAAATACTAGAAACTGAGAAATTCTAGCACACACAAAAGAATTTTAACATAATTGTTTTTGGACAAATATCCCTGGAAAAACCCAATGTGGAAAAACCAATGCATCAGATGAGGGCTTTTTTATTATTCTTCAGCAACAATTCTGATTACAATAATTTCGATGCCTTACTGGAAATCTGATCAAAGGAAAATACTCACAGAATTTTTGTGAGAATTTTCTCACACTCCACTGCAAATTTCTGCCCCCGAGATGGACTCCCTATCCTCACGCTAGAGCTTCTGCGTCACTCTCTGTGCAGTCACTGCGTAGAACTTCTCTGGATTTCGACCTTCCTCTCCCTCCCTCTTCCAGGAGTTGGAAACCTTCCTCTGGATTTCCCTCCTCTCACCTGATACTCACCCTTCTGGCTCTATCCTCTTCGTTGAATCATAACCACTGAGAAAATCGAGTTGCCTTGGAAATTGAGTAACTGCAATAGTGTGATCTCCATCTACCCATCAACTTCTTCTTATAATCTTTTGTTGAAGCACCAACAACCAAGATTAAATCTTAATCGATGGATAGGATTAACTTGAAGCCGATCTGTATGAGTTTCTATATCATTCACACCTTGACTTAATTAATTATGATTAATTAACCATATTCTCTAAGTTTTCACTTAGGAAATATTTAAAAACTGGATAATAATCTAATTAATTCATTTCTAGGTGGAATTTCCAAAAACAAATTTTGGGTTTTGGAGATCTCATGCATTCTAGCCTCCCCACAAAATTTTGTGGCTAGAGCACATATGATGATACAAAAACTAACACTCCTTCTTAGTGAGGAATGTGTTGCAGTGTTGAAATTGTTGCCACAACACCCTATCTCTGCACCATCTCCTATTACGTTGTTGATGTCTGACCATACTTCCCACCAACCACTACACAACTCTAATATGAGATACATATGTGTTGTTCTTGGCCTTGTTGAACTGCTGCCAAGACTACATCTGCACTACAACTCCCTCTCATATATTGTTGTTACAACTGCACATCTGCAACTGAGAATCAACCAAATTAACTTGTCCTTGCTACTAAAACAGGTTCTCCACCATACCCATTTGTTCCTTGAAATAGACGAACTTAGCTCTCCCTAAAGCTTTCATGAGTATGTCAACAACCTGCTCTCATGTGTGAGAACATACTATAGTTGGAGCACTGTATACAATCTCTGATGAAATGGAAACAAATATCTATGTGCTTCAACCTATCATTAAACATTGGATTCTCAGAGAGCTTTTTGAAACTCTAATTATCACAATAGACACTAGTCGCTTCCATCCTCTGCCTGAACAAGCATACTAGCAGCTTTCTAAGCCATATAGCTTCACATGTAGTTGTGTTGGCTGCTATATACTGATCTGAATGAAGTATGTTAGTGTTATTGTGCTAATTACTCTTACAAATTCTGGATATAGTGTCTTATGTGTGCTTAAGGGTTCAAGTTCTTTTGAAAATTATCAAGTCTCATGAGTGTTTTTCATGTTAATTTAATGAATAATTTAACATAAAACAAAGGTTTAAAAGCAACAAATAAAAGTGCAGTACATCACCATACAACACATCAACACAAGTATTTTATGAAGGAGTTCACCCCTCCTGGGCTACATCTCCTTGGTCCAGCTTCCATGGCTTGAGCCTCTATATTATTCTAAAATTTTCAAAATTACTTATTCACAATTATTATCTTCTCCTGAAACCTGCACCAATGAGTCCAAAATGCCCAAAAATGGTCATCTAGCCTTTTTCTGCGCCTGATTTGGTCGAAAACTCCAAAATTTATGACCATTTACATTTTCTCCACAATTTCAGGCCTAAATTTAGCTAACTAGAGCTAAATCCGGCTAGCTGGAGTTAAACTGGAAGTTTCCGACGAAATTAGCAATCCGCCAACTTAATCTTCATTAAATTAATTATGCGTGGTTAGTGCTAATTAACCCTGCGTAGCCCTTAACTCGACGCTTGTGCGCTAATTTGGTTTAGTGCTAATAAATGTGCATTATGTGTTAATTAATACAGGTTTAATGTTTAAACTTCGCATTTAGAAGTTGGCTCCGTTGATGGTCTTCGCACTAAGGTCACATGAATTAGGGGTTGGCCCCCATTTCCCCACTATTCAACAGGGCATAATTTAAATATATGTGGAACCGTTATATAGTTAAGAATTAACATGTGGCATTGGCTTGTGGGAGGTCGTGGGGTCGAACCCCGACACCTCCATCTAGTCTTCAACCCAAAAAATTTGATCCATGATCCACCATGTGGGGACACATGGCAGATCGAGGCTCCACCACATGTCCTCACCCAATTGGACCAAAATTAAACCAATCACAAATTTCCACATAACCCGAAAATTCAACCAATACCATGCTGCCACTTGGCAGTCCATTATTCACCGGAGGAAAATGACGAACATTCAACCCTACCCAGTCAACATGCCACATCAGCAGTACAGACTACTGAATATAACTCATTTCTTGGAGCATATGGAGTCCATTTTGAGTGCAATGAAGTGTCTCAGATTCAGAACGACAAGCACTACGCGATCGTTTAGGTTTCGAGCCATTTTGAGAACTTTTATTTTTTAGCATAAAAATATCATATTCAGTTGTTGAACATGTGAGGGTACATTTCCCTCACCTTCCCAATTTCAATCCATTTGGCCTTTGAAGGATTTTTTCCTTTGAGCCCCACTCGAAGATAGTCAACACTTCCTCTTGTCGATGTCCTTGTCCGCCTGTCAAGTATAGTGTCTTACTGTAGCTCAACAAAGAAATTTGGAGAAAAACCTTCAATAGATGGTAGTTAAACATTATCTCCTTGATCTTCAATCAAAGGAGGTTCATACAATCTCAAAATTTTAACATTAACAACTAAATAAATTTGCATGTATGAAGGCAATTCAAGCTTGAAGGCATTGTTACCAATCTTTTCCAGAATTTTGAAAGGACCATAACAGATTGGTTTCAAATTTTAACCTTCTCCTTGAAGCATTTCCTTGCTAATGTGAAGCAAAAATTTGTCACCAACTTGAAACTTATGATCAACATGATGTTTTTCTTGCCTCGCTTTGTACTTGCCTTGACTTTTCTCTAGTTGATCTTACATTGTTTAATGAATCAATTGAATTTTCTCTATGAATTTCTTTTCTTTATCTATGTCGCTATGTCCATCGATAGCTACATCTTTCCCAAAAATCAAATCCAATGGTGATTTTGGAAAGTATCCAAGACATGCCTCAAATGGCGATGTTTGAGCAGAAGAATGTTTTGCATTGTTGCAAGCATGTTGAATGTAATGCAACTGTTTATCCCATAACTTAGGATGTTTGCTGCAATATCCTTGAAGACGATGAATGATTATTATATTGACCACCCCGGTTTGAACATATGTTTGTGGATGAAAGGTTGTACTATGCTTCAACTTAGTGTTCATCAAGTCCCACAAGCTTGACCAAAAATTCCGAACAAATCGAGAATCTTGATCACTTACAATAGTGATCTGATTATGAATGTTAGTTTTGTTGTGCTAATTTCATCTTCAGATTTAAAATTTATTTACTGATCTTATGATGGATGTACATAGGTTTCCTTGTTGCTTATATGTGTCAAATAGGTAATTTAACTGAGTTTTATGAGTGAATTCAAGAGCATAAAGTATGAAATTAAAATGTTGAACAACAAAAACATAAAGAATAGCAAACCATCAAAATTAATCCATCAACACAGAGTTTTGATGAAGGAGTTCACCCCTCTTGGGCTACATCTCCTTGGTCCAGCTTCCATGGCTTGGGCCTCTATATTAGCTCAATAGTGAAAAAATTGTTGTTTACATGCATCAAATGCTCGTGAAACATACTCCAATGAGTCCGGAATGTCAAAATCTGTCATAAATGACTATTAATTCATTCAATTTGGCCTTTAGCTGATTTAGGCATGACCTTCCTTCCCAGAGGCCCTGGGCTTCAATTTTCTTCAAAGTGATCAAAACACCTTTATAATTTCTCCTCTACCTTTGCAACATGTTCCAATGTGATCGAAGTATGCAAACATGCTAGGAATGACTCTTCCTGAGCCAAAATTGGTCGAAAATTGCTCAAGGTATGGCCTATTCAATTTTTCCCTAGAATCCTCCTCCAAATCTACAGAAAACTCCAAATAAGTCTGACAAATTGTTGATTCCCGCCGAATTTGGTGGAGTCCGCTAAAAATCCACCAAGTATTAAACATAGTTAATTAATGTTAAATTGCGGATTAGGAGGCGATAAGCACAGTTTTAATGACGCATAAGCATGGTTTATTAAAACCGGATTAATTAGCGCTTAAACGTGGTCGAATGGATTAATAAACCCATATTAGCATTTAATCTCCATGCAACAAATTCCGCTCACGCCCTCGGTTCTGGTGGTTGGTCTTATGGGAGCTCCATTTATGATGTTAGATAACGCATCACACTTTAAATATCTGTTGGGCGCGTAGTTTTTCAAGGAACACGTCTTGGGCTATTGGTAAGAGGTGGTAAAATTTGGGGGGAGGTAACGAGTTCGACCCCAACCCCCGCCCCTATACATTAATTTTACCACGTATAAATTCTCCCAAACCTTTGGTTTATTCAACATATGCACTCCACCATTAATAATATCAAACCTTTGTAATGTATTAACCCAAACTTTGCAATATATTTAAACGCGCCCATGAACTCTGGATTATATCAATAAAATGCCACCATATCCAATATAACCCGAACCTTAGGTTAAACTAAAAAATGTTCCCTCGGACTTTGAGAAATAAACCATAGTTTCGACTTTGGAATATAAAAAATATGCCACCAATATATATCATAAAATTAAAATTTGACCATAGCACATAAAAATGAAATTTGAACCAGACCTTGGAGAGGGGGTCCACCAGAGAGGACACATGGCGGCCCTTGGTTGCACCATGTGTCAGCCTCTGGTTGGGTTGTCCCTCATATAAAAAAATTTGAATTCAACCTTATAAGGACATTGGGAAATTTCACCTTCTCAAACCCAAACTGGCGAATCTTGTCGTGACACTTATCACAGTGCCACTGGGAAAAAATTGAAGAATATTACTTGCATGCTGACTGGGTTGCCATGTCATCACCCTGTCACTGTTCTGCAATTTTTTTAAAAAGTTTGCTTGTTCTGAACGATGGTCAGTAGACTATATCTTCTTCATCTAGATTCGGTTTTTGATGAAACGAATTGTGTCAGATTCGTGGCGATGGGTCGGTCGATGTCATTCAGTTTCCAATACATTCTAAGCACTTTCATTTTTGAGCTATTACACTGAGCCTCTAATCATTCCTCCACACTAGAAGCCTTTTGGACCCCAAAATCTCTCTGATTACTGATCATGTGGATGAGGGTATTGTTCCCTCACCCTTCTAGTCTCTATCCACTGAAATTTTCCCAATTTCATCAATTGGAGCTTTTCACAAAAACTTTAACTTTTTCTTGATTCTTGCAACCTTCTCTTGCTATCATTGACATCGTCATACTGCAATTTTTATGAATTTGCAGAGAATCAAGCTATTCTTGCAGAAAGCATCTTGTTCCTCCTTGGTAATTAATTAAATGAAACTTAAAAAGTGTCTCACCTTGCACAATGTCACCAAGGGGTTTCTTAACTGATCTCCCTTTGTACTTGCGTCAACTCTTGACTAAGCATCTTTTCCATTGCCATGTACCTTTTGGAAACCATAAACAAGAATTTGTGGAACCCATGCCTTCTTTTTCAATCTGCTTTATTGCTTTCTCTTTGAACTTTGCACTCTCTTGCACTGACATCTTGTTTCCAACATTGCTCAACACTGATGTTGACTATTGCAAATCTTTCACATCCTGTTCACCTCCTTTCAAAGGAAACCAGTGATAATACTAAAACATCTCATTACAAGCATAAGAATATTTTTGAAAGGTTTGATTCAAAACATCTCTTTGTTTAATCATCAACAATGTCAAATTCCGACTTGCATTCACTATCCTCTTCATTTATAATGCATGTATAAGAGAAAAACTTTTCTTCTTATGCACTCTAACTAAGTACTCAAAACCATATTTAAACAAGTGATACTTATTCTCATGGCAATTATATATTTCTTTCCTATCATATAGATAAGGACTTCCCAATACAATACCTGATATCTCAAGCGACACCACATCAAGTTCAACTTCATCAATAAAGTTTGAATTGATGGTGAATCTTAGTAAGCACTTCCTTGTAACATGCAAGTTTTCATTCTTACATATCCAACCTAAAGAATAAGGCCTTAGATGTCAAATAGTTTCAAGGTCCAGTTGCTTAACCAAGTCTTCGTTAATCAAGTTAGTTTGTGACCCACTATCAAAAAGTGTATCAATCTTGGTATGTTTAGAGACAACTAGAATATGGAAAATTTATATTCTTGTATCTTCATCTTGAGTGAAATTTGAACTATTTGAAGAAATATTGCCTACTATGTGTTTACCTTTCAAACCCATGGTTGTACTCTTTGTCTCATCTCCTGAATCTAACCCTAAGTCATGTTCAACTATAGCAACAGTTTTACCCTTTTTTGGAAATACTAAGAGGGGGGGTGAATCAATATTCCTCCCAATTAGTATTATTACTAATCTTTCAAAGCATTAGTTAATATTCAATTATTATCAGTGTTTGTACAATGATAGAAGTAAACAAAAGGAATACAAATGCACCTAGTTTTTAAGGTGGAAACCCCCTTTGGGAAAAAAACCACCAAAATGATTTTCTAATAATTCTTTAATATTCAACTCCAATTGAAAATAAAGCTCCAACTTCCTAGAATCTAGAAAAGCGTTCTTCTCCATCGCCTACTAGATAGATGCTCCAATGCCCGAGATTCTTTAGTAGTCAACTGAACGGATGCCCCAACACCCAATGAGCTACAACTCACCCTACCACCACCCTACCACCCTGAATTTTTCACAGGCTTGAACCTGTTGGTGACTTCATGCACCATCCTAACACCACCCTTACCACCCTAGAGAAGAATAAAAGAAGAATGGACTCCCACACGAGGGAAAATGGTCCACTTTATAATGATATAGAATGATGTAGAGAAGAAGACACACTAGACCATAACCCCAACTATGACACAACCACCTAATGATGATCCTAGACCTCCCGACACTGCCTCTTCAACTCTTGGCCGATAGACACTTGTACAATTTTTACAATGATGCATTTTCAATGACTTAGTACAATGATACCTTTATAATGACTGTATGTAGTGTTGCCCACTTGAAGACTTCATGTGGTGAACTTCTTGTTGTTGTTCTGCACCTTGATTTCTTCTCTTTTCATGCTACCCTCTGTTGCACCTTGCTTTGCTTTGCTGCCCTAGAAAGTCTGGTCCTTTTCAGCCCATGACAACACATGATCTAGCTTTTTCTTGCCTTCTAGGATCTCGATATTGAATCTGGTGTATCTCTATTATTTCAAATCCCCAATATGTGTTTTTTGGTTCTATAGTATTCCACTGATTCTTATTTCCAATGCCATAGGTCTGACCCAATTTGGATTCTTCAAGCAAGAGTTATGCCCAATCTCTCACAATGACCTAATTATGGACTTGTTCAGTAGAGCGAACTTGTACGGTGTGCCATGTGTCACTATTTATTTATTTGGCTCTAAAATTGATAGAGAGAAAACTATATTCCATGCACTATCTTCCACCTTTTATATAATTCCAATTTGATACTTAGAGAGAGAGTTATGACAATTTTCTCAAGGTCACTTATTTGAGATGAAGTTTAGGAGCCTGCAAAAACACTGACTTCCACAGATCATATATTCGAAAATATTGTGCACCTTGATTTGAAAATTTTACAGTAGCTTCCTCAGGATTTCGGTTTTCTCCTCATAAGTATTTCAGCTTCTAAACCTTCGTAGAAAAAAATTTAGAGAGAAAATTCCACGATGACCTGTTTCAGGTAGCGAAATCCCTACATAAGGAGGAAATAAGGATCACAATTTATATAAATGGTTAGGTTGAGAGGGAATTCAACAAGTGAACGTGGGAGGGATTTTAGGAGCTTAAAAATTATTTATTATTGACTTTTCAGTGACCCATGCCACAACCCCATGGGGTTTTATCCCACGAACTGTGGTTACAAACTTCAAACATGAATATCTCTCAAACCGTGAAGAATTACATGGCATGCCATATATCAATATAAACATCTCGTCAAGTAGAAACCATCACAAATATTCTTGACCCAGAATATATTAATTTGGTAGGTAAAAATTACCATGCAATATCGGGGAAGCCCTTGGTGCTGCTTGGGTTGACATCAATGACAACCACTGATCAAAAATCTCCCCCTTTGGTATTGATGGCAACACAAGTACTCCCCCTGTGATCATGACACCTCTTCCTACAACATTCTCTCCCCATTTGACATCAATGGAAAAGGGTAACTCCCCCTGACACACAACCATCCTGCGGACCTGTACACACTTCCACTCCCCCTTTATATTCTGAATAAGGAAAATCTAATGAGAACTTGGGAGAATCCCAAGCTTCTGGCGAAAACATTCAAATGCTTCATGAGTACTCTTATGATCATCAACGCTTCCTACCCAATATGCATCTATAAAGGCTTGAATAATGAGATTGTTACCCTTGGGATACCACAAGCCATATTATGTTGTTCCCTTTAGATATCGAATAATTCTTTTGACGGCAAAAATATGTTATTTTTTTGGTGCTGCTTGGAATCTTGCTATTTGTCCAACTGCTTGCATAACATCTGGCTGAGAGGCTGTTACATATAGAAGACCACCATGCATAGATCTATACAACCTCTGATCCACATCCTTAGATGAGTCGTCTATGCTCAATTTGCAACCTGTTACCATTAGAGTAAGGATGGGTTTGCAATCTTCCATTTTGAATTTCTTGAGAATTTCCTTGATGTACTTAGCTTGACATATAAATATTCATTTCTCTTGCTGAGATATTTGAAGCCCTAAGAATTATGTCAACTCACCAAGTAAAGACATCTCGAACTCACTTTGCATCTTTGTAGAAAATTTCTTACTTAATCGATCATCATTGCTACCAAATATTATATCATCCTCTTTATCTAGTAGACATGCTTTAGTTGCTTCATCTAGAACATATATGTCATTTGGAGTTGAATAGTATTGTGTGCCCTTGATCACACATTTTTCCAACACTGAGCAGATTGTGATTCATGTTTTCAACCAATCTAACATTCTTCGCTAGAGCATCTTTTCTTTCGAGAGTGACAGTACCTGATCCTATAACATTTGAAGATCCATCATTTCCAAAGGACACAGTTCCATCCTTCTTCTCTTTCAGAGATACAAATTTATTTCTATCTTCAGTCATATGCGTTGAGCAACCGCTATCAACATACCACACATATTTATTTATTTTAGCCTTGAGAGCTAGAGCACAATTATCATTCTTATTCTTCTTCCATGTTCTTTCGTTATGTGGTTTCGAATATTATTATGGAGGATTTTCAAGTCTGCAGTCTCTGGCTATGTGTCCAAAGTTTTGACATTTGTAACATTCAATATTATTTATTAAATGTTAAAATCTATTGATGTTTCGTTGAGCCCTATGAGGTTCATATTTGACAGATCTCCTGGAATTGTATTGGTTCCTAGGGTATGTGTGACATTCTACAGCTTTATGACCAAATTTTCCACATGAATAACAATAGCCATAAAAAATATGTTGGTACCTAGATGGAAATATTCGTCGAGGAATTGTCTTCCAAGGATGTTCTTGCGAATCTTTTCCAATGAAGTCTACATGCATGTAAGATCTCATAGGTTCATTGTATTTTGTTGTAGAAAGTCATGCTTCTTCTTCTTTGTAACCTAGGCCAGTTCTGTCGTTGTAATATCGTTGATTGTTGATGAGTAATTCCAATGCCCTTGAGCTGTTGGCATAGTTTTGGACAATTTTTCCCTTCTTCACTTCCTTACGCAGCGTGACTACTTCAGCTTCTAATGCTTCCATTTCTTGGTTGCTTTCTTCCAACTTCTTTTGAAGTGACTCTTCAATACATTTTTTTTCTTCAACTTAAATTTTGAGACCTTGAACTTGTTCTTCAACAGTATTGGAAAGGATCTTCTCAGCCTTGAGCTCTTTTATAAGCTTGATTACCTCCTTAGAAAATTCTTCTATGGTCAACCCTTCTTCTTCATTGTTTGATACCTCTTGTTTAATGTGCTTGGCCATAAAAAATACTCTCTCATTGGCTTCTTCTTCGCTGTCATTGCCTTCATCGGATGATGAGCTATCTTCTTTAGAGAGAAAGTTCCTTTTGAATCCTTTATTTTTTCTTTGATTGTTGAATTTCTTAAAGCCTTTCTTTTCTTTTGAGTTGTCATCACTTATGTTCGGATATTTTGCTGCAAAATTCCCAACCTCACCACAGCCGAAACATATCAATGTAAGTTTACCCTTGAATTTTCCCTTATCAATTTTTATTTTCCTCGTAAAGTAAGCATATTCTCCATCTGAAAGACCTTCTTCATCATCTTCCTTTTCTTCACACTTGCAAGTGCAGGTCTATGCCTTTGAAGGTTGTTTTTCCTTATTGGTTTTCTTAGATGCAATGAAAGCAGTTTCTAGATGCGAAGTACCCTCTTCTTCATCAAGTCTCATTTCATATGCTATGAGAACTCCATGTAATTCCTCTTTGCTGATTTTTTCCAAATTTGCACTATATTCTAAGACCGATACCTTTGAATTGAATCTCCATGGTAACGTTCTAAGAATCTTTCGTATAATAGTCTTCTTGTCAACAGGGTCTCCCAATCCTTCCAGAGTGTTGGTTATTTCATCAACGTGTTGGAAGTATGCAACAATGTTGTTATCTTCTTTCATTCTGAGTTGCTCAAATTTTTCTCTGTAGATTTGAAGCTTTTCTTCTTTGACATTTGAGTCACCTACATATATATTATCAAGCTTTTCCCATACATTTTTAGCGGTTTTACAACCAAACACCTTATGATAAGCATATTGAATAAGTCCACTGATAAATATATTCTTTTCTTTTCCATCATTTACCAAATTATTCTTACCTTTTTCATCCGTGGTTGATGTAAATCCATTTTGAACAGTGTCCCATACTTCGTAACCTTGTGCCAAGGGATAGACCTCCATTCTTCCTTTCCAGAGTGCATAATTATTTTCATTGAACAGAGGTACACCATTCTTGGTATGCTCCATGACCTCCTTCCAACTGTTAAACTATTATTGAACTCTGATACCAATTGTTGGAAATACTGAGAGGAGGGGTGAATCAGTATTCCTTTCAATTAGTATTATTATTAATCTTTCAGAGCATTATTTAATCTTCAATTTTTATCAGTGTTTGTACAATGATAGAAGTAAACAAAAGGAATACAAATGCACACAATTTTTAAGGTGGAAATCCTCTCCGGGACAAAAAACACATGAATGATTTTCTAATAATTCTTTAATATTCAACTCCAATTGAAAATAAAGCTCCAACTTCCTAGAATCTAGAAAAGCATTCTTCTCCAACTCTTACTTGATGGACGCTCCAACGCCCGAGATTCTTCGATAGTCAACTGAACGGATGCTCCAACACCCAATGAGCTACAACTCACCCTAGTACCACCCTACCACCCTGAATTTTTCACAAGCTTGAACCTATTGGTGACTTCATGCACCAGCCTAGCACCACCCTTACCACCCTATAGAAAAATAAAAGAAGAATGGACTCTCGTACCAAGGAAAATGGTCCACTTTATAATGATATAGAATGATGTATAAGAAGAAGACACAATAGACCATAACCCCAACTATGACACAACCACCTAATGATGATCCTAGACCTCCCGACACTGCCTCTTCAACTCTTGGCAGATAGACACTTGTACAATTTTTACAATGATGCATTTACAATGACTTAGTACAATGATAGCTTTATAATGACTGTATGCAGTGCTGCCCACTTTAAGACTTCATGTGGTGAAATTCTTGTTGTTGTTCTACACCTTGATTACTGCTCTTTTCATGCTACCCTCTGCTGCACCTTGCTTTGATTTTCTACCCTAGAAAGTCTGGTCCTTTGTAGCCCTTGACAACACATGATCTAGCTTTTTCTTGCCTTCTAAGATCTCTTTATTGAATCTGGTGTATCTATGTTATTTCAAATTAACCAATATGTGATTTTCAGTTTCGTGGTAGTCCTCTGAGTCTTATTTCCAATTCCATAGGTCTGACCCAATTTGGATTCTTCAAGGGAGAGTTATTCCCAATCTCTCACAATTACCTAATTATGAACTCGTTCAATAGAGTGAACTTGTACGGTGTACCACGTGTCACTGTTTCTTCATTCGGCTCTGAAATTGATACATAGAAAACTACAGTTCATGTACTATCTGTTTCTTCTTACATAATTCCAATCTGATACTCAGAGAGAGATTTATGACGATTTTCCCAAGGTCACTTCTTTGATATGAAGTTCAGGAGCCTGCAAAAACACTGACTTCCACAAATCATATCTCTGAAAATGTTGTGCACCTTAATTTGAAAGTTTTACAGGAGCTTCCTCCAGATTTTGGCTTCGCCTCATTAAAAATTTAGCTTTTGAACCTTCGTAGAAAAAAATTTAGAGCACAAATTCCACAATGACCTATTTCAGGTAGAAAAATCCCTACATAAGGAGGAAATGAGGATCACAATTTCTATAAATTCTTAGGTTGAGAGGGACTTCAACAAGTGAACGTGGGAGGGATTTTAGGAGCTTAAAAATTATTAATTATTGACTTTTCAATGACCCATGCCACAACCCCATGGGGTTTTAGCCCACTAATTGGGGATACAAAATTCAAACATGAATATCTCTCAAACCGTGAAGAATTACATGGCGTGCCATATATCAACGGAAACATCTCAACAAGTAGAAACCATCACAAATATTCTTGACCCATAATATAGTAATTTGGTAGGTAAAAATTACCATGCAAGATCAAGGTAGCCCCTGGTGCTGCTTGGGTTGACATCAATGACAACCACTAATCAACACCCTTTTCTTTGGCTTTCAATTTGTTTGGCTTCAATACTGGATGAATTTGCCAAAAATGGTCTTCATCATGGCTAGTCTTTGAACAATTTTTGCATGTGAGTTTTTATTTTTCTCTTTTGACAAAGCTATTTCTTTTTCCTCTTCCATAAAACTTTTCCTTTCCTTTACCCTCACTTTCACTTTTCTAATCTATGTTTTGTTATCCTCTTGCTTCTAAGTGTGTGGCTTGAACACAAACCTCATCTATGTTTGTGGGATTAAACATGAGAATAGTGTGCCTAAGGTAACTGTGCAAACCCCCAACATACTTTAACAAATTTTCTTGAGAATACAAATTAATATCCAAAATTAGAGCTCTTCTCCTAAATTCATGAGTATAATATTGCACACTTTTCCCTTTCAACTGTCTAAAATTTTTCCAATCCATAATATCCTTTTGCATGTAAGCTAAGGGATAGAATTTCCTTTTAATGGTAGCAACAAAACTTGACCAAGACATATATATATTACCATAGTTTTAAATCTCTTATTGAGTCCTTGTTTCCCACCATACAAGTGCAGATCCTTCTATCCTCAAACAATTGAATCTTTATGTCGTCTTCATGAAGGTTCTGAATTCTGTAATACACATCTAATTGATGTATCCAATTGTCCAATATTTCTGCATTTACCTTGCCATTATACATTGGAAGCTCAAATTTGACATCAAGTTTGAGTAAGGGTGTATTTCCTTTTGTGGCCTTTGGGTGAGTGTGAGTGGTTTTTGTGGTGGAAGTGGAAGATGATGCAGATGGTGATGATGAGGATGATGAAGATGGTGGAGATGGAGGTGGATTTCCTCCACTTCTGTTTGAACTCTTCTCTTCATCCTTCTTATCATCTGAAGTTCCTTGTCCATATGGAGGCTTAGAACCTTCTCCTGCCATCCTAGCAGAAAATGCATCAAACATAATTTTAGCCATCCTGTTTATGTCATTGAAGTATCTATCGACATCATCCTCTTCCGAATGACCTTGAGTCTCTCCAACGCCTGACATGATGGCTATGGATTTAAGCTCAACTTCTGAAGCTTGTACCTCTTCAATCAACTCATCTTCTTGTACAACTTGTACCTCTTCAATCTCAACTTCTTGAGACAAAACTTGAGGTGCTTCAAGTGTAGTTATGAGTGGAATTTTGGGTGGCGATGGTGCTCTTGTATCTCTCCTTCTTCTGGTCTTAATATCAGGACTTGCAACCAACAATTTCCCTTCACATTTCTGCAACTTAAACCTTGTCAGCATCATAAATTTTCAACCATTAAACTAGCACAAAACTAAAGCAAGTATCAAGAAAATAACCTTGCCTTTCAACCAAGATTTGATACCAACTTTATTTGATTATGAATGTTAGTTTTGTTGTGCTAATTTCATCTTCAAATTTAAAATTTATTTACTGATCTTATGCTTGATGTACATAGGTTTCCTTGTTGCTTATGTGTGTCACACGTGTAATTTAACTGAGTTTTATGAGTGAATTGGAGAGCATAAAGTATGAAATTAAAATTTTGAATAGCAGCAACATAAATAACAACAAACCATTGAAATTGATCCATCAACACAGATTTTTGATGAAGGATTTCACCCCTCCTAGGCTACATCTCCTTAGTCCATGTTCCATGGATTTGGCCTCTGTATTAGCTCAATAGTGAAATTTTTTATGTTTACATGTATCAAATTCTCCTGAAACATACTCCAATGAGTTTATAATTTCAAAATCTATCAGAAATTACTATTCATTTACTCAATTTGGCTTTCAGCTGATCTAGGCATGGCCTTCCTTCCTGGTGGCCCTGGGCTTCAATTTTATTCAAAGTGATAAAAATACTTGTATAATTGCTCCTCTACCCCTGCA
This sequence comes from Pinus albicaulis, assembly GCA_034641835.2. NCBI lineage: Eukaryota > Viridiplantae > Streptophyta > Pinopsida > Pinales > Pinaceae > Pinus > Pinus albicaulis. The sequence continues at coordinate 689,477,797 of CM076576.1, read as the reverse complement.
ACCTATTCCAATGTGTTCATAGCATGCCAATATGCTAGGAATGACTCTTCCTAAGCCAAAATTGGTCAAAAATTTCTCAAGATATGGCCTATTCAATTTTTCCCTCGAATCCTCCTCCAAATCTGGAGAAGACTCCAGATAAGTTTGACAAATTGGTGATTCCCGTTGAATTTGGTGGAGTCCGCTAAAAATGCGCCAAGTATTAAGCATTGTTAATTAATGTTAAACTACGGATTAGGAGGTGATAAGCACAGTTTTAATGGCACATAAGCGTATTTTATTAAAACCAAATTAATTAGCACTTATGAGAAGGTAAATTATTAGGGTTCATTGTCTCCAAAAAAGGAATCCATATTGATCCTGATAGGATTCAGGAAATCGAAAATATTCCTCTACCATACAATAAAAAAACAATGCAATCATTTTTAGGACAAATTAATTTTGTAAAAAGGTTTGTTCCTAATTTTTCCAAAATCATCTTACCCCTTCAATCAATGATCAAGAAAAATTCACTATTTAAATGGGAAAAAGATGAAAGAAATTCTTTTCATTTGCTTAAGAAAGCCATCATCGAAGCTCCTTCTTTAACAACTCCCAATTTTCTTAAGCCATTTGTATTATACACATTCTCTTCTGATACATCATATGCAGCAGTTTTGACACAGCTAAATGATCAAAACATTGAAGCACCTATTTATTTTTTTAGTTCTAACCTTCAAGGTGCTGAATTAAATTATTCAGTTGTGGAAAGACATGCTTTTGTTGTGTTTAAAGCCTTGAAACATTTTAGACCTTTTCTCCTAAAAACACATACTAAAATAATAGTACCTTACTCAGCATTAAGGCAATTAATTTATCCAACGAGAGGTAGGAGAGAAGAGAGAAAATTGGGTTACCGCACTTCAAGAATATGATGTAGAGGTACATCCTGCTAAAAATTTTAAAGGTCAAGGTCTTTGCAGGATGTTAACTGGAGCCTCTCATTTACCAACAGAAGAAGATCAATCAAATGAAATACAACTGTCTGAGGTAAGCCTAAACGATTCTCAGTCACAATACACTGATCTCAAAAATTTCTTAAAAAATGGATATGCTCCATTATATCTCAATTGCACAACAAAGCGTGCTCTAAGGCTTAAAGAAAATCAATATCAAATCATAGATGATGTGTTATTTATAAAGAATTACGATTTTGTACTATGGAGATGTTTAGAAAAAACTAAAGTTGAAAAATTTATGCAGGAATTACATGACGCACCAATTGGAGGTCATTTCAGAGAAAACACCATAGCTCATAAAATACTGCATGCCGGTTACTATTGGCCAACTCTATTTAAATATGCACATGAATATGCGAGAAAATGAAAAGTATGTCAAACTAAAGTAGGAAGAGAAGGGAAAGCAACATTTCCACTACAACCAGTAAATATCCAACAACCATTTGAACAATGGGGGTTAGATATCATAGATGAAATAACTCCTAACTCTTCTAAACAGCATAAGTATATTCTAACTGCAACATATTATTTCACAAATTGGGTAGAAGCTATCCCATTAAAGGTGGTTAATACACAAAATATTACAGATTTTATTGATCAGTTCATAATCACCAGGTTGGGCCTCCCATCAGCTTTGATATTTGATAATGCATCTTACTTTTCTGGAAACACTATGATAGAATGTGCTTTGAAAATAGGTTTTAAATTAAAATACTCATCTAACTATTATCCGCAGGGTAATGGATTTGTTGAATCTACAAATAAAAACCTTATCAGAATCATCAAACGAACTGTAGAACAAAATCATAAAAATTGGCACAAAGCACTATTATTTTCTCTTTGCGCAGATAGAATCACCCAGAAGGCCTCAATAGGTACTTCTCCATTTGTATTAGTTTATGGGAAAGAAGCAGTTCTACCCACAAATATAACAATACCATTATTTGCTTTAGTGCAGTTTATTGATGAAAAACCTTCTTCTTCCCTTCAACTTAGAAAAGATAAAATTCTTAAAATGGAAGAATAGAGAGAAAAAGCCAAAGGTATACATACTCATCATAAAAAAATAGTTAAAGCCTCATTTGACACAGCATCTACTAGTCCAAAAACTTTTGAAATTGGAGAACTTGTTTTGAAATGGGGTAAGGCACCCGAAGAAAAAGGTAAACATACCAAATTCCAAAGACTATGGCTTGGTCCATTTCAAATCATAGAAAAATAGGCTTATCTGCCTTTTTGTTACAAGACTTATTAGGTAAGAAAGACTCCTTGCCTATGAATGGTCAAATTATTAAAAAATGTTTCTCTTAGAAATCAAGCTTTAAATTTCATTTTTCTTTAGGAAAATAAAAGTTGAAAATAACATCATTTTTTGTTGATTCAAAGTTTTAAAATTTCTGATTAATTTATTTGATCTTTCATTTTTATAAATAAATAAAGTAAAAAGATAATTATAACTATGAGAATTGAGTAAACTTTGTTTCTTTGAGATATTTTGAAATTTACTAAAGACATTTATTTTCCGAAAGGACACCTAATGTCATAAAATATAGATGTTATGTATTAGTCAAGAAATAAACCTTTAACCTAGCAAGGGTTTTCTACGAAAAGGAATCTACCAAATCTATAATTATCATCCATAACTCTTAAACGAGCTAATGATTCATCCCATCTGATAAAATTTCTTCTTCAAAGTATAATTCAAAAAGAAAAAGAAATATATACAATGTACAAATTCAAAAGAAAATAAGTCTCATCACGAGCTTGTTTATCATGATCATAGAGAAATAATCTAGACTGATATTACCAATACTGCATACCATAATAGGGTAATAGCTAAATGATTATAAAAATCAAAAGACAAGGGGTCTCATCACGAGCCAGCTTGTTCAGTCTAAATTACTATCAGTGAATGACATTGTCACTATCAGGCCACCAAACCTGGACAATGATTTTTAGAATGTGTTAGAAAAAAGAAATTCAATTATATGTTAAATTAAACTTTGAAATAAGAAATCAAATTCAAATGGGACCATGAATCATTATTGGTTAAAATATAACCCTATCGAGGCTATAAACGCCTACTGGCAACAATGGCTCTATTTGTGATAAATGAGTAAAAATCTATGAAACCAATTTTTAGAGAACACCTACTTTATATTTTAAATCTGAGTACTGACTGATACAGACACCTATGTGTTATCACTGAAGGGTTCAACTAAGAAAAAATGAGATAGGTAAATTGATTATATTCCGAAAACACTGTTTAATTCATGAATCATACTATTCTTATTTTCATAAACATTTTCTTGTTTTGAAAGTTTAGAAATATCAAACAAACCAATCAGAGGTATCTAGTTCTCCCAAGTGAATCGCCAATTGTGGTGCTATGCAACAACCCCCTCATTTTTATTTTCAAAATAGTTTAAAATATGATAATATAAATAGGGACCCTTCTTAAAATGTATTTTTTCATTTTGAATAAAAAATCAAACTCCAAAATATTGTTGTTTTTTAAAACAAAAAGAAAGTTCCATTTTCATATCTTTGTGATCACCCTATCGCAAATCGCATCCCGCATAATCTTTTTCCCATTAAAAAGTTAAGCACAAAACATAAAATCTCCATTTGCGATTTTGAGATTTGAACTTCGCAAGAGGCATCATAAATCACACATCGCAGATATACATTTAAAACTTAAAACATGACTTACCAATGCTCTGATGTTGTCATATCCCAATGAAAGCGATTTTGTGATTTCGCGATATAGCGAAATCGCATATCGCATAAATACAAAGCTTGTTAAAGAAATTTGCTTCATAAAATAGGTTCAAAAAAGCGTGATGCAACGGACTTGACAGGGTTTAATAAAGGTTTTAATGTGAAAATAAATCATGTCAAAAATAATTAATCATGTTTCATCATCCTGATGCAAACAGTTATTGTTTTGTTACGGCTAATTAATGATGCAACTGCTTCCCAGATATTTTCTTTTAAAATTGGTCATTTCACTATATCTTTCATCATTTAATCATTACTCTATCTTAAATAGGGATTTTTCTTCAAAGAGATGTCCATACGCAAGTAATGCAGAAACACAGTAAAAAAATTGTTGCAGAATTCGAATGTACAGAAATGTCATCCATAATCAAAGATATTGTTTGCACTGCAGATGGAGGAGCTGCAACGTGGCAAGCCATCTATACTATCCTCAAAGATGAAAAACTTGAAGTAGTGGAGGTTAAGGCAACTGCTGATGATGCAAAGCCCTCAGATTTACAGTTTAAAGATGCAGCATGCTCCTTCCTTCACAGAATAGCAGCAAGGGCCAGCCTTTTACCATATACTGATATGATAAGATGGGTGGTTAAGAATTCAACAATTAAAGACAGACAATTCAGAACCATTAAGGATGAAATCTTAGGTTCTTTCAGAGCTAAATATTTGAAAGTCATGTACAAACTGCCCGACCAACAAGACATCTACGACAACAAGTTTGTTGAAAAAATTGCAAATAAAAATGAAGACCCTTTCAAAATGATTCAAGGTTGGAGAAAAAAGGATAACAAGTTTAAGCATGATAAATCAGGTATGTATCCTATTGCTTCACCTGCAAATCCCTACAATTTTACAGCATCAATGCTGTGCAGACTATATGGTATCCCCGATAACACCAAGTTCTCTATTAATTGGTTTCCCTTGATTGACTCCTGTGTTAATTCTCACATCATGAATTGGGCAACCATTCTTTCTGAAAACTCAGCCAAAGTGATTAATGAATATCATCAGGCAAGAGTTAGTTCTTCCAAAGCTGTCCCCCAAATTTTCATGAGTTCATATGTTTTTGATGTCATTTGTTTCTCCACCAACTTTCCAATTATGGGTTGGAAATGGACTCTCGAGGACCCTACCCCTATTCATTTAAGTCATAAACAGATATGGGAACAAAATTTTGTACCACACTTTCACAGGTTATGTCATGGGGTTGTATTACCATTACATCAGCTAATGTTTGATAAAGAGAGCCCCAGTTTCACTAAGGAAGCCATCACAGATCTCCAAATGATAAGAAGATGTTTCATTGAAGAATCATTTTCATACATCAGAGTATTCGGAAGCTCAGCTCCTCCACATGTGCTTCCTCTGTATGTTTCAGATAAAATAATGGCAAGAGAAGTGGCTTACCAAACTGTCAGCAATAGACCCACTAAAACTCTAAAAGATAGTAAAACATCTTTATGGCCAAGTTTCCCAATTCAGTGTGGTTCATTCTCCCTCAGAAATTTCAATAATGCATCGAAAGAATGCCAGAAAATTCAGCTTTTGAAGCTCCCTGTTCTACCGCCAAGGCAATTCGACCCAGAGAATATCGCTAATAAATTTACTCAATGAGTCAAAATCAAACCTTTCATACACACGGATGATAGATTTGAAGACATTTTTCAATCTGTAAAAACTTTTGAAGAAGTTCAAAACTTTGTCAGATTGAATCTAAACCCGAAGGAATTACAAATATTCCATGTGTATAGAGAGAAAATACTCAAGCGTATTCCACAAAATATCATGATTACTAGTTATATGATTGCATCAAGCAAGGTGATCATAACAGAAGAATCAGATTCACAGAATCAAAGTGAGCTAGATAAATTCTGGACTTTAGTTAGTAATACATTGATGGATACCCCCGAGGGATCATCCACACAAAAAAATACAGGATTTCAGACTCCCCAGGGTCAGATAGTTTCAACAAAAGAAACCACTGAAAATCCTGAGACAAGCTCCCAAGATGCAGAAGGTATTCATGCATTTCCTACTGCTGAAATTATTCTAAAGGTAACTGATATCCCTCCATTGGATGTATTCTACAAACCTCTTCATAAAGTTGTAGTCGGGAAATAGAGAAAGAGAAAAAGGATTGAAACACCCCTAGGTAATGAGATCATGGAAGTTGTATGGAATGACACCCCGTCAAACCCAATCGACAACCTAACTCGGCTATCACAATTTGCTGGAGCATATACTACCGCAACAATGGACAAAGCAGCTGAAGTATCCATTTTGGTTCAAGAGAAGGATGATAAAATAATGCAACTGCAAAAACAAATGGATGAATAAAGGAATAATCTGAATCAAAAGGTCGAGCAGCAACTCTTTAAATTACAGAAAGAGATGGAAATACTTAAGATAAGTCATGAAAATGACTTATCCAGCAAAGACACATTGATTAAAGATTTGAAAAAAATATATTATAAAGTATAAAGGCATTCCTACTGCAGAGGAATTCATTAAAGAAGCATTGGCATTAAATGCCCTACTCTCAAAACAACAAGATTTGTTTGTCTTACAAATGTCAGACATAATTTCACATTTAGAAATCAGTGAACAATTGACTAATACAGTTATTGATCAGAGAATTGAGTTTAATGAACTCAATACCAAAATTTTTGACTATATTGAATGGCAGGATTCAGAGGAAGGGAGAATATCAAATCTCCAAAAGAACAAAGAAACTTATAAAGATGTTCTCTTTACTGACTGGGATACACAGGTAAAACAGGCAGAATTGGCAATAGCTAGAGCATCAGGCATATCAAAGAGCATTGCCAAACCAATCAAGAACATGTTACATACCTCCAGTTTAATTAAAGAAGGAGATCCTAAATCAATTCCTGATCTCAAAATATTGGAGCAAAGTTGGAAAAATACAGGTCAAATACGAGAAGAAACAATTGCACAGCTGAAAAAGACTAGTTGGGAAGCATACTGGAAACTCTTGGTTAAACCTCATAGTCAAATAATGACATTGAATTGTTCTATAGATTCCATACAGAAAATGTTGTCACTTTTACTTGATGCTATATTTACTGCATAGATGAAAACACAGTTTGGGAAACCTTCACAAGTTCAACCAATTTTCGATATTTGTGAACAGAAAAGCAGAGCTGGCACTAGCCTATCATCAAGCATGATCATGAATTAATTTGTTTTGGCAATTTCAATTTTAGCAATTAGATACTAGGAATGAGGAAGGTTGCTTGAAACCTCCTCATAAGATATTCTGTAAAATCTATTTTTGTAAGTATTTAATGTAGTATTTAAACCCTTCTCATGCATTTAGAGAAGGGTCCAGGATTTTTATTAAGAATATTTACAAAGAATGCATTACTGTATGTTTGTGGATGTCTTGATAGAATAATGGAACATGGTCTTTTAAATTATATATCATCTTGGTTGATCATTGTTGATGCACTATTGTATTCTTTGAATGAGTTATTGATAGAAGATTGATTGTGGCCTATTATCACTGGTCAGATGAGCAGGATAGCACACATCTGGTACTATTATCGTGTATGCTAAAATCTGTTTTAAAATTAGTGATAAGTCTATCTTTTTATGAATTATGTATCAAATCAATTATTTCTGTTTGAAGTATCAATTGCACTATTGTATGATATCAGAATAGAAATTGATTTGTTTTATATATTATCATCAGAATATATGTGATATTTTTTACATCTTCTTTTGATTAACTATTTTCTTAAAAGGATTATCTTACAAAATTATTAATTCTATTAAGTCTATGATTGATCTAAATCATCAGAGACTGAATAGACATCATTTTAGATCGCATAAAATCAACATTATCCCGGGTTAGATTAGATCAGATTTAATTCAAAGTTTTGCATCTTAGAATAAAGTTGTCTTATTTTTTATTTATTCTCCTTGCAAATCATTTGAAAGAAACCCAACAATCATATAAAACCCAAAACTAGGAAACTAGTCCCATTACCCCCAGTCAGAGCCACTATCCCAAATGGAAAAGGAGCTGCTTTAAGGTCCGGACCGGGTGGTTATCCCCCTTGTTGTTGCCACATATTTCCGAGGCCTCAACATAGGCTTACTGACTCCACACAATGAAAAACCTTTAATAAAACATGACACACTTTCAAGCATATGAGGCTAATAACAATACCTCTGAAGATTTTCCATTGTTCTACTTACACCAAAATGTCCCGCAATAAGAGAAGTGTGTGCTTCCCTTATGACATTCACTCTCTCACCTTGTGGAATACAAAGCTTGCCCAAATGATACAACAATTTATTATGTACATGGTAATATAATTCCTCTACTTGGTGACCTTGACTCAAGTTTTCATAAACATCTTGAAAGTCATTGTCAAATGCATATTGTTCAATGTAACGTTCATGTAAAACATAAGTATTCTTGAGTAAAGTAGTTGCATTAATAATAGGCCTAGAAATCATATCACCAACCTTGTTGTATATACCTTTCTTATACCTGATGAGCAAGTGGAATTGCTACAAGAAACCCATCCATCGAAAGTGCCTTGACTGTTGCAATTTAGTTTTTGTTTGCAAGTATTGCAATGGTTGGTGATCGGTGTGAATGATGGTTTCCTTTCCCATCAAATAATGTTTCCACTTCTTCACACTTTGAACCAATGCATATAGCTCCTTGTCATATATAGGATAATTTATCATTGCACCGTTAAACATTTCTGAATGGAATGAAATAGGCTTACCATGTTGTAAAAGGACTACGCCCATGGAATAGTCACTTGCATATGTTTGAATCTCAAAGGGTTGTCTCAAGTCTGATAATTATAGTATTGGGGTTGAACTAATCTTATTTTTCAAAGCATAAAATTATTTTTGTTGATTTCCTCCCCACTGGAATACTTTCTTAACACTAGTCAGTGCATGTAATGAAGTTGCAATAGAAGAAAAGTTAACAATGAATTTCCTTCAATATTCTGTTGCTCCTAGAAAACTTCTTACCTCAATGACTGTCTTAGGTGTAGGCCAATTCACAATGACCTCAACTTTAGATGGGTCTATCTTCAGCTCACCTCCTCCAACAATATGTCCCAAATACACTAAATATTTTTTACCAAATTCACATTTTGACACCTTCAAAAACAACTGTTCTTTTCTCAATACATCAAGCACCTTTATTAGATGCATGACATGTTCTTCTCATGATTTTTTTAATATCAAAATATCATCTAAGTAGAAAATGACAAACTCATCAAGAAATGGTCTCAATACATCATTCATAACTCTCATGAAATTATTTGGAGCATTGCAAAGACCAAAAGGCATAACAAGTCACTCAAACAATCTTCCATGTGTCCTCTTCAGCTATTATAATTTGATGATAACCACTTCTTAAGTCTAACTTAGTGAAATACTTTGAATATCTCAATTGATCAAGAAAATCATCAATCCTTGGGAGAGGAAAACGATTCTTTATATTGATTTTTTTGAGTGCACGAAAATCCACACACATGTGCCAAGTTCCATCCTTCTTAGGCACCAATACAATAAGTGAACCACAAGGCGAGGTAGATGGGCGAATGATATCTTTATTCAACAATTCTTGGATTTTCTTATTGATTTCTTCACTTTCCATTATCGACATGTGATACATGCCAATGTTAGGGAGTGGAACGTCATACTGCAGTTGCATCTCATGTTGGATTACCCTCTTGGGAGGTAACCCCTTTGGTTCCTGAAACATCTCGCCATGCTAACTTACCACATCAAACAAATCATATTTTAATTTATCATCACGACCTTCAAAATATTCATAATCCTTATCATTCTTTTGTTTTATCATAATAAGCACAAAATTTTTAATTGAATTTACTATCCTCTTCATTTCCCTGGCATTAACTAAAGAGAGGTTTAGCTTTTTGGGATGATCTCTCACAATATACTCCACTCCATATTTGAACAAGTGGTACTTTTTCTCATGGCGATAGAAGATTTCTTTCCTTTCATAGTGATATGGAATACCCAAAACAATTCCTGATATGTCAAGCGGTACAACATATAACCCAACTTCATCAATGAAGTTTGCGATAATTGTAAATCGGAAAATACATTTTCTTGTAACCTATAAATTTGTATCATTGGTTATCCAACCCAAATGGCATGGCTTGTGATGAGGTAAGGTTTCAAGATTAAGCTTCTTGACTAAGTCTTCAGATATTAAGTTCTCTTGAGACCCATTATAAAATAGTGTGTCAATTGTTGTATGTTTTGAGATCACTCTTACATGAAACAACTATATTCTTGTTTCTTCACTTGGAGTGTTACTGTGACAATTTGATGAACTAGTACTTGTTATGGTTTCTTTTCCCTTTGTGACCATGGCTGAAATTTTAGTCTCATCTCCTGAGTTGGATCCAAGTTCATGTTGTGTGGTAGCGTTTGTCTTTTGTTTCCCCTTGTTGTTGAATTTATTAGGCCTCAATTCTGGATGAAGCTTCCAACAGTGGGCTTCATCATGACCCTCTTTGGAACAATGAGTACATGGGTTTTCTCCCCTTATTTTTTAATGGATGCATTCTTCTTTTGTTTACCCTCGAAACCCTTTCCTTTTTCACAACCCTTGAATGGTTTCTTTTTACCCTCTTCTTGTACATTTTTCCCTCTTGCCTCAAGGTGTGTAGCTTTTACATGGACCTCATCTAGACTAGTGGGATTAAACATGAGGATGGCATGTTTTAGCTAACTATGAAAACCCCCTATGTACTTTAGCAAAGTTTCTTGGCTATGCAAATCAACACCCAACATAAGAGCTCTTATCCTAAATTCATGAGTGTAATCTTGCACACTTTGACCTTTCAATTGTCTAAAAAATTTCCAACTCATAATAGCTTTTTGCATGTAAGCTAGAGGATAGAATTGTCTTTTAATGGTAGCAATAAAATTTGACCAAGACATTGAGATCTTACCATTTTTCTTAATCTCCTCTTATGTCTTTGCTTCCCACCATACAAGTGTTGCACCCTCCATTCTCAAGGAAGAAAATTGAATCTTTATGTCATCTTCTTGAAGGTTCGCGATTTTGAAATAAACCTCCAATTGATGAATCCAAGTATCCAGCTTCTTTGCATTCACTTTAACATTATACATTGGAAGCTCAAATTTAACATCAACTTTAAGTAAGGGTGATTTACCAACTCCTTTTGACGGATGTGTATGAGCAGATGGAAGGGTTGTGGTAGTGGAAGATGATGAGGAGGAAGGTGAAGATGGTGGTGAAGATGATGGTGGAGTGGAAGGTGGCTTCTTACCATATCCATGGCCTTATCCTCCTAGATAACCCTCTCCTCTTGGAGGCCTTGAACTTTCTCCTTGCATCTTTAAATTCCTCTCCTTATAGAGGACTTTAAACATCTCGTTCATATCAAATAATGCCTTCCTGAATGCTCTCTCATCTTCTATCATGGTAGGTTATTCTTCATGATACATTCTCATTGAAGAATCAACTTCAACTTGAGGATGTGCTAGCGTTGAATAATTTGGCAACCTTTTCCTTCTTCCTCTTGACCCAACTGTAGGGCTCCCAACCGGCTTCCCTTCTCCTCTTTTGAGTTTTAACCTTGTAAACAGGACACAAACTTGCAAACAATTAGATCCCTTCTTTCACAACAAAACCTACAGATTTGATACCAAAATTGATCTGAATGAAGTATGTTAGTGTTGTTGTACTAATTACTCTTTCAGATTCTGAATACAATGTCTTATGTGTGCTTAAGGGTTCATGTTCTGTTGCAAATTATCAAGTCTCATGAGTGTTTTTCATGTTAATTTAATGAACAGTTTAACATAAAACAAAGGTTGAACAACAAAAAATAAAAGTACAGTACATCACCTACAACACATCAACACAGGTATTTGATGAAGGAGTTCACACCTCCTCGGCTACATCTCCTTGGTCTAGCTTCTATATCTTGGCCTCTATATTATTCTCAAATTCGAAAAATTTCCTATTTACAATGCTTTTGTGCTCCTGAAACCTGCACCAATGAGTCCAAAATGCACAAAAATGGTCATCTAGCCTTTTTCTACACCTGATTTTGTCGAAAACTCCAAAAGTTATGACCATTTACATTTTCTCCACAATTTTAGGCCTAAATTTAGCTAACTGGAGCTAAATCCGGCTAGCTGGAATTAAACTGGCAGTTTTCGCTGAAATTAGCGGTCTGCCAACTTAATCTTCATTAAATTTGATAAGCACGGTTAGCGCTAATTAACCTTTCTTAGCCCTTAACTCAGTGCTTTTGTGCTAATCCATTTTAGTGATAATAAATGTGGATTATGCGTTAATTAATACAGGTTGAATGTTTAAACTTTGCATTTAGGAGTTGGCTTCGCTGGTGGTCTTCGCGCTGAGGTTGAATGAATGGGGGTTTAGCCCCCACTTCCCTCATTGTTCAACATTGAATAATTTAAATATATGTGGAACCACCATGTATTTAAGAACTAACATGTGTTGAAATGGTAACGTGTGGCGCTGGCTTGTGGGAGGTCGCGAAGTTGAACCCCTGCGCCTCCATCCAGTCTTCAACCAAAAAAAATTATCCATGATCCACCATTGGGGAGGGCACATGGCGGCCCCAGGTTGCACCACGTGTCCTCACCCAATTGGACCAAATTTAAACCAATCACAAATTGCCACATAACCCGAAAATTCAACCAATACCATGCTGCCACTTGGCAGTCCATTATTCACCAGAGGAAAATGAAAAAAATTCAACCCTGCCCAGTCAGCATGTGCCACGTCAGTAGTACGAACTGCTGACTCAGCACGTCTGTCCTTTTTTTTTAATTTTCTTGTTTAGCAAAGTGAACAGAACTCATTTCTGGGAGCATACGGAGTCCATTTTTTGCGAAACAAAGTGCGTCGAATTCAGAATGATGAGCACTACGCGTTCATTCAGGTTTCAATCCATTCTAAGAACTTTGATTTTTTATTATAAAATTGAGCCCCTAATCATATACTCTGCTTCTACAGAGCTCAGTGCTACTGACTTATTCTTCCTCCTACACTAGGAATCCATCCCTGATCCAACATTGAAGCATTACCCAGAGGTACTTTTTCTGTCCACTGAATTTCCTGCCCAATCTGTGTCTATGAATCCACATATTTTGGCGTCATCCCCTCGAGTATATCTCAACCCATACTCGACTGTGCCATGCACATACCTTAGAATGTGCCTCGTTGTTTCCCAATGTACCCTCTTCAACTCTACCATGAACTGAATTAGGGTATTGACTGCGAAAAAAATGTCTAGCCTAGTGTTGACCAGATACATGAGGGACCTAATGAGTTGTCTATACAAGGTGGATCGACATCCTTGTCATCCAATGCATCTATCTTCTTCCAATTTGGGATCATGGGTGTATTCATGGGTCTGAAATCCTGGATTCTGAACTTCTTCAGAATATCGGTAGTGTATCTTCCTTATCTAAGGAATATCTCCCCATTCCTCTACCACACTTCCAATCCTAGAAAATAATGCATCAACCCTAGATCCTTCATGTCAAACTCTACTAACAAGTTACTCTTGTAATATTCTTAGAGCCTTGATGATCCTATCAAAAATAGATCATTCACATACAAAACTAGAATGAGAGGCTCGCCCTCTACCATCAAATAGTAGAGGTTAGGATCTGCATCACTCTTGATGAATACCATCTGTTGCAAGTAACTACCAATCCGACCATGCCACACCCTGGGAGCCTGCTTGAGCCCATATAGATATTTCTTCAGTATACACATATGATTTCACTTCTCATGAGTCTCAAAGCCCTCTGGTTGTTCTGTGTACACTTATTCCTCTATCACCCCGTTCAAGAATGTTGTCTTGACATCCATCTGGGGAATTTTCCATCAAATCTAAGTTGTTAGGGATATAAATGACTCGATAGAAGTGTACCTAGAAACTCGGGTGAAATTCTCCTCATAATCTATTCCGTCTTTCTGTGCATACTCCTTTGCCACAAACCTATCCTTATACTTCTCGCACTGCCATCTATAGCGTGCTTGACCATGTAGATCCATCTAGAACCTACAATTGATCTGTCTTCTGACTTTGGCACTACCTCCCAAACATCATTTTTCATGATAGAGATATACTCTTCTACCATGGCATTTATCCATACCTGATGTTGTGCGGCTTCCTAAAATTTGGAATTTTTTACAACCTTAGCTACCAAAGCTTAATACCTATCAATCTATCTCCGTTGTATTTTGTCCATCTTAGGAGTTCCAAAAAACTCCTCTACATCTCTAAATGTATGACAAACTTCTCTACTGGATCTAACACTGGTGGTGGGAGGTTCAACCAACTCTTCCTCCTCCTGTCCCTGTTGCTTCGTTTGCTGAGAACTCCCTGGATCTCCTACCCTTGAGGAAATACTAGTACTAGTCATTGTGCTTGATCCCTTTGACTGTCTTCCTATCGGTCCCACTAGATGCCCCTATTGTTAGACCAAAGGAGATTATGTTGACTGATCCTAGTCACTTGCAGGCATCTCACGAGATCTCCTAAAAGCTTGGTACTCCATGAACTTCACATCTCGTCTCACTACAATATTCCTACTCTAGGAATGTAGATCATGTATGCCTTTGAGGTCTTGCTATACCCAACGAGAAAAACCTTCCTTGTAGTCTGATCCAATTTGGCACATTTTTCATCCAACACATGGAAATAAGCCACACTACCAAAAATCATCAAGTGACTAACTTTTGGCTTCCTCCCTGTGAAGACTCTTTTTTGTATTTTCTTCCCCAATGTTTTATGAGGAGTTCTATTATGAATATACACCATTGTGTTACATGCCTCTACCCATAAAAATCTAGGCAAATCTTGGTCATATAACATAGCCTTTGTAGCCCCAACTATGGTCTTGTTTTTCGTTCTGGTACCCCATTCTATTGAGGATTATAAGAAGTTTTCCATTCTCTTTTGACGTCGTCCTTCGCACAAAATTTCATGAAGTTTTTATCAATGTATTATCCACCAATATCTAAGTAAAGCACCTTGATCTTATTCCCTGTTGCATTCTCCATGAGAGCTTTAAACTCTCTGAAACAATCAAAGGCCTCATATTTGGTCTTCAAGAATTAGATCCAAGTTTTTTTGGAATGATCATAACAATGTAAACTTTGAAACGGGATCAGAAACGAGTACACGCTTTTTTTAGGTAGCAAAAAATGGTATGATTTTGAAAAGTGCTCATTCAGAATACTCTTAATTTTTATTAACATGTTTTTTACACATTAAATTTTCTTATGTACCAAGTATAGACATTATTTTTAAATGTTAGTGTTTTTATGTTGATTTTGAAAAGTGTTGATGCCAGCATCATACCCTTTTTTTAGAAGACATATTTTTTACTTAATTTTTTCTAATCTATTAAATGTTAATAATTATTTTCTAAATTTAACAATTTTTTAGGTACTTGACTTCTTCCTCTTCACTTACATATTTTTTTAAAGTGTTTTTTACGTATCTGTTTTTTTTTTCTTTTAAAAAAAATTGTAGTGAGATATTTGATTTTTTGCAGTGTCAAAAAACAAAATAATGTCAAAATTTTGAAGTGTCGATCTTTTATCTAATTATATATTGTTAAATAATATTTCATTTCGCATGAAATAATTGTCACTAAAAAAGAAAGAATTTTTAACAATTTACATAAAAAACACATTTTGAATATAGAAATAATTGAAAAAATACACATTTTGTGTCTTTTTTTGCTAAAACTGACATGTCAAATAATCCATTTTTATAGGAGAAAATTAACAAAAAAATTATAAAAATTAGCAATTTTTGTGAATTTTTTGTGAATTTTTTTTCACATTATACAGATATTAAACATATAATAACAACAATTGAATATTTATTTCTTCTCATAAAATGTCAGAGTCAAAACATTACAAGTATAACTTATGAATAGTTACAAAAATTGTTGGGAAAAATACTGAGAGGGGGGGGTGAATCAGTGTTTAGGACTTTATCAAATTTTTTACTTTTTCACTCTCTAAAACCCATCCGCTACTTTGCTGAAGCCAACTAGCGTATACACGTGGATATGCTTCATAAAACTCGCGTATACACAGAGATCTAATTATGCCATTAATTCTTCACTTATATCATTCCATCATTCATTCATTAGATGTTCAATAAACAGTAAACATGTGCAAGAAGAAATTAATAAACCATCACACATACATCACACATGAACACCAGGATTTTAGTGGAAACCCAAGCCCGGAGAAAACCACCGCTCGCAATGTTCACCTCAATATTTTATTATAGAGAAAACATCTTACAACATATGTCAAGCAGACCCTACCAAAGCACGCAAGCACCCACCGCGCTTAACATCAAATTCTCTCCCCGGAAGGGAGCTCCAACCCCCTGACTCGTTTACCAGCCTCTCCTGGAAGGGAGCTATGACCCCCTGATCTCGTTTACCAGCCTCTCCTGGAAGGGAGCTACAACCCCCTGATCTTGTTTACCAGCCTCACCTGGAAGGGAGTTACAACCCCCTGACTGAAGGCTACGACCCTCAGCACCTCTATGGACCATGTTTCATCAATTTTCATACTGGATCCAAAACTACTTCAATAGAGCACAACTTGCAGGCTTCGTTTCATCATATTTTCAGAATGGACCTACTCCACACATTTAAGCTCAAACATACAACCAAACTGATACAGACAACTCAGAACTGTAGAATACAGATAGCAGTAACACAGTAGAACAGATCAGACATTTCATACCCCATGCTTCAACAAACCCTAGTTTGCATACGCGCTTTCCTTTCACTGATCCCGCGTATATACGCGCCTTCTACCATACAAACCCGCGTATACTTCTGTACATATTACAGAGCTAATTTCACTGCGCATACGCGCTTTCTCTTCAGCGAAGCCGCGTATATACGCGCTTCTTCTGTGGCAAACTAGCGTATAGTTCTTCAGACATTTAGGTCATTGCAATTCTTCAGAACAGATACATCACACAGATTTTACCCTTTAATTCAGACAGATGTTCGCCTCATCTTAGATCTAATCATTCCATAAACAGATCTAGCAAATACAAATACATTTCAGATCTAGATACTCTTCTTCATCATTTTCTTCATAGGTGCTTCATGCATTCAGATCTATCATTCAACCTTTACCCTTTCCATACAGATATACTTCACAGAGAAGTATTCATTCAAGCTCAGACATCTTGCACCCACACTCATGATTTTCAAAATGAATTTCTTCTCTTTATATAGGTTTACCCTTTTTCAATACCATGAGCCAAAACCACATTACTTCCAATGGTATTCCTGGACGGGGTCATTTAGACGAATCATTACTCAATACAATGGGTCAATACCATGGTGGTTACCCCTGGTTTTTCACTTTATGAGCGCTTTTGCCCATACGCGACTTGGCACGTTATTACCCGCGTGCATACGCGACTTCTCCTAGACAAAACCGCGTATTCCTTGGTACATACTATTTTCATCATAGATCTAGCACATATTGAATTCCTTTCTTCATTACCTTCTGTACTCTCTGTAGATACACCAGATTTACATCATTTAACAAGTTCATCAAGTAGGTTTCCATCATCTTCATCAAGTGGGTTGCCATTCAAGGACAACACTCTATCAAGTGGGTTGTCATTAAGGACAACACTTAGCATCATATTGCCAACAAACAACATATCACATCAGATTTACATCATTTACCAAGGTCATCAAGTCAAGAATAACTTCATCAGGTGGATTACCATCAAGGACAACACATGTCAACAATCTCATGTCTTCATCTTCATTCAGTGGGTTGCCATCAAGGACAACACTCTGCGTCATATTGCCAACAATCTCCCCCTTTGGACTTGATGGCAACCACGATGGTGTTTGATCACCACAACAGATAGGTACATTAAAATTACAATGACACCATTATTTCTCTCCCTTTCAAACACCATGTCACTCTCCCCCTTTGACATCAAGAGCAAAGGGCGGATCAAAACCAACACACTCTCCCCCTTTTCTCCTCATGTAGAAGAAGCGTTCTGCAGATCTGATGTATGCGGAAGTGACCAAGCTCCCCCTGAGTTCATGCTGAATATTCAAACATATTTTTCAATGAAGTACATGACTCTATGAACTTCCTATCACCAAAGACTCATACTTACATCAAATATCCAACCAAGTGGATTTACATATGAGACTCAAGCTGCCCAACCAAGTGGGTTTACAAAATTTGACTCAGCTACCCAACCAAGTGGGTTTACAAATTTGACAAGTCCTTACATGACTGAATATTACAATTTTACATCATGGATCTCAACAAGACCTTTTCATCAAATTACAAATATGACCATTTATGAACCAACACCAGAAATTTCTCAAGAAAGAGAACATATCTCAGAACCAACATAATGCCAACAATGCATTATACTCAGCAAGGCTAATGCTCCCCCCTGAATCTGTGCAACCAAGCATCCTTTCCATATGACTAAGGCTTCCCCTTAGTTTGTGCATCCTGAACACTTTCACCAACAAATCATCAAGGCATCTTTATCAAAACATTAGAAATAGAATTATGAGAACTGGAACACCACCAGAGATACCAAACAGTATTAGAAATACCAAACAGCACTGCAGCTGTGCTGAAGAAAGCTGACCCCAAATAGAAATTTGTCAGCAACCATACATACGCGGTTTTATGTGCATGAACTCGCGTATATACGCGACTGTGTTTCAGGAAATCTGCGTATCCAATACCTTCTCCTATATTTTAACCAGATCTGATCCTCTGTGAGGCAAAGACAGTGTTCAGCTTCTTTCTGAGATATTTGAATGCTTCTCTAAAATACAGATAGATAGAACAATGTAGTTGTGTCTTCAAGCGTCATCCAATGGTTGTAGCATAAGCACATTAGTAACCAAGCTTTTAGATTCTTTGCAGCATCAATACATTCTTTCCAAGAGAAAATATCATACCAGAACAACATCTTCAAATATGTGTCAAGCAATCATCCATGTGGTCCAATATCACCAAGATTTTAACATGATGTAACATATGTCGGGAAAAAGGTTTCAACCATAGTAACAAACTCTGCATGATTATCTCTGAATAATAGGACTTCCAATCTCATCCAACAGACAAACTGTTGCTCCCCCTGAACCAGTGCTCCTCCTTAACTTGTGCAACCTGAATACGTTCATCAGCAAGTCATCAGCAACAATCTCTGCATGAACTGTCCTTATCTCCGAATTATAAGACTTTCATCTCAGCAACGAATACTCTTCATCAAAAGTAAACAGGACTCATCCATAATCTTCAACATAAGAAACTAAGTATCATATCATCATAATTTAGAACTGAGAAACTAAGCTGATATTGAGTCAATAATACAGTTATTAACAGTCAGACTGATGCTCCCCCTGAACCTCTGCTCCAGATCTTCAGCTATCATATAAATTCTCTTATCATCAATGCATACGTGACTGTGTCTGCTGAAACTCGCGTGTATACGCGACTTTTGTTCATCTAACCCGCGTATGGAAAGTGAAGCATAGAAATTTTCACATTCCTTCATCTCCCCCTGAACTTGTCCTTCCTGTACCTGTCTTCTTCATATCAGATGCTCTGTCAGAAATACATATAACCAGAATAATCAAAACAACCATGATAATCATCATACATCGCTCCCCTTGTGACGATACATTACTAATCCCTATAATGTATCTCACATCATTCCTGCAGTCAATAAGAGAAGTAAGCTTCAGAAGCAGATGACTGCAGTAGGGTCAGTATTCCCTACGTTTCTGACTGGTCCTCCTTCTTTTTCCAAATTTGCTTGAACTTCCTAACTGTGTGCTGAAAATTGTGCACTTTCTCAGATCTGTCCAACCTGCATTCCTTTTCTACATGTCCATACTTGTTACAAGAATAACATCTCATGTGTCCAAAGAAATAACCATAAGAATCATAATGAGTATTTCTACTCTTCCTCCTTTTACAATCAGCTGCTTTATGTCCATACTTGTTACATGAAAAACAATATCCCTTGAAGAAACTAGAGTACCTTTCTATGTAGGATCTGTTGGTTTGTGGTTGAAATATTTTGCTTCTACAATTTGCTGCAACATGCCCATAAATATGACATTTAAAACATTCAACATTATTGAATGATAACCTTTGAGAATTCATTATCGTTGGTTGACCTTTTGTTTCTTTCAACTCTTCAGGTTTTTCTTTGACATCCTTTGAATCTTTAGTACTTCCTTGCGAACTAGATTCTCCTTTGACCGTTTCATGAAAACCCAGACCAATTTTGATAGCAGGAGACCTTTGATTACTCAGAATATTGTCCAAAATCTTAGTACTATCTTGAAACCTCAAAAGTTTAACTTTTTCTTCTAATTTACCTTTGAGAATGTTTACCTCAACCTCCAATCCTTGGCATTGCTTCTTCATGCTTTCTTCTTTCCCTCTTCCGTCTTCCACTTGATGATTCAGATTTAGAATCTCTTCTTTCAACCCTTTTTCTTGTTCTTCAAAATTTTTTAAGAGTTCTTCATTCTTTTTTTTCGATGCTTCGAGATCTGCTTTCAGAGAGATGACTTCTGCTTCAAGTTCTTCATTCTTTTTGTTGGATATTTCCGAGTCTTCTTTGAGAGAGATGACTTCAGCTTCAAGTCTTTCATTCTTCTTGTTTGAATCTTCCAGATCTTCTTTGAGGGAGACGATTTATGCTTCAAGTCTTGCATTCTTCTTGTTTGATTTTTCCAGATCTTCATTTAGATCGTTAATTTCTGCTTCAAGTCTTGTCATTCGATTGGATGCATAAGCATGGAACCTTTGGTACTTGTCTATCTGTCCATTCAGTATTTCTATATTTTCTTTCATTTGAGAGATCATTTCTTTATAGATAGAGTCTTTCTCTTTAAGTGATCTTTTTTGATCTTCAACTTTGATCTTGATAGCTTCCTCTAGACCTAAAGCATTACTTTCACTATATTCACTATTGCATACACCAGAAAGTGAATCACAAGAACAACTGTCAATACCTGATTTATCTTCTTCATTTTTTGCTGCACATGTTTTCTGAGCTATCTCCATTTCAGTAGCCTTCTTCTTTTGCTTTCTTCCCATTGCGACGGATCTCCTTCAAGCGATCAAGCTTCTGCAGAAGAACCTGGCTCCGATACCAATTGTTGGGAAAAATACTGAGAGGGGGGGGGGGGTGAATCAGTATTTAGGAATTTATCAAATTTTTTACTTTTTCACTCTCTAAAACCCATCCGCTACTTTGCTGAAGCCAACTAGCGTATACATGCATATATGCTTCATAAAACTCGCGTATACACATAGATATAATTATGCCATTAATTCTTCACTTATATCATTCCATCATTCATTCATTAGATGTTCAATAAACAGTAAACATGTGCAGTAAGAATAGAATAAACCATCACACATAAGCATCACACATGAACACCAGGATTTTAGGTGGAAACCCAAGTCGGGAGAAAACCACCGCTGCCGTTGCTCAGCCTTCAATATTTTATTATTGAGAAAACATCTTACAACATATGTGCTGGTGTAGACTCCTACCAGCACGCAGGCACCCACCTGTGCTCGTTTACTAGCCTCTCCCGGAAGGGAGCTCCAACCCCCCGACCTGCTTATTTCAGCCTCTCCGGAAGGGAGCTACACACCCCGATCTCATTTACCACCTCCGGAAGGGAGCTACGACCCCCTGATCTCGTTTACCAGCCTCACCTGGAAGGGAGCTACAACCCCCTGACTGAAGGCTACGACCCTCAGCACCTCTATGGACCATGTTTCATCAATTTTCATACTGGATCCAAAACTACTTCAATAGAGCACAACTTGCAGGCCTTGTTTCATCATATTTTCAAACTGGACCCACTCCACACATTTAAGCTCAAACATACAACCAAACTGATACAGACAACTCAGAACTGTAGAATACAGATAGCAGTAACACAGCATAACAGATCAGACATTTCATACCCCATGCTTCAGCAAACCCTAGTTTGCATACGCGCTTTCCTTTCACTGATCCCGCGTATATACGCGCCTTCTACCATACAAACCCGCGTATACTTTTGTACATATTACGGAGCTAATTTCACTGCGCATACGCGCTTTCTCTTCAGCGAAGCCGCGTATATACGCACTTCTTCTACGGAAAACTAGCGTATAGTTCTTCAGACATTTAGGTCATTGCAATTCTTCAAAACAGATACATCACACAGATTTTACCCTTTACTTCAGACAAATGTTCGCCTCATCTCAGATCTAATCATTCCATAAACAGATCTAGCAAATACAAATACATTTCAGATCTAGATACTCTTCTTCATCATTTTCTTCATAGGTGCTTCATGCATTTAGATCTATCATTCAACCTTTACCCTTTCCATACAGATATACTTCACAGAGAAGTATTCATTCAAGCTCAGACATCTTGCACCCACACTCATGATTTTCATAATGAATTTCTTCTCTTTATATAGGTTTACCCTTTTTCAATACCATGAGCCAAAACCACATTACTTCCGATGGTATTCCTGGACGGGGTCATTTAGACGAATCATTACCCGATACAATGGGTCAATACCATGGTGGTTACCCCTAGTTTTGCACTTTATGAGCGCTTTTGCCCATACGCGACTTGGCACGTTATTACCCGCGTGCATACACGACTTCTCCTAGACAAAACCGCGTATTCCTTGAGACATACTCTTTTCATCATAGATCTAGCACATATTGAATTCCTTTCTTCATTACCTTCTATACTCTCTGTAGATACACCAGATTTACATCATTTAACAAGTTCATCAAGTAGGTTTCCATCATCTTCATCAAGTGGGTTGCCATTCAAGGACAACACTCTATCAAGTGGGTTGTCATTAAGGACAACACTCAGCATCATATTGCCAACAAACAACATATCACATCAGATTTACATCATTTACCAAGGTCATCAAGTCAAGAATAACTTCATCAGGTGGATTGCCATCAAGGACAACACATGTCAACAATCTCATGTCTTCATCTTCATTCAGTGGGTTGCCATCAAGGACAACACTTTGCGTCATATTGCCAACAAAAATGAGCTTCATTTGGAATCTTAACTTAATCAATAATCAATAATATCATGTAACCCAAACACTTCTTCTTCAAGAGCTTCATTATTGTCCTCTTCCACAACATCATTGGCTTCACTTTCATCATTTTCCTCTTTTGATGGATCTTTGATATCCCTGAACGTCCTAAAGTATGCCTTTCCAATCATTCCATATAATGGTGGTTGAGGTTTTTTTTGCTTTTTTTGCCACACGAGATTCATTAAAATCCCCTTTCTTAAACCAACTTCTTGCATTGCATTTGGAAGAAATTGAAGAGCATCGATTCTTCGTTGAATAAATTTTCATTGTACTTGGTCTTTTTCAATGGAAATGCATTTTCTTCCTTTTTGCAAGAAACATGCTAGTGTTGTACCTAATCATCAAGTACAGAAGACAAAATTTAGTCAATTAGTATAAACAAAAAAAAATTAAAAAAGAAAATAGTGAAATTCATTCTTATATAATAAAACTTACTAGAGCCTGAAAATAAATCCAAAACCCACTCTCCTTCATTTGAACATAAATCTAAAAGATAGTTAATCAATGACGTGGTTTTTGATATATGTTAACTATCTCTCCTTTTGCTTCTTTATCTTCATATGTTAGGATTTTTACAATGGAATCATCGACCAGTACTTGGATATGATTCTTTCCATCCACTTGATTCAAAAGAATAGGCTTGTAGCTATCATCCTTTGTCCAATTTTCAACATGAATGATCTCACAATCACTTATAATTGGTTGATTTCCACTACAAATAAGATTTGGCTTTTGCCTGTAACATGAAATAGTAAAAGTTAAATTAAATTGTACATAAATGAGTTTTTTAACATTAATCAAACATACAATTTCAACATCTTACCATGTAAGGTGCATCCTTGACTTTGCTTTTCCCTTGAAGCTTGATAATAACAACCCCAATTGTGTGTCTAAATGAAATGCCACAAATCTCCAAAGTGGTGATGTTGTGACTTCTAGAAATCTCTCAACCACTCTACTAAATGCTTGATAAGTATAAGGGTCACTATCATATTCAATGTTTGGGATATTGAAACCATGAGGAATATCTGCAATAACTAGGGAATAATCACTTTTAGGTGTGAGTTTTGCAATTTCTTCAAAATCACCTGATATTATTTGATATTGGATAGTGTGGAGCCCATTCGAAATGAAATGATTAGGACTAGATCAAGTTTAACATCACTAAGACGTTGTTTTCTCATCCTTTCCATTTTATATTTTTCAATAAAGCTTCTGAAACTATCTGGTGCTCCATTTGCATCCTTCTTCATCTTTAATAAAATAAACAAAAGAAATGTATAAGTTATAAATTAAAAATAATACACATATGAATATAAATGAATGTATGAATGAACATACCTTTTTAAATGCAAGATAAAAATATTTTAGCACTGATGTATAACTTGAATCTGGTTAGTTGCGTACAACATTATCCCAACTATTTTCATTCAAAAATTTAACCATTTGTTCTTGTATTCTCATATAAATCTCGTGACTGAATAAATGAACTATACAATGTTAATATAGTGTTATGTATAAGACATAATACCAAAAACAATATATTATATTTAACAGAAAGTTATAATCCAAAATATAAGTTAAAATAATAAACTTACTTTAGAAATTCCTCAGACATTTCCACCATTGATAATTCTCCTGATTTTACATGAGATAATATTGTTTTGACAAGCTTTTCATCCTTCACTCCTTGCATTGATCTCCAAGGTGTGATAGTCATATCTTCTGGAAAAAGCTTCATTTCAAGACCTGATTTACTGTTGGTACATATCAATGGTTTAGATTTTTTGACTTTATGACTTTCGATGCCAACTTTCTCCCACAACTCAAAAATCTAATCAGTCAATTCCCATATCTCTCCAGTTCTAAATGCCAATTGGAAAATGTTATCCATACCTCTTAATATTTCATAATTTACTTTGCCACATCAATTTGATAACCGATTTCCATACAACATTCCTTCCTGAAAACATGATCAACCTTTCTCTTATCACCACCACATTTTTCTTCAAATTCACTATGAATAAATCTGACCCTTTGGATGAAATTAATATACATCCTATACTCATTATATAAATTAGGATCCCATGCCAATAAGTTTGCTTTTGTATCTGTTAAACCAACATAAATGATACATTTCATTATTTCAAAATGCGGGTTATTGGGATATTCCTCCATTAATTGCCTTTGAGCTTCTACCTAATGGTTGCCCCCAAGTACATAACATTTGTATTCAAAACATTTTGACTTGTCAAATGATTCTTTGCTAGGAACCTGACTTGGA
Source organism: Pinus albicaulis (assembly GCA_034641835.2). Lineage (NCBI taxonomy): Eukaryota > Viridiplantae > Streptophyta > Pinopsida > Pinales > Pinaceae > Pinus > Pinus albicaulis. The sequence goes on along the minus strand of CM076576.1, from coordinate 689,452,474 downwards.
TCAACAAGAAGAACATAATCAACCACATGTGCAAAAGGATTTTACCTCATCAATGTTTTCAAATTGTGAACATGCAAGTGGTGTGGCTTTCTAATTCGATATTTGAATTGTCCTTCATCTGGATTGTAGACTTGAATGAAATTAAGTTGAAATGACCGACCACCTTCGATTAAATTTGTCTTCACCAAATGTTATTGAATGACATTTTGTTTTTTTTTCATAACACCATCCTCTAAATCAGCTCCTATTGTAATGATTTCCCTGCTTGCTTTGGAGTTTTCACTAGGCCCTTCACTGTTGATTTTTTCAGAATGAGAATTTTTTTGTTTCTTCCTCCTGTTGGTTATGATATTTTCTTGAACTAAAACAGTCTCCTCCTCATCAACCAGAAGGGATGCATTCTTGGGAATTTTTGTTTTTGTTTTTTTATGGCTCTTCTCCTTTATAACATCATTTCTAATCTGATCCTCAAATATGGAAACACATTCTTCATCTTCAGCTTCAACTTCAACTTCCTCATTTTGAAAAGTAACATGTCTACCTTTACTAGATTGATCCCTTTGATACAATGTTGCAGCATCATGAAGTATTATTTTTTGCTTCTTTCCCATATCTTCTGCTTCATGTTCATGGAAAATGGAGAGGAAATTCATGATATCTCACTCTATATAATAGATTCCCCCAACATAATTGAAATTCCCTCAGCAAAATCCTATAAAACAAAATATAATATGTCAATATTAACTAAGTTATTAAAAATACAATGAGACAATTTGAATAACACAAAACATATATGTGTAAATAAAAATACTTACAATCTTTTGTGCAATATTTTGTACGATTTGTTTGCTTATCTTTGAAGAATTTTCCCTCGTGTTATACATCGACAATGTAAAATGATATCTATGCTTATGATATGACTTGGGTGGTTTTGATAGTATATAAACACTTTCAGTATTTGGAAGAATATATAGGTCTAATACTTTTCCCACCAGGTCATAACTTTCAGCATCAAAATTCTTACTAGCTTATAGATATAATTGCAGAGATTCGTCTTCTATATCTTTAAGAAACCATGCATATTTTGAATGATTCACTTCTGTTGATTTCATCCAGTATGAAACCAACTTCTTTTCTTTTGTGGATGCATCTCCCACATTTTCAGTAATTAACTCAGGTGCAGTTCGTCCAACAATGATTTTTGAAGGCCCACCTGTAGCTTTAGATGATGAAAATTTCGACTTTGGTCCAAAAAGATTGACAATATCCTTCCTTGATGCCATTTTCCTGCAAACATATATATCTACATATAAATTACTAAATCTCAAAAAATAAATATCTTACGTAAACAAAATAGAAAACTTGTTTAAAAAAAAATGATATTTTTATACATTTTTCCCCAACAGAAATTGTAAAACATTTTTTTTTTGTTTTTACATGTCATCCCCCCAAACCCCCTAAAATAAAAAATAAAAAATAATGATTTGGGGGTCGATTCTGAGAATCATCCCGGTTTGAAATTTCCCGCTCGATTCTTTAAAAAATAAAAATAAAAATATATTTTCTCCCCAACCCCACTAAAAAAAAATTAAATTTTTTTTTTATATAAGGGTCGATTACTATAATCGATCCTTTAATTATATGATTTTTATTTTATTTTAATTGGCAAAGGGCGATTCTTAGAATGTATTATAGACATACACTATAATATATATATATATATATATATATATATATATATATATATATATATATATATATATATATATATATATATATGCCCAAAGGTCCGATTCTAAGAATCAGCCAATTGGGCATACAAAAAAACATTAATTTTTTTTATATGCCCAAAAATCGGCCCCTTGGCCATATAAAAAAAAAAACAATTTTCTTTTTTATATGTGCAAGGAGCTGATTCTCAGAATCAACATCCCTACCTTGGGCACCCACAGCGTCGTTTTGTGGGCGCACGTGCCCACTGGGCAGCGTCCACCCAAGCCCGAGGGCGGCGCTCTGGCTCGGACAGATGCCGCCCCATGGGCAAGTGCTGCAGGCAGACGCTCCCATGGGGCAGCGTCCACCCGAGCTAGAGCATCGTCCTCGGACTTGGGCGGACGTGGGCGACATTCACCCGCAGCACCGGACCCACGATGCCTGTGCTTTGGCCTGACGCGCCAACGGGGCGGCATCCACCCGAGCCCAGAGAGTTGACCCCCCTTCCAAGTAGGGGGAGCGATTTTGAGTCGATTCTTAGAATCAACCTCCTAGCAGGCAAGGGGGCTGACTCCCTGGGCTAAGGCGGACGTCACCCTATGGCCATGTTTGCCCCCAGCACGACGTCGTGGGCATCATGCTACGGGCGGACATGCCCACTGGGCAGTGTCCGCCCGAGCCCGAGAGCACCGTCTTGCTATGGGAAAACGTCGCACCATGGGTGCGTCCACCCGTAGCACAGGTGCCCTGGCCCAAGTGGGTGTGCCCACCCGCCCCCTGGGCAAGCAAGGGAGCCAATTCTTAGAATCAACCCCTCTTTTTGCCCAGGGATCCGGTCGACATGCCCACTTGGGCCAAAACGGCCATGTGTTGCCCAGGCGGGCCCACCCACAATGTGCATGCTAAATTTTTTATAAAAAATAATAAAAATTATTTCATTTTCTACCTAAAAACATTAATGGTAAAAGTTGGTAAATTTTTAACGGTTTAAAATAACTTGAATTTAATTAATTTTAACAGTTTACTAATTTCCAGAATAATAGAAACAAAACTAACCCGTTGACAATGTTGCTGCTCTAGAAAATCATTCCAAGATTTTAAAAAAACCTCAATAAATCTTGACGTGATGTGTTGAATAGTGAAAATGACATTTATTATAAAGCAGAAATAACATAATTGTTTTCGGCAGGGTAAATGTGGGATAAAAAACTATGTTGAATATTAAAAAAATAAAATTTATAATGTAGTAAAAGTTATATAATTTAATTAAAATTATTTTAGTTTGAAATCAATTATTAACAGAAAAATTCCTAGGGAATTTAATTTGAAATTAAGGTCCATATTATGAGAATATTTTAATAACTAATTTTCAAATAAATCGTTTAAATAAAATTTCGAGGGACATACTTCAAGCAAAAAATTTCAACAAAAAATTTTGGAGGGAATTTTTCATTGTTTCATCTATATATTATCATTGGGAGAGAGATCATTTGCATCATTCAACATTTCTTGTTTGAGTGTTATGGATTCCTTTGATACTGAAGTTTCATTTTATGAAGCATCAACATCTTCATCATGTAACAACTCTATTCATATTGATGAATATAACGAGAGAAGTAGTGACAAAATGAAATATGAAGATTTTCAAATGAATAGAGAGTCTAAATGTTGACTTATTCCTAATCCTATGGACTATGAGAGCAACAATGACGAATGGCAATATGAAGAATTTCCAAAAACTAGAGACTCGCATTTTCCACTTAGTCCTAATCCTAAGGACTTTGAGACCAATAGTGATGAATGGCACGATGACAAATTTTCAGTGGCTAGAGAGCCACAATTGCCACTTAGTCCTAATCCTAAGGACTATGAGAGTAATAGTGATGAATGGTCGGATGACAAATTTTCAGTGGATAGAGAGTCAAATTTGCCACTTAGACCTAATCCTAAAGACTATGAGAGAAATAGTGATGAATGGCGGGATGAAAAATTTTCAGTGGATAGAGAGTCACATTTGCCACTTAATCCTAATCCTAAGGATTATGAGAGCAATAGTGATGAATAGAAGGAAGAAAAAATTTCAATAAATAATGCGTCGCATTTTACAGTTACTCCTAATCCTATGGACTTTGAGAGCAGCAATGATGAAGGGATGGATGAAGAAATTCCAATAAATCGAGAGTCTCAATTTCCACTTACTCCTAATCATATGGACTATGGGAGCAGTAGTGATGAAGGTCAGAATGAATAATTTCCAATAAATCAAGAGTCGTAATTTCCAATTCAGTATTTCAAAACCACAGATGATGGCATTAAAAAATTTCATGTCGAAGATGATAATGAATATTTTTCAAACAATGTTGGTGGTGAATTTCCTAACTATATTGCAAATGATCATAGTAATAATATTATTCCTCCTAATGATCATGGAAATTCTTGTTCATAGAATTATGAAATTATAAAGATGTTGCCAGCAAATATTGTTTCTAGGAGTAGGAGTAGACCTTTTCGTATCAATCCAAGTTGTCCTAGTTATACAAGGGGTAGATTAGTATATCTCACGAGAAGAAGTTCCATCAGTGAGCTCATTTCAAGTCACTGTTGTAAAAAGGATTGCTTGAAACATATGGATTTCGAATTTTCTTTAGAGAAAAGGAAGAACTATTTTTCAATGAATAAAAGCATGCAGAATTCATATTTAGTGGGGTGCATGCAATCTACACTGGTAGGTTATGATTATCATATTGGGTCTTTAGTTATATGTATAAAGGCTTTCAAAATTATTCATTCAATTGACAATTTTCATCTATCAAGAATCCAAGATAATTTGGAAAATGATCCTACATATTATTCAGAAGTTTGACATAAATGAGAGTTTGGGCCACTAGAAGACACTGCAATGTCATGGATACAAGACTTCTTAACATGGAGATTGTATTCCAAATAGAGATACAATACATATTCCAGATAACTTCTCAAGATGAGAAATCTACAAATTATACAAGGAATATGCAGAAGGTGTTGAAGGAAATGGTTGTTTTATTACATATCAATATTTAGTGCAGATATGGAGGAGATAATTCAACAATGTTCGTATTCCTAAGAAGACAAGGATGGGGGTTTGCAGTACATGTGCTTCTCTAAAATCAAAAAGGGATAAATGTCAAGGAGTAGAAAGAGGTAAGCATTCATAACATTATTCTTTTAAATTGTATAGTGATCAATTATGAAAATACATTTATTAATACATTTATTTTATGTTATGTGTAGATTCCATTGTTAAAGCCATTCAAGAGCATCGCGAACAACAAACAAATGAAAGGAAAAAGTTGTACAAGCATCGAAAGAAGTGTTATTATAATCCAAATAAATAATTGGGTTTGATAATTGATGGTATGGACTAGAAGAAAACACTTCTACCACATTTTTTGCACACACCAAAAAATTTACAGGAGGAAATTTTATCAAGATTCACTTGGTCGTTTTTATGGTCTTCAATGGGAAAATGTCACCAAGACTTTACTTCACAGCTCCAAATATTCATAATGATGGAAATATGACAATAACCATAATTCATGATGTGCTTTCTCATTGGGGTGGTAATCTTCCTGAAATTTTGTAACTGCAATTAAACAACACTTGTGAAAACAAAAATCAGATTGTTTTTAGGATATTTAAACATGCTTGTTGAATTGAGAATTTTTCATAAGGTAAAGGTTGGTTTCCTTCTTGTTGGGCACACTCGCGACCATATTGATCAAATTTTCAATTGTTTTTCGGTAACATTGAGGAGAAATAATGTTGGGAGTTTGCCATCATTAATTGAAGGTATTAAGAAATTATATATGCCAGAGCCTATTTTTCATGTGTTAGAAGAAACCGTTGACATATGAAGATTTATTCTTGGATCGCATGGTGAGGGGAAATGCATTGAACAACTTAATGACATTAGCTTCCAACATCAATTTCGTACCAAAAAAATTGATGGGAAAACACTTATATGGGGCACGAAGTATTCAACAACTGCAAAATGGTCTCCATCATCAGGTTTGGAATTTTTGAAGTTCATTCCAGATCATCCAATATTTGCATCAAATATATAGTTATTACAATCAGTTGGTGAAGTTCATAATGCACGAAGGTAAAAGAGAGATATAGATTATTCTGAATGCCTGGAAGAAATTAAAAAAACCATTACATATACATATGTGTACTTTGATGTTGTTGATTCAATTTGGTGGGAGTCCTTTTTCAATGATTAGAGTGATATCCTTTACAGACCAGCAAATGAAGATATGCTTTTGAAGACTCCATTTATTTGGCCACAAAATCTGTCAAATGAACAGGAGGAAACAAACATTCTTGAACAACAATGATCACATGGCATTATTAATTCTACACAAGTGGAGGAAAGAGAAATGTATATTAGTTCCAGAAGATCTCGTGCACAACGTGAAGCCATGGAAGAAATTTCTAGAGGTTCAGTACAGGATATTAAGGAGGGTTGCATGATCGCAGTCTTAGCACATCAAGATCCACATGGCTATTCATTCTCGGTTGCCAAGGTTATAAAGGTGATTACAGAAAATTAGGATGTTACACGTGTTGAAGTACATTGGTATGCCACAAACACACACCCATTCAATGGTGTGTACAAGCCAGAGATGGTAGGTGATAAAAAAATTGGCGGAAAGAGAAAAATAAAGGGTACAAATATAAATCGTCGCTGCACAAACCTCTTAAAATTAATGGAGGAAATTGACATACTTGTTTATGACTTCAATTTAACAAAGAGAGGAACTCTTTGCTCTAGGACGATAGAGATTCTTAAGAGGTTGCTACCACAAGAAACAACGTTGATATGGCAGTCTACTGAACCTAGTCATAGATCTACAAGAATTTTGAAACCTCAAGTGGTGGGCATGCATGTTGACTCAGATGGGGCACAAGTTGATGAAAGTGAAGAATATGGAACATCTTCATTTGCATCGAGTCATTCATCTGAAGATGTTAATTCTGATGGTGTGCAATAAAATATCAGTGATTTTGAATAATTGTGTAAGACAATTGATATAAATGATGTTTGCATTGAGCAATGAAAATTATATTTTAAATTCCCTATGATCTTACATGAGGTTATGAGTCATTTTTATGTTTTTTGGATTATATGTTTTAATTATGATGAATTCATTTGTCTAAAATATTGACAATGCAACAATAACTTGGAGAAATAATTTATGTTTCATTGGGTTATTTTAGTCATATAATTTGTTCATAATATCATGGTTGAACTATTTTGAAAAGTTAATATTTTTTAATTCTATGGGTGAAAATTTGTGCAATATATTTTATCTTTAACATATGGTTGAAAACAATTAGAATTTTAGGGATTGTTAGTGTCATGATATTATATTTTAAATGACACGTATAAAAATTATTAGAATTTCAATGTGTTTAAAATCTCATTATTTTATATTTAACGTCATTACTAAAAATATGTTGAAATTGAACCCGGAAAATAAAAATGGTATTCTAGCACCAACCATTTGAAAATTGGTTTTATTGCCATATTTTAAACATGTTACAAATTAACACTGAAAAAAATAAAACCTCGTTCTGGAATACACACTTTTCGTTTTTGGGTTGTTTTTCATGTTTTTTGGGGTTTTTTTGGCTAGAGTTCCCGTTTTCAGTTTATAGTTACCATTTCAAACTTTACGTTGTTTCATCAATAAAGTTAACAAAGTATTCAACACCACTAAGAGCTCTAGTGGACATAGGGCCATAAATATTTGAGTGTATAAGTCCTAACACACCATCTTCTCTATTGTCGCTTCTTGGGAATGCTTCCTTAGTGTACTTCCCAAGTACACATCCTCTGCATACATCATCATGATCTGTACTAAGTTCTAGAACCCCTATTACAGTCTCTATGATCATCTTGAGCGCTCCATGGTGTATATTTCCCATTCTCCTATTCCATAACTCATGCTCCTCCTTTCCAATGCTACTGTCACTACCTATTAGTGCCATTGGAGATTCTAGCTACAATATGTACAATATGTTGCTTTGTGCACCAATTTGTCCTACCTTCTTCCAGCTTGAGTGTTTTAAATACACTTTCTTCCCTACTAAGTGATCACCATACCCCTTATCCTACAACTAGGATACTGAAATCAGATTCATGCCCAATCCTAGCAGATGCAATACATTTGTAGTGATGGTGTTGGATCAAGACTCCCTCTAAAAATATATGGTACCTCTCCCCACTACAGTACATTTCGTTATGTTTCCAATAGTAATATGGAATTTCATATGCTCCTCCTTGTAGCTAGAGAAATATTCTCTAACTCATGTCATGTGAGATGATACTCCACTGTCTATATACCTACTCCACTATCTATATACCAGACACCCGATGAAGTTGATCCTGATAAGAAGGAAAATTCATCCTCCAACCTGGAAGAGAAATCTTAAGCTTCCTAAATGTGAATTGTGTCCATGGCCGTTTTGAATAATTTAGTGTGTATTCATCTTTTCTCCAGATGTTGATTCTGCTAAAAAATTTGTGTGTCCAACAAGGGATTCTGTTTAGAGAAATACTAAGTTGCAGCTACTCCCTCTAACTAATGGAATTACTAATCTAGGAAAACTTTATCTTTCTGCTAACTCGTAATTGGAAAATCGAACTACTTCCCTCAACAACTCGGCCTGCCTGTCAATGAACTACACTGCCTCAAAAATTTTGGCCTTCTGGTCATCCTGAACAACGAAATTCTTCCCTCTCCTCCTACGCTTCCCGGTTGATCATTTAAGCTCTAATACCATGTAGAAATTTAATTTATTTCAACAACTGGAAATTATTCTTCTAATTGTAAATTAATTATGTAGTTTATTTTTTACTAAAAACAATAAATAAAATCACAACTGTAATTTTCACAATAAAAATACTACGGAAAATAAAATACTAGAAACTAAAAATCCTAGCACACACAAAAGAATTTTAACACATTTATTTTTGGACAAATGTCCCCAGAAAAACCCAATGCAGGAAAATCGATCAGCATATGATGGTTTTATCCTTATTCTTCACCAACAATTCTGAGTACAATAATTTTGATGCCTTACAGGTGTTAGGAAAATTAAGGAGATGGAAAATAATCAATTTATATTACTATGACATTATCTTGTGATTTTTTTTTATTATCATTTGTTGTTTCAATTTATATTTTATTTTCATCAAGAGTAATTCCAATGAAAAAATAAAAGAGGACACAATATGTAGGCGCACTACCACGGAAAACCCGATCCAAAATCTTCATTAAATAGATTCAAGATAAGATGACCAAGACCCTGACTAGAGGATTTGTCCACCAAGTCATCCCTTCATTATGTTAGCATTGATATCTCATTTTCTTGCACCAAAACTTCATCCTTATTTTTGCAACAACATTGAGACGTTGAAATATTCTTCGTGAGGTAGCCCTGAGATCCATCTTCTCTATGATCACCATTGTAGTAGCTCTTAGTTCTATAGCACTGAATTTATTAACTGAGATAACATTGAGGCATCATGAATGAGATAGCATTATATCACTGAGAATCGTAAAATCATAGCACTGAGTATCATAATTGAGATAGCACCGAGTTTCATGACTAAGAATAGAATCGAGTATCATAGCATCATATCCAAACTGTAATGATAGTGTCTTCTTGAATATATCCGAACTGTATTTGTGCACTGTGATCCAAATTTCAAAGTGATCCAAAAATCTGAGTTGTAATGCAAAATCTTAGTTGGGTATATATAGTAGTTTGCCACAGTAAATGAGTTGGCTTGACTAAGTGAAGAGTTGTCTCTCCATAGAGGTCGAATTGAGTATGTTTATGTATCATTTGAGAGAGGCCGACTTGAGAGTTTTCTTTGAAGAAGGCTTTCTAAAGAGACTGAGGATGATGACCTTGAATAAGATGACTTGATGGAGGAGCCTTTTGACCAAATAATAAACAACCTATATTACATGATTTAAAAGCCTATATTGGATCAATTTAAATCTGTAATGACTAACCTAGAAGTCCAGAATGGGGACCTTAATCTAAATATGACCCAAGCATGAAACCCATGCTTTAATAAGTCATTTACTAATAATAATAAATTATTTTGAAAAATATATTTGTAACAGCCCTAGTAAATAAATCATGTAAATAAAAATAATAACCACGGTCAATGGGACATGTATTCCAAGTTGAATGGTGGGAAAAACCTCCCAACCGGTGTTCATTCGGTTTATTATGGTTGTATCAAATCTAACCATAGGATTCAATCTGATCTTATGATGTACTAAAACAAGATACTAAATCCCTTCTACAATTTGCAGAAACAAAACACGATCGTACAATCACATAAATAAGTAAGAGAAACAGAAAATCAATCGCACGACACAAGATGTATTTGGGGAAAGCATGGTGGCTAAAGCCCCGCTATATATATATTGTATAAAGTCAACGATCATGAAACAATACAATGCTTTCTCTCTCAAGAGAACTCCTACACTCTTCCAACTGTCTCACGTCGATCTAAGAAAAATTGGAAAAATACTTAGTCAATTCTTTGTCTATGCTCAGCCTACCTTGCTCACACATTCCTTGAGGAATTAATTCCTATTAAATAGGAAAATCCCTTGCCTTTACTGCGCACTCCATCCAAGGTCTCCAACTGACTCTATAACTGACATGTACAATTTTCTAATTATACAACTGATAGTTATCTTCCCTTTAACCTCTGTCTCAATTGGGTCTTCCTTAGAACTGACATGCAACGACTATTTATAGTGAATTATCAGTTAATTGATTCATCACTCATTGTGAATGAAATCATATTTAATTCACCAGACCTCTCACTAGCTCATCACTCAGTTAGAACTAGTTAAACTTATTTTAACTCAATTAATTGAGTTAACTAATTACAAATCATGCATAACTGCAACTGGACCTCCTTAAATCATGGAATCACTCTACATGCATCCTCTCTAGCCCTCAAATCAAATTTCTTAAGCTAACTCAGTCATTCTGACTTAGTTAACTAATAGAAGTTGTTATGAGATGAAATTAAAAATTCTCTTACAAATTTAATTAAGGGAAAATTAAATTAGAAGCCCCGCTTTGGGGTGCCATTTCAACACTCCCTCTCAACAAGAAATGGATTTTCTGCTGCCCCGATCCTATCTTTGTGGAATTCAAATTTTCTTCTTGCCAGTGCCTTCGTCAAGATTTCTGCATCCTGCTCCTCTATGGGAATGTACTATAATGACATAATCCTCCTTTGAACACAATCTATGAGATGGGGATATCAGATATCAATATGCTTGGACCTGTCATGGAATACTAGATTAACCAAGAGTTTGATGCAACTCTGGTTATCACAATGTATCATTGTCGGATCCATCTACTGACCAAACAAACCAAAAAGTATCTTCCTCATCCATACAGCCTCGCACACAACCTGACTGGCTACCATGTACTCTTCCCCATGCTGAACTAAGTGCAACTAATCTATGTTTCCTATTGTACCAATAAATTGTTGTTGATCTTATGCTGAAGATGCCTCTTGGTGTGTTCTTCTCGTCGGATGGAATCCCATCCAAATCTACATTGGTGAAGCCTTGAAGCTTCACTCCCTCTATCCACCTTTACCATAATCAGTACTCCTTAGTGCCCCTAATATATCTCAATACATTCTTCCCTGCCTTCCAAAAGAGCTTGATCGAATTAACCATAACTTGGCTCAGTTAGTTAACTGGGTAGCATATGTTGGGTCGTGTGTTAACCAAATACATGAGTGAACCCACCAACTACATGTAAATAGTAGCATCCACTACTTCACCTGAAGTAGCATCCTCCTTCCTCCAGTTTCTTGTAAGAGGAATCTCCATGGGTTTGTTTCCATCCATGTGTAACTTCCTCAGAATATCCTTTACATACTTGCACTGAGATACAAATATCTCCCCATATTTTTTCCATATTTCCAATCCAAGGAAATAGTACAAGAGCCCCATGCCGGGTCGTGTGTTCACCAAATACATGAGTGAACCCACCAAATACTTGTAAATAGTAGCATCCACTACTTCACCTGAAGTAGCATCCACTACTTCACCTGAAGTAGCATCCTCCTTCCTCCAGTTTCCTGCAAGAGGAGTCTCCATGGGTTTGTTTCCATCCATGTGTAACTTCTCAGAATCTCCTTTTCATACTTTCCCTGAGATACAAATATCTCCCCACCTTTTTTCCATATTTCCAATCCAATGAAATAGTGCAAGAGCCCCATGTCCTTCATCTCAAATAATCTTGCAAGACTTTATGAGTCGCTCAGCACTTGTCAATATCAGATCATCCACATAAACTACAATAATCAAAAGCTTACCATCAACCACAATGTGATATAGCTTCACATTTGATTCACTCTTGGTAAAACCCAACCCAGTGAAATAGTTGTCAATCCTGGTGTACCAAGCATGGGGTGCTTGTTTCAGCAGACACAGTGCTCTCTTGAGTCTGCACACATGTGACTCCTTGTCTACTGTCTCAAAACCTTTTGGGTTCTCAATGTACACTTCTTCCTAAATAACTCATTGAAAAAGGTCGTCTTTACATCCATCTAATGAATCTTCCATCCCATTTGCGTAAAGAGTGCAAGGATGGATCTAATGGATGAGTACATTGTGACTGGTGAAAAATTCTCATCATAGTCAATCCCCTCCACTTGAGAGAACCCTCTAGCCACAAATATAGCCTTACGTCTCTCCACACTCCCATATGTTGTCTGCTTCACCTTCCAGACCCATCTGGATCCTACCACTAACTTCCCCACTAGCCTTGGAACCACTTCCCATTCATTGTTCCTGATAATGGAGTCATACTCCTCCAGCATGGCATCAACCCATATCGGTTGCTACACTTCTTCCTTAAAAGAGGATGGTTCTATATCAATACCTTCGCTCATAAGAGCCATGTATCCAGTGTACTGCTCTAGGTACCTTCTTTTCCTATGTTGTGATGTGGGTGCTCCCACATTCTCTCTGGCATCCAGCAATAATATGTCAGACTCTCTGATGCACTTCCTTCCATCTCTATTGGATGGATCTACATGAGTGGTTTCTACCACTCTTTGTTCCTCTACTTGTCGTTGATCCACATCTTGAAGTTCATCCTTTGGAGCTAAGAGCTCCTCAACTGCATGCAAATCAAGCTCCCTCTCAAGGGACAACCACATGGCTTTGTCTTCATCAAAATTCACATCTCTTTTGACCACTGTCATCCGATGTGATAGTAGGTACACCTGATAGTTGTGAGATGTATCAGAGTACCCCAAAAATATCCCAAGTCTTTTTTTGGCTTAAGCTTCTTCCTAGAATCTTTGGTCACGTGGCAATATACAGATGAGCAAAAAAAAAATTAAAATGAAACATTTGGTTTCTTACCTAAAAATGCCTCCTCTGTTGTACTCATCCCAAGTATCTGATGAGGGATTTTTTTATGCACAAATATTGTTATATTGCATGCCTCTACCCACAGATGCAACGATAGGCCCTGATCATGCAACAGAGCTTGTGTTTCTCCCACAATAGTTCTATTCTTTCTCTCTACAGTCCCATTCTACTGTGGTTTATGAAGTGAAATCAATTCTCTTCAAATTCCTTCTGAGGCACACGATTTATTGAATTCATTAGAGATGTATTCCCCACCATTTTCACTCCTCAGAGCCATCATCTTCTTCCGTGTATCTTTCTCGACAAGTGCTTTGAACCCGTAAAACTTGGAGAACATCTGATCTTTCTTCTGCATGAAGAAAATTCAACATTTTCTTGAGAAAACATCAACAAAAATCACATAATACCAGTGCTTTGCTGTGGAAGCTGTTGAGAATAGTCCACATGCGTCTGAGTGACCTCTCTCAAGGATTGTCATTGCTCGAAATTCCTTATCGTGAAAGGTGTCCTTTGTATACTTCCCCATAGTACACCTTTGCATGTGTCTCTTTGCGCAAGTGTACCCTTCAAAATCACTGTAGAAATATGTTGCATGATTCTTAAAGTGTTGTGGTGTAGATGACCCAACCTCTTGTGCCATAACTCACTGATGTATCGGCTCACCACCTTCTCTACTTTATTGATTAATTTTGTGCAGTCATCCACTTCAAGTTTGTAGAGGTTCTTCACTTGAACCCTAAAAATTTTCACCTATCCCTTGCCTTTGTGATGAGGGAACGCCTTTCCTTCACTGAAAAATCAAATCATATCCATGATCTTCCAACAGAGTAATAGAAACCAAATTCTTATTTAAGTCAGGTACATGCATGACATCTTTTAGTATGCTAGTTTTACCTAACTCTCTTTGGAAAGTAATTGTACCAATATCGGTAGCGCTATACCTCTTGTCATCACCCATCTCGATGTGCATCTAGAGATCCTTCTCCTCCAAGCTGTTGAAGAATTATTTGTTGTCGGTCATGTGGAATGAGGCACCACTATCCAAGTACCACATAGATCCAAACACTGATGACACCATGCATGCGATGAGGGTGAAGTCCAACTCAAATTATTAAGCCAATGCTTCATGTGCTACTCCTCCTAAGGCCTTCTTGTTTTTCTTCTTTTATGGACAATTTGTGGCATAGGGTCCATGCTCATGACAGTTGAAAATTTTCACCTTTGACAAGTATCGCTTCTTGCCTACCTTGCTATTGGAATGGGATTCCTTTCCTTTTCATTTCTTCACCTTTCCAATCAAGTTAATTTTTTCCTCGTCATCAGTCTTTGATGAGGATCCATCTCTAGTGCTCTACCTAATTTCTTCTTGTGCCAAATCGGACCAAAGTCGCTCTCAATCTAGTAGCTTATCCCTCCCATTAATAGAGTCTTGGTCACTATTCTAGCTCTTGGGAAGGCCTAGAAGATTTAGGCTCACCAAATCATCAGTGGCAACAGTGACACCAACACTTCCAAGCTCATCTCGACATTGAGTGAGATTGGTCATGTATTTCTAGATTGTGTCGCCCTTCTCCATTTTGATCTTCTAAGCTTGTCTTTCAATGCCAGCTTCCTATGGTCACTGTTATTCTAATACAGATATGTCAAGGCCTTCCACATTTCATATGGAGTCGCCTTCTAACAAGATCCTTCTCGCTTTCGCAACATTACTATTCCATGCATCAATAATTTGAGAATCTATTATTGCAGGTTGCGGGACTTCAACATCTATGAAAGCCTTCAGTCTGTTTTCCTCTGAAACAATCAAAGGCCTCATATTTCGTCTTCAAGAAGTAGATCCAAGTTTTTTTGGAATGATCATAACAATGTAAACTTTGAAACAGGATCAGAAACGAGTACACGCTTTTTTTAGGTAGCAAAAAATGGTATGATTTTGAAAAGTGCTCATTCATAATACTCTTAATTTTTTTTTAACATGTTTTTTACACATTCAATTTTCTTATGTACCAAGTATAGACATTATTTTTAAAATGTTAGTGTTTTATGTTGATTTTGAAAAGTGTCGATGCCAGCATCATCCCCTTTTTTTAGAAGACTTATTTTTTACTCAATTTTTTCTAATCTATTAAATGTTAATAATTATTTTCTAAATTTAACAATTTTTAAGGTACTCGAATTCTTCCTCTTCACTTATTTTTTTTAAGTGTTTTTTAAGTATCTGTTTTTTTGTTTTTCTTTTAAAAAAAATTGTGGTGAGATATTTGATTTTTTGCAGTGTCAAAAAAACAAAATAATGTCAAAATTTTAAAGTGTCGATCTTTTATCTAATTATATATTGTTAAATAATATTTCATTCCACATGAAATAATTGTCACTAAAAAAGCAAGAATTTTTAACAATTTACATAAAAAAACACATTTTGAATATAGAAATAATTGAAAAAATACACATTTTGTGTCTTTTTTGCTAAAACTGACATGTCAAATAATCCATTTTTATAGGAAAAAATTAACAAAAAAATAATAAAAATTAGCAATTTTTGTGAATTTTTTGTGAAAAGTTAATAATAATTACAGTTTTTTTCAAAACTTACTTGATTGACATAAAAATGAAGTGAAAATCACATTATACAAATATTAAACATATAATAACAACAACTGAATATTTATTTCTTCTCATAAAATGTCACAGTCAAAACATTACAAGTATAACTTATGAATAGTTACAAAAATGAGCTTCATTTGGAATCTTAACTTAATCAATAATCAATAATATCATGTAACCCAAACTCTTCTTCTTCAAGAGCTTCATTATTTTCCTCTTCTACAATATCTTCATCATTGGCTTCAGTTTCATCATTTTCCTCCCTTGATGAATCTTTGATGTCTGCGAACGTCCCAAAGTATGTCTTTCCAATCATTCCATTTAATGGTGGTTGAGGTTCTTTTGTGTTTTTTCCACACGAGATTCATTAAAATCCCCTTTTCTCAAACCAACTTCTTGCATTGGATCTGGAATAAATTCAAGAGCATTGATTCTTTGCTTAATAAATTTGCATTGTACTGGGTCTTTTTCAATGGAAATGCAAATTCTTCCTTTTTGTAAGCAACATGCTAGTGTTGTACCTAATCATCAATTACAAAAGAAAAAATTTAGTAAATTAGTATAAACACAAAAAATTTAAAAAAAAAATAATGAAATTCATTCTTATATAATAAAACTTACCTGAGCCTGAAAATAAATCCAAAACCAAATATCTTTTCATTTGAACATAAATCTAAAAGATAGTTAATCAATGATTGTGGTTTTTGATATATGTTAATTGTCTCTCCTTTTGCTTCTTTATCTTCATATGTTAGTTTTTTTACAACAACATCATGGACCAGTACTTGGCTATGGTTCTTTCCATCTACTTGATTAAAAAGAATAGGTTTGTAGCTATCATCCTTTGTCCAACTTTCAACATGAATGAACTCACAGTCACTTATAATTGGTTGATTTCCACCACAAATAAGATTTGGATTTTTCCTGTAACATGAAATAGTAAAAGTTCAATTAAATTGTACATAAATGATTTTTTTAACATTAATCAAACATACAATTTCAACATCTTACCATGTAATTTGCATCCTTGACTTTGCTTTTCCCTTGAAGCTTGATAATAACAACACCAATTGTGTGTATGAATAAAATTTCACAAATCTCAAAAATGGTGATGTTGTGACTTCTAGAAATCCCACAACCACTTTACTAAATGCTTGATAAGTATAGGGGTCATTATCATATTCAATGTTTGGGATATTGAAATCTGAAATAACTAGGGAATAATCCCTTTTAGGTATGAGTTTTGCAATGTCTTCACAATCACCTGATATTATTTGATATTGGATAGTGTGGAGCCCATTCCAAAGGAAATTATTAAGACTGGGATCAAGTTCAACATCACTAAGACGTATTTTTCTCATCCTTTCCATTTTAATTTTTTCAATAAAGCTTCTGAAACTATTCGGTGCTCCATTTGCATCCTTCTTCATCTTTAATAAAATAAACAAAAACAATGTATAAGTTATAAATTAAAAATTATATACATATGAATAGAAATGAATGTATGAATGAAAATACCTTTTGTAATGCAAGATAAAAATCTTTTATCACTGATTTAGAACTTGAATCTAGGTAGTTGCGTACAACATCATCCCAACTATCTTCATTCAACAATTTAACCATTTATTTTTGTATTCTCATATAAAACTTGTGACTGAATAAATGAAGTAAACAATGTTAATATAGTGTAATTTATATATATTTTTCCTCGACTGAAACTGTAAAACAAAATTTATTATTTTTTACGTGTCATCTCATCAACCCCCCTAAAAAAAAAAAATTTACAATTTGGGGGTCGTTTCTCAGAATCATCCCCCCTAAATTTAAAACAAGTTCCTTTAAAAAATAAAAAATAAAAACTATATTTTCTCCCCAACCCCACTAAAAAAAAATTAAATTTTTTTTTATATGCCTAAGGGGTCGATTCTAAGAATCGATCCTTTGAGCATATAATTTTATTTTTTTAATTCCCAATGGGCCGATTCCTAGAATCGACCCTATGGGCATTTTTTTTTTAATATATATATATATATGCCCAAAGGTCCAATTCTAAGAATCATCCACTTGGGCATACAAAAAAACATTAATTTTTTTTATATGCTCAAAAATCGGCCCCTTGGACATATAAAAAAAAATCAGTTTTTTTTTATATGTGTATGGAGTCAATTCTCAAAATCGACATCCCTGCCTTGGGCACCCACAGTGTCATTTTGTGGGCGCACGTGCCCACTGGGCAGCGTCCACCCAAGCCCGAGGGCGGTGCTCTGGCTCGGGTGAACGTCGCCCCATGGGCGAGTGCTGCGGGCAGACGCTCCCACGAGGTGGCATCCACCCGAGCTAGAGTGTCTTCCTCAGAATTGGGCAGACGTGGGCTACATTCGCCCGCAGCACCGAACCCACGATGCCCGTGCTTTGGCCTGACGCGCCCACGGGGCGGCATCCGCCCAAGCCCAAAGAGTCGACCCCCCTGCCAGGCAGGGGGAGCGATTTTGAGTCGATTCTTAGAATCAACCTCCTACCAGTCAAGGGGGATGACTCCCTGGGCTAAGGCGGACATCGCCCTATGGGCGTGTCCGCCCCCAGCACAACGTCGTGGGCGTCGTGCTGCAGGCAGACGTGCCAACTGGGCAGTGTCCGCCCGAGCCCGAGAGCACCGTCATCCTATGGGCAGACGTCGCCCCATGGGTGTGTCCACCT
Source organism: Pinus albicaulis (assembly GCA_034641835.2). NCBI lineage: Eukaryota > Viridiplantae > Streptophyta > Pinopsida > Pinales > Pinaceae > Pinus > Pinus albicaulis. The sequence goes on along the minus strand of CM076576.1, from coordinate 689,433,974 downwards.
ATAGCACAGGTGCCCTTACCCAAGTGGGTGTGCCCACCGGCCCCTTGGGCAAGCAAAGGAGCCAATTCTTAGAATTGACCCCTCTGTTTGCCCAGGGGGCTGGTCGGCATGCCCACTTAGTCTAGAACGGCCATGTGTTGCCCAGGCGGGCCCACCCACAATTTGCATGCTAAATTTTTGATAAAAAATAATAAAAATTATTTCGTTTTCTACCTAAAAACATTAATGGTAAAATCTGGTCAATTTTTAACGGTTTAAAATAACTTGAATTTTATTTTTTTTAACAGTTTACTAATTTCCAGAATAATAGAAACAAAACTAACCCGTTGACAATGTTGCTGCTCTATAAAATCATTCCAAGCTTTTAAAAAAACCTCAAGAAATCTTGACGTGATGTGTTGAATAGTGAAAATGACATTTCTTATAAAGCGGAAATAACATAATTGTTTTCAGCAGGGTAAATGTGGGATAAAAAACTATGATGAATATTAAAAAAATAAAATTTATAATGTAGTAAAAGTTATATAATTTAATTAAAATTATTTTAGTTTGAAAACAATTATTAAGAGAAAAATGCCTAGGGAATTTAATTTGAAATTAAGGTCCATATTACGAGAATATTTTAATAACTAATTTTCAAATAAATCGTTTAAATAAAATTTCGAGGGACATACTTCAAGCAAAAAATTTCAGCAAAAAATTTTGGAGGGAATTTTTCATTGATTCATCTATATATTATCATTGGGAGAGAGATCATTTGCATCATTCAACATTTCTTATTTGACTGTTATGGATTCCTTTGATACTGAAGTTTCGTTTTATGAAGCATCAACATCTTCGTCATGTAACAACTTTATTCATATTGATGAATATAACGAGAGAAGTAGTGACAAAATGAAAGATGAAGATTTTCAAATGAATAGAGAGTCTAAATGTTGACTTATTCCTAATCCTATGGACTATGAGAGCAACAATGACGAATGGAAAGATGAAGAATTTCCAAAAACTAGAGACTCGCATTTTCCACTTAGTCCTAATCCTAAGGACTTTGAGACCAATAGTGATGAATGGCAAGATGACAAATTTTCAGTGGCTAGAGAGCCACAATTGCCACTTAGTCCTAATCCTAAGGACTATGAGAGCAATAGTGATGAATGGTCGGATGAAAAATTTTCAGTGGATAGAGAATCACATTTTCCACTTAGACCTAATCCTAAAGACTATGAGAGAAATAGTGATGAATGGCAGGATGAAAAATTTTTAGTGGATAGAGAGTCACATTTGCCACTTATTCCTAATCCTAAGGATTATGAGAGCAATAGTGATGAATGGAAGGACTAAAAAATTTCAATAAATAAAGCGTTGCATTTTACAGTTACTCCTAATCCTATGGACTTTGAGAGCAGTAATGATGAAGGGAAGGATGAAGAAATTCCAATAAATCGAGAGTCTCAATTTCCACTTACTCCTAATCACATGGACTATGGGAGCAGCAATGACGAAGGTCCAGATGAATAATTTCCAATAAATCAAGAGTCGTAATTTCCAATTCAGTATTTCAAAACCACAGATGATGGCATTGAAAATTTCCATGTCACTGAAGATGATAATTAATATTTTTCAAACAATGCTGGTGGTGAATTTCCTAACTATATTGAAAATGATCATAGTAAGAATATTATTCCTCCTAATGATCATGGAAATGCTTGTTCATAGAATGATGAAATGATAAAGATGCTGCCAGCAAATATTGTTTCTAGGAGTAGGAGTAGACCTTTTCGTATCAATCCAAGTTTTCCTAGTTATACAAGGGGTAGATTATTATATCTCACGAGAAGATTTTCCATCAGCGAGCTCATTTCAAGTGACTGTTGTAAAAAAGATTGCTTGAAACATATGGATTTCGAATTTTCTATAGAGAAAGGGAAGAACTATTTTTCAATGAATAAAAGCATGCAGAATTCATATTTAGTGGGGTGCATGCAATCTACACTGGCAGGTTATGATTATCATATTGGGTCTTTATTTATATGTATAAAGGCTTTCAAAATTATTCATTCAATTGACAATTTTCGTCTATCAAGGATCCAAGATAATTTGGAAAACGATCCTAGATATTATTCAGAAGTTTGTCATAACTGAGAGTTTGGGCCACTAGAAGACACTGCAATGTCATGGTTGCAAGACTTCTTAACATGGAGAGTGTATTCCAAATAGAGATACAATACATATTCCAGATAATTTCTCAAGACGAGAAATCTACAACTTATGAAAGGAATATTTAGAAGGTGTTGAAGGAAATGGTCATTTTATTACATATCAATATTTAGTGCAGATATGGAGGAGATAATTCAACAATGTTCGTATTCCTAAGAAGACAAGGATGGGGGTTTGCAGTACATGTGCCTCTGTAAAATCAAAAAGGGATAAATGTCAAGGAGTAGAAAGAGGTAAGCATTCATAACATTATTCTTTTAAATTGTATAGTGATCAACTATGAAAATAAATTTATTAATACGCTTATTTTATGTTATGTGTAGATTCCATTGTTAAAACCCTTCAAGAGCATCGCGAACAACAAACAAGTGAAAGGAAAAAGTTGTACAAGCATCGAAAGAAGTGTTATTATAATCCAAATAAATAATTGGGTTTGATAATTGACGGTATGGACCAGAAGAAAACACTTCTACCACATTTTTTTCACACACTAAAAAAATTACAGGGGGAAATTTCATCCAGTTTCACTTGGTCAGTTTTATGGTCTTCAATGGGAAAATGTCGCCAAGACTTTACTTCATAGCTCCAAATATTCATAATGATGGAAATATGACAATAACCATAATTCATGATGTGCTTTCTCATTGGGGTGGTAATCTTCCTGAAATTTTGTATCTACAATTAAACAACACTTGTCGTGAAAACAAAAATTAGATTTTTTTTGGATATTTAAACATGCTTGTTGAATTGAGAATTTTTCATAAGGTAAAGGTTGGTTTCCTTCTTGTTGGGCACACTCGCGACCATATTGATCAAATGTTCAGTTGTTTTTCAGTAACATTTAGGAGGAATAATGTTGGGAGCTTGCCATCATTAATTGAAGGTATTAAGAAATTATATATGCCAGAGCCTATTTTTCATGTGTTATAAGAAACTGTTAACATGCGAAGATTTATTCTTGGATCGCATGGTGAGGGGAAATGCATTGAACAACTTAATGACATTAGCTTCCAACATCAATTTCGTACCAAAAAAATTGATGGGAAAACACTTATATGGGGCACGAAGTATTCAACAACTGCAAAATGGTCGCCATCATCAGGTTTGGAATTTTTGAAGTTCATTCCAGATCATCCAATATTTGCGTCAAATATATTTTTATTACAATCATTTGGTGAAGTTCATAATGCATGAAAGCAAAGGAGAGATATATATTATTTTGAATGCCTGGAAGAAATTAAAAAAACCATTAGATATACATATGTGTACTTTGATGTTGCTGATTCAATTTGGTGGGAGTCCTTTTTCAATGATCAGAGTGATATCCTTTCAAGACCAGCAAATGAAGATATGCTTTTGAAGACTCCATTTATTTGGCCACAAAATCTGTCAAATGAACAGGAGGAAACAAACATTCTTGAACAACAACGATCACATGGTATTATTAATTCTACATAGGTGGAGGAAAGAGAAATGTATATTGGTTCCAGAGGATCTCGTGCACAACGTGAAGCCATGGAAGACATTTCTAAAGGTTCGGTATAGGATATTAAGGAGGGTTGCATGATCGCAGTCTTAGCACATCAAGATCCACATGGCTATCCATTCTGGGTTGCCAAGGTTATAAAGGTGATTACAGAAAATTAGGATGTTACACATGTTGAAGTACATTGGTATGCCACAAACACACACTCATTCAATGGTGTGTACAAGCCAGAGATGGTAGTTGATAAACAAATTGGCAGAAAGAGAAAAATAAAGGGTACACATATAAATCGTCATCGCACAGACCTCTTAAAATTGGAGGAAATTGACATACTTGTTTATGACTTCAATTTAACAAAGAGAGGAACTCTTCGCTCCAAGACGATAGAGATTCTTAAGAGGTTGCTAACACAAGAAACAGTGTTGAGATGGAAGTCTACTGAACCCAATCGTAGATCTACAAGAATTTTGAAACCTCAAGTGGTGGGCATGCATGTTGACTCAAATGGGGCACTAGTTGATGAAAGAGAAGAATATGGAACATCTTCATTTGCATCGAGTCATTCATCTGAAGATGTTAATTATGATGGTGTGCAATAAAATATTAGTGATTTTGAATAATTGTGTAAGACAATTGATATAAATGATGTTTGCATTGAGCAATGAAAATGATATTTTAAATTCCCTATGATCTTACATGAGGTTATGAGTCATTTTTATGTTTTTTGGATTATATGTTTTAATTCTGATGAATTCATTTGTCTAAAATATTGACAATGCAACAATAACTTGGAGAAATAATTTATGTTTCATTGGGTTATTTTAGTCATATAATTTTTTCATAATATCATGGTTGAACTATTTTGAAAAGTTAATATTTTTTAATTCTATGGGTGAAAATTTGTGCAATATATTTTATCTTTAACATTATGGTTGAAAACAATTAGAATTTTAGGGATTGTTAGTGTCATGATATTATATGTTAAATGACACGTATAAAAATTATTATAATTTTAATGTGTTTAAAATCTCATTATTTTATATTTAACGTCATTACTAAAAATATGTTGAAATTGAACCTGGAAAATAAAAATGGTATTCTAGAACCAACCATTTGAAAATTGGTTTCACTGCCATATTTTAAAAATGTTGCAAATTAACACTGAAAAAAATAAAACCTCGTTCTGGAATACACACTTTTTGTTTTTGGGTTGTTTTTCATGTTTTTTGGGGTTTTTTTGGCTAGAGTTCCCGTTTTCAGTTTATAGTTCCCGTTTCAAAGTTTACGTTGTTTCATCAATAAAGTTAAGAAAGTATTCAACACTACTAAGAGCTCTAGTGGACATAGGGCCATAAATATTTGAGTTTATAAGTCCTAACATGCCATCTTCTCTATTGTCGCTTCTTGGGAATATTTCCTTAGCGTACTTCCCAAGTACACATCCTCTGCATACATCATCATGATCTATACATGTTCTAGAACCCCTATTACAGTCTCTATGATCATCTTGAGCGCTTCATGGTGTATATGTACCATTCTCCTATTCCATAACTCATGCTCCTCCTTTCCAATGCTACTGTCACTACCTATTAGTGCCATTGGAGATTCGAGCTGCAATATGTACAATATGTTGCTTCAAGCACCAATTTGTCCTACCTTCTTCCAGCTTGAGTGTTTTAAATACACTTTCTTCCCTACTAAGTGATCACCATACCCCTTATCCTACAAATAGGATATTGAAATCATATTCATGCCCAATCCTAGCACATGCAATACATTTGTAGTGATGGTGTTGGATCGAGACTCCCTTTGAAAATATATGGTATGTCTCCCCACTACAGTACATTTCGTTATGTTTCCAATAGTAATATGGAATTTCATATGCTCCTCCTTGTAGCTAGATAAATATTCTCTAACTCATGTCATATGAGATGATACTCCACTGTCTATATAACTACTCCACTATCTATATACCAGACACTCGGTGATGTTGATCCTGATAAGCAGGAAAATTCATCCTCCAACCTGGAAGAGAAATCTTAAGCTTCCTAAATTTTAATTGTGTCCATGGTCATTTTTAATAATTTAGTGTGCATTCATCTTTTCTCCAGATGTTGATTCTGCTAAAAACTTTGTGTGTCCATCTAGGGATTCTATTTAGAGAAATACTAAGTTGCAGCTACTCCCTCTAACTGATGGAATTACTAATCTAGGAAAATTTTATTTCTCTGCTAACTCGTAATTGGAAAATCGAATTGCTTCCCTCAACAACTCGGCCTGCCTGTCAATGAACTACGCTACCTCAAAAATTTTGGCCTTCTGGTCGTCCTGAACAACGAAATTCTTCCCTCTCCTCCTACGCTTCTTGGTTGATCATTTAAGCTCTAATACCATGTATAAATTTCATTTATTTCAACAACTAGAAATTATTCTTCTAATTGTAAATTAATTATGTAGTTTATTTGTTACTCCAAACAATAAATAAGATCACAACTATAATTTTCACAATAAAAATACTACGGAAAATAAAATACTAGATACTAAAAATTCTAGCACACACAAAAGAATTTTAACATAGTTATTTTTGGACAAATGTCCCCGGAAAAACCCAATGCAGGAAAATCGATCAGCAGATGATGGTTTTATCCTTATTCTTCACCAAAAATTCTGAGTACAATAATTTTGATGCCTTACAGGTGTTAGGAAAATTAAGGAAATGGAAAAGAATCAATTTATCTTACTATGACATTATCTTGTGATGTTTTGTTATTATCATTTGTTGTTTCAATTTATATTTTATTTTCATCAAGAGTAATGCTAGTGAAAAAAATAAAAGAGGACACAATATGTAGGCACACTACCACGGAAAAACTGATCAAAAATCTTCATTAAATAGATTCAATATAGGATGACCAAGACCCTAACTAGAGGATCTGTCCACCAAGTCATCCCTTCATTGTGTTAGCATTGATATCTCATTTTCTTGCACCGAAACTTCATCCTTATTTTTGCAACAACGCCGAGACATTGAAATATTCTTCATGAGGTAGCCCTGAGATCCATCTTCTCTATGATCACCATTGTAGTAGCTATTATTTCTATAGCACTGAATTTATTAACTGAGATAACATTGAGGCATCATGAATGAGATAGCATTATAGCACCGAGATTCGTAACATCGTAGCACCGAGTATCATAATTGAGATAGCACCAAGTTTCATGACTAAGAATAGAATCGAGTTTCATAGCATCATATCTGAACTGTAATGATATTGTCTTCTTGAATATATCCGAACTGTATTTGTGCACTGTGATCCAAATTTCAAAGTGATCCAAAAATCTGAGTTGTAATGCAAAATCTTAGTTGGGTATATATAGTAGTTTGCCACAGTAAATGAGTTGGCTTGACTAAGTGAAGAGTTGTCTCTCCATAGAGGTCGAATTGAGTATGTTTATGTGTCATTTGAGAGAGGCCGACTTGAGAGTTGTCTTTAAAGAAGGCTTTCTAAAGAGACCGAGGATGATGACCTTGAATAAGATGACTTGATGGAGGATCCTTTTGACCAAATAATAAACAACCTATATTACATGATTTAAAAGCCCGGACTGGATCAATTTAAATCTGTAATGACTAACCTAGAAGTCCAGAATGGGGACCTTAATCTAAATATGACCCAAGCTTGAAACCCATGCTTTAATAAGTCATTTAATAATAATAATAAATTATTTTGAAAAATATATTTGTAACAGCCCTGGTAAATAAATCATGTAAATAAAATATAATAACCACGGTCGATGGGACACGTATTCCAAGTTGAATGGTGGGAAAAACATCCCAATCGATGTTCATTCGGTTTATTATGGTTGTATAAAATATAACCATGGGATTCAATCTGATCTTATGATTTACTAAAACAAGATACTAAATCCATTCTACGATTTGTAGAAACAAAACATGATCGTACAATCACATAAATAAGTAAGAGAAAGAGAAAATCAATCGCATGACACAAGATGTATCTAGGGAAAGCATGGTGCCTAAAACCTCGCTATCTATATATTTTATAAATTCAAGGATCATGAAACAATACAATGCTTTCTCTCTCAAGAGAACTCCTACACTCTGCCAACTGTCTCACGTTCATCTAAGAAAAATTGGACAAATACTTAGTCAATTCTTTGTCTGTGCTCAGCCTACCTTGCTCACACGTTCCTTGAGGAATTACTTCCTATTAAATAGGAAAATCCCTTGCCTTGACTGGGCACTCCATCCAAGGTCTCCAACTGACTCTATAACTGACCTGTACAATTTTCTAATTATACAACTAATAGTTATCTTCCCTTTAACCTCTCTCTCAATTGGGTCTTCCTCAGAACTAACATGCAATGACTATTTATAGTGAATTATCAGTTAATTCATTCATCACTCATTGTGAATTAAATCAGATTTAATTCACTGGACCTCTCACTAGCTCATCACTCAGTTAGAACTAGTTAAACTTATTTTAACTCAATTAATTGATTTAACTAATTACAACTCATGCATAGATGCAACTGGACCCCCTTATATCATGGAATCACTCTACATGCATCCTCTTTGGCCCTCAACTCAAACTTCTTAAGCTAACTCAGTCATTCTGACTTAGTTAACTAACAGAAGTTTTTATGAGATGAAATTAAAAATTCTCTTCCAAATTTAGTTAAGGAAAATTAAATTAGAAGCCCCGCTTTGGGGTGCCATTTCAACACTCCCTCTCAACAAGAAAGGGATTTTCTGCTGCCCCGATCCTATCTTTGTGGAATTCGAATTTTCTTCTTGCCAGTGCCTTCGTCAAGATTTCTACATCCTGCTCCTCTATGGGAATGTACTATAATGAAATAATCTTCCTTTGAACACAATCTACGAGATGGGGATATTGGATATCAATATGCTTGGACCTGTCATGGAATACTAGATTAACCAAGATTTTGATGCAACTCTGGTTATCACAATGTATCATTGTCGGATCCATCTGCTGACCAAACAAACCAAAAAGTATCTTCCTCATCCATACGGCCTCGCACGCAACCTGACTGGCTACCATGTACTCTACCCCATGTTGAACTAAGTGCAACTAATATATGTTTCCTGTTGTACCAATAAATTGTTGTTGATCTTATGCTGAAGATGCCTCCTGGTGTGTTCTTCTCGTTGGATGGAATCCCATCCCAATCTACATCGGTGAAGCCTTGAAGCTTCACTCCCTCTATCCACCTTTACCATAATCCGTACTCCTTAGTGCCCTTGATATACCTCAATACATTCTTTCCTGCCTTCCAAAGGAGCTTGATCGACTTAACCATAACTTGGCTCAGTTAGTTAACTGGGTAGCATATGTCGGGTCGTGTGTTCACCAAATACATGAGTGAACCCACCAACTACTTGTAAATAGTAGCATCCACTACTTCACATGAAGTAGCATCCTCCTTCCTCCAGTTTCCTGCAAGAGGAGTCTCCATGGGTTTGTTTCCATCCATGTGTAACTTCATCAGAATATCCTTTGCATACTTGCCCTAAGATACAAATATCTCCCCAATTTTTTCCATATTTCCAATCCAAGGAAATAGTACAAGAGCCCCATGTCGGGTCGTGTGTTCACCAAATACATGAGTGAACCCACCAACTTCTTGTAAACAGTAGCATCCACTACTTCACCTGAAGTAGCATCCTCCTTCCTCCAGTTTCCTGCAAGAGGAGTCTCCATGGGTTTGTTTCCATCCATGTGTAACTTCCTCAGAATCTCCTTTACATACTTTCTCTGAGATACAAATATCTCCCCATCTTTTTTCCAAATTTCCAATCCAATGAAATAGTAAAAGAGCCCCATGTCCTTCATCTCAAATAATCTTGCAAGAATTTATGAGTCGCTCATCACCTGTCAGTATCAGATCATCAACATAAAGTACAATAATCAAAATCTTACCATCAACCACAATGTGATATAGGTTCACATCTGCTTCACTCTTGGTGAAACCCAACCCGATGAAATAGTTGTCAATCCTGGTGTACCAAGCATGGGGTGCTTGTTTCAGCAGACACAGTTCTCTCTTGAGTCTTCACACATGTGACTCCTTGTCTAAGGTCTCAAAACCTTTCGGATTCTCAATGTACATTTCTTCCTCAATAACTCATTGAAAAAGGTCATCTTTACATCCATCTAATGAATCTTCCATCCCATTTGCGTAAAGAGTGCAAGGATGGATCTAATGGATTATTACATTGTGACTGGTGAAAAATTCTCATCATAGTCAATCCCCTCCACCTGAGAGAACCCTCTGGCCACAAATATAGCCTTATGTCTCTCCACATTCCCATATGTTGTTTGCTTCACCTTGTAGACCCATCTGGATCCTACCACTGACTTCCCCACTAGCCTTGGAACCACTTCCCATTCATTGTTCCTGATATTGGAGTCATACTCCTCAACCATGGCATCAACCCATATTGGTTGCTACATTTCTTCCTTAAAAGAGGATGGTTCTATATCAATACCTTCGCTCATAAGAGCCATGTATCCAGTGTACCGCTCTAGGTACCTTCTTTTCCTATGTTGTGATGTGGGTGCTCCCACATTCTCTCTCGCATCTAGCAATAATATGTCAGACTCTCTGATGCACTTCCTTCCATCTCTATTGGATGGCTCTACATGAGTGGTTTCTACCACTCTTTTCTCCTCTGCTTGTGGTTGATCCACATCTTGAGGTTCATCCTTTGGAGCTAATAGCTCCTCAACTGCATGCAACTCAAGCTCCCTCTCAAGGGACAATCGCATGGCTTTGTCTTCATCAAAATTCACATCTCTTTTGACCACTGTCATCCGATGTGATAGCAAGTACACTCGATAGTGAGGTGTATCAGGGTACCCCAAAAATATCCCAAGTATTTTTTTGGCTTAAGCTTCTTCCTAGAATCTTTGGTCATGTGGCAATATACAAATGAGCCAAAAAAAATTAAAAATTAAACATTTGGTTTCTTACCTAAAAAAGCCTCCTCTGTTGTACTCATCCCAAGTATCTGATGAGGAATTTTTTTATGCACAAATACTGTTATATTGCATGCCTCTGCCCACAGATGCAACGATAGGCCCTAATCATGCAACAGAGCTTGTGTTTCTCCAACAATAGTTCTATTCTTTCTCTCTACAGTCCCATTCTACTGTGGTTTATGAAGTGAAATCAATTCTCTTCAAATTCCTTCTGAGGCACACAATTTATTGAATTCATTAGATATGTATTCCCCACCATTTTCACTCCTCAGAGCCATCACCTTCTTCCGTGTATCTTTCTCGACAAGTGCTTTGAACTGTCAAACCAGGAGGTAACTCCTCAAAACTAGAATGTGTATTAGCTGAAGAATGTACATGCTCTTATAGATGGGAGGTGAGGCTATTGGGATTCATCTCCCAATGACTCTTGGCCTTCCTTATTTTCTAATATTAAATAATATACAAAAATACAAATGCACACCCATCCATAGGATTAGGTGTCAACATTCCCCCCTTTAATCCGAAGGGATGTTGGTGAGTCCAAGCATCGATTTGAACTTTTCAAACTTTTCTCTTCCAAGTGCTTTGGTGAAGATGTCAGCAGTTTGCTCATTTGTGGAACAATGATGTAGATGAATGGTTTTGGCCTGAACATGATGTCGAATTAGATGGTACTTTGTATTGATGTGCTTTGTTCGATCATGGAACCTTGGGTTCTTGGCCAACTTAGTCATGTTAAGTGTCAGTTTTGAATGCGTGGAGTGAACATTTGTTTTTATCCGCAAATCTTTCCGAAGAATTTCCTGAGGCCACAATTTCTGAGGGCTCTTTAGCCGCCGGCCACATATTCTGCCTCGGTCGTGGAATCTGCTGGAACTGACTGTTTGCGTGATCTCCATGAGACAGCTCCTGATCCAAGACTCATGGTGTAACCTGTAGTAGACACCCCTGTTTCTTTGTCGCCATCAAAGTCTGAATCAGAGTATCTGGTCAAGTTGAAGTCGCCTACCTGTGTATATTTGAGTCCAAAGTCTTGAGTCCCCTTCAAGTACCTTAGCACTCTTTTTGCAGCAGACCAATGTCCTTCACAAGGTTTTTGCATGAACCTTGAGAGGATTCCAACAACAAATGAAATGTTAGGTCTGGTGGTGGTTAGATAGATAAGACTTCCTACAAGCTGTCTATACTTAGTTGCATCCTCAAATTCCTTCCCTTCAATAGATGTGAGCTTCAAGTTTTGTTCCATTGGAGTGGTTAAGGGATTACAGTTATCCATGCCAAATTTGTTCAAGAGATCTCCAATGTACTTCTTTTGAGAAAGAAATATGAATTTAAGATGTTGAATTACTTCAATACCCAAATAGTAATGAACATGACCCAAATCAGTCATTTCAAAACCTTTCTTCAACTCTTTCTTCATGGATGCAATATAGCTTTCATTGTTTCCTATTATCAAAAGATCATCTACATATACCACAAGATATGCAACTGTTTTTCCAACTTTCTTAACAAACAAAGTTGCATCATCAAGATCAAAGTGTTTGAAATCATAGAAATCACCAGAAATAGGACCCGACCTGAGGGAGTGCAATGATCTTCAGTTAAGATCTGGACGTATAATTGAAACTGAGGGAGATAAGACAGTTCATATTGAAGATCAGTTACCAAGAGAACATCAGTTGCAACAAGAGGATGTAAATAAGCAGCAGACTCATAATAAAGCAACCACATCCTCTCCTTCGTTCCCAGAACGATTAGTCATACCTCGACCCATACAATATCCTGACTTTGACATTCTGGGAGAATTACAAAATCTGTACATAAAAATCCCATTCCTCTAAGCCATTCAAGACATTCCTATATACGCAAAAACTATCAAAGAGTTGTGCATAAAGAAACCAAGGAGGAATATAATGAATAATCCAAGAGTCCAAGTAGTCGGTACTTTATCTGACTTATTATCTGGGAAAGAAACACCCATTAAATATGAAGACCCAGGAAATCCAATTATAACTGTTCAAATTTATGGTCAGACCCTGTCTAATGCCTTAGTTGATCTAGGAGCTGCAATTAATATTTTAACAACTACTACTTGCCAAAAGCTCGGCATTACATCTGTAGAACCCACCTCTACTTTGTTAGAATTGGCTGACCGATCTGTGGTTAGACCAGAGGGTACTCTACATGATGTCATGGTCTCTGTAGATTCCTGGGAGTATCCAACCGATTTTCTGATAATTAATCCAAAAACCCGACTTGATGGACACCCGCTAATTTTAGGTAGACCTTGGCTTGCCACTGCCGATGCCTACATTGGCTGCCAGCAGGGAAATATGACCATAACCAGAGGACCGAATAGCAAGAATTTAGTTCTATATCCTCCAGCGCAGCCAAGTGTCACAATAATCAAAACTAATAAGCACCATGTATCATACCTTACTGATAACATCAGATCTCCATTAACTATACAAGAGGCACTTGATTTTAAAGACCAAACAGAAGATGATGCCATTAATAATTTCATTAGTCAAACTGAATCTCGCACACCGTGTCACATGATAGAAGCAGGATTTGATAATGAATTGGAGGAAGATCCTCTGAAAGATACGCATGACCAAACGATACCTGTTACTTCTGTTGCAAATAGTAAAACTGTGGAAATTGAACCGGGAAAAACTTTAAACATCAATGCCAATCTCACGCCTGAACAAGAAACAAAGCTCATCCATCTGTTAAAAAAATCTCAAGAAGCATTTGCATGGGATTACCCTGATATGAAAGGAATCGATCCCCAATTATGTACACACCACATTTATATAGAAAAAGATGCCAGACCTGTGCGTCAGCCGCAAAGGAGACTTAATCCTCATCTAAAGGATGTGGTAAAAGCCGAACTTCAGAAACTTTTAGATGTCAATTTTATCTATCCTATTTCTGATAGTAAATGGGTCTCTCCGCTTGTGGTGGTACCAAAAAAGAATGGAAAATGGAGAATTTGTGTGGATTATAGGGAACTAAATAAGGCAACACAGAAAGATCATTTTCCTCTCCCATTCATAGACCAAGTATTAGATACTTTAGCAGGAAAGAAATTCTTTTCTTTCCTGGATGGCTTCAGTGGATACAATTAGATTCAGATTGCCCCCGAAGACCAGGATAAAACTACTTTTACTTGTCCTTGGGGAACATTTGCCTATCGAGTTCTACCTTTTGGCCTATGTAATGCTCCCGCCACATTCCAAAGGGCTATCCTTAGCATTTTTGCAGATTTAATAAATGATGGACTTGAAGTTTACATGGATGACTTTACACCATATGGAGATGATTTTGATCCAACACTAGACACCCTAGAAAAAGTCCTACAACGCTGCATTGTTACCAGGCTTTGCTTAAGCCACGAAAAATGTTTCATGATGATGACTGAAGGACTTATCCTAGGACATTATGTTTCAGCAGCCGGCATTCAGGTAGACCCGGCCAAAATCCAAATACTTTTGCTCATTCCCACTCCTACTACTCAAACAGAGGTACGCAACTTTCTTGGATTTTCTGGTTATTATAGACGATTTATAGAACATTATTCGCACATTACTGCTCCTTTATATGCACTAACTGGTAACGTTGATTTTCTTTGGACAGAAAAATGTGACCGTGCTTTCGAGGATTTAAAGAAGCTCGTATCCACAGCCCCAGTCCTTCGAGGACCAAACTGGGACTTACCGTTCCAGATATCATCTGATGCCTCAGATACAGCCATTGGCGCAGTCCTTGGGTAGGAAGAGGATAAAAAACCATATGCTATCTATTACATCAACAAAAATTTATCCCCTGCTGAATTAAATTACACTGTTACTGAAAAAGAATTCCTAGCTGTAATACATGATGTCAATAAGTTTAGACATTATATTACAGGCTATCCTATTATCTTGTATACAGACCATTCTGCCATACAATATTTAGCAAATAAGCCTGTCACAAATGCCAGAGTAACTAGATGGTTGATTTTATTGCAGGAATTCGATATCACAATCAAGGATCGGCCTGGCAAAGAAAACCCTGTAGCCGATTTTCTTTCGAGAATACCAAAACCAATCGATTCAGCAGCAGTTGAAGATCAATTTCCGGATGAACACCTGTTTGTTGTTGCCGTGAAAACACCCTGGTATGCTGATGTTGCCAACTACCTCGCAGTAGGTAAACTACCAAAACACTTAACCCCTAATGAGCGCAAGCAGGTTGTTCAGAAGAGTGCTCGATTCTCGTGTATTGGGGGCTATTTGTTTCACACAGGGGCAGACATGCATATCAGGCGATGTGTTCGAGAAGATGAAATCTTTGACATCCTAAAAGCCTGTCACGATGGACTGTGTGGTGGACACTTCGCTGAGTGTAGAACTGGACATAAAGTATTGCAGACAGGATATTACTGGCCTACGATTTTCAAAGATGCAAAGAAATTTGTCCAAGCCTGTGACAGCTGCCAGCGAGCAGGACGACCTGGTCAAGCTGATGAGATGCCTCTAAAACCACAGTTAGTCATTGAAACATTCGAGCGATGGGCTCTTGATTTCGTTGGACCCATCAACCCATCATCAAATCAGAAAACATATATCTTGGTGGCAACAGAATATGTCACCAAGTGGGTTGAGGCAGAAGCATTGCCAAGAGCCACAGATGATTCTGTCATACAGTTCCTGTTCCATCTATTTGTACGTTATGGCCTTCCAAGGGAAATAATTACAGATGGAGGACCACAATTTGTTGGGAATAGATTAGCTGCAACACTCAACAATTATCACGTCCAGCATAAAATCACTACTCCATATCACCCACATGCGAATGGGCAGGTAGAAAGTAGCAATAAGATAATAGAATCAATCCTAACGAAAACCATTGCGTCACATAGGCGTGATTGGGCTACCCGACTACCTGAAGCACTCTGGGCCTATAGAACAACATGGAGAAGCACCACCGGTTACTCACCTTATCAATTAGTGTTTGGAAAACAACCCATTTTTTCCATAGAATTCGAAATCCAAAAATTACGGACAGCACAGGAAGTTGGCCTAGATCTAAACGAGGCACAAATAAATCGACTACAGTAGATCAATGAATTGGACGAAATTAGGCTCTCTGCACTACAAAATACAGCATTGATTCAACAGCAGCGAGCTAAATGGCATGATGCGCTCATCAAAAACAAAGTCTTCCACGAGGGAGACTGGGCTCTGTTATATGACTCTCGGTTTCAGGACTTCCCTGGGAAACTTCAGACTCGATGGTTGGGACCATACGAAATCCAGAAGGTGCATGACAACGGAACCCTTACTCTAATTACCATTGACGGTTCTGGATATGCATTCAAAGTAAAAGGCCACCGAGTTAGTCTCTATCGCAAACCACTCACTCGGGAATCCTTCTGCCAGCAGCTACGCCAAGACACTGATATGGAGATTTTAGGAGAGGAAGAGAAATCTTCCTCACCTGTAATTCATTAAGGAATTCATTTCTTTTTACAATTTGTACATAAGTTCTTGTCTTTGAGTCGTTCTTGTACATATGTTTGAACTAAATGTTTTCTTGTCATTTTTTGCTGTTTTTTTCTCTTTCTCAAAATTTTGATTTTTGCCGTTCTGTTTCTAAAAGAATGGCATTTGCGTGTCTTTGCTGTTCCTTTTCAAAAGGAACGGCATTTTTGCATCTTTTGATGTTCCTTTTCCAAAGGAACAACATTTTTGGTTGCTGTTGTTCCTTTTTTTTCAAAGAAACAACATTCTTTTGTTGCTATTGTTCCTTTTTCAAAGGAACGGCATTTTGAGTGTTTTTATAGTATTTTTATTTTTTCTGTTCCTTTTTCAAAGGAACGGCATTTGCATTTTTGCGATCTATCGTCCTTCGTTGTTTCTTTTTCAAAAGGAACACCACTAGCATACTTTTGCTCTCCTTGTGAAACAGCTTATTCCTTTTGCTGATCTTAATTGAGGATGCTTCTTGCCCATATTCTTTCAAGTCTTTAAGATACAGCTATGTACTTGTGCAATGAATATAAAATCACAACATACCGAAATCCGCAAACCATAAATCGCTATATCTATAAGGCTCTGCATTAGTAAGAGGACAAAAGGAAGGACATACTTATTTCTTATCTTTTGTTGTCATTTTTTTACTAATTTTGCCCCGATTGGTTATCTTTATCATGCTAATCCCTTTAACCCTCTTTGATTATTTTTTTAGGAATAAGAGCAAAGGGCTTATATCTTCCTATTGAGATGATAAGACTTCTTCCACCATTCCTACTCTTAAGGAGTGTTGAACCACCCTTTGTGTATAAATAAGGAAAAGTACTCTATGAAAAAGAAAAAAAATATGTGAACATGATATGTGAGATGTCAAATGCGGGATAGGGGGTCTCATCAAGAGCCAGCCTACCATGATCATGAGGATGGAAGTGAAGTGGCATTCCCACTATGGCCACCACACCAAGGATATGGTCCAAAAGGTATATCAAATAATCGAACCTTGGAACAGGAGGTCTCATCACGAGCCGGCCTGCCCACTTTTCGCTCCTTCCTCGTGAATGGCATTATGGTTAATTGGTCACCAAGCTAGCATAATGGTCTACACTTTGACATAACAACATTCCTAAGTATACACAAAGGATCATGGTTCCAAGGGTGAAAAAACAACTCTGCCAAGGTTATGGACACCTGTCGGCAGCAGAGCACTGTTAATGGTATTGAAGTCACCTTGGTTACACCAATGGGCAAGATACTAATACTCTTTTGTTTCTTATATCCTAGGAACTAATCATATATTATTTCCCGATTTATACATCGCATGAACATTTATTATCACCAATCATGGCAAAGGAAGTGACCATGACCACTTGAGATTTGGCAAATACGACAGACGTCCTATCCACTAGCCTCATATCATAACACAGCAGCCTCTTACGTAATACGCGATCAACTCTCCGCCTCGATTTCGGTAATTTGTTGTCTTTCTAAACATGGCATAATTTCATACGCTGTTCCTTTATGACTCGGTTACAGATCGGGTGCTGCTCCTTTATTTGACGGCTGGGACAGCCTATCATATTGCGGGGGGGGAGGTTAACCTCATTATTCCCTGAATTACGTGTCAGCTCACTATTCGGGAAAGATAGTGTACGACGGCATGGCATGGCTTAACGGCATGACATTTCTATTTTTACACAAGTTGCTGTTCATAATCCATTTCTGTTGCATTGTTGCATACTCTGTGTTTTTTTCGAAATCTTGCGATTATCACCCTCTCTGTGTTTCAAACAGCACAAGCAGTTGCTGTTCCATTAAGAATCCACAGTGAAACCATGGGAGGAAGGGCAATTCGAGAATATTTTCTTTCCATCAAAGACCTCGCCATTGATGCAGCCAAATTTCGGTACCGAATCTCTAATCCAAACATCCAGCTCAGGGAACCATTTAAGTATGAGAATTTTGAATTAGCTGCCAACCGTTTGAACCTCTATGGCGAGAGCATTCTGAAAGCAGGGTCATCCTGGTTAGGATATAGATTTCGTACTCCAATTATTTGGCACCCTGCACCCGGATACCAGGCCTTGTATGAGATGCCTGAGGGGCAAACAGGTCAGTTCTTTGACTATCTAATCACTCATCATGGCTGTAGGCCTCCACATGAGACTCCTTCTCCAGCATATTCTCTCACTGCCTTGCATGTCAACTACAATGTTTTCATGAGGACATGAAACAAGGTAAGCAGGGGGGTGTGTGGAGTACTAAAAAGGTATGCTTTTGATGATCATTTCAGTGGCTTTTTAGTAGAATTTGTAAACCTTTTTGCATCATGAATTTGGAAAATGATAAAGAATTATAATAAAACATATGAGAGTTGATATGCAAGACTTAACCGCTGATAATTGTTATTTTTCTGTGCAGGAAAAGGTGAAAACGAGGAGTTGCTGCTCCAAAGGAAAGGACAAAGACGAGATAACTGTTGTCCCTTTGAAGGGGAACCGAATGCAAACAAGGCTAAGCAGATCAAAGAAAATCGGCCCGGAAAAGGAGGAGAAGACACCAGCTCGGCAGAGAAGAAAATAAAAGAGGAAGGATTAACAGTTTGGCGAATCCCTCAGGATCTTTGATCCTGAGGGATCGCTGCTTTATTTATCTTGTTACTTGGACATCTCCGCCGTCACCTTTATATAAATGGACAGCACTGTTAGCTTGAGGGATACTTCTATGTAATTTTCTGTTAAAAATCAACTCTAATCATTGAGTCTCGTTGAGAACTGGTTCATTGTACTTTTGTCTTATGCATTAATATAAGCTTGGTGATTATCTCATTTCTGCGTCTGGATTAACTTAAGGCGGTGTATCCTTGGAGGCTAAGGGCCCGGCCCCGGAGGACACTTGCTTCTGTATCACTACGATTTGATTTCTGCGTGGTTTGCTTATCGTTGTTATTCGGTAATCTGATATGCTTTCTAAGTTGCTATTACAGGCTCTGTTAAGATTAAATCATTAAGGTTTTTACAGATAGAATTGTGTATTGACTCTGCATTATGTTACCGATCCTTTCAGAGTTGATTGCATGTTATTAGTCTTAACCGAATATTCTTACTGTTCTGTTACAGAGCTTTTGTACTGAACATTCATGTCATAGATTCATCTGAAGTTGTGTTCTTCATGATTGTTGGATTCAGAAATAATGTTGTTCTATTTGGAAGCACAGTCGTATCCCTGTTAATTAAGATTGATCATATTACTATTCCAGCGTGTTGTGTGCGTATATGATTTACTAGTGTTGTTCCATAATTTATCAATAGTTAGTGTTGTTCCATTAGTGTGTTCTGCTTGATTTGCCTTAAGAGTGAAAGATTGTTATTTGATTGCGAAGAGTGCATTTGGGTTAATAGATTAAGTTTGGTTACGACTCGCGAGACTTAGTTGTTCGATTGCTGTTCCATTCCATTCCAGATTTGCTGTTCAATTCTTTATTTGCTGTTCTATTTTGCTATCTGTCGTTCCATTTACTCGCATTTGTTGTTTTGGTGTGAGAGACGATCTAAGGCTGTAGTGAGCTTCGGCATTCACTGTCTAGCTCCCAGACCCATGGTCTATGCTCTAATTTCCTTTCCATCAGTTTCCAAAGGGATGGGTTATCGCTGCCGAACCCTTGACTGATAAGCTGCCTAGTTTTCTGAATGTGTGATTTATTCTTTTGAAGTAACTTAGCTATAGACAAGCATCCGTTTACTCTTGTATTTTTAAACACTGTACTACTAGCATTACTCTGACAAGTGATAGCCTCAGACTGAGACACTCTTTGGAATAACAAAACGCTCCCGGATTGACATATTAATGTGAGGTAATTAGAGGTGAAAGAGACCCTTTTTATAGCTCTACAAAGAGTCTCCCTTCTTCTATTCCCTCCATGGAAAGCAGGACCTGATGTTATTCGACTCTACCTGCTATCAACATTATAATCGAGTGTCCTTGTCAGCCGGATTTCCCCAACCTGTGACGCAAGTTTCTCTTCAACTCAGGGAGGTATAGAACCTCATGTAGGATATGATCAGGAAGACCAGGCAGTTTAAGCCTGACTGTGCCAAGCCCTGATAGCTTGAGTTTGGATTTATCTACGAAATATACTGCTCCATCAACTTTGTCAGTGAACTCTTCAAAAAAATCTTTTCTAAATGTCATGTGACATGTTGCTCCTGAATCTAGCAACCAATAATCTCTCCATGAAGTAAATGAAACATCAAATAGGTTTTCAGTTACTCCATTGTTACAATGTGCTAGAACAGAATGAGTTGATTCAGCTGGTTTACCTTTGTCTTTGTCACAAGTTTTACCTTTGTCTTGATTTGTTTGCTGCTGAGCTTTAGATTGTCTGCCCCCCTTTTCTCTCGAAGTTTTTCTTCATCTTTCCCTCGCTTTCCTTCCGGATGGACTCGAGCGTGTTCTTTCTCTCGTGCCAAGTAGGCGAGCTTTAGAAGATGAAGGGACCGCTTACCAAGGAGGAGAGAAAAAACTTTGCTGGAAAATTTCTCTTGAAGGAGAGAAAACAAAAAAATCTTTGCTGGAAAATGTACTGAAAAAACTCTTTGCTGCAAATATGCTGAATTTTAAAAGGACAGTAACACTTTGCTAAAAATGTTGATTCTAAAAACACAAGCTCTTTGCTAAAAATCTGAATTCTGCACAAAAAAAATGTATTTTTTTTTGTTTGGGGAAAAAATTTGTGAAATGGTAGGGAGGTTGATATGGAATGTTGTGAATGGGATGGTATTATGAAATGGAAGTGATATTAAATATGACAGTGGGAGGGCGTATGGGTATTAGAGGAGGGGTTGTATTAAATTATGGGAGGGGCACATACCAAATATTAAATGATGGGAGGGGGATATTGTGGAAGTGGGAAGTGAATATTACAAATGGGGCGAAGTGAATTGACAGCGTTTACAAATGGAGCAGATTGTATTAATATATATGGGACATAAAACATGTAAAACACATATATGACAGCGAAATAGCGTATATATGACCACGTTTAAAATGGGATGCTGTGATATAAACTGGCGTATATATGAAAAGGTGGTATTCAACAGCGTAGGGAAGGGTGGTAATGGTGGGAGGAGGGCGGTCAGCACTGTATTAAAGGTGGAGGCGTTGTATAAAAACTGGAGTCGACTGTATAAACCAGCGTATAAATACCATGACAGCGTTTAATGCTTGGGCGGTATTGTCAACTGTGGTACCATATGAATGGGCAGTGTTTAAATATGAACTGTGGTATTAAACGATGGAGGGCGGGTATATATGGTAGGCGGTATATATATATATATACAGAGCGCAATGGTATTTCAAAGCGGGTGGAGAGGCGGTATTAGCAATGTGGTATATAAGACTGGAGTCGACTGTAAACACATGGAGTGTATTACCGCCACGGTGAGAGCGTAATGAATATGGGAGGCAACGTTGTATGAAATATGAAATAGACAGTCGACCAAACAGTGCTTTATACCAGGCGTATATTAAAACAGCGTGACATATAAATGGTGTTGGAGGCATTGTATATAAAATGTGAATGGAATTGAAAACAACGTTTTATGACAACGTGCCAAAACAGAGGTGTAGTCGACCAAAACAGCGCTGGAATGTATGTTGACTGTGCAATCAATGGTGGAGGCTGCGCTGTGTGATATATGGAGGCCGAGAGACCGGGTTGAGGAGTGTTAGAAGTGAGGGGGTAAAAAAAATACTGAACGCTGTATTCAAATGTGACAGAGCGCTGTATTCAAGAGTCCACTGGAACGAGCAGAAGGGAGGGTGGTAATGGAGAAATGAGGGTCGGTTGGGAAGAGCGTTAGGTGAATATGTAATGAGAGGGCGCAGAGTGGAGAGATGGGGGAGGGATGTATGCAGAGTGAGGGAGAGGGCGTAGGTGAATCGATGGAGGAGGCCCACAAGGGCGTTACAAAAAATTTGAAATTGAATCTGCAGAATGACAGAGTTGCAGGACTGTTGGAATTGCAGAATGGCAGAGCCTGCAGTTTTCAGAAGCTGTAGGAGCTGGAGCTGCAAATGTCAGGAATATTAGAGAAAAAAAATGCAGAATAAAAGTCTAGCAATTAAGAGCAGCAGAAAACTATTAAAAAAATATTGACTGGGCAAAGGATAGGGAGTTACACCACAGGGCAGAAATGCCAATTGTGGGGCTGGCTCTGATACCATGTCAAACCAGGAGGTAACTCCTCAAAACTAGAATGTGTATTAGCTGAAGAATGTACATGCTCTTATAGATGGGAGGTGAGGCTATTGGGATTCATCTCCCAATGACTCTTGGCCTTCCTTATTTCCTAATATTAAATAATATACAAAAATACAAATGCACACCCATCCATAGGATTAGGTGTCAACATGAACTCACAAAACTTGGCGAATGTCTGATCTTTCTTCTGCATGAAGAAAATCCAACATTTTCTTGAGAAAACATCAACAAAAATCACATATTACTAGTGCTTTGATGTGGAAGCTGTTGAGAATAGTCCACATGCGTCTGAGTGACCTCTCTTAAGGATTGTCACTGTTCAAAATTCCTTATCGTGAAAGGTGTCCTTTGTATACTTCCCCATAGTACCCCTTTGCATGTGTCTCTCTGCGCAAGTGTACCCTTCAGAAGCCCTGTAGAAATATGTTTCATGATTCTTAAAGTGTTGTGGTGTAGATGACCCAACCTCCTGTGCCATAACTCAGTGATATCTCGGCTCACCACCTTCTCTACTTTACTGATTAATGTTGTGCAGTCATCCACTTCAATTTTGTAGAGGTTCTTCACTCGAACCCTAAAATTTTTCACCTATCCTGTGCTTTTGTGACGAAGGAATGTCTTTCCTTCACTGAAAAACCAAATCATATCCATGATCTTCCAACAGAGTAATAGAAACCAAATTCTTATTTAAGCCAGGTACATGCATGAAATCATTTAGTATGCTAGTTTTACCTAACTCTCTTTGGAAAGTAATTGTACCAATCTTGGTAGCGCTATACCTTCCGTCATCACCCATCTCGATGTGCATTTGGAGATCCTTCTCCTGCAAGCTGCTGAAGAATTATTTGTTGTCGATCATGTGGAATGAGGCACCACTATCCAAGTACCACATAGATCCAAACACTAATGACACCATGCATGCGATGAGGGTGAATTCCAACTCAAATTATTAAGCCAATGCTTCACGTGCTACTCCTCCTGAGGCTTTCTTGTTTTTCTTCTTTTATGGACAATTTGTGGCATAGGGTCCATGCTCATGACAGTTGAAAATTTTCACCTTTGACAAGTATCGCTTCTTGCCTACCTTGCTGGTCTCAGATTTGGAATGGGATTCCTTCCCTTTTCCTTTCTTCGCCTTTCCAATCAAGTTAATTTTTTCCTCATCATCAGTCTTTGATGAGGATCCATCTCTAGTGCTCTACCTGATTTCTTCTTGTGCCAAATCGGACCAAAGTCACTCTCAATCTAGCAGCTTATCCCTCCCATTAACAGAGTCTTGGTCACTATTCTAGCTCTTGGGAAGGCCTAGAATATTTAGGCTCACCAAATCATCAATGGCAACAGTGACCCCAACACTTCCAAGCTCATCTCGACATTGAGTGAGATTGGTCATGTATTTCTAGATCGTGTCGCCCTTCTCCATTTTGATCTTCTAAGCTTGCCTTTCAACACCAGCTTCCTATGGTCACTACTATTCTAATACAGATATTTCAAGGTCTTCCACATTTCATATGGAGTCGCCTTCTCGTAGAGACTCGAGACAATATGGTCCTGAACTCCTTCTAACAAGATCCTTCTCGCTTTCGGAACATTACTCTTCCATGCATCAATAATTTGAGAATTTGTTGTTGCGGGTTGCGGGACTTCAGCATCTATGAAAGCCTTCAGTCTATTTCCTCAATCACTACCTCCATCATTTCATTCCATGCAATATAATTCGAATTTCCCTCGAGTGCATATTCGAGTCTCAAGCCATTGAAAGACATCTTGATTTGTTGTTGGATATTGAAGAAATAATCTGCAAATTCAAACTCAATCAAAACAAACTATGTTCTTTTGTTCTTAATGTGATTCTTGGTGCTTTGATAACATATAGAAAATATAACCACTGGATTCACTTTGATCTTATGATGTACTAAAACAAGATATTGAATCCCTTCTACAATTTTCGAAAACAAAACACGATCACACAATCACATAAACAAGTAAGAGAAAGAGACAATCAATCACGCAACACAAGATGTATATAGGGAAAGCATGCTGCTTAGAACCCCACTATATGTATATTTTATAAATTTAAGGATCATGAAACAATACAATTCTTTCTCTCTTAAGAGAACTCCTGCACTCTATCAACTGTCTCACACTAATCTAGGCAAAATTGGAAAAATAATTAGCCGATTCTCTGCCTATGCTCAGCCTTCCTTGCTCATGCATTCCTTGAGGAATTAATGCCCTATTAAATAGTAAAATCCCTTGCCTTGACTGCACAATCCATCCAACGTCTCCAACTGACTCTATAATTGACCTGTACAATTTTCTAATTATACAACTGATAGTGATCTTCCCTTTAACATATGTATCAACTGGGTATTCCTTAGAAATAACTTGCAATAGCTATTTATATTGAATTATTAGTTAATTGATTCATCACTCATTGTGAATTAAATCATATTTAATTCATTAGACCTCTCACTAGCTCATCACTCAGTTAGAACTACTTAATTTAATTTTAACTCAATTAATTGAGTTAACTAATTGCAACTAATGCATAACTACAATTGGACCCCCTTAAATCATGGAATCACTCTGCCTGCATCCTCTTTGACCCTTAACTCAAATTTCTTATGCTAACTTAGTCGTTATGACTTACTTAACTAATACAACTTTTTATGAGATGAAATTACAACTTCTCTTCCGAATTTAATTAAGGTAAAATTAAATTAAAAGCCCTGCTTTGGGGTGCCATTTCAACAATGGCTAAAGGAAATTGGCAAGTAAATGGTTAAGGCTTTAGAAAGGAAAAGTGGCATTTACTGGAATTTATTTATGAAAATAATGGGAATTAGGAGAAAAGGAAGTGAAAGGTCACAGGTTGCATTTGAGGAGGAAAATGAAGGAAAATTATGGAAAATGAAGAAAATAGAGGCCTCATTGATAAAAAGGCTTATGAGGATCAATGGGCAAGGCTTGCTCAGTTTAGTTTTGGAGCTCTCTTCTATTCTCTCTCTCTCTCTCATACTCTTGGAAACCTAGAGTATTCTTGGAGCACTGTTAGACAGTGTGGCATACTTGGACATTTGGATCAAGAAGGCAAAGGAAGAGCAGGAAAGTGCAAGAGGACATTGGGATCAACTTCTGCAACAATATCTAAGTGCATGTATGATTTCCTCACTAGTTTTGGCTTTCATGGTATTGCATGTGGTTTCTTGGTTATGATATGTCATTGGCTTGGAGGATTGCCTAGATTGACAGTGGATTTTCCTAGCCTTTCCACTTCTTAGATAACCATGGTGTTGTGGGTTTGTTTCCATTGATTTTTTTCTAGTTGGTTCTCATGATTTCTTTAGTTTTTGGGTTGAGTTATTAGATCCTGGAGCCTTGGTTGGTCAAATGCTCTGGATCCCGACAGACAGTTGTTGGGTTGAGTTACTAGTGGTGGAGCCTTGGTTGGACAAATTCTCTAGAGCCCTAGGTGGGTTGAGTTACTAGTCCTAGAGCCTTGGTTGGAAAAATTCTCTGGAGCCCAGAAATAGTTGGGGTTGAGTTACTAGTCCTGGAGCCTTGGTTGAAACAAACACTATGGAGCCTCTGAGCAGCTTAGATAGAGACCAATCTGTTATGGTTGTGATGTCCGACCGTGAGGTGGAATCATTGGTTGAGGGTTGAGGAAATTTGGCCTCTAGAATCCCTGGATTGATTGTGATTGATGTGTTTGATGAGATCCCACATTTATGGTTGGAATATGGCATGGGGGTGATTGGCTGAAGTGAGATTTGGCTCAGCAAATCTATGGTCGGGTGGAACATGGAAGTCCCATCTCCAGTTGGTTTTTACATTCAATAATGAAAGGTTCATTGCCTTTGTATTTGATGTGTATATGCACTGGTTTATATATGGATTCTATTGTTGATTTCTCCATGGTATTTTTGTTGGTACTATGCTGGTTGTAAGCATGTATTGTGAAAATGATGAGGTATGGCTCTCTCCATATTTTTACTTGTAAATGAATGCACAATGTATCTATGGTCAAATATATTGTATTGCAGCTTATGATGTAGGGGAAAAATGCTTCTTAGATATTCTCATATAACTAAGAGACCCCCATGTTTAAATATATTGTTTATACCTATAGATGCAATGTTTGTGACATGTTTGACGAAATTACTGTCTTGAATAGGAGGATTCCAAATGAGTTCCTAATGATGTCATTCATTTTGTACCTTTGTTTTAATTTTATTTATCATCTCCTAAATTTCCATGAAGTTTTTGGCAGTGACCTGGGATCTGGGGCTAAAAAGGGGGCACAAATCCAGAAGTTGCAGGCACATAACTGACCAAATTGGGCCCTGGACGCTACCTTGCCTTTGCATCCCTGCAGCTATAGGATTTTAGCTGCTACCTTTCCTTGTAATTCCCATGGCTATAGTCTTTTAGCCACTACCTTTCCTTGGCATGCCCATGGCTAAGGCTCAAATTGGTCAAAAATCCAGTCTCCCTCATGGTTCAGGGGCCTAGAAGGTTGGGTTACCTCCTGAGGATGTTTTTAATGATGTGTAAGGTGTTTTTGTATTTTTTCTGTTGGCTCCACTTCCTTAAGGTCACCTAGTAGGTTTAATCATGTATTAGTAGCCTCTCGTCACATGTTTACCTTGGTTGGTCGATTACTTAGGTAGATGTGGGAAGAGGGTGTTATAGAGTGGCATCAGACGATGGTTCAACTCTCGAATAGATAGGTGGTGTTTGGTTCATGTGTTTATGTTGGTTTCATGAGTGTGTAATATGCTTGTGGTATATGTGTGATTGTTTCATTTCCATGGTTTTGATTATGTTTACAGTGATGTCAAGATGGGAAATTTGTTGGTGTCATTAGGACATGTGTCGTCATGTGTGTATCACTGGTTATGTGTTGTTAATGTTTATGTATTGACCATGTATGCTTTCTTACACGATGCTACATGTCGTACATGCATTGGTTGTTCATGTTTGGTCACACTTTGTTCACGCTTATGTATCGCCTATGTAATTTGGCATGGTTGATGTTGTCATGCATCATGAGGTCATTGTATGCAATTAGGTCATCATGAGGATATTGGTATGTTATGATGCTAATGTGTTGGTTGAGATAGAGCAGGAGATGTAGATCAGTAAAGTGAAGTTGCAACAATGGACTTTGGGGTAAGAGAAGATTGTCATACAAGCATGCAGGTATGTGATTCATGATTGTTGCAAACATTAGGATTACTTATATGTTTTTCATTATATTGTTATTGTGGTTACATGTGTGATAAATGCTAGTGTAGTCATATGCACATGTGTCAGATAGTCATGAATGATAGTAACTTGTGGTCGTATGCATTGTTGTTGTTGTGTTATTTTAGTTAACTTTGTCATTATGTTATATGATTAACTTGTTGATGTTTTATGTTAATTAACTTGATGACTATGCTATATGTTGTTGATGATTATGTTACATGATTAACTCGTTGTTGTTATATGTTAGTTAGCTTGATGATTAGGGTCATTGCACTAATATCTTGATGTTAGATGCATCATGCTTATTTGGATTGTCCTATGCAAATGGTCAGGGTTATGACATTCCGGTATGAGTTAATATGGTCTGATATTAGTCATACTCATCTAGGTTGACAGTACAATTGTGGTTATTATGCATGAACGAAAAATGTTTATGAGCTTATGATGTGAACATGCTAGTCTGTTATTGTTATGGATATTATGACCTTATTTATGTTTGAGTTGATATGATATCGTGCTAACTAGATTGACTGTGTAGACATGATAGCCTCCCCTGAAATACATTAAGGTATGAGCTTGCTTATGTCATTTACTTTGTACTTGAATGTTTGATTATGTCTTCTATTTGGTGTTTGAGTGTTGGTGTCTATTATGTCGTCTATTTTTTAATGTTTGATTAATCACATTATATGAGAATGTGTTTATAAGATTTCATGAGGAAATGATATTGTTTTAAGATGGTTGTACTAACACATATGCATTAAGATGGTTGATATGTACTTGAGAAAGTAGGTGATCGTTGTAGCCATTAGGGAAATTTTGAGGTCTAAAATGGGCCTCATAAGAAAAATGTACAACAAAAATAAACTTTATAGCAACCAATAGGATTCAAGATGATGATGTCATCCATAATGGATGATTCACCATTTTTGGAGTAAAAAAGTAAAAATATTAAAAAATAATAAAATAATAAAACTACTTTTTCAACTCGTATTTTAAACTTATCTCCCAAAAATTTTACTCAAATTTCGAGCAGGAGTACTCGTTGGATGCGGAATTTAATTCCTCATCTAAGGAGTACCCATGTTGCATACTTTAGATGAACTCTTCGACACGAAAAAT
This sequence comes from Pinus albicaulis, assembly GCA_034641835.2. Lineage (NCBI taxonomy): Eukaryota > Viridiplantae > Streptophyta > Pinopsida > Pinales > Pinaceae > Pinus > Pinus albicaulis. The sequence continues at coordinate 689,405,090 of CM076576.1, read as the reverse complement.
GAGAAATACATAAAAAAACGTGATTGTAATCATGTTTTTTTATGTATTTCTCATTTTTCGTGTAGTAGGACCCATCGAAAGTATGCAACATGGGTACTCCTTGGATGGAGAATTAAATTCCGCATCTAATGAGTACTCCCGCTCGAAATTTGAGTAAAAAATTTGGGAGATAAGTTGAAAATATGAATTGAAAAAGTAGTTTTTTCATTTTTCCCTCTAAAATTTGATGATGTCATCAAATCTTATTAGATTTTTTCCACTATTATTTTGTAATTTCCTTAGGAGGCCCATTTTAGACCTCAAAATTCCCCTAATGATTATGTATTATGACTGATGAATGTGGGTTGATTGTTGACTACGACATGGTTTTAGACTTCATAAATGTTGATTCAAAATTAATAGATATGTTGTCTTAATATTTGGAACATGTGACTGATATGTGTGTGTTTAGTTACAAGGCAGCATTATTGGCCCAACAAGGTAAGGTAACTAGATTTTTGTTATGTTTATTTATGCAATAACAATTATGTGTTTATGGCAGTATGATGCAGGGGATTGCATGGAAAAAGAGATTGCCATGAAATCTTGAAGAAGGCTCGAGTTGAGCTTCCCTTGGAAGCATTGGGAACACATGGGGATTGATTCATGGTGTTTTTTTCTAGTCTTGTGCTTTCAGTATTTTTGATTTGTTTGCGCTTGATTGCAGTCTTCATTGTGTCTAGTGCATGATCATGACACATTGTTGTAGTGTCGTATTACCTTGTTTTTCATGGTATTCTTCTTGTTTGTTCTTGTTCTTGCCTTTTATGTTTTGAGAGTCTTGGGAATTGGTTGGGGAAAGAGGAAAGTAATGGAGCTCGAGGAGAGCTATGTGGTACCCACCAAGTAATGTAAGACACGAATGAAGCTCAGTGCATGAGTAACTGCAGCGGACGGTAAGATTATGAAAGTCGGTTGGACTAGTTGGGTCCATTGTGGTAAATGGATGGTGGAAGAGAAGTTATGAGGAAGGTAACATAAAAGGTAAAGTAAGTGGATTTTAGGTATCAGATGCCTTGGATATGTTGGGAATTTTTGTTCTCAATGTTGTGCATGTTGCACATGGATAAAGAGCATTCTCTTAACCTAGACCTTATGATATTTATAAATTGTGTTATGATCATGATTATGTTATGTTTATATATGTATGTATGTATGTATGTATGTATGTATGTATGTATGTCGTGTCTAGCAAGGTCGTCGTGAATCATGGTTGTTTAATGATAAATGTTTATATGTATATATGTGTGTATGTATTTTATTTTTTTTCTGACAGGATCATGATTGTTATATGATGATTATGTATATGTATGTATCTATGTATCTATGCCATTGTATGACAGGGTTTTCAAGGATCATTCTTGTGGAGGAATTATTGCTTATGCAGGTGAATGGCATGAAGAGGTTCTTGGTCGTATGAGGAATCAAGTGGCAGAGTAGCCTTGACAGGTCTATGAGGTCAGTATCATGTGGAAATGAATTGATATTATATGCTTGTACTATACCTATGTTTACGTTATGGACAGGTAATGTTTAGGGGTACACCAGCGAAGTGAAGGTAGTGTGATTTGCGTCATTCCAAGATAAGCATGGATAGTGGAAAGACACTAGAAGCAGGGTTGCTTGTGGGGTTAGTGTGTGGTCTATGGATGTCTAGTACTATTGTTGTGTATATGTTGCGCATGTTGTATATTCAGTGATTGTACCTATGGTGATGTGTAAATGTAACATATGTAGTATTGTGTACCTATTATGATGTATGCTTGTTGTATATATGGTATTATGTCTATATTGCATATGCAGTGCTAGTATAGATGGTGTTATGTACATGTTGGATATGCAGTGTTGTGTACATATCGTATTGTGTGCATGTTGAATATGTGGTGTTTTGTGCATATGGTGTTGTGCGCATGTTGGATATGCAGTGTGGTGTACGTATGGTGTTATTTACATGTTGAATATGCAGTGCTATGTACATATGGTGTTGTGTGTGTGATGTACATATGGTGCTATGTACATTTGGTATTGTGTGCATGATTGTACATGTGGTGTTGTATGTATGTGGTGTTGTGTCCATGTTGTACAAGTGGTGTTGTGAGCATGTGGTACTATGTACATCTCGTGCATGTAATGTTGTGTACATGTGGTGTCGATTACATGTCGTGCATGTGGTGTTGTGTACATGTGGTATTGTGTACACATTGTATAGGTGGTGCAATGTACATTTGGCATTGTGTACACATTGTGCAGATGGTGTCGTGTACATGTGATGTTGTGCACACATTGTGTAGGTTGTGTTGTGTACATGTGGTGTTGTGTACATGTTTTGAATATGGTACTGGTATACATGTGGCATTGTGTGCATGGCGTACATGTTGTGTTGCGGACATGCGATACTATGCATGTGCATGGTTTAGTTGTGGTATCGTGACATGTGTATATGTTGTGTTGTACTTTGTGTATGTATAGGTGTTGTGTTGTATTGTATATCAGGTGTAGGTGTGTGTGTTGCATGCCACTGTAGGAGTATGTATTGTGTTGTATTGTACACTGAGTGTAGGTGTACGTTTTCTATGCCGATGTAGGCGTATGTATTATGTTGTATTGTACATCGGTGTAGGTGTATGTGTTGTATGCCAATGTAGGTGTAAATATTGTGTTGTATTGTACACTGAGTGTAGGTATATGTCTTGTATGCTGGTGTAGGCGTATGTATTGTGTTTTATTGTACACTGAGTGTAGGTGTATGTGTTGTATGTTGATGTGGGTGCATGTATTGTGTGGTGTTATACGCCTTGTGTGGATGTACGTGTTATACATTATGTGTATGAGTACGTAGTTGAAGAGAAGGCACTGGGTGCTTGTTGAGTGTGGCAATCGATCCGATGTGTACAAAGAACAAAGGCAGTAGTAAGGACCGATGAAGGATAAGTATCGGTATTTTATTTCAACTTTATTATGCATGTGATTTATGATTCTAACTTTGGTTACATGTGATTTATGATTATGGTTTATGGTGATTTCATGTGATTCATGATTTTAATGTACGATGGTTGCACTTTGAGCAAGCCATATGTGATATGTTTATACATGATGATTGATGAAACAACCAGTTTGACATATTGTGACGGGAAGTAAATAGGATTTCAAGTGTACCTTATTGATGAGCTAGAAATGAGGTATGATTTGAGTTTATTTCAATTTTTTTTTAATCTAATGCTAGTTATGTGCTTGGTATAGGAAGCACGGAAATTCTCAATTAGGTGGTTGAAACTGATTGCAATCACTAGTAGCATCACCAAAAGGAATTGGAACATGTGTCAATATGTTGATAAAGCACTTCAAGAGTAGGTCCATTGTGGGACACTGGTACCCAATAATGTCCATTCATTTCCATGAGCATACTATCACCGGTATGATGGTTTTGAGGTAGGGATATGCCTTGGTTTTTGTATATTCTGGTGCGAGGAAGCCATGCCAAGGGATGGACTACTCGGGATGGGGGTGCCAACAAAACTTGGAAGGTGAGTGACTGCATGGAAGGGAGTGACTAGATTTCCCGAGGGATTGTGTACCAGAAAAGGGCAAGTCGAGGATGGATTTGTTTTGGTCATTAGCAGTGCCATATGGAATCAAATACACATTGGGAGTGTGCCCTGGAACAATGAGTCAGTAACTGTTCACTATAGGTACAATAGCACAGGATTGTAGTGTTGGACATTGGCTACAAATTTGACTTTGGCAGTGGATTCTGGACTTCCTCAGAAGGAAGTGAATCCTGGTACTACTTTGAGGGTGGAGGTGTGAGCCTTTGAATTCCCTTGTTGCAGATACGGGCATCGTATCCTTCTATTTTCTAGTTAATAAAATGTGTATATGTTCATATGTTATATGTGCATATTATTGTAAATATTGCATTGAGATGGATTTATAAAGCTCCATAGACATTATGATTATTTTTTGGTTGAAGCAAATGTGGTTGTTATTGTAAATACCATAATGATTTGTGTTATAAAGCTCCAGTAAACGATATGTTTTCAGTAGTGGTCATTGTAAATATTACAATGAGCTATGTTATAAATCTCCATAGGAAGTATGTTTTGTTTTTATGGTTGTAGGTGTCATTAAACATCGAGGACGGTGTCCCCAAGGGGGAGGGTTCTGTAACAGCCCTGGTAAAAAAATCATGTAAATAAAATATAATAACCATGGTAGATGGGACAGGGATTCCAAGCTGAATGGTGGGAAAAGCATCCTATCAGGTGTTCATTTGGTTTATTATGGCTAAAGGAAATTGGAAAAGGAAATGGCTAAGGCTTTAGAAAGGAAAAGTGGCATTTATTGTCATTTATTTATGAAAATAATAGAAATTAGGAGAAAAGGAAGGTGAAAGGTCATAGGTTGCATGTGAGGAGGAAAATGAAGGAAAATTATGGAAAATGAAGAAAATAGAGGCCTCGTTGATAAAAATGCTTCTGAGGATCAGTGGTCAAGGCTTGCTCAGTTTAGTTTTGGAGCTCTCTTATATTCTCTCTCTCTCTCTCTCTCTCATACTCTTGGACACCTAGAGTATTCTTGGAGCACTCTTAGAAAGTGTGGTACACTTGGAAATTTGGATCAAGAAGGCAAAGGAAGAGTAGGAAAGTGCAAGAGGACATCGGGATCAACATCTACAGTAGGTTATGAGTGCAGGTACGAAGTTGCATGTATAATTTCCTCACTATTTTTGGCATGTATGGTATTGCATGTGATTTCTTGGTTATGAGCTATCATTGGCATGGAGGATTGCCTGGATTGACAGTGGATTTGCCTAGCCTTTCCATTTCATGGATAGCCATGGTGTTGTGGGTTTATTTCCATTGGTTTTTTTCTGGTTGGTTCTCATGATTCCTTTAACTCTTGGGTTGAGTTATTAGTTCCTAGAGCCTTCGTTGGACAAACGCTTTAGAGCTCGACGTACAGTTGTTGGGTTGAGTTACTAGCCCTGGAGCCTTGGTTGGAAAAACACTTTGGAGCCCTAGGTGGGTTGAGTTACTAGTCCTGGAGCCTTGGTTGGAAAAATGCTATGGAGCCCGGAAACAACTAGGGTTGAGTTACTAGTCCTACAGCCTTGGTTGGAACAAACACTCTGGAGCCTTGGAGCAGCTTGGATAGAGACCAACCTATGATGGTTGTGATGTATGACCATGACGTGGAATCATTGGTTGAGGGTTGAGGCGGTTTGGCCTCTGTAAGCCTTGGATTGATTGTGATTAATGTCTTTGATGAGATCCCATATTCATGCTTGGAATATGGAACGAGGGTGATTGGCTGAAGTGAGATTTGGCTCAACCAATCTATGGTCGGGTGGAACGTGGAAGTCTCATCTCTAGTTGGTTTTTAAATTCATTAATGAAAGTTTCATTGACTTGGTATTTGATGTGTATATGCATTGTTTTATATATGGATTCTATTGTTGATGTCTCCATGGTATTTCTATTGGTATTATGTTGGTTAGAAGCATGCATTGTCACAGTGATGAGTGGTGACTCTCTCCATGTTTTTACTTGTAAATTAATGCACAATGTATCTATGGTCAAATAGATTGCATTTGAGCTTATGATGTAGGGGAGAAATTCTTCTTAATAATTCTCAGATAAGTAAGAGACCCCCATGTTTAAATCTGTTGTTTATACTGGTAGATGCAATGTTTGACATGTTTGACGAAATTCCTATCATGGTTAGGAGGGGTCCAGATGAGTTCCTGATTATGTGATTGCTTTTGTACCTTTGTTTTAATGTTATTTATCATTTACTACAGTTTCATGAAGTCTCAGGTAGTGACCTGGGATCTGAGGCTAAAAAGGTGGCACAAATATTGGAGTTGTAGGCACAGAATTGACCAAATTGGGTCCTAGTCGCTACCTTGCCTTGGCATGCCCGTGGATATAGGATTTTAGCCGCTACCTTCCCTTGGCATGCCCTCGACTAAGGCTCAAATTTCTCAAAAATTCAATCTCCCTCAGGGTTCAGGGGCCTGGAAGGTTGGGTTACCTCCTTAGGATGTTTTTGATGTTGTGTAAGGTGTGTTTTTCTTGTTTCTGTTGGTTCCACTTCCTTAAGGTCACCTAGGAGGTTGATTCTCGTACTAGTAGCCTATCATCACATGTTTAACCTAGTTGGCCGGTTACTTGGGTAGATGTGGGAAGAGGGTGTTACAATATTAATAATGAATATTAGACCTAGTTACATTCTTCAATGCTCCCCCTTAACTAGGTAGGTATTCATATATAAAATAAGTACATGAAAGATCTTACTTTATCTATAAAGAATTTTAGGCACCACAATGCCATCGACTAGATTCCTGACCAGGGAAATATATCTATTTGGTCTCTCAACAATTTAGGCACCATAATGCCACAGACTAGATTCCTGACCAAGCCAACCTATCCGAGTGGGACTAAGATGGACTAAATATTTCAGCCTCTATAGGTACCACCGGGCTTACTTACTAACCATTAACCTAGGGAACTAGGTGCACATCCACCCGATGCCACCCTCCCTACTAGAAATCAAAACAAAGTGTCGTCCTGATGTCTTTCCAAACAATGCTTCACTCACAAAGCCTCAACATCCCTTGGTTCAACAGATCAAGTATAACCAATACCTCCCAATCAAACTAATTGGTAACCAACATATTATCAAAACCTTCTAGAGATTCACTTGTACAAACACAACCCCAATCAGCAATACACTTTCAAATATATAATCACAGCAAACCTTTTGGGTTTCAATGTTTCCCTTCAACTAATCTCAGTAGGATTATCAGTCGGATATTTGAGAGAATATTCCTCTTCCTACTTTACATGTAGAAACATGTCTTCTAGAATGTATTATCCAATCCAAAATTATGTTATGCCCTCCTTCTTAACCAGGGAGAGTTATTCTATCCAGGCTCCCTCTTAATGTAGGGAGATTAACTTCTTCCTTTGGTATTGGATAATGTTTCATGGATCCATCCTTCTCATCATATTAACTTCTGTTACAATTTTTTTTTACCAATATGATGTACTTGCACAACTTAGATAGCAAGTACAACCAATTCTATAGAAGCATGAATTTAGTCATAACAAAAACTTATAGTAGCGGAAGCATTTATACTTTCCATAACTATCAAGAGACTATACTTAATTACTTCAACTTCTAGCCCATGTTTGTTACAAACCCTAAATCACATTAGTAGTTCAATCAAGATGACATAGGATTAGTTCCGTCATATATTGATCCCTACAAATAAGTCAAAATAAAATTAAAGGTATATAATAACTTTTGGAAGCCATGTGATATGCTATCCACTAGGGTTTTATGTAAACCCTAGATTTCATTTAATCATGAAATTAATTCTACTAAGGTTTGATGTAAACCCTAGATTTTCTATTTATAAATTCTCAATAAAAATTATATAGATTTAGATGAATACACATACTAGAGAATTGTAATAATTATTAAGGCTTAGATGCAAAACCATAGACTCATCAATCATCATAGAACTTCAAACTTTGACTAGGGATTTCCTCCAAACCCTGGGACTTATGACCATTAGAAATCTGGTCAACACACATATCTAGGAGATTACCATCATTCATAAGCATATCACATGTCAGACAATATTAATACATTAGACATATACTGACCTAGACTAAGTTAGGGATTTAATCAAAGGAACATGTACCTAGGGTTTAATTCTTAGGAATTTTCATAACAAGGATTTTTCGTGTAGACTTAACCAAAACCTAGGGTTTCGGTTCATGTCAAAGCAGACCCTTATTATATCAAAACTTCAAAGGTTCAATATTTCAAAAAACAACATTTCAACCCTAATAAATTAGAGCTTTCATGATCATATAAAAATGCCAAACATGACATCATCAATATATCAAACAGAATAGTAATTTCTTCATAAATAACCCTAAGAAGTTTTAGGGTTTCACACATTACTAGCATACCCTTAGGATAGGGTTTTCCAGAAACCTTTTAGGGTTCTTTTATGAAAAAAACTAGAGTTGTAAGGTGGGTAGATTCATCAAATGATGAATTACCCTAAACAAGAATCTTTTAAGATTCAAGAGAGTTGGTCATAGCAAATGTTAGTAGTGTAGAATGGATTTTCCAAAGACAATTAATAAAACTTTATGATTTAAGAAATACCTTTGTTTCTCAAAAAACCTTCTTGTGATGCCTCACTTCATGCTCCTTGACCTTTTAGCAAGTCATTTCCTAAAATTGTAAGTCATGGTATTCTATGCCTGCAATACATACTTTCAAGCAAAACCGCGATACCAAGAGCATAATTTAATTTTCTCAAGTTAGATCTTTTATGCAACTATGGGGGATGGAATTCTAAGATATCGAGGATCAATTTGATTGACAACAGGACATTTATTTTATAATTAGATTACTTTGTATATCCTAGAGAAAAAAAATATTAAGGTTTTAACATGTATGATATCTAAGGATCATAAATTAGACTAGCTATAGGCAATTCATGAATATATGTACCTTGTAGTTACATACCTTTGATTTGATATATTGTTGGACTTGTTGTAATACTTACTTGATTTTCTTAATTTTATTTCTTATTCTTCTCATCTCAGACCTTTGATATATATTCATAGGCATCTGGATTCAGTTTTAATTCAAGATGTATATTTAACGTGCTTGTATGTCACTGCCTAAACATCACTCCTCCTTATCAATGCTTTAGCCTAGACCACTTGTTATGCACATACTACATAATTTGAATTATCATCTATGACTATGATAGAACCAAGTTTATTTTCACTGTATTAACATCATGTGGAGGCAACGAGATTTCATCTGAGGTCATTTTGATATGAGGTCACTATCATAATTCTTAACTGTGATCAAAATTGAAACCTTGACTGTGAGAAGACACTGAAATTGTGAGACTCAACCTTCCTTCCGAAATATTTTTCACTATGGTCATTACTATGATCCAACTGAACTCTTTTCATTGTAATCATCCTTGTGACATATCCAAATTTCTGTCACTGTGGTATATCATCGAAGGTGTGGTTTGAGACCTTGTCATATTACCAAGACTCTATTCCTGAGATTTAACTATGACATATGAACTGTGATTTGAACTTGCTTCAAAGAAATACTTGTCCACTATTACCAAAATGTATATACTATTTAAACAGTAATGTTATACCACCGAAACTATCTTCCTAACTTGATCCGAGTTGGTTGACTGTTGTTAGTGGGAGGTCCTCATACTTCTTCAAGGTGATTTTAGGACTGAGCTAGTTCATTGTGATCCATTAACCCAAAAGTGTCCATCTATGTTATTCAAGAACCTTTCATTTCCTTTGATCATGACCTTAGCTCTGATTCCATGTTATAAAAATTGACGAGATGGTAGATAACCAATTTCACTTATCATGGAATTATCTTGTGATGTTATGTTATTATCATTTTCTCTTTAAATTTATCTTTTCTTATCATAAAGAGTAATTCCAATGAGAAAATAATAGAGGTCACAAGATGTAGGCATAGTGACAGGGAAAAACCCCACTCCTTGGGGAAAACCCGGTCAAAATTCTTCCTTCAATTGATTCAAGATGATGCGAACAAGACCCTAATTAGAGGCTCTCTCCACCAAGTCATCCCTTCGTTGTGTTAGCACTGAGATCTCCTTTTCTTGCACCAAAAATTCATCCTTATTACTACAACAACACCGAGACATTGAAATATTCTTCCTGAGGTAGCCCTAAGATCCATCTTCTATGTGATCATGATTGTAGTAGCTCTGAGTTCTGTAGCACTGAATTTATTAACTGAGGTAGCAGCGAGGCATCATGATTGAGATAGCATCATAGCACCAAGAATAAAAACACCATAGCACCAAGTATCAAAAAAGAGATAAAATCATGCACCGAGTATCATAATTGAGATAATGATGAGTTTCATGACAGAGAATAGCATTTAGTTTCATAGCATCATATCCGAACTATAATGATATTGTCTTCTTGAAGATATTCGAACTGTATTTGTGTATTGTGATATGAATTTCAAAGTTATATAAAAATATGAGTTGTAATGCAAAATATTTGTTGGGTATATATAGTAGTTTTCCACAGTAAATGAGTCGACTTGACTGATGGAAGAGTTATGTCTCCATAGAGGCCTACTTGAGTATGTTTATGTCTCATTTGAGAGAGGTCGATGATGATGACCTTGAAGAAGATGACTTGATGGAGGAGTCATTTGACCAAATAATAAACAACCTATATTACATTATTTAAAAGCCCAGATTGGATCAATTTAAATATATAATGACTAACCTAGAAGTCCACAATGGGGACCTTAATATAAATATTACCCAAACATGAAACCATGCTTTAATAATTCATTTAATAATAATAATAAATTCTTTTTACAAACATATTAATACTGAAGACCGAACCTAGTTATATTCTTCAACAACTGGAAATATGATCAGAGGAAAATACTAGCAGATTTTTGGTGAGAATTTTCTCACACTCCATTGAAAATTTTTGCCCCAGAGATGGACTTCCTATCCTCACACTGGAGGCTTCTCTAGAATTCGGCCTTCCTCTCCCTACCTCTTCAGAGAGTTGGAAACCTTCCTCTTGGATTATTGTTTCCCTCCTCTCCCACCTGCTACTCACCATTTTACCTCTATCCTCTCTGTTGAATCACAACCACTGAGAAAATTGAACTACCCCAGAAAATGAGTAACTGCATTGGTGTGATCTCCATCTACCCATCGACTTCTTCAAATAATCTTATGTTGGAGCACCAATGGCCAAGATTAAATATTAATCGTTGACTAGGATTAACTTGAAATCGATCCATGTCAGTTTTATATCATTCACACCTTGATTTAATTAATTTTGATTAATTAACCATATTCCCTAAGTTTAGACTTAGGAAATATTTAAAAACTCGCTAATAACCTAATTAAGTCATTTCTAGGCAGAATTTCTAGAAACGATTTATGGGTTTTGGATATCTCCTGTATTCTAGCCTCTCCACAAAATTTAGTGGCTAGAACACATTTGATGCTACAAAAACTAACATAGAGACTTCCTTGAAGCTATCTTTACTTGTTTGGTCCTTTCTTCTTTTTTCCTTGAAGCCCATATTTTTCTATATTGATTGGAATGTGTGGGGCTTAATTTTTTGTAATTTGTTGAAGAAGGATATGTGCCTCTTAATGAGCATTGGGGGAGATAGTGGGTGCCCCATGTCATTGGGAGTTTGCACGGTAGCATCACCACATAAGGCGCCATCGACATAGAAAAAATATGATATTTCATTGTTACTGTACCATTTTTTTGTGAAATATCAAAGAGTCGATATTAAGCAAGACTTCCCAACAATGGTCATCTTCCTCTGAAGTAAGGAGCCTTATGGTACCACTAGTTAGAGAATTGACCTCTGATTCTTTTATAAAGAGGTCATGATCACAAACCTTTTGTTTTTTAAATTCGACTCATTGATGGGTTATTGATTAGTCTTTCCATAATCAACTCGATATGCATCATCCACAATATTTCTTAAAATGGGTGTTTCATCCTCGTTGCTCATTCCTGTAATTATCAAGATATGTTTTATTGTGTTTGTGAATGGGTGATATGAGATTATAGAGATTGTATTAGTCGCTAAGGAGGACTGATGACAATTTAGAGGGGGTTTTTGACACAAGTAAGTATATGTACTTTCCATACATAACTTTGTATATTGGAAGCCTGGGATCTTTATTGTTCTCACTAGAGGGTGTATCTGAAAGCCATTATGGATGATGTTCATTGCATACTTGATCATTTATTTGGATGATACCATGAATTAACAATGCACCCTCATTTCCCTTTTTGTCGACTGCTTGATTTTTGTCCCTAAGAGCATGTAATCCTTCTATTCTTGTGAACATAATACTGATATATTCATACATTTAACCCTTTCTTAAATGATGGATTTTCCAATCTGAGTCTCCAATGATGATGGCTTCCCCGTTGCCATTTCTATTGAGTAGTTGCAATTCCTTCCACAAACCTAAGGCCTCTACACTATTATTGGTGAAACGTCCTAGACCCTAGGTAAATGTCAAATAGTATATTTTAATAGGATTTTTAATTTTACCTTCTTCTCCAGATGGATCGATATTTCCCTTAGAAGCCCCATTTAGACCATATTTCAAATAAAATTTAGAAGGGCATATTTTTCATGACCTTTTTCTCCAGATGGATCGATATTTTTCATGACCCTTGCAACAGAAATAAGTATAATTTTTTCAAGTGTCATTTGTATCACCAAAATGCCAAGTGGGCTCTCCTACTCCTCAAGTTGTCTCAGCTACATGTGGCACCCATTCACTTATGGAGAATACTATATATAGACCACTCGCATCTCTCATTTGGATATCATGCTACACACATACATCTGAAACTAAGATGAAGAAGAACTTGTGGAGGATGAAAGACAAAAGACAAGGATACTTTCTCAAGGATATTTGAAAGGTCGAAAAGGAGTAGAAGTCTAAGGCATAAATCTATTGTTCTATAACTCATCCTTGTGGAGAAAATGTGTGAAGTAAGAGCCTTTTCTGTGGATGACGAAGTTCTGAAGAACATGCATTGTGACATCTTGACATCTTGACATCTTGAAAGGGTGAAACATGTTGAGCAGGCAAAGCACCACATTGGTATAGAAGAATCACATGTCATTTCTAGGATTGATCATTTCCATAACCATAAGTTTAGGGAATCCATTGATATTTAGAGAAGGTCTAGGACGTTGAATAGGGATGATGGCTGGAAGATTAACAGTTGCTGGACACCTGCCTTGTGTTCCTAAAAATATTCTTTCCTTTTTTATTTTTTTCCCCTTTGCTTTCCTTTATGTGATCTGATTCCTACTTGTTATTCCCTTTCTTTTGTTTAAGTTCTTTTGCTTTCTTTCTATATTTTTTCCTTTTCTATTATTCATTTTTAATGGTCATAGATTTCTTGCTTTATTTATATAATAAAGATATAATGGATAATATTTGTTAAGAGTATATTTTTCTAGCCCTTTCTCCATAAGTACCTTTCTTTATGTTTATATTCATATTTGTTTATTTTTATTAATATAGATTAAAACTTTCCTACTTTTCATATTTTATTTTTCTTTTAAACTATATATATATATATATATATATATATATATATATATATATATATATATATATATATATATATATATATATATATATATATTGATAACTAAGAATTTGTTTTTAAGTGTGATTTTTGGAGTTTCTGGTGGATTTTTTGCTAGAATCTAGTAGAAAAAATTGTGGTGAAATCTTGATTTTTGTTGTTTAAATTGGATTTTTGACTGGATATATGGATTCAACACCCTGAAAAACTCATGGGGCACTTTGATTGTGCAGAGTTCACCAATCAAACATATTATTTCAATGGATCCCTACCCAATTCTAGACAAATTAGATTGGAAAATAAAACAAAAAACTTTTCAAAAAGTGCTTAAAGTCAACTCCTATTATTAATGCATAAATATAAATTAAAAATATTGATTAATTTTGAATTTTTTATCAAAAAAAAAAAATCTTTAATACATAAATTAGGATATATATTAGTAGATTGAAATTAATATTTTATTATCATTAATACTTGGAAATACTAACAACTACTTACTAACAATATTCATAACTAGCAATTGCCCCAAAAGGTGCAAAGAGAAGCCGATAGGATTGTTAAATTAGAATTGTTGAATTGGAAAAATTGTACTTTTAACTGTACGTAAAGGATGACAACTTAGAAAATTGGAAAAAATTAAAAGAATATGACATTGTAAGGGTTGATATTTACTCTACAAAAGAATTGATATATATATATATATATATATATATCCTAGGGACATAGCATAACGGGTGATGGGGTTGCCCATACTGTTGATGACTTAGATTCCCTTATGTCTCATTTCAAGGCTCACATAACTTAAGAAACAAAAAAAATTGTAGAATTATGTTTTATGGTTATTCACATAGTTTTATGCTAGAAGGCTTAAAGAGATATTTGCTTATTGGATCTCAACCTGTTTCCATATAAAATAAAATTAAATATGAGTAAAAACATATACTAAGCATTAAAAATAGGGATTCATTGCATCCTATTTCAATTAGGAACATGAAAATGATTTCATTATTGATTATGCAATCATATTTTGAAATTAATGTTTAGCAAGAAACCTCAACTAATACACAGGAAAAATGTAACGAGCTTTTTCAACATCTCATTCCAATATTTGATTCTGTCTAGAATGTTGCCTTTGAACGTGTATTTTTCGGCATGACGTTAATGCAAATTTGTTGTTGATTGATTGCAAATAAAACTATGTTTTAGATATAAATATAAATAAGTTTACAAAATGAACTGAGATATACACCATTTGTATCAATAAGTTGCTAATGTAATTACAAGCATCCAAAAATGGAGTCATTAACTTGATGATAATAACTTGTGTATAAAGAGATTTAATTGAAAGTAACAACTTTAACAATTATGTATACATAGCAGTCAATTAAAAGGTTGTTGTCAATAGTAAGTATGTGTGTTGTCATTGGAAGATGAGATATATACAAGGTTGAACATCATTAACACAAAAATGGCAACAATATTAGACATGCCTTGCAATTTCTTGTTTGAAATTATACAGTATGGATTTGTAATTCAACGGAACAACACTTATATACATAGCGATGTATTAGAAGGTGAATAACTAAACATATGTACAGTAAAATTAATTTTCTCATATAAATATATTTGACAGAAAGGAACCAATCGTATACACATGATGAGGCATGGCGTCGGAAACACCAATTGATGTTTATTGTGGTGCCAAGATTTGAATGTCATTTTTTCTATTCAACTCGTATTTTCCTTTCTACATCTCTTTCATGGACGTGGATTGTTTTTTCAGTATTTTCCTTATCTTCCATAGCAAGATAATAGTTGGGCACAAAAGATAAAGAGACAGTGATTGTGGGGGCATGACCCTCACTTGTATATCTTGCAATGTAAGTTCTTGTTGCTGAATTTCGTGGAAATATTCATAGAGCATTTTTAAGTAGTTTGTATCCATATTTGTTGGTCATGAAAAAAGGAGAAACAACAATTGTTAGTGGAAGTTTATTCTGAAAGCATTATATTATAAATAAAAATAAAAATAAATTCAAAGTATACATGAAAAATTTTTCTAAATAAAAGTAAAACAATACGAGCTAAAATGTAATAGAAAGCAAGCGTATATGAAAATTAGTTAGGTAGCAAGTGATGTTTACCAAGGGTAAATTTGGAAGATAGAGAAAATGGATGGCTATATTGTATTCTCGTGTACAAATTTTGATGCAAGAAATGATTATTCTTGTTGTCTACGTTTTAAATATGGGATTCTCTTACATGCATGAGATGCGTGAGAACGGAAATTTTGGATTGATCCGAAGGTCTGACAATGAACTTACTCTTGAAATGACAGTGAATGTTAAACCTTGACGTTCTTTGGGGCCAATCTCTACCATTGCTTTGTATAATGTCATTCCTTGTGACTTGTGTATCGTTAAAGCCCATGCCATTCGAAGTGGTATCTGTCGGCGTGCACCTCTTGTGATGAGGGAAATGGGTACATAAGTTGGGTGTGAAATGTCCCATGGTGTTCCTTTGTATTGGTTGAAGTCGACTACCACGAAGGATGGCAATTCTGGGGACTTTGACTCAGGTGCATAAAGGACTTAAATGACTTTTACAAGTGCGCCAATAATAAGACCTGCATGTACCCACAAGTTGCTAGTGAGTATAACTTTTTCTTCAGTGCATAAGAGTACCTTTGCATCTAGATGTTCATCTTCTATTGTAGTAGAATTTTGTTTCCTTTGTTTCTTTGTATAGAAACAAGCTATTTCCATGTTCAATTTTTGAAGAATTGTTTTATTATGCAAAGTAGCTAAGTTTTTCATTGCATATAGGTTCATGGATTCTTGAAATTATTTTTGCTCTTCATGCATAAGAGAGGAATTTTTCCTTGACATTAGTAGTTTCCAATCTTCAAGAGTAGGTGTTCCATTTATGAGGTTCGTGAGGATCTGGTAGAAAACAACCTGGGTAGGGTTAGCACCTTGCTGACAGAAAATAGTTGAAATTGTTATGATTGTGTCAAAGCTTTGCCAAAGTGCAGTGCCATGTAGTGTGCCAGTATATAGAGCAATGTCCTTCACAGGTGGTAGTTGACCTAAATAGTTGACAAGGATAATGGAGCGCTTTCTGAATGGTGCATTTCGATGAAGGAGAAATGCCTCTCTTAGGCGATCGTCAATGCGGGAATGAATTTTTGGACTGATGAAGCTCATCTCATAAATGAGGATGTACTCTACATGGTGGAGTTGCTCTTGCAGGTGTAGGAGTGACGGTCCTTCAAGAGGATGCATTGAATGGATAGGGATTTGAAGGGCAGAGTGGATTGTAAGGGCATTTAGGTTGAAAGTTTCAACGTCGAAGGGTGCAAGTAACAACAAAGGATTTGTGCTTGTTGGGGAGTCTTCCATAAATGAAAGTTGTAGACATTTAATTAAATGGGATTTTCCTGTCCTAGTTGTCCCTTGTATGATGATTCTCAGTTGGGGTTTTGGTGAAGGGTTTTTGAAGTGAGAAATAAAAATGGTAAAATATAATTGTTGGGTGGGAGAGAAGATGTAACCTTGTGGGAGGTTTGAAAAAGGATGATGTTGTTTTTGGATATTAGAGCGATTGAATTCAATTAAAGTCGTGCTATTTTCTTGCAAGTGGAGAGGGATAGAATTATGCGACCAATTGTGGTTAGAATTGAAGTCTCGATGGCCAATCATTTCAAGGCTATCAATTTCAATTTTTTAGCCTGACTGGAGGTGAGAGAGGATTTCCCATTCATTCATTTGCATGGGATCAAGAGGGGGGTTGGGAGGGGTAGCCACATGAGTAGATTGATCTTTGGACTGTGGGGTTTGTGGGTTTTCAATTTTGTGATGAACATGCCATGGTGTATATGTCCCTTTCTTTCATTCCTAGTGTGCAATGATTTCCTCATTGGTGGATCCAATGTCATTGGGGAGTGTGTGGAAAGGGAAATGTAATAGTAATTCACTCCAATAAAAAGTGACATAACAAATATCATTAGGGGAAGGGATAGTGATGTATCGTGGCAAGACATGTACAATCATTGGAGGGAATATGTGTTTCCATTGGTTTTGTTTTCGGCGAGCAAAAAATGACCAAGAACATGCAACTTCAAGGAGGGGAAATGATTCCAATGAAGCAAGTATATCCATATATGCAAGAATTAAGGTTGGTCTTAAAATGGGATTTTCATAATCATGAGAAACACGTCTGAAAAAATTTCTATTAACATTCAAATTAATAAATGTGCGACTGTAGAGTGAGAGGGGTAGTTTTTGTAACATATGGCATATTTCTTGTGCCCCAATGCCTTTATCTGCAATGGTTTCTGTAAGGAGTTTCCAAACAACAGTAACAGTAGGTGCTTCTGGAGCAACGTTGTCCGAGAGAAGTGATAACATTTTGTGGTAGCTTTCTGATTTTGTTTATGATTTTGCTGCATATTTTGAAATATAGCTCAACACAACATGGCGTGATAGAACTGGTTGGCAATCAACATTTTCTCTCCAGATGGAAAGTAGATCGGCATTGTGGATGTTTAATATATCATCATTGCAAGAAGGGGTGTATGTTTTCCTGCCTTTGTAGTCAACGAACAGTGAAGACGTAGGGTTTAACTCCCATGGCACTCCATATCGACAACTAAGAACGTTGTCTTTTTTTGTGAAGGAAAGAAGATTCATGACACTTTGGGTGATGCTGAACACAGTTTACAAGCTCTTCATAGTTTTTAGATTGGTTCGACGTGAATATTGATGTTGTGTCAAGAAGACATGGGTTCTGAATTGATGATTGGTGAAGTGCAAAATTGCGACGTTGGGGGTGTCACGGATTCCAAGAAGTTACATAGTGATCAAAATATTTCTGAGCATTGACAACTTATGTTTCACTATTCTAGTCAAGAGTGTCCATATTTGGTGCATCTTGAAACCAAAGGAAGCCATGTATGTGTGCGGATCCTCTATGCTACCATTCATACCTGAATATAATATGAAAATCAATATTGGTTCAGACATGTTTGCAATGTATAAATAGATGCAGAGGGAAATGGCTATTAAAAATACCTACACCAACAATCAGTTGTGTGGAGGCCTTTTTGTAGGACTTCTTTGAGGAAAATTGTAAATCTGAAATGCATATATTAGGATGTTAAACGTGGGTTTTTAATTGTGTTTTGAATTCTCCATTGGTAGTGATTTTTTGAACTGGAGAGAACATTAGTAGGCATAATCTTGTGTAAGTCATGCCATTTGGTATCAATTGCACTCAGAGTGAAGAAGAATGTTGGGCTTCCAATTTGTGTGATCATGTCAGTTAGCTCACTCTGCCGCTTGTTCTAGAAAGAGCGTGTTCCTTGTAGGGCTGAGCCAAAGCACATGACTTGTTTGGGAAATTTTGAATTTGGGAACTTGCGAATACATTGTTGTATATATGAAACAGTTGTTGGCAAGTTCTTCTCAATATATTTCTTCACACAAATAATAACAGTTGATTTTCTATGGTATCGTATTATAATTTCATATAGGTAGTAGCTAAAACTTGGATGTTGGCCGAATCAGTTATCATGGTAGTGAAACAAGTGCAAATCATATTCATGAATTTCAAAATTTGTAATTCTTGGTTGTGTGATCATGGAAATTCCTGTAGGAAAGAGTGTGGGTAATGCCATAGCAAAGAGGCCCTCGGTGGTGTATTCGTTAATAGATGATAGAGATATTGTAGGCCAGTCAATCAAGTTTGTTGAATTTGGATGGGTCGAGTGCAAATAAGCACAAATGTGCTCAAGTTTAGTACATGAGTTTGGGAGAATTGCAACAAAAGAATAAGGTTGGATATATAATGGAGTTAGCATGGCATCAAGATCATAAGTAGAATCAACTATGGTTTGATGGGGTTCAAAAGAGTTGGTGGTTACATTACGAAGAAGAGAAGAAATATTTGTAGGTTGATCTGGCAGAGCATAAATTGTAGATGGGTTGAGTTGGACATCTTTGTAGTAGGGATCATTAGTTAGTTTGTATTCAAGTGTTGCAAGTATACGTGACTTGAAAATGAAAAATGTATATGTTGTTTAGAAATGATTGTGCCTTTTCACAATGAGGATATCCAATTCAAAAACCATTCAAGGTGGGTATTTGGAAATAGTAGTGATGTCTCGAGGGAAGCTGATTGTATGGCCACTATTTTTGTATTGACCACCACATCCATGAGTGACTTGTAGAATGGGGTTTAAACGTGCAATTAGAATTTCCTCAACTTGTGTTAAATTTTGAAGGAAATATGGTTGTTCACTAGGGTCCATGTTGCTCAGGTGAGTAAAATGACTGTTAGATTTAGATGATGCACAAGAAAATAAATAAAGGTTACCATGTAAAAGCCTTATTTTCATACCTAGGTATGATTCTTTGCATATTGTGCAAACATGCATGGTAGAAATTTTATCTATCCTTTGTCGAAAGCAATAGTGTTCATAATTTAGGGGGGCGGGGGGGGTTATATTGGTTTTGATGAAGGTGAGGTGAAATGGTTTGCACATTTGGGAGAGTACTTGAGGTGGGAAGGGGTGTAGAATTAGCAGTAGGTTTTGAAGTCGTCAGTGTGCATTTATTTTATCTTTGTTTTGTGCATAAAGAAGACGCCTATGCGCTTTTTTATCTTCATTTTCACTGTTGCATGGCATGTCTAAGCAAGTAGAGAATAATTTATCATCAGCTGAGAAACATAAGAAATTTAGAGTGAATCAAAATTGAGTTATGTATACATAGGAAATGTGTTACAAGTTTCATAATTCCATATTTTTAATTGAACATCTTAAAAAATAGCAAGAATAGGCAAATGGATAAGAATTCAATTTATAAACATATAAACGGTGGAGTAATTTTTAATTGAAATTGACATAGATGTTGAACAAGAGTATTGTCCAAAATACATGCTATTGTAGAATCAAACATTGATAAAAATAGAGCAAGATCTGAAAATTGTTAGGTAAACATGACTCGGGGTAGAGTCAATGTTGACTAGGGTAAATAGTAGTGGTTTTGGGGCACATGGTTTTGTGAACCCATGGTTTTGACCCATGGTATTGCATGTAATGGAGCCTATAAAAGGCTGGGAATACTTCATTGTAAGGTAGGCCTGGAGGTGAGCGGTGAAGGCTCACTTGGCCGGATTGGCCAGGATTTTGGCCAATGGTTAATGAAATTTCATTGGTTGGGTTTTTCCCTGGATTTGGGGTTTTCCTGATTAAACATTGTGTTTATGTTAATGATTTGTTGCTGGTTATGTTTATTTATTTCTCTCAGTAAATTCTATATTATTTCTGCGATAAATTTCCTAACAATTGGTATCAGAGCCAGGTTCAGGTTTTGGGTTCAGATTAAAGTTTTTTTTTTGCCAAGGGCTTGTATTGGCATGATGGAAAGAGAATGGCGCAGAGCATAGAGCTTGGAGTTTGGAAACCGATATGAGATCTGGGTCATGGCCATATGAAATCGATGAAGTATTCTGGAGGCGGCTTTGGCTTCAGATAAGTCAATGACATTCCCAGCTGATGGATGCAATATTTTTTTTTGTTGAATACGTTGGTGCCAACATAGGATTTCCGGTGATCAAAAATGGACGGACAAGTCCACGATTACGAATGCAGCAGATTGCTCGCCCTTCTTTCGAGATTCGACTTTGTTGTTGGAGGGCAGTTTCTATCATCCAATTCGACACCAACGGACGAAAGGGATTCGAACTGGGCACAGAGAGTTACCAGATTCCCATCTGCAGATCGGTTGGTTGCGATTGGTGACATCCATGGGGACCTTCAGAAGGCAAGGCAGGCTCTCATGGCTGCCCAGGTCATGGACAAGAACAATCAATGGGTCGAACACTGTTACCGATGAAATAGGTAACCGCACTGTTACCTACTTTTTTTTGGTAGCATAAAAAGCATCCAATTTTGAAAAGTGGTGATGCAGAATCACCTTCTTCTTTTTTTGAGCACATTGTTGACACTCTAATATTTTTATTTATGAAGTATGAATATTTGTTTTAAAATGTTAGTGATTTTCATGCTAATTTTGAAACGTATTGATGCAGCATCAACTTCTTTTTTTTTAGAGCGGTGATTTTCAAGCTAATTTTGAAACGTATTGATGCAGCATCAACCTTTTTTTTTAGAGTGGTGATTTCATGTTGGTAATAAAATACAAAACTTAGATAAATATATATATATATATAAACAATTTAAAAAAAACCAATAAAAATGTAAAAAAAAACAAAATTAACTCATAAAAATAAAAAATTTAAATATAAATAAATAAAAACAAAAAACAAAAAACAAAAACAAAAACAAAAATATTCGAAAATTATATCAAAATAAATGACAATTTGAAAAGAAAAAAAACACATAATTTAAAGAAAAAAAAAACAAAAATTAACCAAAAAAATTAAAAGAAAAAACATCAAAAACATATTTTTTCAAAGTTATTAAAAAAAACCATATATTAAAAATATATATATTTTAAATAGAAAATTTAAAAATAATTTAAATTACAAAATTAAAATTTAGATTAAAAAAATAAAATACAAAAAAGGAAAAAATTAAATTAAAAAAATAATAATAATAAGAAAAATAAATAAAAATAACAAAAAATAACAAAAAAAACAAAAAAACAAAATTTAAAATTGAAAAAATAAAATAAAATAAAAGAATTAAAATAAAATAAAAACTATCATTAAAAAACAAAAAAAATGAAAAAATCCACGTGCAAATAATTAAAAAACAAATATCCATAAATTTACTATTTTTTTTAAATGAAACAATTTATAAATTTAAAAAATGAAAAACTAAATAAACTAAAAGATTAAAAAAAAAATTAAATTAAATTAAAATTTAATAAATTTAATAAATAAATTTTAAATTTTAAAAAATAATTAATCTAAAATTTAAAATTTAAAAACAAAATTTAAAAAAACAAAAAACAAAAAACAAAAAAATTAAAACAAATTAAATTTAAAATAAAAATTTTGAATTAAAAAAAAATAATAATAATTTTAATTTTTTGAATTAAAAAAAATAAAAAAAAGATCTTGGTGGCACCGCCAATTGGCCTCCTGCCCAGGTGGCGACGGAGGCCGGCCGCTGGGCGGGCGGGCGATTCCGAGAAACGGCCTCCCGCGACGAGAGGCCGATTCTGGGAATCGCACTCCCACCGCGGGAGGCCGATTCTGGGAATCGCCTTGAGGCCGATTCCGGGAATCGCCCTGAGGCCGATTCGGGGAATCGCCCTGAGGCCGATTCCGGGAATCACCCTCCTGCGACGGGGAGGCCGATTCTGGGAATCGCCCTGAGGCCGATTCTGGGAATCGCCCTGAGGCCGATTCAAGGAATCGCCCTGCCGCGGCAGGAGGCCGATTCCGGGAATCGCCCTCTCACGGCGGGAGGCCGATTCTGGGAATCGCCCTCTCACGGCGGGAGGCCGATTCCAGGAATCGCACTCTCGCAGCGGGAGGCCGATTCCGGGAATCGCCCTCTCGCGGCTAGAGGGCGATTCCAGGAATCGCCCTCCCGCGGCGGGAGGGCGATTCCAGGAATCGGCCTTCGGCCGCGGGAGAAGCGATTCGGGGTGCCCTCCCGGCGGGAGGGGCGATTCCCGAGGAATCGGCCTCTCGCACTGGCAATTCGGGAATCGCCCTCCCCCGGCGGAGGCGATTCCCAGAATACGACCTCTCGCGGCGGGAAGGCGATTCCGAGATCGGCCTGGAGACAATTCCCTGGAATCGGCCTCATCGTGAGCCTCCCACCCAGCCACGGTAGGTGTGGGCGCCACCACGATCATTTTTTTTTTTTTTTTTTAATTCAAAAAATTTAAATTTTTTTTGTTTAATTTAATTTTTATATTTGAAATTTAATTTGCTTTATTTATTTATTTTTATTTTTATTTTTTAATTTTTTTTTATTTAATTGATTTTTTTTTTCATTTTTTTATTATTATTAAATTTTATGTTTAGTTTTTTCATTTAATGTTTTAAAATTTAGTAAATTTTGTATTTTTTTTAAATTTATTTGAATTTAATATTTTTTTTATTTTTTATTTTTTTATTATTATTTTTTTAATTACATAAAATTTTTATATTTTTTTTATTTCAATTAAAATTGTGTATTTAAAATTAGATTTTTTTTAAAATTAAACTTAATATTTTCAAATTAATTTGTTTTTTATTTTATTTTTTATTTAATATATATTTTTTAATTTATTTTTTTCAATTTTTCAATTTTAATTGATTTTTAAAGTTTTTTAACTTTTTATTTTAACAATGTTTTTTTTTCTTTATATTTAAAATTTATTTGTTTATTCATTTATTTATTAAAATTTAATATTTTTTTTAAATTTAATTTGTTATTTTAATATTAACAAATTTTTTTTTTTAATTTAATAAAATCTAATATATATTTTTAATTTAAGTTCATATACATATATTTTATTATTTATAATTTAAATTTAATTTATTTTTTAAAATCTATTTTTTTTTTTAATATATATTTTTTTAAATTTAATATTTTTATTGTATTTTATTTTTCATTTTTTATTTTTAATTAATTTTTTCATTTTTTTACTTTTAATTTCAATAATGTTTTTTTTTTAATTTTTATTTTAAAGTTTTAAATTTATTAAAATTTAACATATTTCTTTAAATTTAATTTTTTATTTTAAAATTGATTTATTTATTTTTCTAATTTAATAAACATTTTGTTTTCTTTTTTTATTTAATTTCTATATTTTATTTTTTATAATTTCTTTCTTTTTTAACTTGTTTTTTTTTAATTTAGTATTTTTATTTTGTTTTTTTTTTTAATTTTTTTATTTCTATATATTTTGAAATTTTAATCTTTAAATGTTTTTTTTTTTCCTTAAATTTTAGGTTTTTTTTAATGTTTGAATTAAAAATTTTATTTTGTTTTTATTTTTATTTTTTTATTCCTATATATTTTTTCATTTTAAGCTTTAAAATGTTTTTATTTTTTAAATTTGTTTTTTTTCTTAAATTTTAGGTTTTTTTTAATGTTTGAATTTAAAAATTAAAAAATGTTATTTCTTTTTTTTTAAATGTCAAAAATATGACACAATTTATTTTTTTTGTTATTCCAGCATCAAGTGGTTTTGTTTTGAGGGTATTTTTTCAATCCTTTTTTCAAGAAACAATTTTGTTTTTAGCATAATTTTATAAAATGTTGAAATTTGACCTTCAAAAAAAACCAAGTGCGTTCTGGAATACACTTTTTTTGTTTTTTGGGTGTTTTTTCATGTTTTTTGAGTCTTTTTGGGCTAGAGTTCTCGTTTTGAGGTCAGGTTACCTATTTCATCGGTAACAGTGTTGTCGGAGGAAAGGCCACGGTCGTTCAGGTCGGAGATCTCCTCGACAGAGGGGGAGAAGAGATCAAAGTCATTTATCTGCTCGAGAAACTTAAACAAGAAGCAGAATAGTCTGGTGGGAGAGTTGTTATATTGAATGGTAATCATGAAATAATGAACGTGGAAGGAGATTTCACCTATGCAACACCAGCTGCGATGGAGGAATTCAGGGGCTGGGCACATTGGTATACAAAGGGGCGATAAATGGCACAGAGTGGAGCGTTCTAGCGGCAAATTCTGGAGACAATTCAGGCTGCTAGAGAATGTGAATATGGATTCCATCAGAGCCAACTTGGATAACGGCGTGTTGACGGTGGCCGTGCCGAAGATCAGTGATTTAAAAAGCAAGAATGCCATAAACTCTTCGTAGGAGCTTTACGCAGAGGCATTTCTGGTTGTTTCTTATTTTTTCAGGATGAAGAAGGCGCTTGTTTTGTTCTTATCAGTTGCAGTGACAACAGTGTGTTTGTTTGCCCCAGCGATTGCTTTGATGCCTTTTGTAGGTGGTTGTTACGGCGATGTGTGGGACACTATGGTGGATCCTTTTTCAAAGTTCTGGACTCAATTCCCAAAGACATCGAGGCTGTTGCCCTCACCTAGGTCGACTAGAAAGAGACCACTGATGCCCACGTATTTACCATGGATGTACCAGGGATGAGCGTACTGTGAAATAGTTTGAAGAGTGCCAACTATGGGCATTGGTTGGAAATTTTTTTTAATGAATGATTCAATGAAATTATGGTTTCATTGGTGAGATGCAACCATGGAAATCCATTGTGCTAGGAAAGTGTTTGACAGAATGTGTCAATCAAATGCTTTGAAGAACGTCAAAATGAGAGAGGATATTTGCAGGTGGATTAATTAATTGATGAACCATGTATCTGAAGAGACTTCCTAGAGGACTGGCGGTTACAGAGGCTGGTGACCCATGTAATCTGGTAGATGGATTCTTTTTATATGGACATTGATTTCATATGTATAAAGATAGTAACAATGAAACAAACAAACAAACAAACAAAAAATTATAATGGAGTTAATTTTTTATATGTAAATGGGCATACTGCTGTAAGACCTGGTATGGCATGCGTACCCCTGGATAATCACTGGTAAAGTCTGGGTTAGACCTAGGTGATAGGGGGGATGTCAAGTTAACAATTACCCTAGGTAAAAATTTGAGGGGGGAAGAGCTAGAGTGAGCGGGTTGTCTCACTTAGCAAGTTTGGCTGGATTTAGTCAATAATCCCCAAGTCAAGTTTAAGGGGGGAATTGTTAGGTAAACATGACTCAGGGTAGAGTCAATGTTGACTAGGGTAAATAGTAGTGGTTTTGGGGCACATGGTTTTGTGCACCAATGGTTTTGACCCATGGTATTGCATGTAATGGAGCCTATAAAAGGCTGGGAATACTTCATTGTAAGGTAGGCCTGGAGGTGAGTGGTGAAGGCTCACTTGGCCGAATTGGTCAGGGTTTTGGCCAATGGTTAATGAAATTTCATTGGTTGGGTTTTTCCCCGGATTTGGGGTTTTCCCGGTTAAACATTGTGTTTATGTTAATGATTTTTTGATGGTTATGTTTATTTATTTCTGTTAGTAAATTCTATATTATTTCTGCGGTAAATTTCCTAACAAAAATTTCTATTTTTTCTTATTTGAACGTCGTTGAAATATAGCATGAATAGATAATCAAGCAAACATTCAGTTTATATACATATAAATGACGAAGAAGAAAAAAAGGGAACTGAAGTTCCTACAAAGTTTATATCTATATTATGTAAATTGTGAAGGGGTGAATATACATATTTTGCAATTATTGAAAAACAGTCTTGTAAAAGAAAGAGTGTAACACAAAAGCATGACAATATTTTACAATATTATGGAAAAATGATCTATACAGATATGATACTTCTAGTACAAAACAATATCATTCCTTGCAACCATGAAGAAAATTCAAAGGTGATGATTAACATGTTTTTGTGCAACGGACAATGCTTGAATGTCTTCAAGGACCTCCTTGCATGCAAAGTCATATTGAATTTATTCTGAATTAACCAGTTTTGTTTGCAAGCACTTAAAACCATTGTAGTAGTTTGTTTTGATGGAAAGTGTCAGCGGGAAGTGGCGGCCTGAAACACATCCACAAACTTCTTGGAGATCAGCTAGTTAAATTTATTGATCTTCGTTACAAACTTAAATTGGAGATCAGTAAATTTAAGTTTGTAACGATAGTCACATTCTGGGAAGTCACTGTTACACTTTGCACAATGCCAAAAATTGTTACAATGGTGCATTGTTTTTTTCATGCATTTCTTTCTGTTGAAATATGATGGACATGCAGGAAAATAAAAGCTTTCCATGTGTAGAGCAGTCACAGTTGCACGAATCAAAACCCATATTTATTTCTCGGAGGCTTGCATGCAAGTAATTTCATTAGTCGCCATTTGTGATAGGGCTCGTTTGGAAGCAACATTGTAGTTTCTACTCAAAGATGGAGACGAAGAGTTATAGTCTGTTTCACGGAACCATGTTTGGAGTTGATTAGTTTCTTCAATGTTTGGATTTATGACCAGAGTGCTAGTGGAGATTGTCCCTATGGTGATTCCATTAAATTCATATACACGACCTCCTTTGATACCAAGTATTGGTAGGCTGTCAGAAGGGCATAATTCAACAAGGTTCTATCTTATAGAGTCACAATGGTATCCCCATAGTGTTACATCAATGCTAAAACCTTACTTGACCTTTAATGTGAGTGTTTTCCTTAGTGTTTTAGTTCCATCTCTTCGTCGAATTGTTGAAGCAAGTGAGGTGGAGCTAACAACACCAATAACATCTACACTGTTATGTAGGCTTGTAGACTTGATTTCAACGATAGTTTTGAAATGAAATCATTGATAAGGGAAGGTTGGATCATCTACCAAACATGTCTCGACAGTGGATGCATAAAACAAGTAAATCTCCGGTTTGTTCTTTAGGTGGTTGTAGTTTGGGTTTGCTTCTTTAACTGTATCATTTGAAACAATGTATAGTTGCCCAAATTGGATTAGATTATAAAGTGATTCAACCAATTCAATAAGTGCGGAAAGGTGGATCTCATCTCTCTCACGATCAATAAGGTCAAATCCAAATACTTTTCCTAAGCCATGCGTGTTGTTGTAAGTCTTCAATATTTTCTTTTCAGATGCTCTACCTTGGATTGACCAATAGTTTCGGTAGGGGTTGAGTGCCTTGAATAAGATAGTTGTAGTTGTGGACGTATTCGTTGGAGTTACTATAGAGGGCAAGATATCTTGTGTCGTTGAAGAGATTGATTGGGATGTGCCTGCCTTTACATGTATTAGAGTTGATGAGTCCTTAAGCAACACTGATTTACATCACACAAGCTCAAGTTCAACAACTCGGATGGACCTTGTGTAAATGAACAAAAAATAATAATAATAATAATAATGTAGAATCCTTATTCTTTTTTTTTATGCAGGAAGAGTGTAAATACAAAAAAACGGAAGATGGTACATTCAAATTTTTAATCTTACGAAGAGTTTTGAAGCACTGTGCAAGATGATTTTTTAAGCAGAATGATTGAGCCGACTTGGATGTCTTCATATGCAACTTGTGTACTATACATAGATGGTAGCAGATTCTTGTGTTGATGAGTCCCATCATAGAGAATAATGTGGAAGTGTGAGTATGTAGTTCGTGATGAGGTAACAGAGTCGATGTTGATTATTTCGAGCAATGGTTGAATCTCAATGGAACCATTCAACACTATAGGAATGGAATTATCAGTCAAGGTTGGCTCCATGATATTAGCATAATACAATTTTTTTTTGTGATGGAAATTCCTGTAATTCATTTTAATGCATTGGAAGAGATATTAAAACATAAATAATATGTAAGGGAAGCATGAATTAGAATTGCAAATTTAATTTTATATAATGATTTGCTCAATATGCTATGCAAGGACCCTCTTTTCCTCTTCTACAAGATCACTTGCTTAGTCCCTACCTAATAGATCTTATCCTAGTCAAAACTTGGCCTTTAAATTGGAAGCATCGCCACGATCACCAACAAAACTTCTCGTTCCTCATCCAACTCCACCACCACCATTTTTGGAAAAATTTGCACCTGAAATACCTTCTAGGACTAATCCTAATCCAAAACCACCAACTATGCCACAAGAAAAGGGCCACATGTCAACTCTTCCTCCATTAACATCTAAAATTTTAGGTATTTTTTCAAAGGCATTCAGTTCAGGTCATGGGAAATTTGCAAGAAAAAGTACACAAAGTGGGAAAGACAACAACGAGGCATGGCCTAAGTTGAAGCCTCTGCATTAGGATAAAGTTCTTGCAAATCCTAAATGTAATCCATATTTCGACAAAGTATATGCAATGGAATTTAGTATTGGAAGACAGACAAGAAAGTAACAAATTCGAACTACCGAGATATAAATTTGAGCTGATCAAAAAGTGTCTCAAGATATTTATTTTAAATAGAATCTTGGTTTTTCATCCATTTGATTACCAAAAGAGAGTCTACAAGTAAGGGCTCTATTTTTTAACACCGACCACAAAAGAAAAATGGTTTTGTTTGGGACTTTGACCCTCCATAATTTAGACCACCACGAAAGAACCTCAAAGTTTTCAATAGATTGTAACATTATGTAACCCAGTCTGGCAGAATATAAACCATCGGTTTGATTTCTAGCGCACACAATCAAGCTCCTTAGTGCACATTGGCCCTCCCAATATTCAAAGAATAAATGGTTGCGAAGGGTTTTGGAGTCTTTGGTTAGTTCAACTTTCTCATAAGATGAAATTTTTTGCTTGGTTTGTATTTTATCAAGGGATTACAATTTACAATCAAGGTCAGGTTGGCAAAGAGTGGACAATCTAATGGCATTTGTCTTATTTGTTGTTAATATGAGATAATAAAGCATATTTTCTAGGATTGTTAGTTTTCCAACTATGGTTGTAGGTATATTGAGGAACAGTATTCATAGTTGCTTCAAAGAAATATTCATTGGTGTTCTACATTATTTGGAGATTGCCACACTCAAGTTTGTCCCTCATTTGCAGGGAGACGACATTGCCTAGTGATCTCATCCTTATTTATCCTTTGAAAAAATAGGTGTGATGTATTTTATCAAGAGGTCGACTCTCTGTATACCTTTTCTTCTATGTTGGGGATGACATATTTTTCTAGCTTTGAGATATGCATGTTGTATTGAAAAAATATCTCAATCTTTAGATCCAGCAAAGTAATCTGATCTTATTTTAGAATTTTTGCTTTATGGAAGAGCTTATGATATCCATTATATACATAACCTTCCAACTTTTATACAATTTTTTGTAGTATTTTTCAAAAAGAAAAAGTTTATAACCCTCAACCATGTGGGAATGGTTCATAGAGAAGGTTCAATTCAAGCTTCAATGACAAAAATACAAGGATTCTATGTAATTATTTTATAAAACCATTCCAGAACATTTCATGGACACCAGTCAACCCTAAGCTCGAGCGGAACTCCAGACCCAGTGCCAGATATTAGTAGTGAGGGGGCACCCGCATGATGAAGTCTAAATCTTCCTATCTCTTGTAATATTTGAATTAAATCTACTGGAAGAAAAATAACATTATTACAACCCATTATCTTATCCACTCCAATTCTAATCTGGGAACCATTTCTGACTCTGGAGGCTAAGATGACAGGAAAAGCAGTGACCATAGCCTTCCATGGATTATAAATGTTTTGGTATTTTTCCTATCGTTAGTAGTCCAATCCAGCAGAGAACCCAAAGCTAAACATTATGGATAATAATCCTTCTCCACATACTATCCTTCAAGATTAGATTCCAAAGTGATTTTGTAGACAGGGAGGTTCCAAAATTTTGAATATTTTAAAGGCACCAATAGATATGTTCCTTTCTCTTGGCTATGAATCACCATTTAAGTAAATGTGGGCCCACCTTATCTCTTTGTCCTCTCCATCGAAAATCAAAGAAGGACTTCATTATTCTTTCTAGTAATCCTTTGGGGATATGAGCCAATGAGTGACAATATACAGGAATTGCTTCGAGCACAAATTTGAAAGTAGTAGAAGAATGCAATATGATAATAGGTTCGATAACGATTTGAATTGTTGGCTCATTTGTCTAAGAAAGAGGGAATTTGGAGGAAAAAAATCGATGGTATGTGGAGTAATTTAGAGACGCCCATACACCATGCACCCCATATCACGTGAATCATCCCAAGATGGTGTAAACACTTTCAGAGTATCACTAAATGCTAACACATAGGACATGGAGCCTTAGATTATATGTTGGGAGAATTTGACAGTTTTCACATGTAGCTTTAATTCAATAATAAAAATGCAGCCTGAAAAAGTTGTTTGAAAGGTGACTACCATCCTATAAGAAGTTAAGAACCCACAATACAAATTTTGCACCAAAAAAAAAAAATCTCAGAAAAATTAGAAGATATGGAGAATAAAGAAATGAATGTATGGGGTTTAATAGCAGCATATTTTTTTTTGGTGGTTTTTGGAGACTGGTGATTAGTGCAGATAACAAACTACTCCATTTTCTAAGCAGATAACAAAGTTTGTAACTGTATCAAGGAAAGATCTATTCTAAAAGTAAAATGGAAAATTTTGGGTATGAGTGAAGAGCATGCTAAAACGACAATGATGAAAAAGCTTCATTGTGTAAATCTTAGGCAAACAATCCATTTTCAAAATTTTGCTTGAAAAAAAAATGAGTCTCGCTCAATAAATAGATCATACCTAAGGTGAATTACAAGTGTTCAAAATTCTCCATTCATTCATCACAAGTTAAGAGCATCATTGTTATCATTGAGACACTATTTCATTTTGAAAGAGACTATATTCCAAATACATGGTTGTTTATGAAGGACAATGAGAAGCAACAAAGTTTAAATTCTAGGAAAACAGAGTTAACATGGACAAACACTATGTCATTAATGCTTTATCCTGACCATGAAACAGAAATTTAGAGTGCACTTCGGTTATGAGACTGATTCATGAAGGAGAGACAAGTTCTGCATCTCAAACCATAAATATCTCAGTCTCATATAGTATACACTACTGTGTTAAAATTAGAAAACAATACTCAGCGATCCCACAAAGAAACCTTTATGATCAAAATTATAAAGACAAAGTTATTGGAGAATTTGAGGTAGAGAGAAATATCTGATGTTTATACAAAATGCATAGAATGGATAAAGAAGAAATACCCCCAAATAGAATGACTTGTAAACACCACAATCTTCCACCTTTCATTTTCCAAGTGGACCTACCATAATAATGAAAAGAGGAGTATGATAGCGAGTTTGAGTTTGAGTTGTGTTGATGGTTGCCTGGATGTTGAGGCTCCAGTGAGATTCAACTTCCGATCTTCTAGTAGTTTGATGTGATTGGTCAAGGTTAGTAATTCAACTTCATTGGTTAAAGTTGGTCCTAGTTGATGAATCTTGCCATCAATGTCAATGCAAGACAAATATGCCATAACTGTGCACACACAAAAACTGTACTGAAACAAATATATTTTAAGTGAGAGGCACTCCTGATTAGGTGAGTGTTGATGTGGAACAATGAAATGCATAACATTGGAGAGAAGTAAAATTTCTTAAAACCATTGCAAATGTAATAATCCAACATGGTCATACAACTATTGAGGTAGACACTCATACCACAGAAGAGTAATAAACTGGATTTTAACATCAGGATATTTTCACACCTTGGAAGTCATTCTGCCCTAGTCAATATATTAAAATATAATAGCAACCACTTTACACACAAAGATTAAATCTCATTAAATTAAGTATTTTATATTTTGCAAAGTAGTTTGTTTAAGATTTTACTTCAAAAAAGTTTGCCCAAAAATCACCATGTTGGACGGTATCTTAAAATACCTCCTGCTTTACTCTTGGAAAATTTGGTTTGTGTATAATTTGCAGAAGTTATTTAAGTTTATAATTTATACTTTGGAAAAACTTAGTTAAAATACTCATAGTAGAATGGAAGTTTCTCTTGTAATGGGAAAGATTCAATTCAGTCAAATTTTCTATTTAAGTATACTTGACTATTTCTAGAATTGCGGAAGACTGAAATGGGGGAATAGAAAAGCATCAACAAGAAACAAAGATCATCCTACCAAGAAATATTCAGCAGAATTGTATGTGGGGAAGGGATCATGTCCAACTATGATAGAGTTCAAAAAGGGTGTCAACAGTTCTCCATCAGCAATATCCAAGGAAGATCATGAATGATCTAAGAGATTGTTCGACTCCAGGGTTAGGAGGGGAGATTAGGGAGTCTTTCCCATGAAGGGACCCCGAATACCCTGTTGGGGAAGAAATAATTTCCTTACAAATCCTTTCTTTGAGAAATAAATCTATGATACCTTGTTGGGCTCAGGAAAATGTTTACTGCAAATGGAGAAATCAGTTTCAAATCTGATATTAATGACATGTTAAGGGATTGAAATAAGGAGGCTTTAAAGGAATTCAAAGAAGTAATGATAAAACCTGAGTAAGATCATTGTAAAGCTGACTTGTAGAGGCAAAAGGACCACTCGTTTAGCCATAAGAGGCAACTAGGACTGAGCTGCTTGAGGAAATGGGTCAAAGAAGTGGAAGTCCAAATTGTGAATGAGAATGAAGATGTGATAAATATTCTTCTAGAATTCTTCAATATGGGCATTCCACCCTCTTTTGGCTCTGACAAGCATAATAGAATCAAATGTGAAGACAAGGGCATGTTAGAGGAATATTGAGAAGTTGTCTTTCACGTTTTTAGTATTTGATTGGACTTAACGCTATCCTTAGCCAGTACTTGAAACATGGTTTTCTAATAATTTTGATAAATTCAGGTTCCTAATGATTACATTCTCGAACCAAAATGCTTTCTTAGAATGTCTATGTCTATCTGTTAATATAAAAATGTTTTGTAGACTGTACATTACATATACATAGTCCCCTGAGAGCTTAAATAAAATATTATATTTTTGTCTGTTATGATGAATTCCAATATGAGTTTGAGTTTGAGCTGTGTAGATGGTTGCTTAAAAGAGCATGGCTAAACTCTCTAAAAGAGCATGTGAAGTAAAATACAGTGCAATACAACAAGGTACAGTAAGGTACAAGAGACAATTTGAAGTTAAGGATATTGATTATGCCTGCAGTAAAGCATTGCACACTGAGATAAAGGGGAAGGGTCAACAAAGAGCTCTGGTAATACATCTACTTAGAAAGAAAGCTTTGTCAAAACTTAGAATTAAAAAAAATGCAAGGGAAAGAAATAATTTTTTTGCAGAAATAGAATGACTCTACCAAAATGACTCATTGCAATATTGACAGGCACCAACATCAAGTGCTAGAAACTGCACCCTGAGTTTCAACCCCAAAACAAAAAACATTGTTAGGACATGAAGTTGAATGCAACTCAGACTGAGTTGATAGTCTGGCTTGGACCACAGAGAAGAACACAACAACAGTGGTGGGAAAAAAAAAACTAGAGAAGAACCTAAAAAGATCTTCAACCATAAATTAAAATCTAAAAGATGAAAGTCATTGTTTTAATTCAGAGGTTGGGACTGAAGACGTATAACCATCTAAAGCTTTATCCATTGGGATGGCTACATAAAGACACTAAATTGTAAAATGTAGGATCAAATTCAATTTTCCATCAATGAGCGCTTCATGAATGAGATGGAATGTGATGTTGTTGCATAAAAAATTAATGTTTTGGCAACCCCTACTTGTGGGAAAATGATGTCATTTTCCTCATAGAAGGCAACAAATATATATTGGTCAAGAATGGAAGACCATTCTCATCAATGCATGCAAGGGAAAGCAAATAATTTCTCTTACAACAACCAACCAAGTGAACATTAATATATAAATTAAATTTCTCTATCTGTTTCAGGGTGTATTAGGCAAGGTGTCTTTGATTTTTATAAACATATTGATCCTCCTTTCTAACAAACTAAGCTTTAATTTTGATGCCCTCTTCTTTGCTGGTATGAAAATGAGATATGGGTACAAGTTTTTTGAGCCTTCTTTCCCTCCTCGTTGTCAGATGGTACAAAGAATGTTCTCTTTTTAAACTCCCTTTCTGCTTAGACTCATGCAATATTCCATGCATACCTCTCACAACATCCATATTTTATGTTTAGTTACTAAATTGATCTATATTTTCAGAGGAACGCGAGCAACAATGCTTTCTCCCTACAGCTCACTGAGTCAATTCACAACACCCCCAAATAAAAGACATCCTTTGCAATGCTACATTACTTGGAATGTAACAAGAATTAAACAAATCAGAACATGCAAAATAGAGTTATGTTACAGATCAACGTAATTGTATGTAGAGTACATCTTCTAGCCTACAGTTCCAGAGTACACCTTATATATCTGTTTTGTTATGTTATGATGAATTCATAGGTAGAGTTTGTTTGTGTTTTGGGTATGAAGGAGGAAAACCGTATGATTAAGAAGTCCATGAGAGCATGTAAGGAGAGCATCTACGCTTACAGACATTGATGGTTCAATTATATGTTTCAAATTATGTTCCCAACAATATATAGTACAACATTTATAGTCCATCTTTCACAACACACAAAAATAGAATGCAGAGAAATTATTGAACTCAAAGACGCAATTTTGATTCAACAGAGTGAAGGGAAGGCACTGACCTATCTTTGCTGGTATCCGACTGCGTGAATCTGTGTATGAAATTTTGATTTGGGTCGTCGTTCACTTTTGTATGATTTTGATGTCGAAGATGCTGAGAATAAGTCGATGTACAAGCAACAAGTGAACTGAGAAATACTGACCTAACAAGACAACATATGTGATCATGGTAACCATGTTTTCAGCAAGATGTTCATTGTGAGGTTATATCAATAAATCCATTCAATTGTGCATCATAAATCCTTTGAAATTCATATATTGTTACTGTTAGAGGCACTCTCTCGGTAAGCACATTAGAAGGGTGAGCATAAATGTACAAATGCCACTAACAAGTGAGCACAAAACCTATGCACATGTCATTTGCGGAGTAGAATGGTCAACCAAAATAGAAGGACACTTGATTCAAAAGAGAGGCCCATCAACCTAATTAGATTTTTTTTGAAATTATATATAAATTATTTTCATTTTTTTTTCAACTATTATTGTTATATTCATATATTTTATTTTTATATTTTAATTTTTCTTATAATTTAATTTATTTTATATATATTCATATATGAATACTTATAAATTAAGTATTTATTCATTATTAATCTATTTACAAATTATACATTTATTTATTGATGATGATGATGGTGGTTAACGTCCACTGAGACCAATCTTTGGTTTATCGGACCTAAAGAAAAGAGTTCTTTAGTTTGATTTAAGATTTTATTCCTATGCTCAAAAAGCTTAGAGAGAAGCTTCCTGAGCTCACTATAATTTTGACATCTTGAAAGGCTAGGAAGGTCAGTATTGCAACAAAGATTATGAAATTGAGCTCTAATGTGGTTGTACGTGGGGCACTCTAAGAGGAAGTGATTTTCAATCCTCGATATTCATATTCTCACAGAGATGGCAGATCCTTTCCATCCATGGTGTTTTAAGAACTGTCCAACGACCTGTTTCACTATGGAGCTCATGAAAGTTCGTTCTAATCTTGGCTATATTAATTTTCTTCTTTGAGCTAGTTAAAACAAAGAGATACTTTTGATCTTCTAGGGTGGGGTTGATGACCTCCTTAATATCTTAATTTTCTTTTAGCTACTAGATCTTTCCACATTTTTTCTTTGAACTTAGAAGAAACATTTTTTTTAATGTTATCTATTAATTCATAAATAAAGATTAATAGAATTAGTTATTATATATATATATATATATATATATATATTATTATTATTATTATAGAATTAGTTATTTTTTATTATTTGTTTATTTATTCTTAAATACATAAATCATAAATTAGTAGATTTACATTAATACATAACTAGTATTAATACATAGATATATTAATAATTAGTTTATTATTGAATTTTACTTAATTTTTTAGCGATGGCGGACAAGCCCTCGAGATGGAAGTATACCCTCAACACCATGTTCCCTAGTTGCTTACAATAGATTCGTCACGGGCTTCACCATGGAACTGCGAGTTGAACTTGGTTTTGTTCTCTGTTATCAGTATTTTACTAATAACATGTTGTTGAGGTATTTTTTTATCCCCGAGTCTAGCGTTTTTTTACTTTGTGTGATTATTATATACCCTCTCCCCCTGCTCCTTGCCGACACAAGGCTTAGTCATCCACGCGGGAGAAGGGAACCTCTCTGCTACTATCATGACTTTCTCGCTTTTTTTTTACCCGTCGCCTTCCATATTGCCTTGGCAGTTCGACAGAGGGGCTCAATCATACCTTAGTTACATTTACCCTGGCCCCAGCATACGGGCTCCACTCAATGTATTGATTTTTACCTCAGAATAGGGTCGGTTGGTGCGGAAGGGTTTTTAACTTAACAAGAACGGGGGTTTCTACTGCGAGGAAAAATGACTGATGATGAGGTGGATTATTCCTCGAACCATTTGGACCCATCCCAAATATGGTTGGTTTATCTCCCCATCGGATTAGCAAGCTGACTAATGAGGTGGACCTTGGGAGCAAGGAACATGTGGACATGGAAATCGGGGAATCCTCCATGTCATAATACACGTTGAAGGAAACACTCCCAGCAACTGTGGCGGTTAGTTCGGAGCCTATTTTGACAACTTTGACATCCCCAACCTACTCCATTTCATCGTTGTCGGTTCTTAGACTATGGGAGAAGCAAGCACAGGAAACACCAGATGAATTGGGACTGCTAGCAGAGAGGCTGAGATTTGGAAGCAAACGACATGAAGGGACCTTCGGGTTCGAACAATTGGGTATTAATCAAGGAGATCAACCTTCTGCACACACGACTGGACAAGTGGTTCCTCCCTTTGTAGCGACATCAGGGTGCTTCAAAGGCATAACGCACATTTCCCCACCATCATAAGAGAACAAAACGTCCAACTTGGATGATACACCAGAAGTGAAAGGCAACAGGTGGGACAGATCCTCTATCAAAGCTAGGAAAAAGAAGCAAAAGTGCACCAAAAGTAGAGCGAGAAGAAGGGGATTGGTATTTGGGGTGGGATTTGGCATGGAAAAAATTGAGCACACATCAAAGACTATGCTGGTTGGGCAGGTGCAACGAAGAAATTACTCAACAACCAGGATCAAAATATGGATTGCAGAAATTTGGGGGAACACCCTGGAATAGATTTCAAGAGTTATAACGATGAACAAAGGCTAGTTTTCTCTTATATTACCACACCCATACATGGAAGAATGGGTCCTTGCCAAATATTGGCACATTGACATGACCCCTGTATTATTGAAGCGATGGATGCCCTTATTTGACCCAGACAAGGAGAAGTCTGGTGCAGGACCAATCTGGGTCAGACTGCCCGGGCTACCATTACAATTTTGGTCTGAAGAGGCTCTCTGTTTTATTGGAGAGGACTTGGGGATTTATTTGGACCACGATAGATCCTATCTTGAGACTGGGAATATATTGGTGGCTCGGATTCTTGTTCATTTGGATCACGGGAAGGTCTCGTAGAGGCATTCAACATACACTACAAAGACATGGTCTGGGTTCAAATTCTGGACTACGAGGGGATATCATTTATATGCAGGCGTTGTCATGAGATGGGTCACCTGTACAAGGAGTGTCCACTTATCATTGTTTCCTTTGTCCCTACAAAGATCTTGGTGCATGTGGGGACACAAACGAACAATATGGGGGAGGTGATTAGGGCACAATCTTCGACTTCTGTCGAACTTGCACAGGTCACTACCTCAGGTTTCACCTTGGCACCATCTCCTCATACAAAGGTTCAGAATCACAATTCCCATCCTCTGGAGGAGGACAACAATCTGATCCCGGGTACTCCTCTTGTTACTTCCCTTTCTATTATTTCTAAATTTCATAACACTGTTTCTGCTGCTATATCTACTATTTCCCCTAAAATTGATCTAGTCAATTGTAATTTGGATCCTCTTAGCTACCCTGTTGCAATTTCCCCTCCCATTGTTTCTTGGCCCAACCCTCACACCCTTGTTGGATAATCCTCCTCCTTTTCCATTCCGGACACTTTGGTTCCATCTACTGGACACAACTATAATCTCAGATATGCCTCTAGGGTCATTAACCCTCATGACTTCGGTCTTGGTGCTGACACTGATGAATTGATCCCCAAATAAACAAGGGGAAGACCCTCCTCTATCACCAAGGCCATTAGAAGGGCTAGTATGGAGGTTGTGGCTCGGACTCAAACCTCCATTGATCAGGTTCTTAAATCAAAGAACACCCGGGGCAACGGTGATCCATGATTTTCATGTCCCTCAACTGTCGAGGTTTTGGAAGTCCTGAAAAAAAATTGGCCCTAAAAATACTACTGGCCCTTGTTCATGTGGATGTTATTTTTCTTCGGGAAACATTGGGTGATGGATTGTATATTGCAAGCTTACTGTCCACCTTTCTCCCTGAATGGACCTTTTAGACCCTAGATGTCAGGGTGTGATCTGGTGGTTGTGCCTTGGGGCTTAATAACAGAACTATACTGGTCAACAAATGGTGGGGCAAGGCTGGAATCTTGGGTGCTAACATTACTACTCATGATTTTGATACTCCTATTATTTTGATCAACGTATATGGTCCCTGTCAAAATAGAGAGGAATTCTGGGACGATTGGATGCATTGCCCTATTATGCAGCGAGACAACACTATTTTGGGCAGGGAACTCAATTTCTTCGTTGGCCTATCTGAATCTTGGGTATCTTGTGCCACCCCTGACCCAAAATCTGCATATTTTGAAAGGATGATTCATGAAGTTGATATTTTAGATCTAGCTATGCCAAAGAAGCTCCCCACTTGGAGGAATGGGAGAACTAGGGAGGCTGCATTGGCTAGAAGACTTGACCAATTCCTGATCAAGGTTCCTTTGGCTGATAAATTTGAAAAATCTAGGCAATGGGTGGGGGAGGGCAACTCCTCATGTCACTCCCCCATTTATCTTGAATTTCATATGGGAGACCAAAATCCCAGCCCCCCCTTCAAATTTAACTCAAATTGGCTGGAGGAGCCTGAATTTCATTGTTTGGTCAAGAATGAATGGACTCACTGTGATCAAAGACCTGATTTGGAGCCTACTTGGGTCCTATACAAAAAAAATTCTAATCTAAAGTCCCTCACTATCAGCAGGGCCAGAAAGAAGAATAAAGTGGAGGAGGAGTTATTGAACAATAAGATCGAACTTGGGAATATGATAGATTCGGACAGGATCGATTTCCTATCCTTGGAGACCAAGGAAGAACGCATATCTCTGGAGAGGGAAAAAGCAAAGATTCTTATAAAATAGGAGTAAGAGTGGAGGCTCAAAAGCAAGGAAAACTGGTTACAAGTGGGAGATGATAACACCAGATTTTTTCAACAATGTGCCAAAGGAAAAAGGATTATAAACACCATTTCGGAACTAAAAGATCAGAATGGCAGGGTGGAAAAAAATCACTCTCATCTTGCGGACATGGGCATTAGACATTTCTCCAATCAATACAGGGATCCCAGGACTACAAATATTATGGAGATCATGCAGATAGCCCGCACGATGCACAGATTCGTGGAGGATAATTTGGATGACCTCAATGCATTGATCACTTTGGGGGAAGTGAAAGGGGTTTTGAAATGGTTTAAGAAGGAAAAAAGTCTGGGTCCAGATGGATTGCCCATAGAATTATACGTCACATTCTTCGATCTCATTGGTAAAGATCTACTCCAGGTAATTGAAGCTAGCAAGACCTCTGGTCAAGTATATGATGGTTTTAATGAAACATTCATAGCACTCATCCCCAAGACTGACAAACCCATATAATTCAATGACTACAACTCAATCTCCCTCTGCAACTGCATTTATAAGATCATTTCCAAGATTATTGCAAATCGTATCAAGCCTATTATGTCCCAACACATTGCCAAAGAACAATTTTCTTTTCTCAACCAGAGACAAATTCATGAAGCGATTGATACCGCCCAGGAAGCCTTACACTCCATAAAACTCAAGAGTCTTAAGAGTACCATTCTCAAAATTGACCTAGCAAAATATTTTGACTATTCTAATTGGAATTACCTGCAACTCGTCCTTATACATATTGGCTTTCCACAATCCTTCACTAACTGGATTATGGGATGTATTACAAATGCATATTTCAACATTCTTATCAATGGTGTAGCTTATGATTTCATCCATGCAAGTAGGCGTCTTTGGCAAGGCTGCCCACTCTCCCCTTTACTTTTTTTATTGATTATGGAAGGACTATTCACTCTTCTGGAAAAAGAAAAATCAGATGGATCCATTAATGGATTCAAATTATTCGACCTCATACAACTCACCCACTTACTATTTGTGGATGATGTCCTCATATTTCTTGATGGAACTTGTCATGACAACAACAATTTCCTAAATATTCTTGGTATTTTTTGCAAAGCTACTGGTATGGACCCCAATCACAGTAAATCCACCATTATGATGGTTCGTTTCTCATCCCTTGAATGCAGACATGCCCTTGGCCTCTTTCATTTTGAGCGCAAGGAATTGGAGGATGGTATCAAATATCTTGGTTTTCACCTAAAACCAAATGAATATCGTATAAATGATTGGAACTGGTTAATTTCCAAAGTGGAGCACAAATTCAACATCTGGAAACAAATATGGCTCTCCAAAGTGGGTAGGCTAGTGCTCATTAAATATGTCAAGCCATACATGTGTGCTGGATGGCAATATCTTAGA
Organism: Pinus albicaulis; assembly: GCA_034641835.2. Lineage (NCBI taxonomy): Eukaryota > Viridiplantae > Streptophyta > Pinopsida > Pinales > Pinaceae > Pinus > Pinus albicaulis. The sequence goes on along the minus strand of CM076576.1, from coordinate 689,363,527 downwards.
TCCCCAAAGGAGTGACTTATAGGATCCAACAAATTTGCAAAAGATTCCTTTGGAGGGGTAACAAAGATGGTTGAACATACGCTTCGATTGCATGGAAGAGGATTGCAAAACCTAAAGGTTGGGGGGGTGGGGACTCAAAGACCTTAACCTCTTTGCCTCGACTGTGGATGCTAAAATAGGATGGAATCTGATCACCCCTAAGAGTCTATGGCAAGAAGTTACATATTACAAGTACATTTCCCATAGGACTACCATGAATTGGATCAAAGGCCGCATTCAACACTCTCCTAGAACATCCATCATGTGGAAGGCCATAGCTAGATCCATCCACATAATTAAAAAAGGATTGGCTTGGAGAATTGGATCTAGTGATCAGGTTAAGATTGGTGTGGATGCATGGTGGGGAAGTGGACAAGATTACCAATTACCATTGGGAATCAAGCAACATATGGCTCATATTGGTTATCACTTCATATCACAAATTTCAGACCCACACAACTCCACTTGGGAATCTCGAGCATGGAGAATTGCTCAAGATCTTAAAATCCCCAAAAATTGGTAGTTGATATGGAATCGATACCTCAGAAGGATGAAATATTATGGGCCATCTCACCCAGGGGCCCATATACACCAAAGGAAGGGTATGCCTCACTGAGTGAGTTACTAGAACCACAGATGAAAGAGTGGTGGTGGAAACACCTATGGAAATTAGAAGCTCCCCCCAAAACTAGACTCTTCATGTGGTGCATCCTCTCCAATTGCAACCCCATGGAGGACAACCTCACCAATCAGAAAATACATGGGCCATCTAGATGCATCTTATGTCACGTCCATGCCAAGGATGTGAATCACCTATTTATAAACTGCCCAGAAAGTAAATATATCTGGCACATCACGACACTGTCCTTGGGTATCACCCAGAATTGGCATGGAACCTCGATATCCGAGGCTTGGAATAATTGGTGGCAGGCTGCTATCAGGCCAAAAGATCGCAACATCCCCCTCCTTATTGCATGGGGGACTTGACTAGCCCGAAACCAAGCGATTTTTCTGGGTAAGATCATGAACTGGAACAACATCAGTAGTAGCATAATCTCCATCTATCATCTCATCCCAAATGATGCTCCATCAACTCAACTTAGAATTATATAGCCTGAATATATTGACAAATCAATCCCATGGGCCTACTTTGATGGTTCATCCAACGCGATGGGATGTGGTGGAGGTGTTTCTCTTCACATCTTTGATACACACTGTTATCACGTCAAGATGGGTCTTGGACTTGGTACTAACAACTATGTTGAACTTAACAGTCTCAGACTCCTCATATTTGCCCGAGAGAAAAGTTGCAACAGGATTCAGATCTTCGGGGATTCAAAAATCATTATCAATTGGTTTAACAATGCGACACACTATCATGCTCACACTCTTAGATCATTAATGGATGTAGTACTGACTCTTAAAGTTTATTTTGACTTTATATCTGTTACTCATATTTACAGGAAGAGGAACCATGTGGTTGACAAATTATCCAAAGAACATCGCAGCTAGCATGGGGTCGATGGCACATTTTTTAACATGGTGGATAGATGGAGTATCAATATTACCATAGACCCTTCATTGAGGACTGGAGGAACAAGGGGCAGTCTAGACAGACTGCACATTTTTGGTTTTTTGTGGGCTTGCTGCTATAACTATTTTTTGTAAATATCTATGTAACTATTTTACTTGATTTCCTATTTTTACAAGACATTTATGTTTATTTTCTATGGTTGATATATGAACCTATCAAGTTTTTTATATTTACATGATCTATGCATAGATGATTATGTTGATGATACAACATGTAATTCTTCTCACATAACGAAAACTTACGAATTTTTTCCTTGGAAAAAAAGAATTTACTTAATTTATTTTCATTATATTATACTTTTTTTATTTTTAAATTTCATTTTTTATTAATTAGATGTTTCATTTGAATAATGTTAATGGAATATTGAGACAAATGCGTGGTTGAGTGCACGCGTCTGTGAGTGACCTATATGTGATTTCCTCCCAGCTACCATGGCTACGAAGGGGGACCCCAGGCTCTCCTTCCTCCTCCTCCGGAAGTTCTTGCATTTAAGAAACTGATTGAGGCAAGAAGTAAATGACTTTTGACAGACTCACAAAATTTTTTTGTGAAGAAGCTGGACGACATTCCATCGGTGGCCCTTCCAATCGAGGAAACATGTCGATCTGTGTTGAATCTTGTTGAAAGAGGGCTTATTGGGCAGTTTACTGGCCTTTGGCCCTATCCTAAAGCTATGGAAGATTGGGTGCATAGAAACTGGACTCCATTAGTATCGGAAGGCATTAGAATTCACTTTGTAGGTAAAGGATTCTTTGTATTTGTGTTTGAAAACATGGAAGACAGAAGCCTCATTTTTAGAAATGGACCATATTTTATGGGTCCTCAGGGTCTATATTTAAACAAATGGACTCCCGACTTCGATCCTGCTCAAGATGTGCCTTCAGCTATTCCAGTGTGGGTATGTTTCCCTCATCTCCCACTGCATTTTTGGAACCATAAGTCTCTTCAAACCATTGGAAACACCCTCAGAAAGTTTATCGACCAAGCAGTGAGAAAATACCAATACTCTTGCGCACGTATATGTGTTGAGGTAGATTTGGAATTTGGGTTGTCAAAAGCTATTAAATTAACGGTTACTGACTGGACCCATATCCAGGAGTTGGATTACGAACAACTTCTGTTTAAATGCAGGAATTTTTTATGGCTATGGCCATTTCGCAAGGCATTGCAAAAAGAAGGTGGAAGAAGACAACGAGAAATCGAAAGGAGAGCAATGGACCCTAGTTCAGAAAACATCTCCGAAAAAAGATAAAGGAAAAGGGACCACAAAAGGGATCAATGCACCAACAACAGAATAGACTCTTGGGGAAGGGAGCTATTTGCCCTCTTCGGTAGAAGCCAAAAATCCTATTGAAGAGCTTAACACTCCAGAAAACCCTCCAGAATCAACAATGGAAGGTATTGAACAACATAACACTTCCTCCTCTATGGGAAAAGGTAACGAACAATCAATCCTCTCTGGAGAAAACCTAGATACTTCCTCCCCTCCCTCATACACCGAAATAATAAGAAAGAAGCCAATGGAAAACTCTTACTCCTCGAAGGACGAGACCTTTGAGAGGCCTTCTAAAAGAGTGGGAATAAAATCACACAAAGAAGTTAGGGAAGAAGAGGCAGAAAGGAAAAAAACTCAAGGACGCCAATCCACAATCGAAATGTCCATCGAGAGAAACACCAGAACAAGGCCTCCCAAGGGAGGAGCTACCAACCCCTCCAATAGTAAATAATGCCGTTAGTCTCTTGGAATTGCAGATGTTTGGGGAATCCAATGAAATTTGAATCCATTAAAGATCTCCTGAATATGGACCCTCCTAAAATCCTAATGCTCTAAGAGACTAAAATCGAAGGGGACACCCTTCTCGACATCGTCAAATTGAAATGGAAGAAAAACACAGGAAAGGTTGTAAGTGAAAGGGGCTCGTAAGGTAGAATTTTTACTCTGTGGTCAGAGGATCAATTTCAACTGGAAAACTTCTTTGTGACCTAGCACTGGATATTTACCGAGCTAAGGAATTCCACAAGTAATTTAACCTTTTCTCTTTTTAATCTTTATGTCCCTGTGCTCTATATTGAAAAGAGAGATTGTTGGCAATCTATTTCTCAATTTTTAGACCTCCACTCTCCCAAGAACATCATATTAGCTGGAGACTTAAACATTGGTATGGACTCAAAAGAAAAAAGAGGAGGCAGTTGTAGCAGGGACCAAATGCTCCCCCTGGTGGAATTTCTTATACATCAATGGGACCTACTGGATTTCAAACCCATGAGAGGACTCTTTACTTGGTCTAATAATAGAGTAGGGGAAGAGCACATTTCTGCTCATTTGGACAGGTTTCTTGTTCATATTTTGCCGTTTTTGGAACAGAGGCTCATCTCCTCCAAAATCCTATCTAATTTGACCTCTGATTATAAGCCTATCCTTCTCCTATTGGAAGAGGAAGAAAAATTGGGCCCAATCCCATTCCGATTCAGCCCTCTTTGGATTGAAAGAGATGGTTTCAATGATACTGTTCATTTGGCTTGGTCCAAACCTGTCATAGGATCCCCAAGTTTTGTGTGGGAGAAGAAACTCAAGGCCACAAAGCATGCTTTGAAAAAGTGGATTAGAAATCCTGCTAAAACCCCAACTAGTCGGAGAAAATAAGTTTTCCAACTGTTGGATGACCTGCAAATGGATATGGAAAGAAAAGACATCACCTTTGCAGAGCTTGAAAAGGAACAAATCGCCCAAAGCAATTCATATCGCTCCTTCCGCATTGAAGAAGAATATTGGAGAATTAAGTCTCACAACCCATGGCTTAAAGCTAGAGATTGAAATAATTCTTTCTTCCACCACCAGTACAGAGCTCGCCTCTCTTGCAATCACATCTCGGAAATCATCTCTCCTGGAGGGTTGATCTGCAAAGGCTTTGACAAAATAAAAGTATTTGTTGAGTCTCATTTCCAGAATCTATATAGAAAAGAGAGTGATGGCAGCGAAGAGGACACAAATGAATTTCTCTCTCACATCCCCTCTCTTGTCAGCAAAGAAGACAATTCAGTCCTCATGAAGCCATTCACTGATGAAGAAATTTGCAAATTCATTTGGTCAATGGAACCCGACAAGGCCCTTGGGCCCAATGGATTTTCAATCCAATTCTACAGAATTTGTTGGGATATAATCAAAGTCGATCTATTGAGAATGATTAAAGGCTTCCTAAAAAAAGCTAAGGTGGGTGGTGGAACTAACTCTACCTTTTTAGCATTAATCCCTAAAGAGGTGAGTCTTGGATCCTTTGAAATATTTAGACCCATCTCCCTCAGCAATGCTTCATACAAAATCCTTGCCAAGCTCCCTGCTAACAGAATCAAGCGGTTTCTTGGGAACCTCATCTCCCCCGCTCAAGGAGGGTTTTTCAAAGGTAGACACATTATGGACAATTTCATACAGGTGCAGGAAGAAATTCATTCCATCCAGCAAAGGAAGGAACAAGGGATGTTGATCAAGCTTCATATGGAAAATGCCTTTGACAAGGTCAACCTTTCGTTCCTTTACAGAGTTCTACTTTCCTTTGCTTCCTCTCCTAAGTTCATCAACCTCATCAAATCTTACACAGATAAGCCATGGATAGCTCCGCTTGTCAATGGAAGACCTGCCAATTATTTTCAAGCTTCGAGGGGATTAAGGAAAGGCTGCCTTCTCTCCCCATTCCTGTACATTTTAATGGAAGATACACTCAGCAGAAAAATGACAGATGAAAAGCTTGCAGGGAAAATCCCAGACATAAGGTTGATGAAGGGATTGGAACCTATCAACCAGGCTTTCTTCGCAGATGATTCTCTCCTGTTAGGTGGAGTCTCCATAAGGATCGCAAATGTGTAATGTTTCTTTTTGAGGATTCTCAAGATTCTATGTCAGAGATGGACTACAGAGGCATTTACTGGTTATGTCGCCTCTCAAAAGAGGGTTAGAACCAGAGGCTACCTGGCCAACTGTAGACTCTGCCTATAGAACTTGGAATAATCCCTTTGAGGAATCTCAACAAGGTCTTCAATGAAAACGTTGTATAAGCAAATATGAGCAAGAATAACAAAGATCAGGGTTGGGATCCCCTCATTTATGCTGTATGTGACTTATATGCAGAATTTCAGCTAAAACAAATGAGTTTAAGCACATTAAATAGATCTCCTGGAAACAAGACTAGCTAGAAATCAACCAAAGAGAGGAGCTGCTACAACATGAAAACCCCAGCTACTAGAATTGCGCAGATTTGACTGAAACTCAAAGGAGTACAACCAAAGATCTGATAATTCAGTAATATAACAGTAAATCAGATTTACATATGAGCTTAGTGTCTTTACAACTGATTACAAAAAGAACTAGGGCAAGATCCCTTCAGAAATTAGAGCTGCAACTAGGAATAAACTGCAGAAATACATAGACAGCGTTATTTTCCAGATGGTTCAGCTGCAGTAAATTACATTTCAGATATTTGACATATGTATGGATGAAACATCAGATCTAATATAGATCTGGAAGCTACAAGACTTTAAGAACAAAATCCAATTGGAATTACATCAAAATATTGCATATTAAGCTGTAGATCTGAATTACAATATACTGTGCTGCAGAGAACCCATAAATTTCTGAAGATAACTTTTATTACTGAAATAGATCATATCTATAGAGACATGGATCAGCAACCCAATCCACGGATCACCAAGGGAAGGCAAGCCTAACACCAAGAGATCTTCCTCCAAACTGATAGCAAACTGAAATAAGCAAGCCCTCTCACAAAATAACGCAGTATTGAGAAAAAACTGCATAGAGGGTGAAGGAGACTGAATAAATGGAATGAAATTACAGATCTGATACAAAATATGGATCATCTAGCTCTTTGGAGGCTAAAGAACACTCTCCAATAGAGAAATATTCTCAAAAACAACTAGATCTAAGCAGATCTAAAATGCAACTTGCTACAAAAGATAGCAGCTGCAAAACCCTCAATGGGCCAGCGTTGCTCATGAAAGATAGAGCTTGGTCTCAAACCATATAGTGGCCAAATTTAGTAAAGAAATCCTCCAATGATCCTCAAGGGAAGAGATGAAACCCCTAAACAGGAATTCCAATCACAATCCTCCACTAAGCAGCAGAGAATGGTATTTGTTTAAGCAGACAAATACTTCAGAAATATGATCTATCAACAACCTCTTCATGTTGCTCTCCTCCTTCTTTTATAACATGAGAAAGCCCTTGCAAACCCTAAACCACTTTAATGAGTCACCCCTATTCACATTAGAGGCTCCCTTCTAGAACTTCGTAGTCCCTCTTGGAGATGCATTGAACCTAGACAGCGCAGTTGATTTGGTCAAGGTGGACCAATATTTGGCTCAAACCTCTTTAACACCTGCAAGTGATTATTTACATAGCCCAGATTTGTCTTTGTTCATATGGGAATTGATTTATTAGGATTTTTACATGTCCTCCTTTATTCATTTACTCATAAAACATAAATTAAATCAAAATTTAATGTCTCCTCTTAGCTAAGGCTAAGTAGGAACATTACAGTCCTCCCCTCCAAAATGTTGCTTGTCCTCAAGCAACTGACAGGGTGAGAGTTGTAGACCTTCTCCTTCTCCATTGATGGCACCATCAAGAATCAAGCTCTCATCATGGATCAAGTGCTCACCAAGCCAATACATCAAAAACTTATCCTCCAATGCTAACAGGATAGGTTCATAGTCTGCCCCTTCAGGAGTGTAAAACTCAACAAAAATGAACATGGGTGAAGCAATGTCACTCCTGAAACAAGTATCATGAAGTACAGGATAAAGTTCCATCCCATGTGGTACATGTACACTACTTACTCTTTGCCCATACATACCCATAAACAAAACCAATATGTCATCTATGTATGGTAGCAAAATCACATAAAGGCAAACTGAAATTTGCACATGAGGAGGTGGGTCACAATCCACATAAGGTACCAGCGCAGTACACTCCTTGTTTTGAGTAGATCTGAATGTGATAGGTGGTACTCCCACCACATATTTGCTGCATGGGTCACTTTAACATGGTTGAAAATGAAACCATCATTAGGTGCCTTTGGAAAGCACCCATCATGATAAACAATTTTTCTTTGCATCTCAAGGGAGTGGCCAGCTTTGAAATTTCTATTGGCCCCATATTTGCCATGAGATCTGCATGTAATATTGCTCCTTGTAAGAGCCATGGCCTAATATATATAGTAAGAGAATGTGCCAAATTAGAAAAATATACTTGCTCTACAAGATCAGATTTCTTACCATACAAGTCTCCCATACACATAGAGTTAGGCATGGGCTTTTCTCCTCTTTTGAGTGAAGAAAGAGATGGTTAAAATGTCTCCTGCATAGGATCCCTTGGCTGCCCCATCTCCACATAACTATTGCACTCTTTTAAGTGATGATGTAGCTCCTCCTCCATACCCTCCCAATCAAAACTCTTCAAGATTAGGGAGTAGATTCTTGATGATTGCATGTAGCTGGAAATGAACTCCTTATGGGATCTTTGTAGTATCTCTTGCTTAAGCTTGGAGGCTTGAGACAAGGATACTTTACCAAGATGATAGATGACCCCTTCATGGACCAAGTAGCCTCCTCCTTGCTTTATGCCATCTAACATCATCCCACTGTGCAGATCTTTGGAGTACTCCACAAGGAGTTGAGACCTCCAATATGGATCTACACTCCTCAACAAGGACAGCGATGTCGATGTATCTATGGTGGTGCTTGCCTTGTTACTGCTCGTTTCTTTGGCATCATGCATGCCAAAATTATTTGTGGGAAGGCTGATCCTTCCCCTTGCTTCCTCCCACAACGTTGTGACTCTTTCTTCCATTGTTTCAACACTTGGTGAAGCTTCCCCCACAGAATCTAATGGCACCCCAAGAGGCTTGCCATGATGTAGGAATGTCCCTTGCAGAAATCTCATGAACATGAGAGAATGAACCATGAGATCCTTGCCCTCACTGCGCAAATCCATCTTTTTTGTGTGGGTAGAGACATCAAGTGAAGGGTAGGTGTGCATGCCTTGAATGACTTGTTGTTTCCCGCTCTTCAAATCCACCCATTCCATTTGCAAGGCCTTCCAATCAGTGGTGACTTTTCCCAAAGTAATCAACCACTGGACACCCAAGATGATGTTGGTGTCTGGTATGTCTACTACAAATAAGTGATCCTCCAAGGTGTAGGTCCCCATAGTCACAGAAAGTGATGGAAAATACTGCATGCACTGCATAGTTCTATCTCCTGGAACCAAAACAGAGAACCCATCAAAAGTATTAGTAGGGATCCCTCTCCTTTGCACAAAGTGAGCATCAATAAAGTTGTGGGTTTTTCCACTGTCAATAAGAATAGATACACTTTGGTTCATAATTGAACCCTGCACTCTAAGAGTCAAATATTTGGGCACTCCTCTCAAGGAAGCAAGAGTCCCACTGGTTGGAGCAAATGCTCCCTCTTCTTCTTTGGATGATGATGGATCCTCCTCCTCATCATCACCAACGTTGTGACCTCTCCTAGGTCCATCATTTCCTTCCTCCTCCTCACAATCAGAGAAAACTTCAATATAATGTGCTCTTCCAGCAGCACATCTATGTCCCGACACCCATGATTCTTGACAAGTGAAACATAATTTCTTCTTTCTCAACTCCCTTCGGAGATCATTGTAAAGAAGATTTTTCTGTGAGCTCTCCTTGGGTGGAGCAGCTTTCCCTTCCTTCCCTTTAGAAGAGTGAGTGGATTTGCTTCGGAAGGTTGCCTTTTCTCTTGGCAAGGCATCTTGGAGATCTCTTGTTCTTTCAATGGCATCATGCAGTGTGGTGGGTTTGGTAGACTTGACCAACCCATGCAAAGGTTCTTCCAAGCCATCTATGAAAATATAGACTCTCCTTGCAACTGAAATATCAGGAACCATTACAGACAGCCTCAAAAATTCAGAGATATAGGCTTCAACATCTCCTGTCTACTTAAGCTTTGCTAAGCTTATGAAAGGGGCCTCTGGATACTTCCGATCAAATATTTCCACTAGTATCCTAGTGAAGTCAGGATAAGTGGACACATTGTTGTGCCCCAATGTAGAAAGTCCATGAAACCACCAGTTGTGGGCTTCTCCATCAAAATGCAGCGCAACAATCTTAATGGCTTCTGCTTCAGGCACTTTATTTAGCTGGAAGTAGATGTCCAACTTTTCCACCCATGCTTTAGCTGAACAAGAGGGTGATCCATCAAACTTAGGCAAGAAGAACCTGCCCATGGTGTGGTGCCTCCCATGAAGGAAACCTCCATCTCTATACTGTTGCAATGGCCTCCTCCGGTCCTTGAGATGGAAGAAATATTGAAAGCTCAAGTTGTCCTTGAAACTTTGACTTTGTGAATCATATTCTGCAAATTAGCCTTCCAAAGAGGTTGACTCTTGAAGCCCTTCATTCTCTACAGCCAATAAGGTAGGCATTGTAGAGTGTTGTGAGATTTGTGGAGCTTGTGGCAAGCTCACCGGTGGACCAGTCCCAAATTGAGACATTTCAGAACTCTCTCCTTGATGGAGTCTTCTAAGGGACTCCCTCATTCTATCCATCCTCATCTCCTTTATTTCCTTGGAAAAATCTTGCATAGCTTCCAAGAAAGTTTTTGCAAACTCTTTTGCCTCCTTATCTTTATCATTCAATTCAGGGGCTTTCCCCTTGTCTTGACCCTTGTCAAGGTCAATAGTAGTATAGTAATACTTTCTATGACTTCTTTTCTGGTATCTCCTCTCCCTCTTAGAAAGAGGATCTTCATCTTCAGAATGCAGCATGACTGTGGCTCCAAGCTAGCACAGGCTGTACCAAGAGTGGAGCTCTGATACCACTGTAATGTTCCTTTTTTAGGATTCTCAAGATTCTATGTCAGAGATGGAATACAGAGGCATTTAATGGTTATGTCACCTCTGAAACGAGGGTGAGAACTAGAGGCTACCTGGCCAACTGTAGACTCTGCCTATAGAACTTGGTATAATCCCTTTGAGTAATCTCAACAAGGTCTTCAATGAAAATGTTGTATAAGAAAATATGAGCAAGAATAACGTAGATCAGGGTTGGGATCCCCTCATTTATGTTGTATGTGACTTATATGCAGAATTTCAGCTGAAAAAAAATGAGTTTAAGCACATTAAACAGATCTCCCGGAAACAAGACTAGAAATCAGACAGAGAGGAGCTGCTACAACATGAAAACCCCAGCTACTAGAATTGCGCAAATTTGACTGAAACTCAGAGGAGGACAGCCAAAGATCTGATACTTTAGTAATATAACAATAAATCAAATTTACATATGAGTTTATTGTCTTTACAACTGATTACAAAAAGAACTAGGGCAAGATCCCTTCAGAAATTAGAGCTGCAACTAGGAATAAACTGCAGAAATACATAGACAGCGTTATTTTCCAGATGGTTAAGCTATTGTACATTACATTTCAGATCTCTGACATATTTATGGATGAAACATTAGATCTAATACAGATTTGGAAGCTACAAGACTTTAAGAACAAGATCCAATTGGAATTACATCAAAATATTGCATATTAAGTTGTAGATCTGAATTACAATATACTGTGCTACAGAGAACCCATGAATTTCTAAAGATAACTTTTATTACTGAAATAGATCAGATCTATAGAGACATGGATCAACAACCCAATCCACGGATCACCAAGGGAAGGCAAGCCTAACACCAAGAGATCTTCCTCCAAACTGATAGCAAACTGAAATAAGCAAGCCCTCTCACAAAATAACGCAGTATTGAGCAGAAACTGCACAGAGGGTGAAGGAGACAGAATAACTAGAATGAAATTATAGATCTGATACAAAATATGGATCAGCTAGCTCTTTGGAGGCTAAATAAAACTCTCCAATAGAGAAATCTTCTCAAAAACAACTAGATCTAAGCAGATCTAAAATTCCACTTGCTACAAAAGATAGCAGCTGCAAAACCCTCAATGGGCCAGTGCTGCTCATAAAAAGATAGAGCTTGGTCTCAAACTAGATAGTGGCCAACTTCAGCAAAGAACTCCCCCAATGATCCTCAAGGGAAGAGATGAAACCCCTAAACAGGAATTCCAATCACAATCCTCCACTAAGCAGCAGAGAATGGTATTTGTCTAAGCTAAAAAATACTTCAGAAATATGATCTATCAACAACCTCTTCATGTTGCTCTCCTCCTTATTTTATAACATGAGAAAGCCCTTGAAAACCCTAAAACACTTTGATGAGTCACCCCTATTCACATTAGAATTTCCCTTCTAGAACTACGCAGTCCCTCTTGGAGATGCATTGAACCTAGACAGCGCAGTTGATTTGGTCAAGGTGGACCCAATATTTGGCTCAAACCTCTTTCACACCTGCAAGTGATTATTTACATAGCCCAGATTTGTCTTTGTTCATATGGGCATTGATTTATTAGGAGTTTTACATGTCCTCCTTTATTCATTTACTCATAAAACATCAATTAAATCAAAATTTAATGTATCCTCTTAGCTAAGGCTAAGTAGGAACATTATAAAATGCCTTCAAATCAATCCTCCACAGCTTCTGTAATGTTTCTGGTGCTCTCATCAATGACACGAAGAGTACGGTGTATGGGTGGAGTTTGAGAAACAAGCCATTCACAGAATTGCGCATCAATTGGGCTTCGTTGGTTATGCCAATTGGGACAAAATTAAATACCTTGGGCTTCCATTAACTCTCAATTAAATAAGAGTTTGTTGTGGGTTGAAGTCATCAGCAAAATAAAGTCAAAAATCACCTCTTGAAGAGGCCATTGGCTCACCAACGGCAGAAAAATAATACTCATCAAATCAGTGCTCTCAGCCTTGCCTATTTATCAGGCCTCCTTCCTGCTGGCCCCAAAGTCTATCATCGACCAGGATTCAAAGTTAATCCGAGTCTTCCTTTTGCGTGGAGGGAAAGGAAACCAGAAGAGGTTCCATTTAGTCAATTGGTAAATGGTTAAATGCCCAATTTCGGAAGGCGGACTTCAGATCAGAGATCCCACCCAGGCAAACATTTCCTTGGGCTGCGAAATTATGTGCAAGCTATACGCAAATTCAAATCACTCGGTCAATCAAATTCTAAGAAAGAAGTACGCCAAAGGCATCCCAATGAGAAATTTGCAGGCCGATAACACTCTGAAAGGCTCGTTGATCTAGAATATTTTCCGATGAGGAATATATTTCTTCCAAAATCACCTCTACCACATTCCTGGAAATGGGAAAAAAATTTCAATGTGGCAAGACAACATCATGGGACATCCGCCTCTTGCCAGTGTTGAAGAACTAAAAGAGATCCGTGAGTGGATTTCTCAGCACGGCGTCCTCAGACTCAAAGACATTTATGTCTGGGATGAGACAAGAAATTCACAATCATGGGCCTTTCCCAAAGCCCCTGAGCATCTGCAACCCCAACAAAACAATCTCAAAGCGGAGTTAGCTGACTCAGCTCCGGTCCATAAGCAGGGTTCGGATTCTTGGGGCTGGGGAAAAATTGGAACCTACACTACTGTGCAAGGATTTTTGTATCTTCAATCTCAGAGAGATATGAATCTGCTTACAAGCTTCTGGAAATAGGTTTGGGACTCCTTTGGTCTCCCCAAAATTAATTTCTTCTTCTGAGTTCTAATGCATAATAATATATTAACAGTGAATAATATGATAAAAAGAAGCATCGTCGGTCCTCACATATGCGCGCTTTGCAGAAATTCTCTTGAAACTATGGATCACCTCTTTATGGACTGCACCTTCACCAAAGATGTGTGCAATTATATCCTTCAAGGTCTCAATGTCTCAATCCCAACCCACATCTATGTGGTTGATTTATTTTCCACTTGGAAGGTGCACTATCCTCATGCAATTTCCAGCAAGTCTCTATGGCTCCATGTTTGGCATACCATCCCCAAATATGACTACTGGAAAATTGGCTTGCAAGAAATGATCAAATTTTCAACAGCACTTCTTGGTCCCCTTCGACAGTTGTAGCCAAAGCCAAAGCTCTCCTTCTTGAAATAGTGTCTCAACATTCTCATAAACTCGAAAGTTCTCTCCTTCCTGAAGAAAAGAATTGGATGGGAACCTTTGTTTATCGAGACAGAAAACATAACTCAGCTAGCCCCTTCACCAATCCAGGATGGCGCTGGTGGGACTCAAACGAAATATTTCAAGTGTGGTGGAGGAAGCAGGGTAAAGCAATGATATTCTTCAACGGTGCCTCCAAAGGAAATCACGGGACTACGGGTGCCGGGGGTGTGCTCTACTCCTCGAATGGTATAAGAAGAGACAACTTCAGTTGGGGCCTTAGGCAGAGAAAAAATAATTAGGAAGAAATACTTGGTATGCTAAAAGCCTCCCAAATTACTCGTGAGAAAGGCATTAGAGAATTCCAAGCTTTCAGCGACTCAGAAATTTTGATAAAGATGTTAGATTCGGAGGACCAGTTCAACAATCCAGTCCTAAATAAGATCCTTCGAAGGCTGAAGTTCATGCTGTTAGAATTATCCTCATACCAATTTTTCCACATTCTTAGAGGTTCGAACAAGGAAGTTGACACTAATGCAAACAAAGGTTGCCTTCTCCCACAAGGAGCTTTTAGCAAAAATTATGAAACCCCTTCTCAAATCTTTATTCCTTGAATTTTTTAGTGAAGTATCTCATGTTATGGAAAGCTGGCTTGAAGTTTTGTAATGATGGTTGATTTGGCCCCGACCCAACCAATTTTTATCTATAAATAAATTATAATTGTTACAGTTTAAAAAAAAAAAATGTAAATGGAATATTAATTATTTTTTACGTTTATAAGTTTAATAGAAATATTATTAATTATTTTTTATCATTAGAAATTTAGTTGTTGTAATTTCTTTGCATTTTTACATTATTATTTTTTTTTTAGATCAAACTCTCTATATTAATTCTAATAATGAACCACATTAAGTGGTTAGAAATAGGTCTACTATATACTTTTGAATGTGCTTTCGTTGAGAAATTTATTTCTTTATGAATAAAATAATTTACATCATTTTATAATATAGGATAAAATCATAAATATTAACCCAAAAAGTCTTCATAAATGCAAATCAAAGTAGAACTAACACAAAATAATTAACACAAATACTCCTTTAAAATACTAATAAATGCCAAACCAGAACACACTGAATACAAAACAAGGCCGCATAGCTAGCGTTCCTTGTTGCTTAGTTTATTATTGAACTTTAAAAGTTATGAACCAGTTTCTACATTTGAACACGAGTCTAATGTTTTGGTTTATGATCCATTCCAATTAGAAAAATTTTATATGTTTGATTCTCCACGCAATGTATCCAGTGTATAATGTATCATGACAACATTGTATTGTCCTACAATACCAATAGAAGCCTTTTTTATCTGTTTTTTTAAATGTCATTATCTAAACTTTTGATTTGGGATCCATATCCATTAAAAAGAAAATTACATTTGATTCTCCAAATGACATATCTTTGTGCCACAAAAAATACTCAAATGGGCCTAATGGTTAAAAGAACATGTGCTTTCCTCGTAAGAGATAGCAAGTTCAAATTTAGAGTGGTTATGTATGTACACCTTCCTAGATTTAGTAGTCAAATAGTTGCAAAGAGGTAGTTCCCTTGTCTCACACATAAGAGAGTCTCATAACGAAGGGTGTTATTTTTTATTTTTCAGAAGGGCTAGTTTATTTTTCAGAAGGGTGAAATCATCAATGGTTAAAGGATAAAAATGTTCAAGCTAAATTTATTTCCTAAACTCGAGTTGCATTATTGGAGGGTGATATTATTGTTAAGGGTTCGAATCTAATTGAAGTCCCTTGAACTTTGAATTTGCCCACCTCTTTTAAGCAAATACTCGCAATGCTTTGAACGTACTATGTTCTAGGAGGAACGAAACGTGCAGAGAACCTGTCGGCTTCATCCAGACTAAAATAGATAAAAATATATCTACAGACATATATTTATCCCTGGCTCCGGTAGTAATTATAGGGATCGACCAAACTTATACCCCTCATTGTTGCTAAAAACAACGATTCTATTTTGGAGCTGGGTTCGCTATTGCTGGGGCTGAGATCTGATTTTCATTAGAGTGGAATTTCTGAGGGTTTAATCTTCAAAAAAAAATTGAGTGGGATAGCGAGAGTACTGGTGCAGAAGCAAGGGGTCCAGCAATGCAACGAAAGGTGTTATTTTCCCTTTTTGGACTGCGAATTCTCTTTTTAGGGCAACGGCTCGTATCCTGCTCCTTCTTGAATTCAGAATTCCCAGGTTAAGGAATATAGAAGTTAGTGGAATTGCTTCTCCAACGTGGACTTAGAAGATAATAGAACATGTCTTGTAGCAGTGTGTGAATGGAGAGTTGTTCAGATTGAAGCAAGCCCTAAAAGTTGAAGCAAGCCCTAACTCCGACAACTTTGACAACTACGACACTGGGGTAATTCTGAGACAGCCAAGAATTTTTGGGATAGTTATGGGTGCCCATCTATTGTGGATTCTAGGTGTCAACATGTTATTCTATACTTCAATTTTGGGACAACAGGAGCAAGATCTATATCTGCCAATGACTCAGCCTCCAAGGCGCGGTGACAACTTCACATTGGTTCTGCTTTACATGTGCACATGTTCTCACGTACCCTCCTCGTGTTAAGTTTTGTTTTATTACACTATGAATACTTACCCTTATATTTCTAAGCCCCCCTCTAGCAAAGGAAGACCAAGCAAAATTGCATTAGATAGTCTCTATTAGTACATCGATTCTTTAGAAAGATGAAGAGAAGAAAGAGAAAATCATTTTAAACTAGAACTAACGGCAATGTTTGATAACAACCACAAATCATTAGAAAATAAAATAACCACACTCGAAATTGAACTCAAGGAAATGAAAGGTAAAATTCAAGAAATAGAACATAGTAAACAAACAATGGTCAAATAAAATGACACCTTGAAAAGCGAGATTAAAAATCTAAAATAACAACTACATAATAACTCAGCTCTAAATAACACAGAAAAATAAATTAGATATTAAACCCATCAAAGAGGAAATTAATAAATTAATTGTTCTCGACCATGAGCGCCACAAACCAACCTTAAATATTATAGTTGCGGGTATAAAAGAACAAAACAATGAAAACACATTAGAAATGGTTAAGGAAAAATAAAAAACAAAATCTCAAATTGAAACAACCTATCTCACGGAAGCAATAAGGGTCAAAAAGATACTTGAGCATAAACACAGACTCATTTGTGTCAAGGTCAGTTGTCATGAACATAAACTGGATATACTCAGGAAATCCCCAAGCCTAAAAGGAACAAGAATATTTATAAATGAAGGTCTCATTCCAGAAGACCAAGCTGAACTTAGGAAATAATTCCAAAAGGTCAAGGATGCAAGAAAGGTCGGGAAATGGGCAATCATTAGGAATAGGAAAGCTATTATTAGAGATAGAGTCTCAAGCACGAGTGATAAATATGGATTTGCATCACTCCGGATCCTCTTATGGAACTTCCATGGCTTTCCATGGAGTAAAGGTCCTATGTTAAGTTGGATCCCGAGTGATATTGACCTTATTCTCTTAGCTGAAACATGGGAGCATGATGAATCTAGGGTACCTCACCTCTACGGTTTCACTCTTTGGTCTGGTTGGAATAAGAAATCCTCTCGAAGCGGTTTTCGTGGTATAGCCTGCTATATAAGAAACACTTTTCCTTGCACATGCGACTTCATAAAATCGACCCCTTCAATCAATAAATTTGGATCGAAATCTTTGATTCTACCACCAATAGGATCTTTCTTGCAATCTGCTATTTCACTCCTATCAACACTACATCCTATAAGCAGAACAAATTGGATAAGAATTATCCTTTCAATTCCTTATAAAAAGACATCTTCAACCTAAGAAATGTTGGTAATATCATTTTGCTGGGAGACTTTAATGCTAGAACTCTTACTAACCAAGCCATTACATTAAGCAACAAGTCTAACCCCGACCCCTTGTAGCTTAATGAAGATAGTAACTTAGCTAATAAATTCAAGAGAAGATCTGAAGACGTTATCGAGAAATTATTCGGCACCAAGCTCCTCAAACTTTGCAGTTCCTAGGACCTAATTATTTGTAATGGTATTAACAAGTGGCCCCTCTCTGGTCAGATGACATGTTTCCATGCGCTGGGTAGCAGTGTCATGGATTATGTAATTTCTGACATCCTCGTCCGCAACCATATTACAAAATTTGAGCTTCTTAATGGATTTGAGCCTAAATCTAACCATGGGCCTCTATCTCTATCCCTCAATCTTTCTATGCATACCACCCACATGCAGGAGACCAATGAAAGAAAAAGTGCTTCGATAGAAGTAAATCCGACCTCTTCTTAAGGGATTTAGAGAGGGATTTAGGCCCCATGAATTATTTTTTTAACTGTAACGGATATGATTTTATTATATTAGAAAGATTATGGGTCTTTGCCGAGGCAACCCCTTTTACAAAGCAGAGATCTATCTACTGCATCTAAAAGTCAATAAGTACTTTCAATGCATTTGGACAGTGCTTATATTGTTTACAATGATCTGCCCTTTCATGAGCGAGCTGCCTTTGTTTTCCATCTCATCTGCTTCGTTGTTTGACTTTCTCAAAATGTGATGAAGTTTACACTTGTCAAAGTCTCGAAGGACTCTCTTCAATCTGTCCAAAGTTTTGTTGAGGCTGGCATTGCTGAACGGAGTCTCCGTGTTTATATTTTTTATTATTAGTTCTGAATCACCGAAGACTTGGAGCACTTTGATTCCCTTATCTCTTGCAATAAGACAAGATTTTAGGAGCCCAAGGATCTCTGCGTGATTGTTGGATTTCTTGCCAAGTCCCCAACAGAACCAATCTTTGGAAGACCCACCGGGAGAGTAAATAACTCCACCCGCACTAGCAGCACCGGGGTTCCCCTTGGACGCCCCGTCGAAAAAGATAGTGGAAATGTTTTGGGACCTCCACCAATTTTGAAAAAAATCATCCTCATCTCTTATGCGCCATTCAGGATTGTCACCTTGTGGGGGTTGAAGGTACTTACGTGGATGGGTCGCAAGCATACCAAGCCAGCGCTTTTCTTCGGGTAGTAGCAAATGATCTTCTTTAAAATACTGAAATTGGGCCGCTTCCAGGAGGAAGGACTTAGCTTTTGCAGCAACCTGCAGAGGGGTATATAGCAGCTCTTTAAAAATCCTCTGATTGCGGGCCAACCAGATCTGCCAGCATACATATTTGGGGAGCGCTATCCAGATTCTACGCCATAAATATTTGGAAGGGATTCGATGGGGATAGTATTGACTCCAAGAGGCAAAGAGGTCTGCTACTGAGTTCTGCAAGGGGGCTGGAATCTGCAAGTCCTGTAGAGTGAGAACCCAAACCTCTTCAGCAAATCTGCACTCCATGAAAAGATGTTGGGTTGTTTCGAAGTTATTACAGCATAACGCACATCTGTGAGGCCCAACTATTTTCCTTTTTTCCAGATTATCTCCCGTAAGCTGCTTGTTATGGACCAAGGTCCAGAAGAAGAAGTTTACTTTTGGAAGGGAAAGCGGATCCCACACATTCTTCCAAAACTCCTTAGTTTGACTACTATTTCTAATGACCTGTAAAGCATTATACCCAGCTGCGGTGGTATAAACTCCAGACTGTCCCCAGCCCCAGCTATCTTTTTTGGATCTGCAAACAGGTGCAGCATCATCCAACAGTTCGACTAGCAGTGCTTGTTGATGAGAAAACCGTGCCGGCACTCTATGGAAATCCCATCCATTCCAGTCTCCACGCTGGTCCCAGTTCGAGATGTCATACAGTCTGTTTACACCTGCGCGCTCCAGCCAATTCCTGAGGTCTGCAATGTCATCCATCTGAGCAAGTGGATCACTTCCCATTATACTGTCAAGCCATAAATGCGTACGCTTGCCGTTCCCTGGAATCCTGTAGATTAATTTTTTGAAAAATTTGCTGCTTTTACAACATAATTTCCAAACCTGCGTGCTATTGGGTGCACTTGCTGTCTGTAGGTTGGAGAGTGCATTATTGGGACCATACTTTGAGCGCAGGGTGACACTGATTGGATGAGAGGGCTCGTTAAACAGCTTCCACAAAATCTTTCCTCCCAAAGCAAGATTGACAAGCGTGGGATCTCTAATTTGCAGGCCGCCTTCAGACAATGGCTTTTTGACCACATCCCAGTTAACCAGATGCATTTTTCTCTCGTTGCCTTTCCCTCCCTACCAAAGAAAATCTCTGAGCAACTTGGAGATCTGCTCCATCACATTTCTTGGTGCAAGGAGGAAAGCCGCCTGGAAGATTGGGAGAGCAGACAGCACGGTTTTAATTAAGATTACTTTACCTCCCTTAGTTAGCCAGTTGCCTCCCCACGCAGCAATTTTGGATTTAATTTTTGAGATTATGTCACTCCATAACGATCTCTTGTTAACTCCAGAAGTTATGGGAAGACCAAGATATTTAAACCTGTCCCAGTTTTCCTGACCTTTAAACCCAAGAAGAGCAGAGATTGCAGAGAGTTCATTCTGGTCTATGTTCCAGCTATATATTTCGCTCTTACTCTCATTAACCAAGGCACCTGAAACTCTGCAGTACTTTCTGAGGACTGAGTCGAATGCTCTGGCTATTCTGATGGAGGCTCCTCCGAGTAGAAGAGAATCGTCGGCAAAGAGAGCATGGTTCAATGGTTCAGCTCCATTAGAAGGTTTGAGGCCCGGAATATGACCTGCTATTCTTTCAGCAGTAAGCTTACGACTGAGGGAATCTGCCATTATGATATACAGGAAGGGGGAGAGTGGGCAACCCTGCCTGATACCTCTCCGAGCTTGGAAGAAGTTAGCGGGTCTGCCATTAACTAACGGAGCAATCCATGGACTATCAATGCAGGCTTTTATTAAATGGACAAAATGTATCGAAAAACCAAAGGAGAGCAGGACCTTAGATAGGAAATTATGATTAACTCTATCAAAGGTGTTTGCCATATCTAGTTTAATCAACATACCTTTCTCCTTTCGTTGCTTACTTGAGTGTATTGTCTCCTGAACTTGGATCACGTTGTCCAGAATATGCCTACCCTCCACAAAGCCACCTTGATAGCTGGAGATCAGTTTTTTTAACAATGGCTTGATCCAACTTGCCAGAAGTTTTTCCAGGATTTTATAAGAAGCATTGCACAGCGAGATGGGTCTAAATCTAGCAAAGGAGTCAGGATTGGTGTCCTTAGGAATTAAAGCCAGGTAAGTGGACTTGGTTCCTCCACCAATCTTGGCTTTCTGCATGAATCCTCTTGTCATTTTAAGCAGGTCAGCCTTGATAATGTGCCAACAGGATTTGAAGAAGTGAATTGTGAACCCATCCGGCCCAGGGGCCTTATCTGATTCCATGGACCAAATAACTTTTATGATTTCCTCCTCAGTAATGGGTCTGCAGAGGTTTGAGTTGTCTTCAGGACTGATAAGGGAAGGAATACTGGAGAGAAAATCATCCGCCTCCTCATCATTTCTTTGAGTTTATTCTCTGTACAGGTTCCTGTAATGGTTTTCAGCAGTGGCTTTAACTTGATTGAATCCTTTACATACATGGCCCTCAGCTGTTTTGATTTCTGCTATGTAATTCCTTGACAGTCTAGCTCTGTATTTCCGATGGAAGAAGAGAGTGTTCCGGTCCCCGACCTTCAACCAAAGGCTTCTGGATTTAAGCCTCCAGTATTCTTCTTCCTTTCAAAAAGATTGATACGTTGCTATTTGTGCTTTTAATTCTTCCTCGAGCAACTATGATGTGATATCTCTGTTTTCCATATCAGTTTGCAGGTCCGACAATGACTGCACTGCCTCCATTCTCTGATTGATGGGGTTGGTATCCGGTGTTTTTATCCAGTCCTTCAGAGCTTGCTTTGTAGCTTTCAGTTTTTGCTCCCAAACGTAGCTGGAGGATCCCGAGATTGGTTTGGCCCATGCTGCCTTGACAGTCTCCATGAATCCATCTCTCTCGATCCAGAGTGGGTTGAATCGAAAAGGAAGCGGACCCAAGTCTTCTTCATCTTCCAAATGGAGCTGGATGGGTTTATGGTCTGAGGAGAGCTTGGGAAAAATTTTGGTGGATATTTTCTTGTTCATCATAATGGAACTTTGCACCAAGAAACGGTCTAATCGAGTAGAAATGTGCTCCGAACCAACCCGATTATTTGACCATGTGTAAATGCCACGAATGGGCCTGAAATCAAGAAGGTCCCAGAGCTGGGTGATCTCCTCAACCTTGGCCAACATAGGGTCTCTGGAGCTGTTTCCCCCCCTCTTTTCTTTTGCTTTCAGAACAATGTTCAGATCCCCGACAAGAATGATGTTGCTGGGATTGGTCTGCTCAAGAAAGGCCACAAGTGTATCCCATCATTCTCGTTTTTCAGAATAAGTGACCGGAACATAGAGATTGAAGAGAGAGATGGACAACTTACTTGCCTTATGCTTCAGCTCCGTGTATATCCAGTGTTGGGTTTCATGGGACATTAGCAACTGAAAGAGGTCGTCCATCCAAAGTGTTGCCAGCCCTCCAGAGGTTCCCCTTGAGCTGACTGCTTTTCCTGCTTTTTTGTTCCACTTTGTTCTGCCTAACTCTAGAAGGGCCTGCCCTTCTATTTTGGTCTCTTGGAGCATAAGAATGTATGAGGGGTCTGCTTTCAATAGGTCCCCGACTGCTTCTATTTTAGAGGGGTTCCCCAGACCTCTGCAGTTCCAAGAGACGAGTTTCATTATTTACAAAGAGGGGGGTTGGGGCCTCCCTTGGAAGGCCTTGGTCTGATATTTCACCCAATAGACATTTCTATTGTGGATTGACTTCCTTGAATCTTGAGTCTTTCTGCCTCTTCTTCCCTCTTCTCTTTACGAGATTTCCTTCCTGCTTTTTTGGAAGGGCGCTCGTAGAATTCATCCTCGAAAGAACTAGAACTAACCACAGGTTTTTTCCTTGCTATTTCTGCGTAGGAAGGATTAGTGGGAGAGCCTTGATTTTCCTCCATCTGAGTTGTTTCCTCTCTCTCTTTATTTGGAGGAGAAGGGGCCGGTTGTTCCTCATTCTCCTGATTTAGGTTGGCTTGTATGTCCTGCTCTCTTTCTGGTGCATTTGGTGGTGCTTCCGCTTCTTGGTTGCTTTTGGAGCTTGGTTGACCTCCTGTCATATTTCCTTTACCTATGCCTTTTTTTGAGCTAGTGTTTTTCTGGACTAGGGTCCATTGTTCCCCATTTTGTTTATCTGCCTGTTCCTCAGCCTTCTTCTTACAGTGCTTTGCAAAGTGATCGTGCCCGTGACAATGCCTACATTTAAATGGCAGCTGTTCATAGTCCAGCTCTTGGACATGCATCCACCCAACAACAGTGAGCTTGATAGCTTCCGATAATCCTTCTTCGAGATCTACTTCTACGCAGATGCGGGCGCATGAGTACTGATCCTTTCTTGCCGCCTGATCTATGTATTTTCCCAATGCATTTCCTATTGTCTGGAGAGATTTTGGATTCCAATAGTGGAGAGGCAAGTGAGGGAGTCTAACCCAAACCGGGACAGCCGAGGGAACATCCTGGGAGGGGTCGAAGTCAGGGGACCATTTGTTTAGGTAAAGGCCCTGAGGGCCCATGAAATATGGTCCGTTTCTGAAGATTAATCCTTTGTCTTCCGGGTTTTCAAAGACAAACACAAAGAAACCCTTACCTACGAAGTAGCTATTGACTCCCTCCTTGATCAAAGGCTTCCAGTTCCTTTGAGTCCAGTCCTCAACAGATTTGGGAGAGGGCCAGAGGCCCGTGAACTGCCCTATGAGGCCCCGCTCCGCCAGATTCAGCGCCGATTTGCAGGTGTCTCCTTCGGGAAGAGCCACTGTGGGGATTGAGTCCATTTTTTTCACAAATTTCTGCTGAGACAAAGATGGAGGGCGTTTGGGAGCATTAGCAATCATTGCCCTAAAAGCAGAAACCTCCGGAGGCGGAGGGGGATCGGGAGACCTGCGGTCATCCGTGCGATGGTTAGATCCGTCCCGCAGCAAGCCGAGCAGACGAGTCGGGGCGCGCCGGAGCCGCCAAGCAGCCCCCGTGCGCGATCGTAGGGCGTGGGAGACAAGAGCGAGGACTAGAGCCGCCGCTGCCGGAGGGGTTTGTTAGCACCGAGAGGTATTCAAGTCACCCTTAGATGCAAAATGTACCATGAATTATAATAATAACATTGATCAAATTTATTACCATTTCACTAATATCCTTTCCAACACCATTAGCAATTTTTCTAATGAGATGTCGTTTAAGTAGTCTAATAGAACTTCCAATTCATGGTATGAAAAATATTGCAAAATTTCCAGGAAAACGATTAGATACATTCCTAATGAAATCATTAAGCTGTAGAATATCAATATATACAAAAATATCATCGAGAGGAAGAAAATATCATATATTAATAAAAGACAGGATTATCTTCTCCACCTTTCTAAATTTGTGCCAAAAAAAATTTGGCGTAATGTTCTTGTCCGTAAAACCAAATATAACCATTCTATCCTGTTAGAAAACTGGGACAACTACCTTAAGAGGTTGTATGACTCTCCAAACACTATGGGTACCACCTTAGTCACTCCAATTAAGGAGGATGCATTCACTCTTGACGACATTGAGTCTAGTATTAATAAGATCGCTAATGGGAAAGCTAAAGATATTGAAGGATTCTAAGCTAAGATCCTTAAAATGGGAAGATCTATCCTCATTCCTTATCTCCACAAGCTTCTCAATTTGGATGTAATGCATGGCGTCCCTCGGCTTTGGATGCAAAGCCTTATTGTGCCTATATTTAAAAATGGAGACAAGAGTGTTCCATCTAACTACAAGACCATTATGGCTAGCCATATCTTGGCCAAGCTTTATGGGCTCATTTTGGAGAAGAAGCTTAGCCTTTGGCTTGAAATCCAAGGCAAAATAGCTAAAGGAAAAGCTAGTTTTAGGAGACATCACTCGACTATTGACCATTTGGTCACTCTCAAAATCACTGCGGAGGAATGTCGCTATAGTAATGTCGATCTCTTCTGTTGATTTTTGGACTTTAGAAAAGCTTTCGACATTGTTCCTCGAGATAAAATTTGGGAGAGACTTAAAGAGATCATGGTCCCTCCTGAGCTGAGGATTGTTGTGATCTGTCTCTACGAGACCGTCACTGCCAAAATTATGACCGACGAGGGGTTTTCTAAAGACATTAAATGCAACATTGGAGTTAAGCAAGGGTGTCCCCTATCCCCTACCCTTTTTGGCATATACATCAATAATCTAGAGGAGTGTCTGGAATTTGAGAGTGTAAGGGTACCAAGCTTACTGGTGTTCTCATTAATCTTCTTCTCTATGCCGATGATATCTTTATTCTTGCACAAAGCCATGATGACCTTGACAAACAACTCCAGCTTCTTCATGACTACTGCTCCAAGATGGGTATGATAGTTAATACAGACAAGACTAAAGTCATGATCATTAAATCCAAAAAGATCACCCATGGAAGTTTCATGTATAACTTCCAGTGCTTAGATCAGGTTTCTTCTTATAAGTATTTGGGAATTGACTTCCCCCATCATCTCAACTGGAATTATAGCATCGAGAAAAGGATTATTGGGGGTTGGAAAGATTATTATGAGCTTGAAAACAATTGTAAGTCGGTCGATCTTTACATTTGGAGTAAAAAGAAGTTCCTCTTTGAGACCCTTGTCACCCCTGTTGTCTTATACGGATGTGAAGTTTGGGGTTGCAGTATATCCAAAGAGTCATGGAGGAAGATTGAGATGATTCAAAAGAAATTCATAACCTACAACCATAAGATCAAGGGAAATACTCCCTATCCTATCCTCTTGAACGAATTTGGTTTGTCCCGCATTGAAAGTATGGCTATGTTTAGATATCTGATGTATAAGAAGAAGCTTGACAACATGGAATAAAAAAGGCTCCCTGAAATTGCTTCTAACTATAGTCAAAAACCTCACCTTCGCCTCAAGCGCGGGTGGCATAAGGATGCCCAATCTTGGCTTGACCATTGGGGAATTAAGGAGGATCTCTGTATGGGAAGCAAAGATAATATAAAAAATACTATTACCTCCAAGTTTAAGGACAAGTCGTGGGAGGATCAGGAGCTAGAGGGTAAAAGGAAGCTAGGATACTATAAGGAAGTGATCAACCCCACCCTTGATAATCAGAATTATTTCTCTGTGTTTTCCAATAATAATACAAAAATGCACATCACTAAGATAAGAACTAATTCCCATGAGCTTCGAAGTGAGACAGGGCGGTGGTCTATTCCCAAAGCCCCTTGGGATGATAGAAACTATCAGATTTGTGATTCTAAGCAGGTGGAAGATGAAAAACACTTCCTTTTATACTGTCCGACTCTTACTCACATTCGCTCTCAATTCCCTACCATCTACCACACTTCCAATATTCTTGACCTATTAAGCCAACCCACATATAGCGATCTTCGAGCACTTATTTTGCTTCTCTTTGACCAAAAAAACAAGATTTTGAAGAACCAAACTTAGATTCTTTCTCCTCTCTTAAGGTCCGATAGACCGCATTGGTCTTAATGAACGGTAACCATCATCATCATTGTCATCAATATTAATCTTAAGGATTATAATATTGTGTTTTGACGATATTCAAATAGTTCATAAATCTATCATTATGTATAAAATATAGTGATAGTTATATTAATATGTTAATAAATGTATATTAATCATTAAGATAACGATGAGGATTAAATATGTATTATTAGTAATAACCCTATAACACAACAACAAAAACATAAAACTAACACAACCACATTTACCAATATGGTTGATTGACATTTATCAATCATATTAGTAATTATTGGATAATTATTACCTGTATAATGTTATTGTAGCTATTAGAGATTGATTATTTGTACTTGTGTGTGTGTCTATATATATGTACTTGTGTGTGTGTGTGTGTGTGTGTGTGTGTGTGTGTGTGTGTGTGTGTAATCAATCTCTAATACCTACAATAACATTATATAGGTAATAATTATCCAATAATTATTAATATGATTGATAAATGTCAATCGACCTATATCAACCATATTGGTAAATGTGGTTGTGCTAGTTTTATGTTTTTGTTGTTGTGTGCATAATAAAGTCGTCTCTCAGTGTTGTAATCAATTAATGGATTTTAGCTATTTCGTCTAAATATAACAAGTATTCAGATTGTTTATGTATCATTTTGGGTAGAATATCTTCCTTTCTGAATATGGTTTAAGAATGTTTTGGAATCTTGTCAAATCGAAAAATTTTGAACTTTAACCTTCAACAATTCTCAATGGTTTTTCTTTGCATATTTTCTGGCTATCCTTAGCTACATGTGCAAGTTACCTATTCTCATAATGCTCATTTCTGTATCATTTTGGGTAGAATATCTTCCTTTTTTAATATGGTTTGATAATGTTTTGGAATCTTGTCACATCAAAAAAATTGAACTTTAACCTTCAACAACTTTGCATGGTTTTTCTTTGCGTATTTTCCAGCTATCCTTAGCTACATGTGCAAGTTGTCTCTTCTCACAATGCTCCCCTATTTTGATTAAGGTTTTAAACTCATATAAATCTTCTTTTAAAAAGTTATAAAATCTAACGAAAATTTCTATTGTACAACTATTTGTAATTCTTTCTTAATATGACATCTACGAACATTTTGTTATCTTTTTATTACTAAGTGATGAAAAAACTAATTTTCACAACTTCAACAATGATATGAAATGAAATGAAATTTTAACGTCCACGAGACTAAAAATAGTCTATGGGACAATGAGTTCCCTATTTTTCGCCTTTTGTATTTCAGTCCTTTTCATATTCAAATTGATGATGCGCTGGCCCAACCTTCCAACAATCTCATCGCTGAAAAGACAATGCCAAGAAATCGATGCTAACATATTCCCATAGCTTCTCTGATGTCTTTGAACACATCACATGCCAAAATGAAATGTTTTTATAATTCCACGGCCCTAGACATGCAAAAATTACGCACTCGTTCTTCCCAAGCTTCTTTAGGCATTTTCCACCGTCCTGTTTCACACCGAAGATGATGCGAGTTGGTTCTTAATTGAGCAATAAGAGCCTTTTCCCTCCACAGAATGTTAGCTCCAATGTACTCTTTTTGTTGGAGATCATACGTAGGGTTGAATTCTTCAATGTAGTACTTCTTTCTACCCAACTCTTTTCCCCATAGTTGTTTACAAAACTTCTCTATAACAAAAGTCTTTAGCTCCTTGATATTTGTGGGACAAGCATTGAGGTAGATATTCCATTTTTGCATCCATGTGTAGTTTTGTCTCATCCATGTTTTCTTTCTTTCACTCATGCCTTCCTTGAATATAACATTAGGCCATCCACCTGCTCCCATTTTCTCAATTCTTTTTAGATATCTTATGAGCCGCACCATAGCAATTGCTTTGACGGGAATTGCTCCTGTTTCAATCAACATTATCTCATAAGGTACCAAACTTATTATTTTGAACTTGCTCACGATTAAGTGTTTTTGAATTTTCTCAATTTGCTTCCATTTTGAGATAGGGGTGTTGCTAGCCCATAATTCACACCCATATAACATCATTGGACAAACTAGGAGTCCAAAAATCACTTTAATCGTTTTCCAATCCCATAACTCTGCCTCTCTACATTTGTTTTGAAGAGCATATAATGCTTTCCACCCTCCTAAGATTCTCTTCTTTCTGCAGTCCTCCCAATTAAGTTTGTTGTTGAAATCAATCCCGAGGTATTTGTACTCATTAACTTCTTCAAGAATGTTGCCTTCAAAGAATACGTATGTTGACTCTGCTTCCTTTTATTAGAGAAAATCATTATCTTGGCCTTGCTAATATTGACTTGCATCCCCACTACTCTACAAAAATGCTCAAGGGCATGTAGGTGCATCTGCAATCCATGGGCCGATTTAGAAATCATTACAAGATCATCAGCATATAAAAGAAGCTTTATCACAAACTCCCCCAATCGAACACCATCCCCTTGCAAATTTAGCCACTCTTCCAGTTTATATATATAAACCAAAAAGAGTAGGGGATATAGGGCAACCTTGTTTGACTCCAATGTCACTTCTAAAGCTTTCTGAAATACCCACTGAGGTTCTAATTTTGACTTTCACCTCTTCATAAAGTCTATGGACAACAACTCTATAATGCAAAGGAATTTCAAGTTTATCCATTCTACGCCACAACTTATCTCTCGGGACTATGTCAAATGCCTTTTTGAAGTCAACAAAACAACATAATACTTCTTCTTTATCCCCCCAAACCTTTTCAATAATGTGTCTCAACATGATGTCGTGATCCACTATAATGATGCTTCAGCCTAAAACCCGCTTGTCCTTTTGCCCTCTTTTCTTTTACTTATGCCCACTTACTAATTCTATTTTCTACCATGCTGCTGAAAAGCTTTGCAAACAAAGGATTGATCATAATGGTTCTATAATTGAACGAATTATTAATGTCTCCACTTTTAAAAAGGGGTATTTCTAGGCTAGTTGTCCAGTCTCTTGGGAAACCTTGCGATGTTGTTGAATATTTCCATGATGTGTGGTGCAAGAGTGTTCTTTCCCCATTTTAGATACTCTACTTGAAGTTCAACCAAGTCTTTTGCCTTTCCTTTTTTCAGCTTCTTAATTCTAATCTCCACCTCCTGTAATGTGAAGAGCTTTGTAGTTGTGTTAAGCCCCGGGGGAGGTTCAACCTATGATTCTTTCTCATAGTGTCTTGCATATTCAAACCATTGATTGACTGTAATATTATTTTTGATTTTCTTCTTCCTTGGTTGAAGTTCCTGCCAGAGAAGTTTTGGGTTATTCTTGCCTAGATATATTAACTCTTCTCACCTTGTTTGCATGAACTCATCTTTTTTCCTTTTTAGTATTTGCGTATATAACTTTACATTCATCTTCTCCTTGCCTCTCTTTTTCAAGGTTCTCCTTGCCATTTTGCATTCCTCATCAAACCAAGCATTTACAGGAAAACAATTTGATTCTGATTTCCTATTTTTTTCTCTTTTGCACTTCTCAAGTGCCCTTTGAATTATATTTGTTAACTTATGATTGTTGAAGCTTTGGAAACCATTTTTCTCTTTCTAAATTAATCTCTCAAGCATTCTCTTGAAAATAGTACAATTTCTTGTGTTAGAAGAATTTTTCCCCTTGGTAGTGATTGTCGAGAGCAATGGGTTTTTCTCTTGTGCTGCATTTCTTCTACCCATGATAACTTCATATAAATTGGGTTATGGTCTGATTTTAAGTCCCAATTAGGCTCTCCAATCTTAACTTTGTCTATCTTTTCTATCAAGCTTTGTGAACAAATCACATATTCCACGACACTTGCCCCATTGTAAGTGTTGCAAGTGAAGTTCCCAAACCTTTTCCATCTGTCCAAACCATTGCAAATAATTAAGTTAAAAGCCCCAAATAGTGTAAGCAATTCCTCTCCAAAATGATTGCTAACTTTGTCATCTTCTGAAAATCTCACCCATTGGGGATTCTCCTCTTTAGTGAGCCAAATATGATTACGATCATCTTTGCAACAAAGAATACTAGCTTGCTGATTTGTTGTTCTAGCATTAAAATCATCCACTAAAAGCATTTATCCTGTTGATTGTATGGGGCAATATCTTGCTTTAGAGCTGCATATAGAGCCTTGTTGTCTAGCCCCTTATTTCTGTAAGTTTTTGAGACTTGAGGGGAAAAATATCATGTTGCAATTCTTATGTGATTCTCATTCTCTGATATTTTGAACCATAAATATTGTTTATTTTCATCTTCTTTCATCAACTAAATGTGTCAACCTTCCTTTTCTTTCACTAAAACTAGTATTCCCCCATACCCTTTGCCATTTTCTGCTACCTTGTTCCAAACCGCTACCTTCAAATAACCGTCAAACACAGGAGTTTTGCAACCATCATGTTCATAGTTTCCGTGAGACAAATTATGTCTCTACCTTCCACAACAGGCCTAACCCAAGTCTCCTTCTCCAAGGGTAGCCTCTACAATTCCAACAAACTAAACTTAGGTAGACTTGGGTAGGATTTGACTGCTACGTAGTTTGACACATAAGATTCAACTTTGAGTCTTCGCCCCTTTCCATCCATGTTGCTCTTGTTGTTTTCCTCCCTATTATTGAATTCTCTGTTTTTTCTTTATTGCCAGCTTGCTGCCCTGTTTTGTCCCGAGTCCCAAACAATGCAATAATTGCATCACCATTGTACAACCATGCCCTTTTCCCTTCATTTATTGCTGCCCTAATTTTCTTTACTTCTTCCCTTCTCTCATCTTTTTGTTTGATGGTTAAATCTTCATCTAGGAAGAAGTGTGAGCCTTTCAAGAGTTTCTTTTTGCTCAAGAGATGGTGTTTGTCTTGCACGGTTGCCATGGTGACTTTTATGGGACGAGGCCTCTCTTCACATATCTTCCCCACCCTCGCTTGGCAAATTTTCCCTTTCCAATGTAGTTTCTCTTTCAGAAAGTCCCTTCTCAAATTGAGAGTACTTTCATTCCTCCCATAATCTCTTATTCCACTGATAATAAAGTTTGTATCCATGTCTTTTCTTTCTTTGTGCTCTCTTTCCTGTCCTTATGTAACCATTAGTGTCTTCAACTCTATCTTTGATTTCTTTTGGACCGTAATCCCTATTGTTCTTTTTTGTCTTCTCTTTTGAAAGATCTGTTTGTTGAAATACTTGTGTATCTACTTGAGTTGCTTTAGAAATTATCACATCCTTGGTTTGCCACGATGTCTTCATGTTTTGCTATTCTTGTTTTCTTGTCTCTAGAGCCTCTTGTAACATTGTTACCTGTGATTTTAAAATTCTATTACCTTCCATTAAACACCGATTTGCAAATGTGATCTCTGAAATTTTGTGGTCTCTTTCCTGTTCTTTGGCTTCCAAAATCTCCAGTCTTGCCCTGGTCATCATCAGTTCTTCAACATAAAGATCTGATGACCAAGTAAGAGGTGTGGGTGTGGCACTGTAAATGGTTTTATTTATTTTCTTTCTCTGGCACTGTTTTCTTTTTCTTTGTCTTTGTCCTTGTTTTCATTTGAAGCAAACAAGTTTACGCCTTAAAATGCCCCGATACTGCTTTGCATTTACCCAAATCCACTTTCCTGTTTTGTTTGTTGAAACAATTTTGACTTGACCTAAATGATTGGTTTCCATAGAACCTAGTATTTCCTTGCTAGTTTCAACATTTGCTATTGATTTGCTTTCCATTTTAAGATGAGAAAATCCTCCCGAGCAAAAGCCTGAACATAAAATACTCCCTTTTTAGCAAAGAGTAAATTCAAATCTTCTTATT
The DNA here is from genome assembly GCA_034641835.2 of Pinus albicaulis. Taxonomy (NCBI): domain Eukaryota; kingdom Viridiplantae; phylum Streptophyta; class Pinopsida; order Pinales; family Pinaceae; genus Pinus; species Pinus albicaulis. Next base: position 689,331,471 of record CM076576.1, on the reverse strand, counting down.
TTTATAGATCTAATGAGCTCAGATTTATGGAAACAAATGCAGCTTTATTAGGTTTCCGGAAATTGATTAACGACATAGGGTTGTAGATCGTCCACCTCCTGCTGAAGTGCGCACTCCTTTCCAACTAATGGATCACTGTTTTCTGGTTACTTCAATGTCTTGCCCTACTATTTTCTGGTCTCTTGCCCTACTGTTTTCAGTCTCTTGCCCTCTTCCTAAATTCCTTTAAAATGAGATATTAAAATTTCAGTTTAAAATTGCTTTGTGAGAATGTTGACACTACCTTTGGCACAATTCAGTTCACATTGAGTAAAATTGAATACCCAACTTCGCCGGTTAATTTTCTAAACATAATCATAAGCATAGCATTTGCATAATTTTTAAAGATGTGTTGTTGTTGACTGAACCTCTGGAATCCAAACTAAGATCACAATCCATTGGGTTTATTATCATATTATAATAATATTATATTATTAAAAGCAAATACTTAAAAACGAAGAGTCAAAGAAAGAGAAGGAAATGGGTGTAAACCATAAAATGTTATTAAACGACAAAACCCGTGATTGAGCATGGCAATGAAGTGCATTATTGAGTAGTTGTTTAATTTAGAAAGTAGCGCTAACTATCTATTGAATTCAAATTAAAAGAATATGATTCGATTCTTTTGAGAAGCATGGTTAAACGATAAAGAATCCTTATCATTTAATATTCTATAATGATTTGTTATCATTCATGTGAAGGAGAAGGTTAAGTCGAATTTATGTACATCTATTAAATAGATAGGTAGTTATGATTGGTTAAGAGTAATTATATTATTGAAGTATTTATTTAACTAAAATTAATATAATTAAGAAATTTAAATAATTGATAAAGGTTTATAAATATTAATTTATGATAAGTATTAAAATATATATTTTACATAATTAAAATAAAAAATTAAATAAATTATAATTTTATTTATTTATTATTATTATTAAAATTAATACATGAATTAAGAATGAGTGTGATTTAATATTGTTGATTGAGTTGTAATTATTAAAATAAAGAATTGAAAAAACAAGTTAAGTTAAATTGATTTTCATTTAATGGTGATTGATCATTGGTAACTACATTATTAAGAAGATTATTTGAATTAAAATTGAAATATTTTTTATTAAATTTGAAATTTCTTAATTTGAATAAATAAAATTGTATCATAACATACAAAGTTCACTATACATTAGATACAAAAGTTTTTTTTTACTGTAAGAGGGTTGTAATAGTGGGCACTGAAGCTGATAATCTCTCTTTCTCTCTCTCTCTCTCTCTCTATATAAATATATATACATATATAAAGAGATAGAATTGGTAGACCTTTCGCCTATCACCAAGGATACTTGTGATCGAGTCAGTAGGATTGACACTTTACTGTTGAGCCAAATGCAACCACTCACAAACCTTGTTAGACAGGTAAACCATATTATAAAACTTGGTGGAGACCTTATATTGGTTGCAAAACACCTTATAGTGTGCGACATATATGGTTCAACCTAACTCGATGGGTCGATGATCTTTCTATTAATTGTCAGGTATTATACATGTAAAGGATAAGAGAATTAAAATCCATGTCCATTTTCTTTTGTTCTTTCTTATCATTAAATTGTTGTCATTACTATTAGAGTTTATTATGTCGAAACCTCCATTGCCTAATCTAAGGTTGATCTTTGTCTTGTCTAAAATGGAAAATTATGAGGGGATTAGGTTTAATTGGAAAGTCAAGAAGACGATTAGTGATTTCTTAATGGCTAGTATAACATTAATGATTGTCTTGGTTTGGATGGGAAAATTGAAGGAATTGAAGGTGGCTATCGATTGCTCCATGACTTTGAGGTGCAATATGGTTTTTGGAGCTACCCTGAGGAGACGTTCGAAGATCCAAGAGAGTTTGCAATAATTGGTATATTTTGTATTAATTCAGCCATTCTAGGGCCCCTCTAATGTTAAACAAAATAGTGGAATCCATGTCTAATAGGTGTTGTTGATGTTGCCTACTAAGGGAAATGTGAGGTATAAGGAATGATCTCCACAAGTGTAAAAAGAAAATTATGAAATCCATGGGCATGGCCACTACATTATCTACTGAATGAAAAAAATGGAAGAAGACCATGGCTCTAATAAAATAAGAGGCAAATGAAGTTAGAGACCATAACATTATGAATGTGAGAAGCATTTCTTTGGACTTAGAGAATCTTTAATTATGTTATAGGGAAATTAATAGGAATCATCTGCTTCCTTAAATTCTCTCTCTAACTTGGCAACTCACATCATAACACACATCAATCTCCTTCCTACATATGACTCATAGATAAATTAATTTTATTGTGATTATGTTGATTAAAACTCAATTGACTTTTTTTTATGAAAATATAGTAACCTAACAATTCATTTGGCTAGTCCAAAATATAATATGTATAATTTAATATATATTTTGTTTAGCAATTTTATTGTTAAATTATTATAACTTAGATTTATACTTGCAAACTTTTATACAAATAATTTGATGAAATTGGTTTAATGAATCGGTTGATGCTTTTTTTAAATGCTAATCACAAAATTACTTTATTTTAAATTGTAAAAATGTTGAGCACACCAAATTTGAATATACTAATAATACTTATTACAAAAAAATATCTAGGAAAATTTAGAGCACTAAAATCCATTATAAATGAGATATATAAATTATAAAAATACCTGAAAGAAAAAGAAAAATTGAGGTTATTCATAGAAAAACACGAGGGAGAAAAAAAGTTATTATAAAAAATTGTAAAATGTTTTTGGTAATAATCACATGCAATGGAACATGGTCGACGCGTTTCGAGCCAACCAGTGTGGTTCATCATCAGGACTATGATGATGAACCACACTGGTTGGCTCGAAACGTGTCGACCATGTTCCATTGCATGTGATTATTGCCGAAAGAATTTTACAATTTGTATAATGGATCACATAAGCTTAGATTCTAAAAACAAAAAATTGAAATTAATAATATAAATTCCTTAAAAATATATTATAATAATTTGAAAATTCAATTTTTTTTTAATATTGAAGAATATGAATTTATTTTCTCTTTTTTCTAAACACTTTATAGGTTGAGAATTAAAATATATGTATGTTACCTTATTCACAAAGAAATAATTTGATAATTTATTTTTAGCAGTTTGGAAATGTTTTATCTTTGAAGGTATTTATTAGAAAAATCCTAATTTAAAACAAAATACAATGGTGTAAACATGCAAAAAAAGATGGATGGAAGAATGATATGCCCAAATTTAGGATGTTATGGCCAGGATTTTGTGTGACTTAGTTGAGCCTGGACATCCTTTGGGACAGTGTAATCCTCACATTTAGCTCCCAACCTCAACTCCTTCCTATGAGTTTTGAAATTGAAACTTGAGGAAGACTAAAACCAATAGAAATCAACTAATAAATACTTCTATATCTTTCTGCATGCACAAAAGTGTCTCATATACGGAAGTCATCCTCTATATATGTGCATAGATATGGAAGCATCTATATATGAAAGTCACACATGTGCGGAAATGCATTTACAAGATTAAAATTAACCAATTTTTCTACTTTGTTTTATGTGTGATTAAAAAAAATTCATTCATATTCTTACATTTGCATCCCCACTCAAACACCAAATGCTCAGTTGGGCATCATAGGGAACCACATAGCCACATATATACAGATTTCATCTTCAATATATTCACTTGCATTTCCGCATATGTGTGACTTTCGTATATGCATGTTTCCATATCTATGTGCATATACAGAAGTTGCACATATATGAAAACCATCTTGCATATATGTCCAACTTTTGTATATGTGCATAGATATGACAACGTGTGTATACGAAAGTCACACATAAATGGAAATTAAAGTGCATATAAGAAATTCAACTTCTATATATGTGTTTTTACACATATGTGCATATACTTAAACTACACATATGCAGAAGCTATCTTGGCATATGTGTGCACTTTTGTATATCCACATATATATATATATATATATATATATATATATAAGTGGATTGTTTATATGCACTTCTAGATTTCCGCATATGTGTGATTTCCATATAAGCGCATTTCCATATCTATGTAGATATAAAGTTGCACATATATGGAAGATGACTTCTATATATGTACAATTTTGTATATGCACATAGATATAGAAAATTACATATTTGAAAGTCACATATATGTGGAAGTTATCTTCCATATATGTATGCTTCAATATATGTGTGTATACATAAATTGCTCATATACAAAACATGACTTCAAAATATGTGCAACTTCCGTATATGCACAAAGATATGGAAGCATGCATATACAAAATTCACACATATGAAAATGATTTTGTACTCTTAAAATTAACCCTTTTTTTTCTTTGTTTTATTTGTTATTAAGAATAAACTCATTCATATGCTTACATTTTCATCCTCTCTCAAACACAACACGCTCACTTGGGAGTCATAGGGGACACCATAGTCACACGTATTCAGAAATCATCTTTCAAATATTCACTTGCATTTCTGCATTTGTGTGACTTCCATATATGCATGCCTCCATATATATGTGCATATACAAAAAATGCACATATAGAGAAGATGTCTGTAGTAGTGTATTCGACGCATGGGCAGATGAAATACATTGTGCTTAATAGGGAGGTTGCTTTCCTACAAGAAAGTAACAGGTCAATTGGTTTGTTAGATTGTTAGTGGAACAAAATAACATGTAGTAAACTAAGTAAAAAACATAGCATGCTACATCAATGAAGAAACAAAAAACAGAATACTCATGTACAATAACAAGCTCAATCGATTCAAACACACTAATAATTCAAATAGAGAACTCTCTCCCTTTATTAGTTGTTGATGGTATAAGAGAATAGGATGCTAAATCACTTGCAATGAATCCTTAGAGCTATGGAGCTCTAATATTCAAGGCAATGGGGTCTCTTCCCTTAAAGCTTCTTACAAGTCTCTATCTCTCCTCGACGGATGGTAGAATGACAGACAATTGATGAACTTCTTCTCTTTGATTGAGGTGTTGGGTGGCCAACAACCGAATCCTTCCAATCCTTCTTGTTGCTTGGACAACACAATGCTAGTTTTCTCTCAAACAATTTGGCCAACACAAAAATATGTTCTCATGTTCCTCTTCCCATGGTAGTCTTTTATAGACAAATTTCAAATTTTCCCTCCCTCTCTTGGTACAAGATGGATGTTGACACAACAGTAGGAGGATGTTTCCTTTGTGTGTTGCACTAAAGCCTCAAGGTGGCTCCAAGGTGGCTGTACTTGTCTGGCTTGAGTGGGAATCTTCTTCTGCAAGTGTGCTAAGTGGTCCCGGATGGTGACTTTCTGCATACTTAGGACCGTACAGATCTTGGAGGGATAGTCACGACGATTTTCGCAGATATCGAAGAAAAAGTCGCGAAGATCACTTGGGGTCAGTGTTTTCTGTGCAATTTAATAAATTTGCCTGCTTGACCTTAGGAAAAGTTAAAATTTTCAGATCCTATAATGTATTCCTTCCCTGTAAATTCTTATTTGTACCTTCTTCTTGACATTTTCTAATGTATTTTGCTTATACGATTTTCCAGTCTTAACAATGACTTTCACATATGCACAACTTTTGTATATGCGCATAGATATGCAAGTGTGCCTATACAAAAGTTAAAAATTTGCAAAAACACAAGTGCTTATGGGAATTCTAACTTCTATATATAGCAAATTCCACTTTTCTATATATAGGAAGTTAACTTCTACATATTAGAAAGTATAATTTCTTATATGCACTTGCACTTGGACTAAAATAAAGAAATGAGAAAAAGAAGAAATAAGTCAAGTTAAATTGATTTTGATTCATTGGATGATTGGTTATTGGTAACTACATTATTGCAAATATCGTTGGATTAAAATTAAATATTTCAGTACTAAATTTGAAATGTCTTTAATTTGGATAAATAAAATTGTGCCATAACATAGAATCTTCGCTATAGAATATATACAAAAGTTGTTTTACTATAAAAGGATTGCAATAATGGGCATTGAAGTGGTAATCTCTCTCTCTCTCTCTCTCTCTCTCTCTCTCTCTCGCTCTCTCTCTCTCTCTCTCTGATATATATATATATATATATATATAAGGATAATTAGTATAAATTTCACCTGTCACCAAGGAGACTTATAATAAGTTAGTGAGACTGTCAATTTACTCTTAAACTAATGAAACCACCCACAAGCCTTGTTAGACAGGTAAACCAAGTTACAAACATGGGAAGAGACCCTATATTGGTGGAAAACACCTTCTGGTGTGGGGCGTCCATGGTTCAACCTAGCCCAATGGGTTGATGACCTTTATATTGATTGTAAAGTCTTATACATATAAAGGATAAGAGAATTAAAATCCCATGTCCATTTGATTTTGTTCTTTATTATCATTAAATTATGGTTATTACTATTAGAGTTTGTTTGGTTGATTTTTTATGTTGAAACCTCCATGGCCTGGTCTATAATTAATCTTTGTCTTGTCTAATATGGAAAATTATGAAGGAATTAGGGTTAATTGGCAAATAAAGAAGACGATTAATGATTTATAAATTGATAGTATAATGTTAATTATTTTCTTATCTTGGATGGTAAAATATGAAGGAATTGAAGGTGGTTATTAATTGCTACATGGATTTGGGGTGAAATATGGTTTTTTGGAGCTACCCTAAGGAGAAGTTGGAATATCCAAGATAGTTTGCAATAATTGGTATATTTTGTATCGATTCAACCATTCCAGGATCCCTTTAATGCTAAACAAAATAGTGAAATCCATGTCTAATTGGTGTTGTTGATGTTGTCTATTAAGGGAATTGTGAGGTCTAAGGAAAGATCTGCACAGGTGTAAAAATTATATCATGGAGTCCATGGGCATGACGACTAATTTGTCTATAGAATGAAAAAATCGGAAGATGACCATGGCTTAGAAAAAATAAGAAGCAAACGAAGTTAGAGGCCATAACATTATGGATGTGGGAAGCATTTATTTGGACTTTGAGAATCTTTAAGTATGTTATAGGGAAAGTAATAGGAATCATTTGCCTCCTTAGATGCTTTCTCTAACTTGGAAACTCACACAATAACACACATCAACCTCCTTCCTATACATGAACAACATATAAATTCAAAAAAAATTATTGTGATTACCTATATTAAACACTCAATTGACTCCTTTTATGAGAAGGTATTAACCTAACAATCCATTGGGACATTCCAAAATATAATATGTATAATTTAATATATATTTTGTTTAGCATGAGGAAGAAAAACATGAGAAAAAAAAAAGTATGATAATAAATTATAATAAAATAAAAAATTGAAATTAATAATATAAATTCTTTAAAAGCAATATTATAATAATTTAAATACTCAACTTTTTTTAATATTGAAGATTCTATTGTTTATTTTCCAATTTATTTAAACACTTAATATATTGGTAATTAAAATATATTTATATTACCTTATTTATAAATAAAAATAATTTTGATAATTTATTTTTAGCATTTTGGAAATGTTTTTTCTTTGAACGTATTTATTAAAAAAAAACTAATTAAAAAAAAAAAACGAGAAAGAAATAAAATAGTCCAAACATGTGAAACATATGGATGGAAGAATGATATGCGTAAATGCAGAATGTTATCACTAAGATTATGTTTGACATCGTTGAGCTTGGACACCCTTTGGGATAGTGTAATCCTCACAATTATCTCCCAACCTCAACTCCTTCCCATTAATTTTGAACTTGAAACTTGAGAGAGACTAAGCCCCATTGAAATTAACTAATAAACACTTCCATATCTATGTGCATATAGATAAGTTGTGCATATATGGAAGCCATCTTTCGTATATGCACAAATTATGTATATCCACATAGATATGGAAGCATGCATATATAAAGGTCACACATGTGCAAAAATGCATATATATTATTAAAACTAACCCAATTTTCCACTTTATTTTAGTTGTAAATAAAAACATGCTCATTCATATCCTTACATTTTCATCCTCACCCAAACATGAAATGCTTAATTGGGCATTATAGGGGACCACATTGTCGCACACACTCAAATTTCATCTTGTATTTTCGCATATGTGTGGCTTTCATATATGCACGCATCCATGTCTATGTGCACATACAAAAGATGCATATATACATAAACCGTCTTTCGTATATGTGTATCTTTTGTATATGCATATAGACATGAAAGTGTGCATATACGAAATTCACACATATGTGGAAATGAAAGTGCATCTAAGAAAATCGACTTCTATATATGTATTTACATATATATATGTGCATATACAAAAACTGCACAGATACAAAAGTCGTCTTTCATATGTGTACACTATTATATATGCACATAGATATAAAAACACATATATAGAAGTAGATTATTTAGATGCACTTCCATATTTTTGCATATGTGTTACTTCTGTATATTGGCATTTTCATATGTATACGCATATATAAAAGTTTCATATATGTGAAAGATGACTTCTATATATGTACAATTCTGTAAATGCACATAGATATAGAAAATTGCATATTTTAAAGTCACACATATGTGGAAGCCATCTCCCATATATGTATGCTTCCATACGTGAAATTTTTTTAGCACAGAAATCCTACTACTAACTATTGATTTACTTCTCCTACTTGATCTATTACACAAGTTATTTAACTGAATATTCAGAAAAATTTCAAAGTAAACACAAATAGCAGCCTACACAAATACATATCATTTACTGAACATCACGCACATATGACAAATGACACACAAATTTTTCAGAAAAATGTCACTGGAAAAACCTAATGCGAGAAAACCGGTGTAGCAGATATGAGGGTTTATTATTATTAAGAAGCAGTTTTTGAGTACATCGAGGGTGCCATAACTCAGCTTACCCAACAAAGAAATCCTTCGCAATTTGAGAAATATTGTGAGATATACCTCACTCTCGCAAGTCCTTAGCTGATCCAGATGAGCAACAAGTGAAACCCCAGTTGGCTCTACACAGCTACTGTGTCAGCCTGCGTCTGTGTAGCCTTGGCTAAGGGACTGCATCACCCGAGCTTCGTGTGGATCTGCTTCTCCCAGATCTAGTTTCAGCCCTTCCATCTCAGAAACCCTTGCTTCTGGTGAATTTTAGACTTTTCTCTGGAGACAGTACGCTTTACTGCATCTCTACTGCCCTTGCTTTGCAATGTACTCTTGGCCCTCTTGAACAATCACTGCATCTTCCCCTCACTGCAACTATGAGCCACTCAGATTTGATCTTCGTCCAAGCATTGCTCCGTCAGAAGAATTCGATCTCTTAGACTCCGTGTGTGTTCTCCAACTGACACCAAGCCATTCCTATATACTTTTCTCGTTGACACATCAACGACCATGACCTAATCTCTAATCGACAACTAAGATTAAAATAATGCTTGATCCATGTTACTTAGAACATTCTCATCACATGCGTAAATTAATTCACTTTAATTTTTTTAATTTCCCTAACTTAGACTTAGGGTCCCCATAAAAAAATTTAATTGCTTGAATAACTTTTACACCAGATGGAATTTCTCCAAACGCTTTCAGGGTCTTGGAGATCTCATGTGTTCCAGCCCCTCCACAAAGTTTCAGAGCTAGAGAATATCCGATGCTACTTCAAAATCTCAACAACATATCTATGTGGATATACTAAAGTTGTGCATATACGAAAGATGGCTTCCATATATGTTCAACTTTTGTATATGCACATAGATATGGAAGTGTGCATATACAAAAGCCACACATATATGACAATTCATTCATAGTATAAAAATTAACCATTTTTAATGCTTTGTCTTATGTGTTGTTAAAAATAAACATATTCATATTCTTGCATTTGCATCCTCAGTCAAACACAACACATTCACTTGGGCATCATAGGGTACAACATAATCACCCATATGTGGAAATCATCTTTCATATATTCAATTGCGTTTCCACATATGTAGACTTCTATATATGCATGCTTCCATATATATGTGCATATATAGAAGATGGATTTAATATATGTGCAAATTTTGTTTGTGCACATAGATTTGGAAGTGTGCATATACAAAAGTTACAGATTTGTGGAAATTCAAGTGCATATGTGAAAGTCGACTTCTATATATAGGAAAGTCGACTATTCTATATATAGAAAATTCAAATTACATATATATATATAAGAAAGTCAACACTCCTATATGCACTTGCACTAAAATAAAATGGTATAAACATGTGGAAAATATTGATGGAATAATTATATGCTCAAATGTAGGATACTATGATCAAGATTGTGTGATACTCAGTTGAGTACAGACACCCTTTGTGACAGTGTAATCCTCATAATTAGCTCCCAATATCAACTCCTTCCCATGAGTTTTGAACTTGAAACTTGATGGGGATTAAACCCCACAAAAACCGACTAATAAACACTTCTATATCTATGTGCACACATAGAGCATTTGCATAACACTTCCATATAACTTGCATGCATTCACACCATCCATATCAATGTGCATACACAAAATTTGCAGATATACGAAAGATGCCATCTTTCGTATATGCACATATGTATGGAAGCATGCATATATAGAAGTCACACATATGTGGAAATTCATTTACAAGATTAAAATTATCCCATTTTTCCACATCTTTTTATGTGCAATTAAAAACAAGCTCATTCCTATTTTTGCATTTGCATACTCACTCAAACACCAAACACTCATTTGGGAATCATATGGGATGACATAGTCGCACATATGTGGGTTTCATCTTCCATGTATTCACCCACACTTTCACATATGTGTGACTTCCATATATGTGTGCTTCCATATCTATGTGCATATACAAAAGCTGCACATATACGAAAACCATATTTTGCATATGTGCAGCTTCTGTTTATGCACATATATATAAAAACTTGCATATACAAATGTCACACATATGAGGAAATGAAAGTGCATATATGAAAATCGACTTATATATATGTGTTTGCATATATAGAAACTGCACATATACATAAGCCATCTTCCATATGTGTGCACTTTCGTATATGCACATAGGTATGCAAGCGCATATATAGAAGTGGACTATTTATATGCATATTTGTATTTATGCATATGTGTGACTTCTGTATCTGCGTATTTCTACATCTACGTCCATATATAGAAGTTGTACAATATGGGAGATGGCCTCTGTATATGTACAATATTGTGTATGCACATATATATAGAAAAACACATATATGAAAGTCGAACATATGTGGAAGTCATCTTCCATATATGAATGATTCCATATCTTTGTGCACATAAAGAAGTTGTGCATATACGAAACATGGCTTCCGTATATGCGCAACTTCTGTATATGCACATAGATATGGAAGAGTGCATATACAAAAGTTACATATATATGAAAATGCATTGATAGAATTAAAACTACCCTTTTTTCCACTTTGTTATATGTGTTATCGAAAATAAACTCATTCATATGCTTGCATTTGCATCGTCACTCAAACACAACACACTCACTTGGGAATCATAGGTGACAACATATTCACACATATGTTGAAATCATATTTCCAATATGCACTTGCATTTCTACATATGTGTGACTTCAATATATGGATGTTTCTATATCTATGTGCATATACAAAAGATGCACATATAGGGATCATGGCTTTCATATATGCACAACTTTTGTGTATGGACATAGATATGGAAGTGTGCTTACGTAGAAGTTACACATTTGCGAAAATGCAAGTGCATATAGGAAATTCAACTTCTATATATAGGATATATGAATTTTCTATATATAGGAAAGTCAACTATTCTATATATAGAAATGTTGACTTTTATATATAGGAAAACAAACTTCTATATATATCAAAGTTGACTTCTATATATAGGAAGTTTCACATATACAAAAGTCATGTTCTGTATATGTGCAAATTCTATGTGCACATAGATGTGGAAGCATGCATGTACGGAAGATGACTTTCACATATATGAGACTTTTAGATATGCAATTTTCTATATCTATGTGCATATACAAAATTATAGATATACAAAATCCATCTTCTATATATGTGCAACTTCTATAAATGCACATAGATATGGAAATGCCCATATACCAAAGTCACACATATGCAGAAATACAAAAGTAAACATAAATAGTCCACTTATATATATGTGCTTGCATATCTATGTGCATATACAAAAGTGCACACATATGGAATATGGCTTGTATATATTTGAAATTTCTGTATATGCACATATATATGCAAACACATATATAGAAGTCGACTTTCCTATATGCACTTTTTTTTCAACATATGTGTGACTTTTGTATATGCACACTTTCATGTCTATGTGCATATACAAAAGATAATTTTGTTATATGTGAAGCTTATGTATATTCACATAGATATGGAAATGTGGATATATGAAAATCACACATTTGCAAAAGTGCAAGTGAATATTTGGAAGATGAAGTCTCCATATGTGTGACTATGTCATCCCCTGTGATGCCCAACTAAGAGTTTGATGTTTGAGTGAGATGAAAATGCAAGAATAGGAATGATTTTTTTTTAATCACGCAAAAAACAAAGTTGAAAATGGGTTAATTTTAATCATGTTAATTAAATATATGAAAGTCAACTTTTGTATATAGGATATTTGTTTTTTTTGTTTTTTTATATATAGGAAAGTCAACTATTTTATATATAGAAAAGGTGACTTTTATATATAGTAAAATTGAATTCAATATATAGGAAAGTTGACTTCTATATGTGGGAAGTTGCACATATACAAAATCCATGTTTCGTATATGTGGACATAGTTGTGGAAGTATACATATATGGAAGTTGACTTCCACATATGTGGAACTTTCAGATATGCAATTTTCTATATCTATGTGCATATACAAAATTGTAGATATATAGAAGCCATCTACCATATATTTGCAGCTTCTAAATATGCACATAGATATGGAAATTCACATATAAAAAAATCATACATATGCATAAATACAAAAGTAAAACATAAATAATCCACTTATATATACATGCTTGCATATCTATGTGCATATACAAAAGTGCACACATATGGAAGATGGCTTCTGTATATGTGAAATTTATTTATATGCACACACACACACACACACACATATATATGCAAACACATATATAGAAGTTGACTTTCCTATCCATTTTTGTTTTAGCTTCTAAATATGCACATACATATGGAAATTCACATATACAAAAATCACACATATGCATAAATACAAAAGTAAAACATAAATAATCCACTTATATATACATGCTTGCATATCTATGTGCATATACAAAAGTGCACGCATATGGAAGATGGCTTCTATATATATATATATATATATATATATATATATGCAAACACATATATAGAAGTTGACTTTCCTATATCCATTTTTGTTTTCGCATGTGTCACTTCTGTGTATGCACACTTTCATATCTATGTGCATATACAGAAGATGATTTTCATATATGTGAATCTTATGTATATTCACATAGATATGGAAGTGTGGATATATGAAAATCACACATTTTCAAAAGTGCAAGTGAATATTTGGAAGATGAAATCTGCATGTGTGTGACTAGATCATTCCCTATGATGCCCAACTAAGTGTTTGGTGTTTGAGTGAGAATGCAAATGCAAGAATTGTAATGATTTTGTTTTTAATCACACATAAAATAAAGTGGAAAAATGGATTAATTTTAATCCTGTAAATGTGTTTTCGCATGCATGACTTTCGTATATGCATGCCTCCATATGTATGTGCATATAGGGAAGATGGATTTTGTGTATGTGCAACTTTTGTATATGCACATATATATGAAAAGTGTGTGTGCATGGAAGTTATATGGAGGTGTTATGCACAACCTCCACATGTGCATATAGATATGGAGGTGTTTAATAGTTCATTACTATGGGGTTTAGTATCCATCAAGTTTCAAGTTCAAAATTTATGGGAATGAGTTGAGGTTGGGAGAAAATTGTGAAGATTACACTCACGAGGGCTTCACTAGGGGAGCAATACCATACCACGTGGGTTCATATTGGGGTATATATATTGACGAAAATTTGACTTAATATATTGGGGGATATATAGGGGGTAAAGGGTTTTTATATTGGGAGGTATAAAAAATGGAGTTCAAAGTTAATGAAAAAATATAAATGGGTAGAAAAGATGTTAATGAAAAACTGGGTACGTCCAATATCTAGTGAAAGTAGGGGTTTTTTAAATTAGGGAGGTGTATTGGGTTCATATTGGTAGGGGGTTAAATAATGTGATTTTTAGAGGTATTTTCCAATATGTAGTTTAATTAGGGGTATTGTTTAGTATGCCATGAACACAGACAATATGTCAGAGGTTCATTGAGTGAAGTCCCTGTGATTACACTATCCCAAAGGGTGTCAAGACCCGACTGAATCTCACACAATCATGTTCATAGCATCCTACATTTGGGCATATCATTCTTCCATAAATTCTTTTTACATGTTTACACCATTTTATTTCTTCCTCGTTTGTTTTAAGTTAGAATTTTTCAAATAAATACCTTCAAAAAGAGAACATTCCCAAAATACTAAAATGAATTTATGAAATTATTTTTCTTTATAAATAAGATAATATAAATATATTTTAAGTCACAATTTATTAAGTGTTTAAATAAATTGAAAAGATAAATTACACATTCTCTAATATTAAAAATAATTGGTTTTTAAAATTATTTTAATATATTTTTAAAAGAAATTAAATTATTATTAATTTTTTTTATTCTATTATAATTTATTATAATATTTTATTCTCCACTCCCTAAATAGCCTCAAATTTTATTTTTCTTTCAGGTATTTCTATAATTTACATATCTCATTTATAATGGATTTTAGTGTTCTTAGATTTCCTAGAATTTTTTTTTTTAACAAGTATTATTAATATATTCAAATTTGGTGTGCTTAACATTATTACAGTTTAAAATAAAATAATTTTGTCGTTAGCATTAAAAAAAATTAAGTGAAACATTAAACTAATTTCATAAAAGTTTGCAAGTATAAATCTAAGTTATAATAATTTAACAATAAAATTACTCTAAGAAATATATATATTAGACTATACATATTATATTTTGGAATGGCTAAATGTATTAGGTTACTATCTGCTCATCAAAAAGAGTTAATTGAGTTTTTAATCATCATAATCATGATAAAATTATTTGAATTTATATCTCGTTTAT
The DNA here is from genome assembly GCA_034641835.2 of Pinus albicaulis. Lineage (NCBI taxonomy): Eukaryota > Viridiplantae > Streptophyta > Pinopsida > Pinales > Pinaceae > Pinus > Pinus albicaulis. The sequence goes on along the minus strand of CM076576.1, from coordinate 689,316,095 downwards.
ATGTAGGAAGGAGGTTGATGTGTGTTATGATGTGAGTTTCGATGAGGAGCATCAAGCTCAATTTTCATTATTTAATTATATAATAAGGGGGTTGAGACATTTTAATTATTTTATTAATTAAATTGTTTATTTTAAATAAATTAGGAGAGAAATTATAAATGTGAGGATTATTGTATATATTCTTTTAATAATTAAAAGGATATGAGTGAAATAGAATTAGGTAGCAAATTTAGGGAGTAGGAATTCTATGTACGGGACTTTGTTGAGTCCACACCTAGAATGAATCTAAATTAGATTTAGTTGAGATTTGTAGGGAGAGATTTTTGGAATGGATTAAATCCATATTTATGTATAAATAAGGGAGTTGTGTAAGGAAGAAAATAAGCTGAGAGTGAGTGGGAAGGGAGGAGAATGTGAGGAATAATTGGAGAACTTTTGTGAAGTGCCAAGAGCTGAGAAGCTCTCCATTGTAATATTTGGCTAGAGATTTTTTTATATTTTTATATCTGTAGTTGATTGAATGGCTTTTTCTCCTTCGTGTGAATTGTAAGTTGAATATTTTTATGGTTTTATGTGAGGAAAAATTGAGCATTTTCATATTGAGTGAAGCAATGAGTTTTTAATATGCTAGGATCTGCTTTCTAGCAGAATCCTTGCATCATTTGGTATCAGAGCTGAAAGATGCCTGTTCTACATTTTTTTTGAATCTGCAATTTATATATATATATATATATATGTTACATGTATATTTGTTGGAGTGTGTGAAGCACAGAAGACTGCCATCAAAACAAGGGAGCATAGTCACGAAAAGAGCAAGTTGAAGATAAGTTCTGTGCTGGCAAAGAGCGTTGTTATGGCTATAGCTGGATTCACATGCCGCAGAGCAAACATGCGTTTGATTGGGCCATTGTACATCTTTGTCGCATAGCCGATACCCTCCACCTTGTTCATGTTGTTCCCAATTCAGATGATGAGGCGCTGTTAGGAGTCGTACAAGCTCTAATGGAAAGGCTTGCAATAGAAGCATATGAAGTTGCCATGGTGCAAATAGTCGGTAGGAGGGTGACATAGGTAAGGCAATTTGCCATGAAGCAGGAAGAATCAAGCCTGTTGCACTTGTAATGGGAACAAGAGGCTGGGGACCGATCATTAATATAGAAATATTGATGATAAGTGAACTTTCCACAGGGCAGGTTCACCTTTCAGTTACACAAATCTTTGAACTCGACCCTGAGACCTATGGGTTCTAGGCCCATTTTCGCTTCCACTGCACCACTACAACGCCCACATACAATTCACCTGTGCATTGGACGCACACAAACCATTTCTTTGAAAACTTCTTGGAATATAAATACTCCACTGTTCCGTCACTTATTTATCTGTTGTTTATCTGTTGTTCCTTCGCACAAATCCGTTGGGCTGTTGTTCTTTAACTCAACACTTCTTCTTCACCTTTCGAGTCCGTTTCTGACTTCCGCCTTCGCTACAACGACTGTAACTCACCAACGCCATCAACTCAATCTGCGTTCTCAATTTCGTTGTATCATCAAGGTTCCGCCCTTTGACTGGTCCAACAACGCCACTATATTACATTCACTTGTTTTACATGCTCACCAGCCCGACATCATTCAACAATTGAATACATTCGGCCCCACTCTTACATATATCGACCATATTAACATCCCGTAGTTCATATGAAATATCGACTTTGGTCTAAAACCAAAGCGCCAACAAATACAAATGTTCAGGCTCAACATTTATTAACACAATTTTTCGACAGGTGTCATTATAGACCTCCAAACTCACGAATTCGGACAAGTCGGATTCCATCAGAGCTTGACTCTTGCACTCAACAAAGAAAGCAGTTTTTTTATTCCTTCCAAATCAATTACGCAGAGTTTAATATACTTAACTTATGTTCATCTCAGGTTTCTAAACGTTGTGTCGCTCCTAATCGTAGGTTGAATTCGGCCATACCCAGTCAAGAGCTTTGCGAAACCTAGTTATGGGTTTAAAAGCCGTTTTTTCTGTTTATCCTCGCCATGGTTCCGTTTCTTTTTACTGTGGTATTACTTCACAATGCTGCTGTTCGATCATTTCGAATCTGCCTTTCCGTTTCACGCCTTCGATTCAATTTTGTGAACAGATTCTACACATTCTCACAGGGTTCCAAGTTCTGCCTTGCCATGATCTTAAAACACAAATTTTAAATCCACCATACAATATTCATTTTATATCATTCTTCCGCTGGATCGCCATTGATCCTCGTGGTGATCGATGGCCGACCAATCAACCCATAAAAACAGAATTTAACACAGAAAACTTAAAACATAAGCAAACCATATTCGTACACAAAAAATCCAGATAACAATATATTTCTATTATATACAAAATGCAGTTACAACCTAAGGCATTTCAGCCTTAGAACGAAGATTCTCCATCGGTTACATTGCTTTTCTCCTTCCCTTCACACACTACAGGCTCTCATTTTTATAGGTTTTTACAAAAGATCAAGAAACGGTTTTAACTAATTTTTGCCCTAACTTGCATAACTGTGTTCATAACCACCTCTTCAGTTTCGGAGTTCGGATGCCCCTGCATCGGACTCACGAGGCACAAAAATTTATGACCTCCTGGTCATATGTCTTCTACAACTGTCAGCAATTCTTCTATGGAACTGCTCCTTGTGATCTTCCTGTAACAACACTCCTGAACAATTATGCCCACATCCTTTGTGGAATTGTCTGCTGTGAGTTGCAACAAAACCTCTGCAATAATAGTCCTCCCTGCTACCAGATACCTCACCAAGCTTCCCTCTCTGAGCTCAGTCTTTTGGCATCTCTCTGGTTCGCTCCTGTGGAACCATTTGAGCACTCCTGATCTAGGTTGTTGCAATCTTCTCACCTTCTTCCTGCTGATACCTTCACAAAACACAAAAATTACAAGTTTCACAAAACTTCATAAAACTGTACCTCTTCGTTCGCAAACTCCTTCTTTCTTTGCACGCAAAACTCCTTTCCGCAGGAAATCGTTTCCCGCTCTGATACCACTTGATGATAAGTGAACTTGCCACAGGGCAGGTTCACCTTTCAGTTACACAAATCTTTGAACTCGACCCTGAAACCTATGGGTTCTAGGCCCATTTTTGCTTCCACTGCGCCACTACAACGCCCACATACAATTCACATGTGCATTGGATGCACGCAAACCATTTCTTTGAAAACTTCTTGGAATATAAATACTCCACGGTTCCGTCACTTATTTATATGTTGTTTATCTATTGTTCCTTCGCACAAATCTGTCAGGCCGCTGTTCTTTAACTCAACACTTCTTCTTCACCTTTCGAGTCCGTTTCTAACTTCTGCCTTCGCTAAAACGACTGTAACTCACCAACGCCATCAACTCAATTTGCGTTCTCAATTTCGCTGTATCATCAAGGTTCCGCCCTTTGACTGGTCCAACAACGCCACTATATTACATTCACTTGTTTTACATGCTCACCAGCCTGACATCATTCAACAATTGAATACATTCGGCCCCACTCTTACATATATTGACCATATTAACATCCCGTAGTTCATATGAAATATCGACTTTGGTCTAAAACCAAAGCGCCAGCAAATACAAATGTTCAGGCTCAACATTTATTAACACAAATTTTCGACAGGTGTTATTATAGACCTCCAAACTCACGAATTCATACAAGCCAGATTCCATCAGAGCTTGACTCTTGCACTCAATAAAGAAAACAATTTTTCGATTCCTTCCAAATCAATTACGCAGAGTTTAATATACTTAAATTGCGTTCATCTTAGGTTTCTAAACGTTGCGTCGCTCCTAATCGCAGGTTGAATTCGGCCATACCCAGTCAAGAGCTTTGCGAAACCCAGTTATGGGTTTAAAAGTCGCTTTTGCTGTTTATCCTCGCCATGGTTCCGTTTCTTTTTACCATGGTATTACTTCACAATGCTGTTGTTCGATCATTTCGAATCTGCCTTTCCGTTTCACGCCTTCGATTCAATTTTGTGAACAGATTCTACACATTCTCACAGGGTTCCAAGTTCTACCTTGCCATGATCTTAAAACACAAATTTTAAATCCACCATACAATATTCATTTTATATCATTCTTTCGTTGGATCGCCATTGATCCTCGTGGCGATCGATGGCCAACTAATCAACCCATAAAAACAGAATTTAACACAGAAAACTTAAAACACAAGAAAACCATATTCGTACACAGAAAATCTAGATAACAATATATTTCTATTACATACAAAATGCAGTTACAACCAAAGGCATTTCAGCCTTAGCACGCAGATTCTCCATCGGTTACATTGCTTTTCTCCTCCCCTTCACACACTATAGGCTCTCGTTTTTATAGGTTTTTACAAAAGATCAAGAAACGGTTTTAACTAATTTTTGCCCTAACTTGCATAACTGTGTTCATAACCACCTCTTCAGTTTCGGAGTTCGGATGCCCCTGCATCGGACTCATGAGGCACAAAAATTTATGACCTCCTGGTCATATGTCTTCTACAACTGTTAGCAATTCTTCAATGGAACTGCCCCTTGTGATCTTCCTGTAACAACACTCCTGAACAATTATGCCCACATCCTTTATGGAATTGTCTGCTGTGAGCTGCAACAAAACCTCTGCAATAGCAGTCCTCCCTGCTACCAGATACCTCACCAAGCTTCCCTCTCTGAGCTTAGTCTTTTGGCATCTCTCTGGTTCACTCCTGTGGAACCATTTGAGCACTCCTGCTCTAGGTTGTTGTAATCTTCTCACCTTCTTCCTGCTGCTACCTTCACAAAACACAAAAATCACAAGTTTCACAAAACTTCATAAAACTGTACCTCTTCGTTCGCAAACTCCTTCTTTCTTCGCACACAAAACTCCTTTCCGCAGGAAATCATTTCCCGCTCTGATACCACTTGATGATAAGTGAACTTGCCACAGGGCAGGTTCACCTTTCAGTTACACAAATCTTTGAACTCGACCCTGAAACCTATGGGTTCTAGGCCCATTTTCGCTTCCACTGCGCCACTACAACGCCCACATACAATTCACCTGTGCATTGGACGCACACAAACCATTTAATTGAAAACTTCTTGGAATATAAATACTCCACAGTTCCATCACTTATTTATCTGTTGTTAATCTATTGTTCCTTCGCACAAATCCGTCGGGTCGTTGTTCTTTAACTCAACACTTCTTCTTCACCTTTCGAGTTTGTTTCTAATTTTCGCCTTCGCTACAACGACTATAACTCACCAACGCCATCAACTCAATCTGCATTCTCAATTTCGCTGTATCATCAAGGTTCCGCCCTTTGACTGGTCCAACAACGCCACTATATCACATTCACTTGTTTTACATGCTCACCAGCCCGACATCATTCAACAATTGAATGAATTCGGCCCCACTCTTACATATATCGACCATATTAACATCCCGTAGTTCAAATGAAATATCGACTTTGGTCTAAAACCAAAGTGCCAGCAAATACAAATTTTCAGGCTCAACATTTATTAACACAATTTTTCGACAGGTGTTATTATAGACCTCCAAACTCACGAATTCACACAAGCCAGATTCCATCAGAGCTTGACTCTCGCACTCAACAAAGAAAATAGTTTTTCGATTCCCTCCAAATCAATTACGCAGAGTTTAATATACTTAACTTGTGTTCATCTCAGGTTTCTAAACGTTGCATCGCTCCTAATCGTAGGTTGAATTCGGCCATACCCAGTCAAGAGCTTTGCAAAACCCAGTTATGGGTTTAAAAGCCGCTTTTGCTATTTATCCTCGCCATGGTTTCGTTTCTTTTTACTGTGGTATTAATTCACAATGTTGTTGTTCGATCATTTCAAATTTTCCTTTCCGTTTCATGCCTTCGATTCAATTTTGTGAACAGATTCTACAAATTCTCACAGGGTTCCAAGTTCTGCCTTGCCATGATCTTAAAACGCAAATTTTAAATCCACCATACAATATTCATTTTATATCATTCTTCCGCTAGATCGCCATTGATCCTTGTGGTGATTGAATGCTGACCAATCAACCCATAAAAACGGAATTTAACACAGAAAACTTAAAACATAAGCAAACCATATTCGTACACAGAAAATCCAGATAACAGTATATTTCTATTATATACAAAATGTAGTTACAACCTAAGGAATTTCAGCCTTAGCACGCAGATTCTCCATCGGTTACATTGTTTTTCTCCTCCCCTTCACACACTACAGGCTCTCATTTTTATAGGTTTTTACAAAAGATCAAGAAACGGTTTTAACTAATTTTTGCCCTAACTTGCATAACTGTGTTCATAACCACCTCTTCAGTTTTGGAGTTCGGATGCCCCTGCATCAAATCTTGCCAAACTCCATTTCACATGGACATACGTAAGCTCATTTGAATTTCCATTTTCAGGTGATGGTGGACCATTTTATTAGCAGGAATTTTTTGTATGTATGTTTCAAACACTAGTGATTCTAAACTAGCACCATGATGGACTGGTCTAGTCACTGTATTTGGGTTGTTCATATGTTGTATATTTGACTTCTGAACTGTTTGGGATGAAGTCTGTTGTCCTGGCTATCTTATGGATTTTGCTAAGTCAATACAATAGTACCATATTTGCTTTAGATAAAGCTTGAGTTGTCACAAAAATATTTGAAATTGTTGAAAGGTTCAGAACAAATGCCTGTGTAATTGAATCCTATGGTAGTTAAAGTATTTTGCCAAGTGAAGACGTAGTTTAAATGCAACGCTTGTAGTGATGCATAATTGCCATTATTCCATGCGGATCTAACAACCGTATTAATGGAATAGCGTGGAAAGAGAATATTTGTATTGAAAATACAATGATAGAATAACGAGTTAATCAATTCCTTTGAGTACAAAGATAAGCCTGGGCCTTAACAGAAGCGGACAATTTCAATTATTTGTGCAAGATGCACGGGAGAACGAGCATGTTGTGAAAAGTAACTTTAGTTTGGGGTTTTAATTGAAAACACATTTTTATATGTATAATATGGGGGTTTTGACATATTCGTGATGTTGGGTGAATGGCAATAGCTCTTTTTGAAGATTTAGTTTTTTTGAGAATTGTAGAAAATGCATGATTGATGAAGAAATTAAACGGGGATTGGATTTTGAATCCGAAAAGATGATAGCACATGGATATACAGTGTAGATAAGAGATGGAACAAGATCACACAGAGATCTTGAAGGTGAGCTGATATGTTTATTTTAACTCTGGTTTGAAGATGACATTTGCAGAATACAGGTTGCAGACAGGTGAAGATCTCAGCAAACAAAGATCATAGTTTTAAAAGTACTATTGAAAGAGATTAGAAATAGTTTCTGAATGAAAGCAAAGTATGGGAAAAACCTTGAACAATTCCAACAGAGATTGGATAAGAAGGACAGTTATGTGCACGTGAGTTGAAGCCTAGAGAGAGCAGAGAGATGCTCAAAGAGGTTCCAGAGAATAGAGAATCGATGCTTTCCAAAGACCAATTCCAGAGGGAGGATTGGTGAGGTAGTGGCAGCAGGGAGGACTACTGTTGCAGATGCTAAGGTAAAATTGAATGGAAAATGAATGAAAATGTGCTAATCCTGGATGACATAAAGAGAAATATGCATGCTTATTTGAGGAGGTTTATTATGCATAGTGTGATGATTTATTATGCATAATGTGGATTCTTCAAAGTTTTGGTTAAGCTATTTTGGACAAAGCCTGTAGTGGGAAAGGAAGAATTATTTTGATTGGTGATTGGAAATATAATTGATTGATGTTGTAAACCTTTGTTTTTACCATCATGTGGCGACATTTAAGGAGGTGATATTCAGGATGAACACAATGTACGAGTTGTACATCATTCATCAAAGAAGTTGCTTGTTCTCTGTACACAGGTGAAGAAATGTGAATTTATGTTGCATGGTGTATATAAGTGCAGGGAAATATTTGCATTAAGATGACGAACTTGTGAGCATGCAAGTATTGACAGTGACAAAGATGGCATAGAAGAATGGAAACCAGAGGGTTGAGAGAAAGGTTTATTTATAACCTTAATAGGAGCATGAGGTATGGTAATTCAGGAAGGTATTTTTAACGTTGAAGATTGAATGGTTTATTTATTTTCACCTTAAAATAAATCTTGAAAAACCTGAATTGCAATTCGACTAAAGACTTCAGTATCATGTGAAATGATAAGGCAAATTGATGATTTTTCATAAGAATGAAGTATGAAAGAGGGTGAAGATTTACATCCTAAATGTATTAGGAGTGTATGTTTATTGAAGAATTGTATAACTTCAATTAAGTCAAAATATCCACTATCATTATTATTGGGACAGAGCTTGAAGTGAAAAAAAATGCTAGAGTCAAATGAAAGTTTGGATATTTTGTATTGAGATTGAGTATTTTCATCCAAAATGAAAAATTGGTGTAAGTCTGAAGTCAAAGAGTCGTAAGATAGGTCCAAATTATGAATGTAATGGGGTGCATGATCGGCGGAGCTCGACACCCAAAGAATTGGTTATTGTAACACATGAGTTACTAAAGTGTTGTTTGTAGAAAGAGGGTTGCCAGAGATTGGTTCCAAGACAGAGAACCAAGAGAAGCCAAGGGCAAGAGGATAACTGGCATTTTGATGAATGGCAAGTGTGAAGGATTGCTGAGAAGTGGATTAAATGAAGTCCACACGTGAACAGATGCAGTTCACAAAGAAAGGGAAGATGACTGTTAATAGTCATTTCCGAAGATCTGATGAAGACCACAGCAGAGGGGAGAAGAAGGAAAATGCCAAGGTAAGAGGCATATGTGAACAGTTAACAGATGAAAAGTATGAGTGAGAACGCTGAGATAACAATTCACCTTGAATTGTTAATGGAGTTGTTGCAGGAAAATGTGAAAAACCAGACACATGGTTGGATCATGAGAAAGAAGGTGAAGTGGCAGAAGCTACACGCAAAGAGGGAAAAGCAGGTAAAAATACTGTTGATGGAAGAGCTGAGGAAGCTCGAGCAGATGTTGAGTTGTGAAGAACTCATAGAGGCTGAGTTAAAAATGGATGTTTCCATTTGTGGCCCGGAACATGGTGCAATTCTGGGTGAAGAGATCAGTGAGGAAGATCTCATGAAATATTGGGATAGTTCAGAAGCATCTGAAGATGTGTTGGTGAGAGAAGCAAATGAGGCCATGAAGCCTTACATTTTTTCTCACAGTTTATGTATGTTTGCAGGATGTGCGAAAGATGGTGAGCAGTTTGATGGAACTGTCACAAAGGAGAATGAAACTCTTGAGGTAAAGTTTGGTAGAGAATTCCTTTCAGAGAAGGAAAGTGTTGATTGGTTACAACAGGAAGAAATCATAAATGAATTCTTATTTGGGGTAAGACAGCAAGTTGAAACTGTTATGGAATAGGAACAAAGTGGAAATGCCGAAGAAAAATTCCAAGGAGGTAAACAAATGTATTTGTTTAATGAAATTGTTGACAAAAGTTTACAGTATAATGATGCTGAAACCATGACAATTTAGAAAGATTTCCAAAGGAAGAGTGGAAGTAGTGATGTGACAGAAGAGAAATTTACAGAGGAACTGAATCAAATGAAGGATTCAGAGCAACAAAGAGAGATGTCGACTGAAGCATCCAATGAGACCACAAGGTCTGATGTTTTTAAGACTAATGATTTGTGTGTGATTGCAGGTACATCACAGGATGTTGAAAAAACTTTGAAGTTTGTAAAAAAAGAAGAGTTGAATCTGAAATCTATTTAGAATGATGCTGAGATAGCAAGATCTCAGAAAGAAATGAAGACAGAGGGGTTTCACGGAAATATTCAATAGAATATTGAAGCAGAGGAAGAAGGACCATTTGATGATGGGTCAACAACAAATGAAGGTATGGAAAGTTGTGTAATGTTTCCAAGTTCTATTCCAATTGAGATTGTTAAGTTATACAAAAAGTTAGATCTTCAGAGAAGAGAGTTGGAAAAGCAGAGGATCTATACTCAGGGTGAGTTGCTGAAAGAGAAAGACAAAGAAATTGTTCTAAATAATAATCAGGAAACAAAAAGTAAGGAGTTAGGAATGATTTAGCAATTTGAAGAAGTTCATTATTGTGAAGCAAAACAGGGAGACATTCTTGAAACAAATGATATGGAGGAGGGACTAGCTGATAGTCTCATGGAGGATTTAAATCAACATACTGATGTGCTGATGGAAGAAGAAGACAACAAAAGATTGTGAAAGCATAGCCCAATGGGGTGATGCAGCATAAAGTGTGGAGACCTGGAGAAGAACAACATACATAAGCAACAACAAATGGAGAATTGCAGCACAAGATATGGGATCCAGGAAGACAAAGATCTGAAACACATGATCAGGCGATCATGATTAATTTCAACCTTGGGAGTCTGACGCAGGAGCATCAAGCTCAATTTTCATTATTTAATTATGTAATAAGAGGGGTGAGACATTTTAATTATTTTATTAATTAAATTGCTTATTTTAAATAAATTAGGAGAGAAATTATAAATGTGAGGATTATTGTATATATTCTTTTAATAATTAAAAGGATATGAGTGAAATAGAATTAGGTAGCAAATTTAGGGAGTAGGAATTCTATGTACGGGACTTTGTTGAGTCCACACCTAGAATGAATCTAAATTAGATTTAGTTGAGATTTGTAGGGAGAGATTTTTGGAGTGGATTAAATCCATATTTATGTATAAATAAGGGAGTTGTGTAAGGAAGAAAATAAGCTGAGAGTGAGTGGGAAGGGAGGAGAATGTGAGGAATGATTGGAGAACTTTTGTAAAGGGCCAAAAGCTGAGAAGCTCTCCATTGTAATATTTGGCCATAGATTTTTTTATATTTTTATATCTGTAGTTGATTGAATGGCTCTTTCTCCTTTGTGTGAATTTTAAGTTGAATATTTTTATGGTTTTATGTGAGGAAAAATTGATCATTTTCATATTGAGTGAAGCAATGAGTTTTTAATATGCTAGGATATGCTTTCTAGCAAAATCCCTGCATCAGTTTCCACGTTAAAGAGAGGATTTAAGGAGGTAGATGATTCCTATTAATTTCCCTATAACATAATTAAAGATTCTCTAAGTCCAAAGAAATGCTTCTCACATTCATAATGTTATGGTCTCTAACTTCGTTTTCCTGTTATTTTATGTGAGCCATGGTCTTCTTCCACTTTTTTCATTCTTTAGATAAAGTAGTGGCCAAGCCCATGGATTCCATGATGTGATTTTTACACTTTTGGAGATCATTCCTTAGACCTCACATTTCCCTTAGTAGGCAACATCAACAACACCAATTAGACATGGATTCCACTATTTTGTCTAACATTAGAGGGGCCCTATAATGATTGAATTGATACAAAATATACCAATTATTGCAAACTCTCTTGGATCTTCCAACTTCTCCTCAGGGTAGCTCCAAAAACCATATTGCACCCCAAATCCATGGAGTAATTAATATCCACCTTCAATTTTCCCATGCAAGACAAGACGACCATTAACCTTATACTAGCCTTTAAGAAATCAATAATCATCTAATACAAAAAAAAACTCTAATAGTAACAACCACAATTTAATGATGAGAAAGAACAAAAGAAAATGGACAAGGATTTTAATTCTCTTATCCTTTACATGTATAAGACTTGACAATTAATAGAAACATCATCGTCCCATGGAGCTAGGTTGAACCATGTATGTCCCACACTATACAATGTTTTGCAACCAATATAGGGTCTTCACCAAGTTCTAACAAGACTTGTGGGTGGTTGCATTAGGCTCAACAATAAAGTGGCAGTTTCATTGACTAGATCAGAAGTATTCTTGGCGATAAGCGAAAGGTCTACGGATTCTTTCTTTAGAGAGAGAGAACCATGTATGTCCCACACTATACACTGTTTTGCAACCAATATATTGTCTTCACCAAGTTCTAACAAGACTTGTGGGTGGTTGCATTAGGCTCAACAATAAAGTGGCAGTCTCATTGGCTAGATCAGAAGTATTCTTGGCGATAGGCGAAAGGTCTACATATTCTTTCTTTAGAGACAGAAAGATTATCAATCTCTTATAGTAAAAAAAGTTTTGTATATATTATATAGTGAACATTCTATGTAATGACACATATTTTTTATTATTCAAAATAATTTCAATTAATACCAAAATATTTCAAATTTAATTCAAATAATCTTAGTAATAATGTAGTTACCAATAACTAATCATCCATTAAATAAAAATCAATTTAACATACTTGTTTCTTCAATTTTTTATTTTAATCACCATAACTCAATCAACAATATTAAATCACACTAATTCTTAATTCATGTATTAATTTTAATAATAATAATAATAATAAATAATTAAAATTAACATTTAATTAATTTTTTATTTTAATTATATAAAATATATATTTTATTATTTATCATAAATTAATATTTATCAATTTTTTTTTTTTTTATAATTATATTAATTTTAATAAAATAAATACTTTAATAATATAATTACTCTTAACCAATCATAACTTATCTGTTTAATAGATGAACATAAATTCGACTTAACCTTTTCCTTCAAGTGAATGACAACAAATCAATTTACTATCTTAAATGATTTTAATTATTTATCATTTAAAATGGAATCATATTTTTTAAATTTGAGTGTAATAGTTAGTTAGTAATTATTTATCATTTAACTATGTCTCTCAAAAGAATAAAATCATATTCTTTAATTTTTATTTTAAACTTTTTTATATAGTTAAATAAACAAAAATTACAAATTTACATTAATGAATATTTGGTAGCCTCAATCTGCAAAATATGAGTTCAATAGTTAGTTAGTGATACTTTCTAAATTGAACAACTACTCAATAATGCACTTCATTGATATGGTCAATCATCCGCATAAATTTATCTAAAGTTTTGATCTAACATGTTTAGAAGGATTAAATTTCTTTGTTGCAAACTTATTTTAGAGTGCAAAAAATAATGTGTAATTTTTTAATGTGTAAGTTGCACTTCTAAATGTTATAAAAATTATATAGCATGTGTATTTGTATTGAGTCATTTTTTATTAATTTGTGTTAAAATATTTTATTCATAACTTACATTGGATGTTTTATCTCTATAAAATTATATTATTTAAGATATACATAGAAATATTGTATTTACTACTTGAAGAGTGAGTGAAATATCAACAAATGAGTTAATTGTTTTGTTAATAGATTTTTAATTGTTTATTTATATGGTTATTTAATTTTTGTTTTTTTACCAACATAATTAATTTTATTATTTTATTGAGAAAATAACATATTTATCTTTTATACTCTATTGTAAAATAAACTTCTAAACTTAATAAACCTCTCTCCTCAACAAATATTTCAGCATCCTGTAAAAGTTCACAAATACACACACATATATATATATTCAGCAAGTACTCTCCCAGTTAAACATCTTACAAATATTTCAGCATGCTGTAAAAGTTCACAAATACACACATATATATTCAGCAAGTACTCTCCCAGTTAGACATCTGGCAAATATGTCAGCATCCTGTAAAAGTTCACAAATACACATATATATTCAGCAAGTACTCTCCCAGTTAGACATCTTACAAATTGTGGACAGTTTACCTTTCTCCCATCAATGCCTAAAACAAAATGACCAGAAACACAGAGATAAGAGGAATGAGAATTTACAGTATCTAACGAAACAAAGCATTCATATATGGAAAATTAAAAAAATCAATAATAGTACCTCCGGATATTGAAACTCAGGATGAACCAGATTTCAACTCCTGGAACAATTAGCTGAAGGTACGACATATTAGATATAAATCTTCCATGAATGATGTGCTCCATTAATTTTATTTAGACATGGAAGAGGGTTTTGACACCTTTTGGATTTAAATTAGTTGAGCAGACACCAAATTGCAGAAAACACCACCCAAATTTCTACCATCATCCAAGTCTCGACATTGCTCCCTAAACTTCCCTGCTTTGAAAAGGCGAACAAAGAGACTTCATTGTGTGCGTTCCATTAACAACGCTCGCCACGGTTGAGGTCGCTTGATACCCTGATAGTTAATATTTGCCCTCACAAAGCTGAAACTCCGTGGATGAATCTCTTTCAACTCCGTGGATTAAACTCATTCAGCCATTCCCTAATCTGAAATTCAAATGTCTTTTTTGGGGCGGGGATTTTCAAATCCCTAATCTGAAATTCAAATGTCTTAATTTTTTTGGGCGGGGATTTTCAAATTTAGTTTTCAAATGACGCGTCCAGTATGCATACACCGTGATATGATAGGCAGCGGTGGAAATCAATATCAGAATCAGGGCCAGCCCGATGCATGGCCTTGGGTATGGGACTTGTCTAGCTATATAACAAAATCGTTAGTAATATTTTTTTTTGGTTGGGGAAGAATTTGGTAAAAAGAATTTCAATTAAAAGAAATTGTGTTTGAATTATATTTTTTTTTGGTGGAAATAGATTCAATACAGTAAAATTTTGAAGCACTCAAAAGATTGAAATTTAACCATTGTAATCCAGATTTAAAGTTCTGAACGCACCTAAAATACTAAAATTTAAACCCTGTAACTCAGATTTTCAAAAATCTTTACCTCTTTTTTTTTATAATCTTATTGAAATTTCTAAATTATTTTGTGAATTTGTTTAGACTACTTCGTCTTAGGTATGTCGAGGATCGTTCCTACGGTCGCAAGAAACAACCAGAAATTCTTCATGCATCAGCAAAAAGTGGATGTCCCTTTGATATGTTGTATTTATGGGTCATTGGCTATCAGGCGATTAACAGGCCCGATAACAGGCCCGTTTGTTTCAAGATTTCCTGGTTATCTTTGTCATGTGCAATGACGGATGGGAAGTTGTACTGTGCTAATGGCTAATGCACTGACGACTTACTGCTACAGTGCCAAGTATAATTATACCGTGCCAAGGACAACTCTGACCAATAGAAATGTAAATAAATAAATAAAATTAATAATAAATAAAAATAAATTTGATCAATATCAGACTTAATAGAAAGTAAAGGTAATGTTTTAGTTTAATTAGATTGTTTTTTTGTTTTTTTGAATGATTAAGAAATTTTTGATGATACTGAATCATTTTCACCCCAAAAACATGATTCAAACATTATTGCTTACTACAAAATAATATTTCTTAATTTTTTTATTCATATTTCAACCAATTTTTACTGTCCAAACAATTCCTTCCCATACTTAAAACAGCTCCAAAGATAATATTGAATACTTACTACTGAAACAACTCCAAAGATAATATTGAATACTTACTACTGCTGCGGTGGGTAATAATTGAGGAAAAAATGATAAAGCACAGAAAAAAAATGCATATTTATGTGATAAAAAACTAGGGCCCTCTATTTTTCAGTACCAACACATTCAAATTAAAAGAAACTGATGGAGGATGGACACCACACTAATGGGTACCAGATTTAACGAATGGCTGCTAGTAATCATTTTTGGGATCCGCTAATTTATTCATCTCACTATTGAATATCCCGCCCAATAAATGTCCATCCCCTGCGTGTTGCCTCGCGAAATGTGCTTCAACTGGTGCAGTGCTCGCACAAGTGGGCTAATCACTCGTTGCAGGAATTCAAGATTCGCGTAAGAGTGTAAGATGAGAAGAATATCTGAAATGCTCTCAGTGCAGTTTTATCTTCACAAAAATGTATGAAATTCTTGCAAGAATGGTTGAAAGTTGACAACAGGTACACTCTTGTGATAGCGATTAGGTGGCGGAAACGGGAGCTGACTGCATTGGAGCAATTGAATTTTAATACAAGAATAAGGAGGAGACATTCAAGCGTTTAGTGATGACAATGCAATGTTATGCCTGCCTTCATCTCCGCGCTCCTCAACCCTTGCGGCGGAGTAATACTTTTAAAAGTAGTTTCGGGATGCCCAGAAGGCGTGTGAATTCGGTTGCGATGGCCAGTAAGAAGGATACCCACTCGTTCAGCAAGGAGGAGTATGAGGCATTCTTGCTGAGAACACAGGAACGAATCTGCAATGAGGTCTGTATATACACAGTTCTCCTTGAAGTTGGTATTATTCGAGATTTAGGTCCTCAATAGATACCTTTTATACTCCGTGCTCTCTCAAGCCAGCAATGGGATTAGGTTGGCTGCATAGATAACGTTAATGTTTCCTTCTTTATTGTATGTATTGAATGCAATTTTGGATTTGGGTGTAATGCTAAGTAAAACTGTAGAAAGAAAGAAAGAAAGAAAGAATTTTTAATGTCCACGAGGCTAAAAATAGCCTATGGGACAGATTGCTTCTCTATCTGACTCTTGTATTCGGCACTCTTGCTGGTCTTACAGTTTAAACCAATGTTTTGAAAATCGCGATCGGGATTAAATCGGCGAGGGGAAAAAATCGGAAAAAATCGTAAAAATCGGGAAAAAATCGGCACATACAAAAATATTGATTTTTTTTCAATTTTTTTAATATCTAAAGCATCTACAACATAAAATAAATGCATTGAAACATAAATATGAAAAAAAAACTAATATATCAGATGTGTAATATCATGTCTAGTGCTACATCACACATAAAACTGAATCTTGTCCTGAATACTAAGTCCCGAGTCTCAAGAGTCAACTCAGCCTCAAAATATCAACAAAAAATATAATAATGTATCTCATATCATGAATCATAATGTCATATACAAAGGAATGTCAATGCACCATATAACCTATGGTCCTATACTACTAATTTCCTCTGCCCCTCTTGCGAGAAAATACAACAGCTTTGTCTTTCCCTCTAGATGAAGAAGCTGGCAGGAATGGCAATGGACTCTGTCGTGCTCTAGAAGTAGCAGCAGAATGGGAACCTGAAGCACTAGGAGCTAAGGGAGGCATACCACGTCCTCTACCGGTAGTAGTGGTAGGTGGTGTCACCTCCTCCTCCTGCTCCTCCTCCTCCTCCTCCTCCTGCTGCTCCTCCTCCTCGTCCTCCTCCCCCTCCACTACTTCCTGCTCTATCCAATCAGGGGCTGACTCCATGACAGGCCTCTCAGCCTCAACCCTCCATTCAACAGTGGTGTCAATCGCATCTAAAGAGATGGCCTCCATATCAGGTGTCTTCTCAAGTTGTCTCACCCACAATCTAAGATTGTAGTAGACGTAAACCATGTCATTGAGCCGCTGGGCCTCCAACCTGTACAAGGGCCATAAATTAATAAATTAAATATTTAAAAAAAAAATATTTAATGAATTCAAAAAATCAGTTGGAATATTTTAAGTTTTTTACCTGTTGCGCCTTTTGGTGTGTATTTTTTCAAATACACTCCAGTTGCGCTTGCATCCTGAAGAGCTACATGTTTGGCTGAGTATTCTAATGGCAAGTTTTTGGAGTTTTGGTAATCTGCCACCGTAGCTCCTCCACCATGCATCTACAAGTTACAAGTTACAACAAATAAGATAAATTTATAAAGTTACAAACATAAGAAAATTTTTAAAATAATGAAAATCTTACCTGGCATTTTAGTAGTCCTATCCTGGACAGCCATGTCGAAGCTCAAGGTGCCACCTGCCATTCTGTATACCTCCATCTCTTTGGATATCTCTGCACGTTCTGATGGATTTAGCACCATCTTCTGAACACAAGTGAAAAAGCCATCCATGACCTCGCATCAAATAGGAAGCCACATGAATAAGAAAATGCGGGGTTCAGGAAGACCCCTGCAACATGAATGGGACGATGGAGTGTGTTGTTCCATCGATCATCAATCACTTCCCATAAAAGAAGTTGTCTTTGAAACCCCTCATCACCCTTATCATCATAATAGTTGCGAACAGCTTCTTTGGCCCTATCCATGGCCTCATACAAGTAGCCCATTGCGGGCTTGTCTCCATCCACCAATCTAAGAACCTTTACCAAAGGTTCAGTAATGCTGCACACCTCTTCCACTCCAGCCCAGAAACTTTTCTGATATGACACCAACCTACAAATGGCCTCTCCCTCTGATTTGCGGCTGATAGTCAAAGCACGCCACTCATCTGAAACAAACATTCTCTTCAAATCCCACTTAGAATTCAAGAGGGATTGAAGAGATATGAAACTAGTGGCGAAACGTGTAATAGCAGGCCGCACCAACTCCTTCTTGTTGGTGAATGTCCTCATCAAACTAAGCACAGATGCATGATTATATATAAATTTTGTGATGCTCTTTGATGATTCTACAATATCTTTGACAAAATCAATCTTTCCGATGTCCTCCAACATCAAATCAAGACAATGTGCAGCGCAAGGTGTCCAAAATATGCTCGGATACCTCTCCATAAGCATCTTGCCAACAGAAACATAGTTTGCAGCGTTGTCCGTTATGATTTGGACAACATTTTGGGGCCCAACCTCCAAAATGAACACATCTAATAAATCACATAATAATCTTGCATCTTTGACATGTGCAGATGCATCAACAGATTTCATAAACATTGTCCCCTTGGGACAACTGACCAAGAAGTTAATAAGGGTCCTACCCCTTTGATCGGTCCAACCATCTGACATCACAGTGCATCCTGTGATTTCCCATGATGCCCTTAACTCCTCTAATCTCTTGGTGCAGTCAGCTTTCTCATTTTGCAGAATGCACCCTCTAAAGTCATCATATGAGGGGGCTTTGTATCCTGGGCCAACAACAGCGATAGCATCAATCGTAGCCTGATAAAATGGATTGTGCCTGGCAACAGTGAAAGGAATATCACTCCAAAGAAACAATTTGCCCAACAATCTATCAGCTTCTTCCTTCTCCTTTTTTTTAATAAGGGAGGAGATAGATGGCTGTGCCGCGGGAGTGGTTCTAGGAGCAAAAAATGAGGAGGCAGCTACGGGGCTGCCTGTAGAAGATGCTGATGCTGAACCGCCACTACCACTATCACGGTCAGCTCTAAACCCTGATATTTGACTCTTCAGGGCTGCCTTGCTGAGTTTAGTGGTTTCAATTCCTTCCAATGAGTTCATGGCTCTTTTGATTATTTCTGGAGTGGTATTTGTGCAAGGGCCTACTTCATGCCCAGGAATTTGTGCCAGGTGGTATTTCAACCTGTATACCCCTCTGTCATGTGTTGACCACATAATTTGCAAGTCAAGTTTGCTCGGTCAAACCCCTGATTACGTTCACCAAATTCCCATAAAGGATCTAATTTCCTTGGCATGTTGGAAACTTTGAACTTTGAAGTTTGAAAGTTGAAATTTGAACCTAGGGCACAAGAAAAATTGCCAGTTAAAAAATAAAATAAAAAAATTACAATTTTACACACAATATTTTGATTTTTTTCACAAAAAAAAACTCTCAACTCAATGCAAAAATAATAGGAAAAAATACATGTTGAAACACAAGCAAAAATAATGGGAAGAAATTAAGAGCACAAGAAAAAATATAAAAAACAAAATTTAACAAAGAATTTTTTTCATTTTTGACCAAAATAAACCCTCTCCTCTCAATAAAACAAAAACAAAAAAAAAACACAACCAAATGCAATCACAAATGATGAAAAATACATGGGTGATAGAAACCCATGGAAGAACAAGAAAAAAAAAAAATGGGTTTAATTTGATGCCCATACCTGGAAAAACGTTTTGCCGGAGTCACTTGGTTCAAATTCAATTTTTATTTGTTTGGTTTGCAAGAAATTCTTCACTTTTGTCCAATCTTGGGCTTGTAGATGATTAATCTCCCTCCTTGGCTCTCCTCCTTCACTCCTTAGCTCTCCAAGCAAACCTGTCAATGTAAAAATGACAAAAAAAAACTTCAAAATCGCACTTTAAAATCGTTGTTTTCGGGCCCCACGATTTTTACTGCTCGAATCGCGATTTTTTCATAAAAATCGCGATTTTTTGGCGATTACCGATTTTTTGAAAAAATCGGGAAAAAATCGCCGATTTAATCGTTGCAATGAAAAAATCGCGATTTATTCAAAAAATTGCGATTTAATCGCGATTTTCAAAACACTGGTTTAAACTGACATCACCTCTAAACATTGACAGTAATTGGAAAATTAAGTTCATAGACATTAAAACTGGTATCATATGCATACCCTGTAATCTATACCAAATCTAGCGTGCTGCTGTAATATCCCGAAGGGGAAATAAACAGTAATAAAAAGCATATAACAAGACATATAGTGCTAGAAACAAACCATGAAGCAGATACACATGAAATAGAGAGAATGCTAAGCCATTTTATTATACTGAGAAATGTAAAGAAGTACACGAGGTGATCAGAATGATGGCACCTCGACTTGCACCAGGCAAGTGTAAGAATACTCTCAGAATTTCAAGGGAAATGGCTGCTCTCTGCTGTAACTCCAACTGCTGAAACACTGTCGTGCTGCTGCAACTGCTGGAACCAAAATGAGTATTTGGAGCTGCTCCCCTACTCGGAAAATGTTGATACTCTGGAATCGGCCTCTACTCACAATACCCAGAAAAGCCCAGAGAGCGATCCTGAAATGCTCGACCCCCGAAAATGCCTCCCTTGAGGATCTATGCTATCCTCCCAAGGGTCACACTGGTGCTGAATGACTATCTCCAAAATAGGGACTCCCTCTCTCTCAAATATCTCCAATAGGCAAAGGCTGGCCCCTTGCTCAATCCTTCGGCCTGAATCCTCCGAAATGGCACCAATCCAGAACTCTCCCAAAATGAACTGCGTCCTCCCTCTCAAGACTACTCAATCCCTAGATGCTCTGCTCCACAACGAAGGCAACCACAAATCCCCCTGCAAAACGGTGGTAGAATACCTCACCCTAGCAAGCACTCGAAGTCTCCCGGGGCTGAGGGTGGGATCTCTGCACGGAGACACCCGGTGTACTAAACAGTACTTCAGACAAGCTAAACAGCCAGCGTGCTCCAAGTCGAAATGACAAGCTCAATATGCATAAGCATGAATGATGAAATGAAGAGGCTCTCCTCCCTTTTATCACGATGGGCCTCTCTCAACCCTAGGCCCCACCATCTCCTACATGCTTCTTGGCCCACGCTGCCCCTCTCAACTGCGTGAGGTAGGCCCCACGCTGCCCACGTTGTCTACGTCCCCTCTCTCCCTGCGCTGTCCACTTGGCCACTAGGCTCCACTTCCTCAAATACGATGTGGACTTTAGAGAAACACTTTATCCTAAGTGAGTTATTTAATATTTCACTCACTTTATTCATGCTCCAACTATAATAAGGCAAAATTGGTCAAAATTAATATTTCCAATTAGCTATCGCTAATTGGGAATATTACAGTCTCCCCCGGCAAAATGTTGCTTGACCTCAAGCAATTGTAGTGATGGATGCTGCAAGATCTTCTCTCTCTCCCAAGTGGCATCCTCATCTGGCAAATTCTTCCACCTTACTAAGAGTTCCCGGATTGCCCTACTCCGCAACTATCTCTCCTGGATATCAATAATGGCCTCCAGCTGTAGTACTAAGTGCCCCTCATCATCCGTATGCGAAAGCTCCTCTGTCACTGTCACCTGCTGTCCTAGTGCCTTCTTCAGGCACGATACATGAAAAATGTTATGAATCTTGCTGCCCTGGGGTAGCTCCAACTCATAAGCAACCTGCCCAACTCTGCGTATCACCCTGGAAGGCCCATAAAAACAGGGCTTGAGCTTCTCAGCTCCCTTCTGCTTCAGAGTAGACTATCGGTATGGCTGCAAACGTAGGTAGACCAAGTCCCCTACCTCAAAATGTCTCTCCACTCGACCCCTGTTGGCATACAACTTCTGCTGGTTCTGCGCTGTAGCCATGTTATCCTTGAGAGCTCGGAGGATGTCCTGACTTTCTTGGATCCAATCCTTGGCTCTTGGAGCCTTACTGGCACCAAACATCACATCAACAAAAGATAAAGCATGATAACCATATAATGCGTAAAACAGAGACATATCGATGGACATGTGATGTGTGTTGTTGTAGTAGTACTCTCCTAGGTTCAGCCACTTCAACCATGCTCTCTGCAGCCCACTGACATAGTTACGCAAGTAGCCCTCCAGCCACTTGTTAACCATCTCTATCTGCCCATCTGTCTGTGGGTGGTAGCTAGTGCTCGGTGTCAACTCTGTCCCACCAACCGGAAAAGCTCCTGCCAAAACCCGCCCATGAAGCAGTTGTCCCTGTCATTGACAATGGTCTTGGGAAGACCATGCAACTTGAAGATGTCCCTGAAGAACAGCTCCGCCACCTTTGCTGCTGTATAATGTGCGGATATGGCGAAAAAATGCGCATATGTCGTCAGTCGATCAACGATGACGAATATACAGTCCTTGCCCTGCACCATGGGCAACCCTGTGATGAAATCCATCGAGATACTCTCCCATTTCCCCTTTGGAATGAGAAGAGGCTGCAACAAACTTGCCGAATGGTTCATCTCCCCCTTGTTGCACTGACAAACCTCGCACTCCCTGACATGCTGGAGTACGTCCTCCTTGAGGCCCTTCCATGAGAACCTCTCCCTGATGGCCCTATAGGTTTTGGTAAACCCCTGATGGCCAGACAATGGCGAATCGTGAAAATTCTGCAATATCTTCTTCTTGAGCTAAGAGCCCTCAGTCAAGAAGATCCTGTCCCTGTAGTAGATGATCTCATCCATCACCCTATATCTGTCATCTGTCACCTGTCCATCCAAAACCTCATAAGCAAACCTGTCCTTGGAGTACTCCACCAATAGTTGAGCCCTCCAATCTACATCCAAACTCATTAGAGACAACGTGGCTGGTCTGCGTGAAAGTGCATCAGCCACCACGTTGTTCTTCCCTTTGACATACTCGATGTCAAAGTCGTAGGCTTGGATCTTGCTGACCCACTTCTGCTGCCTCTCCTATAGCTATTTCTGCTCTAAGAAAAACCTAAGGCTGTTGTGGTCAGTCCTCACCCTAAACCTGTTACGTACCAGGTACTGCCGGAATTTGGCCAATGCATGCATGATGGCCAACATCTCCTTGTCGTATATGGCATACAACCGCTCATGTGGTAGGAGCTTCCGGCTCTCAAAAGCTATAGGGTGGCCTCCTTGCATCAACACTGCGCCTATCCCCTCTCCTGATGCATCACACTCCAGAACAAATGGCTACATGAAGTCTGGTAATGCTAGCACTAGACAGCTGCTCATCACCTCCTTGAGCCTGTCAAAGGCTCACTGCGCTGTCTCTGTCCAACTGAATGCCCCCTTCTTCGTCAGATCTGTAAGGGGTGCAGCAAGCTAAGAGAAACTCTTGACGAACTTCCTGTAGTAGGTGCAGATACCCACAAATCCCCGAAGTTCCGTCACGTTCCTCGGCTCTGACCAATCCCTGATGGCCCTGATCTTCTCCTCGTGGACCCTCACTCCGTCCACCTCTATGATGTGTCCCAAGGATAGCATTTCCGTCAACCCAAACTCGCACTTGGAGAGCTTAGCATAAAACTGTTGCTCCTCCAAAATATGCAGCACTGCCTCTATGTGTTGGAGATGATCCTCCCATGTCCTGCTATATATCAATATGTCATCAAAGAAGACCAACACACACTTCCTCAGATGGCTATGGAAAATGTGGTTCATACATGACTGGAAGGTGGTTGGTGCATTGGTTAGCCTGAAGGGCATCACCAAGAACTCAAAATGGCCATAGTGGCACCTGAAAGCGGTCTTGGGAATGTCCTGTTCCCTCACGTGAATCTGGTGGTACCCGGATCTCAAATCAATCTTTGAGAAGAATCGTGCCCCTCTCAACTCATCCATCAGCTCGCCAATCAGTGGAATAGGGTACCTGTTCTTCATGGTCTTTTTGTTCAGGGCCCTGTAATCAATGCACATCCTCAATGTGTCGTCCTTTTTCTTCACCAACACTACCGAAGAAGCGAAAGGACTGGTGCTAGGCCGAATGTGTCCAAGAGCTAACAACTCGTGGATAGGCCCGCTCGATCTCGTCCCGATAGGCCTTGGGGTGCCTGTAGGGCGTGGTAATGACGACCTGTATGCCCTGCTCTAGCTCAATCGTATGCTCAAATCCCCGATTCGGTGGCTGTCCTGGTGGTATCTCCCCAAACACCGCGGCATACCTGTCAAGGATGGTCTGTACATCTGGATGAACTATCTGTCCGGTAGCCTCTGCCTTTGATGCACGCAGCTCTACTGCCCACTCTATGTCTCCCTTCTAGAAGTCTGCCTCCATCCGGTGCGCTGAAACTGTCTGAGGTGGGTAAGTGTGCATGCCCCGTATCTTCTCGTGCTTCCCGGTCTTCTTGTCATCCCACTCCATCTCCAAGGCCTCCCAATCTGTGGTGACCTTCCCTAGAGTGATCAACCACTGTACTCCTAATACCACATTGGTATCCGGTATGTTAACCACGAAAAAGTGGTCAGTCACTGTGTAGGTGCCCATCGTCACTGCCAGTCTGATCTCCTGGGACCAACACTGAAAAACCCATCGAAGCTCTTTGTCTGTATGCCTCTCCGCTCTACCATCTGTGCATCGATGAAGTTGTGGGTTGCCCCACTGTCCACTAGTACTGATACTCGCTGCCCTCGCATTGTACCTCGGACGCGCAGCGTCAGATACTTGGGAACTCCTCGCAATGCTGCAAGGGTCCCTCCGGTAGGTGCAAAGGCCGCACCTCTTGCTCCTGGTGGTGGAGGTGGCAAATGATCCTGCGCTGCATAGCTGCCCCCTGCCCCCCTGCCCCCACGTCATCATACTCATCTTCTTCCCCACTGCTCTCGGAGAAGACCTCGATATAATGTGCTTTGCCAGCAACACATCTGTGTCCTGGTGCCCACGGCTCCTGACAGGTGAAACACAATCTCTTCTTCTTCAACTCCCTCCTGGCATCATCATCCAACTATCCTCTACCCTGATTTCCCCTTGGAGGTAGAATCCTCACATTCTTCCCCTTAGGGTGGAAGGCCTGTCTCTGGGGGTAAGGCGTCCTGGTCCTGGGTAAGGCATCCTGCAAGTCCCGTGTCCTGCCGACTGCGTCATGGAGTGTGGTCGGTCTAGTGGATCTGACCAATCCCCGAAGCGGCTCTGCTAGCCCATCAATGAACATGTAGATCATCTGTGCTGCAGATAGATCTGGAACCATCACCGAGAGTCTCAGGAAATCTGAGATGTATGTATCCGGACTCCCTGTCTGCTTGAGCTTCGTCAGCTCAACAAAGTGCTCCTCCGGATCCCTTTGATCAAACCTCTCTATCAACCTTCGGGTGAACTCGACATAAGCTGTCACTGTCGAGTGCCCGAGTGTAACCATCTCGTGGAACCACCAATCTTGGGCTTCGCCATCTAGATGCAGCGCTGCCACCTTGATGACCTCCGTCTCCGCCATTTGGTTGAGCTGGAAGTATATGTCCAGCTTCTCCACCCAAGCCTTTGCCGAACTGTTTGATGAACCATCAAACATAGGCAAATGGAACCTGCTCATCGTACGCTGAGTATCTCCATTGTGATAATGTCGGTGTCCCCTATGATGGTCGCGGGGTCTGCTATCCCGCTGGAGCTGGACAAAATCACGAAATGAAAGGGCATCCCTGAACTCCTGCCCGTATGCCTGGTACTTAGCAAAGTAATCACCCATGTGGCCAGGTTCCTGCTCCTACTGTGCTCCTGCCCCTGTGTCTGCAGCGAGAAAAGTGGGCAGAGTGGAACGTGTGGGTGCATGAGATGCCATGCGCTGAGTGGCATCGTGCTCATGCAAATGGTGGGATGTGTCCGATCCCTCACCAATCTGGAAACCCCTTGGGGTTTCATGCTGCCTAGCCTCTATAGCAGTGAATCTCTGACCCATCACCTCAATCTGCTTTGATAGATCCTGTACTGACTTGAGGAGCATTTCCCCAAACTTCTTCGCGTCACTATCATCTGCCATTGGTTCCTCCTGCTCTGCGTCCACTACTGGAGCGCAGTCACCCTCTCTGTAGGTGATTTGCAACCTACGCTCTCGGTCACGGTATTTCCTACCCCTGTAGCAAATATACAGCTTCTCTTTCGGTGTCATAGACGACTTGCTCCACAGGCTGAGCTAGGTCTATGAGCTCTGATACCACTGTAATATCCCGAAGGGGAAATAAACAGTAATACAAAGCATATAACAAGACATATAGTGCTAGAAACAAACCATGAAGCATAGACAGAATGCTAAGCCATTTTATTATACTGAGAAATGTAAAGAAGTATAGGAGGTGATCAGAATGATGGCACCTCGACTTGCACTAGGCAAGTGTAGGAATACTTTCAGAATGTCCAAGGAAATGGCTGCTCTCTGCTGTAACTCCAACTGCTGAAATATTGTCGTGCTGCTGCAACTGCTGGAACCAAAATGAGTATTTGGGGCTGCTCCCCTACTCGGAAAATGCTGATACTCTGGAATCGGCCTCTACTCACAATACCCAGAAAAGCCCAGAGAGCGATTCTGAAATGCTCGACCCCTGAAAATGCCTCCCTTGAGGATCTACGCTATCCTCCCAAGGGTCACGCTGGTGCTGAATGACTATCTCCAAAATAGGGACTCCCTCTCTCTTAAATATCTCCAATAGGCAAAGGATGGCCCCTTGCTCAATCCTCCGGCCCGAATCCTCCGAAATGGCACCAATCCGGAACTCTCCCAAGATGAATTGCGTCCTCCCTCTCAAGACTGCGCAGTCCCTAGATGCTCTGCTCCACAACGAAGGCAACCACAAATCCCCCTGCAAAACGGTGGTAGAATACCTCACTTGAGCAAGCACTCGAAGTCTCCCAGGGTTGAGGGTGGGATCTCCGCACGGAGACACCCGGTGTACTAAACAGTACTGCAGACAAACTAAACAGCCAGTGTGCTCCAAGTCGAAATGACAAGCTCAAGATGCATAAACATGAATGATGAAATGAAGAGGCTCTCCTCCCTTTTATCACGATGGGTCTCTCTCAACCCTAGGCCCCACCATCTCCTACGTGCTTCTTGGCCCACGCTGCCCCTCTCAATTGCGTGAGGTAGGCCCCACGCTACCCACGTTGTCTACGTCCCCTCTCTCCCTGTGCTGCCCACTTGGCCACTAGGCCCCACTTCCTCAAATACGATGTGGACTTTAGGGAAACACTTTATCCTAAGTGAGTTATTTAATATTTCACTCACTTTATTCATGCTTTAACTATAATAAGGCAAAATTGGTCAAAATTAATATTTCCAATTAGCTATCGCTAATTGGGAATATTACAGTTGCCTTGGACTAGGACCTAAAATGTTGCCTTTACCCTTCTATGTAATTGTGAAGGCATTTGATGTTCATTGTTTTGGTTAAAAAAAAATCCTTTATACAGGAACTTGCATAAACGTATGCTAATGTTAGTCATACTCTCTAAACAAGCAGACACAATAGGTTGACAGGGTCCAAGTCACAACAAAAAATATGACACTGGTGTTATATAGGAGAATATCACCCCACCAAAGAAGACTTGTAAAAACTCCTCTCTCAAAACAACACTGTATTCCTGTGTGTGATTAATGATATAAAGGATGTGCATTTAGGATGTGAAACTGAAACAGATATACCACTGCTGCATATTGCTCACCACTACTGCTGCATATTCCTCATCATGCATGTAACTCCCTAATTTTTCAAACTAACACAATCACTTATCCCACAGCACGGCATCATTATGTTTCAGTGCTACCCCACACAATGTGTACTTGTCGTGAATCCCTTATTTTTTCTAGGTAAAGTATTTTTCTGGTTCTCAGCGACAAATGCTCCCTTTGAAGTTAAAGACCACGTCATGAGCTGTAAATAATATGGTTACTCAGAACTCTTGACCCAAATAGAGGTTTAGAAGTCTACCTAGTGCCCACAACCAATGCAATACTCTCTCTCACGTGTTGACAACTCGATGACAAGTGAACAACCTCCCTATTAGGTCTATACAATCATAAAAAATTCAAGAGCCAAATGGATGTCACCATTACATCCATTCCCTACTGACACATTGCCAAAACAAGCATTATATATGCCACTTTATGTCTAACTATTGTACACCCTTTTACAACTTAAATATAACTGCATGAACGTACAAAGGTGACAAACACCTTGTTGATCAACAACAATCCAATCTCTTCTCAAGAATCACTTCTTGAAAATATCATCATGCTTTTCCTGATTTTGTATGCATACTTCAACCTCACCAGCTGATGACAGAATCCTCCTGCATGGACCAGGCAACCAGAAAACATCAAGATATTTCCCTCAATATTTAAAGTTTAAATAATCACCACATATGTGATCCTGCCACAAGCCTCTATTTTTCTTTTGTTTTATATAAATATTAACTTTATATGTTGTCTATTACCGGTAAATCTAGTAGCCTGGTGCAAGGCTTCACTATGCACCTTGGGTCTTATGTGTTGAGAAACCAAGTGTAGTGAGGTTAGCCTTGATTCCTCTATCTTGATAATTACTTGTGAATGTTTAATGTCTTCTTACTACTTCTTAAGTGTTCTTCATCAAACAATCATACAAATGTTTAGTCTTTCAAGAAAAGAAAAAGTAAAGAGACACAATAATTAGGCTCCAAGGCCAGGCAAAACCCACAAGGGGGAAAACCCAACAATCCTTCTTTTATAGAATTAGGTCAAATTGAGATATCTAAGACCAAGACCAAGACCCAAAATTGTTACAAAAATGTCAAGTCCAATCCTCCTCCAAGTCACCTCCAAATCTGATCAACTCTAGTCAAAGTCAACGATGGTCAAACTGTCCCAAATCTGGTCAAATCTCTGAAATTACAATCCGGAAATTAGGGAGCTGAATTCGGCCCGTGACAACCTCAAAAATTCGCCCTTTGTCACAGAATTACAGTGACATGTGCGAGCTGCTTCAAGGTCAAAATTTTGGTCAACTTGGAGAATTTGTCTGTCTTTAACTTCGTCTTTTTCTCTCCTTTGACTTGGTTCTCTCCAGATGATCTATTGTGTCGAATGAATGATCTCCAAGAGGGTCGAACTTGCTTTATATATAGATGTCTAGGAGGTTGAATAGGTGGCTCTTGGAGGCCCCGACCGACTTGTTCCAAGGAGGGCTGACTTGACATTTTGTCGACTCTTTGACTCAAACATAAAAAGCAAATTCCTTTTCTTACAAAAGTCCAAATGGGACTTGACTCAAATACATTTTATTTTTGACTTATAATAAATTATTTTTGACTCTTTTGACTATATAAGCATGAAGAACATGCTTTGACCAAAAATAAAATAAAAATAATGAATATAATAAATACATCAGTGATTAAATTATGAAAATCGACAATAGTTACAACTTCAAGACTCCCTCTGAACTAGGGAGGTATTCATAATGAATTAAGAGGATATTCTCAAGTTGAAATATTCATATAAGAAAAGCTCCAGATTGATATGCATCAATGATGATTTACATCATCATAACCAACATTGCTCAAAATACCAAGGCCTTGACAAGTACACTCTATTTCTCCACTAGATTAGAGAACAATGTTGGGAGGCATAATGGACACCACCGCCTCTCAAGGCGCATACCCCACCCAGTTGTTCCCAAGGTATGACCTCATAGGACCATTTCCTAATCCAAGAAAAGTATGTCCTTTGGACCATTCTTTACCATGTCCATGTATTCAACTTAGGATGCTAATCCTAGTTAACCACAATACATGACTCATGAATGTACGTCCCTGATGCTTATCCAATCCTAGTGATGAGTGTTCATGCACTGGGCTTACGGTTGTTAGTCCTAGCCATAATATGTGACACATGGAGAACATGGTGTCCATCCTCACTCCCTCTCAAACAAGGAGGAGATAACTACAAGCCCAAGCTTGTGTCAGAAGTAATCTTACTTCCCTTACATCAACTACTTGTTCTTTCGTGGAGATCTGTTGTAGCATCTCGGCTCCTATTTGCATCATACTCTCGAATCATAAAGCACTTCTACCTTCCTGGTTTTGTGATGATATTCATTCAACTTTGATCAATATCATAATTGAAGCCAACATGTCATCAAGTTGTTCATCAAACACCTTATGGAGCCGAACTTCTTCACAACTGATTGTACAGGCCTTCCAATCTTCTTCCTACGCATTGCAACAAAATTCTGCTTCATGCTCTTCCATGAAATCATACCAGTTCCCAAACCTCAATAGTATCTTTATCAACATCATTATTGTTGACCCAATCGATGTGTTCTTGAATCAAATATATTAGGGAACAAATCAAAGCTCCCTCTTTCCAGCGGAGGTAGGTGGACTTCTTCCTTTTATTAAGTCTTGCTTTGATGCTGCCATTTGATTAACTACTTTGATGCATACTTCACACTGCTTTCTCCTTCTTCATCTACGTTTATAATGTTCAAAAAAATCTTCATGCTTTGCTACGTTCTTCCAATTCTTCCATTTGCTATTAAGGCTTAGATAGTTCTTGTTTTTACCTGCAAACTTTATTAGATGACTATGAAAGAACAAAAAGAAAAGTGCATAGAAAAAATAGCAATGGTTAGTAATCAAAGAAAGGAGATGTGAAATACTTATGTTTTTTAGGAGAGTCAGCTTCCTCTTAATCTTGGACCTTTTCATCAACCTTGTCCTCACATCAACATGATGTCATTCTTGTCATTCTCAAGAGCTAGGTTTTATTTTTATAGTGGAAACGATTAGTTAGGGCTTTGTTCCTAGGTTTTCTAACTCAAACCTTTGCTAGGGTTTACAAAACCTAGATGCTTCAATATCTAAAGTCTTCAAAGCCTGCCATTCTTTAAAATTGTAATTTCTACAAGCATACTACTGAGTTAGTTGCAAAAACCCTAGAGATGGTATTAACAAACTTTCTATGTGATGGGAATCATTTCGTTCATTGATCACAAAAACCTAGTCTTCAAATATCAATTAATTCATGATCTCTAATGTATTTATGCAGACCCTTTTATAGTACGCCACTCTCTTTCAAATGATCATCCCTATATGCAATATCATCATGACCTAGAAAACTTAGCATTACATGCAGTATAATTGACATAGGTCATTGGTTACAAATGAGAAAAAATTATACGCACTTCTTTCAATCTTACCTTATCCAACATTGTAGACATCTGGTCCTTTTTCTTCAGTTGAAATGTATATCAACTTCCTCTAGCAGAAGTAATTCAGATATACGGTCTTCAAATTTAGTCATAGTTTCTATGGGTTGCGTCAAGAAACTGTCCTTGCAATGCTACAAGGAAAGCTCTACCAAGTGTATAGGTCAACCCTCTTTGTAACAACTCTGTACTAGGTTTGGATCTTTGTCACACCAATCACAGGTTCAGACCACAAGTCACCACAGGTTCGGATTACCACAAACCTCTATATCACCACAAGTTCGGTTTGCTAGCACAAAATTCAGATATTTCATAGATTGATCACTGCTTACGAGGAGGTTGGATTTCACAAATTTAGATGTCACAAGAATGAGGCTTGATATTGATTATAACTTCAGATTTCTATGATCATAGTCCTTCCGCAGAGTTCAGAGATGATCCATATGTTTTTGGTTCTTAACATAGACTATATATAACACCGGCTTTTAATCCAACAAGATGATTTTCTAAAAAATGTCACAGGTCTGTCCTCCCAGAGATTAACTTCATATCATAAATGCACGTCAAATAGATTATGAGTCTTGGAACTTCATGACAAACTTCTGTCCTTTGCATATAACTTCTGTCCTTCGTCCCTTAGGTCCTCAATGAAACAATGTGTCTCAGAGTCCACAAAAACGCATAAGTGATAGGAACACATAGTGCCATAGAACTTGGATACAGAAAAATTGTATTTCCTTGACTAAGAAAAATTTCAGATGCCTTGTATTTTAGAGGTATGTTGCCACAGTAAGCTTGGCTGTCACAGTAAGCTCGGATGCCTTAGAACTTAGAAGTATTAAGCTCGAATGCCTCATAAAGTGTTGTTGTTGTTTTTTTTTTTTTTTTAATAATAATTTTCTTTAAAGTTCTACATAAATAATTGTTCTCCTGTAGCTCGCATTTCACATAGACCATACCCTTCCTGTAGCTCACATCTTCATAGATGTACTAGTCTTCTTGTGCCTCATTTCCAAAAGTATAGTGCCTTAGAAAAAAATGTTTTTACCTCAGAAAAGTCTACTCAGTGAAGTCAGATTTCACAGAAATCTATTATTGTAACGACACACCCCGAATTACAGACACAATAGGATTATTAGCATGCATACAAGGCATGCATATGATAGCTACATATGCATGCATCACATGCATTGCACTAGTATGCTTACAATTGATTATGAAAGATGTCTAAATAAAGGATAAACAAATTAATTATTAAAAAAAATACTAGATTGAATACCTAAACCATTAAGAAGGTAGATCTTGCCCTAAACATAACACTCTAAAACTAGTAAATATCTCTCTATTATTATTGTTATTGAATAGAATTAATACTTATAACTTTTCTACTTAATTGAACTTATTAATAACCCATGACATTAATGTATATAAATTATTTGTTTGAAATAATCATATAATTAACCAAAAGCTAATAATTAAATTATTTGTTTATAATTTAACATAAGATCAAAACAAACAACCGAACATCCTACTAAATATAATAAAATTTCAAGGTAACGATGAAAGATATTTGTCTCAGCCATTTTTAAACATGTTGGACAAAATGTCATTATTACACTTTTAACACATCAACATCGATTTGGTGGTTGTTAGCGATAATAACTATGAAAGATATTTTAATAGTTTTGGATAATTTTTTGTCGCGGTTGATTACTGGTTAGGGAATATTATTTAAAAAAAAAAGGTAGTGACCACCTAAAGGAAGGGGAAGAGATTATTTAGCTTGGGCAGGGGGGGAAAGTGAAGGGGGGAGAAAAGCAGAGATAGAGCCACGGTGAAGAGGGATACAAATTGAAGGACAAGCCTAGGGCTCGAGATTGAACTGAAAGCGTGGAAAACTGGAAACTGAGTAATTATTCTTGGAGTTTTGGGCACAGGGTCAAGAAGACCTCAATTTTGAAGTCTTCTGGATCTTGGAATCAGATAAGTTGATCCCAGATAGGATGGGAGAAAACAGTTGGTTTGGTAAAATGAGCAGGAGCAACAACAGACCATAAACTCCTTCAAACAGACATCCAGGTATTTTCTGCATTTAAATTGCTAAATTTGGTTTGGGAAATTATAAAATCTGGTAAATTAAATTTGTGGTTAGCTACAAAGTCTAGGATTAAAATTTGGTATTAATGTAAAGAATCAGCCTTTAAAATTGTTCAGATAATTCAATTCTTCAGAGATTTGGACTTCTCCTTCTAATCTTATTTGAACGAAGGTATACAAACCATGTTTTGTGTTTTCGGCCTTCATTCTCCTTATAGTCTTTAGAGATGAATAACTTGAATTAGTTCAATCCTCAGAGATTTGATCTTCCTTGACCTCAACACTTTTATGATCTTTGACTTTTCTGCATGTTATACTTTTTCTCTGACTTCTTCCAGATTTAGCCCTATTTTGGGTTTCCTTAACAATGCTCCTGTATTCACCATAGGTTTGAAACCATGTTGAGAAACCAAGTGTAGTGAGGTTAGGCTTGATTTCTTTGTCTTGATAATTACTTGTGAATGTTTAATGTCTTCTTATTACTTCCTAAGTGTTTTTCATCAAACAATTATACAAGTGTTCAGTGTTTCAAGAAAAATGAAGAGAAAAGATACACAAAAATTAGACTCCAAGCCAGGGAAAAACCCCACAATCCTTCTCTTATAGAATTAAATCAAAATGAGCTATCCAAGACCAAGACCAAGACCCAAAACTGTTACCAAAATGTCAAAAGTCCAACCCTCCTCCAAGTCACCTCCAAATCTCGTCAACTCTAGTCAAAGTCAACGATGGTCAAATTGTCCCAAATTTGGTCAACTCTTTGAATTACAAACCTGCAATTAGTGGGCCAAAATTCGGCTTGTGGAAACCGCAAAAATTCGGCCTTTATCACAGAAATTAGAGTCACACGTGCGAGCTACTTCGAGGTCAAAATTTTGGTCAACTTGGAGAATTTATCTTTGTCTTTAACTTATTCTTTTTCTCTCCTTGGATTAAGTTCTCTTCGCTTCTTCACTTGCTTCAGATGATATTTTTTTGGTTGAATAAATGATCTCCAAGAGGGTCAAACTTGATTTATATATGGTTGTCTGGGAGGTTGAATAGGTGGCTCTTGGAGGCCTAGGCTGACCTATTCCAAGGAGGGCCAACTTGACATTTTGTAGACTCTTTGACTCAACATAAAAATCAAATTTCTTTTCTTTCAAAAGTCCAAATGGGACTTGACTCAAATACATTTTCTTTTTGACTTCTAATAAATTATTATTGACTCTTTTGACTATATCAGCATGAAGAACATGCTATGACCAAATAAATTAATAATAACGAATATGATAAATACATCATTATGAAGACCGACACTAGTTACAAATTCAACATTATGGCAACTAAGAGGTCAACCATCACTATCACCTCAATGGCCTCTCTCCAACTGTTTTTTAGTCAGATGTTATCCCCACAAGGGAGGTTTCCCTGACAATGCTTAGAGGATAAATGACCCAGGGTTGCTAAGACATGATTCTCTAAGAATCTTGTAAACATCACCTAGAAATATCCTCAATAAAAGAAGGCTCAAGGGTGATAAAAGCTTAATGGTTATAGTGGAAGGTACCTTTTACCCACCACTCGTGGGTGACCCCATAGGAGAAATTTTTCTCCTAGATTTGTCTTTAGTTGGCAACCAACAACCCCAAAAACCACCAACGTAGCCGATGTTGTGCCAATTGATCTTTGTTCCCTAATCTAGTCGTATGTCCCCTCGCCCATTTGTCGATAGCGGATGTTTAAGGTGCGCCTTCCAATCCTATAGGTATGTCTTTCATTGTGCAATCGAGTGCTTATGCTTGTTTTTCTTAGGCACACTTGGGTATGGATTATTGGGTGACTTGGAAGGATGAAGGGTTCGATTGTAGTTTTGTTCCCTCAGCTTAAATGGGGGGTTAATCCTCAACCCTAGTATTGTGGGATCTCCCCCTACTAGCTTACAACTTTAGGTTGGACACTACTTGAGAAACCCCAATTCTGGTAGCTCGGTCTCATTTTCTTGTTCCACATTTTTCACTCTCCTTTGCACATTACATGCCCTATTTCATTATCTTTCCTATTTGGGTCCACATGACCACTGGGTCCATAAGGCTCTGGTACCCCCTTCGCTTGTCCACATGTTTGGGTTGGGCTTGGAATGATGCCACAAAGGTTGACGCAGCGAAAAAAAATATAAAAACATGTCATGGCCATATACAAAAGGAAATAATATGTCAAAATGCAAAATATGGTTGGGACAATAAAATTTAGCATGTGGGAAAAAGCCAAACATGAGCTCTACCCATTATCATTATGGCCATAACCTTGGTTCCTAGAGACCCTATGAGCGCCCCCTACATCATTAAGGAACCCATGCATGTCCCAACCCTTGGTGGGCAATGAACTGCCCCACCTTAAGGGGGTAATCACTGCTATATCATACACAACATGCTCTCGTCCCTTGGATTCTCGAGCAGTAAAATAAAGGGCAAAAGGAAAGTGAAGGCTAGAAAAACAAAGGTTGGGGTAACTCATGTACCACGATTGCTCCCTCCTACATTCATACACCCAAATATGTGGACATCCCAAATCATTACCACCCTTGAGCCCATGACATTTGGCCTTGAGACTTCTGTGTCCCAATCCACCTCATTATTATTAACATGACAACTACCACTTGAAGGATGTACCTTGGACATGCCCTTCCCTTTATGGGTTGGGAACACCTAATAAGGTTGTTTATTGACCACTCCTACTTAGGGAGGTAACACCATTACATGCTCAAAGCCCCAAATTTGGAAGGGAAGCCCACTATGAAGTCTGATTTTTACCCTTGACTAACAAGCTTGATTCACTTAGATGTATTAATGAATTATTTTACTTGAGGGTGAGGAGACGCATTGGATCTTATACAAGATTGGTAGGTGGTTTCATCATGGGTTGGGCAACTTAACTGGGGCCCAAGCCCACCAGAGGATCATATTGACCCTTGCAAGGGATGCATTGAGAGCCATGGGACTCCGTCACGTGATATAGCATTGTCTCATCTTATGGTCACCCTCAACACGTTCAACAACTTGTTCATTGCCCCACATTATATGCGAGATGATGCACTTGGACTAGTAGTGCCCCCAACTGGCTTAACAGTATATATAGGGTTTGAAATATGATCTATAATGACCCACCTAAAAGAAGCCCTAGAATGTGAATATTAGCATATATATGAGGCATGCATATGATAGCTACATATGCACGCATCACGTATATCGCACTAGTATACATACTAGTTGATATTAGAAATACCTAAGTATAGGGCAATGAACCAGTTATTAATACTAAGTAATTATCTACTCACTAAAAATTAATGAATATATCTAAATTGGAGTACTTACTAAGTCACCCCGTGACATGAAACAAATTAAAACACTAATCAAATGGGTGTATATATATAAAAGGTTATATAAAAGTGAAAAATTAATAATATGATATTTAATATTAATTAAACAAATTATAAGGACTAAGTAATATAATCAAAAGCATAAATATTATATTAATACCTAAAGTAAAAGTATCGATTATGGAAGTTGATTATCTCTTAAAACAAAAAGAATTGAGTCAATTATATAATAACCTTATTCAGTGATAAGTGACCCCCTCCAAAGTAAAACATGGAGGTTACACGTAACACGAGAGGTGTAAGAAAATAAGGAGGTAGGAACATTAAAGCAGTGAAATGGGTGGAAATAAAGGGGGAGATTTTGGGGAGAAAGGGGAGGAAAAGGAGGGAGAAAAATTGAGAGTCGGGAAAAACAAGGACAAGTAAGATCAGGAAATCAGTGAGTCTCCACTGTACTGGAACTTTGGGCACGGGGGACCGAAATTCCTCATATTGAAGGATTTTTGGTGCTGAATACTACAGTAGTATTCAGCTGGCTGGGAGGTTTAGTCTTTTGGATCGAGGGTAAGCATGGAAGCAGTGCAACAAGAGGATTTTACAGTAG
The DNA here is from genome assembly GCA_034641835.2 of Pinus albicaulis. Classification (NCBI taxonomy): domain Eukaryota; kingdom Viridiplantae; phylum Streptophyta; class Pinopsida; order Pinales; family Pinaceae; genus Pinus; species Pinus albicaulis. The sequence continues at coordinate 689,278,924 of CM076576.1, read as the reverse complement.
TGAAAATCGTCCCAGAACACAACAAAAAGGGTATCAGGTTAGTCTCTGCAAAAAATTATATTTCATGAATTTGTAAATTCTGTATGGAAGAAAAATACTGGTTATTTGCCGAATTTTGTATTTTATTTCCAAATTTCTGCATAAATTCTCACTTTGTTTATTTCAAATCATAACTCTGGCATAAATAAATTTCAAATACTTATGGAAAATCCTAAATTTCAGAGATTGTACCTGTTAGATTTCCATGAAAAATTACAGAAATTAAATTCGATTATCAGCAACCTTTTAGTTAAATTGTAAAAATAGGGTTATTACACTTGGTATCAGAGCTAGTTTTCAAACTCTCAGACCTTTTCAACTCGTCATTTTGTCAAATAGTTCACGAACCACTAATTGCAGGTACAATAAATTTACCACAAAGCCATTAAGAACAACAATATGCTATGGCATTCAACTTAGGAACATTATCATTCTGGTTTATATTTGTTACCATAGTAAAACCTCTAATACAAACAACCCAGATTTACAATAACACAGTTCTAGCAATATTCAACCACTTTATTACTATTCTAACACAGTTTACAGAGGTCAAAAATGATGAAGAGGAACCTGGGACTTGTTTTAACTTTTAAATGCAGACTTTAATATATCAGTCATATAAAAGAATAACATCAGTAGTATAGTCTTCAGATATCAGTCCCACAAAATTGTTGTTTCTTCAGTCTACGGTCTGACCTTACAACCATCCTCAGTGATCAGCTCAATTTGCTCCCTCTTTTCCAATACAGTCCAACCAGTCAGACTTCATTTGTTGCAGATTATGCCACAAATTGCCTTAGAGAATGTTATAAAGGTGGGTCGTTGCTCCAGCAAACCTTGATCAGCCTATGCTATTTCAAACAGACCTCCGCTACCACAGTTGTTACCCAAACAGACCCATGGCCCTCAATTGAAGTCCGATTTGACCCTACGTGTTAGTGCTGCCATTAAGATCCTTTAGAGGTAGTCATTGCCACAACAAAGCTTATTCAAGCTTTTGCTAAAGAAACTTCACTGCCAGGGGTTTAACCTTATAAACAATTATGCTGCCACAGGAAAAACTCCCTAGAGGTGGGCCACTGCCTCAGGTAGGGATTTCGAGGCTATTTTATTGCCCACACTTCACTTGTTGTTCCTCAACACAGATTCGTTGCCTCAGATTTAGTCCATACTTTGCTACTGCAGGACTGAAGCTACCAATCTTAGCTTTGCCCAAGTGGAGATCCGTTGCCCAGATTAGTCTTAGAAACTAATGCGTTGGAACAGATAGGCACTTGAAGATGGTCATTACCTCGAATAATGGTTGGATGATAATTTTGTAAGGTTCCATACACAGAAATTTAATTTAAAACCAATATTAATCTAAGTATATATTTAGCAGTAAGGTATTTCAATGAAAATCAGCAATGAAATTTAATTGAGAAACAATTCTATACATAAAAGAAATACCTGGAACGCAGTTGATGATTTTAATGGTGGCTCTCCTCCTGTGATGTTGTGGACAGTTGAACAGTTCACCGAAACAATAGTCCTCCCAGCCAATCCGGGAACAATCCCAGACCCAGAGGATGTCTCCTCTGCCCCCGTGCCCAGATTTCCAAGAAGAACAGAGACTCCTCCTCAGTACAAATTCTTTCCTCTCATCATATCATTTGGTAATCAGCCCCAAGTTCACCCCTTGCTTCCTTCAAATCAGCTTTCTTATATAAATTTTTCCCACCGCCATTCAACCTACCCCACCGCCTCTTCTCCATCAAGATAAGGTCTTCTTAAAGGATGGTACAATTGTTATTTAAGGAGATGTCAGTGGCATTAAAGAGGAGGTGTGATCTTTGTGGTTATCCAATCTGTTTAGGAGTATACGACTTGACTTTTAGAGTATATTTATGATTAAGGCTTATGTTATAATATTTAACTCAACTTTGTGTATATATATATATATATATATATATATATATATATATATATTTTAATTAATTAAAATTTTATTTTCTTTTCATTAATCCTTTTTATATACTTTATACTAAATCAATATGAATTTTAATTTGAAACCTTAACATTAATTTTTAACTTAGGTAAGCTTGATATTAGTAGTTAGGTGTACTAGTGCGATGTGTGCGAGATAGGCAGGTGTAGCTATCAAATGTCTATACCGTACACACGCTAATATCATTGTGTATAACTCGGGAACGGGTTGTTACATATTTCCTCTCTTCAAAAAACTGTCCCGAAGTTCAGGGTTTCATATACTCATATCAATATTGTTTTTTTTTTTTTGTTTTGTTTGGGGATTAGGGTGATTGTAGAATGCTTGAAATTTTAAAATTTGCATTTCTGTTTGAATAAGTATGTATTGGTAATTTAATTGTTATTTCCCATCTCATCTGAATCTCCAAATTATTCTAAAATCATCCTATCTTTCCTAATCTCTTCCACTCCCATCCTATCCGTCCTCTACAGGAATATGCCATGGCATCAGTTTTACTGATCCATTCATAGACCTCAAATGATATCAGTGTCGATTACATTGACCTGACATGCTTGTAGGCATCCGACAGTCATCATCACACGTCTAGGGGAGCGTGACTCGCACAGTCCTCCCATGACTCTAGGTATTGGAGGATAAACAATGGGCAACACCTCCATTCCTCCTAGTAGGACCAGGGTCAACACCCTGTCGTGGGATCTCGGGGAGTCTCAGCTGTTCTTGGAAATCTGTCATCACGTAGATTGCTTCGGTAATCTGTTTTTCTGCATGATACTCACTGGTACATAATCTGCAATGTAAACACTCGTACACATATTACAACATATGCATCTATATTGTTCATAACCAATTGTTACCCATATAACAACTTCTACATATTCAAAATACTTTGATATGTATGATATCAATCCTAGAACTTATATATATAAAAAGAAAATTTGTTCACATAGGTATCCATATGTTCAATAAAATTTCTCATTTCAGATGCTGCTTCTGTTTAGTTCATTCATGTTCTATTTATGATGCATTGCTTTAACCATTTTCAATCTGTATACCCATATGTTTCACTTTTCATATTCAAAATGTAGTTACTCTTTTATTTCCTTTCCTTGAATCATATTTGAAATGCAATGAAATAAATTGATAGATATTTTCATCTATAATGTCTAATCTATGATTTCACATCCTTGCACTGTTAATTTAAATGACATATTGCATATCGGTGTCCATGCACCAGTAAATTTTAAACAAACAACATATATCCTATATCAGTAGAGTGAAGTAGCATTCTAGCTTTATGGGTATCCATGTACCAGCAAAGTAAAAACTCATCTTTACATAGTGTTTCAAAATGTCAAGTATCAAAATAGAGCAGTCATATACATAAAATTTTTCAGTTCTCAAAATTTAGCATAAGCTGGGGTAATTCTGGCAAAAAGTCTTAGCATCCTCCCAAGTTGCTGATCTAGGACTATACTTGTCCCACTGGACTTTCACTTGGTCTATTCGGCGGTTCCTGAGCTATCGAACCCTACGTTCCAGCTTACGTAATGGTTCGACCGTTAGGGTTCCCTCGTCCGATACCTGCAGTTCCTTCCATTGAAGGTCATGAGATTTATCAACAATATAATGTCGTAAGGCAGATACATGAAATACATTATGAATTTTGTGCAGGTGGGGTGGCAGTGCAAGACGATAAGCAACAGGTCCAACTTTTTCCAGGACTTCAAACGGTCCTATAAATTGGGAGGATAATTTTGACCCCCCCCAAAACCGAATGGTGCTCTTATTTGGTCTGATGCGGATGAAAACCTGATCTCCTACCACATAGCTTCTATCTATCCTGTGAGTGTCCGCATAACTTTTCTGTCTATCCTGAGCCTCTTTTAACCGTTGTCTAATCAGTTTTACCTGATCCTCCATCTCTTGGATCAAGTCTGGTCCGACGATTATTCGATCTTCTAACCTGTCTCAACTCAACGGCATTCTGCAAGGTCTTCCGTATAAAGCTTCAAATGGCGGCATCCCGATTGAACTGTGATAGCTATTGTTATAAGCAAATTCTACCAAGGATAAGTACTTTTCCCAACGTGACTGTTGGTCCATAACATACATCCTTAGCATATCCTCGAGTACTTGATTTACCCTTTCTGTTTGTCCATCGGTCTCAGGATGATAGGCAATACTCAAATTTAACTGAGTTCCCAAGGCCAACTGCATACAATTCCAGAACCTTGATGTGAATCGAGGATCTCTGTCGGATATAATTTTCTTAGGTACTCCATGAAATCTGATGATTTCATTTATGAATACCCGAGCTACATCAGCTACTTCATAAGTATCTCTCACTGGAATGAAATGGACGCTTTTTGTTAATCTATCCACCACAACCAGAATGGCATTATGCTTTTGTTGCGTAAGAGGCAGCCCAACGATAAAATCCATAGAAATTATCTCCCATTTGGTCATAGGGATGTCATGAGGTTGTAAGAGACTTGCTGGGTGACGATGATCAGCTTTCACCTGTTGACATTCAAGACACCTAGCGACAAATTGGACAATGTCGTTTTCATGCCTGACCAGAAGAGTCTCTTAGTGTCAGCATACATCTTCTTTACTCCAGGATGTGCACAATATATTGCTCGGTGTGCTTCCTTCAAGATGGTGTTTTGGAGATCTCCACTATCGGGTGTATACATCCTTCCGTGAAATCGTAGAATTCCGTTCTCTTCCAAATCATACCTTTCGAACTTAGGTTCCTTCGAATGGTTGCTTTCGAGTCCCGACCTTATTTTTAAGTACCAACTATCTCTTACGAGATGTTCAAGCACTTGGTTTCTCAAGTTCACCTTGATAGGTACGGGGGAGAATATTCGGGGTCTTCTACTTAAGGCATCTACTACCACATTCTCCTTCCCTTTTATATATGAAATTGCAAAATCATATTCGCTTAGGAGTTCACTCCATCGTCTTTGTCTTGCATTCAAGTCCCTTTGGATGAATAAATACTGCAAACTTTGGTGGTCACTTTTAAGTACAAAATTTCTCCCCGCCAAGTAATGTCTCCACATCTTTAAAGCTAAGACCACCGCGGCTAACTCCAAATCATGCGTAGCATAAAGTTCTTCATGGGTTTTTAATTTTCTTGAAGCGTATGCTATTACGCCTCCTTCCTGCATTAATATGGCGCCTAACCCTTGCTTAGATGCATTGGTACATACAGTAAAGTCTTTATCCATATCTGGTACTCGCAAAATCGATGCACTAGTCAATAATCGTTTGAGTTCAGAAAAAGCTTTATCACACTCCTCAGTCCATTCATACTTAATACCCTTGTGCTGAAGGTTTGTGATTGGTTTTGCAATTTTGGAGAATCCCTCCACAAACCTTTGGTAGTAACCTGCTAAACCCATAAAACTACGCATTTCATGAGCATTCTTAGGTATCGGCCACTCCCTGATTGTATTTACCTTTTCAAGATCTACAGAGATTCCTTCGTCTGATATGATATGACCTAAGTAATGGATTTCCTTCTGGAAGAAAGCGCATTTGGATAATTTTCCATATAACTTGTGCTCTCTGAGACAAGATAACACTATCCGAAGATGCTCTTCATGCTCCTTCTCATTCTTAGAGTAAATGAGGATATCTTCCAAGAAAACTTGTACAAATTTGTCGAGATATTTACGGAGAACGCTATTCATAAGGTTTATAAAGACCGCAGGTGCATTGGTCAACCCAAATGGCACCACAATGAATTCATAATGCCCGAAACGAGTTCGGAATGCAGTCTTGGAAACATCGCTCTCGCTAATCCTGAGTTGATGATAACCCAATCGTAGATCGATCTTTGAAAATACTGTAGCTCCCTTCATTTGATCGAAAAAGTCGTCAATGCGAGGCATTGGATACCTATTCTTTACTGTGGCTCGGTTCAAATCTCGATTGTCCACACACAGTCGTAATGAACCATCTTTCTTCTTGACAAAGATTACAGGAGCACCCCATGGTGAAACACTGGGTCGAATGTGCCCTACATCTAACAGTTCTTTCAATTGTATTTGCAATTCTTGAAGTTCCGGGGCAGTCATTCGGTAAGGAGTTTTAGATATAGGTTCCGTACCAGGTTTCAATTCAATGGTGAGGTCTAGCTCTCTCCGAGGAGGTAGTCTAGGTAATTCTTTTGGAAAAACATCCAGAAATTCTGATAGAGTCGAATACTGATCTAAAGAAGGCCCTTTTTCTTTCCTTACCTCTTGAACTGCATACACCTGACAACCTTTCCTTAAACACTGTTTCATTTGCATCGCTGAGATGAAGCGCAAGGATACTTTTCTCTTAATACCTTGAATTTGGATTGTCTCACCCATATCATTTACGCAAATTATTGTTTTCTCGGAGCAATCTACCTATGCTTGATGAGACTCTAACCAATCCATTCCTATTACCAGGTCGTAAGTACTTAGGGCTGTGACATATACTTTTAGTTTGGTCAAACAGACTTCTAGATCAACTTTGCAATCCTCCACACTTAATTCTACCGATTGAAGGTCTCCTGAAGCCATTTCTACCTGTCTAAAATCGTCTTGTTTGCAGGCTGCCAACCCACATATATTCAATGCATAAGATGAAATAAAACTATCAGTAGCTCCAGTGTTAAACAAGATTTTGAGTTTTATTCCATTGATAGTACTTGAAGATTCCACTACCGTGGATTGATGCGCTGCTTGGTTGTTGACGGCAGCATGGATTCTGTGATTGCTTTGAGCATCTGATGACGGTTCTTTTCCTGTTCACCAAGAGTTCTCTGGACAATCCCGTCGAAGATGGGGTCCTCCACATCCCCAACAGTCCACTTGAGTTGGTCCTTTTGCGTTTGACTTAGGAATCCCCGACCAAGAACTCTGTCCCTTGGTGCTGCTTCCTCTCCCATTCCTTCCCCGATTACCAGTCCCTCGAGACCTCCAAGTACTGATGTTTGAGGACTCAGAAGCTATTGCGTTTATGGCCCTGGGAGCTCCTGCCCCCGCTCCTCTTGGGGTAAACTTGTTACCATAAGGAGGTGGTCTCGAGTTATTTCCTCGGAAGAAATTTCGGGGAGTTTTTCCTGTAAATGCCTGCGGTATTGATTCAGCTGGCCTGAAATCCCTTTTAATCCCTAGATGTTCTTCTGCATAACGAGCACATTCAATCGCTTCTGCCACCGTTGGTGGTTTCCACATTCTTACCATGGCTCGGATCCGAGGATTTAATCCAAATACGAAACGCTCGGCCTGGCGTTCATCCGTGTCTAAATAAGGAACATATTTCACAAGTTCCATGAACTTTATCTCGTATTCTTCCACAGTTTTACCTCCTTGGGTTAGAGTATGGAAGGCTCCGGCTTGCTGCTCTTGAAAGAAGGGCGGTAAGTATTTCGCACGGAATCGGTCCACAAACAACTCCCAAGGAATGGTATCTGATGTCAGATGCAGCTGTTTTTCCATATTCCCCCACCAAATCAGAGCATTCCCCCTGAGTTGGAATACATCGATCTTTGTTTTAGAAGTTGAAGAATATTCTCTTAATGCGAAGCATCTGATCATCCCTTCCAACCATGCTTCAGCATGTTCTCTAGCTCGTCCTCCAGAGAATTCCGGGAGTTTAATCTTTTGCAGTTCCCGTGAAATATCTTCTCTGTGAGGTTTGTCATCAAGATCCTTCGGCCTTTCTGAATGTCTTTCCTCTGACTGACGTCGCTCCTCCTTGTTCCTGGTCGACTGCGACCCTTTCAAGGTTTTGTATAATGGCTTCTAAAGAGCTCATCACAGTAGTGAGATCGGGTGGAGCAACAGGTGCCGACAACGATCTTGATGGTGGTGAAGGCGATGGTGAAGGTGGAGGTGGCGGCGCTGCTGCCTTTGGTATGTGTTAAACATGGTAATTTTTCCTGAAATACATAAATAAATTCATGAGAAGAGGGTAAATTTTCAGACTGACAAAATATAATTTTCGTAAGATTTGAGCTGGCATACGGGTATAGTTTTTTTGCTATTTTACCTGTAGGCAGGTCTTACTGGTACCGAGGTCAAGGAGGGTGGCAACGCGACCTCCTTGTCCTATGCAGGGTAATGTATGCTTACTAAATCTAGAGTGGAATGCAAGGTTTTCATCGATCAAAGTGTTAGTTTATAAACTTGTCTAGAATGTTTTATTCTTAGATGTAGTTATAGAAGGGCAATAAATGAGAGTTAAAGTACAATTTTCAAGTCTTTTTGTATAAAATCAAACTCCAAAATAATTTATTTATAATACAAATAGCATTATTCAATTTACACAAAATAATTACTATTTTATCAATAATATATATATTTAAACATTATACCTTTTTAACCATAGATAACCGCAGTTAACTTTATGTTATTACATACTCTTTAAATTTATAAATTTTAATAAAATTTAAATATATATAAAAAAAATTTAAATCCATAACTTATATGACATGGTTATATATATACATTTTACCCAAATGATATATATATATATATATTTTTTTTTTTAAAACCGTTCCATGTATATTTAAAACCAAAAAAAAAAAACGGCATGATATATATATTTTAAAACCCCTGTTACATTGTTTTAAAACGAATTTATTTAAACATCTGAACCTTTCATTATAATGCGCCATTCGAACTTAGATATAACGCTTCCACCGTTAGATTAATCCACAAAATTGGCATATATATTATACATCTCTAAGTAATGTTTGATGCCATTCGGACTTTAATGTATATGAACCCCACGAAATAAATGCGGACTTGCAATTCACATAAAGGTTTGCCACCGAATTATAAGGTTTGTAATGCCACCATAATATGATTAAAAGTCGGACTTTAGGACTTTGGGATATAATATATATGCAAAAATTAAAAATATATATATTACCCAAATGATATTTATATATCTATATATTTGACCAATCGAAATATATATGACATATTCTTTTAAAACCTTACAATATATTTTCATATTTTTAGTCAATACGTTTTGTAAATGACAACGACACACAACCCAGCCGAATACGACACCTCTGGCAATTATCGGCAAGTCACGCCGTGCGTTGTTGGTGTCTTCGGTGATCAGCTACCGGGTTATTAACAGCTGTATGACCCATGAGGATTGTATCACTTTCATGAATACACTCTTGTCGGTCCCCCTGACCCTTTCCAAAATCGATAACCCCATTATAAATAACTGGCGGGACTTGAATTTCAGTCATAATTTCTGTATAAAATATCGATAATTGAAGCCACAGCTCGCTCCAGAAATCTTAGCAATTCTAGAATGGTTGCAGGCAAATTCTTAAATGGTTTGGTTGGCTCGATATTCCGGAAAGTAGACTCTTTTCATTGATGTCTGTTTCAGAGTTTGAGTAATTATCCCGTTGGATTTCATTTAATAAGTAAACGATTGAGCACTAGGGGCCAGAAATTTCATAAATCTTTCCTAACATTTTAGAGCGAGCTGCCTTGGGATTATGTGACATTTATACATATTTTTTTTAATTTCGCCTGGCAAAATAATTAGAGTACAATATCAACCATGATATAACATGCATTTGAGGCGATTTAGACATTCGTAGTTGCACAAGTCATTTATTTGAAAAATTATCCCCCCTCCACCTGCTTGTCGTCACTCTCAACCTTGAAGGCCGATAACTGTAGATCGGTAATGAGCTCTCACGCATCTGAAAGGCCACTCGATTTCCTTCATTTGAATTGAGTAAGTCTGCAAATCTGCTTTTATGTTGGATTGTTATTACAATATCGAAGAATTTTGTGTCTATTTTTCTTAGCAAGTTTAGTGTCAATAATTTGCAAAACATTTTTTTTTTTTTTTTTTAGGAGTCGGATTGTTTTATTAGCACAGATGTACCGTTTCTGGTTTTTTATTTGGATTGGGATATTTTTGCATTTGATAACTCGCGATGTTCGTATAACACGGCAGGATCGAAGGATCTATTTGCTACCATAGCCAATTTTATCACGGCTCTGGCTTCTGTTGTTCTCTGACTTGGGACTGGGTTTATTTTATTTGGGACATATTATATCTTTGGTTTTGAGGCCGAGAACGAATAATGAGATTCGCTCATCTCCGTGACCTTGATTGAGCTACTACAGTGCCATATTTCGGCCTTGTTGGAAAATGAAAACTTCAGTCTGCTCAAGTGCTCCCACAGTATCATAATTGGCTCCTTTTACAATGATACATTCAGGCTCTTGAATATTGCTAACCTAGTGAAGAAATTGACTTTGACTATTTTAAATATCAGATATACTTAGATATTCCATTATACCATCAAAATGCTTATTTACCCAATAATTTCAGATATATTAACACTACCGCCAAGACTATTTAGAATTGCGGATTCACAAGGCCTAAGACATTCATTCCCACATTCTCTCATAATTTAATTTCATGAATACACAGTATTTTAAACACAGAATGTAACATTGACATACTTATATCATAAAATTTTCACGCAATAGTCAGAAAATTTACACAGCGTGTAAATGATGCAGAGATTGTCCTTGTAGAGAGCAGAAAATATATCGTGGCTGTAAATGATTGCTCATTCAAGAACTGCTCACCAACAGAAGATAACCTAAAGCATCAGCTGCTATACATATAATTATTCGTGCTATAGACTGGAATTTTACAGAAATTGCAGGGCTTATTAGGTCGAAAAGGGTTTGAAACCTCCCTCTGATACCATATGTAAGGTTCCATACACAGAAATTTAATCTAAAACCAATATTAATCTAAGTATATATTCAGCAGTAAGGTATTTCAATGAAAATCAGCAGTGAAATTTAATTGAGAAACAATTCTATACATAAAAGAAATACCTGGAACGCAGTTGATGATTTTAATGGTGGCTCTTCTCTTGTGATGCTGTGGACAGTTGAACAGTTCACCGAAACAATAGTCCTCCCAGCCAATTCGAGAACAATCCCAGACCCAGAGGATGTCTCCTCTGCCCTCGTGCCCAGATTTCCAAGAAGAACAGAGACTCCTCCTCAGTACAAATTCTTTCCTCTCATCATATCATTTGGTAATCAGCCCCAAGTTCACCCCCTGCCTCCTTCGAATCAACTTCCTTATATAAATTTTTCCCACCGCCATTCAACCTACCCCACCGCCTCTTCTCCATCAAGATAAGGTCTTCTTAAAGGATGGTACGATTGTTATTTAAGGAGATGTCAGTGGCATTAAAGAGGAGGTGTGATCTTTGTGGTTATCCAATCTGTTTAGGAGTATACGGCTTGACTTTTAGAGTATATTTATGATTAAGGCTTATGTTATAATATTTAACTCAACTTTGTGTATATATATATATATATATTTTAATTAATTAAAATTTTATTTTCTTTTCATTAATCCTTTTTATATATTTTATACTAAATCAATATGAATTTTAATCTGAAACCTTAACATTAATTTCTAACTTAGGTGAGCTTGATATTAGTAGTTAGGTGTACTAGTGCGATGTGTGCGAGATAGGCAGGTGTAGCTATCAAATGTCTATACCGTACACACGCTAATATCATTGTGTATAACTCGGGAACGGGTTGTTACAAATTTGCTGCCCATAATTGCCTTAGAAAGCATCGCTGCCAAAGATTTAGCACATAAACCCTTGCTTGCCACAGATTGTGTGACAGAACCCTTGTTGCCATAGATAAATGAATGACACCTCAGAAATATTTGAAACTCCTGAATTTATGATCCTTGGCATTCCACTCCTTGGCTTCAAAAATATATGAGCCTGCGTGAGAAAATTTAATGTAAATTCATGAGGTATAAGTAAGGAAATATCGTGGATCTTAAATTGCCATCTGGGTTACATATAATTTGTTGTCAAAAGCTCAAAATTGGTGTGTATATAAGGTGAAGCCATGTTAACGAATAAAATATAATAAAGATAAAAAATCTCTGTTGTTGCATATCGCCTGTCGGACAGGATATGGTATGGAATTTAATTTGCATTGCTTAAGGTTTATGCCACAAATGTCATCGCATATATATTAATATATCCTATCGCCGGAATATGGATGTAACATATCCAAATTTAAATGCGGTAAATATGTTTTATACATAAGTATATAACCACCGTAGTATCAGTGGAGGAGTCAGACAGAGGTTTGAAGTCAGTTGCGCGTATATACATATATATATTTATATTATTCAAACTTTAATTAAATTTTAAACCTTCCACATAAATGTCATCACAAACCTCATTATTCTAATATTAAATTCCATATGTTACGGTCATATATATTATGGTTAATGGTGAATACATTAAGGCATATGACATATTACATTTTAATGTGCGTAGACATTATTGCAAACTTTATAATTAGCAAACCAATGGACCAGATTGGGATTCGGTCCCAAGATCTCTGCTCTGCAAACCTTATGATTTGCATATACCGGTGGGTCCAACATCTCCAAGTGGTATATATTTAATTTAACGTATATCATATGGCAAGTATTAATATTTACGTTTCGCGCGTATGGTGCAAAAGGAACATATGAAGGGAGGTGGCATTTATATGCTATGATCGTATGTGCGCTGGTAAACTATGGTTAACTTTGGAAAATACGTATGATAACTTTGGAAAATAGTTAAATCGCATAACTAGATAATTCATTTCAAAGATGGATTGAGATTATATAGCTTTTTGCATATGGAAAGTTTAGAGAAAAGCTTTTTGAATATGATGTAAAAGTTTAAATGTTTTTATTTATGGTTGAAAAGGTATAATGTGTATTTTGTTTATATACATTATTAAAAATAGTAATTATTTATAAAATATATATATGATCAAGCTAGTTGTAAATTGAGTAATGTATAAGCATTTACCAATATATTTATATTATAATAAATTAAATTGTTTGAGAGCTTGATTTTATATAAAATAAATTTAAAATCGTATTTTGACTCTCATTTATTTGTTACAAAAATTAGGGAAAAGCATAATGGTAAAGACATACCAACGGCGGCAACGCCGTAAGGTTGTATCGCCATCACCACCAACCTCATCACCATCGCCTTCACCATCACCACCACGACCATTAAGGTCAGCATCAGTACCAGCTGTTACAGTACCAATTGTTCAAGCACTTGAATTAACTACTATAATGCGCTCATTAGAAGCCATCTTGGAAACATTAAAAGGGTCGCAACCAGCCAATGCTAAAGAAGAGCAACCTCATCACGAGGAAAAACGTTCCGAAAAGTCTAAAGACTGTGAATATACACCACCAAAAGAAGACATTTCTAGAGAACTACAAAAGATTAAACTTCCAGAATTTTCAGGAGGAAGAGCAGGAGAACGTGTTGAAGCATGGTTAGAAGGAATGATAAAATGCTTTGCATTAGAATAATATTCTTCTACCTCCAAGACAAAGATCGTATATTTCAACTCAGAGAAAGTGCTCTGGTTTGGTGGGGAAATTTAGAAAAACAGTTACATCTCAAATCAGATAACGTTCCATGGGAGTTGTTTGAGGAAAGATTCCGTGCAAAATACTTACCACCTTTCTTTCAAGAACAGCGAGCTGGAGCCTTCCATATGTTAGTCCAAGGAAATAAAACAGTGGAAGAATACGAAATAAGGTTTATGGAACTGGTAAAATATGTTCCTTACCTAGATACTGATGAACGTCAAGCCGAATGTTTTGTTTACGGATTAAATCCTCGAATCAAGGCTATGGTCAGAATGTGGAAACCATCATCAGTAGCTGAGGCAGTGGAATGTGCACGGTATGCAGAGGAAAATTTGGGGATTAAAAGAGATATCCGACCAACAGAATTAGTACAGCCAGGATTTATAGGAAAGACTCCCCGGAATTTCTTCAGAGGAAGTAGCTCTAGACCACCTCCTTACGGTAACAAGTTTACTCTGAGAAGAATAGGAACAAGAACTCCCATGACCATTAATACTGTAGCTGCTGAATCATCAAATACTAGTCCTTGGCAATCTCGAGAGACTACTAATAGAGGAAGAAATGGGAGAGGAAGTGGCACAAGAGGAAGAAGCTCCTTGTCTAGAAATTTACAATCTGACTCAAGGGGACCATCTCAAGTTAATTGTTGGGAATGTGGAGGACCGCATTTTCAACGTGATTGTCCTGAAGTCTCGTAAAAAATAATACCAAGAGCCAGAAAAGAACCATTATCAAGTACTCAAGGTAATCATAGAATCCATGAAGTGGTCAACAATAACGAAGCAGCACATCAGTCCACTATTGTGGAATCTTCAGGTACTATCAATGGAATAAAACTTAAAATTTTATTTGATACTAGTGCTACTGATAGTTTTATTTAATTATCTGCATTAAATAAATGCGGGTTGGCAGCTTGCAAGCAAAACGATTTTAGATAGTTAGAAATGGCTTCAGGAGAACTTCAAGCTGTATATTTAAGTGTTGAAGAATGTAAAGTTAACCTAGGAATTTGTTTGACAAAACTTAAGGTATATGTCACAGCCTTAAGAACTTATGACCTGGTTATCGGAATGGATTGGTTAGAATCTCATAAAGCTTGAGTCAACTCTTACGGAAAAGCAATACTTCGCATAAATGATGAAGGAGAGACAATCCGGATTCCAGGTTTTAAGAGGAAAGTGTCTCTACGCTTCATATCAGCAATGCAAATGAAACGATGTTTAAGAAAAGGTTGTCAGGTATATGCAGTTCAAGAAGTAAGTCAAGAAAAAGGTCCATCCTTAGAACAATATCCGGTATTATCCGAATTTTTGGATGTTTTTCCAAAGGAATTACCAGGATTACCTCCTAAAAGAGAATTGGATCTCACTATAGAATTAAAACCTGGTACAGAACCAATTTCTAAAACACCATACAGAATGACAGCTCCGGAACTTCAAGAATTACAAATCCAATTGAAGGAATTGTTGGAGATAGGGCACATCCGACCCAGTATTTCACCTTGGGGTGCACCTGTAATTTTCGTCAAGAAGAAAGATGGGTCTTTGTGGTTGTGTATAGATTATCGAGATCTAAATCAAGCTACAATAAAGAATAGATATCCAATGCCTCGAATTGATGATCTTTTTGACCAAATGAAAGGAGCTGCAGTCTTTTCAAAGATTGATTTACAATAAGGTTATCATCAATTAAGGATTAAAGAAAGTGATGTTTCGAAAACTGCATTTCGAACTCGTTTCGGGCATTATGAATTTATTGTAGTACCCTTTGGATTGACCAATGCACCAACAGTATTCATGAATCTTATGAACAATGTTTTCCGCAAATACTTCAATCAATTTGTACAAGTCTTTTTAGATGATATTCTCATATACTCTAAGAATGAGAAAGAACATGAAGAACATCTTCGGATAGTATTATCTTGTCTTAGGGAACACTAGTTATATGGGAAGTTATCCAAGTGTTCTTTCTTTCAAAAAGAGATTCATTACTTGGGACATATTATATCTGGTGAAGGAATCACAGTAGATCCTGAAAAAGTGAAAGCGATCATGGAATGGCCAATACCTAAGAATGCACAAGAAGTGCAAAGTTTTATGGGTTTAGCAGGTTATTATCGAAGGTTCATAGAAGGATTTTCCAAGATTGCGAAGCCTGTCACAACCCTCCAGCACAAAGGTGTTAGATATGAATGGACTGAAACATGTCATAAAGCTTTTTCCGAACTTAAAAGATTATTAACTAGTGCACCAATTTTGCGAGTACCTGATATGGACAAAGATTTTACTGTGTATCGATGCATCTAAACAAGGATTGGGTGCAGTATTAATGCAGGATAGAGGCGTAATAGCATATGCTTCAAGAAAATTAAAGCCACATGAAGAACATTATGCTACGCATGATTTAGAGTTAGTCGCCGTGGTACTAGCTTTGAAGATTTGGAGACATTACCTGGTAGGGAGAAACTTTGTACTAAAAAGTGACCACCAAAGTCTACAATATTTATTCACCCAGAGAGACTTGAAAGCTAGACAAAGACGATGGAGTGAATTCTTAAGTGAATATGACTTTGGAATTTCATATATAAAAGGGAAAGAGAATGTAGTAGCATATGTTCTAAGCAGAAGACCGCGAATATTTTCCCTCATACCTATCCAGGTAGACTTAAGAAAACGAGTACTAGAACATCTTGTAAGAGATAGTTGGTACTTAAAAGTAAGGTCTGGACTGGATAGTAACCATTTGAAGGAACCTAAGTTTGAGGGATATAATATAGAAGATGATGGAATTTTGCGATTTCGTGGAAGGATGTACATACTGGATAGTGGAGATCTTCGAAACATCATCTTGAAGGAAGCTCACAACGCAGTGTATTGTGCACATCCAGGAGGAAAGAAAATGTATACTGATACAAAAAAACTCTTTTTTTGGACAGGCATGAAAAATGACATTGTTCAATTCGTTGCTAAATGCCTTGAATGTTAGCAAGTAAAAGCTGATCATTGTCATCCAGTAGGTCTCCTACAACCCCATGACATTCCTATGACAAAATGGGAAATAATTTCTATGGATTTTATTGTTGGACTGCCTCTTACACCACAAAAGCATAATTTCATTTTAGTTGTGGTAGATAAATTAACAAAGAGTGCCCATTTTATTCCTATAAGGGATGCTTATGAAGCCGTCGACGTTGCTCGAGTTTTCATAAATTAAATTATCAGATTTCATGGGGTACCTAAGAAAATCATATCGGATAGGGATTCACGTTTTACTTCAAGATTTTGGACATGTATGCAATCAACAATGGTAACTCAATTAAATTTAAGTACCGCATATCATCCTGAAACAGATGGACAAACAGAAAGAGTAAACCAAGTACTAGAAGATATGCTAAGAATGTATGTTATGGACCAACAATCACATTGGGAAAAGTACTTGCCCTTAGTTGAATTTGCATACAATAATAGTTATCACAGTTCAATTGGGATGCCTCCATTTGAGGCATTATATGGAAGACCCTGCAGAACACCATTAAGCTAGGACAGATTGGAAGACCGGGTAATAGTGGGGCCAGAATTAATCCAAGAGATGGAAGAACAAGTAAAGCAAATTAGACAACGATTGAAAGAGGCACAGGACAGACAAAAAATTTATGTTGATGCTCATAGGATAGATAGAAGCTATAAAGTAGGTGATCAAGTTTTCATCCACATCAAACCAAATAAAAACACTATACGGTTTGGAAAAGGAACAAAATTATCTCCCCGATTTGTTGGACCATTCAAAGTCCTGGAAAAAGTTGGACCTGTCGCGTATCGTCTTGCACTGCCACCCCATTTGCATAAAATTCATAATGTATTTCATGTATTTGTTTTACGACACTATATTGCTGACAAATCTCATAATCTTCTCTGGAAGGAACTGCAGGTATCGGACGAGGGAACCATCATGGTCGAACCATTACGTATACTGGAACATAAAGTTTGACAGCTCAGGAACCATCTAGTAGACCAAGTCAAAGTCCAATGGGACAAATATAGTCCCGGATCGGCTACCTGGGAAGATACGGAGACGATATGTCAAAATTACCCCAACCTGTGCTAAATTTTGAGGAACTCAAAATTTATGTATATATAACTACTTTATTTTGGACTTTTGAGAACATTTGAGAAATAAATTTTATTTTGGCTTGTATACAAATACTATAAAGATATAATGTTTATCTAACTCTGTTGAAACACAATATATATGTTTATTGTTATTGTTTATTTAACTTTACTGGTACATGGATACCAATATGCCATTTAATTAACATTGTAGAAATATGAAATTAGATTATAAAATTTCGCTATAAAAATATCTACAACTTTATTTCATTTTTGTATGATTAAAATAGAAATAATAGCATAGCTCCATTTTCATGTAAAATGACTAAATATGTTAGGTCATAGATGACAACATGTATAGACTATACCAAATTGTTATATAAATGCAAATTGTTTTGAATATATCAATGCATATATTATGATGTATGGGAAAGTGTTTGAATTGCAGATAAGACCGTTCCAAAATGACTATATGATGACAAAGTTCCAGAACAATGGAGACCCCTTGAGATTTTATACTATTCTGAGTCCTAATAGGAAGGGTGGACGTATTGCCCACCGTTTATCTTCCAAAACCTGGAGTCATGGGAGGACTGTGCGGGTCACGCTCCCTAAGACCTGTGATGATGACTGCCGGATGCCTACCGGGATATTAGGTCGATAGAGTCGACACTATTTATGAATGGTTAGCTCATTGTATAGGGCACCATTGCATATCCAGTAGAGGATGGATAGGATGGGAGCGGAAGAGATTAGGAAGGATCGGATGATATTAGAATAGCTTGGGAACCTACCTAAAGCAGAGCATGACTATTATAAATAAAAAATTTAAATATTTAAAGCATTAAATTCTAAATTATTTTCGCAATAAACAAATGATAAATATTTCAATTAAAAATTCAATTCTTAGGTGATTATATTAATCACTAAATAATTGTTGACATTATATAAAGCATAACTTCGGGACGAAGTTTTCTTAAGAGGAGGTGTATGTAATGACCCACCTAAAAGAAGCCCTAGAATGTGAATATTAGCATATATATGAGGCATGCATATGATAGCTACATATGCACGCATCACGTATATCGCACTAGTATACATACTAGTTGATATTAGAAATACCTAAGTATAGGGCAATGAACTAGTTATTAATACTAAATAATTATCTACTTACTAAAAATTAATGAATATATCTAAATTGGAGTACTTACTAAGTCACCCCGTGACATGGAACAAATTAAAACACTAATCAAATGGGTGTATATATATAAAAGGTTATATAAAAGTGAAAAATTAATAATATGATATTTAATATTAATTAAGCAAATTATAAGGACTAAGTAATATAATCAAAAGCATAAATATTATATTAATACCTAAAATAAAAGTATCGATTATGGAAGTTGATTATCTTTTAAAATAAAAAGAATTGAGTCAATTATATAATAACCTTATTCAGTGATAAGTGACCGCCTCCAAAGTAAAACATGGAGGTTACATGTAACACGAGAGGTGTAAGAAAATAAAGAGGTAGGAACATTAAAGCGGTGAAATGGGTGGAAATAAAGGGGGAGATTTTGGGGAGAAAAGGGGAGGAAAAGGAGGGAGAAAAATTGAGAGTTGGGAAAAACAAGGACAAGTAAGATCAGGAAATCAGTGAGTCTCCACTGTACTGGAACTTTGGGCATGGGGGACCGAAATTCCTCATGTTGAAGGATTCTTGGTGCTGAATACTACAGTAGTATTCAGCTGGCTGGGAGGTTTAGTCTTTTGGATTGAGGATAAGCACGGAAGCAGTGCAACAAGAGGATTTTACAGTAGTGAAAATCATCCCAGAACACAGCAAAAAGGGTATCAGGTTAGTATCTGCAAAAAAATATATTTCATGAATTTGTAAATTCTGTATGGAAGAAAAATACTAGTTATTTGCTGAATTCTGTATTTTATTTCCAAATTTCTGCATAAATTCTCACTCTGTTTATTTCAAATCATAACTCTGGCATAAATAAATTTCAAATACTTATGGAAAATCCTAAATTTCAAAGATTGTACCTGTTAGATTTCCATGAAAAATTATAGAAATTAAATTCGATTATCAGTAGACTTTTAGTTAAATTGTAAAAATAGGGTTATTACATGATCCAAGGCCCACAGTAGGTTTATCTCATCCTTGAGACATGGAAGAGAAGACAACATCTTCCGTGCCCTCATTTAGAGCAGTCTACAGGCATATTTTTCATTAGGAGACTCATGAGTCCACTACTTGTGCCCCAAAGCCACTTTGGAGCACCACATGATGTTTTGCTTAGATATGAAGGGGCCACCCCCTTGTCCATCATCCATCAAGTCCTCACTCTCATTATGGCACCTTGAGGACTCAACGAGGCCCTCCAATGACCCTTATACACCATAATTTCATCATTTCGGCTCAGTTTTGATGGCTTATGCTTCACTTTATGAGCTACTTGGTGGGCTTGTCATCAAAGACATGTTATGTTGCACATTAAAATAATTTTAGGGGCATTTTAGACTAATTCGAACTATAGGATCATATAAATATATGAGGCTCTCATTTGTGAGAGCATCATCATCACTTGGATTCTTCTCTTGTAAAAGAAATCGCACTTTTCCTTTGGAAGCTATTGGAGTATCTGGGATGAACTATGAGATTTGGAGCTGATTTTTGATCTTGTCTCGAAGCTACTTCTTGAATATGGATGGGTATATTGCATGATTATCTTGTAAGTTCTTTTGTTGATAAAATCATTCTTCTGAAAATGTCTAATGTATGTAATTGCTACAACTAATGTAAATGCTATTGTGTGCTAATTTTGTTGAAGAATTTTTTTGGAAACTATTTGGTCGACTCTTGCATATGTTACTCATGATATAACATGCAATAAATGTTCCTAGTGATGAAATGTTATTTTTCTTCTAGTAGGTAATTGTTGAAGGTTGGTCGCTAGGGCATCAACCTTTGACCTCCTTGAGGACAAATTTGGCCAACCTAACGCATCAAGGACTCCGTAGCCCAAAGGACTAGGTACTAGTCCAAGGATTTTGGTGATCAAACTCCTCTTTCTCCATATTTTTTCCTCCTAAATTTTGGTCCCCTAAAGGTAGGGCAAAAAGATAGGGCTTGTAGCAAAATTTTAGGGAGGTGATTTTTCGGGAATTCGAGGGTTCAAGCATCAAGCTCAGGGTTTAGGCTACCTATGCTCCAAACTTGGTGGGCATCCATTCGAGTTTCATCCATAAAATCTCTTTCCCTAGGTGCTACTTTAAGAGGGAAAACCTAGGTCTTTCTCTCTCATCTTGGGGACTTCTTTGAGGGTTGTATGATCTTATTATTCATTGGAATAAATCTTAAGAAGCCCTTTCTTCTTTTGGGCCTTAACCTTGTGAATACCTATTACCATCGAGAATCCTCAAAACACTAGGTCTTGTGCCTCTTTTCTAGGGTTTTTCTTAGAGAGCGGTTTGCTTCTTTGAAGCCTTATACCTTTATTGAGCCTCTCTTTGAATGAGCTCTAACTGCATCACCTTGAACCTTCAAACCTATAATATGTATTATAGTTGATCACAATCATATCGAGACTCCTCCCATCGGTGAAAGTACATAAAGAGTAGGGGACCTTGGCTGTGGTTACAATGGGCCATTGTTCCATTGTTGTCACTTAGTCTAGTAGTTGTCCCATAGGTTTTATCCCCTTAGGTACCTGCTAGATTTTGTGGTAACATATTTAACGTCGTTGCTGGGGAAGAAGCGAGTCTACCTTTATGAAATGTTCACCTTCCTTAACAACAATATAGATCATTACCTGGCGACTCCATTGGAAGAACGAAGCCCTAGTTCTTCATTGAACTTTCGCATCAAGGATCATGTCTTACATGTAGTTGCTGTCCCTGTTGATGTTGATGCTCTCAAGAAATACGAAAAGGCTCAAGGGAAGGAAAAACGCATGATCATCGACGGAGTCAAGGATCATGTGATCCCACATATTGCCGAGAAGAACACGACAAGGGAAATGTAGACTTCCTTGAACACTATGTACCAAGGAACCTCCGTCCAACAAAGGATGTTGCTTGAGAATCAGCTGAGACTGTTTCAGATGTAGAAGGGAGAAGAAATCGATCCCTTCCTTATCAGATTACGAGTGATCTGAGATCAACTGGCTTTCATAGGGGCTACACCAAATGATGGACTTATGGTCAGGACTGCGTCGAATGTAGTCACGAAAGACTGGGAAACCTTTGTCCAAGGTATTTTGAGTAGGGCCGCTCTTCCAAACTGGGAGATGTGGGTAGCTCTTCGATAAGAAGAGATTAGAAGGTGAACCAAAGCGGGAAGCAACAATACGGGGATCAAGATCAAGAAGGAGGAAGAGGAAGATGCGACTCTCGCATCTAAGGGACAGCATGGGCAGCAGAGAAGGAAGAAGAAGGACCTCTCAAAGGTTAGATGCTTCAAGTGTGGAGAATTGGGACATTTCGCCACACAATGCTCCCATAAGAAGAAGGGCAAAGAAGATTTTGATTCGAAGGCTACTGTAGCGAAGAACGATGACGGGAATGATGATGATGTCGCCATGAGTGTTCATATGCCTTGTGAGAAGAGGTGGGGCGACATTGATTTGTAGTTCTTTGAACTGTAGCGTAAGGGGAAGGATTCTTGAGGTGCCCAAACTCTTAGATCAAATACGGCTACAGGAGCACTTAATGACAGTAGCAGGATGACTGAAGTCAATTGGTGTGAGGAGGATGGAGCAACAATGGCAGAGCTAGGACGTTGAAGGCTGAAGCAGCACAAAGCAGAGGCAACAACAGTGTAGTGGTTGATGGACTTCAACAGCGCAGAGCATCAGAGGGTCAACGCAGAATTAGTAGAAAAGGGAGCTTCACCATCGAGATGCATCCAGACTGACTTGTATGTCAAGTTTTTGGGTGGATTTTCAGTTTCTTAACACTCAACAACTGAGTTGTAGTGCAACAGTTAACAGTGGCAGTGCTATGGGCATCATGATGTAGCATTTGAGAGGGAGCTGCAATACAGATAAGGCAATGACAAGTGACAGTGTCATGGGCAACAGTACATAAGGCAACAACGCAGTGGATGAGGGGCAGCACGCCAAGCATCAACAACACAGAGGATCGATGCTGTGGATCAGGGTGATGCTTTTGGTGAGAAGTGTTGCTAGAGCACATTCCTTGCCAAGAGGGGGTGTTGATTTTTTGGGTATCACCGGAGGTGCTCTAGCTCCGAAACTTTCTAGAGGGGATAGAACACATGAGATCCCCAAGACCTAGAAATCATTTAGAGAAATTCCAACCGGAGCTTAAGTTATTCAAATAATTTATTATTTTAAATAGAGCCTAAGTTCAAACTTAGGAATTTAAATGATTAAAGTGAATTAATTTAAAATGTGGGTGAGGAGCTTTTAAGTGACGAGGATCAAGACTAATTTAATCTTAGCCATCGATTAGAGATTAAATCACAATCGTTGATTCATCAACAAGAAAATTATAAAGGAAGGCTTGAGGGTCAATTGGAGGAGACACAATGAGTCTAATAGATCAAATCCTTCTGACAGAGCAGTGCTTGGCCGAAGATCAAATTTGAGTGATTCAGAGCAGTAGTGAGGGGAAGATGCCGTAGTTGGTCAGAGGACCAAGAGTACATAACAGAGCAAGGGTAGTAGAAGCAGCAGAGGGACCAACACAACCACCAGGAAAGGTGACGCAGACCCCAGAGAGGGTGACGCAGGCCCATGTAGGGGCTGTGTAGTGGTTCTGAGAGACAGTCCAGATTTAGCTAGAGATTGGGGTTTCTGAGCCGAGAGGGATGAAACTTAGTTTCTAAGAGGTAGATCAGCGCAGAGAAGGGGTGACGCAGTCCTCAACCAGACCCACGCAGGCCTATGCATTTGTTGCGCAGAGGCAGCTGGGGTTTCAACAGTTTTTGATCCGGATTAGCCGAGACTTGCAGTGTGAGGTAAAACTCACTATTTTATCTGTTTGTTGAGGAGCTTCTCTGTTGGGTGAGCCGAATTTTGGCACCCTAGTTGTACTCAGAATACTGCTGCTTAATAATACAAACCCTCAGTTCTACTGCACTGGTTTTCCCACATTGGGTTTTTCCAGGGATAATTGTCCAAAAATAAGTGTGTCCTTTGTATGGTTGTCTCATTTATTTTTTCAGTACTTGATTTGAATATTTGTGTAGGGCATAGCGTGTTGACCACTAGAGTGGCCCCTGATGATAATGAGAAGAATCCATGCCCAAGGATGAACTAGAAGACATTTTTACCATAAGATATCGTTAGTTCACTAGAGTTTTTGAACTCTACTTCTATTTCTCAACATCTTTCTCTGATGCACAGATTCCATGTCCTACGGGAATTGTAATAAGTGATGCTAGTAATGATGAATTTGAGTCAGTATTGAGTTTGTACCAGGCCTAGGATGTTGGGACTCGATTAGCAAGCGAGTACACCTTGGAGTGTTTTTTTTTACTTGGTTAATTATTCATTCTTTTTAGCGGCGAATAATTTTCTAGGTTTTTTCACTCATTGCATTGCCCCAAAGCCGGGGTGACGGCTTGAAGGTTAAGCCCTTGACGCATCTTAGAGTCTAGAGTCAATGTATTTTATCATACTAGATCACACAAAAAATTTCGTGGAATTTGGTTAGGTCTAAGTAGTTATTTTTTAATTTTTTAGATTCCCCACAGGTCAAAAACTGCAATTAAATTTGTAATTGGATTGTAATAAGTGTTGTCTAGAGAAGTTGTATGGGGTATGAGTAATCAAAATTACACTTCTCACCGTCAACTTTCTACTATGACACACTTTGAGGGGTTAATAATGAGTTCTGGACCCTCAAAACTCACATTTCCTAAGTTTAGTGGAAATTGTGGCATTTAATTAGGCTAGAATTAAATAAAATAGAGAGAAATAAATTATTCCACATGACAAAATGACTTGGAAATTATCCTAAGTCAAAGGTTGAGTCAACGGACATGTGGAGGATGACTGAGCACTCTGCATCATTAATTCATCATTTATTTATGTAAAATCAAATTTTCCAGAGACAAAGTAGCACTTACACTCAAGAAAAATCGAATTTACTAGAGGCAGTTGAGCATAAAAGGAATATTCTACTGGATCGGTTGACCAAAGACCAAGTGGGGACGTCTTCTCACAAGCTATCTGGAGTGTGACAACACTCAACACTGCACTTAGAGGATTTACGCTATTTGGACTACGCAGTCACTCAGAGCCACCATGCAGTGCTCAGGGACCTACGCAGAAGATCATTGGGGTTAGATACAGGTACGGTTTCAGTTGGTTTGAGTTTGCGGTCACAGACTCAGTGTAGCACGGGACTTCCTCTGGCTTATGGATAAGTTCACTAGATCATATGGGAATTCGATTTCCTCAGGTGTGCACAAAGAAATTCGATTTTGCTCTGGGTGCCTCAGTCTTCTCCATAGGGAACTTGGCTTACCTTTACTCAGGTTTTGCTTCAAGTTTACTTCTCACATGCATTCGTCCTTGGGAATTGCTTTCGAATCTCTATATAACAAAGCCATTGGCTATTGTATTGTATCATGTTATGAGCTATTCGGCTTGAGGAAACTCTGCCATTTTTGTATATCAATAAAATCAAGACTTTGGGGCTATTTAGCAGATGTTCTCTTGGCACTATGAGGTGATTTCTTTCCATACTATTGCTATTGTATTTGAATTCGTTTATATGCTTGATCAATATTAGTTTACATTTTCCAGCTTGGATTGATGCGTGCAAGCTATCTTGCATGCATCATTGATTTAGAGTATTATTCTAGAAATTAGCTTGCCAAGTCATTTTTGGAGGAATGTTTGGTTTATATATTTCATTATGATGCTCTAATCCTTTTGTAGACTGATATTTGTTTAAGTGTGAGGGAAGATATATTTGTATTGTGTGCAGGAAATCCATCTAGGTGTGGGAGAAGTCTCAAATAGATCAACTCACTCCTAGATTCAAAGCAATCCAAGACTCAACTACTTTCAACCCCAAGTTTTGCATCAAAGGAAGACAAAGAGGGAGTTTCTTGTTCTCTAGCTACTTGATCATCTATTTCCAATTCTAAAATCTAAAAATTTCCATTTGTAGAGCGTCTTAAAGTCATATTTGCTACTTTAAGAGCGTTTTTCTAGACTAAGCAAGAATGGGGGTTCACTCCCATTCCTTGGGCTAGTGCCTTTGTATATTAAGTTGTACTTTAGATCCTTTTTATTTCAGCCTAACATTTTATTTTCTTTCGCAGCCTGCGAGCTTGAGCGTGAAAAGTTAGGAGCTTGAAGAAAAGATGGCAAAAAGAAATTGATCCTCCTTGCATGTGAAGACTTCCATTACTTCAAAATCGAGTTTTAGGGAGGCCGTAAGCACCTTTGGGACAACAACAAACTCAATCTTTTCCGTGGGCCTTGGAGCCTTGAAAAATTGAAAATTCATATTTTGAAGGTTTTTTCCATAAGTTGTGTTGTCAAATTTTGAGGGAAGTAAGCTTTTTTCAAAGCTCTTTATTCGTAGAAGGACTTCCTTTTGGGCAGCCTTTTTAAAGGATGTTTTCCTCACTTGTAATCAATAATAAATAACTTTTATTGCTTGAGGGAGCTTGGGATATTTTTCCCATGGTATCCCCTTTCCTTGGTTGAAGAGGAAGGAATTTATTGGGTGGATTGATTCATTTTATAATTTTCGTTTTATGCATGCTAATGAATTAACAACTAATGCACTCTACATCCATCTAATTGAATTTCGATTAAATTAAACTTACATGCATAAGTCCCAATGCTACAAACTTGAGCAAAATCTCTTTTTATGTGTGAGAAAATTCGCATGGTTGGCAAAATTCCATTGATTTAATGTTTATGCTTCATGCATGATGAGGAACCATTGAAGCACCCTTTTTATAAGAACTTATCTCATTCCACTTGCCATTAAATGCCACAACACACATAAGTCTATTGTTTCTCTTAAAGTTTGGTTTATTATTGTAAGTAAGCACCATCTCATCTTTTGTGGAAAATTTACATGTACCATTTAAATGAGATTAATCAACATTCATTTCACACAAGCAACTCATTAAAACTTACCTCCAACATAAGTTGGTTGTATAGACCTCTAGGGACGCTCTACTCCCCTATTGACTCTTCACTATGAGATCCACATAATTTGGGCAAGGGTGAGGTTTGGGGAATGAAGAGTTGATTTGAAATATTTGTTGTAGAGTAAGATTAACTGAAATGAACCAAGAGAACTGTTCATCACATTTCCCTTTTTATGGTTGTTGATCTCTTGCAAGTAGTATGATGCTTACTTTCTATATTTGCAAGGTTTAATTTCATCTTCAACATCTAAATTTTTGGTTGTTTCTAATTATGACAAGATATGTTTAAATGTTGTGATTTGGTTATCCTGTAATCATTTTTATCCTGCAAATATCTTGTGTTGACATCTTTTGTTTCCATTTTAGGATTATTGTGTTCCTATCTCTTTGAGCATTATTCTTGAGCACGTTATTTAAGGCACTGGTTGAATGGTTTGATATTATTATTTCAAAGCTGCTCATAAATCTTTAAAAGTAATCCAATTTCACTCTAACAATTCTCCTAAAAACTCAAAATCTTTAACTTAGTTTTTCTATTAGGGACCACCCCCCATAACTAACCTAGGAGATAGCTTAAACATAGAGAGTCAGGAATGCGTGACAACCCCTTCTCTGAATTCCTTGCTACCAACCACACCTTGTGGGGTTGAATGCTTTTTCTACTAACTTGTAGGTAGGTGTAGGCGGAAAGGAGAGTTAACACAACGTATTTATATTAATATTTTCCTTAAGCTTTTAGAAAATAACTTGTTAATTAATGAAAACAAGTAGGTAATGTAAATCAGATTTTTGCAGTAGGATTTCTGTAACTTAGATTCAGAAATTTTCATACTCTGCGCACTAAGTTGCAGACTCTTCACAGGTTTCCGCGCATTCAGCTACAGAGCCTTCCCTTCGCTACAAAATATAGATTACAACTTTCCCTTAACCATCTATCTTGTATTCAAATGCCTCTAAACATAGCATTACATCCATTTATATATCATTACATCATTAGTTTACATCATTAAAATACCGTGGGCTCCCCAAAACAAGAAAATATGACCCAAAACCCTTTACAACATAGTGCGCTTTACAAAAAGGAGGGGCTTCGACCCACCCCGAAGCCCCTATGGCACTGCGCGGTATATTTAGAATGCTTCGCTGCGCAGTCCACTTCGCACTCCGCTCCTCAAAATGCGGAGTTCTTAGCAAAAATTTAGGCCAAGTTCGGTTGTGCCCAACAACGCTGGAAACTAAGAAAATATTGGCACACACACAAAAATGACACCGTTATTTTTGGGCAAATGTCCTCGGAATAATCCAACTTGGGAAAACTGGTGCAGTAGCTGAGGGTTTTTATTATTATGCAATAGTGAATTTTGAGTACAATCTATGGATGCCCAACTGGAAATCCAAACAACAAGAAAATCGAGGCAAAAATTATCAAAGGGAATTACCCTTCTTCCACAAGAAACCCCAACACAACTTTCCTTCAAAAACTCGTCCTCCTGGACCCTCTGTGTCAGCCTCTGCGCAGACTCTATGACGTCTAGCCTCTGAACTGCCTCTGATGAAGTCGTTCTGCCTGTCTCTGTTGAGGAAATCGCTTCTCTCACACTTTGGAACTTCTGCTCGGCCTCTGGAACTGAAAACGATTTTTCCTCCAGCTAAATCGAGTTGATCTTCTGAAGCAACTGCACAATCCTCTGTGCTGCCTCACTGGGAATAACTCGGCCCCTTGCTACAGCCTCTTCGGATCTAGAAAACTTCCTCCGGATCACTGTCTCTTCGCCTCATTGACTCTGCTTCGATCCATGGCTCTCCGCAACTGCCGCTGTTCTCTGGAAATCGATTTGTCAAGGAAATCAAACTTCTAGTGTGTCATCTCCAAATGCCCATCGACTTCCTCTTATAATCCTCTGTTGGAGCACCGACAACCAAGATTATAACTTAATCAAGGGCTAGGATCATCTTGGAGTCGATCTGTGTGAGTTTCTAGAGAATTCTCACCTTGAATTAATTAATTATGATTAATTAACCATATTCCCTAAGTTTAAACTTAGGAAATATTTTAAAATCAGCTAATAATCTAATTAAGCCATCTCTAGTTGGAATTTCCAGAAATGATTTCTGGGTTTTGGAGATCTCATGTATTCTAGTGTCTCCACCAAATTTCGTGCCTAGAACACATCCGATGCTACAAAAACTAATAGATAGAAAGTGTTAAGTATGGTATGGGGAAGATGTAACTACGCTATCTCAATCATGGCTTTTGAGGTGGTGCTCCACCTACAACCGAAAGGTCCTCAAGGGAGGTCCCACTGGACTAGGATCAAAGATTTACCCCCCAAGTAAGGTTGGGGAACAAGATCACGGTCAAGGTTTGTCAATCCTTCCAAATCACTCCATAATCCATACTAAATGCCCAATGACAAACGAGTTTAAGCACCTGATTGCATTCTGATACCTTTTGAGTGGAAGCCCACCTTCGTCCAATGCTTGAGATTACTAAAGCAAATGCTTGAGAATTTCAATAAAAAATCAGGCTCTGATACTATCTTAGAATTTCAAGCCCTAGGTGACGAATGTCTTCGCGATCTCAATCAAACAATTAGAATGCTGAATTTAATTAATGCTGAAATTAAATTTTAAACCATAACATCAATCACATCAATCACAAATAGCTAGAAATTAAATAGCAGAAGAATAAAAATTGATTAAATTAATTTCACACACACATACATGTAATTACTCCTTAAAGAAGCTTTTGATTCCTTCAAAAAATTTACAAGGAAACCTCCACACGCTGCCAAAAAAAAAAAACTCTGCATGGTTTTCAAAATCACCCCAAATTTGTGCTTTTACAAGCTGTTTGAGAGGTACAACTACTGAAAGAAACAGCAGCAACAACTGTCTGCTGTACAGGATGTACAACTGCTGTTTGATGCTCTTTTACAAAATTTGTATGACTGGATGAATTTGTATGATTTTCCTTCCGTTCGGTCTCTCTCCCTTTTTATCATTCAACTTGCTCAACTGCTCAAGTGTGTGAGAAAGGTTCTACCTTGTTCTGTCTTTATATTTTTAGTGAAGAACCTATTTTAAGATTTCTCCTAGTCTAAGTCATGATGAGATACAATTTTAAACTCAATTGTTAAATATAAGCCTTTCACTTCTTTACTAAAGTGAATTACAAAATATAATTTACTTTTCAAAATTATTTTGTCCTTCTATGAAAATATCTCATATTACTTCTTGCAAGTTGTATGTTTAGATTGAACATGTGTGGAAGTTCCTGTCCAAGCTATCATTTTCAAATATGGTTACTCTATTCTTTATCTACAGGACTTATCTTGAAGAGTTAACTGTGATTCATTTTCCTTTAGGATTCTTTATGTTTGCTGCTGGAAAGTGTTAATGAATGTTATGTTTTCTTAATTAGAGCTTGCTGAAATTACATCTTCTGTGTTAAAAACATACTTTCATGCTCATTTGTTAAATTCTCCTTCATTAGGGCCTTTTCAACTTAGATTGTCAATTTTGTCATTCATAAACGCCACATAAGAATGCTGTAATTTGTTCATTCCAGCTATAGCATTGCCTTATTACTTGAGGTTATAGCTCATAAAACATGTCCTTATAGATGCTATATACCCAATGGATGGTCACTAGGCTTAATCTATCCATCACCTTTTATTTTCCTATGTTACAACTTACAACACTTCTTTTGCAGAAGCTATTCTTCTTTCACCTTGAGCCTTTAATGCCTAAAGCTTTAGCAATCCTACCTTAGGGAAGCCCCAATGGTTGGAGAAGAACAAATTGAAAGTGTGAAGAGGGTTATTGTGATGATATTGGCCTCTCTCTTAGTTGTCCATAGGCTAGTACTGATCTTTTGAACTTTAATCTAAAGGTGCTACTTTGTGAGGTAACATCACCTCTGTGTCCTTTTTTGTTTATGATCTGGTCCTGGTTATAACCTAAAAGCTTGTAATTTGAAGCTCAAGTTGTCGTTAGTGTTGTATATGTTTGTGCTATTTGTTGGCCTTTACAATAAATTTGATTCCCTTGGGACTTGAAGGCCAATGAAATTGGTGAGTAATGGTTGACGTTAGTTCAAACTTCATAATGTTTATTTTAGTTCCTTTTAAAATTTGCTTAATATATTTTTCTCTTAATCAAATCGACAGCCACAAGTCTAAAATCATTGAAACTCATTGTTGATGTGTTTTTGTGTTGCACTAAATACGTTTAGTGCCTACCTCAAAGTACAAATTTATATATGATGGGTATCTACATGACTTGCGTTGTAGGTATATGCTAATAATTAGGTTCTATGCATATAAGGTGTTTTGATTAATAAATATCTAGGATGTAATTAACTTACCTTTGATCTTTTCAAATATTTTCAGGTGGCTTTCGTTGATGGCAGTGGTAAATATTTTTGTATTGACAAATGGTTAAGAGGACAAGATTCTTCAGCTGGGTAAGAAAATGTTATTAAAAATGATCGTCATAACCAATATTCATAATTTTTGTTTCTATTATTGTCCACGGGGATCTTATGTTATGCCCAGATAGTAGTTGAGTATGTTTACTATTCAGGAGATGTAATTTATGTGCCTAGCGTTGATGTGACATTTGGCATAAGCCAACCCAATATAATATTTAGAAAAATAAGGAACAACAACCCAATATGGATGAGATGTGTAATATCCATGCTTATAAATCTATATTTATCTATCTATTTATTTATTTTATTTTATTTTGTTAGGGGGAATGTCGGTAGCTAGAACATACAATCATTGCTACTGCCAAGGATCACATAGCACTGCTGACAAGAAAACCCCCTTGGTCCGATGTGATAACCTGCAAGCCATACCAGGCAAGGTTAGTTATGATTTGAACTAAGGTGGGCAACATTCTTACCGTGAGGCCCAAGCTACCCCTAGCGGGAAATAAAACAAAATATGAAAAAAAGTTTAGTTATATAAACAAAGAAAATAATACATAGCATTAATTAATATATATACACACATTCACACCTATCCCAATGTAGATTATATGGATTTTCTAGTGCTAAATAGACAAGCACGATTTTCTGCAACTGATAATTATTAATTACTTCCAATAATATATATATATATATATATATATGAAGAAAAATCACAATTTTATTCAAAGAACAAATTACATTTTTGCAGATGCTCAAAAGCATTTGATCATATCACCCTAATGGTTTATGCACATTAAGAAAACTAGCTAAAAAATATAAAAATTACATAGATTGCCTGGACTAAGTGTGATAATAATCACCTAGTTTACCATTTTTGCCTTCTTTTTCCCCACCTTCCACTAAACACCTTGATTGGGAGTTGTTGTTACCATTTCCATTTGATTGCCATCTACCTGCAAGTGGATTTCCTTATCAGAATTCGAGCTCTCAGATACACGAGGTCTCTTTATGCGTCCCGTTTCAGTTTTAAAACTTAGGGAATTAAAATAATTGAAGTGAATTAATTTAAACATGTGGGGGAGAAGCTTCTAAGTGGCGAGGATCAAGTCTAATTTAATATTAGTCATTGACTAAGGATTAGATCATGACCGTTGATTTCTCAACAGGGAAAGTATAAAGGAAGGCTTGAGGGTCAGTTGGAGAACACACAGTGAATCAAGAGATTGAATTCTTCTGATGGAGTGGTGCTGGGACGAAGATAAGATCTAAGTGATTGAGTTGCAGCAAGGGACATAAGCAATTATTGGTTGGAGGACCAAGAGTACATAGCAGAGCAAGGGCAACAGAGACAACAAAGGAAGCAGCGCAGCCACCAGGATAGGTGATGCAGTCCCCAGAGAGGGTGACACAGGCCCACGCAGGTCTCACGCACGGGCAGCACAGAGCCTCCGAGAGACAGTCCGAGATTTAGCTGAAGATCGGGGTTTCTGAGCTGGGAGGGCTGGAACTCAATTTTCTAAGAGGCAGATTAGCGCAGAGAGGAGGTGACGCAGACTTGAACAGTCCCCATGCAGGCCTACGCATCTACTGCACAAAGGCAACGTAGAGGGAGCTGTGGTTTTTCCAATTCAGCCAGGACTTGCAGTGTGAGGTAAAACTCACTAATTTATCTGTCTGCTGAGGATTTTCTCTGTTGGGTGAGCCGAATTTTGGCACCCTAGTTGTACTCAGAATACTGCTGCTTAATAATACAAACTCTCAGATCTGCTGCATCGGTTTTCCCACATTGGGTTTTTCCGGGGACAATTTTCCAAAATAAGTGTCCTTTGTGTGATTTCGTCATTTATTTTTCAGTTCTTGATCTCTATATTGGTGTAGGATGCAATTTATTTGTATTAGAAATTACTGAATAATTCTATAAATGACTTGTTAAATGAAGAAAACAAGTAGGTAATACAAATCATATAATTGTAGTAGGATTTATGTATGTTAAGATTCAGAATTTTTCACATGGTATTAGAGCAATTGCAGATAAAGAAGGACTGAAGCCATCGACAAAAGGACTGAATAAAGCCTCCAACGAGAAAGCAGAAGTCTCGAGAGACAGCGTTGTCCTAGGCTAGAGAGGTAGAGGAAGGGTGACGCAGTCACCTGTGAAGGCTCACATAGAACCTGCGTCAACCTGCTAGGGTGACGTTGTAGTTACAGAAGGCAACACAATGCTTGTTGGGTCAACGTAGACGCTGTTGAGTCTCAAATGTTTGGATTGCCGTGGCTAGAGGTGCAGTACAGTTTCTTTCTGGAGTTGCTGGTGGGGCACTGATTCTGTTGGTGCAGAACAATGTCTAGTGGGGCTGAAGCAAAGTAGAGGGAAGCAGTTGCTCAGGCGATTTCTTGCCAAGAATTCTAGATCTAGTGTTGAGCAATAGCAAAGCAAGATCAGAGAGGAGTGTTTCGACATTTGTTGGCAGAAGGATTTTCATGAAGGAAATCGAATCTCAGAGGGAGCTTGTTCCTTAGAGGGTTTTTAGTGCTATGAAATCCAAATTCCGAGTTTTGTTGGGGCAACAATGGAAGAAGGAGAAAGGAACCTGTTCGACACTTAGTTCAACGAAGATGGTAGTGAATGGACTGAGGGATCAGGATAGGTTGGACAAAGCATCCAACTTTGTCATCTGAAAGGCCGGGATCCTGGCAGTTTTGGATGAACATCACATCAAGGATCATATGTTGAACACGATTGTTGTTACGGTTGATGTTGATCCTCTCAAGAAGTACGGGCGACTCAGGAAAAAGCAAAACGCATGATCATGGATGGAGTCAAGGATCATGTGATCCCACATATTGCTGAGAAGAATACAACAAGGGAAATGTGGGAGGCCTTGAAAACTATGTACCAGGGATCTTACGTCCAGCGGAAGATGTTGCTTGAGAACCAACTGAGATTATTTTAGATGCAGAAGGGAGAAGAGATCGATCCCTTCCTCATTAGATTGCAAGGGGTCCGAGATCAACTAGCTTCCATAGGGGCTACACCAGATGTTGGACTTATGGTCAGGACTACCCTGAATGTAGTCACTGAAGACTGGGAGAACTTTGTCCAAGGCATTTTGGGCAGGGCAGCTCTTCCAAGTTGGGAAGAGATGTGGGCAGTTCTTCCACAAGAAGAGATCAGACGGTGGACCAAGGCGGGAAGCAACAACAAAGGGATCAAAGTCAAGAAGGAGGAAGAGGAAGATGCATCTTTCGCATCTAAGGGATAGCAAGGGCAACATAGAAGGAAAAAGAAGGACCTCTTGAGGGTTAGACGCTTCAGACGTGGGGAACTAGGACATTTCACAATGTAGTGCCCTCTGAAGAAGAAGGGCAAGGAAGAATCTGACTCAAAGGCTGCTCTAGCTCAGGCTGATGAGGATGATAATGATGGATGCGCCATGAGTGATCATGCACCTAAGAAGTGGGGCGATATCGAGCTATAGATCAACCTCAGATAGAGAAGGGGCAGGATCAATGTTGCAGGAAACGTCCCCCCCCCGGCTCGAAGGCCCGAACCACGTCCCGTACGGAACCGTACGGGATCCGTACCCAGAACCGCGGATCCGATTTTCGGAAACGCGGATCCCAAAAAAATTTGCGATTCCTGGTTTTTTGGATCTGTACGCCCGGATCCGCGATTCCGTACAGTGGATCCGCGGATCGTACGGCGGATCGCTGTATGGAACTGCCGCGATTCCAGGATGGATCCGTACGGATCGCAAACGGTTCCGTACAGTGCCGTACGGATCCGACTAATGTAGGTCAGAAAAATGATTTTTTTGATTTTTTAAATTTTTTTTTGTCTTTGGTTGGGTTAGTAGGTGAGTTAGTGCTGAGTTGGGGATAGGAGGAAAAAAATATAAGCTCTCTTTTACCTCCTTAGATATTTCTTAGATGCTCCCTCATGGTAATGTTAAATTCTTAAAGTAAAAGTGACATTCTCATTTATTTTTCATTTTCATCATTTTACTTAAATTTTTAACATTACCATGAAATGACTCAGGATGTTTGAGAGTGGTTCCAGCCTGATCGGACTTCATATGGAGAAAATAGAATTTCATATCCTCTTCAAAATTTAGCAGACTTAACAGTTTTCAGGAATTCAGGATCAGTGTTATGGTGGCATGTCATTAGATTATATCATGTATGAGGGTATGTGATTAGCATTTAATCAAGAGCACCAAGCCCTATATGTACCCTAGTGTTGGTGGTGTTAATTGTTGAACTCCTTTGTCATGTCATTAGCAAAAAATTACATTTCAATCAGGTCAAAATAATTGATCAAGCATGTTAAGTTCTTTCTACCATATTTTAAGGCTTGCATTAGGGTTTGATCAAAATTGGGCAATTTTGACTAATGTCCCTAGATAATCGAGGTAGAGGCAAAGGCTAGATAAGAGGAGAAGAATCTAGATTATAGATGGTTGATGCA
This sequence comes from Pinus albicaulis, assembly GCA_034641835.2. Lineage (NCBI taxonomy): Eukaryota > Viridiplantae > Streptophyta > Pinopsida > Pinales > Pinaceae > Pinus > Pinus albicaulis. Next base: position 689,243,236 of record CM076576.1, on the reverse strand, counting down.
TCTATTCTAAATGGTTGATGCTCAAATAATTAATCATTAATGTACAATGGATGTCATATCTATCTTGATTTATGTACAAATATGCATGCTTCCATATCTTCTACAATTAATTTGGTATTTTGGATATTTTTTTAATATAAATGCAAAAAAAAAAAAAAAAATATATATATATATATATATATATATATATATATATATATATATATAGTAGACGCTTCCGAGACGCTTCGCTTCCTAGATTTTTTGGAAATGACGCTTTCGCGTCCCCGCTTCCAAAAAACGTCCCCGCTTCGTGCAACGTTGGGCAGGATCCTTGAGGTGCCCAAACTCTTGGATCACATATGACTACGGGAGCCCTTAATGACATTAGCATAATGACAGGTGTCAGTTGATGCAAGGGATGATGGAGCAACAGTGGCCGAGCTAGAGTGCTGAAGTTTGAAGCAGTGCAGAGTAGAGGCAACAACAATGTAGCAGTAGCAACGCAGTGTAGAGCAACAACAACGCAGTGGCATCAGAGGGTCAACGCAGATTAGCAGCAAAGGTAGTTCCAGCATCGAGGTGCATCCAGATTGACCAGTATGTCGGTTTTTGGGATGTTTTTCGGTTGCTTAACTCTCAGCAATTGAGTTGCAGTGCAACAGTTAGTAGTGGCAGTGCTTAGGGCAACATGATGTAGCATTTTGAGAGGGATTTGCAGAATAGATGCAACAGTGATAGTGGCAGAGTCATGGGCAGCAGTACAGATTGCAGCAACGCAGTGGATGAGGGGCAATAGGCCGAGCAGAAGCAACACAGAGGATTGATGCTGTGGATCAGTGTGATGCTTCTGGTGAAGAAGTATTGCTAGAGCACATTCCTCGCTAAGAGGGAGTGTTGATTTTTGGGTAGCATCGGATGTGCTCTGCTCCAAAATTTTGTGGAGGGGCTAGAACACATGAGATCTCCAAGACCCAGAAATCGTTTGGAGAAATTCCACCTGGAGTGAAAGTTATTCAAATAATTAACTATTTTTAATGGAGCCTAAGTTAAAACTTAGGGAATTAAAATAATTAAAGTGAATTAGTTTAAACATGTGGGTGAGAAGCTTCTAAGTGACGCGGATCAAGTCTAATTTAATCTTAGTCGTTGATTAAGGATTAGATCACGACTGTTGATTTTTCAAGAGGAAATGTATAAAGGAAGGCTTGAGGGTCAATTGGAGAACACACACGTGAATCACGAGATCGAATTCTTCTGATGGAGTAGTGCTTGGATGAAGATAACATCTAAGTGACTCTGTTGCAGCGAGGTGCAAAAGCAGTTATTGGTTGGAGGACGAAGAGTACATAGCAGAAGAAACAACAGAGGAAGTAGGGCAACCACCAGGAGAGGTGACGCAGTCCCCAAAGAGGGTGAAGCAGGCTCACGCAGTGGCACTGCAGAGCCTCCAAGAAACAGTCTAAGATTTAGCTAAAGATCAGGGTTTCTGAGCTGGGAGGGCTGGAACCTGATTTTCTGAGAGGTAGATCAGTGCAGAGAGGAGGTGACAAAGACTTCAACAGTCCTCACATAGGCCTACGTATCTACTGCGCAGAGGCTGCGTAGAGGGGGCTAGGGTTTCACCAGTTCAGATCATGGATCAGCTAGGACTTGTAGTGTGAGGTAAAACTCACTAATTTATCTCTCCGCTGAGGATTTTCTCTATTGGGTGAGCTGTATTTTGACACCCTAGTTGTACTCAGAATACTGCTGCTTAATAATGCAAACCCTCAGATTTGTTGCATCGGATTTCCCACATTGGGTTTTTCCGGGGACAATTTTTCAAAAATAAGTGTGTCCTCATTTATTTTTCAGTTCTTGATATGTATATTGGTATAGGTTGCAGTGTATTTGTATTAAAATTTACTGAATAATTCTATAAATAACTTGTTAAATGAAGAAACACGTAGGTAATACAAATCGTATGATTGCAATAGGATTTCTGTATGTTAAGATTCATAATTTTTCACACTTCGATCTTTGCGGATGTAACCTTCGGATCGTGCTTCTCGTCCTTGTCCTTTTTCTTCAAAGGACATTGTGTTGCGTAGTGACCAAGTTCACCACACCTGAAGCATTTAATCTTCAAGACGTCTTTCTTCTGTCTCCGTTGCTCTTGCTGCCCCTTGGATGCAAGGGCTGCATTTTCCTCTTCCTTTGAATTCAACCCACTGTCGGTGCTGCCGTCAAGTTTGCACTTGACTAGGTCCCTCCTTAGCTCTTGTTGTTGAAGAACAACCCACATCTCTTCCCAGCTTGGCAGGGTTGCTTTGCTTAGGATGCTCTAGACGAAAACCTGCCATTCTTCTGTGACTGCATTGAGGGCTAGCCTTACCATCGGGGTAGGCTGAGGTGTGGGCCCCATGGCTGCTAGCTGATCATGAGTTTCCTGAAGCCTAGACAGGAACAAAACAATACGCTCCCCCTTTTGTATCTGAGTCATCCTCAGTTTTTGCTCTAAGTACATCTTCCGCTGTTCGGAAGATCCTTTGTATAGCGATGGTAAGGCTTCCCACATCTGCCTAGCTGTGTCCTTGCTGGCTATGTGGGACACTATGTGATATTTAACTCCATCAAGGAGCAACATCTTCACCTTCGCCAAATCAACCTTGTACTTCTTGTTCTGATCTAGATCTGTAGGGACAACTACCATACTTTCCACGAAAAGCTTGAGATTTTATTCGTCTAGAAGGCATTTGATTTATGCCTTCCATATTACTTAGTTGGAGGCTCTCTCCAATCGATCTTGATCTCTAAGCCCGTGAGCTGCCATTTCTGCTGTTAAGAAAATGTCAAATCTGCTCCCTTTCTTTCTCCTGTGCACAACGCTAGGCTCGCTTATGCACTCCTTGCTAGAGGTGGTAAATCAACCACCTAAATGTTGATATTTTTGGGTAGCATCGCGTGTGCTCTAGCTCTGAAACTTTGTGGAGGGGCTGGAACACATGAGATCTCCAAGACCCAGAAAGCGTTTGGAGAAATTCCATCTGGTGTAACAGTTATTCAAATAATTAATTTTTTTAATGGGGACCCTAAGTCTAACTTAGGGAAATTAAAAAAATAAAGTGAATTAATTTACATATGTCATGAGAATGTTCTAAGTGACGTGGATCATGTTGAGATTTAGGGGTAGCATCGGATGTGCTCTAGCTCCGAAACTTGGTGGAGAGGCCGGAACACATGAGATCTCCAAGACCCAAAAAGCGTTTGGAGAAATTCCATCTGGTGTAAAAGTTATACAAATAATTAAATTTTTTAATGGGGACTGTAAGTCTAACTTAGGGAAATTAAAAAATTAAAGTGAATTAATTTACACATGTGATGAGAACATTCTAAGTGACGTGGATCAAGCTACTTCTAATATTAGCCGTTGATTAGAGATTAGATCACGACTGTTGATGTGTCAACGAGAAAAGTATAAAGGAAGGGCTTGGGGTCAGTTGGAGAGGACACACATAGAGTCTAAGAGATCGAATTCTTCTGTCGGAGCATTGCTCGGATGAAGATCAGATCTGAGTGACTTAAAGAAGCAATGAGGGGCAAATGCAGTGATTGGTCGAAGGGCCAAGAGTACAACACATAGCAAGGGCAACAGAGACGCAGTGGAGGAAGCGCAACCATTAGAGGGTGTGACACAGTCCCTTGAGAGGGTGATGCAGGCCCACGCAGGGCTCACGCAGGGGCAGCGCAGTATCTCAAAGGAAAGTTCGAAATTCTGCTGGAGACTGAGGTTTCTGAGTCGGCAGGGCTGAAACCAGACTCCAGGGAAGCAGATCCACGCAGAGCTAGGGTGACGTAATCTCTTAGCCAGGGCCACGCAGTCTTATGCAGTGGCAGCGTAGAGCCAGCTGGGGTTTCACCAGTTGCTCATCCGGATCAGCCGGGACTTGCTAGAGTGAGGTATATCTCACATTTTTCTCTGTAGCCGAGGATTTCTCTGTTGGGTGAGCCGGTTTATTGCACACAAGATGTACTCGGAAACTGCTACTTAATAATAATAAATCCTCATATTTGTTGCACCGGTTTTCCCGCATTGGGTTTTTCTTGGGACATTTGTCCAAAAAATCCGCGTCCTTTGTCATGTGTGCTTGATGTTCAGTAAATGATTTGTATTTGTGTAGGTTGCTAGTTGTGTCTACTTCGAAATTTTTCTGAATTTTTAGTTAAATAACTTGTTTAATAAATCAAGTAGGAGAAGTAAATCAATATTTAGTAGTAGGATTTCTGTGCTCAGAACTTTTTACAGATCAAGCATTCCTTTAATCTGAGCCGTCGATTAGAGATTAGATTACGGCTGTTGGTTTGCCAACAAGAAAAGCATAGAGGAAGGGCTTAGGGTTAGTTGGAGGACACACACATAGTGGATGCACTGAAGCTATAAGTCGAAATTCTGGGCGGGGTTTGCTGAGGATTTCGAAGTGAGTTTGCAGTGCAGTGAGGGGCAGAGATCAGCAAGGGATGATTTGATCCAAGGCTGAGAATACATCAGCAAAGAGGCAACATCGTACCAGGTAGTGCAGAGGCCAACAGGAGGGACGCAACCCAGCCAAGCTAACGCAGAGGCCATGCAGAGGCCTTCAGAGTGATGCAGGGGTAGCTTGTGCCGCGCTGGGCTAGAGGGGCTGACGTAGTTGTAGGAAGAGATGCGGTGAGGGTTCTAGTGGGCCAGAAAGGGCTCGTTATTTGTAAATCCCGATTAAGGGTGTGATTCAACCATATTTTCTGTTTCCGAGTGATAAGGTACAACTGTTGTGTATTTTCTCTATAGGGAAAACAGTTTCTGGTGCCCAGAATGTTGTATTCAGATTCTGCATAATAATAAAACCCTCTAGAGCTGCTGCACTGGTTTTCTCGCATTGGGTCTTTCTAGGGACATTTGTTCGAAAAATTTGTGTCATTTTGTCATATGTGCGTGATGTTTAGTAAATGATCTGTATTTGTGTAGGCTGCTATTTGTGTTTACTTCGAAGTTTTTCTGAATATTCAGATAAATAACTCGTGTAATAAATCAAGTAGAAGTAAATCAATAGTTAGCAACTTAGCAGTATGATTTCTGTAATAAGGATTCATAAATTTTTACAACAGATCTGCTGCTCAGATCTTGAAAAATAGAGTTCCCCGGCTAGGAATTCCCTGAGAAAGAAAATTCCCTCACTGTGCTTCTTCTCTCTCTTTTGACGACTTTCTACCCAATGAATTGCCTGCAGAAAAAACTGCGTCCCACCAGCGCTGCGCTGCTCCCTTTGGCTCGACAAAATCTCGATTTGGAAGCCCTTCCTCTCTGTCAACTCACCAAGAGAGAGGCTTTCCTTGAAATTCAACCCTCCTAGCCTGGTCTGCGCAATTCCTCCGGGGATTCGAACTGCTATCTTCTACAACTATTGAGCCTCCTACTCAGCGTTGAATCTACTCTTCTTGTCTCACCTGTAACGCTTAAACAACCTCTAATACCATTTGAAAATCCCAAGTCTTGAATCTTACTGTAGCCAAATGAAGTTACTTCTCCTACCTGTTATTAAAATGAGCAAGTTATTTACAGCGTTCTACTGAAAATACTGAAGCAATTACTACTACAACCTTCACTTAATTAAATCAATATGTTGAAACAAGAAACTGAGTAAAAGAAAAGAATATCATGTAGGACACCGTTGTTTTTGGACAAACGTACTCGGAAAAATCCAATGCGGGAAAACCAGTGCAACAAATCTTAGGGTTTTATTATTAAGCACCAGTGATTTCTGAATACATCTCTGATTGTCTCTTCGAACAATTCAGTTACAAAGAATACCACTGACAGAAAGATTAGTTAGGTTACCTCACTCTATCACTGGAAATCTCGGTTGATCCGACCACTGAATGAGATAACTCTGAGAGGCTTTGCGCTGCTTCTGCGAAGTCACTACGCAGTCCCAACGTCAACTCTTCTGGGCACTGCGTCACTCAGTTTGTGGATCGATCTGCTTCCCAGAATCTTCGATCTCTGCCTCCCGGTCTAACACCTCGGCTCTTTGCTTATGAAATTGATTCTTCAGCAAATTCATCGGAAATCCTCTTTTCCCTCTGCGCAGCCTCTGCGTAGCCTCGTGTCGCTCTGCGTCAGCCTCTCTGGCTCTGCGCTGGAGCTACTGCATCTCTCTCTGCCTTCTTTGCTAATGATTCTCCGACCGAAAAAAATTCTCTCTAGATATTGTCTCTGCCCCTCTTTGCAAAAGATCTCTAGATCGAAGTTTCTCCCTAGGCACTACTCACTAAAGAAATCGATCTCTTGATCCTCTCGGTGTGTTTTTCCAAATGACCATCAAGCCTTCTCTATAGTCTTCTTGTTGAGACTTCAATGACCGAGATTATATATTCAATCAACGGCTAAGATTACATTTTGACTTGATCTTCTTTTTCTAGAACATTCACACCCATATTCTATTAGTTCACTTTAGTTATTTTATTTTCCTAAGTTTAGACTTAGGGTCACTTTAAAATAATTAATTTTCTTAATAAAATACAATCCGGGTGGAATTTACCCAAACAATTTCTAGGTTATTTGGAATACATGTGTCTAAGCCTCTCCACAAAGTTTGAGACTTAGAGCACATCCGATGCTACCCCAAATCAACACCCACTAGCCAAATACCATTTGTAAAGTATCTAGTCACCCATTAGCCAAATACCCTTTGGCAATATGGTCACCCCCTAACTGAAGAAAAAGCAAAACTAGTCCAGAGTCACCAACTATCCAAGTTGTCACTTGGAACCAAGTCAATTCTCTCTGATCATTGGTGAAACCCTGGGTCCATTTACCATTCCCCCATGTCATCACATGGCACTTGAATGGTAAAAATACTTGGTCGATGCTTTGGGGCACTCTCTCTACCCACTAGCCAAGTATGTTGATTTTGGGTAGCATCGGATTTGCTCTATGTCTCAAACTTTGCGAAGAGGCTTAGGCACATGCATTACAGATAACCCATAAATTGTTTTGGGAAATTCCACCCAGAAACAATTTTATTTGATAAATTAATTATTTTTAATAAAGACCCTAAGTCTAACTTAGGAAATTAAAATAATTAATGGGTATTAATTTAAATCGTGGGTGAAACTTCTAGAAAAAGCAAATCAAGTCTAAACATAATTTTAGCCGTTGATTGGAGATCTAATCTCCGTCGTTGAAGTCTCATCAAGAAGACTATAAAGGAAGGCTTGAGGGTCATTTGTAAAACAAACCGAAAGGATCAAATTATCGATTTCTTTTGTGAGCAGTGCTCAGGAAGAAACTTTGCTCTAAGTGATTCTTCAGAACACTTGAGGGGCAGAGACAACTTTGGCAGGAGGATCTTCTCCGGGGTGAAGGATCATCAGCAGAGAGGCAGAGAAAGATGAAGAGGAAGCAACGCAGAGCCTAGAGAGGGTGACACAACACCCAGAAGGGGTGACGCAAGGCCACGCAGGCCACACGCAAAGGCAACATAATTTTTGAGCAGAAGTCCGTGTTTTAGTTGGGAAATCGAGATTCTGAGTCGGGAGGGCTGGGATCGAGTTTCCTGAGGGCTGAAAGATCACGCAGAGGAGGTGACAGTTCCAAAGCATCGCCCACGCATGCCTACGCAGCTACTGCGCAGAGGCAACACAGAGGGTACTGGGGTTTCGTCAGTTCAGCTACCAGATTAGCCGAGACTTGCAAAGTGAGGTAATCTCACTTTTTTCTTTGTCAGTATTCTCTGTAACTCATTTTTCCGGTGAGACAAACAAAAATGTATTTAAATTTTAGATATTATTGCTGCTTGATAATAAAACCCTCAGATTTGCTACACCGGTTTTCCCGCATTGGGTTTTTCCGGGGACATATATCCAAAAATATTGGTGTCCTGTGTGTGTTATTTCTTTTGCTCATTTTCCTGTCTCCACATCTAAATTAATTAAGTGAAGGCTGCATCAATAATTGCTTCAATGTTTTTAGAAGTAATCTGCAAAAGAACTTGTTAAAGTAATTTACAAGTAGGAGAAGTAATTCAGTTTGTTGCAGTAAGATTCCAGATCTAGGACAGGGAATTTTCACATGGTATCAGAGTGTTGATTGCGAAACAGGTAGAGTAGATCTAGCAGTGAGACAGAGGTCGAAGAACGCAAAAAGAAGCAATTCGAATCCCCAGAGTGATTGCACGGTCCAGGCCAGAAGGACTGGAGTTTCGCGAAAGGTCTCTCTTTGAGTGAGTTGACCGACCAATCGTCAATGACTGCATTGAGAGTCAGTCTCACCATTGTTGTAGGAAGGCGAGGATTCAATGCCTTCTAGATGAATACGATCTCAAGCTATTTGTGACAAGCATGGTAGTTGTCCCTGTAGATTCAGATTCGTTTAAGAAGTACACATCTGACATGGCGAAGGCTAAAAGGCTGCTCCTTGATGGAGTCAAAGATCACATTGTGTCCCATATAGATGACAGGGACATTGTTAGGCAGATGTGGGAAGCCTTGGCAACGTTGTATGAAGGTTCTTCCGAGCAACGAAAAATGCACTTAGAGCAGCAACTAAGGATGGCGTAGATGCAGAGAGGGGAGTGCATTATTCTGTTCTTGACTAGACATCAGGAGATCCATGATCAAATAGCAGCTGTGGGGTCTACCCCTTCCCTACAACAATGGTGAGACTGACTCTCAATGCAGTCATTGACGATTGGTCGGTGTTTGTCTAGAGTATCCTGGGCAGAGTAACCTTGCCAGGCTAGGAAGAGATGTGGGCCACTCTTCAGCAAGAAGAGCTAATGATAGACTTGGTCAAGTGTAAACTTGATGGCAGCAGTGGTAGCGGGTTGAAGTTGAAAGAGGAGGAAAATGCAGCCCTTGCATCCAAAGACAAGTAGAGGGAAATTGACCAAGATGTAAGAAAGACATCGAGAAGATTAAGTGCTTCAGGTGTGGTGAAATTGGTCACTATGCTACCCAATGTCCTTTGAAGAAAAAGGACAATGACGAGAAGCACGATCCGAAGGTTGCGACCACGGAGATCGTTGAAGATGAGTATGCCATGAGTGCCCACGCATCTCCAAGAGGGAGATGGGGTGACATTGAGTTGTAAGTCCGCAAGAACTTCAGTTGGGAAGGATCTTTGAGGAGTCCACCTCTTGGATCATGACCTTGCTACGGGTGCCCAAGATCAGCAGTAGCAGTTTGGAGGAGTTTTCAGTCGGTGCAGAGGAGTGCAGAAACGACAGATGCAGTGGTTAGAAACGCTGAAATTTGAGCAACGTAGAGTAGAGTTGCAACAACGCAGAGGGACGCACTGCAGAGCAGCAACAACGCAGTGCTTTAGAGGGACAACATGGGACTAGCAACAATTAGAGTTTCAACATCGAGATGCATCCTGAACACTTGTTCAGATTTTTGGATGTTTTTTAGTTGCCTCTCTCAGCAATTGAGTTGCAGTGCAAAGTTAACAGTGGCAGTGCTAGCAACAGATGCAACATTTGAGAGGAAGTTGTAGTACAGATGCAGTGTTGATCATGGTAGGGTCAGCAACAGTACAATTGCAGCAGCAACGCAATTGTTGGTGGATAGCATGTTAGACATCAACAACGTAGAGGGAGATGCTTTAGAGTCAGAGCAATGTGCAACAGGGCATATTTGCTAGAGCACATTCCTCACTAAGAGGGAGTGTTGATTTTGGGTAGCATCGGATGTGCTCTAAGTCTCAAACTTTGTGGAGAGGCTTAGACACATGCATTACAGACAACCCAGAAATTGTTTTGGGAAATTCCACCCAGAAACAATTTTATTTGATAAGTTAATTATTTTTAATAAGGACCCTAAGTCTAACTTAGGAAATTAAAATAATTAATGGGTATTAATTTAAATTGTGGGTGAAATTTCTAGAAAAAGCAGATCAAGTCTAAATATAATCTCAGCTGTTGATTCGAGATCTAATCTTAGTCGTTGAAGTATCAACGAGAAGACTATAAAGGAAGGCTTGACGGTCATTTGTAAAACACACCGAAAGGATCAAGTGATCAAATTCTTTAGTGAGCAGTGCTTAGGAATAAACTTTGATCTAAGTGATTCTTCAGCGCAGTTGAGGGGCAGAGACAATTTTGGTAGGAGGATCTTCTTCGGGGCCAAGGATCATCAGCAGAGAGGCAGATAAAGACGAAGAGGAAGCAACGCAGAGCCCAGAGAGGGTGACGCAACACCCAAAAGGGGTGACGTAGGGCCATGCAGGCCACATGCAGAGGCATCGCAATTTCTGAGTAGAAGTTTGAGTTTCGGCTGGGAAATCGAGATTATGAGCTGGGAGGGATGGGATCGAATTTCTTGAGGGCTGAAAGATCACGCAAAGGAGGTGATGCAGTTCCAGAGTAGTCCCCACACAGGCCTACGTAGTTACTGCGCAGAGGCAACACAAAGGTTGTTGAGGTTTCGTCAGTTCATCTACTGGATCGGCTGGGACTTGCAGAGTGAAGTAATCTCACTATTTTTCTTTGTCAGTATTCTTTGTAACTGATTTTTATGGTGAGACAATCAAAGTTGTATTCAGATATAATTGTTGCTTAATAATAAAACCCTCAGATCTGCTGCACCGGTTTTCCCGCATTGGGTTTTTCAGGGGACATTTGTCCAAAAATATTGGTGTCCTGTGTGTGTTATTTCTTTTGCTCAATTTCCTGTTTCCACATATAAACTAATTAAGTGAAGGCTGCTTCAGTAATTGCTTCAATGTTTTCAAAAGTAATCTGCAAAATAACTTGTTAAATTAATTTACAAGTAGGAGAAGTAATTCAGTTTGTTGCAGTAGGATTCCCAATCTAGGATAGGGAATTTTCACAAAGTAACCCTTGGTAATATGGTCAAAACCTTCTGACCAAGGGAGCAATCCAAGCCCTGATGCTATCTGGGCCATTCTCCCTAGCCACATTACATGGCACCCAGTCAATACCCTTGACCTAGGGTGAATGTCCACCCTGATGCTACAACATCAATACTCCCTCTCAAAGAGGGAGGCATTCTCAACCACTCCAAGCTTGTCCCTGAAGTATACAAATTTCATCAGGGACAAAGGCTTTGTGAGAATGTTAGCAACCTGCACATTTGTACAAATGTATTGGAGCCTCATTTCTCCCTTATGTACCATGTCTCGGATGTAGTGGAACTTGTTCTCAATGTGTTTCGACCTGTCATGGAAAGCTAGATTTTCCAAAAGCTTCACATAACTTTGATTGTCACAATGTATCACGAACGTCTCCAACATCTGATCAGTTAATCTTGCGAGCAACTTTTGAAGCCACATTGCTTCACAACTTGCCAAACTACCTATAATAGACTCAACCTCTACAGTGCTGAGTGTGACAGATGTTTGCTTCCTTCTCATCCAGGATATCATAGTAGAACCCAAACTGAAGCAACATCCTGATGTGCTCTTCTTGTCTTCGGCACTCCCTGCCCAACCAGAATTTGTTTATCCCTGCAACTGTACTTCACCGTTTCAAACATGTCAATCCCTAATTGACGTACCACACAGATATCTCAACACTTGCTTTGTTGCAATCCAAAGTACATGTCTCAGTTCCACCATGAACTGGCACAAAGTGTTCACTGTAAAGCAAATATCAGTTTTGGTATTTACCAGATACATCATGAATTGATCAACTATCGATACATAGAGGGACCCACCAAATCTGAATCAGAGTCTCTTAGCTTCTTCATATTGGTCACCATGGGAGTGTCCATGGACTTGTAGTCCATCATTCTGAATCTTTGAAGGATTGTAATGATATGCTTCCACTGACCAAGGAAGATCTCACTCGACTTCTGCCATACTTCTAATCCAAAGTAGGAATGCATCAAACCTAGATCTTCATCTCAAACTCAAAGGTCAACTCCCTCTTACACTGATCAGTGAGATTTTCTTCTCCCGTCAAAAACAAGTCATGAACATATAACAACAAAATCACAGGCTCACCTTTGTCAACCTTGGAGTAAAGATTGGGATCAGCATCACTCTTGGTGAAACCGAGACTCATTAGGTATCCATTAGCCTGAGAATACCAAGTGCGAGGTGTCTGCTTGAATTCGTACAAAGCCTTCTTTAGTTTGCAAATATGAGACTCCCTCTCATGTACCTCAAAGCCTTGAGGTTGTTCTACATACACTTCTTTCTCCATTACTCCATCGAGGAAAGTGATTTTCGCATCCATCTAACACAATTTCCAACCCATAATAGAAGCAATAGAAATAATAGTTTTAATAGAAGTGTACCTGGGGACTGGAGCAAATGTCTCTTCATAGTCCTCTCTCTCTTTCTGGGAGAACCCTCTTCATACTTCTCTATGTTGCCATCTACTGCATGCTTGATCTTATAGATGCACTTGGAAGTTACCATTGACTTCCCCTCAGGTCTCAACACAATTTTTCCCACACATCATTCTTCATGTGGAATTGATATTCTTCCATCATTGCATCCTTCCAAACTTGCTAGCCTGCTTACTCCTCATGGTTGGATGGATGGGAGTCGATGATGTGACTCATCAGTGTTGCATATCTTGAGTAGTTCTTAGGACGTTTGCTTTGTTGGAAAATCAGAAAGGTAGAAAGATTTTCTTATGTTGATAGTTACTTGTGATATTCTTATGTTCTTATTAACTTTCTTGTGTTCTTATTTTATCTTAGTTCATCAAGCAATTACTAAATCCATAACATGAAGATCAAAGACACCAGATGTAGGCGGACAACTAGGGAAAAACCCCTATCTAGGGGAGAACCAAGTCAAACCTCTTCCTTCAGTAGTTTCACAAGACAAGACAAGATAATCCAAGACTCTTTGACCTAGAGACAAACTTCCTCCAATCAACAAGTCAACCCTCCCTTCTGTTGAAGAATGTAACTAGGTTCGGTCTTCATAAATGTAATTGAGTCACTATGTAATGTAATTGTCAAAAGAATAAAGAAAATAATTTTTATTATTGTTACAATGACTTATTAAAGTATAGGTTTCATGCTTGGGTCATCATGTTTTAGGTCAAAGTCCCCATTGAGGACTTCTAGGATTTATTCTGAGTCAATAGAGTCATTGTACATTTAAAGAGACCCTTCTCGGGATTTTGAATAATGTAACAAAGTTTATTTTGAGTCAAAAATGAATTATGTCACCTCCACACCAAGTCAGCCTCAAGAAGATCAAGTCGGCCTCAAGGAGGGTAATTCAACCTCACCTAAAGGCTATATATTGAGCAGATCGAATTCATTTGGAGCATATCTCTCACATCAAGTTCGATATCTACTAAGGAGCTGGAAAAAGTGCGAAGTGAGGAAGAGGGGTAAAAAGAAGTGCGAGATTGGTGAACAAGGAAGAATTAGGCAAGATCGAAGTTTTGGTGCATCTATCTTTCACTTGTGTAGGTTCTCTAGGGAGATCGAAGTCTCTCAAGCTATATTGAAGTTTCTGCTGGCAGTTACTGCTAGTTGCTGGCAAGACAAGTTTGTTGCTGAGGGATCGAAGTTGCTATTGCTAGTTGTTTCTCCCTCAAGTAGAAGTACTACATCAAGAATGAAGCTATTGGGTTAAGATCAAAGCTTCTGGGTCAAGATCGAAGTTGCTAGAGAAGTGTTGCTGTTGTTGCCAGGTCGAAGATAGTATTATCTGCAAAAGAAGAAGAGGTATGACTTGGTGTGGAGGAAGTTTGTGTCAAAGTCTAGAGTCTTGGATTACCTCAGGAAAACAATAGAAGGAAGAATTACTGACTGGGTTTGCCCCTAGAGTGGGGTTTTTCCCTGGTTGTCTGCCTACATCTGGTGTCCTTGATCAATGTGCTACTATTTTGGTAATTGCTTGATGAACTAAGAAAAATAAGATCATAAGAAAGTTAATAAGAAGATAAAAATATCACAAGTAATTATCAATTATAAGTGATAATTTGCCTTTCTGATTTTCTAACACTTTCTCCTTCAGATGATAATCTTCGAGTGGAAACTTCGATTTAGAACTTTGACCTTGCAGCAGAACTTGGACCTAGTAGTAGCAGCAAAACTTTGACCTAGTAGCAACAACAGAACTTCGACCTAGCAGTAGCAGCAAAACTTCGACCTAGTAGCAACAACAGAACTTCGATCTAGAAGCAACAACAGAACTTCGATCTAGAAGAAACAACAAAAAATTTGACCTACTGGAATTGCCTAGTAACTTCGCACGTGTGAGAGACGGATAGCCCAAAACTATGGATTTTGTCCTTCTCTGCAATTATTCTCCTTTTGCAACTTCGCACTTTTCTGCTTCCTTTTCTTGTATTTCAAACTTGTGTCATTGATGCTCCAAATGAATCGAACTACACTTTTATATATACCCTTTTCTGTGGGTTGAATTGCCCTAATGTAGTCTGACTTCATCAGGCAAGGGCCGACTTGGTGTGGACTTTGGAGGTGACAAATGACTTATTTTACTCAATAATAATTCTTTCTACATGATTCAAAAGCCCAAGAAGGGTCACATAAAATGGACAATGACTCTAATGACTCAAGAAAAAACCTAGAAGTCCTCAATGGGGACTTTGACCTAGAAAATAATGACCCAAGCATGAAACCCATGCTTTAATAAGTTTTTTTAATAATAATAAAAAAATTCTTTCTCTTTCTTTTGATAAATACATTTTATTATGACTCAACTACAATTATGAAGACCAAATCTAGTTACATTCTTCAACACTCCCTCTTAACTAGGGAGGTATTCATAATTAAACATATATAAACAAGTACATGGGATATCTCAAAACACATGAACTACACACATGGTGCCACGGACTAGATTCCTCAGCAGGGCAATCTATTTGGGTGGGACTAAGATGGACTAAAGATTTCAGCCTCTCTAGGTACCACCAGGCTTACTTACTATCCATCAACTCAGGGAACTAGGTGTTGTTTTTTGTAGCATCCAGAAGTGTTCCAAGTTTCAAACTTTGCAAAGAGGCTTGGACAACAGCATTCCAAATAACCCAAAAACACTTTGTGGAAATTCCACTCAGTTCAAGACTTATTAAAATAATTAATTATTTTAATGAAGACCCTAAATCTAAACTTAGGGAAATGAAATAATTAAAGGGTATTAATAAGTCAGAGTATGAATCTTCTAGAAAACATGGATCAAGTCAAGTTTTAATCTTAGCCATTGATTAATCTTTTAATCTGGGCTGTTGGTTTTCCAATTGGAAGATTATAAAAGAAGGCTTGAGGGTCACTTGGAAAACAAGTCGGGCATACACTTAGTACCTGAAGGAGATCTATTCTGATGTAGAATTCAATTTCAATGGGAGAGTTGCAGGGTGAGAAGTTTCGGAAGAGAAGGAGGAGGTCAGGGGTGATCGAGATCAGGGTCGGAGGGCAGCAGTGGAGGCCGCTTGAAGCTGTAGCGCAGAGACCCCACGCAGTCTCCACGTAGATTCACGGAGTCCAACGTTGGGACTGCGCAGAGAATCACGCAGAGTGAAGCAGGGGCATGCAGGGGTTGTTCTGGGTGTCAGAGAATTGTCTGAGTAAGCCGGAAATTCAGTCTCAGGTGGTTCAAAACTTATCTGCCATATATTTTCTCTGTAAAGATATCATTTGCTGAAGAATTAATAAAACCCTCATCTGCTGCATCGGTTTTCCCACATTGGGTTTTTCCGGGGACAATTGTCCAAAAATAACTATGTACATGTGATTGATTCTTGTGCTTATGTTCTCTACTATTTATTTCTCTACATATATAATTGTGAATGTTGCAGTAGTATTTATTTTGATATTTGTCAAAAGATTTTTGAATAATAACTTATTGAAATAATAAGTAGGAGAAATAAATCTATCACTACAATTGTTTGTAAATTTTTACAGTAGGTGCGTAATGCAAGTTCAAAGCTCTATGACCAACACCACCCTTCCTACTTTGGGAACTAGACATCAACACACATGCCGACCAAATGTCCTCCTAGGCATTTTGTATTACGCACGATGCCTCATCACTCCCGATTATTCAAATCGGTAACAACTAATCTTTCCCGATCAAACAAATCGGTAACATCAAGCATGCTTCCAAAATTTCGAGAGATTTAACTGTACAAACACAACTCCAATCAATAAAAACTTTCAAATACACATAAGTAAACACAAACCTTTAGGGTCTTCAATCATCTTGATACTACTTCACAATTTATCAGAGTAGGACTTAGAGGATTCCCAAACAAAGCCGATAGAAGTTTACTTAATCATAGACTTTCCTTTCCTACTTCACATGCAACAACATATTTTGTTTAATGCAACAATATCTAGCTTTCTACTCATCCACGAAATCATAGCAGATCCCAAACATCCACCATGATTATCATAATATGCTCTCCCTCTCAACTTGGGGAGATATATCCTTTCTTCTATTCAGGCTCCCTCTTAACTTAGGGAGATCAAATACTTTCTATAACATTGGAGAATCTTTCATGGCTTCATTCCTTCTTATCAAAGTCATCATCATTCATATAACTTCCTTCGTCATGCTTATCAATCAAGTCAACTTTACTTACAAATATCTTCAACATCTTGAAGATTATGTATCTGCACAACTTAAACAACAAGTACAACCAAATACATATATAGAAGCATGGATTTAACTATATCAGAATCATACATTAGAATTAATGCATCAAATACCTAAACTTAGTTAGATTCGTAATCAACAAGAGACACATACTTCTATACTTCAACTTCTTGCTCGGGTTTGGTCATAAACCCTAGATCACATCAGTTAAAGTAACTCGATCAAGATATCAGTCTCATTATATCTAGGGCATCGATATTTCTTTTAGAGATATGGGAAACTCTTCTATGATATATTGCAAACCCTAGAAGCAATTCAAACAAGTACAATTCCTACAATGTATCTAACAATTTTCAGAATTTATATGTTAGATTTCTACTAGAATTTAATGCAAACCCTATATTCCATCTTTGAGACACTAGGCCTTAGATATCAACAATCAAAACCAATCATAGCACAATCTAAGGTTTCAACAATATGACCAACCTTTTTGTAAACCCTAGACTTTATCATCACATCTGAAACAATAACACCATATCCTAAAATATCAAACTTTTACTAGGGCTTAGTTACAAACACTAGAACTATGAGCATCAACAATTAGGTTAGCACATATACATATCTAGGATTTCATAATCATGCACAAGCATATCACAACAACATCTATCAGGCAAATCCTAGATACAAACATTAAAGTTAGACATACAACAAACTTGATTCGGCTAGGGTTTTGATCAAATAGACAATCATACACCTAGGGTTTCACTCCTAGGAACTTACTATAGATATTATAAGGGTTTTGCTCATAAACCCTAATTTACCAAAAACTCTAAAGGTCTAGGATTTAAATACACAAACATTACCATCCAACCCTAAAGGACTAGGGTTTCTGTAAGGTCTCAATTCATCATTTGAAATAAAAACACTTATCTGATTTCTAAATTTAAGTAGAAATTCAGTTGAAAGGGGATTTAAACATAAAATCTAATGAGAGATTCACAGTTTAACTTAATTCTAAGTTTACAAACAAAATAACTAGCTGGTGTAGAGAGGAATACCTGGAAATTGAGATCCAAACCAGAAATTAGTTGATGATGGCTGAAACCGTGGTCCTTCTCTTAAGCGCAGCGGACAGATTTCAGAACCAATTTGTTCCTCCTTGCCAATTTAGGATTCAATCCTAAATCCAGAGGACGCCTCCTCTGCCCCCGTGCCCAGAATTCCGAGAACAGTAAGTCTCCCTTCCACAGTTTATCAATTTCATCAAAATAGCTTATCCCCTTCAAGCAGAATTTAATAAAACACTCCTTTGATCATCACCTCCCATTTCATGCAAGAACAAAGACCTCTTCTCCTTCATGTCTCATCGTTTAAGTAACATTCCACTCCACCGCCATCGCATTCCTCCACCGCCCTAACATTACTCCACCGCCACAACTCCATCGAGATTTTATTTTCATTAATGTAGGAATGAATGTTATTTATGAAAATGTCATTCAAATAAATGAGGGTCTGAATTGTCTTTATGGGAATGTCATTCGAATAAATGATGGTCTGAATTGTCATATATGGTTGTCTTATTCATGGTGTTTTTAATTTAATTAATTATTCTTTAAAGTTAATTTTTATTTTTGGATATTTATATTTAACTTAGTTAACTTCATATATTAGTCCAATTAAATATAAATATACTTAGTTATATATATATATTTTAACTGATGTTTTTTTATCATATTTTGGCGAGGACAAAATATAAGGTGGTTTTCAAATTTGTTTTCGAACTTAGGAAATTTTAAATATTAGCAGGTACGTATACTAGTGCGATGTGTGCGATATACACATGTGTAGCTATCACATGCGTATATTATATACACGCTAATATTATTTTGCTTACAACTTGGGAATGGGTTGTTACATACTTCCTCCCTTCGGAAAACTTCGTCCCGAAGTTATGGTTTCATATACTCATATCAATAATTGTGTTTTAGAGATTAGGGTGATTGTAGAAGGCTTGTATTTTAAGATTGACTTTCCATTTGAATAAGTATGTATCTGTAATTTAATTGTTACTTCCCATCTCAACCGAATCTCCAACTATTCTAAAATCATCCTATCCTTCCTAATCTATTCCATTCTCATCCTATCCGTTCTCTACAGGAATATGCCATGGCATCAGTTTTACTGATCCATTCATAGACCTTAATGATATCAGCGTCGATTACGTCGCCATCTGGCAGTCATCATTACACGTCTAGGGAAGCGTGACTCACACAGTCCTCCCATGACTCCAGGTATCGGAGGATAAATGGTGGGCAACACCTCCACCCCTCCCAGTAGGACCAGGGTCAACACCCTATCGTGGAATCTCAGGGAGTCTCAACTGTTCTTGGAATTCTGTCATCACGTAGATTGATTCTGTAATCTGTATTCTGCAAGGTAATCACATGTACACAATCTGTAATGTAAACACTCGTACACACATTACAGCATATGCATCTATATTGTTCATAACAAATTGTTACCCATATAACAATCTCTACTCATTCCAAATATACTGCTATCTATCATATTGATCCTAGAGCTTATATAACATACTTGGTTAAAACATTTGTCCACATATGTATCAATATGTCCAATACAATTTTTCGTTTAGATACTGTCCCAGTTTAGTTCATACATGTTCCATCTATGATGCATTTTTTTTAACCATATTCAATCTGTATAACAATATGTTTCACTTTGATATTTAAAATGTAGTTACTCTTCTATTTCTTTTCCTTCTATCATATGGAAATGCAAATAAAATGAATTGATACATGATGTCATTCATAATGTGATCTATGATCTAGATTTCATATTCCTGCAATGATAATTTAAATGACATAAGGCATGTTGGTATCCCTGTACTAGTAAAGTCAAACAATAGCATATATTCGGTATCACTAGAGTTAAGTAACATCCGTTCTTTATGGGTATTCATGTAACAAGTAAAAGTCATTCTTACGTGATAATTCAAAATAAAGTTTCAAGTATTAAAATAGAGGAGTCGTATACAAAAAAAGTTTTCAGTTCTCAAAATTTAGCATAAGTTGTGGTATTTCTGGCATAAAGTCTTAACATCCTCCCAAGTCGCGGATCCAAGACTATATTTGTCCCACTGAACTTTAACTTGGTCTATCCGTTGGTTCTTGAGCTGTCGAACCCTACATTCCAGAATACGTAATGGCTCGACTGTAAGGGTTCCCTCGTCGGATACCTGCAGTTCCTTCCAATGAATATTATGAGATTTGTAAGCAATATAGTGTCGTAAAGTAGATACATGAAATGCATTATGAATTTTGTGCAGGTGGGGTGGCAGTGCAAGATGATAAGCGACAGGTCCAACTTTTTCCAGGACTTCAAACGGTCCTATAAATCGGGGGGATAATTTTGTCCCCTTCCCAAACCGAATGGTGCTTTTATTTGGTCTGATGTGGATGAAAACCTGATCTCCCACTACATAGTTTCTATCTGTCCTGTGAGTATCAACATAACTTTTCTGTCTATCCTGTGCCTCTTTCAATCGTTTCCTAATCAATTTTACCCGATCCTCCATCTCTTGGATCAATTCTGGTTCGACGATTACTCGGTCTTCTAACCTGTTCCAATTCAACGACGTTCTGCAGGGTCTCCCATATAATGCTTCAAATGGTGGCATCCCGATTGAACTGTGATAACTATTGTTGTAAGCAAATTCCACTAAGGGTAAGTACTTTTCCCAGCGCAATTGTTGGTCCATAACATACATCCTTAGCATATCCTCAAGTACTTGATTTACCCTTTCTGTTTGCCCATCAGTTTCAGGATGATATGTTGTGCTCAAATTTAACTGAGTCCCTAAGGCTGACTGCATACAATACCGGAATCTTGATGTGAACCGAGGATCTCTATCTGATATAATTTTTTTAGGTATTCCATGAAATCTGATAATTTCATTTATGAATACCCAAGCTACATCAGCTACTTCATAAGTATCTCTTACCGGGATGAAATAAACGCTTTTTGTTAATCTATCTACCACAACCAAAATGGTATTATGCTTTTCTTGTGTAAGTGGCAGCCCAACGATAAAATCCATAGAAATTATCTCTCATTTGGTCATAGGGATGTCATGAGGTTGTAAGAGACTTGCCGGGTGACAATGATCAGCTTTTACCTGCTGACATTCAAGGCACTTAGCAACAAATTGAACAATGTCATTTTTCATGCCTGACCAGAAGAAGAGTCTCTTAGTATCAGCATATATTTTCTTTACACCAGGATTTGCACAATACACTGCTCTGTGTGCTTCCTTCAAGATGGTGTTTCGGAGATCTCCACTATCTGGTATGTACATCCTTCCATGAAATCGTAGAATTCCGTCTTCTTCTAGATCATATCTTTCGAACTTAGGTTCCTTTGAATGGTTGCTCTCAAGCCCTGACCTTACCTTCAAGTATCAACTATCCCTTACAAGATGTTCAAGTACCTGATCTCTTAAGTTCACCCTGATAGGTATGAGGGAGAATATTCGAGGTCTTCTACTTAAAGCATTTGCTACAACATTCTCCTTCCCTTTTATATAAGAAATCACAAATTCGTATTCGCTTAAGAGTTCACTCCATCGTCTTTGTCTTGCATTTAAGTCTCTCTGGGTAAATAAATACTGTAAACTTTGGTGGTCACTTTTCAGCACAAAGTTTCTCCCCACCAAGTAGTGTCTCCATATCTTTAAAGCTAAAACCACTGCGGCTAACTCTAAATCATGCGTAGCATAAAGTTCTTCATGGGGTTTTAATTTTCTTAAAGCATATGTTATTACGCCTCCTTCCTGCATTAATACTGCACTTAACCCTTGTTTAGATACGTCGGTACACACAGTAAAATTTTTATCCATATCAGGTACTCGCAAAATCGGTGCACTAGTCAATAGTCTTTTAAGTTTAAAAAAAACTTTATCACATTCCTCAGTCCATTCATACTTAACACCTTTGCGCTGGAGGTTTGTGATCGGCTTGGAAATTTTGGAGAATCTCTCCACAAACCTTCGATAGTAATTTTCTAAACCCATAAAACTACGGACTTCATGTGCATTCTTAGGTATCGGCCACTCCCTGATTGTATTTAACTTTTTAGGATCTATAGAGATTCCTTCGCCTGATATGATATGACCTAAGTAATGGATTTCCTTTTGAAAGAAAGCACATTTGGATAATTTTCCATATAACTTGTATTCTCTGAAACAAGATAATACTATCCGAAGATGCTCTTTATGCTCTTTCTCATTTTTAGAGTAAATGAGAATATCATCCAGGAAGACTTGTACAAATTGATCGAGATATCTGCGGAGAACGCTATTCATAAGGTTCATGAAGACCGCAGGTGCAAAGGTCAACCCAAATGTTACCACAATGAATTCATAATGCCCGAAACGAGTTCAGAATGCAGTCTCAGAAACATCGCTCTTGCTAATCCTTAGCTGATGATAACCTGATCGCAGATCGATCTTTGAAAACACTGTAGCTCCTTTCATTTGATTAAAAAGGTCGTCAATGCAAGGCATTAGATACCTATTCTTTACCATGGCCCGGTTTAAATCTCGATAGTCCACACACAGTCGTAATGAACCATCTTTCTTCTTGACAAAGATTACAGGAGCGCCCCAAGGTGAAACACTGGACCGAATGTGTCCTACATCTAACAGTTCCTTTAGCTGTATTTGCAATTCTTGAAGTTCCGGAGCAGTCATTCTGTAAGGTGTTTTAGATATAGGTTTCGTACTAGGTTTCAATTCAATGGTGAGGTCTAGCTCTCTCTTAGGAGGCATTCCTGGTAATTCCTTTGGAAAAACATCTGGAAATTCTGACAGAATTAGATACTGATCTAAGGAAGGCCCTTTCTCTTTGCTTACTTCTTGAACTGCATACATTTGGCAACCCTTCCTTAAGCACCACTTTATTTGCATAACTGAGATGAAATGCAAGGATACCTTTCTCTTAATACCTTGAATTTGGATTGTCTCTCCCTCATCATTCATGCAAAATATTGTTTTCCCGGAACAATCTACCCATGCTCGATGAGACTCTAACCAATCCATTCCTATCACCAGGTCGTAAGTTCCTAGGGCCGTGACATATACTTTTAGTTTGGTCGAACAGACTCCTGGATCAACTTTGCAATTCTCAACACTTAATTCTACCGGTTGAAGGTCTCTTGAAGCCATTTCTAATTGTCTGAAATCGTTTTGCTTGCAGGCTGCCAACCCACATTTATTTAATGCATAAGATGAAATAAAACTATCAGTAGCTCCAGTGTCAAATAATATTTTGAGTTTTATTTCGTTGATTGCACCTGAAGATTCCACTACAGTGGATTGATGTGCTACTTGGTTGTTGTTGACGACGGCATGGATTCTATGATTGCCTTGGGTATCTGACGATGGTCCTTTTCCTGTTCGCTGAGAGTTCTTCGGACAATCACGCTGAAGATGAGGTCCTCCACACCCCCAATAGTCCACCTGAGCTGGCCTCCTTGAGTGTGACTGTGAATTTCCAAACCAAGAGCTCTGTCCCCTGGTGCCACTCCCTCTTCCATTCCTTCCCCGATTACCAGTTCCTCGAGATTTCCAAGGACTGATGTTTGAGGATTCGGAAGTTATAACATTTATGGTCATGGGAGCTCCTGCTCCCGCTCCTCTTGGGGTAAACCTGTTACCATAAGGAGGTGGTCTCGAGTTATTTCCCTGGAAGAAGTTTCGGGGAGTCTTTCCTGTAAATGCCTGCGGTATTGATTCTGTTGGCCTGAAATCCCTTTTAATCTCCAGATGTTCTTCTGCATAACGAGCACATTCAACTGCCTCTGCTACCATCGATGGCTTCCACATTCTTACCATGGCCCTGATTCATGGATTTAATCCAAATACGAAACGCTCGGCCTGGCGTTCATCTGTGTCTAGATAAGGAACATATTTTACAAGTTCCATAAACTTTATCTCGTATTCTTCTACGGTCTTACTATCTTGGATTAGAGTATGGAAGGCTCTGGCTTGCTGCTCTTGAAAGAAAGGTGGTAAGTATTTCGCACGGAATCGGTCCACGAACAACTCCCAAGGAACGGTATCCAAAATGAGATGCAGCTGTTTTTTCAGATTTCCCCACCAAATCAGAGCACTCCCCCTGAGTTGGAATACAACGATCTTTGTTTTAGAAGTGGAAGAATATTCTCCTAGTGCGAAGCATCTTATCATCCCTTCCAACCATGCTTCGGCATGTTCTCCAGCTCGTCCTCCAGAGAATTCCAAGAGTTTAATTTTTTGCAGTTCCCGCGAAATATCTTCTCTATGAGGCTTGTAATCATAATCCTTAGGTTTTTCTAAATGTCTTTCCTCTAGATGATGTCATTCCTCCTTGCTACTGGTCGGCTGCGACTCTTTTAATGTTTCCAAAATGGCTTCCAATGAGCTCATCACAGTAGTAAGATTGGGTGCTGGAGTGACAGGTGCTGACGGTGATCTACGAGGTGGTGATGGTGATGGCGAGGGTGGAGGTGATGGCAATGCATTTCGCTGGCATTGTCGCCTTTGGTACGTTCTTAACATTGTAAATTTTCCTGGTTTTTGTAATAAAATAAATGAGAGTCAAAATACGATTTTAAATTTATTTTGTATAAAATCAAACTCTAAAATAATTTATTTATAGTAGCATTACAAAAAAATAAAATAATTACTATTTTTAATAATAATATATATAAACAAAATATACATTATACCATTTTAACCATAGATAAAAGTATTTAACTTTTACATCATATACAGAAGCTTGTTTCTAAACTTTCCATATGCAAAACTATTTAATCTCAATCCATTTATGAAGTGAATTATCTAGTTATGTAATTTAAATTATTTTTCCAATTTTAACTATAGTTTAATATATTACACATACTATCATAACATTTAAATGCCAAACCTTTTTTTTATGATACCCCATATTATAAGATTTCTCACCCTAACTTAGATGCTAATAAAACACACATTTCGAACTTTAATTTGACATAACATATTCGGACTGGAATTTGATTAATATATGCGGATTTTTAGGTTATAATATAATATGTGTTAAATTAAATTTAGAGATGTCGGACCCACCGGTATATGTCTACTCTGCCTATTTTGTTTGTAATAATGTTTACCAATTTATTAAACTGTCAACGCACATAAAATGTCATATGTCATATAGTTGAATGTATCCACCATTAACCATATATATATATATATATATATATATATATATATATATATATAACCATACCATATAAATTACGAATTTAATTTAAACATTTAAATTTTATTAAAATTTATAATACTAAAAGTATGTAATAACATAAATTTACAAAAATATGTTATGAAAAAAATTTTAAACAACTTAAAGTAGTGTAATTGTACACAACTTATACTAGTGTACCAATAAATAAAAAAAAAGGAAACATGGAATGAAAGTTACCCAACAATTGAATCTATTAAGCTTTTATCTAATGTCTCAATTAGAGTTATTTACAAGTATGCTTTAGGATTAATATATTAATTAGGGAAACATTTGAACATTAAGTAATGAATAACGCAATTATATAGTGTTTTTTTTATAAAGATAATTGCAACAAAATATTAACAAGATTAACATAGTTTTTAATGAGAGTTTTTGCCTTAAATCATTGGTAAGTTGAATTGGGTATTAAATTTTATATAATATTATGTTGGTGTGGGCTGTCTGGCTGGTGGAGCCCCGACCGGGGTTCAAATCCCGTCTGCGATATATGAAATTTTACCACACCCTTGTTAATTCCCACGGGCTTTATAATTTAAAACGATGCCATTCGAAATTTAATATGTGCCAACGGGTTCATATATGCCAATGGCTCCACCGTATCAAACCTTTGCAAACTGTTCAATGTGCCACGCAAATAATATGCCCCACCGTTGTTAATTCAATTCGGACATTTGCAATTAACCTATGGTTTGGACTTTACGCATATAATTTTTCACTCGGCCACCATTAAATTTAATTGATGGACTTGCGAACCCTTGCAAGCAAACACCTGCATATTCTAGAGCTTTTAATCCTTATCGAATTTGATAGCGTGGCATACAATATATTAATAATTTGACAACGAATCGTATAGATGACCCCGAGGCAATCCGCTGTCCCTATGGTTTTTTTTTTTTTTTTTTTTTAAATTCCTCCCACAGGCACAGTTCCGTGATGAGAATTTGTATGAAAGAGGTTTCGAATTTCCTCGTTTACTGAGCTTGATACTGATGCTGAGACTGTTGCGTCTGAGGCCGAGAGGCTACAGGATAGGCTTGAAATTGGAAGGGCTAATAATTGGAGTCGTTATCAGGCATGACTAGAAATCATGTGGGGCTAATGCCAGTTTCAAATGCATAGCTAAAAAAATTTCAGAGATTATCAATCGACTTAGAAGCCCAGCAATGAAGGTTTACTCATAGCAGTATATTTGCTAATGGCTAATCAACATTCCATCTAGAGATCCCTGGTGGGTTCCTAATATTTATTGTGTCACTGTATTTCTATTCCGTACTGTGCAAGATTTCATTATCCATTGCTTTTTTATAAAATATGTTGGTTTTGCAGTTTGTGGTCTGATTCAATGTACATTAACTTAACTTCTCTGTTTGCTCCTGTGTTTTTTGTAGTGTGCAGTAATGTTCGCATTTAGTACTTTTATACTTGCACAGGTTTTAACTTGAATGTGGCATCTGCAGTCTGCTATAATAAGAATTCGTTATGTCCCGTTGATACTTGGATTTGTGTTGATTTCATTCATACTAGTGGATGCTTTGAAGTAGGAATCTTGATGCTTTTCTCCATATTCATGCTCCTGCGTCATTGACTTTAAAACTCTGTATGTGCCCTAAAACTGTGTATTATGCAATGACAAGAAGTTCCCCAGATCCTCCCGCATCTTCAACACCTGCAAGCTCCAGATGGAGCAGAGAGCAGGACATCGCATTTGAGGATGCTCTCGTAGTGCACGACGAGCAATGTAAAGATCGATGGGAAAAGATTGCTGCACTTGTCCCTGGGAAGGATGCTGCAGAGATTAAACTTCAATATGAGATCCTAGTTGAAGATATTGAGTGCATTGAAGCAGGGCTTATTCCTCTTCCTTCGCATGTTTCTTCTGGAGAAGGGAGCGCTGATCAAGCTGTGGAAATTCAAGGTACTAAGAATAGATCACATTCTGCAAACTTTCACAGTGGCGATGTCAATCCAACAGGAAAGGGTGGCTCTAAGACAGACTAGGAGCGATGCAAGGGAATTGCTTGGACTGAAGAAGGAGGCGTAGGCAATTTTTTTTTTTGGTACTAATCTGAGTTTATATTCCAGTTTTCTACCTTAATCCACTCTGTTTTCCTGTAAGGTTTAGCATTGTGAAATCTATAGTTGTGCCTATAACCTGCTTTATCAGTTATAGAAAATAATTCAGCTTTTGAAATGATTATTTCTACTTATCCTGAATGGATGAATGCCTACCATGTGAATGGATGAATGCATACAGAGATTGAAAACAATACGTTCATATAGTCAGCAGGAATTTTGGAATGGCATCCTTGCAGTTCGGGGTAATTATAATACTTTGGCCTCTTTAAAATTGGAAACAGCCATAGACTGGTTTAAACATGCAGAAGCTTAGAAACGAAATTTAATGGGCCTATAAGGTCTCGAAGGTTTCTAACTGTGGCTCCGATACCATGTGTAAGGTCTCAATTCATCATTTGAAATAAAAACACTTATCTGATTTCTAAATTTAAGCAGAAATTCAATTGAAAGGGGATTTAAACATAAAATCTAATGAGAGATTCACAGTTTAACTTAATTCTAAGTTTACAAACAAAATAACTAGCTGATGCAGAGAGGAATACCTGGAAATTGAGATCCAAACCAGAAATTAGTTGATGATGGCTGAAACCGTGGTCCTTCTCTTCAGCACGGCAGCCAGATTTCAGAACCAATCTGTTCCTCCCTGCCAATTTAGGATTCAATCCTAAATCCAGAGGACGCCTCCTCTACCCTCGTGCCCAGAATTCCGAGAACAGTAAGTCCCCCTTCCACAGTTTATCAATTTAATCAAAACAGCGTATCCCCTTCAAGCAGAATTTAATAAAACACTCCCTTGATCATCACCTCCCATTTCATGCAAGAACAAAGACCCCTTCTCCTTCATGTCTCATCGTTTAAGTAACATTCCCCTCCATTTCCATCGCATTCCTCCACCGCCCTAACATTACTCCACCGCCACAACTCCATCGAGATTTTATTTTCATTAATGTAGGAATGAATGTTATTTATGAAAATGTCATTCAAATAAATGAGGGTTTGAATTGTCTTTATGGGAATGTCATTCGAATAAATGATGGTCTGAATTGTCATATATGGTTGTCTTATTCATGGTGTTTTTAATTTAATTAATTATTCTTTAAAGTTAATTTTTATTTTTGGATATTTATATTTAACTTAGTTAACTTCATATTTTAATTATGTTCTTTTATTAGGCCAATTAAATATAAATATACTTATATATATATATATATATATATATATATATATATATATATATATATATATATATATATATATTAACTGATGTTTTTTTATCATATTTTGGCGAGGACAAAATGTAAGGTGGTTTTCAAATTTGTTTTCGAACTTAGGAAATCTTAAATATTAGCAGGTACGTATACTAGTGCAATGTGTGCGATATATGCATGTGTAGCTATCACATGCGTATATCGTATACACGCTAATATTATTTTTCTTACAACTTGGGAATGGGTCGTTATAGTTTCCATAACAATAACAAAACCCCAAACATCAAAAGAATAATGTTTTCTAGATTTCATCAATAACCCTAAGAAGACTAGGGTTTCATAACCAATATAGACACACCCTTAGGTTAGGGTTTTATAGAGAACCTATTTAGGGTTCCAAAAGAATGATCAGATATATAATGAGGGTAGATTCAATCTAATGATTAATCAATCTAACAAGAATCTTTGTGATTCAAAGTCCTAGACATAACTATGTTTGTAATGTAAAGCAAAATTTTAAAAGAAATGAATATACTTTTGTTATGAAAAGAACAAAGCTTATGGTATTAAGACATACCTTTAAGTTGTTTCTTAACAAACCTTGTAGGACATCGATTCTTGAAGAGCTTCCTTTGCAACAAAACTTCTATCATGCTTCAAGCTTGTTCTTTGAGGTCTCCTTCATAACCCTTGAGTATATCATCAAGCCTTCCTAAACAAGGAAAATCTGAAAAGAAATTTTATTAGCATCTAATACAAACACATCTAGATAAGAGAGGGAAACCAAATATAAAAAGGTAATGCAAGCAGTAAAATACTTATCTTTGGTGAAATGGTGAGGGCTCCCTCTTAATCCAATCTTGAGGGATACCTATAAATTTATCAAAACAATTGAAAAATGTTTTTCCAAAGCATGTTAAACCTATAAGTACTAGAAATCAAAGCATAAAGGAAATAATTCAAAACTTAGAGTAGAAGATTAAGAGAGATAAGGGAGAGAGGACTTAGTAGTGTAAGTCCTTGATTTTTGATTCTTCAGTCTTGTTTTTCTTAGGTGAACCTTCATCGACAATGTTTTCTTGATCCTTGCCCCTCCTTTTATTCTTTGGATGCTCAGGGCAATTTCTTTTATAATGACCCATCTTGTTGCAATTGTAGCATTCAATCTTGAGTAGGTATATCTTCTTCCTTGGCCCTTTGAACTTCTTGAAGGTTCGTTTCTTCTTATGATGAGTGGAATAGGCATTCAAGATTTTTTCTTCTTCATTCTCATTGTTTCTTACTAATGATATTCTGACTTCTTCTTGACTACATGCATTCCATAATTGCTTGAATGTAGGAGTATCCTTCCAATTGTTGATCCCTGATGCAAAGGCACTCCAAGATGTTGGTAATCCTTGAAGAGCAGTAATCACGAGCTCCTTTTCAGGTACTATTTCATCTATTTCCTGAAGTTTATCTTTGATTCTAGTTATTGTTACAAAGAAGGATGCCACAATGCCATCTTTTGTCATCTTCATAGTTCTTAGTTCATTTTTGAGGCTTGCAATTTGACCAAGATTCTTGATTGTGAACAATTTGGATAAGACCTCTTACAACATCTCTTGAGTGAAATCTATGTTGGATATATATGGGATGAGGTTATCCTTTATTCTAGAAAACATGGATGAAGTCAAGTTTTAATCTTAGCCTTTGATTAATCTTTTAATTTGGGCCGTTGGTTCTCCAACAGGAAGATTATAAAAGAAGGCTTGAGGGTCACTTGGAAAATAAGGCGAGCATACACTCAGTACCAGAATGTGATCCATTCTGATGTAGAATTCGATCTTAGTGGGAGAGTTGCAGTGTGAAAAGTTGCAGAAGCAAAAGGACGAGGTCAGGGCTGATCGAGATCAAGGTCGGAGGGCAGCAGTGGGTCACTGGAGGCAGCTTGAGGCTACATCGCAGAGACCCCACACAATCTCCACACAGATTCACGCAGTCCAGCGCTGGGACTGCGCAGAGAATCACGCAAAGTGACTCAGGGGCAGTTAGGGGTTGTTCGGGGTGTCAGAGAATTATTCGAGTAACCCAGAAATTCAATCTCAGGTGGTTCAGAATTTATCTGTCGTATATTTTCCCTGTAAAGATATCATTTGCTGAAGAATTAATAAAACCTTCATCTGCTGCACCGGTTTTCCCACATTGGGTTTTTCCGGGGACAATTGTCCAAAAATAACTGTGTACATGTGATTGATTCTTGTGCTTATGTTCTCTACTGTTTATTTCTCTGCATATATAATTGTGAATGTTGCAGTAGTATTTATTTCGATATTTGTCGGAAGATTTCTGAAAAATAACTTATTGAAATAATAAGTAGGAGAAATAAATCTATCACTGCAACTATTTGTAAATTTTCACACCTAGAAATGAGAAGTGAGAACGCGGGCAGCCAGACAAGTACCATGCATTGGTAGCACAGGTTGGAAAACCCTCTAGTTTTCAGGAGGCAACTTAGCATCAGGTGTGGGTAGATGCTATGGTGGAGGAGTACAACTCCATCATAACAAATGATGTTTGGGAAGTAGTTCCTAGACCTCCGAATAGGTTGGTTGTAGGTTCAAGATGGATCTACAAGATTAAATATGCTGCAGATGGCAACATAGAGAAATTCAAAGCCAGGATTGTGGCTAAGGGGTACGCATAGAAGGAAGGGATCGACTATGAAGAAACCTTCGCCCCTGTAGCTTGGTATACTTCAATCAGATCCGTCATCTCCCTTGCAGCGCAGATGGGATGGGAAATTCACCAGATAGATGTGAACACTGCGTTCTTGAATGGGGTGATAGAAGAGGAAGTGTACATAGAACAACCAAAGGGATTTGAGACGCATGAGCAGAAAAATCACGTGTGTAGGCTTAAGAAAGCCTTGTACGGACTGAAGCAAGCCCCTAGATCTTGGTATGGGCGAATTGACAGCTACTTGCAGAAGATGAGATTTTTCAAGAGTGACATAGATCCTGACCTCTACTATCTGAGAGTAGGGGATGAGCCTTTAATATTGGTGTTATTATGTAGATAATCTGTTTTTGATTGGATCATCTAGGCTCATCAAAGACTGTAAGGAAAATCTGGCTACAGAATTCGACATGAAGGATCTAGGGTGGATGCACTATTTTCTGGGTTTGGAAGTTTGGCAGCAGAAGGGAGAAATCTTCCTTGGGCAAGGAAGATATACTACGGAGATTCTGAAGAGATTTTAGATGGAGGATTATAGACCCATGGCTACACCAATGATCACAAACTTGAAGAAAATCGACACGTCCGAGGATGATGGGGCTGATCCTACCTTGTATAGGCAACTCATAGGATCATTGATGTACTTAGTCAACACTAGACCAGACATCTGTTATGCCGTAAATACCCTCTGTCAGTTCAGGGTAGAACGAAGGAGGGCTCGGTGGGCAACAACCAAACATGTTCTCAGATACTTGAAGGGGACAGTTGAGTTTGGATTGAGGTACACCAAGGGCAATGAAATCTAGTTGAGTGGGTTCACTGACACAGACTGGGCTGGAAGTCTAGTAGATTGGAAAAGTACCAGTGGGTATTGTTTCAGTGTTGGATCAGGAATGACTTCCTGGTGCAGTAGGAAACATAAATCTATGGCGTTGAGCTCAGCCGAGGCTGATTATATGGAAGCTAGCACAACTTTGTGTGAGGCCATATGGCTTTGTAATATACTCATGAACTTACTCAAGAAGAGGATGGAATCGACCAAAATTTTGTGTGATAATCAGAGTTGCATCAAGTTCTCTGAAAATCCTGTGTTTCATGATCGGTTGAAGCACATTGACATCAGGTGCCACTTCATCAGAGACTATGTCCAACGGGGAGTTGTATAGTTGAAGTACATTCCTACAGGGGAACAGGTGGCAAATATTCTCACGAAAGCTCTGGGTAAGATTAAGTTTGCTTACTTCAGAGAAAAGATGGGGAATGGATAGGCTTGAAATTCAGAGGCAACTGTAGTACAGATGAGGCAGTGACAAAGATGGTGTCATGGGTAGCAGTACAGAGGGCAACGACGCAGCATATGAGGGGCAGGAGCCGAGACATCAGCAACGCAGTAGATGCTTCAGGTCAGAGCAGATGTAGTTGGTATTTTGCTTGAAGACTTTCCTCGCTAAGAGGGAGTATTGATTTTTGTAGCATTGGAAAGTGTTCCAAGGCTCATATTTTGTGAGAAGGCTTGGAGATCAGTATTCTAAAGAACCTATAAACCGTTTCTGGAAATTCCACAAGGTTCATGTTTTATTAAAATAATTAATAATTTTAATGTGGTCCCTAAGTCTAAACTTAGGAAAATTAAATAATTAAAGGGTATTAATAAAATAGAGTGAGAATCTTCTAGAGAACGAAGATCAAGCCATGTTTTAATCTTGGCCATTGATTAGAGATCTAATCTGGGCCGTTGATTCATCAATGAGAAGATTATAAGAGAAGGCTTGAGGGTCATTTGGAAAGCAAGCTAGGCACACACGCACACATTCAGTACCCAAAGGAGCACACATTCAGTACCCAAAGGAAATCGATTCTGAAGGAATAGAATTCGATTTCAGAGGGAGAGTTGCAGAGGCAGAATAAGGAAGGGGAAGTCAGCATAGGCAGAGAAAGGCAAGAGGAGGGCGCAAAGGGCCACAGAGGACAGTGCTGAGCAGCAGCATTGAGTCCCCATGCAGAGTGACGTAGTCCAGCACAGGGACTGCGTAGAAGATCATGCAGAGTGGCGCAGAGGGAGCTAGGGTGTCTTTTGGGTGTTAGAAATTCTCTGAGAGGATTTGGGGAATTTATCTTAGGTGTATTCTAGAAGTCTACTCGTCTAATTCTTGTAAAAGATTTTCCTTGCTGAAGAATAATACAAACCCTCATCTGCTGCACTGGTTTTCCCGCATTGGGTTTTTTTGGGGACAATTGTCCAAAAATAACTGTGTTCATGTGATTGTTTCTATTGCATTAAATGTGTTTTGTTCTATTTTCTGCTTATGGTTAAGTGAATACTATAGTTGTGTTTATTTCAAAATTTACTGGAAGAAAATCTATAAATAACTTATCATAAATAAGTAGGCGAAATAACGCTGTCACTATAGTAGTGTTTCAGTTTGAAAATTTCACAGCTCAGGTGCAATATTTTCAGCACCTCATTTGTACTCTTTCCTAACATATTAATAAAATGGCTCAGCAATGATTTTGGCTCCAAATTATGTGTTTAAATGGTGCTTTCCTTGTAGTAGTTTTTAGTCTATTTTTCTTTATATTACTGTTTCATCCCAATTTGGGATATTACACACATGTTGAAGAACCCTCTAGCTTTCAGGAGGTCGTACAACATCAAGTTTGGGTGGATGCTATGGTAGAGGAGTACAACTCTATCATGACTAATGATGTCTGGGAAGTCGTACCTAGACCACATGACATATCAGTTGTAGGTTCCAGGTGGATCTACAAGATCACGTATGCTGCAGATGGTAGTGTAGAGAAGTACAAGGCCAGGTTCCTGGCTAAGGGATATGCTTAGAAGGAAGGGATAGAATACAAAGAAACCTTCGCCCCTATAGCCAGATATACGTCTATCAGATCCATTATATCCCTTGTAGCACAGGTGGGATGAGAGATTCTCCAGATGGACGTCAAGACTGCATTCTTGAATGGGGTGATAGAAGAAGAGGTTTACATCGAACAACTAGAAGGCTTCGAAACACATGAGAAGAAAACTCACGTATGCAGGCCGGAGAAAGCTTTGTATGGGCTTAAACAAGTACCTAGAGCATGGTAAGGTCGAATAGATGGTTACTTGCAACAGATAGGATTTGTCAAGAGTGATGTTGATCCCAATCTCTACTATCTCACAGTAGAGAATGAGCCTATGATTTTGGTTCTGTATGTAGATGATTTGTTTTTGACAGGATCATCTAGGCTCATGAAAGACTGCAAGAAGAATCTAGCAGAAGAATTCAACATGAAGGATTTGGGGCTGATGCACTATTTTTTGGGATTGGAAGTTTGGCAGCAGAAGGGAGAAATCTTCCTTGGGCAAGGAAAATGCGCTACAAAAATTCTAAAGAGATTTAGAATGCTGGAATGTAGACCCATGGCTACTCCAATGATTACCAATTGGAAGAAACTAGATGCATCTAAGGATAAAGAAGTGGACCCCACCTTGTATAGGCGGCTCATAGGGCCTTTCATGTATCTGGTCAACACCAGACTAGACATTTGCTACTCTCTAAATTCCCTAAGTCAGTTCATGGTAGAACCAAAGAGGGTGCACTACGCAACTGCTAAGCACATTCTCTGATATGTGCGAGGAACAATCAGATATGGATTAAAATAAACCCAAGGCGATGACATCAGATTGCGTGGATTCATAGATGCAGATTGGGCAGGATGTTCGGTAGATTGGAAAAGTACCATAGGGTACTGTTTAAATATTGGATCAGGAATGACC
Organism: Pinus albicaulis; assembly: GCA_034641835.2. Lineage (NCBI taxonomy): Eukaryota > Viridiplantae > Streptophyta > Pinopsida > Pinales > Pinaceae > Pinus > Pinus albicaulis. The sequence goes on along the minus strand of CM076576.1, from coordinate 689,208,571 downwards.
TCCTGGTGCAGTGGGAAGCAGAAGTCTGTAGCACTGAGCTCAACTGAAGCTGAATATATGACAACTAGCACAGCTTCATGTGAGGCCATATAGCTTAGAAAATTGCTCGGGAATTTATTCAGAAGGAAGATGGAGGCAACCAATATTCTATGTGATAATCAGAGTTGCATTAAGCTCTTTGAGAATCTTGTTTTTCATGATCGGTCGAAGCACATCAACATCAATTGTCATTTTATCAGAGACTGTGTTCAGCGGGGGGGGGGGCAGTACAGTTGTAGTACATTCCCATAGGAGATCAATTAGTATACATTCTCACCAGGGCCCTAGGGAGAACAAAGTTTGTTCACTTCTGGGAAAAGGTGGGGATGATTGAAAATCCATTTCAGTAGTGGAAACAGATGAGGCAACACTTGAGAGGGAGCTGTAGTATAGATGCAACAGTGGCAATGGCAGTCTCATGGGCAGCAATACAGTGGCAGGAACGCAATGGTTGGTGGATAGGTTGTCAGACATCAATAACATAGAGGATGCTTCAGGGTCAGAGCAGTATGTAGCAGGCATGTTGTTAGAGCACTTTCCTCGCTAAGAGGGAGTGTTTATTTTTGGTAGCATCGGAAGTGCTCTAAGTCTTAAAATTTGTGGAGAGGCTTAGACACATGTGTTCCAGAGTCCATAAATCGTTTGTGAAAGTTCCACTCAGAATATGTTTTATTAAAATAATTAATTATTTTAATGGAAACCCTAAGTCTAAACATAGAGAAATTAAATAATTAAATTGTATTAATAAAACCGAGTGTGAATCTTCTAGAGAACATGGATCAAGTCAAGATATAATCTTAGTCGTTGATTAGAGATCTAATCTCGGTCATTGATGTCTGAACGAGAAGACTATAAAGGAAGGCTTGAGGCTCATTTGGAAGATACACCAGTGCAGATACTCAGTTGCCCAAGTAAATCGATTTTCTCAGTGTCTAAAGTTTGGCAAGAGAAAATTGATCCAAAGGGAGAGTTGCAGGTGGAGGAGAGACAGAGAGGGTTCAAAATCAATCCAGGGTGTAGGAGTAGGTGACGCAGTGAAAGGAAGAGACAACGCAGAGGGGTGACATAGTTCTTCGTAGTGCCCATGCAGAGCCAACGCAGTGGTGACACAGGAGGCACAGGAGGGTCCTTCTAGGGTCATTTCTCATCGGAAAATTTTGTGAGAAATTTCTCCAATGTTATCATAGAGAAATTCTCTTCATTACCGCTGATTGTAAATTGTATAAGAAGATTTTTGCTGAAGAATAATAGAAACCCTCATCTGCTGCACCTGTTTTCCCGCATTTGGTTTTTCCGAGGACAATTGTCCAAAAATCTCTGCTATTCTTGTGCTAGTATTTCCTTATAATTTTTCTCAATAATTGTATGGTGAAGTCTGCATTTGAATTTATTTCAATGTTTATTGAAGAGATTTCTGTAAATAACTTATTTCTGAATAATAAGTAGGAGAAATAATCTCAGATATTGCAGTAGAATTTCAAGTTGAAATTTTCACATTCTAGGGTTTACAAACCCTAAGATTTTCAAATTTCATCAACACTCTTTGCAAGTCCAACAAACTTGTCATGTGCAAATTATCCTGCTATAGTCATGAAACCAATCATTGTCTCTTGAAAAGAATTTGACACTTATCCATTATCAAATGCCATCATATCATCTCAAACCTTTGAATATCATTGACCACCTGCGAATCTCATCGTTGGAATTTATTGCTTTATAAAAAAAGTAGGTGAGGGAGGCTTTCTCCTTAGCTCCCTCTGGCTCTGAAGAACAAACCCAATTTTTTTTATACTTGGCTTCTACCTCATCATCCCGAGGTTCAACTATCTTGCCTTCTGGTCAATGGATCTCGGCACATACATATTGCAAAATAGGTGTCTTCAAGGGGGTGAACTTAATGACCTTTCTTCACCTTGCCTCTGATACCATGCTGATTTTCTAGTGCTAAATAGAAAATCACAATTTTCTGCAACTGATAATTACTTTCAATGATATATGATATTATTTTAGTGCAGTCCACTATACCATTAAGCAAGTACACTGAATTCAACAATAAATGTAATGAAACAATAATGATCACAGTAGAAAAGCCATGCATAGTAGACACCAAAATTTTGGCCCGAGAAACCCAAACTCGAGAGAAAAACCAACAACCTTTTCTAGGAGAAATTATTGAGTTCAACAAAAGTAAAATTTGATATTCACAAGTCAAACTTGGTCAACCTAGACCAAAATCACAACACTGGTCAAACCTGGTCAAATAGGATGAAAGCTGACCCTCTTGCAACAACCCAAAAACTTGGTCAAACTGACCAGTAAAGTATCTGTCAAACTGCCTAGAAACAAGTCGAAATTCGCCTCCTAAAGTTGCCCAGAAACATGGTCAAGCTGCCCAGAAACTAGGTCAAACTTTGCCCAGAACCTCAATCAAACTCTGCCTAGAAATACTTGGTTAACGCTAGTCAACACAGGTCAAAGCTGGTCAAAACTCGGTTTCTCAGAAATTTGTCTTCTAAAAAATATTCAGCCTCTTCCTTAGACTGTTTCCTGCGTGTGAAGGAGAGAGAATGAATGTGTGATGAGTGATTAAATGAGGGGGTCAAATGTCTTTTTATAGTTATTTTAGGGTGCCCAAGTGGCACGTCTTTCTGCTAGGTTGACCTTTACTATTTGGGCTGACTTGAGCAAGTTTAATTTAAATTTAAATTTAAATTTTCCCTCTTTTAATTGGAGAATACCTCTTGCAACTACCCAAAAATCAACAGATTCAATTAACTTGGGACCTTTTAAGCATCAAGAGATTTTCATGAGATGGGTTAAGATGGGTCTACATTAGTAGGCAACCAATGAATGAGAATTGTCCATAAGAAAGTTAATAACACCATTTGCTATCAAAGAGAATAAGATGGTAGAGTTAGTGGATTGCAAAGATAACTACACTTTAAGGATCCTCCTTCCAATAAGTTTAGCATAAAAACCTTCCTAGAATTTTAAATATTGCTTATGATCCTAGGTAGGATAAAGATTTTTTATTGTAAATCACTGCTTGTGGAGTATTTCCCCTAGGGAAATGACTTAAAAGTGAACTCATTTTTGAGATGTACTAAAAGATCGTGCATGAAAACAACACTGTCGAAGGAACCCACATAGAAGTAACAAGCAAGGGCATTATTACAAATCCATGTGTTGAGTGCTCCCAAGGAATTTTCGGCGCTTTCCACAACTTGGATTTCAAATCTACATACTAAGGTTTTCTAGATCTGTTTCCTATGAACTTTTAGCCTTATGGATTTTTATTAACCAAAGTGGTGCTGAAGTTGCTAAACACAAGTGCAACCTGCTACCCACCACTTCGCGAGTGATATCCCTAGGAGAATGTTTCTCCATGATGGACCTCAACCGGTAGCCAACAACCCTTTGTAGCCCTCAACTAGCTCGCTGTGCCATTCTCCGCCACATGAGCCAGCCATGTGGTACCTCACCCATCTGTATTGATTGTATGTTTGAAGGTGGGCCTCCCGAACCCAAAGGTGTGTCTTGTCATTTGGTAATTGAGTATTGGGTTTACTTATCATGGAAAGTTTTGGGCATGGATTGATGGGGGGATTCGATGGAAAGAATGGGCTTAGTTTGTGCTTCTGTCTCTTAACCTATTTTGTATGTTACCCTTGGAATTTAGTCCCGTGGGATCTCCTTTACTGAACATTTGGTTTTAGGGTGGTACTACTTGGGGAATCTCGACTTTGGTTGCGTGGTTTCGCTCCCTTATCCACATATACCATTCCCCTTCCATTCACTATACCCCCATTCATCATCTCTCCCACCTGGGTCCACATAGGGTTAGCCTCCTCATTTCCTTGTCCCCACCTCGGGTTAGGCTTCGAACGTTGCCCCGGAGGTTGAAGCAGCTGAAAAGAAAAGTAAAAGAATGAATGGCCATATTCAACAGGAAAATATACCACAAGATGCAAAAGATGGTCGAGACAAACATAATTAGCACATGGGCAAAAGCCAATGCATAAGCTTCACCCCATACCCATGGCCATCACCCCGGTTCCATAGGTCCTTGATGAGCCTCCTTTATCATTCAAGAACCCATGACTGTCCCAACCGCTGGAGGGCAATGAATTGCCCTACCAAAAAGGGGGTAATCACTGCTAAATCTTACACAACATGCTCTTATCCTTTGAGCCCCGAGAAGTTAATCAAAGAAAAAATCATAAAAGACAAAAAACATATAAAGAAGGGTGGAAAAATCAATGCTGGGCCACCTCATGTACCACGATTGCTCCCTCCTACCCATTACATACCCAGGGGTGGACTTCCCTTTTTCTAACTACCCTTGTGCCTCGCTATGTGACCCAGGATTGCCCCTATCATTCCCTATTCCATTTCACCTCTTTATCACATGCCACCACCATTTGAGGGATGTACCTTGGACATACTTTCCCCTCTAATGGTAGAAACCACCTAATAAGGTACTTGGCTAATTCCCTTTGGAGCTTGGATACATTAATACATGCCAAAGCCCACTATGGAAAGGCATGCCATTATGAAGTGTCCACTTGTTTTCCATGGTTTGTAAGCTCTTTTACCTGATTACTTTAATGACTTGTTGTACTGGAAGGCTAGGGGATAGATTGGATCTTGTGCAGGATTGCAGATGGGGTCCATTTGGGTTTGGTCTCTCTATATGGGGTCCTAATTGTGAAAATTTCTGAATCTCCACCAGAAATCCTACTGCAGTAAATTTGATTTGCATTACTTGCCTTATTTAAATTACAAGTTATTTTTCTCAATATTCAGTAAAAATACTAATGCAAACTCACTGCAGCGTACACAATTATACAGATCAAGCACTGAAAAATAAGTAGAACAATCAAACAAAGGACACATTTTTTGGACAAATGTCGTCAGGAAAACCCAATGCGAGAAAACCGATGCAATAGATCTAAGGGTCTTTATTATTATGCAGATTTCTGAATACAATCTAAGGTGCCAAATCTGGCTCACCCAATAGAGAAAATCCTCGGCAGAAGTACCTCTATCCGAAGAAAAATATTTTGGCAGATCTAGCGGCAGAATTAAGAAACGCCACAGGTGACTGCGCAGTCCCTAGTGCTGCACAACGATGGATGCAACTAGCTCTGCGTTGAGACTACGTCAACTCCCCTAGTGGCTGCGTCACCCTCTCCTTGAGCCTTCTCGACTCAAAAATCGATCTGTTGGATGGCTGCTTGATCTGCCCCATAAAAACCCCGACGTAGCTGCTCAAGTGACTGCGTTGTAGAAATTTCTGAATCTTAATTCTTATGCAGAAATTATTTCTGTTAATTCGGTTAAGCTTCTCCTACTTATACAAGTTATCAATTGAATAAATTCAAGTTAACATCAAAGCAAAACACATAACAAATCTCTACCAATTCAGATCTAGAATAAGCACATGCACACATAGACAAAGTGACACAGTTATTTCTGGACAAACTGTCCCCGGAAAAACCCAATGTGGGAAAACCAGTCTCTGGTTGCTGGAGGGCTCTATTATTAAGAATATTTCTGAATGCACAACTCTGGGTTATAGATCTGGAAAACCCGACAGAGAAAACTCTAGATCCTCAACACTTGGCTGATCTAAGACCAACAATACTGACTGATCCACAACCTCAAACGAGATTTACAGAACTCAACCAGATCTAGGCCTAGAAACCCCAAATCTGCCCCTGAAAGACACTGCGTCAGCCTTTGAAGGCCTCCAAATGCTCAACGCTGTCACTGGAAGGGATTGCGTTACCCCAGACTGGGTGACGCAGTCACTAAGCTACCCCAATGTTGAGAACATCCGCATCGGGATAAAATCGGCAAGGGTCTGGAATACCAAAAAATCATAAAAATCGGGAAAAAATCGGTAAAAATCGGCAAACATTGGAAAAATTTAGATACCATAAAAATATCTTTAAAAATCAGCGAACATCGGCTAGGTCAAAAAATCGTGATTTCAAGATAAAATCGGGATGTTATCGAGATGTTCGCAACATTGCGCTGCCCCTAAGGGTCTCTGCGTAACCTCTGAAGGGTTTCTTGAAAATCACGTTGTCCTTGCTGCTGCTGCCGTCTGCTGCTCCTGTTGTTGCCATCTTCTACTGCTGTTGCCTTCCTCTGTGCTGTCTTTCGTGATCTCTTCTTTGCTTCTTGTGTATTCTAGACCCCGGGATCAGATCATCCCCTTGGTCTAAATTCCTCTTTCTGCAACTGAAACACTTGAGAATTCTTTGCAACCCCTCCCTAGAATCTCAGCTTTGCTTCAGTGCTCTGCCTCTGTGTGTTTTCCAAATGACCCCAAGCCTTTCCTTTATACTTTTCTCGTTGACAAATCAACGGCCAAGATCAAATATTTAATCAATGGCTAAGATTAAAAGAAAACTTGATCCATGTGACTTAAGAAAATTTCATCACATGTTTAATTAAATTCACTTTAATTATTTTATTTTCCTAAGCTTTAACTTAGGAAATACATTAAAATAATTAATCAATTTAATATCTCCTAAACCAGATGAAATTTCCCAAATCCATTTCTGGGTCTTGTAGATCAAGTGAACTCGAGTCCTTCCTCAAAATTTGGGACCTAGAGCACAACTAATGCTACCCCAAATACACAAAATCTCAACACTCTCTCTTGTCATCAAGGGTGTGCTCTAGCAATACATCACACTTATGCATTACAAGATTTTGGGCATTGGTTCTGTGCTGTTGAAGCTTGGCCTCCTGCCACTCAACTCTACACTGCTGCTGCCATTCTGTACCGCTGCCCATCACTCTGCCACTGCCATTGCAACCAATGTACTGTAGATCCCTCTCAATGTGCTGCATCTGTGCTGCTCATAGCATTGCCACTGCTGATCTGCTGCACTTCAACTTTAGTGGTTGAGAGAAACAACTGAATCTCTTGCCCAATCTTTGAAAGACAAGTCAGACGGGTTGCATCCTTATCACTGAAGCTCCATAGGCTACAGATCTATGCTGGCATGTAAAGAACGATGCACAACTACAACTCTTCCTGCGTAATCAGACTCCCTCTGCACTACTGAAGTCACATCAGCTCCTTATGCTGAAATCTATCACGCTGTTGCTGCACTATGCTATCCCTCTGAAGCTCTCTGCGTTGCTGCAGCTCTGCACTGCGTTTCTGAAGTCACATTAGCCTCTGTGCTGCTACTGCTTCTACGCTGCTCCTCCCAGCCTCCAGATCTGCCTCTGCTTACACCTCATCTATGATCTATGCACCCACTGCTCCACTTGTTCCGTTACTGTCTTAAGGCTGTCGTAGCTCGCTTGTGATCTAAGAGATGAGCTGCTCAAGGATCCCGCTGTACTTCCATGTAGCTCCTCTACATGTCCATGTCACCCCACCTTCGTGGTTCATGAGCACTCATGGCTACATCATCTCCTGACCCATCATCTGCCACCGCTGCTTTGGAAGAAGATGCTTCCTTGTCCTTCTTCTTTTCTGGACAATGGCTGGAAAAATGTCGCATTTCGCCACACTGGAAGCACTTGATCTTTGAAAGATCCTTCTTCTTCTTCGGTTGCTTCTTTGATGTCAAGGCTGCATCTTCCTCCTCTTCCTTCTTAACCTTGCTCAACGCTGGGCTGTGCTGCTTCTTGGTGAACCTTTGTAGTTCTTGCCGTAGGATCGACCACAAGCTGTCCCAGTCAGGGAGGTCTGCTCTGATCAAGATACTTTGGAAAAAGGTTTCCCACTCATCTGTGATTGCATTGAGGGCAGTCCTGACTATCATAGCATAGCATCATCTATGGTTGCACCCATTGCAGTCAGCTGATCCCTTATTGACTGCAATTTGAAGAGGAAATGCTCGATGTCTTCTCCCTTGGTCATCATGAATGACCTCATTTGGGCCTCCAACAACATCTTTCTTTGGACTGATTTTCCCTCATATAGGGAAGTCAAGGCCTTCCACATCTCATTAGCTGTCCTCTTCTCAGCTATGTGTGGCACAATATGATCCTTGATATTGTCCATTATTAGCCGCTTGGCATGCCTAGCAGCTTCCCTATGCTTTCGTAGGAGATCCGCATATGTCAGTGTGGCCAGAGTCTGCTCTGCATGGTCTCTTAGACTGTATGCCTCAAGGACAATCAAGATCCTTGCTTTCCACACCGAAAAATTTGAGAGGCCCTCTAACCTATCCTGATCACGCAGTCCATGAGGAGTCATCTGCTCAGAATGTGTTGGAGCTCCTCTGCTCCCTCTAACACTCTAACACTTGAACTGGGCACCCTCTGCTCCCTCTAACACTTGATTTCCCTCCTTGGAAATCTACCAAATCAACTATGATTCAGCTTCTTCTTTGATCCTCTGACCAAAATGCAAGTTTCCTTTGGCAAGAAACTCTCTTAGAAGTTGATCTCTTCCCAAACTTTGTCACTTGTGCTAAGTTTAAAAATTTGAAAACTTCAGAAGTTTAACCCCACCAGCTCTTCTGAATTTCTGCAACTTTTGTGCAGACATTTTCTGGATCTGATAGATTCAGATCTGAATCACACTGGCTGGCTTCAGACCTAACCAGCACTGTTTCTGAGCTGACTCTGCGCAGTAATTGCGTGAGCTTGTTGGGACACAATGCTGGACAACGTCACCCTTCCCTCTGCGTAAATCTCCTCCTGAAAACTGCGCTGTCCCTTCAGATCTGCTTTTCTGTTGCCTTTCCAACTGTTTTCTGCAGCTATATCCTTTAGATGCTTCAGTTGGTGACCCTTCTAGATCTGCAATTCCTCTGATACCATGTAGAAATTTCTGAATCTTAATTCTTATGCAGAAATTATTTCTGTTAATCCGGTTAAGCTTCTCCTACCTATACAAGTTATCAACTGAATAAATTCAAGTTCACATCAAAGAAAAACACATAACAGATCTCTACCAATTCAAATCTAGAATAAGCACATGCATACATAGACAAAGTGACACAGTTATTTCTGGACAAACTATCCCCGGAAAAACCCAATGTGGGAAAACCGGTCTTTGGCTACTGGAGGGTTCTATTATTAAGAATATTTCTGAATACACAACTCTGGGTTTTAGATCTGGAAAATCCTACAGAGAAAACTCTAGATCTGCAACACCTTGCTGATCTAAGACCAACAATACTGATTGATCCACACCCTCAAACGGGATTTACAGAACTCAGCCAGATCTAAGCCTAGAAACCCCAGATCTGCCGTTGAAAGAGACTGCATCAGAATCTAAAGGCCTCCAAATGCTCGACGCTGTCACTGGAAGGGATTACGTTACCCTAGACTGGGTGATGCAGTCACTACACTGCCCCTAAGGGTCTCTGCGTAACCCCTGAAGGGTTTTCTGAAAATCACGTTGTCCTTGCTGCTGTCGCTGCTGCTACTGCTGTCTGCTGCTACCTTCCTTTGCGCTGTCTTTCCTGATCTCTTCTCTGTTTCTTGTTTATTCTAGACCCCGGGATTAGATCATCCCCTTGGTCTAAATTCCCCTCTTTGCAATGGAAACACTTGTCAATTCTTAGCAATCCCCCCCCTAGAATCTTAGCTTAGCTTCAGTGCTCTGCCTCTGTGTGCCTTACAAATGACCCCAAGCCTTTCCTTTATACTTTTCTCTGACAAATCAACGGCCAAGATTAAATCTTTAATCAATTGCTAAGATTAAAAGAAAACTTGAGCCGTGTGACTGAAGACAATTTCATCACATGTTTAATTAAATTCACTTTAAATATTTTATTTTCCTAAGTTTTAACTTAGAAAATACATTAAAATAATTAATTAATTTAATATCTCTTAAACTAGATGAAATTTCCCAAATCCATTTCTGGGTCTTGTAGATCAGTTGAACTCTAGTCCTTCCTAAAAATTTGGGACCTAGAGCACAACTTATGCTACCCCAAATACACAAAACCTTGACATGCATCACCCTGTCTGGCTCCGCGTCACTCCTGCGTGAGCCTTGTTGGCTCTGCGTCACCCTCTCTGAGTTGCGCTGCCCTCTTGGTTCTGATCTGCCTCTCTACAATTATATTCTCGACCTTGGATGAAAATCCAATAGCCAAACTACCTCTCATTGCGCTGAATTACTCAGATTTGATCTTCGTCTGAGCACTGCTCCGTTAGAAGAATTCAATCTCTAAATTTAGTTTGTGTGTGTGTTCTCCAATTGACCCCAAGCCTTTCCTTTATACTTTTTGTTAGGATATTTCGACACATAGGAAATAGTTAAGTATAACATGATCTAGTGTAGAGTTAGGTAAAGTGTGTTTCTTTACTATGTACATCTGTAACTTATAATCCGACAGTCACGATTTGTAGTGATTTGACGGTTCATTCTCTCCTCGGTATTAACGACACTTGATCCGTGGCTTAACACCCGATTGGTCTATGATCTCTATTTAAAGAGCATGGAGGGTCATTTTTCCAGTAATTGTTTATGAGAGAAACATATGTAAACTTTCTTTTTATATTAATAAATTGTCTAAAGTGGCCGCGTTGGCTCAGGCCGTGGACTGTTTCCCTCTTTGAGGATTTTAACCACGTGATATACTGGTGTACTGATTTGTGATATATTTGTGAGCGACGAATTTTGGTATTTGATCTAAGGAACTTAACTTGTAAATTCCTACATGGTATCAGAGCCATTTTGAGGGCCGCATCTGTGTTGATCCAAATCCGAAGCCAGTTTGACTGCATGCGACTGCCGTTTTCTAGATCTACTATTTCAAAACTTTTTCAGGCCCAGAGAACTGCTCTATTGTGTCCTGAGCATCTGTTACAGTGAGGAACTCCTTTCGTTTCATGCGAGAAGGTTTCCGGTTGCCCAAGTTATGTTAGTTTAAATCTGGAGGTATAAAGTATCTCTTTTGCAATTATATTTGTTAATAGATCTACTTATTTCGGTTCCCTTTGTTTATTTCGGTTTATAGTTTTTATTTTTTTGCCGGATCTATACCCTCTTCTCTGTGTATGCTCTTTGCTCTGTGTTGTGTGCGCTCTCGACAAATCAGAAATATGAAGAAGGGAGTTTTTTTTGCTATGTATTTTCTTTCCCTGCGCCTTTGTGCGATCTCGAGAAACCAGAAATAGCGGAAAAATGATAGTTGCCGGTAACACTAACCGAAAATCTAACATTTTGCTGTAAGACTTGCATTTCGTTTTTTTGTGCACAGATTTTGTGTTTTTTTTGCAGGAAAAAACACGCATATCGAAGAGTAAAATAAAATAAAATAAATCCTTCCTCCTTTCAAACAATTACATAATCCTTTTACTAGCTCACTTGGTGTGAAGTTAGTTTATGAGAATAGAGGTCTTGGTTTCAAGTCTCTTTCTCAAACTTCTTTTTGTAAAAGGAATTTTGTTGAAGGGGGTTTATTTTTTTATTTTAAAAAAGTCGAACTCATCATCAAATTTCAAACCATTCCCGTAACTATTCGGCCTCTACAACCTTTTTAAAAAAAAATGCATAACTTCTTCATCTGAAAGCCGTTTGATCCAGATTTATGCAGGAACGCAAGAGAATAAACATATAACCATAAATACAGAGATGCAACGGAAATAACACTTCATTTCATTAATATCAAAGAACTGAAATTTGCTTACAGATAGAATGGAAATAAAACTAGCTAGGGCGCTGGTAGCTATCTCTCAGAAGAGGCTCGAGGGCCTATTTATTATTTATAAACAATGGAAAACCAAAAACATCCAAAACCCTAACCCTAGGAGATGAAGCGCCAAAACTATGGGCCCCGTTTGGGTAAATTGGTGTTTCAACTTCCCGGGGACGTAACTTTGGCATACGATCTCTGTTTGACGCGAACCATACCTCGTTAGAAAGATCTATCCGAGGACTACAAATTTTGAGTGAGCAACATCGGTCCATGGACCCATGTTGCTCCCGGATTTCCCAAAAAACTTCGTTTAGGGCCTCAAAACGGCTCTGGAAATTCAGGACCTGAAAAATTGCTAAAAATAGTAAGTTGTGCCAAAACTGAAAAACTGAAAGAGACAATGGTGGGTCCCCAAGTGGAATAGGCGGGTGACCTCCAATATCCACTGATCACCGTTTTTTGAGCCGTTTTTTTAATCTCACCTAATTTTTTGAGATCTTTCCATTGGAGTAGTTAGTTTCAGCTTTTCGCAGCTTCAGGTTTTTTTTTTTTTAATGGAAAGTGCATGCCCGATTATTCTTAACAGCACCAATTATTTCTAATGGCTACCTCACATGGTAGATATACTTAGAAGTAAAGGTCTTTATAGAATAGCAACATGACAACAAACTAAACCTACCGATGGAGATAAAGCCACTAAATGGGAAAATAAACAAGATCAAGCATGAGGGTTGATAGGAATGTCCATTACTCAAGTTCTTTGATTTCATATCCTTGAAATTGACACCCCTGATGAAGCCCTGAAAAAGCTAAATACTATTTTTGGCATCCAAAATCAAATCAGTGCCCACCAACTTGAAAATGAGTTGCTTACTTTGGACCCCAAAAATTTCTCCTCTATTGAAGTTTTTTTATCCAAATTCAAGACCCTTAGACTTATTTTAGAAGGTTGTAAGGTCAAAAAGGAAGATGGTAGCCTCATCTATTCCATTCTTGCTAAGCTTGGCCCTGCATACTCTATATTTGTTTCCACCTTACATTCCACTAGAGAAGCCCTCATTTCTTAAGGAACAACCTACAAGAATCCCTCTTTTGATTCCTTTTGAGATTCTTTGATAAGAGAACAAGGAAAACTCTTACACCTTGGTCTTATCACTTCTGGAAACGCTTCCAAGAAAGCCTTAGTAGCCCAACAACAACCATATAAAAAGAATCCCAAGAAGCAGTATCCTAAAAAGTATGGTCCTAAACCAAACAAGGGTCCTAAGCAATTTCAACCGCAAACTGAAAAAGCAACTCACCAAACTGATAAGGCAACTAAAAACAAAGGGAAGAAAATAGATAGACATTGAAAATTTTGTAATCATGATGGCCATGTAGAGTCCAAATGTTTTAAAAAGATAGCCTTGGAAGCAGCAATGAAGAAGCACCACATCAATTTGGAGACCTCTTCAACTTCATCTTCAGGAATGACACTTTCTGCTTGTGGTTGTCAAGCATTTGGTTATGCATTAAATGTATCTTCTTCTTCTCATTCTCATGAGTGGCTCATTGATTCTGGAGCTTCTTACCACATGGCCAAAAATAAAGTCATGTTTTCTTTTATAAATGACTGTAACACCAAACATATGTATGTTGGTGATGATAGATCTCTTAGTGTTGTAGGATCTGGAACCATTCATCTAGATAATGGTCAGTTTAATGATGTACTATGTGTTCCTACCTTGTCATGCAACCTTCTATCTGTTTATCAGATAACTCATTCAGGTGAAGGGAAAATAGTAGAATTCTCACCTCATGATGTTGTAGTTAAGGACCTCAAAGATCCTAGACATATTTTAGCTACTGGCATTGTTGATGATTCGACAAGGTTGTATAAGTTTGACAACTTTGGGTCATCATGTCTTCCCTACGTTTTTTTTGCTCATAATGATGAAGTGAGCAAACTTTGGCATGAGCGATTTGGTCACTTAAACTATTGCTCTCTTCAAACTCTATGTAAAGAAAATATGGTGATATGTCTTCCTATGGTATCTTGCCGAGATGGTGTTTGCTCCGGATGTGTACTCAGAAAACATCATCGGGATAGTTTTGACAAATGTGCCTCTTGGCACGCTTCAACCCCTTTGCAGCTTGTGCACAATGATTTATGTGGTTCACTTCCTGTTGTTTCTTTCTCTGGTTGCAAGTACTTAACTTTCATTGATGATTTTTCCAAACGCACTTGGGTATACTTCTTAAAACTCAAGAGTGAAGTTTTTAACATGTTCTTGGCCTTTAAAGCCTTTGTTGAGAAACAATTTGGACATCAAATTCTTAAGTTAAGATCAGACAATGGAGGAGAATAGGTTAACAACAAATTTATCAACTTTTGAATTGATCATGGCATTTAATTGCAACATACTGTTCCATATACTCCACAAAAAAATGGTGTAGCTGAAAGGAAGAATCACACCTTAAAAGAAATGGCTGATTGTATGCTTCAATCTAAAGGACTTAGTCTCAATTTTTGGGCAGAAGCTATTAACTATAAAAATTACATACAAAATCGCACTCCTACTAAGGTTTTAGGGAATGTAACTCCAGAAGAGGCCTGGAGCTCAATCAAACCAGATGTAAGTCACTTTCGTGTTTTTGGAAGTGATGCTTGGGTCCATATTCCAGATGCGAAACATAAAGCCTTAGAACCTAAGAGTGAAAAATGCATTTTTGTTGGATATTCTGAAGATGTCAAAGTATATAGACTGCTTCAACTAAAATCCAAAAATATAATCATTAGAAGAGATGTAAAATTTGATGAAAATATCTCGGCCTATGAGCCTAGTTCGGTGGGTGTGCCACCTTTGGCCTGCGAGCCTAATTTGACATATGTGCCACCTCTCTCTATCTCTTCTATTTTTGATAGCATTCCTTCTAGTTCAGATGATGACAGCGAGGATGACAATCCTCCTCCACCTCTTGAAGGTATTCCTTCTGCTCCATAGCTTCCAAGATGGGTTTGCTCTATTCGGGTTGTAGCAGGTTCTCTTGCAGATGACCCTACAGATCGACGACGTACACATTCTCTGTTCGAAAGAGCCTCTTCCTTATTGGCTCAAGTTCCAGAAAATCTTGATCCAGACACCTTTCAATAAGCTTCCAGTGATCTAGATTGGGATGAAGCTATGAATGAAGAATATCATTCCTTATTGGCAAGTGATACTTGGGATCTTGTTCCTCTTCCAAAAGGAAGAAAACTTGTCAGATGCAGATGGGTCTACAAAACAAAGTTTGGACCAGATGGAAAAGTGGATAGACATAAAGCTCGTCTTGTTGCTAAAGGATTTTCACAAGTTGAAGGCATTGACTATACTGAAACCTTCTCCCTTGTTGCCAAAATGAATTCTATTCACCTTGCTCTTTCCCTTGCTGCCTCCTTTAAATGGGAGTCCATCAGATGGATGTTAAATTTGCCTTCTTACATGGAGATTTGCATGAAGAAATCTACATGGAGCAACCCCCTTGCTTTATCCAAAACGACTCTTGCCTTGTTTGTCGCCTTAGGAAGTCTCTCTATGGTCTCAAACAAGCTCCTCGGGCTTGGTATGCCAAAATCGATAGATTTCTATCAAATAATGGCTTTTCTAGGTGTCATTCTGACAACACTGTCTACACCAAGAAAGCGGGTAAATCCTTTACCATCCTTGTTCTTTATGTTGATGATTTTATCCTTATCCTTACTGGTAGTGATCCCAACCATATAAACCATGTTAAGTCTAGCCTCAAAAAGAAGTTTGAAATGACAGACTTAGGACACTTGCATTATTTCCTTGGTCTTCAAGTCTTGCAATCCAAAGAAGGTATTACTCTCTCTCAGTTCAAGTATGCCTGTGATCTTCTACGCCACTTTCACATGGAATACTGTAAGCAAGCCCTTTCTCCCTTTCAGTCTGGAGCAATGTTGTGAACATCGCGATCGGGATTAAATCGGCGAGGGGAAAAAATCGTAAAAATCGGGAAAAAATCGGCACATACAAAAATATTCATTTTTTTTCAATTTTTTTAATATCTAAAGCATCCACAGCATAAAATAAATGCATTGACACATAAATATGAAAAAAAACTAATATATAAGATGTGTAATATCATGTCTAGTGCTACATCACACATAAAACTGAATCATGTCTTGAATACTAAGCCCTGAGTCTCAAGAGTCAACTCAGCCTCAAAATATCAACAAAAAATATAATAATGTATCTCATATCATGAGTCATAATGTCATATACAAAGGAATGCACCATATAACCTATGGTCATATACTACTGATTTTCTCTGCCCCTCTTGCGAGAAAATGTAACAGCGTTCCCTCTAGATGAAGACGCTGGCAGGGCTGGTAATGGACTCTGTTGTGCTCTAGAAGTAGAACTTGAGGCACCAGAACGAGAACCTGAAGCACCAGGAGCTAAAGGAGGCAGACCACGTCCTCTACTGGTAGTAGGGGTAGGTGGTGTCACCTTCTACTGCTGCTCCTCCTCCTTGTCCTCCTCCCCCTCCACTACCTCCTGCTCTATCCAATCAGGGGTTGAATCCATGACAGGCCTCTCAGCCTCAACCCTCCATTCAGCAGTGGTGTCAATCGCATCTAAAGAGATGGCCTTCATATTAGGTGTCCTCTCAAGTTGTCTCACCCACAATCTAAGATTGTAGTAGACATAAACCATGTCATTGAGGCGCTGGAACTCCAACTTGTACAAGGGTCATAAATTAATAAATTAAAAATATATATTATAAACAATAAATTAATAATTATAAAAAAAATTATTTAATAAATTCAAAAAATCAGTGGGAATATTTTAAGTTTTTAACCTGTTGCGCTTTTTGATGTGTATTTTTTCAAATACACTCCAGTTGTGCTCGCATCCTAAAGAGCTACATGTTTGGCTAAGTATTCTAATGGAAAGATTTTGGAGTTTTGGTAATTTGCCACTGTAGCTCCTCCACCATGCATCTACAAGTTACAAGTTACAACAAATAAGATAAACTTATAAAATTACAAACATAAGAAAAATTTTAAAATAATGAAAATCTTACTTGGCATTTTAGTAGTCCTATCCTAGACAGCCATGTCAAAGCTCAATGTGCCACCTGCCATTCTATAGACCTCCATTTCTTTGGATATCTCTGCATGTTCTGATGGAGATGGCACCATCTTCTGAACACAAGTGAAAAAACCATCCATGACCTTAGCATCAAATACGAAACTACATGAGTAAGAAAATTCGGGGTTCATGAAGATCCCGCAGCATGAATGGGATGATAGAGTGTGTTGTTCCATTGGTCATCAATCACTTCCCATACAAGAAATTGTTTCTGAAACCCCTCATCACCCTTATCATCATAGTAGCTGCGAATGGCTTCTTTGGCCCTATCCATGGCCTCATACAAGTAGCCTATTGCGTGCTTCTCTCCATCAACCAATCTAAGAACCTTTACCAAAGGTTCAGTAACGTTGCACACCTCTTGCACTCCCGCCCAGAAGCTTTCCTGATATGAAACCAACCTGCAGATGACCTCTCCCTCTGGTTTGCGGCTGACAGTCAAAGCACGCCACTCCTCTGAAAGAAACATTCTCTTCAAATCCCGCATAGAATTCAAGAGGGATTGAAGAGATATGAAACTAGTGGCAAACCGTGTAATAGCAGGGCGCACCAACTCCTTCTCGTTGGTGAATGTTCTCATCAAATGAAGCATAGATACATGATTATATATAATTTTTGTAATGCTCTTTGATGATTCTACAATATCTATGACAAAATCAATCTTTCCTATGTCCTCCAACATCAAATCAATGCAATGTGCAGCACAGGGTGTCCAAAATATGCTCGGATGCCTCTCCATAAACATCTTGCTAGCAGAAACATAGTTTGCAGTATTGTCTGTTGTGATTTGGCCAACATTTTGGGGATTCACCTTCAAAATGAATACATCCAATAAATCACATAATAATCGTGCATCTTTGACATGTGCAGATGCATCAATAGATTTCATAAACATTGTCCCCTTGGGACAAATCACCAAGAAGTTAATAGGGGTCTTACCCTTTTGATCAGCCCAACCATCTGACATCACAGTGCATCCTGTGACTTCCCATGATGCCCTTAACTCCTCCAATCTCTTGGTGCAATCAACTTTATCATTTTGCAAAATGCGCCCTCTAAAGTCATCATATGAAGGGGCTTTGTATCCTGGGCCAACAACAGTGATAACATCAATCGCAACCTGATAAAATGGATTGTTCCTGGCAACACTGAAAGTAATATCACTCCAAAGAAACAGTTTGCCCAACAACCTGTCAGCTTCTTCCTTCTCCTTTTTTTTAATAAGTGAGGAGATAGATGGCTGTGCACCGGGAGTGGTTCTAGGAACAAAATATGAGGAGGAAGCTACGGGGTTGGGTGTAGAAGATGCTGATGCTGAAGAACCACTACCACTCTCACGGTCACCTCTAAACCCTGATATTGGACTCCTGAGAGCTGCCTTGCTGAGTTTAGTTGTTTCTATTTCTTCCAATGATTTGATGGCTCTTCTGATTATTTCTGGATTGATATTTGTGCAAGGGCCTACTTCGTGTCCAGGAATTTGTGTCAGGTGGTATTTCAACCTGTATACCCCCCCTGTCATGTGTTGACCACATAAGTTGCAGCTCAAGTTTGATCGGTCAAACACCTGATCAGGTTCACAAAATTCCCATAAAGGATCCAATTTCCTTGGCATGTTTGAAATTTGTTGAACTCTTGACTCTTGAGTTTTACTGTAAGATGAACTTTTAACTTTGAAATTTGAACCCAGGGAACAAGAAAAATTGCAAGTTAAAAAATAAAATAAAAAAATTACAATTTTACATACAAATTTTGATTTTTTCACAAAAAAAAAAACCCTCAACTCAATGCAAAAATAATGGGAAAAAATACATGATGAAACGCAAGCAAAAATAATGGAAAGAAACTAGGAGCACAAGAAGAAATATAAAAAATAAATTTAACAACCAATTTTTTGCATTTTTGTTCAAAATAAACCCTCTCCTTCTCCTCTCTTAAAAAAAAAAAAAATGGAAACAAACACAACCAAATGCAATAAAAAATGATGAAAAATACATGGGTGATAGAAACCCATGGAAGAACAAGAAAAAAATAAAAAAAAAGGGTCAAATTTGATGCCCATACTTGGAAAAAACGTTTTGCTGAAGAAACTTGGTCCAAATTCGAATTTTTTTGGCTTGGTTTGCTAAAATCCTTCACTTTTGTCCACTCTTGCCCTTGTAGATCACTTATTCTCCTCCTTACCTCTCCTTCAGTCCTTAGCAAACCTCTCATTGCAAAAATGAGACAAAAAAGATAAAAAACGCAACTTAAAAACTCACTGTTTTGAGGCCCCGCGATTATTTCTTATCAGATCGCAATTTTTTGGCGATTTTTTCAAACCCAAAAATCGCCCAAAAAATCGCTGATTAAATCGTTCTTGTGAAAAAATCGCGATGTTCGCTTCTTTAGTTTGGAGTCAAGCTTTTAGTCACTTGTACTACCCCTGAAGTTGATGCTACCTTATACCATTAACTTGTTGGTAAACTTCTGTATCTAACCCATATCTGTCCTAACCTTTCTTTTGTCGTTGGTCTTGTTGCTCGGTTTATGCACCAGCCTCATGAAAGTCACTGGAAAGAAGCTAAAAGAATACTTCGATATATTTGAGGTACAGTTCAGTTCGAGATTCATTACAGTGCAGGAGCATCTCCATTGTTGATTGGTTTCACTGATTCTGATTAGGCTGGTGACCCTGATGATCGAAAGTCTACTGCAGGATATGTATTCACTCTTGGTTGAGGACCTATTACTTGGTCTTGTAAGGAACAAAGTGCCATCTCTTTTTCTTCGGCAGAAGCAGAGTATCGTGGTGCCATTGAAGCCAACAAGGAAGCCATGTGGCTTCGTCAGATCCTGTCTGAATTTGGTCTTTGTCAGCAGCATCCAACTACACTTTGGTGTGATAATCAGAGTGCCATTCAGCTATGCAAGATCCAGTTCAGCATCAGCGTATGAAACACGTTGAGCTTCATATACACTTTATCAGAAAGCTCATTCATGATTGTGTTCTTGAAGGACAATATTGTTCAACCCATGATCAAGTTGCCGATACCTTTACAAAGGCTCTCACAGAAGCGAAGTTTACCAAACTTCGATCCATGCTTGGAGTTCAGGAAAGTTATCATTAAGGGGGGATAGGCTCTAATGCCTCCTTCCTTCTCCTATTGTGTCACCTTTGTAAATCCTTCAATCCTATCCCAATTTGTTCTTAAGGGGGGATGTTAGGATATTTCGACACATAGGAAATAGGCTCCTTTTCTGTCACCTATGTAAATCCTTCAATCCTATCCCAAGTTGTTCTTAAGGGGGGATGTTAGGATATTTCAACACATAGGAAATAGTTAAGTATAACTTGGTCTAGTGTAGAGTTAGGTAAAGTGTGTTTTTTTACTATGTACATTTGTAACTTATAATCGAACGGTCACGATTTGTAGTGATCTGACGGTTCACTCTCTCCTCGGTATTAATGACACTTGATCCGTGGCTTACACCTGATTGGTCCATGATCTCTATTGAAAGAGCATGGAGGGTCATTTGTCCGGTAACTGTTTATGAGAGAAACATATGTAAACTTTCTTTTTATATTAATAAATTGCCTAAAGTGGTTGTGTTGGTTCAGGGCGTGGAATGTTTCTCTCTTCGAGGGTTTTAACCACGTGATATACTGGTGTACTAATTTGTGATCTATTTGTCAATGGTGACCTTTGGTGTTTGATCTAAGGAACTTACCCTATAAATTCCTAGACTTTTCCTGTTGATGAATCAACGACCGTGATTTAATTTCTATTCGATGGCTAAGATTAGAAAAGACTTGATCTTCGTCATTTAGAACATTCTCACCCACATGTTAACTTAATTCAATTTAATTATTTAATTTCCTTAAATTTAGAATTAGGGTCTCCATTAAAATAATTAATTATTTGAATAACTTAAGCTCCGGGTGGAATTTCTCCAAATGACTTCTGGGTCTTGGAGATCTCATGTGTTCTAGCCCCTCCACAAAGTTTCGGAGCTAGAGCACGTCCGATGCTACCCCAAAAAATCAACACTCCCTCTTAGCGAGGAATGTGCTCTAGTAATACTTCAATACCAGAAGCATCACCCTGATCCACGACATCGGTCCTTTGTGCTACTGATGCTCGGTTGCTGCCCCTCATCCACAACGTTGCTGCCTTCTGTACTGCTGCCCATGACACTGCCACTTGTCATTGCTTCATTTGTACTGCAACTCCCTCTCAGATGTTGTCCATAGCATTGCCACTGCTAACTGCTGCACTGCAACTCAGTTGCTGAGAGTTAAGCACCTGAAAAAATCCACCCAAAAACTTGACATAGAAACTAGTCTGGATGGATCTCAATGGTGAAGCTCCCTCTGCTGCTAATTCTGCGCTGACCCACTAATCGTTTGTGCTGCTACTACTCTGCACTGCGCTGTTGAAGTCCATCAACCATTGCCCTGCTACGGCCTCTGCTATGTTCTGCTTCAATCTTCAACGTCCTAGCTTTGCCATTATTGCTCCATCCTCACACCAACTGACTCAAGTCATCATGTTACTGTCATTAAGGGCTCCCGTAGCTCGTATGTGATCCAAGAGTTTGGGCACCTCAAGGATCCTGCCCCATGCACTCTGCAGTTTAAATAACTACAGATCAATGTCGCCCCACCTCTTCTCTCGAGGCACATGAGTACTCATGGAAACATCATCATCATCCCCATCATTGTCCTTTGTTGCAACAACCTTTGAATCAAAATCTTCTTTGCCCTTCTTCTTCCGAGGCATTGTGTGGGGAAATGTCCCACTTCACCACACCTGAAGCATCTGACCTTCGAGAGGTCCTTCTTCTTCCTTCTTTGCTGTCCATGCTGTTCCTTAGATGCGAGAGCTGCATCTTCCTCCTTCTTGATCTTGATCCCCATACTACTGCTTCCCACCTTGGTTAACCTTTTGATTTCTTCTTGTCGAAGAGCTCCCCACATCTCATACCTATTTGGAAGAGTTGCTTTGCACAAAATACCTTGGACAAACGTTTTGTTGAGATTTTGGGGTAGCATCAGAGGTGCTCTAGCTCCCAAACTCTGTGGAGAGACTAGAGTACATAAGATCTCCAAGACCCAGAAGCGTTTTAAGAAATTCTATCCGGTTTAAGAGATATTTAATTAATTAATCTTTTTAATTAAGGACCCTAAGTCTAACTTAGGAAAATTAAAAGATTAAAGGTAATTAAATTAAACATGTGATGAGAATGACTTAAGTGACGTGGATCAAGCATCTTCTAATCTTAGCCGTAGATTCAAGATTAGATCACGACTGTTGAATTTTCAACGAGAAAATTATAAGAAGAGGGGTTGGGTTCAGTTGGAGAACACACACACTGGAAGAGCATTGCAGCTAAGCTAGAATTATAGGGCGTGGTTCGTTAAGAATTTTAGAAGTGTTTTAGCTGCAGCAAGGGTCAGTATTGGCGAGGGGGATGGTGTAGTCCCGGGCCAAGAGTACAACGAGGGCAGAGAATGTAATATTCCTAATTAGCCACAGCTAATTGGAATATTCGATTTTGTATAGTTTTGCCGACTATAGTTTATTAATAAATAAAAAGTGCGAGGAGGGGGTCTAACTCACTTAAATAAAATAAAGTGTTTCCCTAGTAACACAACATTATAACTTATGGGGAGCCACGGGGGTCCAACACCACGCAGAGGAGGGGGCCCACGTAGCCTCTAGGAGCTTCTGCGCAGTTTGATGAGGAGCACGTGGAGGAGAGGGAGACCACATTAGGGTTTTGGAGAAGGGCCAGCGTTATAAAAGGTGGGAGAGCCATCTCATTTGGCATTCTTGTTGTTGATGATATTGGAGCTAGACATTTTGTCTTCTTGAGCACGCTGGCTGTTTAGCCTGTCTGCAGCACTGTTTAGTGTGTTGAGTGTCTCTGGTTGGAGATCTCACACTTAGCCCCGGGGGATTTCGAGTGCCTGCTCGGGCAAGGTTTTTCCTTCAGTCTTTAGTGGGAGATTTGGTTGGTTGTTTGGCTGAGGAGCTGGGCTTCTCTTGTGACTGCGCAGTCTTTGGGAAAGAGGACGCAGTTCTAGTTGGAGGTGTTCCGTTGCGGGTTTTCTGTAGGAGTTTCAGTTGATATCCGGTGTGGAGGATCAGTCTTTGCCAGGAGGAGGTTTCCTGAGGAGTTTGAGGCACTGTCACAGCTATTATCATTTGGCATCTGCGCTGAGCCTTGCAGAGGCAGCGTAATTCCTTGAGGAGGGTTTCTTTGGTGATTTTCGGAGGCTGACCGTTCTTGATATGGTTTCTGGGTTTTGTCCGGGGTGGTGAGTACAGGTGATCTGCAGATTTTCAGCTCATTTCGGCAAGGGGATCAGCCCCTAGTTTCAGTCCATTCTAGCAGCAGCAGTTTTATGGCAGTTTTCTAGCAGCTGGGACGCAGTATCTTGTAGCAGCCATTTCCTGTCTTTCTGAGAGAGTTCTTCACTTGCCTTGAGCAAGAATAGGTGCTATCATTTTGATTATCCATTGTATTTCATTATATTCTCAGATTAATAAAATGGCTTAGCATTCCCGGCATTTTTATGAGTATGTGCTTTATGTTCTATTTCTGGCATTTTCTATATTGTCGTATGCTTGTATTGCTATCTATTTCCCTTCCGGGATATTACAGTGGTATCAGAGCATAATTCTGGCTCAGCCTGTGGAGCTAGCAGTCTATGACACCGAGGGATAAACCCTACATCTATTACAGAGGTAGGAAATACAGAGACATTGAGCATAGGTTGGAGAACACCTACGGAGAGGGAGACTGTGTTCGTGTGGTGGACACAGATCAGGAGCAGCCGGTGACAGATACTGAGCAGGAGCAGCCTGTGGTGGACGTAGAGCAGCGGGGTCCTATGGCAGATGATGAGGATGCGAGGAGATATAGGGAAACGCTCCTCAAAACAGTACAGGATCTGTCGAGACAGATGGAGACGATGGGGCAGAGGGTCGCTGCGATAGAGGTTAGGCAGCGTGAAACCCCAAGGGGTTTTCAGATTGGTGAGGGATCGGGCACATCCCACCATATGCCGGAGCGCGAGATTACCCCCCTGTGGCATCGCATGCACCCACGCGATCCACTATGCCCACCTTCCTAGGAGAGGACACAGGGGCAGGAGCATAGCAGGAGACAGAGCCTGAGCCTGGCCAGATGGGCGCCTATTTTGCAGAGTACCGGGCATACGGGCAGGAGTTCAGAGATTCTATCTTGTTCAGAGACTTTGTTCAGCTCCAGCATGATGGCAGACCCTGCGATCATCACAGAGGGCACCGGCATCATCATGATGGAGACAACCACCGCGCAGCTAGCAGATTTCATTTACCCATGTTTGATGGTTCATCAAACAGTTTGGCAAAGTCTTGGGTGGAAAAGTTGGACATCTATTTCCAGCTTAATCAGATGTCGGAGACAGAGGCCATTAAGGTGGCAACATTACATTTGGATGGTGAGGCCCAGGACTAGTGGTTTCACAGGATGACGACACTCGGGCATTCTATAGTGACGACATATGCCGAGTTTACCAGGAGGGTGATAGAGCATTTTGACCGGAGGGATCCGGACCAGCACTTTGTTGAGCTGACGAGGCTCAAGCAGACTGGGAGCCCAGAGACTTACATTTCGGATTTCTTGAGGGTTTCAGTGATGGTGCCAGATCTATCCGCAGCCCAGATGATCTACATGTTTGTGGAGGGATTAGCAGAGCCACTTCGTGGCCTAGTCAGGTCGACTAGACCAGCTACATTTCAGGATGCCATCAGGAGGACCCGAGATTTACAGGATGTCTTACCCAGGACTCGGACACCTTATCCCCAGAGACAGGCTTTCCAGCCTAAGGGGAAGGACGTGAGGATTCCACCTCCCAAGGGGAATCCTGGACGAGCGCAGGTTGATGATGAGGCCAGGAGGGAGCTGAAGAAGAAGCGGTTGTGCTTCACCTGCCAGGAGCCATGGGCACCGGGACATAGATGTGCTGCAGGGAAAGCACATTTCATTGAGGTTTTCTCTGAGAGCAGCGGAGAAGAGGATGAGGAGGATGATGTGGAGGCAGGAGATTGTCATGCAGTGCAGGATACGTTACCACCTCCACCACCGCCAGCAAGTGGTGCGTCATTTGCACCTACTGGAGGAGCCCTAGCAGCATTGCGGGGAGTCCCCAAGTACTTGACGCTGCGCGTACGAGGGACAGTGCGTAGCCAGCGAGTTTCAGTTTTGGTCGATAGTGGGGCAACCCACAACTTCATCGATGCACAGATGGTTGAGCGGAGGGGTATACCGACTGAGAGCTTCGATGGATTTTCAGTTTTGGTCCCAGGAGATCAGACCATGGTGTGTGCTCGATATGTTCCCGAGTTATCAGTGACGATGGGCACCTATACATTGACAGATCACTTTTTTGTGGTCGACATTCCGGACGCCAACATGATACTGGGTGTTCAGTGGCTTATCACTCTAGGGAAGGTCACGACGGATTGGAAGGCCTTAGAGATGGAGTGGGATGATCCCAAGACGGGGAGGCATGAGAAGATTCGAGGACAACACACATATCCGCCTTAGACTGTTTCGGCTCATCGGATGGAGGCAACCTTCCGTAAGGGAGATATAGAGTGGGCAGTAGAGCTGTAGGCATCAGAGGCAATGACTACGGGACAGGCAGTGCACCCAGAGGTACAGACCATCCTTGATAGGTACGCCATAGTATTCGGGGGTATTCCGCCAGGGCAGCCACCGGATCGGGGGTTTGAGCATACCATTGAGCTTGAGCAGGGTATACAGGCAGTGATCACCACACCCTATAGGCACCCCAAGGCTTATCGGGATGAGATTGAGCGAGCTATTCAGGAGTTGCTGGCCCTTGGGCACATTCGGCCGAGCACGAGTCCTTTTGCTTCTTCCGTGGTGTTGGTGAAGAAGAAGGATGGCACATTGCGGATATGCATTGATTACAGGGCTCTGAGCAAGAAGACCCTGAAGAACAGGTACCCCATTCCCAGGGTCGATGAGTTGATGGACGAGTTGAAAGGACCACGGTTCTTCTCAAAGATTGATTTGAGATCTGGGTACCATCAGATTCGCGTGAGGGAACAGGACATTCCCAAGACTGCCTTCAGGTGTCATTATGGGCACTTCGAGTTTCTGGTTATGCCTTTTGGGCTGACCAATGCACCTGCCACCTTTCAGTCGTGCATGAACCATATCTTCCGCAGTCATCTGAGAAAGTTTGTATTGGTTTTCTTCGATGACATACTTATATACAGCAGGACATGGGAGGAGCATCTCCAACATATTGAGGCAGTATTACGCATCTTGGAGGAGCAGCAGTTTTATGCCAAGCTCTCCAAATGTGAGTTTGGGTTGACGGAGATGCTGTACTTGGGACATATCATAGGAGTGGACGGGGTGAGAGTCCACGAGGAGAAGATCCGGGCCATCAGAGATTGGCCAGAGCCGAGGAACGTGACCGAGCTTCGAGGATTTATTGGCATTTGCACATACTACAGGAAGTTCGTCAAGAGTTTCTCACAGCTCGCTGCACCCCTCACAGATTTGACAAAGAAGGGGGCATTCAGTTGGTCAGATATAGCACAACGGGCCTTCGAAAGGCTCAAGGAGGTGATGAGTAGCTGCCCCGTGCTTGCATTGCCGGATTTCATGCAGCCATTTTTCTTGGAGTGCGATGCGTCAGGAGAGGGGATTGGTGCAGTATTGATGCAGGGTGGTCACCCTATAGCTTTTGAGAGCCGGAAGCTCCTTCTGCATGAGAGGTTGTATTCCATATACGACAAGGAGATGTTGGCCATTATGCATGCATTGGCCAAATACCGACAGTATTTAGTGGGCAACAGATTCAGGGTGAGATCCGATCACAACAGCCTCAGGTTCTTTCTGGAGCAAAAGCAGTTGCAGGAGAGGTAGCAGAAGTGGATCAATAAGATCCAAGCGTATGACTTTGACATTGAGTACGTCAAATGCAAGAATAACGTGGTAGCAGATGCCCTTTCACGTAGACCGGCCACTTTATCACTTATGAGCTTGGATACAGATTGGAGGGCTCGACTGTTAGTGGAGTACTCCAAGGACAGGTTTGCATGTGAGGTGTTGGATGGACAGGTAGCAGATGACAGGTACAGGGTGGTTGATGATATTATCTACTACAGGGACAGGATCTTCTTGACTGAGGGATCTCAGCTTAAGAAGAAGATACTCTATGCATCTCATGATTCTCCATTGACTGGCCATCAGGGGTTTACCAAAACCTACAGGGCCATTAGAGAGAGGTTCTCATGGAGGGGCCTCAAGGAGGACGTACTCCAGCATGTCAGGGAGTGCGATGTTTGTCAGAGGAACAAGGGAGAGATGAGCCATCCCGCAGGGTTGTTGCAGCCTCTTCCCATTCCAGAGGGGAAATGGGAGAGCATATCGATGGACTTCATCACAGGGTTGCCCATGGTGCAGGGCAAGGATTGCATCTTTGTTGTCGTTGATCGACTGACGAAGTATGCACATTTTTTCGCCATATCCGCGCACTACACAGCAGCACAGGTGGCCAAGATGTTCTTCAGGGAGATTTTCAGGCTGCATGGTCTACCTAAGACCATTATCAGTGACAGGGACAGCCGCTTCATGGGCGGATTTTGGCAGGAGCTTTTCCGGCTAGTGGGGACAGAGTTGACGCCGAGCACTAGTTATCACCCACAGACAGATGGACAGACGGAGATAGTTAACAAGCGGCTGGAAGGCTACTTGCGTAACTATGTCAATGGGTAGCAGCGAGCATGGCTAAAGTGGCTGCATCTGGGAGAGTATTGCTACAACACGACGCATCACATGACCATTGGTATGTCACCGTTCTATGCTTTGTATGGGTATCATCCTTTATCTTTTGCGGACGTGATGTTTGGTGTTAGCAGGGCTCCGAGAGCCAAGATTTGGATCCAAGAGAGTCAGGACATCCTCCGAGCTCTCAAGGATAACATGGCCACAACGCAGAATCAGCAGAAGCTGTATGCTGATAGACATCGGATAGAGAGACAGTTTGAGGTAGGAGACTTAGTCTACCTACGATTACAGCCATATCGACAGTTGTCACTTAAGCAGAAAGGGGCTGAGAAGCTGAAGCCCCGCTTTTATGGGCCGTACAGGGTGATACGCAGGATTGGTCAGGTTGCATATGAGTTAGAGCTGCCCCAAGGCAGCAAGATTCATAACATTTTTCACGTATCATGCTTGAAGAAGGCATTGGGACAGCAGGTGACAGTCACGGATGAGCTACCACCCACGGATGATGAGGGGCATCTGGTGTTGCAGCCAGAGGCTATTATTGATACCAGGGAGAGGCAGTTGCGGAGTAGGACGGTCCGGGAATTCTTGGTGAGGTGGAAGAATTTGCCGGATGAGGATGCCACTTGGGAGAATGAGAAGATACTGCAGCATCCATCACTTCAGTTGCTTGAGGCCAAGCAACGTTTTGTCGGGGGAGACTGTAATATTCCTAATTAGCCACAGCTAATTGGAATATTCGATTTTGTATAGTTTTGCCGACTATAGTTTATTAATAAATAAAAAGTGAGAGGAGGGGGTCTAACTCACTTAAATAAAATAAAATAAAGTGTTTCCCTAGTAGCACAACGTTATAACTTATGGGGAGCCATGGGGGTCCAACACCACGCAGAGGAGGGGGCCCACGTAGCCTCTAGGAGCTTCTGCGCAGTTTGATGAGGAGCACGTGGAGGAGAGGGAGACCACGTTAGGGTTTTGGAGAAGGGCCAACGTTATAAAAGGTGGGAGAGCCATCTCATTTGGCATTCTTGTTGTTGATGATATTGGAGCTAGACATTTTGTCTTCTTGAGCACGCTGGCTGTTTAGCCTGTCTGCAGCACTGTTTAGTGCGTTGAGTGTCTCCGGTCGGAGATCTCGCCCTTAGCCCCGGGGGACTTCGAGTGCCTGCTCGGGCAAGGTTTTTCCTTCAGTCTTTAGCGGGAGATTTGGTTGGTTGTTTGGCTGAGGAGCTGGGCTTCTCTTGTGACTACGCAGTCTTTGGGAGAGAGGACGCAGTTCTAGTTGGAGGTGTTCCGTCGCGGGATTTTCTGCAGGAATTTCAGTTGATATCCGGTGTGGAGGATCAGTCTTTGCCAGGAGGAGGTTTCCTGA
Organism: Pinus albicaulis; assembly: GCA_034641835.2. Lineage (NCBI taxonomy): Eukaryota > Viridiplantae > Streptophyta > Pinopsida > Pinales > Pinaceae > Pinus > Pinus albicaulis. The sequence continues at coordinate 689,179,583 of CM076576.1, read as the reverse complement.
GGAGTTTGAGGCACTGTCACAGCTATTATCATTTGGCATACTGTGACTAGCTTTGTAGAGCGGCGTTATTCCTTGAGAGGGTTTCTTTGGTGATTTTCGGAGGCTGACCGTTCTTGATATGGTTTCTGGGTTTTGTCCGGGGTGGTGAGTACAGGTGATCTGCAGATTTTCAGCTCATTCCGGCAAGGGGATCAGCCCCTAGTTTCAGTCCATTCCAGCAGCAGCAGTTTTATGTCAGTTTTCTAGCAGCTGGGATGCAGTATCTTGTAGCAGCCATTTCCTGTCTTTCTGAGAGATTTCTTCACTTGCCTTGAGCAAGAATAGGTGCTATCATTCTGATTATCCATTGTATTTCATTATATTCTCAGATTAATAAAATGGCTTAGCATTCCCGACATTTTTATGAGTATGTGCTTTATGTTCTATACCTGGCAATTTCTATATTGTCGTATGCTTGTATTGCTGTCTATTTCCCTTTCGGGATATTACAGAGAAGCAAAAAACCAAGGCAGCGCAGAGGTAGCAACTATGCAGAGCAGCGGAGAGTCCAGTAGGGGCAGCGCAGAAGTAGTAGGAGGCTAGGAGGGTTGACGCAGGCCCATCTAGGGCAGCGTAACCCAGTCTAGGGTGATGCATGCCCTTCCTGAGCAGCGCAGAAGCTGATGCAGGCAGCAGGCCTGACGCAGAAGGCTTCAGAGTAGCGCTGGGGTTTCTATAACCGGGAAAAGGCTGAGTTCTGTAAATCTCGTTTAAGGGTGTGAATCAGTCAGTTTTTCTGTCTCCGAAATAGAGGTATTGCCGCAAATGTATTTCTCTGTCTGGTTAACCAGTTTGGTGCCCAAATCTGTTGTACTTAGAATCTGCCTAATAATAAAAAGCCTCCAGAAGCTAGAAGCATCGGTTTTCCTGGATTGGGTTTTTTTGGGGTCAGTTGTCCAAAAAATCCTTGTGTGTCACTTTTTCATTGAGCATGTTATTCAGTTTAGATCTGTATGTGTATGTTGTTAATGTATTTACTTCGATGTTAATGCTGAAGTTTTTAGATTAATAACTTATGTAAGTAGAAGTAAATCAGGAATTTCACAGTAGGGTTTCTATTTAAGTAAATTCATAAATTTTCACAGGTTTCCCATTCTTTCGTCACCGCATTCAGGGTAGTCCTGACCATAAGTCCATCATTAGGTGTAGCCCCTACAGAAGCCAGCTGATTTCGGATCGCTTGCAATCTGATAAGGAAGGGGTCTACCTCCTCTCCCTTCTGCATCTGAAACGGTCTCAGCTGATTCTCAAGCAACATGCTCCATTGGACGGAGGTTCCTTCGTACATAGTGGTCAAGGAAGTCCACATTTCCCTTGTCGTGTTTTTCTCGGCAATATGTGGGATCACATGATCCTTGACTCTGCCCATGATCAGGCATTTTGCCTTCGCTTGACCCTCGTACTTATTGAGATGATGATCATCAACAGGAACAACAACTCCATGCAAGACATGATCCTTGACGCGATGTTCATCCAAAACTGACAGAATCCTGGTGTTCCAGATGACAAAGTTGGATGCTCCATTCAACCTGTCCTGATCCCTCAGTCCATGTACAACCTTCTCTGCAAAAAAGAATTTCGAACTAGTTCCTTCTCTGCCTTTTGCTGCTGCTCCTAGAAAACTCAGATTTGGGTTTCTTTGGCACTAGAAACCCTTTGAGGAACAAGCTCCCTCTGAAACTCTATTTCCTTCACGGAAATCCTTCTGCCAACAAATGTTGAATCAATCCTCTCCAATCACTCTTTGCTGCTGATCAACACTGGATCTAGTCTTCTTGGCAAGAAGTCTTCTGAGGAACTGCTTCCCTCTACTTTGCCACAACTCCACTAGACGCCGTTTTGCACCAACAAATGCCCCATCAACAAATCCTGAAGAAAAACGAACTGCTCTTGTAGCCACAAAAACCAGAAAGACGGAGGCTCAAAACCTCTGCGCTGGCCCAACAAACACTGCGCAGCTACAACATCACCCTTATTGGCTGACACAGGCTTTGCGTGAGTCGCTCTAGTCACTGCATCACCCTTCCTTGCCTCTTCTGGATTTGCGCTATCACTTGGGACAACTGCTTTCCTGCAAAAAAATTTCCCCTTTGTCTCTTTGCTGATGGCTTCAACTCTACTTGATTTGCAACACTTCTGATACCATGTGAAAATTTCTTAATCTACACCAGCAATCCTACTGCAGTAAATCTAATTTGCATTACCTACTTGCCTTATTTAAATTCCAAGTTATTTTCTGAATATTCAGTAAAAATACTAATGCAAACACACTACAGCCTACACAATTATACAGATCAAGTTCTGAAAAATAAGTAGAAAAATCAGAGAAAGGACACAATTTTTTCGGACAAATGTCCCAGGAAAAATCCAATGCGGGAAAACCGGTGCAACAGATCTGAGGGTTTTTATTATTATGCAGATTTCTGAATACAATCTAGAGTGCCAAATCCAGCTCACCCAATAGAGAAAATCCTTGGCAAAAGTACCTCTATCCGGAGAATGTTATTTTGACGAATCCAGCGACAGAATGAAGAAACCCCACAAGTGATTGCGCAATCCCCAGTGTTGCACAATCATGGCTGTAGGTAGCTCTGCGCTGAGACTGCGTCACCTCTCCTAGTCACCGCGTCACCCTCTCCTTGAGCCTTCCCAGCTCAGAAATCGATCTGCTGGATGGTTGCCTGATCTGCCCCACTGAACCCCAACACAGCTGCTCATGTGACTGCGTCACCCTCTCTGTCTCTGTGTTGTGAAAATTTCTGAATCTTATACTTATGTAGAAATCTTACTGTTAATTCTGGTTATGCTCCTCCTACTTAGTTAAGTTATTAACTAAATAAATTTGGATCAATATCGAAGCAAAACACATAACAGACTTTCACCAATCCAGATCTAGAAATAGTACATGCACACATAGACAAAGTGACACAGTGATTTTGGACAAATAGTCCCCGGAAAAACCCAATGCGGGAAAACTGGTCTTCTAGCTGTTGGAGGGTTTTATTATTAAAAATTTTCTGAATACAACAAATCTGGGTTCCAGATCTGGAAAACCCAACAGAGAAAAAGTGACACAGTGATTTTGGACAAATAGTCCCCGGAAAAACCCAATGCGGGAAAACTGGTCTTCTAGCTGTTGGAGGGTTTTATTATTAAAAATTTTCTGAATACAACAAATCTGGGTTCCAGATCTGGAAAACCCAACAGAGAAATAATAGATCTACAACTCACTAGCTGTTCTGAAGCCAAAATAATGACTGATCCACACCCTCAAATGAGATTTACAAGACTCAGCCAAAATTAGGCCCTAGAAACCCCAGTGCTGCCCCTGAAGCCTCTACGTCAGCCCCTGAAGCCCCTACATGCCTTAGCGTTGGCTTGGAAAGGGTTGTGTTACCTCAGACTAGTTGACGCATTCCTTACGCTGCCCCTTAGGGTCTTTGCATAACCATCGAGGGCTTCCAACTAAATCACACTGTCCTTGGAGGGATTGCACAACACTTGCGTAATAGAGTTGCTGCCCTCCCAGTTGTTGCTCTCCTGCTTCTCTGCGCTGCCCCTCTGAGCTGATCTCTGCCTCTTGTTGATTCTAGACCTTTGGATCAGATCATCCCCTTGGCCTAAATTCCCCTCTCTGCAGCTGAAACACTCCTGAGAAATCTTAGCAAACCTGCCCTAGAATTTCAGCTTAGATTCAGTACTCTGCCTCTGTGTGTCTTTACAAATGACCCCAAGCCTTTCCTTTATACTTTTCTCTTTGGGAAACCAACGACCATGATCAGATCTTGAATCAATGGCTAAGATTAAAATAAAGCTTGATCCATGTGACTTAAGATAATTTCATCACATGTTTAATTAAATTCACTTTAATTATTTAAGTTCCCTAAGTTTAAACTTAGGAAATACATTAAAATTATTAATTAATTTAATATCTCTTAAACCAAATGAAATTTCCCAAATCCATTTATGGGTCTTGTAGATCAAGTGTACTCTAGTCCTTCCTCAAAATTTGGGAGCTAAAGCACAACTGATTTTGGGGACTGGTTCTGTGCTGCTGATGCTTGGCCTGCTGCCACTCCACTTTGCATTGCTGCTGCCATTTTGTACTGCTGCCCATGACTCTGCCATTGCCACTGCAACATCAATACTGCAGCTCCCTCTTAATTTGCTGCATCTGTGCTACTCATAGCATTGCCACTACTGATCTGCTGCACTACAACTTCTGTTGTTGAGAGAAACAACTGAATCTCCTTTCCAATCTTTGACAGACAAGTTAGTTGGGCTGCACTCTTATCACTGAAGCTCCATAGGCTACTGTTCTGTGTTGGCATCTGAAGGATGATGCACAACTGCAACTTTGCACTATGTAAGCAAACCCCCTTTACACTGCTAAAGTCACATCAACCCCTTGTGCTGAAATCTCTCACGCTGTTGCTGCACTGCATTGTCCCTCTGAAAGCCTTCTACGCTGCTGCAGCTCTGCTCTACGCTACTGAAGTCACATGAGCCTCTGTGCTGCTGCTGCTTCCATGGTGCTGCTGCTCTGCTCTGTGTTGCTCCTTTCATTCTTCAAATCTGCCTCTCCTTCATCTGTGATCTATGCACCCACTGCTCCACTTGTCCCGCTACTGTCTTAAGGCTCTCATAGCTCGTATGTGATCCAAGAGATGAGCTGCTCAAGGATCTTGTCCTACATTCTGTAGCTTCTCTACAGATCCATGTCGCCTCACTTTCGTGGTTCATGAGTGCTCATAATTGCATACCCTTCTGACCCATCATCTGCCACAACAGCCTTGGAAGAAGAAGCTTCCTTGTCCTTTTTCTTCTAAGGGCAACTGCTCGCAAATTGTCCCATTTCACCACACTGGAAGCACTTGATCTTAGATAGATCCTTCTTCTTCTTTCCCTGCTGCCTCTTTGATGCCAAGGCTGCATCTTCTTCATCTTCCTTCTTTACTTTTCTCAATCCAGAGCTGTACTGCTTCTTGGTGAATCTGCGGAGTTCTTCTAGACGCAGAACTGTCCACAGGCTGTCCCAATCTAGGAGGTCCGCTCTGCCCAAGATACTTTGGACAAAGGTTTCCCACTCATCTGTGACTGCATTGAGAGCAGTCTTGATCATGACATCGTCTTCCACCTTAGCACTTGTTGCAGTCAACTGATCTCTGATCGACTGCAATCTGAAGAGGAAATGCTCCATGTCTTCTCCCTTGGTCATCATGAATGACCTCATCTGGGTCTCCAACAACATTTTCCTTTGGACAGGCTTTCCCTCATATAGGGAAGTTAAGGCCTTCCACATTTCATTAGCTGTCTTCTTCTCAGCTATGTGTGGTACAATATGGTTCTTAGTTGCGTCCATTATCAGCCGCTTGGCATGCCAAACAATTTCCTTATGATTCCGTAGGAGATTTGCATCGGTCAGCTTGGTTAGAGTTTGCTCTGCATGGTCTCTTAGATTATATGCCTCATGGACTATCAGGATCCTTGCCTTCCAAACTGAAAAGTTGGAGAGGCCATCCAATCTGTCCTGATCACGCAATCCATGAGGAGCCATCTACTCAAAAAAATGTGTCGGAACTTCCCTTTCTCTTTGCTAGAGAACTGGATCTAAGACCCTTCGCGAAAAAGGCACCTTTTGCTCCCTCTGACAACTGATTTCCCTCCTTGGAAATCTGCCAAGTCAGCAATGATTCAGCTCTCTTTGATCCTCGGATCAATCTGTAAGTTTTTTTGGCTAGAAACTTCCTGAGAAACTGATCTCCTCTCGCTCTTTGTCACTTGTGCTTAGGCTAAAAATCTGAAAACTTCAGAAATTTAACCCTACCAACACCTTCTGAATTTTTGTAGCTAATCTTCAGTCTTTTTTGGATCTGACAGATTCAGATCTGCATCACACTGGTTGGCTTCAGACCAATCCAATGCTGTTTCTGAGTTGCCTCTACACAGTAATTGCATGGGCTTGCTTTGAGAAAACGTTAGACTGCATCACCCTTCCCTCTGCGTGAATCTGCATATGAAAACTGCGCTGTCCCTTCAGATCTGCGTTTCTGCTTCTTTTCCAGCTGCTTTCTGCAGCGAGAACCTTCAGTCTCTTGCTGGTGACCCTCCTAGATCTGCAATTGCTTTGATACCATGTGAAAATTTCTGAATCTTATACTTATGCAGAAATGTTACTGTTAATTCTGGTTATGCTCCTCCTACTTAGTTAAGTTATCAACTGAATAAATTTAGATCAATATCGAAGCAAAACACATAATAGACTTTCACCAATCCAGATCTAGAAAAAGTACATGCACACATAGACAAAGTGACACAACTATTTTCTGGACAAATAGTCCCTGGAAAAAACCCAATGCGGGAAAACCAATCTTCTAGCTGCTGGAGGGTTTTATTATTAAGAATTTTCTGAATACAACAAATCTGAGTTCTAGATCTAGAAAATCCAACAGAGAAATAATAGATCTACAGCTCACTGGTTGTTCTGAAGCCAAAATAATGACTGATCCACAACCTCAAATGGGATTTACAAGACTCAGCCAAAATTAGGCCCTAGAAACCCCAATGTTGCCCCTGAAGCCTCTGCGTCAGCCCCTGTGTCCCTCAGCGTTGGCCTGGAAAGGGATGCATTACCCCAGAGTGACGTAGTCCTTACGCTGCCCCTTAGGGTCTCTGCGTAACCCCTGAGGGCTTCCAGCTAAGCGACGCTGTCCTTGGAGAGACTGCGCAGCACCTACATAGCACAATTGCTGCCTCTCTGTTGTTGCTCTCCTGCTTCTCTGCACTGCCTCTCTGAGCTGATCTCTGCCTGTTGCTGATTCTAGACCCTGGGATCAGATTATCCCCTTGGCCTAAATTCCCCTCTTTGCAGCTAAAACACTCCTGAGAAATCTTAGCAAACCCGCCCTAGAATCTCAACTTAGCTTTAGTGTTTTGCGTCTGTGTGTCTTTACAAATGACCCCAAGCCTTTCCTTTATTCTTTTTTTGTTGGGAAACCAATGGCCATGATCAGATTTTGAATCAATGGCTAAGATTAAAAGAAAGTTTGATCCGTGTGACTTAAGATAATTTCATCACATGTTTAATTAAATTCACTTTAATTATTTAAGTTCGCTAAGTTTAAACTTAGGAAATACATTAAAATAATTAATTAATTTAATATCTCCCAAACCAGATGAAATTTCCCAAATTCATTTTTGGGAATTGTAGATCAAGTGTACTCTAGTCCTTCCTCAAAATTTGGGAGCTAGAGCACAACTGATGCTACCCCAAATACACAAAATCTCAACATGCGTCACCCCTGCTTGAGCCTTGCTGGCTCTACGTCACGCTCTCTGAGCTGTGTTGTCCCTCACGGAGCTGATCTGCCTCTCTACAATTGTATTCTCCTCCTTGGATGAAAATCCCGTTGCTGAACTACCCCTCACTGCCCTAAATTGCTCAAATCTGATCTTCGTCCGAGCACTGCTCCATCAGAAGACTTCAATCTCTAAATTCAGTCTTTGTGTGTGTTCTCCAACTGACCCCAAGCCTTTCCTTTATACTTTTCCTGTTGATGAATCAACGATCATGATCTAATCTCTAATCGATGACTAAGATTAGAAAAGACTTGATCTTTGTCACTTAGAACATTCTCACCCACATGTTAAATTAACTCACTTTAATTATTTAATTTCCCTAAGTTTAAACTTAGGGTTCCCATTAAAATAATTAATTATTTGAATAACTTAAGCTTCGTGTGGAATTTCTCCAAACGATTTCTGGGTCTTGGAGATCTCATGTGTATTAGCCCCTCCACAAAGTTTTGGAGCTAGAGGACATTCGATGCTACCCAAAAAAATCAACACTAACCCTCTAGAGGGCTACATTGGCACATATAGGGTGTTTATAGAGAGCCATGGGCCTCCACAACAGTAGACAACACCCCATGGATTCCCAGAGATGTTCAGAGATCGCTCAAGATCCACCTTTTGGACGAGGAAGATGTATCTTGTACACTATGCTCAGTTGGCCCCACAGGTGCAACACACACTTGGCAGGTGTCCCAAGACTTGTATGTTGAGACGACATCATTCATTCCATCATCTGAGCCCTCACAGATGGTCTACAGGCATCTTCGACTCATTTGGAGACCCATGAGGTCATTGGTGTGCCCCCACACCTACTAGGAGCACCACAGGTTTATTGTTTGGAGAACAAGGGGCCACCCCCTTGTCCATCACTTTGGAGGATCCTACTCATGATTATGGCACTTATGGGAATCATCAAGCCTCTTGGAGGGCCCTACGACATGCATAGATTATTATTTGACCTCTTGAGAGGCTTATTATTTCATTTGTGAGCTTGTTTAGTGGGCTTGTCATGGCTAATGTAGCCCCATTAGGTAATTCAAACGCATAATGAGTGTATAAATAGGAGTTGGATGAATTCATTTTGGACCATCACTTGGGTTTGGATCATTCTCTCCTTAGAGAACTGCATACTTTTTCCTTGGTGGATATTTTTGGATAATGAATGAATTTTGATGTATGGATTTGGTTCTTCTTATCTTGGAGGTTCTTATATTGGAAATGTGTTGATGGTTGGATATATTCACTTACATGTAAGTACAATTTTAACGCTATTTTCTTTCATTTTGCTGCATACATTGGTTATGAGATTTTTGCTATTTTAGGGCTAATTGCTGCATGCATTTACGCCATCAATGTGGAATTATGTTTCTATTTAGCTTATCTCCATGCATGGGCCATGTTTGATGAATGAATTGTCCTTGAGATCGATTTATCTCAATAAGCATCTTCCATTTGCAATGAAGTATAAACGCTTTGAATGTCACACTTCTTCTCTTGCCCTTAACATTGGACAAAGTCGACTTTGAGAGTCTCCTTGGACAAGAAACGAAGTCCGTCTTCATAATTATCCTTGAATCCATATACCTAAGAGGAATTAGGCACTGATCCATCAAATGGTTGTCATTTAAACCAATTCTTTTAACTTTTTCCTCCCTTTTCTAGGTTCAGTCACGCTGGGCCACCTAGGGCATCAATTTTCCGAGAAACTAGCCCTAGAAAAAGTTAGATCTCCTAGGCCTTACTACACTGATGTATCCTCAAGGTCTCCTATGAATTTGAAGAGATTCTGGCGTTGAGATTGCGAGATATCCCAAGCCCTAGGTCTAGGATCAAACTTTGCCCTGATGTTCCCAAGGCTAGTAACTTATAGGATCAATTTCACATCTTTAGGTGAAAATTCTTGTTTGATCCTTCCCCTTGCCTTGGTCAGGTTAAGAATATCATTCGTTGCTAGACTCCATCCCCTTAACCTGGGTTGGGTTCACATGGCCCTGTGTGGTCCCATTTCTTATCAAAGACAATTCATCAAGGGCAACTCGGGAATCCATGTTCTATAAGGATTTTAGGGATTGGGAAAATCCTTTTCATGTCATATTCATAACTGAACCCTCAAATCCTTACCTCCTTTCCCTAGAAAGTCTTGTACATTGCTTATAAAGGAAGCAAGCCCCATTCTTAATCCTATCCTAGGGAAAAGGTCTTTAAGGTCACTTCACATCTATTTGTTGATCGATCCTTTATAAGTGACTTCCTAATTACCAGATTTCCTCCCATCGGTGAAAGCCTATAAAGAGCAAGGGGTCTGAGCTGTGGTGACAGTGGTCTAAGTCTTCATCGTTGCCCTTGACCTAGCAGTTTCCCTCTTAGGAGTCCCTTTTAGGTCTCTTGCTGGTTTGAGTGGTAACACAACCTTGAGGGAGCAAAGAGGGGTTGTCCATTGTCACTATAACAATTCCCTGTCTCACTTTAAGTCAGTTCTATGCCAGCACAAAGGGATGTATTCCTAGAATAGGATCACTAAAGTTATGCAATGGATGCTCAAGGTGATATGAAGAGTTAGCTTTAGCAAAACGAAAATTGCAGTATAGGAAAACAAAGTGGATGGAGGACTGAGACTAATGCTTATCCAACATGGGAAAAGGGAGTCAATAAAGGAATGGAGAGGGCTGAAATTTGATGAATGGGATGGTGAGAGGTGCTGTTACAACATACAAATTCTCCCCTATGAATTGCAGGCCTTCATAAAGGTGCTCTACTTGTACGCATCTTAGGCAACACAAAGAGATCTGATTCCATGTTTAAAGACATCATGAATTCTTTCAATGAAATGACATAAAATAATGCCTCAAATTTAGAAATAAAAACAATAAAGAGATGTATAGGTAGAACCTCATTCAATCTCCTGTCTCATACAACTAGCTGCCCTATTATGAGATCCTTATTGCAGCAGAATTATCAGATGCTTCCTGCACATAAAATCAGCAAGATGAATGGAAATGACGTCCTTATTGCAGCAGAACTATTAGATGTTTCCTGCACATAAAATCAGAAAAATGAATGGAAATGAAGTCCTTATTGCGCAGAATTATTAGATGTTTCCTGCACATAAAATCAGCAAGATGAATGAAAAATGAAGTCACACATGTCTAGAAACCCTCATCCTTTCATTGCCTTCCTTAGATATTTGACTAAGCTTGAATTGTTGATTTATGGTAGCATCGGATGTGCTCTAGCCTCAAGAATTTATAGGGAGGCTAGGACATATGCATTCCACAATACCCAGAAATCGTTTTGGGAAATTTGAGCCAGAGATGGTTTAATTAAAATATTTAATTATTTTTAATGGATGCCTAAGTTTAAACTTAGGAAATTAAAATAATTAAAGGGTATTAATTAAAATAGGTTTGAATCTTCTAGAAAAAGACGAAGATCGAGTCAAGATGATCTGAGCCATTGATTAGGACTTAATCTGGGCCGTTGAATGTTCAACGAGAAGATTATAAGAAGAGGCTCAATGGGCACTTGCAAGATACATCGAATTAGAGATCTAGAGAGCGATTTCATAAGAGAGCAGCGCAACAGTGGCCGGAGGAAGATCGAGAAGATTTCTTGTAGTGAGGAGCAGTGACATTGACCGGTGGAAGTTTTCTTGATTCGGTGAATACAACGCAGAGGAGGCAAAGAGAGATCTAGAGAGGCAGAACAGAGCCACGCTAAGGTAGCGCAGAGACTGAGAGGAGATCTGCAGTTCTGTTGAGGAGCTATCCTGATCTAGTGCCGGGAGACGGGGTGTGAGACCAGAGGGTCAGAGATCAGAGCATCCAACCAGCAGATTGATCAGCCAAGGGAGTGACACAATCCTTACGAGTTGTGACGCAGAGGCAGCGCAGTGATTGCGCAAAGGCAGCTTGGGGTTAGCCATTCCGAGGCTGAATCATTGTCGGATCGCCAACGATAGTGTGAGGTTATTTCTCACTAACTTTTTGCTAGTCATATTCTCTGTATCGGATAGCTAGAAGGCATCCAAGATTGTATTAAAAAACTACTGCATAATAATACAAACCCTCAGCTGCTGCACTGGGGACATTGTCCAAAAATAACGGTGTATATGTGTGTTTATTTCTTTCGTGCGCTGTATTTTGTTTCGGCAACATTTTTATATTTGTGAAGATTGCAATGTGTTAGTTTCGTTATTTACCGTAGGAAACAGTAAATAATTTTGTTCAGTTATATAACAAAATAGAATAAACTTAACCAGTTGTTGTAGATGGATTCCAATTGTTGTCCATGTCAGCTCCTCATTTAAATTTTTGGTCTTCAAAATTCATTTATGTTGACCACTGCCTTTCCCGCCCCCCTGAAATGCATTAGAAAAGCGCCACAGATGCGTATTCGAAATCATAAGAGGCTCAGCCCCTTTAGCCGTGGCCCCCCATATCTTATTGTCTGCATGACCATGTCTTGGAACTGGGTGTTAAGCCCCAAAGGCGCTTATCGTACATATCCATCGGATGCGCTTGGAGCCGTCCGATTGAACACAGATCAACGTTCCACGACTTGTTGCTCTTGTGGTCCCCGCGCCCTAAAAACCACCGCTTAAAACAAGCTGTATTCCCCGCACCGCTTTTGAAGGGCTAGCGGTTTTTCTCAAATCGCAGCGATTCCATTCAGCGTGCGCCGCGTGTCTCGGTGTACGATTCCAATACCGCCCTATTTCGCGCATTAACGTTCGATCCAGGACGCGCAACGAAATTTACGTTAACCGTCGGATCTATAAGCCTTCATCCAACGACAGTTGTTTTCTGAAGTTGCACGAGTTTTAATTTAAGTATACGGCACTCCGGGCTCGCCATTCCATCGCCCTCTGATTAAGTTTCGACCGTTGATTTCATTTTTGATCGTATGGCCCAGAATTATTTACACACCCCGCTGATTGACCAAGTCCGCCTCCACGTCGTCCCTTCCGCTTAGCCTCTCGTACGCCCACGTGTCATTTGCGTTCGCCTCCACCATTCATATACTCCGCTTACGTGTTATATTTCAGTGTTTATGTTATGTGTCTCCGCCTCGTTCATTTATCGTCGTCCCACTGTATTTTTATTTCCACCCTTCATTCCTCCGCTATTTCTCTGTGTTTTCCACCACCCCATCTCATCTCACCATTTCGACAAGTCTACACCACCATATCCATGGATCCGCCACACCAGCATCCCTGTGTCCGGTTTTCTTAACGTGGTTGTGGGATGTGCAGGTTGCAGCGACAGGAGATCATAATTAATCACCGCCTACGTTGCAGAAATCGAAGATGTATCAGAAAATCAGTTTGCAGAGGTAGAGTTTATGAAGAGAAGCCCCGGGTAGTTGCCGTGACATGGCTTTCATTAAAGAAGCCATGGAAAAAGTCTACCAAAACCCTCTGGAGCAATTTAAAACATAGATTTTCCACAGACGGAGCTATTAATGATACAACAAAGAGTATCAGTCAGAGAGCAAGGAATTCAACATCTGGAGCCGAAGATTTTAAATAGCAATCCAGCATTCAGAAGGCAAAGAGTACAAGTGCATAAAAATCATATCCTCCAGGTTTAACTTCAATAGATTTTTCTCTCAGGAAGGTACAAAATGTTACATATTTTATTCTTCATGTCTTATCCCTGGAGAAATTTGCACCTACAGCGTTTACTTCAAAGAGCCGGCCTCAGAGTACCTATAGCATAGCATATTAATTAAGCAGCATGGGCGCAAATGTTTTCGCCATTTTGTTCAAAATTAAGCAAATTAAACGTTTTTACCTACTTCTTTTATGAGGTCCTCCTCCTTCTTCGTCTATAAAAAGGAGGAAGAAAGACATTGTAAAGGTTCTAGATTTTTATCAGAGAATTGTGCAGTGAAAGGCATTTTTTGTATACATTTTGTAAAAGCTCTTGTGTGAAGGCTCAGAGCCCGTAGGGTCTCAGTGAGGAGGAGTTTTATCTGTATTAGAGGATTCTGGTTTTTGGTATCCCACAGTATGTAACTTCCTTTCATGTGTTTAATACAACATTTCATTTTATCCATCTTCCTGTATCATGTACTGGAATGCGAGTGGCTCACTGATTTTAGGTAAGGATTTATCCTAGTTGATACCCATACTTGGATCAGTCAAGCGCTTTAAATATGGCTCAGGCATGATATACTGTTTCATGTTCATTTCATCCATCTTTCTGCTATATTAGTTGCTTTGGGAGGGTGCTTTTAAAATGCCATTGTCATGTATGGATTTTTAGATTGATAAGTCCATACATGGTTCTGTTGTGTATCTCGGTATCAGACCAAAGTTAACTAATATCTTCTTATATTTCTTTCACCGCATACACCTTCTGATACTTGATTTCTGTGGCATGTTATTTGAATCAGCCCTCTTTACAGTAAATTGTCTCTTAACTGTCTGATGCTTTTGTGTTGGAGCTTTGCATCTTGTCTCTGCAACATTACTTTCCCTGTGGCAGTTTCTGTAAGTTCTGGTCCCATTTAAATCAATTTCCTTGTTTACAAGAGATAGCAGGGGAGCCTTTGGATTGACACCCAAGTTTTATTATATGCTCCTTGCTATGCTAAGATGTCCTAGGGACTGGTCTATGGCAACTCTAGACTGTCTCTAGGAGAGACAATATCCGTCGACAACATCTTTCTGGCGCCGTTGCCGGGGACGAATTTAAGAAAATCAGTTTCCCTGGGCCTCGACAAATCATATTCACTCTCTAATCAGGTGAGCACAGAGAGTTGAAGAGTTGCATATCTCTCACCTTGGCGACTCCACTGTTGTTTATTTGATAAATCTTTTTTGTAGTCCTGGATCCTCGTAAGCCACACCTGAGGTCAGATACATCACAGTCAAAGACATCCTCAGTGTCTGACCCAGAAAAGATCATACATAGAAGAATTTGGAAAGAAAGGAAATCAGTCCGTGCTCAAATCCCTGAATATTTTGTAGAAGATTATCCATCCTCTTCTTCTCAAGAAGTTCCAGTAGAAAATCCCGACTCCATTGTGGGAGACACAGATTATTACTTAGATAGCCCACCCAGGGGAGGTGCTAGAATTAAAGCTCATCTTCACCCTACTCCTGAGATTGAAGAGGTTAAAGAAGTCACCGAAGTAGCTGCTATTAACCGTGAATTGTTCCCATCTACGCCTCAGGCTGCTGTACAGTATATTCCTATTGTTATCCATACTCCACCTCCGCCTCTTCCTTCATTTGTACACCAGATTGTTGCACAACCCCCACCTCCTCCAATGGAAAATTTTCCTGCCTTCTTGCTGAATAAATATGCTCCCCTGGCATTACCTCAAGTGCTAAATGATATGCCCCAGGATTATTTAAATATATTGCCCAGATTCACTGAGGAAAATGAAATTGATGCTCAAAAACATCTTGAGACTTTCTGCTCTTTTGCAGAGAACTTTAATGTTGAACATCTAGATGTGGTCTTGAGACTGTTTGTGCAATCTCTGGACGGTGAAGCTAGAAAATGGTTCAAAACATTAGGAAATCGTTCCGTAACCACTTGGGATGATATGGAAAGTACCTTTCTCAGGAAATGGGGAGAAAAGAAAGATCATGGACAGTGTCTTACTGAGTTCAATACACTCAAGAAGAAACATAATGAAGGGGTGTCAGAATTTATCAAGAGATTTAATAAGTTATATCTAAACCTCCCTGCAGATATGAAGCCTCATTAGAATGCTGCCAAATTTGTTTTCATAGCAGCCTTTGACTCAGATTTTGGTTTCTCTCTCAGGGAAAGAAAGCCTGCCACCCTAGATGATGCTCAGTCAGATGCTCTTGAGTTGGAAGCAAACTTCGCTTCCACTGGAAAATTAAGAGGGAAACCTAAACATGATACCAGAAGAAGAGGCAAAGAAGAAGTATCTACTTCTAATCAGGATAAGGATTCAGATAAAATTGAAGAAATGAGCAAAATGATTAAGAATCTTTCTGATAAACTGGTCAAGCTTGAATTGGAGACCAAGAACTCAGCTTCCAAGAACTTTCAGAACGCTCCAAACAGGGGTTACAATCCTCAGTATAGAAAGCCACCCCTGCAAATATTGCCAAGGGAAGCTAAGGAGCTACAGGACCAAGTACCACACCCATTGTACCTGGAAGGCCCAGTAGATGACTCCACTGAAGATGCTGCCTATGAACTGCAAGATGCAAATCTTGCCTTTTCAAACAATGATGAAATAGAATGCCCATTGCAAGAAGAAGAAGAAGAGATCAGAGACATAGAAGATGCAGAAATTGATCACTATTGCAAACAGTTTAATGATTTCATGCAAGCACATTTCAATAGGAGATATGACCTCAGATATTCCAGAAAGAGAACTCGGACTCAAGAACATGAAGAAGAGACTCCCCAGAAGGAAGCACGTACTCAAAAACAGTCAACAATGAAGAAATTCACAGACAAAGGTAAGAGTCCTCTAAACAAACTTCAGTAGTCTGATGATCAAACTCCTTCTTCCTCAAAAGTAGTCACTCCTCCTAATGCTGAGTATGTATCAAAAGAAGTTAAACCCTCAACTGAAAATAAAGAGTCAAAAGAAGTTGTAATAGAAAAGTCCCCTCCTGCTTTCAATTTGCAAAAAGAACTTGAGAAAGTCAAAATCCTAGTCCCTTTGACTGAACTATTGAAACAACCTGCATATCAATCTCAAGTCACTTCTTTATTGCTCCCTCCTGAAGCACCAATAATCCCAGACAGTCTTAATCTTCAAGAAGAAAGACCCATGGTAGTTTTTGGCCCACATGTCGAGGAGATAGACCCCTCTACTCCTCCATTCTATGTGTCTCTAGTTATTCATGACCTGCTGTTACACAATTGTATGTTAGATTCTGGAGCTTCCCACAATCTTATGCCTTTGTCAGTCATGGAGCAACTATGTTTGCAAATCACACGTCCATATAAAGACCTCTATTCATTTGATTCCAAAAGAGTTAAATGCTTGGGGATGATTAAAGATTTAGTGGTCAATCTGGCCCAAATTCCAGCAAAAAGTGTAGTAATGGACATCGTGGTAGCTGACATCCCATCTCGTTTTGGCATGTTGTTGTCAAGGTCCTGGGGAACAAAAATTGGTGGGTCACTCAAGATGGATTTAACCTATGCCACTATCCCTGTTTTTGGTGGCCAGGAGAGGAGGTTGTACAGAGAAACCAGATTTGTCAAGATGGTTACTACGGCCGACAGCTTAGAGAATTCACCAGTCTACAGCAAAGAAGGAGATTTCTCATGTTTGATGTTAGAAGAAGATCAAAATTTTGCTCATGAACCTTCCTTCTGTCAAATCAAGACTGAGCAGCCTTTAGAAAACCGTGAAGCAGGAGTATGGACCCTACATTTTGATGGAGCAAATTCAAGAGAAGGTACTTGGGCTGGAGTATTATTAATCTCTCCTACAGGAAAATGGGTGCCACTATCTTTTAAATTGGAATACGAAGCTACTAATAATGTGGCTGAATATGAAGCACTGTTGCTAGGATTGCAGACAGCCAGGAACATGGGCATACAAAGTTTAAAGGTTCTGGGAGATTCTGAGCTGGTGGTCAGACAAGTCAGAAATCAGTGTCAAACCAAACATCCTCGGCTGAGAACTTCTAGAAATGAAGTATGGGACATGGTGGAGAACTTCTTCTTGGCATTCAATATCCAGTTCATGCCCCGAGAACAGAATAGAATGGCAGATTCTCTTGCTGTCGCTGCCAGTACATTCCGTCTTCCTCAAAACCCTCTCTTGAGGTATGAAATCGAGGTACGTTATAGGCAGCTGAAAGGAAATGTTATCCCTAGAGGGCTGGTCCCCCTAGAAAGGCTGTTTGACAAGAATGATGTCTCATTGCAACCTAGTTAAGTGGTAGAGGAAGATCAAATGGAAGATCCGAATCTAGGTACTGAGGCTGATCCTAAAATTGTAAAGTTATCTAAGAAGGTCCCAGAGGAGTATAAAGAAAAATACCTGAAATTATTTCAATCTTATAAAGATCTATTTGCATGGTCCTATTAGGACCTGAAAACTTTTGATATTAGTATAATGCAGCACAAAATTCCTTTGAGGGAAGATGCAAGACCTTATAAGCAGAAGCTCAGACAGATAAATCCTCTGCTGCTTCCCTCCATTGAAAAAGAAATCAAGAAGCTGCTAAAGGCCAAAATAATTGTACCATTAAGGTACTCTGAATGGGTAGCAAATCTAGTTCCTGTCCGGAAAAAGAACGGAGAAATAAGGTTGTGTGTTGATTTCAAGAATTTGAACAGAGCATCTTTAAAAGATAATTATCCACTCCCCAAGATGGACCACATCCTGCAGAAAGTGGTTGGAGCCTCTAGAATGTCAATGATGGATGGTTTTTCTGGCTATAATCAAGTCGCTGTACTTTCATAGGATCAGAAGAAAACCGCATTCACTACACCATGGGGTACATTCATGTATGCCAGGATGCCTTTCGGGTTGATAAATGCAGGAGCCACTTTCCAAAGGGCCATGGACATAGCCTTTGTCGGGGAGCAAGATAAATTTATGGTGGTGTACCTTGATGATATAACAGTGTTTTCAAAAAATGACAATGAGCACATTGAGCATTTACGAAGAACTTTTGAAAAATGCAGAAGGTATGGCCTTTCTCTCAATCCACAAAAGTCTTTATTTGCATTAGAGGAAGGCAAGCTTTTAGGGCATATTGTGACTAAGGATGGGGTAAGAATAGACCCTAAAAGAGTGGAGGCTATTAATGGTATTTCCCTCCCCAGGAATAAGAAGGAAGTGCAGGTGTTTTTAGGTCGCATAAATTTTCTGAGAAGATTTATTCCCAACTATGCTGAGATAGTTAGGCATATAACAGATATGCTAAAAAAGAATAATGAGGTGAAATGGTCACGAGAATCATGGGAGGCCTTTGCCAGAATTAAAGCTGCATTTGCTGAAGCCCCTGTACTAGCTGGGCCTGATTATACTAAACCATTTATGATCTTTTCTTTTGCATCACCTCATACAGTAGCTGGAGTTCTGCCACAGAAAAACGAAGAAGGATATGAACAACCTATTGCCTTCTTCAGTCAGGTGCTTCATGATGCAGAATTGAAATATAACATATTAGAGAAGCAGGCATATGCCCCAGTAAAATCCCTCAAATCATTTAGAACGTATGTTTTGCAGTCTCACATTACTGCATATGTCCCTACAGCAGCTGTCAAAGACATTCTCATTCAGGGAGATAGTGAAGGAAAAAGAGGGAGGTGGATTGCAAAGATACAGGAATATGATTTGGATATCAGACCTACTAAGCTGATAAAAGGACAGGGGCTAGCAAGGATCTTGTCAGAGTCAAACTACCAGGCTTTGGGCATAAATTTGTCTATGATAGCAAATGGAGAGTCTGAGAAAGAGAAAGAGCAGCAAGGTCTGGAAATGGCCACTCAGAAAGCACATATAAAATACCTCACCAGTCCATGGTATAAGGAGATAGTAGAATACCTCCTAACACTCAGCTGTCCACCCAGCTGTGATAAATCAAAATACAGGGCTTTGAGGCTGAAGTCACAAAAGTACATAGTTGCTAATGGCCAATTATATTGGAGAGATCCTTCGGGCATCCTATTATTGTGCCTCACAGAGGATGAAGTAGAAAGTATAATGATGGAATTTCATGAAGGAATCTGTGGAGGACACTATAGCTGGAGGGCCACAGCCCATAAAATCTTAAAGGCTGGTTTCTACTGGCCAAAGTTATTTGGAGATGTTTTTACTTGGGTCAGAGCATGTGATAAATGTCAAAAGTTTGCAGAAAGACAGAAGTTGGCAGCTCTGCCCTTGATTCCTGTTCATGTCAACGAACCATTTCAGCAGTGGGGAATAGATTTTATAGGTGAGATACATCCACCCTCAAGTGGCCAACATAGGTGGATATTGACTGCCACAAATTATTTTACAAAATGGGTGGAAGCCATACCTGCAAGGAATGCTACTGACACTGTCATCATAAAGTTCATGGAAGAAAACATCATATCCAGGTTTGGCTGCCCTGCTAGAATAGTGACTGATAACGCACAGGCCTTCAAGTCTGCAAAATTTGTAAATTTCTGCCAGCAGTATAATATCACATTGAAGCACTCCACAGCTTACTATCCGCAGGGAAATGGCTTGGCAAAATCTTCCAATAAAACTCTAGTGAGGGCCTTGAAAAAACTATCAATGAAAATCAGAAGAATTGGGATTCCCAATTGAAATTCGCTCTATGGGCTAATAGAATCACCAACAAGAGAGCAACTGGGAAATCCCCATTCGAATTAGTGTATGGACGAGCAACAGTGTTTCCTGTGCAGCTGGCCTTACCAATGGCACGTTTCGTGCAAGAAAGTCAGGAGGAACCTGATGATATGGTCAGGAGAATCAATCAATTGGTGGAATTAGAGGAAACACGAAACCGAGTGAATCAGAGATTAACAGAATATCAAGAGAAAATGAAACATATATTTGATCAGCATGCAAAAGACAGGAAGCTACAGGTTGGTGATCTAGTGCTCAGATGGGATGTCCGGAGGGCTGAAAAAGGAAAGCATGGCAAGTTCGATCCACTTTGGTTCGGCCCGTTTAAAGTTGTGGAACGGGGAGGCAAAAACACGTTCATATTGGAAAATTTACAAGGTGACTTGTTGGATGCCCCTGTAAACGGCCAATTTTTAAAGCCCTACTTCCAATTCTGATTCAGATCGAGAGTTGATTGTATCATATTGTATATTAATTTTTGTTTTATTGCTGTCTGAATGATGCGAGTGCTATAATAAATCATGAGAAGAAAAGGTTTTGAAGGGCAGAGCCTGCGTAAAAAGACGATCCGGTGGTCTGCGGAGTTCTCGACACGTCCAAGGATGAACGTGCCGTCCCCAGTTGGAGCCGATGTTGTCCATGTCAGCTCCTCATTTAAATTTTTGGTCTTCAAAATTCATTTCTGTTGACCGCTGCCTTTCCCGCCCCCCTGAAATGCATTAGAAAAGCGCCACAGATGCGTATTCGAAATCATAAGAGGCTCAGCGCCTTTAGCCGTGGCCCCCCATATCTTATTGTCTGCATGACCATGTCTTGGAACCGGGTGTTAAGCCCTAAAGGCGCTTATCGTACATATCCAACGGATGCACTTGGAGCCATTCAATTGAACGCAGATCAACGTTCCACGACCTGTTGCTCTTGTGGTCCCCGCGCCCTAAAAACCACCGCTTAAAACAAGTTGTATTTCCCGCACCTCTTTTGAAGGGCTGGCGGTTTTTCTCAAATCGCAGCGATTCCATTCAGCGTGCGCTGCGTGTCCCGGTGTACGATTCCAATACCGCCCTATTTCGCGCATTAACGTTCGATCCAGGACGCGCAGCGAAATTTACGTTAACCGTCGGATCTATAAGCCTTCATCCAACGGCGGTTGTTTTCTGAAGCTGCATGAGTTTTAATTTAAGTATACGACACTCTGGGCCCACCATTCCATCGCCCTCTGATTAAGTTTCGACCGTTGATTTCATTTTTTATCGTATGGCCCAGAATTATTTACACACCCCGCTGATTGACCAAGTCTGCCTCCACGTCGTCCCTTCCGCTTAGCCTCTCGTACGCCCACGTGTCATTTGCGTTCGCCTCCACCATTCATATACTCCGCTTACGTGTTATATTTCAGTGTTTATGTTATGTGTCTCCGCCTCGTTCATTTATCGTCGTCCCACTGTATTTTTTATTTCCACCCTTCATTCCTCCGCTATTTCTCTGTGTTTTCCACCACCCCGTCTCATCTCACCATTTCGACAAGTCTACACCACCATATCCATGGATCCGCCACACCAGCATCCCTGTGTCCGGTTTTCTTAACGTGGTTGTGGGATGTGCAGGTTGCAGCGACGGGAGATCATAATTAATCACCGCCTATGTTGCAGAAATCGAAGATGTATCAGAAAATCAGTATGCAGAGGTAGAGTTTATGAAGAAAAGCCCCGGGTAGTTGCCGTGACATGGCTTTCATTAAAGAAGCCATGGCAAAAGTCTACCAAAACCCTCCGGAGCAATTTAAAACATAGATTTTCCACAGACGGAGCTATTAATGATACGACAAAGAGTATCAGTCAGAGAGCAAGGAATTCAACATCTGGAGCCGAAGATTTTAAATAGCAATCCAGCATTCAGAAGGCAAAGAGTACAAGTGCATAAAAATCATATCCTCCAGGTTTAACTTCAATAGATTTTTCTCTCAGGAAGGTACAAGATGTTACATATTTTATTCTTCATGTCTTATCCCTGGAGAAATTTGCACCTACAGCTTTTACTTCAGAGAGCCGACCTCAGAGTACCTATAGCACAGCATATTAATTAAGCAGCATGGGCGCGAATGTTTTCGCCATTTTGTTCAAAATTAAGCAAATTAAACGTTTTCACCTACTTCTTTTATGAGGTCCTCCTCCTTCTTCATCTATAAAAAGGAGGAAGAAAGACATTGTAAAGGTTCCAGATTTTTATCAGAGAATTGTGCAGTGAAAGGCATTTTTTGTATACATTTTGTAAAAGCTCTTGTGTGAAGGCTCAGAGCCCGTAGGGTCTCAGTGAGGAGGAGTTCTATTTGTATTAGAGGATTCTGGTTTTTGGTATCCCACAGTATGTAACTTCTTTTCATGTGTTTAATACAACATTTCATTTTATCCATCTTCCTGTATCATGTACTGGAATGCGAGTGGCTCACTGATTTTAGGTAAGGATTTATCCTAGTTGATACCCATACTTGGATCAGTCAAGCGCTTTAAATATGGCTCAAGCATGATATATTGTTTCATGTTCATTTCATCCATCTTTCTGCTATATTAGTTGCTTTGGGAGGGTGCTTTTAAAACGCCATTGTCATGTATGGATTCTTAGATTGATAAGCCCATACATGGTTCTGTTGTGTATCTGGGTATCAGACCAAAGTTAACTAATATCTTCTTATATTTCTTTCACTGCATACACCTTCTGATATTTGATTTCTGTGGCATATTACTTGAATCGG
Organism: Pinus albicaulis; assembly: GCA_034641835.2. Classification (NCBI taxonomy): domain Eukaryota; kingdom Viridiplantae; phylum Streptophyta; class Pinopsida; order Pinales; family Pinaceae; genus Pinus; species Pinus albicaulis. The sequence continues at coordinate 689,157,136 of CM076576.1, read as the reverse complement.
CCCTCTTTACAGTAAATTGTCTCTTAACTGTCTGATGCTTTTGTGTTGGAGCTTTGCATCTTGTCCCTGCAACATTACTTTCCCTGTGGCAGTTTCTGTAAGTTCTGGTCCCATTTAAATCAATTTCCTTGTTTACAAGAGATAGCAGGGGAGCCTTTGGATTGACACCCAAGTTTTATTATATGCTCCTTGCTATGCTAAGATGTCCTAGGCACTGGTCTATGGCAACTCTAGACTGTCTCTAGGAGAGACAATATCCGTCGCCAACACCAATCATGGAAGTTTTACATGGTATCAGAGTGCAGGTGAAGCAAAGAAGAGCTCAGAGGTAGATTTAAAGAGGGAGCTTGAGGAGCTGCGTAGGCAGGAGATCGAATCCGCATAAGGCTTACACAGTCCAGTGCCAGGAGGACATGATTCTCAAGGAAAAACTCTCTCTGAGTGAGTCGACGGAGGAATATTTTCTAGATTGAGATTTGTCAGCGGCAGAGAGAGCAACACAGTAGCTTCAGTTGAGATGAAAATTTTCTGTAGTAGTTGCTAGTGCAGAAAAGCGTCAGAGGGGAATAAGAGCACACTGAGGGAATTTTGACCTCAGATAATTTCTTGCCCATAAATTCTATTCTCCCATGCAAAAGCAATAGTAACCGAGAGAAGTTTTGCTCACTCTAGCAGGGAGTGCGTAGAGCCAGTCAGCAGCTGCGCACATAATATTAAAAACCGGAAGCGGTGACCGGACTGGTGGACCTAATGAACCAGTAACCGGACCGGAACCGGTCTAACTGGTATTGGTCAGGTCTAAACGAACCAGATTTAAAAAAATACATTAAATAATTATTTTTTAATAAAAAAAACTATTTTTAAGATTTGCAACCATGATTCCAAGCCATTAGAGACAAAATATGCAAAGTTTGCTCATTTATATACCATGTAAAAGTGAATATATCAAAATGGCACCGAGTGAAATAGATATCATCGAAAAAGTACATAAGCAATGAGGCTCCAAATGACCCATAAAGTCCAAAAACAATGCTACAAGCTGTGAGCATTGAGGCCATTGGCCTACATAGTACAGTGACAGCCTACTACAAATCTACATATATGATATTACTAAATTCTAATTAATGATCAACATTATCACTTGAAACTTCTAATCATGATCAAAGTTCAAACTCAGTTGGTTGAACTTGAGTCTCCCAACTCTCGACTGCCAAACTTTGCAACTGCTCCAGTCACAAACTTCTCTATTGGTTCAGTGACTTGAGTCTCAAACTTCTGAAGGTATTCCGCCCTAATATGCCCTATTACTTCATTTGGTGCTCCACATGGATTTACATGGCCTCCTATCCCAGCCAATTGTTGCTTGAACCTGTAAATACCCCCTCTTGCAATAGATTTTTGGTAATATTTGCAAATCATTTTGCCATCAACCATATCACAATGAACCCATGCAGTATCCTTGCCTTTTGGAGGCATGATGGCTACTACTTAGCTCAAGCGGCAAGCCTCAAACTTTAGCAAAAACTCAACACTCTCCAAGCTCTCAATCAAACTCACAAAATCTCCAAATGAGATGGTGTGAGACAAATGAAAGGCTGCCCCTGCTTATAAAGGATTGGAGAGGGTCTCCAAGATAGCTCCAACTCCAACTCCAAGCCTCCAAGATCGCTGCTCCAGCAAACACTCAACACTCTCTAAGCTCTCAATTAAACTCACAAACTGCAAATGAGATGGTGTGAGACAAAGGAGAGGCTGCCCCTGCTTATAAAGGATTGGGGAGGGTGTTTTTGGAGGGAAACAACCCTCCCCTTCCCTCCAAATCAACGCTAAACACCCTTGTTGGCCGTCCGTGGGTCCCTACAACAACGTAGGTGCTGACCGGTCGGTTAAGGACGAAACCGGCTAGTTTATGGATAAACTGGCTGGTTTCGTCCTTAACCGGCCGGTCAGCACCAATTAACCGGATTTTTAAGGTGAGTGCAGGGGAAAACCGGGTTTTACAGCTAGTTTGGACCGGCCAATTGTCTGACCGACCGATTTGACCGGTTTCCGGTTTAGACTAGCCGGTTTTCAACACTATGGCTGCGCATAGGGTTACAGACAGACTTCGACATTCTTTTTGTGCGTGATGGCAACAACCGGGCTGAAAGATCAGGATTGATTGGAGGGCGCCTCCAACTATGTGATCTGGAAGGCAAGGATCTCCTTCCTTCTGGATGAGCATGATCTTAAGGCCTTTATCGATAATGTGGTAACTTTCCTCGCAGATCCGGATCCGTTGAAAGCCTATAAGAAGGATATGGAAAATGCCAAGAGGTTGATCCTCGATGGAGTTCGAGATCACATTGTTTCTCACAGATTTGGCAAAGGGACAACTGAAGAGATGTGGGATGCTTTGGCTACGTTGTATCGGGGGTCTTCCGAGTAGCGAAAGATGTACTTGGAGGAGAAGATGAGATCCATAAAGATGTGGAAGGGGGAGCACATAGATTCTTTCCTTTCGAAGCTTCAGGAAGTCCGGGATCAGTTGGCAGTTGTAGGGTCAGCGCCTCAGGCTACGGAGATGGTGAGATTGGCCCTGAATTGCGTCTCCGAAGAATGGAAAGTCTTCGTCTAGAGTATTTTGGGTAGCGAAAAATTTCCGGATTGGGAAGGGATGTGGGCTGCTCTTCAACAAGAAGAGATGAGGCGTGACTTAGTGAAGTGCAAAACTGGATGGCAGCATCAACAGTGGTATGAAGCCCAAGGAGGAAGAAGAGAATGCAACCCTTGCATCAAAGGGGCAACAGAAGCAGCGAAGGCGCAAGGAGGACGTCTCGAAGATCAAATGTTTTAGGTGTGGTGAGCTTGGTCATTGCGCTACGCAATGTCCTCTTAGAAAGAAGGACAAGGAAGAGAAACATGATCAATAGGCCGCAACTGCAGAGATTGAGCAGGAATTTGCCATGATTTCCCACATACCTCCAAGGGAGAGGTGGGGTGATCTAGTACTATAGTTCCAGAGAATTGTAGATGGGCAGGATCCTTGAGGAGTCCACCTCTTGGATCAATACCTTGTTGCGGGAGCCCATATCATAAGTAGCAGGATGGACCAATGTTAGTTGGTGCAAAGAAGTGCCAGAGTGACAGTTGCAGTGACTAGGAGCGCTAGAGACTGAGCAGCGCAGAGCAGAGTTGGCAACAGTGCAGTTGGGACAATGCAGAGTCCGCAGCAACATAGAGGTTCGAAGGGCCAGCGCAAAAACTAGTAGCAGTCAGAACTCCAGTGACTGATGCATCATACTGAATGCTGTTGGTTCAGTATTTTGGATGTTTTTCTGTTGCAACAACAATAAAGTTGCAATGCAGATGCAGTTGGCAGCAACATGCAACATTTGTGCAGTAGTTGGTGGGTAGTGATGTCAGACATCAACAGTGCAGAGGGAGATGATACAGAGTTGGGGTGATGCTTCAACAAGTTGCATTACTAGAGCACATTCCTCGCTAAGAGGGAGTGTTGATTTCTAGTATCTTCAGATGTGCTCTAGCCTCAAGAATTTGCAGGGAGTCTCGGACATATGCATTCCATAATACCCATAAATCATTTTGGGAAATTCCACCTGGAGATAGTTTAATTAAAATAATTAATTATTTTTAATGGATGCCTAAGTCTAAACTTAGGAAATTAAAATAATTAAAGGGTATTAAATTATTAATTAAACGAGTGTGAATCTTCTAGAAAAAGACAGAGATCAAGTCAAGATGATGTGAGCCATTGATTAAGACTTAATCTGGGCCGTTTAATGTTCAACGAGAAGATTATAGGAAGGGGCTCGATGGCCAGTTGGAAGATACATCAAAATAGTGATCTAGCGATCAATTTCTCAAGAGAGCAACGCAATAGTTGTCGGAGGAAGATCAAGAAGATTTCTTGCAGTGAAGGGCAGGGATAGTGACCTGTGTAAGTTTTCCTGATCTGGTGAATACGATGCAGAGGAGGCAGAGAGAGATCCAGAGAGGCAATGCAGAGCCATGCTGAGGCAATGTAGAGACTGAGAGGAGATCGGTAGTTTTGTCGACGAGCAGTCCTAGTCTAGTGCCGAGAGCTAGGGTGTGAGATCAGAGGGTCAGAGGTCAGAGCATCCAGCCAGCAGATCGATCAGCCAAGGGAGTGACACAGGCCCTACGAGTTGTAACGCAAAAGCAGCGCAGTGACTGCATAGAGGCTACATAGAGGCAGCTTGGGGCTAGCCATTCAGAGGCTGAATAAGTGTCGGATCACCAGTAATAGTGTGAGGTTATTTCTCACTAACTTTTTGCCAGTTATATTCTCTGTATCGGATATCCAGTAAGGCATCTAAGATTGTATTCAGAAACTACTGCATAAAATACAAAACCTCAGCTGCTGCACCGGTTTTCCCGCATTGGCTTTTTTCGAGGATATTGTCCAAAAATAACAGTGTATATGCGTGTTTATTTCTTTCGTGCGCTGTATTTTGTTTCTGCAACATTTTTATATTTGTGAAAACTGCAGTGTGTTAGTTTCGTTATTTACTGTGGCAAACAGTAAATAATTTTATTCAGTTATATAACAAAATAGAAGAAACTTAACTAGTTGCTGTAGAAGGATTCCAATCGCGGAATTTTCACACAAAGGGGGAATCTCCCGAAATCCAATCATGAGAAACAAGTGAGGGCGCTGATCTTTAAATAGAATCTTCAACTCAATCTCCTAAAGTAAAGTTATACTAAGACGGATCTAGATCCACAATTTCTCCAAGAATTAACAATAGAACATCTAGATCCGTGCTTTTCTCAATGGAATAATGATTAAAATATCATATCCTTAATCTTCTCAACAAATCTACAATAAAAATAAAATTATGTGGACAGTCCACTATTCACTGCAAGATATAACAATAACTAATGTTCCACGAGGACCCAAGATATAACAATAACTAATGTTCCACGAGGACGCATCCCCCAAGGTGGGTGATGCACTCCCCATGTTTACCATGCTACTGGGATGGGGGGATGCCTGGGGAAAAGTTTCTCCACGTCCCCCTTCTGGGGAAACTCGGGGAAACATAGGGGGAAATGTTTCCCCAAAAAGGGTGCTTGTGGGGCCTTCTCTGCACCCCCACTTGTATTTATCCTAAAAACAATAATTTATGAGTGGGGAAGCCTAATATTCGACCCTAGGGCCCTACTAATGCTATGTATTACTAGTAATGTTAAATTGTTGAAGGATAGATCATTTTACTTAAATTTTTAACATTTCCATGAATTGTTTTGAGGATGTTTGAGAGTTGTTCCAACCTCGATGGATTTCATATGGAGAAAATAGAATTTTAGATCACACTCAAAATCCGGTTGACTTAATTGTTTTCAAGATTTCAGGATTGGAGGGAATTCCAACGTTTCCAATGGATTCTATCATGTATGAGAGTATGGAACTAACATTTAGTTAAGAGCACCAATTTCTCTCTATACCTTGGTGTTGGTGGAATTAATTATTGAACTCCGTTGTCATGACCCTAGTAAAGATGTACCCATCACTCAACAAAATCCTGATTTGACATGTTAAGCTTTTTCTATGTTGTTTTAATGCTTAGGGGGTGATATTGATGGTGAAGATCCCATTGTAGGCAATGATTTTGATGATATGTAGGTATTTTTTATAACATGATTTTTTTTGGACTATGGAGGCCATCTAGAGCCTCTTTGTTAATATATTTGTGGTTTAGAGTTGATTACACTTGGTGCTATTTTGGTTATATGCACCCTTTCTATATATTTGAGAGACTGTGCTTATTTATGTGTAATGGTTTGGATTCATACGAATGCACATGCATATATTTGTTGTTTTGGTCGACCAGTTTTTTGGTCTGATTTTTTTCTGGCTCTCGGTTTTTGGGTCAACTTGTGTAATGACCTATCCAGTTCTGATAACATTGGTTCATTGACCATTGTTCATTTTCTGTTTTGACTTTCAATGTTGAGTCTAGATACGATGACCCCAGACTGAGTCTTTGACTTGTCACTCTTTTTACTATTTTTGAGTTTGAGTAATTTCAATTTGCTATTCTAGTCTTTAGAGTTTAGTATCTACTAGTTTGCTTAGTACTAATCAAATTCTAAAATAATGGATGATGAATGTAATGGAAGAAATGATGCAGCATGAGAACATATTATCAGGGGGAGCTTGTGTAATAGAAGGGATGATACAACAAGAGAACGTATTGTCAGGGGGAGTCTATGTATTGGAAATTTGGAAGAGATGATGCAACCAAAAAGCATACTGTTAGGGGGAGCCTGTTGTCAAGGGGAGCCTATGACAAATAAAGATATCTTCAATGAGAAGGACTCGTTAGTCACCCTTTGCCATTGATGTCAAAGGGGGAGAGAATCTTGGAAAGAAACAAAGAGAAGAAGCACAAAGTCAAGGAGATCTTATGCAACACGCCCAATGATGATTAGGTGCGGTGACATCAATGACAGAGGGGGAGATTGTTGAGTATGTTGTCATTGATTCAAAGCGGGTGCAGGATGTCAAAGCGGGTTCAGGTTGTCAAACCATGTGCATGATAAGAAAGCGAGTGTAGGATGTCAAAGAGGGTATAGGATATCGTCATTGATGTCCTTCATGCAGAGATGAGATGATGCATTGATGAAGTCATTGATGTCCTTCATGCATGGTTGAGATGATACATTGATGAAACCCTAGCTGTAGGGTGGATCGCTTGGAAGATGAGCACACCCTGCAACTGTTGGAGATTTTGAAGATGCAGAATCCAGATCACTGAATTTTCCTTGGGACCCTCACCATTGGATTCTCCTCGTCGTGTCAATTCCGTTGATATGTGGAGCGCTTCTTGGGTCCTCACGGTTTGAGAGATATGCCCAGTCAAAGTGCAAACCCTCATCTCATGGTCAATAGTCCCAAAGGGTAATTATGTGGCAATATTATGTTGGCTAGTCTATGGCACACTTAATTAAGTAAAAGGAGAATAATTCTTTATAGGAGGAAATTTAATAATAAAAGATAAAAATCTCCATGGTCCAAAATCTTGAATAAAACTCGAATTTGTTTGTGGTCCAAAAATATGAGAGGGAAATTTTGAATTTCAAATTAAATGTTTTCCCTCCTTGATGATCAACTCGGCTACCCTCCTAGATGTTCATCCAAAAAACTATATAAAGGGTGATCAATCATCTTTAAACACTATGGAAGAAATTTGCTCTATCTGTCTATTTTGTCTGCGGCCATAAGGAGTTCCCAACATCTCAAGAAGGTCAGCAAATACTGTTGAGGAGATCTGCAAATTCCTTGAGGAACTTCGACTCTCTTGAAAGGGCAAATCTGGACATTTCATTGGGGCTTATGGTTAACTCCTTGGGCATGGGATTCATTTTTTTTGGAACTTATTTTTGCAGGTGGATTTACATTGTGATGAAGGAATAAATCACTGTAACCAACCCACATTTCCTTTGAGGCCTACTTGGCCCTTTTCTGAAGGACGACAACAATTTCTGAGACATATTCAACAAGAGTTTTGGCCCATCTCTAAGGCAACCCTCCATCTGAGAGCTGCAGGGTCTAAAGGCTTTCTACACATGATTGAAGGGTGTCTTCTCAAAAGAAAAGGTAGTCCTAATTCAAGCCCTAGCCTGTTGAATGAATTCTGGCTGAACTTGCATGCAAATCTGATACATGGAGCCTTAAAGCCTCTGTGAACTTCTGAGCTCGCACCTATGTCCGGCGAGTGTAGTTGAGGATCTTCTTAAGCACATCCTGTAATGCTATAGTCAATGCATGGCCTGAAGATTTGATGGACCTAGTCCGTGGATATCTGAAGCAAACTCACAAAGTTAAGGTATACGTTTTGGACTGGAACATTGTTGCTTGAAACATCATACTTGTGGACATGGTTAACTGAGCATTCCTTGCGTCTCACAAATCTGATTCCTTATTGGCTCTTCAAACCTGAAGTATCCTTGCAATCGTGTCTACTTTAGTGGAGCATTCACGACTAGGTTAGGGGATACAAAACCAACACAAACCTATAATATCTGCTGTCTTCATGTGGTAGTGGTGATTAAGATCTCAAAATTGTTTTAAGCATACAAGTAATCAAATAACAATTCAAAGGTCAACCTATTCTAAGGACAACGAGATCATTGCAGAAGATTCCAGAAAATCTTGTAATGTTTCTGAGAATATTTGTGAAGCATATTTGAAGGTTAAGGGAAACCTGGAAGAAAGACACTCTGCAGCAGCTTTGTTAAAAGACTTTGAAGACCTGTGCTTTCGACCTTAAGGAGCTACAACTTACATTCTTGTGGATCTTATCCTGAAGCATCTCAGCTTTGTGGTAGGACATCACTGCTGTCTGTTGTTTGGAAATAGCTGACTGTTGCACCTGTTCAAGGCCTATCTAAAGCTAATCTATTAGACCATACCTTTCAGGGTTCTCTAGAAGTCAAAGGATGCTGTCTTTGCAACAAACCCAAGCTCTGTATTATAAAGTATTTCAATGCCCTAACCAGAGATCTACAACAATTTTTGAAGCAAAACATAAGTTCAGTACTACTGTAACAACACATTTCTCAGATCTACAAAATCTGAAGTAGAACCTGTTTGAAGAGAAACACAAGGAAAGGAGACTAGATTGACCATTGATAATGGCATCAAAAGTTAAGGGCTAAGAGACGTGAGAAATTATATTTTTGTGCACATATTTTAAGCCTTCTTTGCATAATCATTGTGGCAGGGCGTATACAAGGTTCAGTAATCCTCTGGAACATAGATCTGAAGCAAAGATCTAACGTATATCTGAAGGTGAAAAACCGAAATTCCATTAATCCTCTATCTTTGAGATTTGTTGATAATTGTTGAAATCATTCATTGTGACTCAAATCTGTGGTTTCTGTGGTGCATGTTATGAGGTAAGGTTTCATAATTAATTCCATGGTTTCATGTTCAGATTCATGGGGTTCAAGTCTTGTTCATTAACTGGTAAAGATATGTAAAAGTTCTGAAATATAAAGGTATAGACCTGAGCATAACAGAGCACTTCATCTTGAGAAGTAAATTTGTATCTGGATCACCTTTGGCATGAGAACTGCAGCAAGAATTCACTGCATTTGAATCCTGCAGACAGTTACACAAATCCTATGTCTTACTGAGGGCTACAACAGTGGAAACAGTAGTCTGGTTACAGTACTCTTCTACAACAGTTAGAGCAGTACAACTGTCAAGGCTTAACATTAGCAGGAGTAAGGGTTTTTTGTCATCATTTTGTATTGAAGCAGTTAGTTTTCCAGTTTAAGCACAAATGTTAATCCCCAGGTTTGAATAGTGAATGATGAGGTTAGGCTATAACATTCGTACTGGTAATCAAAGTTTGAGCAGTGGTTACCTTTAGTGATGTGTGGCCTGATGACAATGTATGGCTGTGATCTTCTATGTCTGTCTCAGTGATGTATGACATTGGTCTAAGATATATGGCAGTGCCTCTATGACAGTGTGATTCATGTTAGTGACCCTATGACAGTGATATGTGGCTTATGTGATGTATAATAGTGTTACTTATGCTTTCTTTGAGAACAGTATTGTGAGACCGAATGACTGAGTCAATGTGCAACATAGTGTCAAGTTGAAGTGTAGCAGCAGGTGTAGCAGGTGTGATAACGGACAGTAGCAACAGTGATAGCAGGAGTGACAGTGGACAGTTGAAACAGTGGCAGCAGAAGTGACAACAACAGTGGCAACAAGCAGTTGTGGAACTATCAACTAGTATTATGACCTATCCAGTTCTGACAGTGGACAGTTGAAACAGTGGCAGCAGAAGTGACATCAGCAGTGGCAACAGGCAGTTGTGGAGCTATCATCAAAGTCATTGCCTATCTTGGGCTGGCAGTGTGGTGGATTGTAAGAGCACATCTGGATGTCGCTTCTCATTGGGGCCCGCTTCAATATCTTGGATGAGCAGGAAGCAGAAATTGGTTGCTTTAATCACTGCCAAGGCCGAAAACATTGCTGCTAGTATGGCCTATTGTGAAGCTGTTTGATTGAGGAAGTTCTTTAGTGAGCTATTTGAGCATGTGCTGAATACCAGCATGATCTACTGCGACAACCAAAGTGGGATTTGCCTTTCATAGAATTCTGTGTTCCACGACCGCTCCAAGCACATTGATATCAGGTACCACTTTATTCGGGATATGGTACAGCGGGGAGCAATAAGGCTCCATCACATTAGGACTGATGAGCAGGTCACAGACATTTTCATGAAGCCCTTAAGGAAGGTCAAATTCTCAGCCTTCCGTGGGAGACTTGGAGTCATGGAAAGACCCTCCTATGAGGGTCCCACATGAGTTGGACACTGAGCTCTGAGAGCTCCTGGAGACTTGGGGTACTTCTTGGAGCTATGAGCGACCATAGGGTGAGTGGTTCACCTTCCCCTGTTGGTGTGCTATGTACAGGGTGAGTGGTTCACCTTCCCCTGTGATACCCCATGATGGTTGACATGTGTGTAGGGTGAGTGGTTCACCTTCCCCTACGATTGCGGACACATGTATGTAGGGTGAGTGGTTCACCTTCTCCTACGATAGAGGTACATGGGAACATATGTGGTTCACCTTCACCATTATAGCAAATTTCGAAATAAACACTACTACAGTCATCACTTGTACATATAGAGAAAAAGAACAGTAAGATGCAAACATAAGAACCAATCACAATGACACAGTTATTTTTGGACAATTGTCCCCGGAAAAATCCATTGTGGGAAAACCGGTGCAGTGGATGAGGGTTTATAAATTAATCTTCAACAGTAAATTCTTTACAAAGGAAGACTGATAGTCTAGCTGAGAAACTTCATGAGAAAACACCTGAGATAAATTCTCATAAATGCTCCAAAGAATTCCCGACACTCTGAGGACTCACTGCCTTAGTCTGCGTCACCTCTATGTGTCTCTCTGCGTAGAGCCTGCGTGAGACTGCGTCACCCTGCGTGAGCTCTCTGCGCTGCTGCTCTGTGTTGCCCTCTCCGACCTTTTGCGTCCTTCTTCCCTCGATCCCCAACACTGCTGATGCCCTCTACTTTCTCTGCCTGCAACTCTCCCTCTAAAATCAAATTCTATTCCTTCAAAATCGACTTCCTTCGGGTTACTAAGTGTATGCTCGACTTGCTTTCCAAATGATCCTCAAGCCTTCTTTTATAATCTTCTCGTTGAAGAATCAACAACCCAGATTAGAAGTTTAATCAATGGCTAAGATTAAAACTTGAATTGATCTTCGTTCTCTAGAAGATTCACAGTCTCTTTTATTAACACCCATTAATTATTTAATCTCCCTAAGTTTAGACTTGGGGTCTCCATTAAAATAATTAATTATTGTAATAAAACATGAACATAGTGAAATTTTCATTTTGAAAACTATACAGTTGCAGTGATAGATTTATTCCTCCTACTTATTATTTCAATAAGTTATTTTCAGAAATCTTCTAGCAAATATCGAAATAAATACTACTGCAACATTCACAAATACATATGCAGAGAAATGAACTGTAAAGGACATAAGTACAAGAATCAATTACATGTACACAATTATTTTTCGACAATTATCCCCGGAAAAACCCAATATGGGAAAATCGGTGCAACATATGAGGGTTTTATTAATTCTTCAGCAAATGATTTCTTTACAAGGAAAAATAGTGGCAGATAAAATCTGAAACACCTGAGACAAAATTCCCGGCTCCTTCCGACAAATATCTGATACTCTAATCAACCTCTGTTTATTTGCGTGTTTCTCTACGCAGTCCCAACGCTGGACATCGTAAGTCTACGTAGGGTCTGCGTGGGTTCTCTGCACTACAGCCCAGAGCTGCCTCCATTGGCCCATTGCTTCCCTCTGTCCCTGACCTCGATCACTTGCTGACTCCCTCCTTCTGCTTCTGCAAACTCTCTGCCTTGCAACTCTCCCATTGAAATCGAATTCACTTGCTTAAGAATTGATCTCCTTCGCGTACTGAGTGTATGCCCGGCTTGTTTTCCAAATGACCCTCAAGCCTTCTTTTATAATCTTGTCGTTGGAGAACCAACGACCCAGACTAGAAGTTTAATCATTGGCTAAGATTAAAACTCGAGTTGATCTTTGTTTTCTAGAATATTCACACTCTGCCTTATTAATACCCTTTAATTATTTCATTTCCCTAAGTTTAGACTTAGGTCTTCAATAAAATAATGAATTATTTTAATAAGTTATGAACCGAGTGGAATTTCCACAAACGGTTTCTGGGTTCTTTGGAATGTTGTTGTCCAAGCCTCCTTGCAAATTTTGAGACTTGGAATACTTCTAGATCTTACAAAAATCAACACTCCCACTTAGCGAGAAAGGTGTTCCAACAATATGCCTGGTGCATGCTGCTCAGCTTTTGAAGCACCCTCTGCGCTGCGGATCTCTGGACGCTGTCCCTCATCTGCGGCGTTGCTACCCTCTGTATTGCTGCCTTTGACATTGCCTACTGTCATTGCTGCATTTGTACAACAGCTCCCTTTGAATACTGATTCTATCCATTCCTGCTACTGGAAAGGATTCTTCATCATCCCCATCCTTTCTCTGAATTAGACAAACATAGTCTTCCCCAAAGCTTTTGTGAGCATGTCTGCCACCTGTTCTCATGTTGGAGTGTACTCTAACTGAACAAATGCATGTTGTACACAGTTTCTGATGAAGTGAAACTTGATATCAATATGCTTCAAATGATCATGAAACACCGGATTTTCAGAGAGCTTGGTGCAGCTCTGATTATCACATAAGATACTGGTCTCTTCCATTTTCTCTTTGAGTAGGTTCACTGACAGTTTCCGAAGCCGTATGGCCTCACACGAAGCTGTGCTGGCTGCCATATACTCTGCTTCTATTGAGCTCAATGCTACGAACTTCTGTTTCCTGCTACACCAGGAAGTCATTCCTGATCCTAGACTGAAACAATACCCACTGGCACTCTTCCAATATACTGAACTCCCAGCCCAATCTGCGTCGGTGAAACCACTCAACCTGACATCATTGCCACGAGTGTACTTCAATCCAAGCTCGACTGTTCCTTGAAGGTACCTGAGAACATGTTTGGCTGCTGCCCAATGAGCCCTCTTCGGTTCTGTTGTATCTTAAGAGACAATTCCTTGGCTGTGGAAATGAATCAGTGCTTAAGACATTTTTTAAAAATGTGTCACAAAAGTAATTGTATCAGGTGGTCTTCGTTCAATCCCTTTGGAAACTAATTCTTTTAAACCCTTAATAGTCTGGTATAATGAAAGACTCTACAATGCCATTAATTGCTGATATCTGAATGGAAAAGAAGAACTGTAGAGGAAACTCAAAGTAATATGTTGTAAACACAAAATCTATTACTTTTAAGTTTCAGAGAGAATTCATGGAGAGAGAGGAAACTCAAAATAATATGCTGTAAACACAGAATCTATTACTTTTAAGTTCCAGAGAGAATTTCAGAAGGGAGAGGATTTGGAGTGAAGGAGTGCTTATTAAGGCTATTTAACTCTTTACTTACAAACGTAAATCAGAGACCAACTGCTTCTTTATTTCTCTTCATTCAAGGAAGAATAACATAAAATGAAACAAGAAATAGGAATCACCATCAACAGTTGCAGGAAACTTGTTGCTTCTTTCATTCACCCATCAGAAAAAGAAGTACCAAAAGTTTTAGTCTTCCAGAGGTCCAAAACTCAGAACCCTTCTTCTTTCTTTCTATCTTGCTTAAATACATCAAAAACATTTCGTAACTGCCAGAACTTCTTGAAACTACTTCAATTATCTAAACTGTTAAGACTACTTATTACATTGCAATTGAAGACATCACTATAGCTTCGATCTTAACAAACAAAGAAAACAAATTAAAACTTGAAATGTTATTCTTTTTGCTGAATCTGATTTGTTGTTGATGCGTCTCCCTGAAGTGCTGATGTGTCTTCCTAACAGATCGGACATCCTTGCCTTGAATTTCTTCCAGAGTTCAATATTTGTCTTTTCTGATTGCTGTCATGTCTTTTCTGTTCCTGATGTGGTATTCGAACAGTTCTGCAATAACGCATCTTTGCCCGACTTAACCCAGTAGTTGTGTTTCCAACAATGCCACCATGTGCTCCCTTTGCCCGACTTTGCTTATGCCTCTACGTTTCGAACAATGTTATCATGTCTCCTTCTACCCAACTCTGCCTCTTTTGCTCGTGCTCGCAGCATTTCATCTTCTCTTCTCCTTTGCTCTGCGTTGGGTCACTTACCCAAGTCCACTGCCTGCATTCACGTTTCTTCATAGAACGACGCAACTGCACATAATCCTGGACTTTAAATAAATTCAAATTTTCCTTTGAAAACTATCGCTTCCATCCCTTTATCGCATTTTGCATTTCGACATTCATAACATATTCATGAGTGCAATTCCTCTTGAGCTTGTGATGTGTGATGTGCGATAAAGGTAGGGATGACGTGGCAAGTGGAGGTGGGGCCGATCACAAATCGCAATCGGCGATATAAAACCTTGTCGCATTTTGCATTTCGGCATTCAGAACATATTCATGAGCACCATTCCTGCTAAGCTTGTGATGTGCGATGTGCGATTGGAATATATTAAATCATAGTTCTGAGTTGCATTGCGTTCGACTCTTGTCGCACTTCGCATTTCGGTATTCATAACATATTCATGAGCGCCATTTCTCCTGAGTTTGCGATGTGCAATATGCGATAAAGGTAGGGATGACGTGGCAAGTGGAGGTGGGGACACCCGACTCAACCCTGGCATGTAATGTTCTGAACGCATCAATCGACCCGACTCTTGAACTGTTCTGCACACGAATAAGTACTACTCGACCCACCTTCACATCTCCGCACATAATGTTAATACGCCAACATATAAATCAAAAAATCTTTTTTGGTATATATAGAAATTTTACATTTTCTAATATATATGCTTTTTTTGGTGTTTTGAGAAATATTTCAAAAGTAAATGCAAATGAGCCACAACATCCGGCTCCACCTGGGGATAGTGCTTTTTTCCATGAAAGTGCTAAGAACCGCCGATTAGTGCCTTATCCATTGGGCATGGAGTCAAATATTGCTTGGTGACATATGAACAATGAGAAATCCGGTATTTACAATGGTGGAATGCTGACTTTTAATACTCAAAATAATGCTTCAAATACTGCCCATTCATAGGCAGCTATAGAGATTCTCCATCTAAATCTTCTAGGATGAAAGTATTGTTTGATCTGGCTTCAGAAATTCTGTATGGACCATACCAGAGAGGGTCAAAAATACCATGCTTTCCTTTATCCTCCCTCCTAGTGTCCCATCTCAGTACTAAATCTCCTGCATGAATGAGATTTCTTTCGCCTTCCTGTCAAAAATAGACTTCATTTTTGCCTGATAAGTAATCAAATTATATCTAACTTTGTCTCTGTTTTCATTTAATTCAATCACCTTATTCATTCTTCTTACCAGAGCATTAGGTTCTTCCTGAGCTTCTTGAAGGAAAGCAATCATTGGTTTGGCCAACTGATTAGGAAATAATGCCTGAGTTCCATATACCAACCCAAAAGGTGATTTGCCAGTGGACCTCCTAGTAGTTACTCGAACTGCCCAAAGAGAAAATTTTAATTTTGAGTCCCAGTGTTTTTGATTTTCCGTGATCGTTTTGTTCAAAATCCTTACCAATGTCTTGTTTGAAGACTCTGCCAATCCATTCCCTCGTGGATGGTAGGCTATGGAATGTGACAAAATTACATTATATGTTTGGCAGAAATTAATGAATCGAGCATAATTAAATACCTGAGCATTATCAGTTACAATCTTGACTGGACAACCAATCCTACTGAAGATGTTCTCCTCCAGAATCTTCATCACCACTTGGTCATTTGATTTCTTGGTGGGGATTGCTTCAATCCACTTTGTGAAGTAATCAGTAGCAGTTAGAATCCATTTGAACTACCCACTTGATGGTGGATTGTTCTCTCCAATAAAGTCCAATCCCCACTTCCTGAAAGGCTCTTCTATGAATATTGGAATGAGAGGTAATGGAGCAAGTCTCTTCTTTTCTGCAAATAATTGACACTTCTGACAACTTCTGACCAGTCTGTACACATCAGTGAACAATGTAGGCCAATAAAAACCTGACTCGAGGATTTTATGTGCTGTGACCTTCCAACTATAATGTCCTCCACACAGATTGTCATGATATTCCTTGATAACCTCAATGTATTCACCTTCGTTTAAACACAACATCAAAATACCACAGATCTTTTCCAAAGCATACAACTTTTCTTCACTATGACATATGGTCAACATTTAAGCTCCCAGAGCTCGTATTTGGTTCTAAGATTTGAAGATGGACAAGAAAAGTTGAACACAGTAATGAACAAAATCTTTATACCAATCAACACAAAATTTGTATTGAATACCGTTTTGGGCTTATACCGATCTTCTTCATTGTCGCCTCCATCTACCGGTGCCAGGAGGTTAATTCTATGCTTGAAAATTTGTTTCCGTTAGCAACTTTGCTAAACTCTCAGTCTTACCTAACTTGGTGGGTTTAATGTCCAAATCATACTTTGGATTTTAGCTATCCATTTTCTTCTCTTTTTTCTTCGACATCACTTTGAACTAACACGCCTTTCTGCACTAGATACATAAGCTGTTATTTGGGATTATAACACATAAGTCCTAAAGGCTTTGAGTGCTTTGACCAATGCATACACTTGTTTCTCCAAATGTTATATTTGAGCTCAAGATTCCGAGAACTTTGTTGAAGAATGCCAACAAGGGCCTCCTTATTATCCTCATTTTTCTCGCAATAACACAACAACAATAGTAGTGGGAGAAGCAAATGAAAATATTTGAAATACCTTTGATAATTAGGACTTATTAGAACTCATTTTTTGTTTTTATTCGTATATTGTTTTTTTTTATCCCATTCATGGAGGGGACATGTTAGTTATATATCTCATAATCTTAGCATAGTTTGGTACAAATCTTCTCAGAAAGTTTATTTTTCCCAAAAATCTCTGAATATCTTTCTTGCTTCTGGGTAAAGGAATTGTTTGAATTGCTTCCACCCTTGCTGGATCAATCTTCAATCCTTGTTTTGAAACTATGTGGCCCAATAATTTACCTTCTTCTAAGGCAAACAAAGATTTCTTGGGGTTTAGTGACAGACCAAACTTCCTGCATTTTTTCAAAAGTTTTTTGCAAATGTTCCAGGTGTTCATCATCTGACCCTGAGAAAACTGTTACATCATCCAGATATGTAACCACATACTTGTCACCTACAAACGCCATGTCCATGGCTCTCTGAAAAGTCGCACCTGCATTCATAAGACCAAATGGCATTCTTGCATACATAAAAGTACCCTAGGGGGTTGTGAAAGCTATCTTTTTCTAATCTTCCTTATCCACTGCTACCTGATTATACTTAGAGAATCCGTCAATCATGGACATCCTGTAAGCTCCTGTCACTTTTTGTAAGACATAATCCATCTTAGGTAAAGGATAATTATCCTTTAGAGATGCTCTATTCAAATTCCTAAAGTCTACACACAATCTTATCTCTCCATTTTTCTTCCTCACAGGAACTAGATTAGAAACCGAATCTGAATATCTGAGAGAACTATCATTTTTGCTTGCAGCAATTTCTTCACTTCCTTTTCAATTGGAGCTAACAGTAATGGATTAATCTGTCTAAGCTTTTGTCTGTGTGGTTTAATTCCTTCTTTCAATGGGATCTTATGATGTATTATGCTTTTATCATACGTTTTCAAGTCTTCATATGACCAAGCAAACACATCCATATACTTCTTAAAAAGATCAATGTATCTTTCTTTATAATTTTTGGGAACACCCTTGAATAATTTCACCATTTCTGGCTCCTGTTGAGTTCCCAAATCACAATCTTCGATCTCTTCCTCTTGATGTATTTTCTTTGAATTAACAACAACATCATTAGAATCAAATAATCTTTCAAGGGGAACCAGTCCTTTAGGGAGTATATTATCTTTCAATTGGATAATCTTCTGCTCACCTATTGACTGCTTAAGGTTTCTTATCTCTCCTTTTTTCTCTGTCTGTTCCTCTTCTCGATCTATCTCAACATCTTCAAAGTTTCCAATCATTGTCAAGAAATGATTTATCTGCTCATCATCTTCAAACACCTACCAATGTTTCACATTGTCAGGAATAAAGGGTCTATGTCTAATTTCAATCTCATACCTTAACCTTGGATTCATTGGTGGCTTAATGGTACTAGTTGTAACTGCTAACGAATTTGCCAACCTATTCCCCTCCCTCAGAATGAACTGAAGATTGAAGGCTTCAAAATAGTTCTCTATTAGATCCCAAGCTTCATTTTTGTATGATCTTAATCTCGGATGTTTGGTCTGACAATGATTTTTAGGCTGTCTTATTATCAATTCAGAGTCACCAAAAATTGAAATACACTGAACTCCCATCTGTTTGGAAACTTGAAGGCTTAGGATTAAGGACTCATACTCAGCTACATTGTTTGTTGAATCAAATTCTAATTTAAAAGAAAAAGGCATGAGGTTACCTTCTGGTGATATCAACAAGAATCCAACTCCTATGCCATCCTTGGAGTAGGCACCATCCAAGTAGGATTTCCAAATCTTCTTTGAATGTGGCTGATTATGTACAATTGCTGAAGAGAGCTGCTTCCCTATGTCTTCAGCAAATTTTGCATCTTCATGGAGCATGAGACATGAAATATCTTATGTTTCTTGACTATAAATAGGGGAATCTCCTGCATCTTTCTTGGTAGTGGTCTTCACGAACCTTGTTTCCTTGTGCAATCTCCTTTCTTCCCCATTAAAAACAGTAATGATAACATAAGTGAAATCTAATTTTAGAACACCTCCCAACTTTTCTCCCCAAGATCTTGACAGGAGCATTCCAAACCTTGTTGGAATGTCAGCAACCACTACATCCATGACTACAATTTTTGCTGGAATTTGTGCCAAAGAAACTACTACATCTTTAATTAACCCAACACGTTTCACCCTTTTGGAATCAAATGAATACTGATCCCTGTAAGGTTTGGTAATCTGCAAGTTTATTTCCTTCATAACAGACAATGGCATGAGATTATGGGATGCTCCTGCGTCCAGCATACAATTATGAAGAGTAAAATCATGAATCAACAGAGAAATATAGAATGGTGGAATAGAAGGATCTACTTCTTCTACATGAGGACCAAAGGTGACCACTGGCTTCTCTTCTTGTAAGTTCACAGTGTCACTTATATCTTCAATCTGTGTGAGATTAATAAATTCTGAAATTTCTTTCTTGTAGACTGGTATTTTAGCTAATTTTAGAAGAGGTACCTGAATTTTTACCTTCTCCAACTCTTTTGTCAAATTGGAAGCATGAGTTTGTTTAGTATTCTTTTCAGGTTCTTCTTCACTCTTTCTAGAATTTGCTGCTTGTTCGGGTACATGAACAACTCTCTCCAAAATATTAATATCAACTGATTTTCTTTGGGAAGGTTCACCCTACTGCACATCTGTTCTATTAACTGAATTTACAGGTTGCTTCCCATTGCTGACTTGTTTTACAGGGTCCTTTTGTTGTGTAGTTGCCATTGGAGGAGGGTTAGGGTCTTCTTGTTCACCCTCAGTGTCTTGTAGCCTTGATCTTTTCCTTCATCTCAAATTATACTTCTTGTGCAACTCAACCTGCATAAAATCTGCAAATTGTTTACAGTATTCATTCATCTCATCTTCAACAAAAGATACTTCAACTTTAGTATATTCTTCTTCACAATCTTCCTTTTCATCCTCTTCTATTGTGTACATAGCGGATATTTGATCTTCAGCCTCCTTTTGGTCATATTTTGCTGAATCTTCGGGTGCTGCTTCTATATACAATGGTGCTTGAACTTGATCTTGAACTTTTCTTTCCCTCTGCAAAATTTGCAGGGGTTGTCTCTTGAATTGAGGGTTGAATCCTCCTCGGTTTTGTTGTACTTGTCTTTGGGAGTTTTTGCTTTCCAATTCCATCTTAACTAGCTTATTTGACAATTTTTTTATCACCTTTGTCATATCTTCAATTCTTTGATCTTGTGATGATTCTTCTTTTGCTTTCCCCTTTTCTTGGACTGTCTGTTTCCCTTTCACCTTCCCAGCTGTAGTCATATTAGCCTCAATTTCTAAAGCATCTGTCTGTATCTGCTCTAGATTAGGGGATCTCCTTTCTCGAAGTGTGAAACTAAATCGGCTTCAAAAGCCGTAGCAAAAACCACCTTTGCTCCAAAAGGAGGAGGTTTCATTTCTACAGGCAAACTGTTATACAATTTATTGAATCTTTTGATAAAATCTGATATATTCTCATCTGGTTTTCTTTTGATTGCATTGAATTTTGTTAGTGAATATCCATGATCCATTTTTTCACCCCATCTCTGAGTGAATTGATTTTCCAGTTCTTCCCATGTATTAATAGAATTATTTGGCAATCCCTTAAACCACTTTCTAGCCTCTCCATCTAGAGACTGAGCAAAAAGCCTCATTACAACATCAAGATATTCTACATTCAGATTTTCAACAAAATTACAAAACAGAGGCAAGTGTTTCTCTGAAATTATTTCATCTCCAGTAAAACGTGGGAGTAATTTAAGATACTCTCAAGGCATCATATTCATTGGTTGTGGAAGGTTAAGTGGAGCATATTTGTTCAACAAAAAGGATGGTGCTGCCATGTTTGCACCTTGATTCACTGTTCCTTGGTTAGATGCCGTTGATGAACCTGCTGCGAAAATGAACGAATGTGAAGGTAAAACTGATATGGGAGTGGGTTGATGGACAATGGCAGAGGGACCAACAACCAGAGTTTGTTGAGCTTGAGTAAAAGTAAAAGAAACAGACTCAAAGGAGTGTTCTTCCAACCTAGGTTCTTGAAAATAAATTGGTGTGAAAGGTGAATCTTGTTCTAAGAAAGGAAGTACTTTAGAGAAATCTTCAAACAATGGATTACTAGAACTGCTGCGAGGAGCAGACAATGTAGGACTAGGTGTTGAGGGGGTTTTGGGTTTCCGAACCCTTTTAGAAACCAATTTTTTAAGGTTTGACAAAGCAAGGACCTTCTGCTGTGAGGTATCTGACCTCGTGTGAGGCCTTTTGTGAGCCAGAATTCTGAGAATAACAAACACAGCCAAATATTAACTCCTCACTGAACAACCAGAGGAAATAATGTGAAAAACCTAGGGAAAATAAACTTCGTCTCTTTGTCTTCGACAACGGCGCCAGAAAATGTTGTATCTTAAGAGACAATTCCTTGGCCGTGGAAAGGAATCAGTGCCTAAGACATTTTTTAAAAATGTGTCACAAAAGTAATTATATCAGGTGGTCTTCGTTCAATCCCTTTGGAAACTAATTATTTTAAACCCTTAATAGTCTGATATATTGAAAGACTCTACAATGCAGTTAACTACTGATATCTGAATGGAAAAGAAGAACTGTAGAGGAAACTCAAAGTAATATGCTGTAAACACAGAATCTATTACTTTTAAGTTTCAGAGAGAATTCATGGAGAGAGAGGAAACTCAAAATAATATGTTGTAAACACAAAATCTATTAATTTAAGTTCCAGAGATAATTTGAGAAGAGAGAGGAGTTGGAGTGAAGGAACTCATATTAAGGCTATTTAACTCTTTACTTAAAAACGTAAATTAGAGATCGACTGCATCTTTACTTCACTTCATTCAAGGAAGAAACAACATAAAATGACACAAGAAACATGAATCACCATCAACAGTTGCAGGAAACTTGCTGCTTCTTTCATTCACCCATCAGAAAAAGAAGTACCAAAAGTTTTAGTCTTCTAGAGGTCCAAAGCTTGTAACCCTTCTTCTTTCTTTCTATCTTGCTTAAATACATCAAAAATAGTTCGTAATTGGTAGAACTTCTTGAAACTACTTCGACTAGCTAAACTGTTAAGACTACTTATTACATTGCAATTGAGGACATCACTGTAGCTTCGATCTTAACAAACAAAGAAAACAAATTAAAACTTGAAATATTTTTCTTTTTGCTGAATCTGATTTGTTGCTGATGCATCTCTCTGAAGTGCCGATGTGTCTCCTTGACAAATCGGACATCCTTGCCCTGCATTTCTTCCAGAGTTCAATATTTGTCTTTTCTGCTTGCTGTCATGTATTTTGTGTTTCTGATGTGGTATTCAAACAGTTCTGCAATAACTCATCTTTGCCCGACTCGACCCAACTGTTGCGTTTCCAACAGTGCCATCATGTGATCCCTTTGCCCGAATCTGCCTATGCCTCTACGTTTCAAACAATGTTATCATGTCTCCTTCTGCCCGAATTTGCCTCTTCTGCTCATGCCTGCAGTGTTTCGTCTTCTCTTCTCCTTTGCTATGCGTTGGGTCATTTACCCGAATCGACTACCTGCGTTCACGTTTCTTCGTAGAACAACGCAACTGCACATAATCCTGGACTTTAAATAAATTCAAATTTTCCTTTGAAAACTATTGCGTTCGTCCCTTTATCGCATTTTGCATTTCGGCATTCATAACATATTCATGAGCACCATTCCTCTTGAGATTGCGATGTGTGATAAAGGTAGGGATGGCGTGGCAAGTGGAGGTGGGGCCGATCGCAAATCGCAATCGGCGATATAAAACCTTCTCGCATTTCGCATTTCGGCATTCATAACATATTCATGAAGGCGATTCCTCTTGAGCTTGCAATGTGCGATTGGAATATATTAAATCATAGTTCTGAGCTGCATCGCGTTCGGCCCTTGTCGCACTTCGCATTTCGACATTCCTAACATATTCATGAGCGCAATTCCTCTTGAACTTGCGATGTGCGATGTGCGATAAGGGTAGGGATGACGTGGCAAGTGGAGGTGGGGACACCCGACTCAACCCTAGCATGTAATGTTTTGAACACATCAATTGGCTTGACTCTTGATCTGTTCTGCATGCGAATAAGCATGACTCAACCCGCCTTCACATCTCCACACATAATGTTAATACTCCAACACATAAATCAAAAAATCTTTTTCGGTATACAAAAATTTACATTTTTTAACATAAATGCCTTTTTTTGGTGTTTTGAGAAATATTTCAAAAGTAAATGCAAAGGAGCCACAACGGGTTCTACCATGAACTGACTGAGGGTATTTACAGCATAACAGATGTCTGGTCTTGTGTTTATCAGATACATCAATGATCCTATGAGCTGCCTATATAACGTAGGATCAACCTCATCGTCTTTGGACGTGTCTATTTTTCTTCCAGTTGGTGAACATTGGAGTTGTCATGGGTCTACAATCTTCCATCTGAAATCTTCTCAGAATATCCGTAGTGTTTCTTCCTTGACCAAGAAAGATCTCCCCATTCTGTTGCCAAACCTCCAACCCCAGAAAATAGTGCATTCATCCTAGATCCTTCATGTCAAATTCCTCAGCCAAATTCTTCTTGCAATCTGTGATGAGCCCTGATGATCCTGTCAAGAATAGATCATCTACATACAAAACCAGTATCAGAGGTTCACTCCCTACTCTCAGATAGTAGAGATTGGGATCTGCGTCACTCTTGACGAATCCCATCTTTTGCAGGTAGCTGTCAATTCAGCCATACCAGGCTCTAGGAGCTTGCTTCAATCCATACAATACTTTCTTCAATCTGCACACATGAGTCTTCTGATCATGCATCTTGAAGCCCTTCGGTTGTTCTATATACACCTCTTCCTCTATCACCTCGTTCAGGAACGTTGTCTTGACATCCATCTGGTGAATCTCCCATCCCATCTCTGCAACAAGGGATATCACAGATTTGATAGAGGTGTATTTGGCTACCAGGGCGAAGGTTTCTTCATAATCAATCCCTTCCTTCTCAGCATACCCCTTAGCCACAAACCTGGCTTTAAATTTCTCGATGCTGCCATTTGCAGCATACTTGACCTTGTAGATCCATCTCGATCCTACAACTGATCTCTCCTGAGGTCTAGGGACCACTTCCCAGACATCATTCGTCATGATAGAACTGTACTCATCCACCATTGCATCAACCCACCCCTGGTGCTGAGCTGCTTCCCGAAAACTGGAAGGTTCTCCGACTTGAGGAACCAAGGCTTGATACCTCTCAGGCTGCTTACGTTGTCTCTTCTCATTTCGGGGGACTCCGACAAAGTCCTATGCATCTTTCAAAATCTGTCGTGGTGGTGGGTGGATTTACCGGCTCTCCCTCTTGCAAATCCTTGGGAGACACGTCCCTTGGAGCCCCATGCCTTGGAGAGGCAACTAATTTTTTTGCCGCTGGTTGTTGGGGCTGAACCAGAGGCTCCTCTTCAGATTGCATTGTAGAAGGCAACTCGCAAGACCTTTTGAAGGCTTTCTCCTCCATGAACTTCACATCCCTCTGCACCACGACTTTCCTGCTCTTAAGAATGTAGATGCGATATGCCTTTGCATTCTCGTTGTATCCTACAAGATACCCTTTTTCTGTAGTCATTTCCAACTTCTTCCTCTTTTCACTGGGCACATGACAGTAAGCTGTACTGTCGAAGATCCTAAAGTGACTCACTTCAGGCTTACTGCCAGTGAAGACACTTTCTGGCATGATCTTTCCAATGTAGCGTGAGTCTTGTTCTGAATGTAGACAACTGTATTACAAGCTTCAACCCATAGAAATTTGGGCATGTCTTGGTCATACAACATTGCCTTTGTTGCTTCGACAATAGTCCTGTTTTTCCTTTCTGCCACACCATTCTGCTCCGAATTATATGGAGCTGTCCACTCTCTTTTGATACCTTCCCTTGCACAAAATCCAATGAATTCCTTATCTATGTATTCACCACCATTGTCTGATCGCAACACCTTGATCCGCTTTCCTGTTAGATTTTCAACCAGAGCCTTAAACTCTTTAAACCGACTGAAGAATTCATCCTTGGTCTTCAAAAAGTAGATCCAACGTTTCTTGGAATGGTCATCAATGAAGGTGACGAAGTACTTGGCACCACTAAGAGCTCTAGTGGACATTGGTCCATAGATATCTGAGTGTATCAAGTCCAATACACCCTTGGCCCTATTGTTTTTTCTCTATTATGTTGCCTTGGCATATTTTCCCAATACGCACCCCTTGCAGACATCATCTTGTTTATTGCTTAGCTCTGGAACTCCTGTGACAGTCTTCTGGAGAATTTTTAACGCCCCATGATGTAAATGTCCCATTCTTTTGTGCCATAGCTCATTCAGGTCCGTTTGATCTGTGCTGCCCACCATTTCCAATGGAGACTCAAGCTGCAACTTGTAAAGTTTGTTGCTTCTTACCTCGATCTGTGCCTTCTTCTTCAAACTGGGGTGTTTGACGTAGCCCCTATTGCCGATAAAGTAGATGTCATAGCCTCGGTTTTGAAGCTGAGACACTGAGAGCGACTTCATCCCCAACCCAGGCACATGCAGTACATTAGTGGCCCGGATCTTATTTCCAACCTCGGTCTAAAAAACTACGGTACCTCTCCCAATAGGAGTGCATTTTGCTTTATTACCCATGCTTATTTAAAAATTCATCTGCTCTTCTCGGTAGTCGGAAAAACATTCTCGTACTTCAGTCATGTGAGCAGAGGCTGCATTGTCAATATGCCAAACTTCAGAAGAAGCAGTGCTTGATACGCAAGCAAATTCTTCTTCAAGTCTGGATGCCAGAATAGAGACATCGTGATCCATCTGTTCTATCATGCTTCTTTCCCTCCCTGGAGAATTGCGTGAACCCTTCTGCGCTGCTGCTGCAACGGTAGACTTCTGTTCACTAGTCGATTCTCCGTTCCTGTTACTCATCTCTGGCTTCGATACCATGTGAAATTTTCAATTTGAAAACTATACAGTTGCAGTGATAGATTTATTCCTCTTACTTATTTCAATAAGTTATTTTCAGAAATCTTCTGGAAAATATTGAAATAAATTCTACTGCAACATTCACAAATACATATGCAGAGAAATGAACAGTAAAGGACATAAGCACAAGAATCAATCACATGTACTGAGTTATTTTTGGACAATTGTCCCTGGAAAAACCCAATGCGAGAAAACTGGTGCAGAGATGAGGGTTTTATTAATTCGTCGGGAAATGATTTCTTTACAAGGTAAAATATTGGCAGATAAAATCTAAAACACCTGAGATAGAATTCTCAGCTCCTTCCGACAAATCTCTGACACCCTGATCAGCCTCTGCTTTCTCCTGTGCCTGTCTGCGTGTTTCTCTGTGCAATCCTAGTGCTGGACTGCTTAAGTCTGTGTAGGGTTTGCGTGCGTTGCAACCCAGAGCTGCCTCCAGTTGCCCAGTGTTCCCCTCTGTCCCTGACCTCGATCACTCGCTGACTCCCTCCTCTTTCTGCTTCTGCAAACTCTTTGCCCTGCAACTCTCCCACTGAAAGCGAATTCACTTACATCAGAATCAATCTCCTTTGGGTACTGAGTGTATGCCCGACTTGTTTTCCAAATGACCCTCGAGCCTTCTTTTAGAATCTTCTCGTAGGAGAACCAACGACCCAAATTAGAAGTTTAATCAATGGCTAAGATTAAAACTTGACTTGATCTTTATTTTCTAGAAGATTCACAATCTGACTTATTAATACCCTTTAATTATTTCATTTCCCTAAGTTTAGACTTGGGCCTTCATTAAAATAATTAATTATTTTAATAAGTCACGAACCGAGTGAAATTTCCAAAAACGGTTTCTGGGTTCTTTGGAATGCTGTTGTCCAAGCCTCCTTGCAAAGTTTGAGACTTGGAACACTTTCAGATGCTACAAAAATCAACAAAATTTCTACAAACGGTTTCTGGGTTCTTTGGAATACTGGTGTCTAAGCTTCCTCACCAAATTTGAGACTTAGATCACTTTTTGATGCTACAAAAATCAACAGTGTTGGGGTGTGAGATTGGAAGGGCAGAAGATCAACATTCAGCTAGTAGAACAACCGACAGAAGGAGGTGACGTAGTCCCAACCAGAGTGACGCAGATTTGCGCAGAGGCAGTGTGGGGTTGTCCAGTTCATTGTTGGGTCAGTATCGAATCTCTAGTGTTAGTGTGAGGTAATCCTCACTAATTCTCTATCAGTCAGATTTTATGTGGATAGCCATATTTGGGCATCTAGTTGTATTCATAAGCTTCTGCTTAATAATACAAACCCTCAGTTGCTGCACTAGTTTTCTGCATTGGGTTTTTTTGGGGACATTAGGCCAAAAATAACGATGTCATGTGTGTCTAATTTTCTTGCTCAGATCTTGTTTCTACCTTTATTTTCCCCAATTTATTTAGTGAAAGTTGTAACGTATTTGCTTCAGTATTTACTTGTAGAACATAGTAAATAACTTGCATACTTTATCAAGTAGGAGAAGTAATATCAGTTTGCTGCGATAGGATTCCGAGAGTTAGGAATTTTCACATGTTGTAGTTTTTAACAATTACTTCAATGTCCTTTTAGCAGCCCAATGACAAGTTCCAATTTAGTTTCCAATAGCAATCACATTAACCATTCACATTGTCAGTAAATGTAGATAGAACATAAACAATAAATGCAGACGACAAGCCAAGACAAGCGAACACTAGATTTGGCGAATGCCAAGGAAAAATCCCAAGATGGGGAAAACCCTTTGATAAATTCTTCTTATTATAAATATCAAATGTTGAGCATAGAGAGAGAGTAAAATAAGGTCAAAATTGACTTGCCAATAGATGTCCAAAATAACCCTGTCAAAATCTGCGATTCTGCTCTTAGTCAACAACAATCAAATCATCCCTAATCAGTCAATGGTGCAACAACAAACAGTCCACAAAAGAGCTCAGTCAACCTTGGTCAAATGTGACCTGACCAGCTGGTCAAGATGCCCTGAAAACAGTCCCAAAATTCCTCCTTAAACTTAGTCAAAGTCAAAGTCAAATATGCTGCAAAAACCCTAATTGCAAGTCTAAAGTCAACACAGTCAAATTCAACAGAAAGCCTCAGTTTTTGTGCCAATAAATGCAACCTGCTGAGAAAGAGATTCTCCCAAAAAATCGAAGTCAAAAGGTGCCTAGAAAGCTATGTTGCCAAGAAACGGACGGGGATGGGGACGAATGCGTCATTTTTTGAAACAGGGTGTGTGGGTTCATCGAGGGTCTATATATATATATATATATATATATATATATATATATTATAATATATGTGAATTTATATATCATAAATATTTTAGTTATATAAATTCACACACACACACACACACATATATATATATGTGAATTTATATAACTAAAATATTTATGATTTAAACTTTAAAGATTTAAACATGCACATCATTGAACATTCAACATTTACATTGAAATTTCAAAATTTCTAGTTTGATATCAAGTAAAAATTGGAGTTTACACATGAAAATCTGGCCCCAAGCCAATTTCGCCCAAAACTCTGGTAGGGAAAGAGAAGGCCAAAAATTACGTTCTTGGAAAAATGTAAAAAAAAACACAGTTAAAAGAGTGATTAGAAAAGCAAGTGATGTCAGTTGGCCATGAAAGAATGTGGAGATTACAGTAGAAAAATAGGAGTTTGGTAGTACACTGTTTATTGTGTTTTCTTCAAGATTCTAATACTCGTCACAAGGAAGATTTCCCATCTTTGACATAATGGGTCGATTTACTATTTAGAATTAAATTTTAATTTACTAATTGTGTTATGCAAAAAGTGAAGTTTGAACACAAATTAGAATTAATTCATGCCGAATGGTGAATCTTCAAGAGCTACCTGTGAATATTCAAGTAGGGATTGCATCTTTGTGGATTGCATCTTTGTGGATTGCATCTCTGTGGGAATCTCCAGTCACCGGCACAAACACCAGCGAATGCCCCAAACACACCAGGGAATGCTCGTCGTCTCAATAGTCAAACCGAATGGTTTTTGTCTCAAACAGAATGTTGTCGTCGAAGAGTGAAGCGATTTTAGGTTTTACGGGTTATGTATTCACCTTTTGAATTTCCACGATTTTTTATATTTAAAGTTTTATTTCAAAAATCGTTCAACAAAGAACCCTAAAGAACCCAATTTTGGGGTTCCAAGTACCCATTATTGGGGTTCCAAGTACCCTAAACGTCAAAAGCAATTTTTTTAACGAAGAACCCGGTTCTTATGGGTTCGTTTCGGAAGAACCCGTACTCAAATCCGGTTCTTGGGTTCGAGAACACATGCAACATAGCTAGAAAGTCAAAGTCAACGCTGGTCAAACCATGGTCAAACTGTAGAAAATTTCAAAAAATTTGGCCCTGTAATTTTGTCCTCCTTTTTGCCACACGTGTGAAGAAATCCGCTGCCCAATGAGGTGTGCGAACCAATCAGATGAGGAGAGAGAAGAATGTGTGAGTTGTGATGATGCCAAATGAGGGACGACTCAGGAGGTCTCTCTTATTTATACAAGTCGTTGGGGGTCAAGGGACATGTCCATTGGGCTTCATGAGCCTACATGATGTTGTGGTCGACCTCAACAATTTTCACATGTGTGGGCTTGACCTCAAAAACATATTTTCCTTATCCAAATTTGATGATCTTTAGGTTGATTTTGGTTCTCTTGAAAAGAAGAATTCAATGCAATAATCATCTCCATCAAATGAATTGTCTAAAGTGGAATTTGGCCGTAGTTTCCTATTTTAACACGAAGCTCATTCTTCAAACTCATGACTTGAGCAATGTTGTTTACTATAAATAGATTAGTCAGGACATCATACATCATCTTTGAAGTTTCAAGCTTTGAAATATAGGGGATGAAGTGATCTCTAATGGAATCCACTATAAGGCTCATGGAAGTGATGCCATCCTCCTTGAACTTCTCTTTTTCTGCATTATTTGCTGGTTCTACAACCTTGCCCTTCACAAGATTTGAAACATTATTCTTTGCAAGAATAAGATCAATCCTAGTTTTCCAAGTTCTGAAATTTGAATCCCCTTCTAACTTGTTCTTTCACTTCATAGAAGAAGCCATAGATGTAGATAAACAATCAAGAAGGTCTTAACAATAGTGATCTCAATGTAGACTTCTTCAAGAGTGATCTCAGTGTCCCTTCCTTTACCAAAACTTTGATATGATGTTGAGTTTTTAGTGCAATAGATATAAACAAAATATTTCTGAAAACCGATAATTATATCTAATGATGTTTTTAATTTTTATAGTATATCATGAAGCAATTACACTTCAGAAATTCAAACATATAAAAACAGTAGGACAATAGAGATCGCAATGCACAAAGAGAACACAAGATTTACCTTGGGAAAATCCACTTGGGTGAAAATTCCAACAAACTTTTCAATAGAGAAATTCTTCTTTTCAACAAAAGACACACCTAGACTTTTAGTCAACAACTTGTTGATTTATGGTAGCATCGGATGTGCTCTAGCCTTGTAACCTAGTATATAGGCTAGGACACATGTATTCCATAAAACCCAGAAATGGTTTTGGAAAATTCCACTTAGAGATGGTTTAATTAAATTAATTAATCGTTTTTTAATGTTTTTCTAAGTCTAAACTTAGGGAAACTGATTAATTAAAGGGTATTAATTAAACTAAGTGTGAATCTTCTACATAAAGTCATGGATCACCTCCAAATTAATCTTAACCCTTGATTATGTTTTAATCTTGGCCGTTGAAGGGTCAACAGAAGAATATAAGGAGGGTGAGGGGCCTATGGAAAATACATTGAGACACTTGAGCCATTGAGCATTTTCGAGTTTGTGTGAGGAGACACAACTTTTGATCAGAATCGAATCACTAGGGCAGGGTTTACTAAGTGATGTTGATTCAGTGATCAGTTTCAAAGAGGGGTAGATGTAGTAATTGGTCAGGAGGACCAGCAGTACGTTTTAGAGAGAGGCAGCAGTGGTGCAGAGAGAGACAACGCAGTCACCTGGAGGTGTGACGTAGTTCCTGAAGGAACTCACGCAAAAGTGACACAGTGTTTCTTTGATCCAATCCAGAGATAGATGGGAGCTGGGATTTCTAAGCCAGGAGGGCCAAAAACCAGTTCCAGATCAGACTAGATCAGTTATTGAGCAGGGGTGATGCAGTTCCAGAGCTTGCCCATGCAGGCTTACGCAGTTCCAACGTAGGCATCACGCAGAGGTAGAGAAGGGCTTCACCAGCGCTGTTCAAATCAACCGGGGATTTGTAGAGTGAGGTATACCTCATATTTTCATCTGTTGTCTAGAATTCTCTGAAGGGTTTTCCGGATGTTGGCACCCTAGTTGTACTCAAGATACTGTTGCTTAATAATATAAAACCCTCAGATCTGCTGCACTGGTTTCGCGAGTTGGGTTTTTCCGGGGACTTAGTCCAAAAATAACTGTGTCAAATGTGGTTGTTTTTCATTGCATTTTGTTCAGTTTGTTTCAGCGCTTAGATTTATTCCGCAACATTATGTGTGTAGACTGCTTCAATAGTTACTTCAGTATTTCAATGTAATGAAATAATTATTAAAATAATATGAGAAGTAATTCAGATTTGTTGTAGTAGGAATCCGGATTTAGGATTTTTCACATGGTATCAGAGCTTATTCAAGCTAAAGTGTAGGAGAAACAAGAGTGAACCAGCAGATCAACACAAGAGAGATTGGGATCTGCGTAAGCAGCAGCAGACCCTCCCAGAGATTACGCTGTGCAGGCCAAGAAAGCAATCCAGTGCAGAAAAAGGCTCCCTCTGAGAGAATTGACAGATGGGTAATCATTTTTTCAGTTGCAGACGAGGCAGCGTAGCAGACCAACGTAGTTGAAGGATGCAGTTACTACACAACAGTAAGAGCTGGTGCATAAAGCGTCAGAAAATTTCTGAAAAACACAGATTGGGGATTTCTTGACCTCAGAGAGTTTCTTACTCAAAGAAGCTCAGTTTTTCCCGTGCAGCAGCAGAAGCAGTGACTTACTCCACAAGGAGTGTGTAAGTCTACCTGAGTAGAGGGTTAGAGAAAGATATCCACAGTTGAGGAGATGGCCAACAATGGACTGTGTGCCCAAGATAGATTGGAGGGTGCCTCCAACTATGTTATTTAGAAATCAAGGATTGAGTTTCTCCTTGATGAGCATGATCTAAAGGCCCTCATTGAAAGTGCAATTGCAGAACCCTTGGATGCAGCACATCTGAGACAATTCAAGAAGAATATGGCAAGAACCAAGCGATTGATCCTAGATGGTGTGAAGGATCACATCGTACCTCACATAGCAGCAAAAGGTATTGCTAGAGAAATGTGGGTAGGGCTGGAAAAGCTACACCAAGGGTCTTCCAAGTAGCAGAAGATGTATCTTGAAGAGAAGATGCATAATACCATGATAAATAAGGGAGAGCGTTTTGACTCCTTCTTGTCTCGCATTCAGGATACCCGTGATCAGTTGTCAGCAGTAGGCGCTGCTCCTAGAGACTTAGAGCTGGTAAGGCTCACTCTGAACTCAGTTTCAGAAGACTATCAGGTCTTTGTCCAGAGCATTCTGGGCCGAGAAAGGCTTCCAGGATGGGAAGCAATCTGGGTCGATAGTCAAGAAGGAGGAAGAAGATAACACTGCCCTTGCATCAAAGGGGCAAAAAAGGCAGAGGAAGAAAGATCTGTCCAAGATCAAGTGCTTCTGGTGTGGGGAAATGGGACATTATGCCACACAGTGTCCTCTTAAGAAAAAGGATAAAGAGGAGAAGGAAGATCCACAAGAAGGATGTGCCAAGATTGAGGCAGAAAGAGATTGTGCTATGTTAGCTCATATTCTGAAAGAAGAGAAATGGGCTGACTTGGAGTTGTAGATCCAGAATCTACAAGGAGGCGGGATCCTTGAGTATTTCCGAACTCTTGGATCACATGTGAGCTATGATAGCCTAAAGACAGTAGTAGGATGGGCAGTTGCAGTGGAAGATGAGAAGACAGTGCAGTGGCTAGCAGTACTAGAGCCTGATCAATGCAGAGAGAGTGCAGTAGCATCAGCAGTAGCGCAGTGCACATTGGTGCAGCGTAGTGCAGAGCAGCAACAATGCAGTATTTTCAAAAAGCTAGTGCAGAAACTATCAGCAGTCAGTCTTATTTTCAGTTGTAGATTTAGTTGTCCAATTTCGGATGTTTTTCTATTGCAAGTAGCAACAGTGCAATAGTGTAGCAGCAACAATAGTTGAGCAGTAGCAATAGTGCAATGCACAGGTGGTGTAGCGTAGTGCAGAGTAGTGCTCACGCAGTGTAGCAGCATGATCGCAAAATTCAGAGGGAGTTGTAGTACAGTGGTAGTTGGCAACAGTATGCAGAGTCAACAACAGTACAAATGCAACATTTTTTGTGCAGTGTTGGTGAGCAGCATCAACAACACAGCAACAGATGTTCCAAAACTCAGAGCAACACGTTGAGTTGTTTTGCTAGAGCACTTTTATCGCTAAGAGGGAGTGTTGATTTATGGTAGCATCGGATGTGCTTTAGCCTTGTAACTTTGTATATAGGCTAGAACACATGTATTCCATAAAACCCAGAAATGGTTTTGGAAAATTCCACTTAGAGATGGTTTAATTAAATTAATTAATCATTTTTTAATGTTTTCCTAAGTCTAAACTTAGGGAAATTGATTAATTAAAGGGTATTAATTAAACTAAGTGTGAATCTTCTAGATAAAGTCATGGATCACCTCCAAGTTAATCTTAGCCCTTGATTATGTTTTAATCTTGGCCGTTGAAGGGTCAACGGAAGAATATAAGAAGGAGGGTGAGTGGCCTATGGAAAATACATTGAGACACTTGAGCCATTGAGCATTTTTTATTTTGTGTGAGGAGACACAACTTTTGATCAGAATCGAATCACAAGGGCAGGGTTTGCTAAGTGATGTTGATTCAGTTATCAGTTTCAGAGAGGGGCAAATGCAATAACTGGTCCAGAGGAGCAGGAGTACATTTCAAAGAGAGGCAGCAGTGACACAGAGAGAGACAGTGTAGTCACTTGGAGGGGTGACGCAGTTCCTGAAGGAACTCATGCAGAAGTGACACAGTGTTTCTTTGATCCAGTCCGGAGATAGCTGGGAGCTAGGATTTCTGAGTCAGGAGGGCCAAAATCTAGTTCTGGATCAGACTAGATCAGTTATTGAGCAGGGATGACGCATTTCTAGAGCTTGCCCATGCAGGCTTACGCAGTTCTAGTGTAGGCATCACGCAGAGGAAGAGAGGGGCTTCACCAATGCTATTCAGATCAGCTAGGGGTTTGCAGAGTGAGGTATACCTCATATTTTCATCTGTTGTCTAAATTCTCTGAAGGGTTTTCCAAACGTTGGCACCCTAGTTGTACTCAAGATACTGCTGTTTAATAATATAAACCCTTAGATCTGCTGCACTGGTTTTCCCAAGTTGGGTTTTTCTGGGGACTTAGTCCAAAAATAACTGTGTCAAATGTGGTTGTTTTTCACCAAGTTGCGAACATCGTGATTTTTTGAAAAAATAGCTATTTTTTCCGCATGACGATTTAATCGGCGATTTTTTCATTTTTGAAAAAATTGCCAAAAAATCGTAAAAATCGCCAAAAAATCGTGAAAAAATCGCCAGACCTTTTCCAAAATGAGAAAATCGAGATAAAATTTGTAAAAATCGCGATAAAATCATAAAAATCGCCAAAAAATCGTCAAAAATCGTGGATGCTTTAAATACTTAAAAATTTGAAATTTTTTTTTTTTTAATGTTTCTGATCTTTTCCCGATTTTTACCGATTTTTTCCAGATTTTTACGATTTTTTCCGATTTTATACCCTCGCCGATTTAATCTCGATCGTGATTTTCAAAACATTGGTTTTTCATTGCATTTTGTTCAGTTTGTTTCAGCACTTAGATTTATTCCGCAACATTATGTGTGTAGACTGCTTCAGTAATTACTTCGGTATTTCAATGTAATGAAATAATTATTAAAATAGTAGGAGAAGTAATTCAGATTTGTTGCAGTAGGAATCCGGATTTAGGATTTTTCACACAACTAGGTCAAATTGACCTTCAACAAATCTATGGTCAAACCTGGTCAACACCCTCCAAGTCAAGCCTCCAATTTGTTCCAGCAACTCGGCCCTCTTGTTCTACCCTAGGCCAAATTTTGGCCTCCCAGTAATTGTCC
Source organism: Pinus albicaulis (assembly GCA_034641835.2). Lineage (NCBI taxonomy): Eukaryota > Viridiplantae > Streptophyta > Pinopsida > Pinales > Pinaceae > Pinus > Pinus albicaulis. The sequence goes on along the minus strand of CM076576.1, from coordinate 689,121,997 downwards.
AAAATCCCAAAATTTCAGCCTTGCAACTACCTAGAAAATTTCGGTCCTGCAATTGCCACTGCCCAGAAAATGATGCGAACTGGAGAGAGAGAGAGATCCTCCACACGTGTGAGCTAGATTGAGAGAAAAAGAGATGAATTCGTCCATCTTTTCTTCCTCCTTGTCCTTCTTGTACTTGATTTGGATGCCCAGAAGATTCTTTCTTGAGAGAGATTGAATTGCTTTCTTGTAGAGGAGGTTGAGCTGTCTTTATATAGTGATCTGCTGGGTCGAATAGGTGTGTCTTCTGCCATGGGCCGACTTGGCTTGGAGGGAGCTAACTTGACTAACTTTGGAGCCAAAAATTCAATTTTGAAAATTCAAATTTTTCTCTTTTAGGACATGACTCAAAAAATAAAATTTTCTTTTGACTCTAGCATGAAGAACATGCTTAACAATAATCAATATAAATACACCAAGGGCCAAAATATACATTATGAAGACCGACCATAGTTACAAAATTCAACATTTATGGCTAAGTTTCTGCTCTCCAATGGGGCTGTTCCACACAAGAGGAGACTGCATTACTCTAGTGAGGAGATTTCACAGCATTTTGTGTCAGGATACTGCCATAGTGTAGTGCAAGTGAAATTTGTCCTGGAGTATGGGAGAATAGGGTGAAGGCGGGAAGATTATAGGGATAGCTCATAGTTGCATGTATGACTAGGTTTCTGCTATCCGGGGGTTCTTTTCCAGTCAAGGGAAGACTTAATTGCTCTTTTGAGGAGATTTGATAGCACTTTCTGTCAAGAGGCTGCCATAACTTGGTAGAAGTTTGAAGTTTCCTTAGAGGAAATGAGTCCTTTCTTAGACATTACATGCCCCAAAATTATTGCTGTTTTGACTGAACTGCTTGAAAAGGAAACTAAATGGGGAAATCATATAATTTTCTTGTTTTCTATATATGCTTCTCTCCATTCAACTTTATTTGTCTTTTGCTAGCAACAAAGCTGTTCTCTATGACAATTCAATTTGCTTGGAAGGCTTCTGATGGAAAGCTACCATTTTTTTGCAGTTTGTAACAGTTTCTTGCCAACCTGTTCTACATCTCTTACAATCATACAAAATAGGTTTATACTCAAGTATTTCTTTTCAATGTAATATTTTTCTGGTCTGTGTATTGACTGAAACAAACTATCTAGATTCTATACCTTTCACACTGTTTTTTTTTCTCTTAATCTATTTGTCATCTTCCAATATGAGGATATGCTGTAAATAGTTTTCTCAGGATAGGGTGAAATCATATTTTAATATTTATTGATGGATGGGTCAGTGGTGCAGTTATGGTATTACAAGAGTCATTGAAGATGGCAATCTGCTGGAGAAAGGAGCAGTCAATGTTTCAATAGTTCATGGTCAACTGTCAGAAGCAAGGGCCAAGGTAGATATGCCTATGTTTAATTGGATGCTTAAGGCTGCTTGTGCCTAGTTTGCACCATCATGCAAAGAAAATGGTGTGAAGAGATGGAACTTGACATGCAAAAGACAGTATATAATGACTCAATTATGTTCTCTTCCATTCACAAGGAGAAAAGCTGATATCATAATTATAATTTTCTTCTTTTGCAAAATATTTCTGTTTATCCCTTCAACTTATGCCCTTCCAATTGCAAGTTTTTATTCTATGGATGTCTTGTTGTGGCTATCAGGTCTTTTAGCAATATAGGTTTAACTATTGTAGTTAAGGGCATTGTTGGAAAAATAATCAGTTGGATATTTCATATTTGGTCTCTTGGAATAGTTTCTATGACTTTACATTTTCCTCATTTGAAATTTAGTAGGCTGCCATCTAGCTTTATGTTGTTTTTTCTTTCAGTGATCTAGATTATGGCATAGAAAGAGATGAGCACACGCCACAAACAAGGGCCAGGATAGATATGCCTATGTTTAATACTAAATAGGATGTTAAAGGCTGCTTGTGCCTAGTTTGCACCATCATGCAAAGAAAATGGTGTGAAGAGATGGAACTTGGCATGCAAAAGACAGAATATACTATATAATGACTCAATTATGTTCTCTTCCATTCACAAGGAGAAAAGTTAATATCATAATTATATTTTTTTTCTTTTGCAAAATATTTCTGTTGATCCCTTCAACTTATGCACATCCAATTGCAAGCTTTTATTCTATGGATGTCTTGTTGTGGTTATCAGGTCTTTTAGAGATATAGGTTTAGCTATTGTAGTTAAGAGCATTGTTGGAATAATAATCAGTTGGTTCTGTCACATTTGGTCTCTTGGAATAGCTTCTATGACTTTCAAATTTCCTCATTTGAAATTATGTAGGCTGCCATCTAGCTGTATGTTGTTTTTCCTTCAGTGATCTAGATTATGGCATATAAAGAGATGAGTACACACTGCAAACAAAACACACATTCTTAGTAAGTAAATAAATTTATTAAGGTCTAGCTGATGACCACAAATGTTGGTCAATGGGACTGAAGAAGAGTACAGCCAGTATGACTACAATGTGTGAGTGCAACCACATCTCCTAAAAAAAATGTTAAAAATAATATATAGAGAGAAAGAAACCAGTGGTAGTGCTTCTGTGACACATGTATAAGAGACCACGGTATAATACAAAATACTCAATAGTCTACGACACGCTACAAAATAATAATGGCCTGCTAAAAAGGAACAAGTGAGTGAGATGGTAAGATCTGGTAATGGAGGTAGAGATGTTAAGGGCTCCTGAGTCTACTGACTGATGGTGAGGGAGGCCAACTAGGTACCAGTTTGTTGTCGAAGACCCATGGGGCCAACAGTTGATCCCATAGTATGATCTTGGGGGGGATGTATGAGTGAGGGATATTCCTAGCATTCAAGGTTGAAAAGAAGAAACTTTGAATAGGTCTTTGGCCGCTCCTATAGTGAAATCCAAGTTCTATTAATTAAAGAATGGAAAGGCACTGTACAATATTCAATGGATTAGAATGGTGGTAGCTATTTTTGAGAAGAGATGTGTGGCTACTCTCATTTGCAAAAGCCCCTTTTGGCAACTACCTCAGAGACACACTCTCTTATGGTTGTGATTTGTTGTTTCTCTAATGAGATTCTTGCTCATCACCTTGGACCTATTACTCTCCATCTTATCAGTTGCATACCTGTGCTCGTCAGTGTTCACACATTTAGTGGAATATCAGTTCTTGTGCCCTATACTCACAATCTAAGATGCAATGGTATATCATTTCTTGTGCCCTAAGCTCTCGATCTTAGATGTGCTAGATAATGTTTCATGATGTTGAAATTTGGCAGCTCAGGGAGAAATTCCCTCCTTGGGGAAGCCCTTTTCACCTGAAGGAGACCATACTGGCCCCTGGAATAATTTAATTTGCACATGGGAAAATAATATTTTTAATGTGGAACCATGATAACAAAAAAAGTACAAGCCGGCCTAGAAGAGGAAATTCAACCCCCAAGACCACATATAAATAGACATCACTTGGCATCACTTGAAGGTCACATCACACATTCATCTCTTCTTCATTGGTTCGATCTGATCTGAAATTGCAGGGTTCGAGTTCACACGTGCGAAGGAGAGAAAGGGTAATTATGTTGACCAACGTTGACTTGGGAAAGTTTGACTTCATTTGACTTGGATTTGGATCTGTTTTGGAGGGCCGAGTTGACTGGGACTTTGACTAAAATTTTCTAGGCATCTTGACTAGTGTTGGTTGCAATTTCTGATCTAGGGTTTCCACAGGTCAAACTTTGACTTTAACCATATTTTATGGGCAGACTTTTGGGACTGTTTTGACCAATTTTGACCAAGGAAGGAAGGCTGCTTTCTTTGACAGGTTGACTAAACTTTTTGGAGCATATTTGACCATTGACTTTGGACTAGTTAGGGCTGCGTTGACTGCTGTTGACTTTGAATAAAAATTTGTAGAATTGATGTTTGACCATATTTGACTTTTATGCTCAATTGACTGGATATTGGTTGGCTGACTTGATTGGTCAAGGCTTTGACCTTTGATGTACTTCTCTGCTGAAAATTTGATGACAATCTCGTAGAAGAAGAATTGGAAAGGGTCTTCCCCTTTTGGGGATTTTCCCTGGCCTTTTTGTCTCTATTGCAGTGTTGTGAACATCTCGATAACATCCTGATTTTATCTCGAAATCACGATTTTTTGGCCTAGCCGATGTTTGCCGATTTTTACCGATATTTTGATGGTATCTTGATTTTTCCTATGTTTGTCAATTTTTACCGATATTTTCCCGATTTTTACGAATTTTTAGCTTTCCGAACCCTTGCCGATTTTATAACGATGTCAATGTTCACAACATTGCTCTATTGTTCTTGGGTGTCTTCTATTGTGCATATGGTTTTATGTTCTATATGCAATTTATTACTATTCTGGGTGATTGAAAAATATATTGGATAATTGATTGCTATTAGAAAGTAGAATTGTTATAATTGATTGTTATAGCATAAACCATTGAAAAATTAACATGGTATCAGAGCTAAGGTGAAGACAAGCCCAAGGAGGCAAGAAAAACCGCCCATTGAAAACATCTTATCCACTGTTGAAGATAACTTGACTTGGTCAGGATGTCTACCTCATAGTTCAAGATTGAAGAGAAGCTGAATGACTCATCTAACTATGTTGTTTGGAGAGCTAGGGTTGATTTGACTTTGGAAAAGAATGATGTCTTGGAATATGTCGAAGGAAAGGTACCCACGCCTTCCGAAAATGCTTCTTCTGCTGTCAAGTCCAAGTACAAGAAATGTGAGGTCAAAGCTAAGAAAATTATTATTGATTCGTTGAGAGATCATTTGATCACTTATGTTGCAAAGTTGAAGAAGTCTAAGGAAATGTATGACAAGCTGGTTGGGATGTATGAGGTGAACAACTTGAACCATAATATTTCCTTGAAGAATCAACTCAAGGACATCAAGAAGAACAAGGGAGAGATTGTAGAGTCATACTTCAAGAGGATATATCAACTCAAATATCAACTATTGTCTGCTGGAGAGATTACATCCAATAGAGAACTGGTACTAATTTCACTTGGAGGTCCTCCTCCGATTTGGGAGACATTTATCACCACCATTAGCAACAATGACAGGTACCCTTCATTTGATGAACTATTGGGCAAGTGCACTCAAGAGGAGACCAAGATGATTTCTAGAGGGAGAATTCAAAAGCATGAAGAAGTAGAACCATCTGCATTTGCTGCTCAAGACAGGAAAAGGAAAGGAAGAGGAGGACCATCTAATTCAAGAAAGCCTGCTCCAACATCCAAGGACTCCAATAGAGGATTTAGAAAGGACATGCCAAAAGTTCAATGCTATAATTTCCACAAATATGGTCCCCATGATCAAAACTGTCCAGAAAATAAAAGTGCTCCAGGGTCCAACTATAACAACCTGGCTTCAACAACAACAGGTTCAATAATAGAAGAAGACAAGATGCTCCTGTTGCTTATGAAGAAGGCCACCATCCTCAAAAGAGATCAAGGAACTCAAGGTATGAAAATAATGCAACTTCAACTCAATCTGAATATTTTCTTATTTATGCTCTTTCTAGTTCCTCTCCTCCGGATTCGTTTGATAGCTGGTTAGTAGATAGCGGGGCTTATAGACACTTCATTGGTTATCGTGAAGTCCTCTCAAACCTGGTTGAGAGGGAGACAAATTTGAAGATCATTCTTGGGGACAATTCTACTTATCCGGTAAAGGGGTTTGGTTCTGTTTCATTTCATTTGGATTATGGCCAAACTATACATCTACAAGATGTTCTATATGTAGATAAATGTATTTTTGGATTAATCTTCATCTAAAAATACATTTATCTACTTTATGGATCACAAAAGTCTCAGATCTAACATGTTATGTGTGTCGAGACTGAAAAGGAATCTTGTGTCTATATCTGCCTTGGAGGACAAAGGAATGAAAGTTGCTTATATAAATGGAATGGTCCTTACTTGGCCAATGGAATCTTGCTTGGGATGCCTTCACTTTAGGATCAAGAATTGAAGGCCTTTATAAAGTCAATGGAACACCAACCTGAGCATTGATTCATGATAGTAATCATCAATTGTGAGTTGTGGCACCGAAGATTCACTCACCTTCATTATAAAGCCTTGCCTAAAGAGAGGAAGATGGTTTCTGGAATGCGTGATGTTTGAGTAAGTCTTGATGGAGTTAGTCCAAGATTTGCAAGTAGAAAGGAGTTGAAGGGTCCATTCCCTTCAAGCAGGAGTAGGACTAATGGAATTCTACAACTCATATATTCTGATCTTTGTGGACCCATGCCAATGACTTCTCTTGGTGTCTACCTGTTGATTTTTGGGTAGCATCGGATGTGCTCTAGCTCCGAAAGTTTGTGGAGGGGCTAGAACACATGAGATCTCCAAGACCCAGAAATCGTTTGGAGAAATTCCACCCGGAGTGAAAGTTATTCAAATAATTAATTATTTTTAATAGAGCCTAAGTTAAAAATTAGGGAATTAAAATAATTAAAGTGAATTAATTTAACATGTGGCTGAGAAACTTCTTATAAGTGACGAGGATCAAGTCTAATTTAATCTTAGCCATTGATTAAGGATTCGATCACGACCGTTGATTTCTCAACAAGAAAAGTATAAAGGAAGGCTTGAGAGCCAGTTGGAGAACACACACACACAGAGCATCACTTGAGCAAAGTCAAAATTCTTGGGCGTGGTTTGCTGAGAATTTCAGAGTGAGCTTGCAGTGCAGAGAGGCACAATTCGGCAGCGGGACTTCAATCCAAGGCCAAGAATATAATTGCAATGAGGCAGAGCAGTACCAGGAGAGACAAATGTACATGGTAAAGAAACACACTTTACCTAACTCTACACTAGACTAAGTTATTCTTAACTATTTCCTATGTGTCGGAATATCCTAACATCCCCCCTTAAGAACAACTTGGGATAGGATTGAAGGATTTACAAACGTGACACAAAAGGAGCCTATTTCCTATGTGTCGAAATATCCTAACATCCCCCCTTAAGAACAAATTGGGATAGGATTGAAGGATTTACAAAAGTGACACAATAGGAGAAGGAAGGAGGCATTAGAGCCTATCCCCCCTTAATGACAAATTTCCTGAACTCCAAGCATGGATCGAAGTTTGGTAAACTTCGCTTCTGTGAGAGCCTTCGTAAAGATATCGACTACTTGATAATTGGTCGAACAATACTGCACTTCAAGAACACGATCATGAATGAGCTTTCTGATGAAGTGTATGTGGAGTTCAATGTGTTTCATACATTGATGTTGAACTGGATCTTTACATAGTTGAATGGCACTCTGATTATCACACCAAAGTGTATTTGGATGCTACTAATGAAGACCAAATTCAGACAGGATCTGACGAAGCCACATGGCTTCCTTGCTAGCTTCAACTGCACCACGATACTCTGCTTCTGCTGAAGAAAGGGAGAAGGCACTTTATTTCTTACAAGACCAAGTAATAGGTCCTGAACCAAGAGTGAATACATATCCTGCAGTGGACTTCTGATCATCATGGTCACCAGCCCAATCAGAATCAGTGAAACCAATCAACAAGGGAGATGCTCCTGCACTATAATGAATCTCGAACTAAACTGTACCTCGAATATATCGAAGTATTCTTTTAGCTGATTTCCAGTGACTTTCGTGAGGTTGTTGCATAAACCGAGCGACAAGACCAATGACAAAGGAAAGGTCAGGACGGGTATGGGTTAGATATAAAATTTCACCAACAAGTTGACGGTATAAGGTAGCATCAACTTCAGGGGTAGTACAGTTGACTAAAAGTTTGACTCCATACTGAAAGGAAGAAGGGGCAGGCTTACAGTCTTCCATGTGAAAGTGGTGTAGAAGATCACAGGCATACTTGAACTGAGAGAGGATAATGCCTTCCTTGGATTGCAAGACTTGAAGACCAAGGAAATAATGCAAGTGTCCTAAGTCTGTCATTTAAAACTTCTTTTTGAGGTGAGACTTCACATGGTTTATATGGTTTGGATCACTACTAGTAAGGATAAGATCATCAACATAAAGAAAAAGGATGGTGAAGGAATTACCCACTTTCTTGGTGTAGACAGTGTTGTCAGAATGACACCTAGAAAAGCCATTATCTAAGAGAAATCTATCCATTTTGGCATACCAAGCCCGAGGAGCTTGTTTGAGACCATAGAGAGACTTCCTAAGGTGACAAACAAGGCTGGAGTCTTTTTGGATAAAGCGAGGGGGTTGTTCCATGTAGATTTCTTCATGCAAATCTCCATGTAAGAAGGCGGATTTAACATCCATTTGATGGACTTCCCATTTAAAGGAGGCAGCAAGGGAAAGAACAAGGCAGATAGAATTCATTTTGGCAACAAGGGAGAAGGTTTCAGTATAGTCAATGCCTTCAACTTGTGAAAAACCTTTAGCGACAAGACGAGCTTTATGTCTATCCACTTTTCCATCTGGTCCAAACTTTGTTTTGTAAACCCATCTACATCTGACAAGTTTTCTTCCTTTTGGAAGAGGAACAAGATCCCAAGTATTGTTTGCCAATAAGAAACGATACTCTTCATTCATAGCTTATTCCCAATCTGGATGATTGGAGGCTTCTTCAAAGGTTTCTGGATCAGGTTTTTCTGGAACTTGAGCCAATAAGGAAGAAGCTCTTTCGAACTGAGAACGTGTACGTCGTCGATCGGCAAGGTCACCTGCAATAGAACCTACGACATCCCGAGTAGAGCGGACCCATCTTGGAAGTGGTGGAGTATAAGGAACAATTTCATGAGCTGGAGGAGGATTGTCATCCTCGCTTTCATCATCTGAACTAGAAGGAATTCTATTAAAAATAAAAGAGAGAGAGAGAGGTGGCACATATGCCAAATCAGGCTCGCAGGCCAAAGGTGGCACACTCGCCGAACTAGGCTCGCAGGCCGATATATTTTCATCAAACTTTACATCTCTTCTAATGATAATATTTTTGGATTTTGGTTGAAGAAGTCTATATCCTTTGACATCTTCAGAATATCCAACAAAAATACATTTTTCACTCTTAGGTTCTAAGGCTTTATGTTTCGCATCTGGAATATGGGCCCAAGCATCACTTCCAAAAACACGAAAGTGACTTACATATGGTTTGACTAAGCTCCAAGCTTCTTCTGGAGGTATATTCTTTAAAACCTTAGTAGGAGTGCAATTTAATATGTAATTTTCATAGTTAATGGCTTCTGCCCAAAAATTGAGACCAAGTCCTTTAGATTGAAGCATACAATTAGCCATTTCTTTTAAGGTGCGATTCTTCCTTTCAACTACACCATTTTGTTGTGGAGTATATGGAACAGTATGTTGCAATTGAATGCCATGCTCAATGCAAAAGTTGATAAATTTGTTGTTAACATATTCTCCGCCATTGTCTGATCTTAACTTAAGAATTTGATGTCCAGATTGTTTCTCAACAAAGGCCTTAAAGGCCAAGAACATGTTAAAAACTTCACTCTTGAGTTTTAAGAAATATACGCAAGTGCGTCTGGAAAAATCATCAATGAAAGTTAAGAAGTACTTGCAACCAGAGAAAGAAAGAACAGGAAGTGGACAACATAAATCACTGTGCACAAGCTGCAAAGGGGCTGAAGCGTGCCAAGAGGCACGTTTGTCAAACCTATCTCGATGATGTTTTCCGAGTACACATCCGGAGCAAACACCATCTCGGCAAGATACCTAGGAAGGCCCGTCGCCATATTTTCCTTACATAGAGTTTGAACAGAGCGATAGTTTAAGTGACCAAATCGCTCATGCCAAAGTTTGCTCACATCGTCATTATGAGCAACAAAAGCCGAGGGAAGAGATGATGACCCAAAGTTGTCAAACTTATACAACCTTGTGGAATCATCAGCAATGCCAGTAGCTAAAATATGTTTAGGATCTTTGAGGTTCTTGATTACAATATCATGAGGTGAGAATTCTACTATTTTCCCTTCACCTGAATGAGTTATTTGATAAACAGATAGAAAGTTGCATGACAAGGTAGGACCACATAGTACATCATTAAACCGACCATTATCTAGATGAATGGTTCCAGATCCTACAACACTAAGAGATCTATCATCACCAACATAAATATGTTTGGTGTTACAATCATTTAAAGAAGAAAACATGGATTTATTTTTAGCCATGTGGTAAGAAGCTCCAGAATCAATGAGCCACTCATGAGAAAGAGAAGAAGAAAATACATTTAATGCATAACCAGATCTTGATGCTTGACAACCACAAGCAGAAAGTGCCATGCCTAAAGATGAAGGTGAAGAGTGCTCCAAATTGATGTTGTGCTTCTTTGTTGTTGCTTCTAAGGCTTCCATCTTCTTAAAACATTTGGACTCTATATGGCCATCTCGATTGCAAAAGTTGCAATGTCTATCTGTCTTCTTCCCTTTGTTTTGATTTGCCTTATTATTTTGGTGATTTGATTTTTCAGTTTGCGGCTGAAATTGCTTAGGGCCCTTGTTTGGTTTAGGACCATATTTTTTAGGATATTGCTTCTTGGGATTCTTTTTATATGGTTGTTTTTGGGCTGCTAAGGCTTTCTTAGAAGCGTTTATAGCAGTGATAAGACCAAGGTGTAAAAGTTTTTCTTGTTCTCTTATCAAAGAATCACAAAAGGCATCAAAAGAGAGATTCTTGTAGGTGGTTCCTGAAGAAATGATGGTTTCTCTGGTGGAATGGAAGACGGAAACAAATACAGAGTATGCAAGGCCAAGCTTAGCAAGAATGCAATAGATGAGGCTACCATCTTCCTTTTTGACCTTACAACCTTCTAAAAGAAGTCTAAGGGTCTTGAATTTGGACAAAAAGTCTTCAATAGAGGAGAAATTATTAGGGTCCAAAGTAAGCAACTCATTTTCAAGCTAGTAGGCCCTGATTTGATTTTGAATGTCAAAAACATTATTTAGCTTTTCTAGGGCTTTATCAGGGGTGTCAATGTCAAGGATGTGAAATCGAAGATCTTGAACAATGGACATTTCTATCAACCCTCGTGCTTGATCTTGTTTATTTTCCTATTTAGGAACTTTATCATCATTGGAAGGTTTAGTTTCTTGACCTATGGCTATTCTATAAAGCCCTTTACTTCGAAGTATATCTACCATGTGAGGTAGCCATTGGAAATAATTAGTGTTGTTAAGAATAACCGGGCATGCACTTTCCATTTAAAAAAAAAATGAAGCTGACAAAAGCTGAAAATAATTGCTCCAATGGAAAGATCTCGAAAAATTAGGCTGTTTAAAAAAAATGGCTTCCGGATGAAGAAGTTATGCCTTTCGAAAAATCTGAGTTGTAGATGCCGAATAGTTACAGGAACGGGATGAAGTGCGGCTTTTTAAAAAAATTTCCGCCCCTTTGAACAAAAACTTTTTACAAAAGAAGCTTGAGAAGGAGACTTGAACCCAAGATCTCTATTCTCATAAACTAACCCCTCACCAAGTGAGATAGTAAAAGGATCACGTTATCGTATGAAAGGAGGAAGGGGTTTTTATTTTTATTTTTATTTTTGTTCCTACTCTTCGGTGTGCATGCCTTTTCCTGCACCAAAAAAAAAAAAAAAAAAAAAAAAAACCGAGCAAAAAAAAAAGAACGAAATGCAAAGCCTTACGGCAGAATGTTAGATTTTCGGTTAGCCTTACCGGCAACTATCACTTTTTTCACTATTTCTGATTTCGCAAGATCGCACAAAGACACGGGGAAAGAGCATACGTAGCAAAAAAAATCCCTTTTCCTGTTTCTGATTTGCCGAGATCGCACGGAGCACACAACAAAGAGCATACACAGAGAAGAGGGTATAGATCCGGCAAATAAATAAAACCTTAATACCAAAAATAAACAGAAAAAAATAACGAAATAAGCAGAACTATTAACAAATATAACTGCAAAATAGATGCTTTATACCTCCAGATCTAAACTGACATAACTTGGGCAGCCAGAAACCTTTTCGCATGAAACGAAAGGCGTTTCTCACTGTAACAGATGCTCCGGACACAACCAAGCAGTTCTCCAAGCCCAAAAATGTTCAGAAATAGTAGATCTACAAAATGGCATTTGCATGCAGTCAAACCGACTTCGGATTTTGATCAACAACGGACGCGGCCCTCAAAATAGCTCCAATACCATGTAGGAATTTAGAGGGTAAGTTCCGTAGATCAAGAACCAAAGGTCACCGCTCACAAACAGATCACAAATCAGTACACTAGCATAATCACGTGGTTAAAACCCTCAAAGAGGGAAACAGTCCACGCCCTGAGCCAACGTGGCCACTTCAGGGAATTTATTAATATAAAAGAAAAGTTACATATGTTTCTCTCATAAACGGTTACCGGACAAATGACCCTCCATGCTCTTTAAATAGAGATCATGGACCAATCGGGTGTTAAGCCACGGATCAAGTGCCGTTAATACCGAGGTGAGAGATAACTGTCGGATCACTACAAATCGTGACCGTCGGATTATAAGTTACAAATGTACATGGTAAAGAAACACACTTTACCTAACTCTACACTAGACTAAGTTATTCTTAACTATTTCCTATGTGTTGGAATATCCTAACAGAAATTGGCTCCAAAAGGTTTCAGACTAGAGTCCAATTCCCCAAATTGGGTCCCACCGACAACAGTGCTCTTGTAAGCTAATTCTTTCAATCTTTCCACTCTGAAAGCATTGAGATGGATGACAAATAGTATAATAATCCATTCCTGATCAATGTTGCACATTGTGAAATTTTAGGACAAAGATCACATTAGGGATCATCATCAACATGGGTGACAAAATACAAAGATGATGGAGCGAAGTAACAATAACAAAACTTGATAAAAGGATTCTCTACAGATTTGAGACCACGTATATCTGCAAATTTGATCAGAAGTGGCCCCAAAATATGTGGAGAATGCAAAGCCAATCTCAACTGCAGTCTTCTTGACAATTGGTAAAGCTGTGACAGCCCCATAACAACTATCATAAATTTCCTCAATGAGCCCAAAGGAGCCCAGTAATCCCGATTGGTCCAAAATCTGGAGTTAAGGGCTCAAATGCAAGCCGACCTTTCAAGTGTGATGATGATGCAAAACACAAATCTGGAGTTACGGGTTCAAATGCAGGCCGACTTTCCAAGTACAATTTTGGGACTGAACACAGGTTATATCCTCTATTGAATTTTTCACCATATCACACAAATCACTATTTTTGGCAATTTGACACATCTCCACACTTTCCTTCATTCCATATTTTCTCAGCAGAGAAAAATGGAGAGAATAGAAGTTTGACTCCCTCACAGAAATTGGTCTTTCATAAAGGATACTCAGCTTCCTTCTCACACAAACAGGATTCCATATTTCAAGCTATCTATGCCCATTTTGGAGCAAAGAGAGAGGGAAGAGGAGGAACAATCTGTCATCCCAATAGTATTGTCTATGATAGGCCTCCAAGGTACATGAACATTGCTTCATTATTTTCTGCTCTGTTTGGTTTCATTACAATTGTCTGTTTCATATCCTGTGTTGCAACAATCATGTCTTTCTGTCAGTTTGTCTACCTTAAAGTTGTTTATATGGTCACATCTTTAATTTACCCTAAAGTTTGGTCCTGACCAATCTTTTAATTGTAATCTATCAACTGACATATAAAAATATAATGTAACGATATTAAATTGACTAGTTCCTGATTTGGAAATGTAGGAAATCCAATATAGAAATTGATTCTACTTAAATGATAGGATAATTTGGTATTTTTCATTTTTCATCTAAATTAGTAGTTTTGTGAATGTTGTTGATGCTTCCCTGACACACGGAAGCATATATTCTTCATATCTCTGTTTGCAAGGTCTGATGTGAAAGCTAGTTAGATTAACAATATTCAGTTCAACTGTGCAGGCTATGAGTGTTCGAAGGCAAGGTGTTGAAACTGGATGTCATTATTTTGCTGGGGCACTTTCACTTGTTTTTCACCCTCAAAATCCTTATGTCCCTACATTTCGAGCAGATGTGCGATATTTTGAGGTTGTAAGCATAATTGTTTCAATAAATGTTTTGGTGAGTATGTATTACATATTAGTTTTGGTTTCATTTATCCAATTGTGTAAAGAATTGCAGATAGAGGGAAGCTCTGGTTGGTTTGGGGGAGGTGCGGATCTTACCCCTTATTGTAAGTGTTCAACTTGATTTGGCATTCTTAATGTTTAGGCAATGAGGGTTCCGTACATGTAAACTCTAAAATCTATAAGAATAATTCTTCAGTAGAATGCTAATTAACAATTGTTGAAAATAAAGTTCTAAATGGTCATATTGGAATAAACAATGCTGCATATGGATGCTTGAACTTTCTGGACATAAACTGTGTAAAATATTTTGAAACATTACAACTTACATATGATATTTTTATGTATTTCTGTGCGATTGAAATTCTCAGACCGACCATGGATTTTAAACACTTCAGTGGCTGAATTGCGATTTTTATAATTTCATCCTTTAAAAATTTCCAATATCAGAGTCTGAATTCAAAATGTTTTGGGCACTGCCATATTAATGGGCCATAGAAATGGGGTATCTGCATATCAGGATTCAATGTGCATGCTTTCTGACAGGAGGGAGCCGCTAAATTTGTCTATGGGATGGTTACTCATAAATCTTTGCATAATTCCTAGTTAATATCTTGAAATATTCAGAGTTATATGTTGTCATCAGGTTTGACAAAAAAAATCAGATTTCTCTCGTTTAGTAATTGCTTGTTTTGGAGTTTTTGATGTTATCAATGCCATGTTACCATGGACACAATGATCTATAGAGATTGAAAATGTGACATGCTAATTAACTGATAATGATTTCTTTGCAGACCTTGATATCGAAGATGCGAAGTATTTCCATCGTTTTCTCAAGAAAATCTGTGATAGATATGATGCATCTTTTTATTCACGATGTAAATCCGAGTGTGATGCTTATTTTTATATTCCTTCAAGGAAGCAGCATCGTGGCATTGGAGGCATATTTTTCGATGACTTGGAATATTTTGAGCAGAGGGATACTGACAATAAATTGTTGGATTCAAATGGAAAGTCGGTCAATAATCAAGAGAAATCTAAAATAAATGGGAAGGACAAAGCCTTTGAGTTTATAAAGGAGTTAGCAGATGGTTTTACAACTAGTTTTTTGCCCATTGCTAATAAATCAAGGTTCCTGGAATATGGGAAAATACAGAAAGATTGGCAGCTTCTTCAGCGTGGGAGATATTTGGAATTTAATCTGCTTTATGATCGTGGCATCAAGTTCGGTCTTGATGGTGGAAGAATGGAATCGATTATGGTTTCAGGTACATTATCCGCACTCTTTGTAGATTCAAATTGAGAAAATCTGATTAAGTAAAACAAGGAAAGACAAACAATGAACATGATCGGTAAAATAGTTAAAGGGCATCTTCATTGAAGAACCATCTTTGAACTAAGTATATGAAGTTTCTAACAAAAGGAATACTAGAACTCGCTGAATATTATGACATTTTATTACAGCACCTCCACTGGTTGCTTGGAAGTACAATGTTGTACCAGAGATTGGATCCCCAGAAGCTGAATTGCTGAAGGTTCTTTGTAAACCTTGTGAATGGGTTTGAGGCCAAACCAAACCTCTTTTGGGACGCTGCAAAGTCATTGAGTGCCAAGCTTTCAAAATTGGGTTACAGTTGAAGTTTTGTGTATAGGATCTCTGACATGATTGCACTAATTAAAAGGTTTTTATATTCTGCATTTGTGCTGTTATTCTTTTTATATTTTTGTGAACCCTGAGAAAAATTACTATTGTAAATTGGAACCTCTCTTATCTTTTTGAAGTTTTGTATATAGGATTTTTGACACGATTCCATTGATTAAAAGGTTATTATGTTCCACACTTTTTTGTTATTCTTTTTATATTTTTGTGAACACTCAGAAAAATTACTATTGTGAATTGGTATCAAGACAAAACATCATCAAAAGTTTAGTAAAAATTTTTCTGAGAGGCAGAAATTTCTAAAGATGATAGGATAAAAAAGGCTTGGAAAAATCAAAAGATTGTCTTTTAAGGGTCTTTATTCTATGATGTTGTCTGTGATTTTCGCTGTTTCCAAAACATACGAGTTTGAGGAAGACCACATGGATGAGCACTTTCCAATGAAATCTAACTTTGAGAAGAAATACTAAGATGTTTGGCATTAGATCTACTATTTCCTCGTCCTCTTAAGAAAGGCATCTTGGAAAAATAAATTTTTTTTATTTATTCTGGGTAGGCAATGACTATATCTATGAAAAGGCTTACAATTGAGAATGGAATCATTGTTATCTGAGAACTCGATTTTCCAGGAGATAATATACATGCTTGGGTAAATCATACAGAGACTCTGGCCCATTTCATTTCACTGCATATTTTTTGTTGCTGTAGTACATAATTTCTTACTTTTCTCTTTGTTTGTAAGTAGATTCATTCCAATCGTTATAATTGAGTACATGAAGATTTCATGCAAGGTAAATACTTCATCAGTATACAAGTATACAGACATGCCTTAGTAGAGCAACTGCATGTAGTAGGATTACATGCATGTTAATAGTGTAATATCCCCAATATTAATTTTTGACAGATTTTGACTTTTCCTAGTGCTAGGCAGAAACAATGTGGGCTGGGACCCACAAATCATATTAAAGCAAGCAGAAGTATTTTTCCTATTGTTAGAGGCAAATATTGCAGCCTTGGTGGGGGGCGGGAGAACCAACGAGAAGGCTCTGCGTTTGGCTGAGTGGCAGCGCTGAGAGTGGCCAAGGAGGGGCAGCGCAGGATTGGCCAGTGAGGGGGCAGCACAGTCCTAGGTGGGGCCCAAGAGGAACGGTTGGCTATAGGAGACAAAAGGGAAGAGGCAGCTCATTGCTCATCATTCATTCACTTAAGTATTTTCTGTCTTCTTGATTGAGCATGCTTGAGCCGGAGAGGCAAGTCTGCAGCGCTGTTCAGCACAAGAGATCTTCAAGTGGAGATTTCAACGTCTGCCTTGGGAGACTTCGAGTGCCCGCTCAGGAGAGGAAATTCCACCATTTTGTGAGGAGGATTCAGAGTTTCATCAGCAGGGGAGTGCAGTTCCTTCAGGACAGCATGGAGACAGCCCAGACTTGGCAATCCAACCAAAGGAGAGTGCCGAGAGTAGGGAATTGAAGAGGAAAGTTGCCGAAGGATTTGGAGGGGAGGCTAGCCACCTCCTACCAGGGATTTTGGTAGCATTTCTGAGGCATTTTCCAGTACATTCAACCATGAGGCCGAATTCCCCAGCCGAGCAGCGTGCCAAGCCCAAAGGGGAAATTTTCTAGGGTCAAGCTTTCTGCAAACCTTTGCGGGTTTTTGTGGGTTTAGTGAGAGGAGTCCGGTGATCGATTCCCAAAATTTTCTAAGCACGGGAGATAGGCCAACCAACAGTTTGAAACCAGGCAACAATAGTGAATTCCACCACTGGGCAACACAGTGGGTGACCCACGCAAAGCACATTCAACGGAGTATTTTTGCTAGGAGTAAAGTTTTTTTTCAGCTTGCCTTGTGCAAGCCTAGGTGCTATCCTTCCAAGCACCATATTGTAGTCTTTCCCAACATTTTAATAAAATGGCTCAGCACTGTATTTGGCTTATTTTTATGTGTGTTTATTGGTGTTTCCAATTTTGCTGTAGTTAATTGTCTATTTGCACTTTTAGTATTGTTAATCCCCATTTGGGGATATTACAGTGGTATCAGAGCTCATAGACTTGGCTCAGCCTGTGGAGCACGCGGTCTATGACACTAGAAGATAGGCAGAACATCACCTACCGGAGACAGAGGTACAAGAGCAAGGAAAGGAGGCTTGAAATCATTCCTGACCAGGTTGACAACGTTTCGGAGGTCGAAGAGAGAGAGATGACACACTGGATTGATGAAAGAGATGAGGAGAAGGAATTTGCCCACCTTCTATTGAAATCGGTGCAAGACCTCTCCAGGAGGATTGAGGAAATGGGTGACAGGCTTGGCGGAGACAGTAAGTAGAAGGGAATTCAAGGGGAATTCCAGATTGGCAAAGGATCTGGCACTTCACACCACCAGACCGGTCCTCACACTACACACCAGGTTGTACCCCACACTCCACCACACTACCATTCCCACGTTTCTAGCCTCAGGAGCAGGAGGACAACAAGAGTCAGAGGTGGCTCACTATGGAGATTATTTTGCAAAATACCAGTTTTACAGGCCGAATTTTGGAGGAGCTATCACCTTCAATGAGTTTTTCCAGCTAAGGAACAACAACAGACCCAAGGGCCAAGCTAGAGGAGGAGGGTGCACGCATGGGATTGACCTGCAGCGTACCGTGGGCAGGTTTTTTCTGCCAAATTTTGATGGGTCATCGAAGAGTTCAGCCAAAGCATGGGTGGAGAAGCTGGACATCTATTTCCAGCTTAACTAGATGATAGAGATGGAGGCCATCAAGGTGGATGTGCTGCACTTGGAGGGAGAAGCCCATGACTGGTGGTTTCATGGGAGGACTACGCTGGGTCACTCAGGGGTGACAACATACAATGATTTCACTAGGAGGGTGCTGGAGAGATTTGATCAAAGGGATCCAAAGGAGCACTTTTTGGAGCTGACCAAGCTCAAGTAGATTGGGAATCCTGAGACCTATATCTTAGAGTTCTTGAGATTGTCAGTGATGGTTCCGTATCCATCGGAACCAAGGTGGATTTATATGTTTATAGACGAGCTGGCAGAGCCTTTGCATGGGCTAGTGAGGTCAACTCGGCCCATTATGCTGCAGGACACAGTTGAGAGGACCCAGGATTTGCAGGATGCATTACAGAGGATTAGGGCGCCCATACCCAACAAACCAGCCTTCCAGCAGAGAGGAAGGGACACGAGGGCTCCGCACTCGAGAGGGAACTAGGGCCGAGGGCCGTTAGGTGATGATACCCAAAGAGATTTGAGGCGGAAGAAGCTTTGCTTCACATGCAGGAGCCATGGGCACCGAGTCATAGGTGTGCCGGAGTGAAGGCACCCTACATTGAGGTCTTCTCCCATAGTGAGGGAGAAGAGGAGAAACTCTTCGAGATGGGAGGAGATGTCAACATAGGAGCACCGACAGAGGGTCCACGACCACCACCTCCTCCAACAACAAGAGCATCAACGTTTGCACAGACCAGAGGGGTCCTTGCATCTTTGTGAGGGATACCTAAGTTTCTAATGCTGCAAATCCGGGGGACAATTCAAGGACATCATGTCTCAGTGCTAGTGGACAACTTTATCGAGCCTCTGATGGTGCAGAGGAGGGGCATACAGGTATAGGGGTTTGATGGATTTTTTGTGCTAGTTCCGAGGGCTAGAACCATGCAGTGCGTGCGGTATTTTCCAGCTTTGACAGTGACCATGGGGATGTACTCTATGACAGACCATTTTTTTGTGGTCGACATTCCGGACACCAACATAGTGTTGGGGGTCCAATGGCTCATCACCCTTGGTAGAGTCACTACCAATTGGCAGAAGTTGGAGATGGACTTCTTGGATAAGAAGAGTAGGAAACCGATGATGCTTAGGGGCATGCATATATACCCCCCTCAGATATTTTTTGCACATAGGATGGAGGCAGACTTCAGGCGGGGAGACATAGAGTGGGCAGTTGAGCTGAGGATTTCAGAGGAAAATGGTACAACTTGACCCATGCACCCTGATGTACAGGCCATCCTAGACCGTTACTCCACGGTTTTCGGGGACATTCCACCAGGGAAACCACCTGACAGGGGGTTTGAACACACTATCGAGTTGGAGCCCAGCATTCAGGCCGTGATCACCATAGGCATCCCAAGGCCTACATGGATGAGATCAAGAGGGATATTCATGAGCTCTTCGCATTGGGGCACATCAGGGCCATCACCAGTCCTTTTGCTTCTTCTGTTGTTTTGGTGAAGAAGAAGGATGCGACGCTGAGGATGTTCATATACTATAGGGCCCTGAACAGGAAAACCATGAAGAACCGCTACCCCATCCCCATGATCGATGAGTTGATGGACGAACTGAGGGCAACGAAGTCCTTCTCCAAGATTGATCTGAGGTCAGGGTACCATCAGATCTGGGTGAGGGACAAGGATGTCCCCAAGACTGTGTTCCAGTGTCACTATGGCCACTTCCAGTTTTTGGTGATGCCCTTTGGGTTGAGCAATGCTCTGACCACTTTCCAGCCTTGCATGAACCATATCTTCCGTGGTCAACTTAGGAAGTTTGTGCTGGTATTTTTTGACGATATTCTGATATACAACTGCACATGGTAGGAGCACTTACAACACATAGAGGTAGTACTACGTATCTTGGAGGAGAAATAGTTCTACGCCAAGTTGTCCAAGCGTGAGTTCGGTTTGATAGGGATGCTTTATTTGGGGCATATCATTGGGGTGGATGGAGTGAAGGTCCACGAGGAGAAGATTAGGGCCATAAGGGATTGCCCAGAGCCCAAGAATATGACAGAACTTCAGGGGTTTGTAGGCATTTGCACCTACTACAGGAAGTTCGTAAAGGGCTTTTCGTAGCTTGTAGCACCCCTCATAGATCTAACTAAAAAGGGGGATTTCAGTTGGATCGAAACAATGCAAGGGGCTTTTGATCAGCTCAAGCAGGTGATGAGCAGTTGTCCGGTGCTTGCTCTACCCGACTTCACGCAATCATTTGTGCTGGAGTGTGATGTCTCCGAGGAGGGAGTAGGCGCAACACTGATGCAAGGGGGACACACCATAGCTTTCGATAAGGAGATGTTGGCCATCATGCATGCGCTAGCCAAGTTCCGACAATATCTTCTGGGGAACATATTCCGAGTGAGGATTGACCACAACAGCCTCAGATTCTTCCTGGAGCAGAAGCAGTTGCAGGAGAGGCAACAAAAGTGGGTGAGCAAGATCCAGACTTATGATTTCAACATTGAGTATGTCAAGGGGAAGCACAACGTAGTTGTTGATGTGTTGTCCAGGAGGTCGACTTCTTTTTCACTCATGAGTATTGAGCCCGATTCGAAGGCTCATTTGCTGGTAGAGTACTCCAATGTGAGGTCTTGGAGGAGCAGGTGACTGATGACCACTACAGGGTGATAGATGGAGTGATATACTACAGAGACCATATCTATTTAGTAGCCAACTCCAAGCTGCGGGAGAAGATCCTACATGCAACCTATGATTCACCATTGGCTAGGTACCAGGGGTACACCAAAACTTGCAGGCCCATTAGAGAGAGGTTCTTATGGAAGGGCATCAAGGAGGATGTTCTACAGCACATCAGGGAGTGTGAAGTGTGCCAGCGGAACAAGGGGGAGATGACACACTCAACATGGTTGCTTCAACCATTCCCCATTCCCAAGGGGAAATGGGAGAGCGTCTCGATGGATTTCATCACGGGGTTGCCCATGGTACATGGCAAAGATTGCATTTACGTGGTTGTGGATCGCTTGACCAAGTATGCTCACTATTTCGCGATCTAGGCCAAGTACGCGACCTCACAGGTGGCCGAACTATTCTTTAGAGAGGTATTTCGGTTGCATGGTCTCCCCAAGACCATTGTCAGTGATCGAGACAACTGTTTCATGTGGGGATTTTTGTTGAGATTTTGTGTATTTGGGGTAGCATCAGTTGTGCTCTAGCTCCCAAATTTTGTGTAGGGACTAGAGTACACTTGATCTACAAGACCCAGAAATGGATTTGAGAAATTTCAAGTTGTGTACAAGTTATTCAAATAATTAATTATTTTAAATGGATTTCCCAAGTCTAACTTAGGAAAATAAAATAATTAAAGTGAATTAATTAACACATGTGCTGAAATTGTCTTAAGTCACATGGATCAAGCAGTCTTCTAATCTCAGCCATTGATGGATGATTTAATCTCAGCCGTTGAAGGGTTCAACGAAAAAGTATAAGAGAAAGGCATGAGGGTCATTTGAAGATAATTTTTGTAGAACTGAGGATTAGATATGGAATTCTACGGCGGGTTTGCTAAGAATTTCCAGGGGAATTTCCTGCAGTGAGGGGTAGTATTGGCTGAGGGAATGATCTAATTCCAAGAGCCAAGAGACAACAAGAAGCAAGAGGAGTAGCTCAAGGACAATGCAGAGAAGCAGAGCAGCAACCATGCAGGAGTTGTGCAGCCGTTACGGAGGTGCTATGCATGACAACGCAGAGGCACTGGGAGGCTTCAAAAATTACGCAGAGTGTCTTTTAGCGCCAACGTGAGACTGTGAGACCCTTCCAGGGGTGACACAGTCCCTTCTGGGGCAACACAGTGGCATTTTAGGCTAGCAGGGCTGACACTGAGGCTTCAGGGGCAACACTGAGGGTTTCTAGGGTCAGATTTGGGCTAAGTCATGTAAATCTCATTTGAGGGTGTGGATCAGTCAGATATTTGGCACTAGAGATTCAGGTTAGCTGCAGATTTTATATCTTTTATTCTCTATCGGGTTTTCCATATTGGAACCCAAATTTGTTGTACTCAGAACTATTTAGTAATAAAACCCTCATATTCGCTGAACCGGTTTTCCTGCTTTGAGTTTTTTCGGGGACTTATGTCCAAAAATCCATGTGTCACTTTGTTGCGTGCGTGAATTATTCAGTAAATGATCTACATGTGTAGGCTGTAGTTATGTTTATTTTCATTATTTTCTAAATCTAATTTCTGAAAATAACTTGTATAAATTAAATCAAGTAGGAGGAAATAAACCAATATACTGCAGTAGAATTTTCACATGGTATCAGAGCAATAGCAGATCAAGCTGAATCTCCAGGAAATCGGCATAAAAAATATTTTTTTCTGCAGGGTGGCAGAAGAAGCAGCAGATCCAGAGAGGGCATTTTGACAGCAGGAAGACGCAGATCCATAGGGAGATAGCGCTGAAGCTGCAGAAGGCCTGTAGGCTTACGCAGACCCTTCCCAGGGTAGCGTAAGGACTACGTCACCTAGTCTAGGGTTACGCAGTCCACTTCTGAGCAACGCTAGGCCAACCAGGAAGACGTTGTCCAGTTACTTCTCTTGTTGCGAAATAATCTTACCAAGATCTGGAAGCAGTGCTTCAGATCTTCAGAAGTGCTGGTGGGGTAGAGATTCTGCAGGTGCAGAATTGTGCCAAGCTAAGGCAACAAAGGTGGGAGGAAGAAAATAATTCAGCAGATTTGAGCCAAACAGATCTGAGATTCAATCAGGAGGATCGGAGAATATTGTCCGTTTGAGTTTGGTGGAAGATTTCCAAGAGGGAAGTCAGTTTGCAGAAAGAAGCAGTTACTAGAGGGTTTCTAGTCACCAAGAAACCCAAATCCAGAG
Source organism: Pinus albicaulis (assembly GCA_034641835.2). Taxonomy (NCBI): domain Eukaryota; kingdom Viridiplantae; phylum Streptophyta; class Pinopsida; order Pinales; family Pinaceae; genus Pinus; species Pinus albicaulis. The sequence continues at coordinate 689,098,661 of CM076576.1, read as the reverse complement.
GGAGAAGTACTGTTTGCTTCATATATGAGCAAAGATGGCTCGATATGGATTGAGGGATCAAGACAGGTTGGATGGCATGTCCAACAATGTAATCTGGAAGGCTAGAATCCTCTCAGTTCTAGATGAGTATGGTCTTAAAGATCATGTAGAGCAGACACTTATTGTACCAACTGATGCAAATCCACTTAAGAAGTACGAAGAAAATCAAGCACAGACAAAGTGGTTGATCATAGACAGAGTCAAGGATCACATGATTCCGCATATTGCTGTTAAGAATACAACAAATGCCATGTGGGTGGCTTTGGAAGTGATGTACCAAGGAGGCTCTGTGCAAAGAAGAATGCTTCTTGAGAATCAAATGCAGATGTTCCAAATGATGAAGGGCGAAGAAATAGATCCATTTCTCTTCAGACTTCAAGCTATCCGTGACCAGCTGATTAGCATGGGTGCTACTCCAGATGAAGGGCTCCTAGTGAGGATGACCCTAAATGTTGTCTCTAAAGAATGGGAGACGCTTGTCCAAAGCATTATGGGAAGGGCAGCGTTACCATCATGGGCAGATATGTGGGCTATTCTCCGCCAAGAGGAGGCCAGGAGGATCACCAAGAAACAATCTTTCAGTGGAGGAAGCAGATCAGCCAAAGTGAAGAAAGAAGAGGAGGAGGATGCAACCCTTGCATCAAGGGAAAAGAAGCAAGGGAAGAAGAAGAAGGGCCTCTCCAAGGTTTGGTGTTTTAACTGTGGTGATCTTTGTCATTTCGCTAGCAGTTGTCCTAAGAAGAAGGACAAAGGAACTTCTAATTCCAAGGCAACAACAACAAATGAAGATGGCTCTGATGACGATGCAGCGATGAGTGCTCATGCACCTCGAGAGAAGAGGTGGGGTGACATGGATATATAGAGTGTCCATAGACAAAGTAGCAAGAACCTTGAGTCAACCCTACTCTTGGATCACATACGAGTTACGAGAGCCTTAAGACAGTAGTGGGATGAGTCGGGAGATGGTTGCAGATGGCCACATTGAAGCTGAAGAGGGAGCTGAAGAGCTGTAGAGGGAGCAACATAATGCAAAGGCAACAGCGCAAAGATGCTGATGGGACTTCAGCGGCGTAGAGAAGCTGGGCTCACGCAGTGCAGTGTTGCAGCATGACAGTGTCTCTAGGGGGACAATGTGATTTAGCATTCAAGGAGCTTAAGTGGGGGAGGGAAACTTGACTTGTCTGACAAATAGTTGGGCAGAGTCTTTCAGTTGCTTACTTCTCAGTAACTAAGTTGCAGTGCAGTAGCTAGCAGTGGCAATGCTATGGGCAGCATGATGCAACAATTTGAGAGGGAGCTATAGTATAGATGTGGCATTGGCATGGGCAACAGTACAGAGAGAAACAATGCAGTAGATGGAGGGCAGTAGACCAAGCATCAACATCACAGATCCAACACTCAAGATTTTGTGATATGTTAGGTTCCCGTGATTTGTTAGATTGGTGAGATCAAATGCACAGGGTAACATCAAACCATTCTTTGGAGTCCTAGGACCTAGCCTTCCTGGACTCAAAGAGGGCTCTCTCTATTTGTGCAAAGGATGTGAACTTATTTGCTTCTAGGGTTTTGATTTTAGGATAGTTGTTAAGTGTAGGGTTTGTTTGTTTGTTTATTTTGGTTGGGTAAGATGATCAAGTAGAATAGATAGAGTGAGGAAATATTCCAGTCATTGGGCTATGGAGTCAATAAAAGTCATAGAATTTTCAATAGTAAATCACGGTGGATCACAGGGAAAATCTAGCATTGGTCAGATAAATTCTCAAGGTTTTTGTGAAATGAAATGAACATCAAGTTTGTGAACAAAGTAGGACAAAGGGAAATTAAGAATCCTTTATCATGTACTTAGAAACAAGGAGACCTCAACACTATTTAGCATGAAGAAGAAATCAATAGACAGAGCATACCAATAACTCTTTGTTTCAACTTAAGCATATAAGCATTTCAGACATACAATCCAATGAAATATAGAAGGCGAGAAACTCATTTAACTTCTAGTGGTTTCACCTTCAAGGTTAGAAAACATTAAAGATACACATAAATTTAATCAAAGAAGAGGGAACGCCTAAACATCATTGATCATAGCTATGAAGATCTCCAAAAGAATTATTCAAGCATGGACAAAGGGTATGATCGAAACATAGCCTCTTTGGCAAACCTAATCAATGGTACTTTGGAGAGAGACCTCAAAAGAATTATTCAAGCATGGACAAAGGGTATGATCGAAACATAGCCTCTTTCGCAAACCTAATCAATGGTACTTTGGAGAGAGACCTCAAGAACAATGTTTAGAGACATCAAACAAGCAGGGCTAACCATAAATCATCTTTGATACCTATTGTATTAAACCATTCATGAAATAAACAAGCTTGGGGGGTCTAGAGAGCAATTAAGAATTCTCTAAAAAGGCCCAGCAGAGGAAAACATAGAGGCAGTGAAGAACAAATAGAGCTAAGGTGCCTTTGAAAACATTTCTTAGTCTAAAACCTTTATCTTACTACAATTTAGAAGGATGAAACACAATGATACATGAGAAAAACAATAACTGAATAGAAGCACATCACCATTAACCAAGCTCAGGGATCCTGCAAGCAACCTTCTCCATCATCAATCAAGACAAGCCATTCAGACAGTCCACAACACCAATTTCTTCTCCAATCTCCAAAAAAAACTATGTATTGCTCCAAAGAGTCATCAAATGCCCACCATATGCATAAGACCTCCTTGCTCTATTTATCTAGTGAGTGAGGAGGTGGAAACCCTAAGTGGCTTTTAGAAACCATAAATACACCATAAATGTCATTTATGCCTAAGAGACCATGCAAGGCCCAAGGCACAAAATATCTCATGAAATAAATGCCAAAATAACTCCCAACACCTAATTTTGGAGTGATTTGCCTCAAAAAATATTAAAATATCATTTTGCAATTAATGAGTGTATTTTGTTGACTTTTGGCCAAAAACACACAGTGAGGTCTAAAAGTGTAACGCCTTCATAGGCAGAAAATGGGTCCACTTGCAGCCAAGTTTTGGTGACCTTCCCAATGTCAGATTTTTCTCCATGATGGCCCGTTGGAAAGCCTGCTGAGTCTACTTTCCAAATCTACCTTTGGTTTTCTGATTGAGCTCTTGTAACCTGTTCAAAAAGCCAAATTCCGAAAACTTCTATAAGAGCAGCGTCAACACAGGTAGAAAATGGGTCCACTTGCAGCCAAGTTTTGGTGACCTTCCCGATGTTAGAATTTGCTCCGTGATGGCCTGTTGGAAAGCTTGTTGAGTATACTTTCCAAATCTACCTTTGGTTTTCTGATTGAGCTCCTATAACCTATCCAAAATGCCAAATTCCCAAAACTGCTATAGGCACAGTGCCAAGTCTGAAAATGAGACAGAAAGGTGAAAAATGAGGTGTTTTTTGGCCTTTTGAGGGGTCAAAAATGCTCCAAATGCTCTGAAATTTGGTGAGCATATTGTACTTGACATGAGGATTCCAAAAATGCAAAGTTCTCCCTCTGAGGATGTCTGAGGAAAAAGCGTAGCGCCAGGGGTGCTGCGCTTATAGGCCTCAAAATTTGCAAAAAACCAAAAATTGTCAAAATTTTGCCAAAATTGGTGGACACCTTCCTTATGGGGTTTGAGAAGTCTGTAGAAAATCTTGAGGCAAAATTCCAAGGTTTACTGGGTCTTTTCCTCCTTTTAGTGCTTGAATTTCAATGAGGGCCTCTTTGAGCTTGGCACTAGTGAGTTTGTTTTTCAAGGCATAGTGTTTGGCCATCTTTTTCTATAGGCCAAGGTCTCTTTTCATCTTCTTCATATGTTTGTGCTCATCTTTGTTTCTCATTATAGCTGCCCTCATCATCATTGTTGTGACCTTCATCTTGGCTGCCAACTTCTAGACTTTCTTTACTGTCTTCATGACTGTCATGACTGTTGTCATGACAGTCATGACTATCTTCAGCCTCTTCTTCATTTTTTGCATAGTCATAATCTCCATTTGGGCTGCTATCTTCATCTTTTTCTTCATCTCTGTTTTGACTAAGAGCCTCATTTTTTTTATTGTCTCTATGGCTCTTAGTTTCTTCTTCATTTTCTGTAGGATCATCCTCTGTTTCTTGGTTATCTGTCTCATTTGTGCCCATGTTATCCTTCTCATCTTCATCCTTATCATTCTCAATGTGATTGCTGCTTTCTTCATCACTTACCTCTTTTTCATCATCATCCACATCCATGGCCTCTGCTTCATTGCTGATTCCTTGTTCATCATTGCTTAATCCATTCCCATACCCTATATGACTGATAAATCCCTGTTTGTAGATGATGGAGTTTAAGACGGGGCTTTTGGCATGAGGTCTTAGGTTTTCTAGTCCTTAGGGTTTAGTTAACTTCCTTAATCATCAAATCATGAATTTTACTAGAGGAGAAGTACAACGTGCACCTACCAACTTTTGACTTCTTTGCAATTTCTTGGATGTAGCTTGGAGGTGCTCCCTTGTGATTTTTGGCAATTTTGCAAGTGGAAGAGGATTTTCTGGCCTAGGCGTAGCGCTTGCACGAGTTGTCGGGTGTCGGGTCTTCTAAGCCCAGTGTCGGGCAAGTTCTGGGCCAGTCGGGTTCTCTAAGCGTAGCGCTGGGCAAGTTCTGGGCTCTTCGGGCCTTTCTCTGCCTTAAGCGCAGCGCTTGCCTCTGTAAGCGTAGCGCCTGCAAATTTGCACAAGAAATTCCTCCATAAGCATAGCGCCTGACCCTATACGCGTGGCGCCTTTTGTAGAGCGAATTTGGAGGTATTCCTGATGTCCAAATTGGGCCCATGATAGCTTGTTGGAAAGCTTATCCTATCTAATTTCCAAATATACCATTTTTTCTCAGATTGGAGTTGATTTGATCTGTCAAAAGTTGAATCTCCCAAGACTGGTCAAAAAGTGCTGAATGATGGTGCAGAAAATGCAGAGTGCTGGTGCAAACAACTTTTGGAGGCCTTCCTCAACTCCAAATTGAGCTCATGATAGCTAATTGGAAAGCTCTTCAAGTCTAGTTGTCATTTGACTCATCAAGCAAGTCATTTGGACACTCCAGCTATGAGAAAACCTGATTTTCCCAAGGTCACTCCAGAAGTGCAGAAATTCTCCTGTGACACTTGTATTTTTGACATTGCTCCCAAACCATGATACCTATGTAAAAACTGAAGGAGGTTTTTCTTCTTGGACCTATGATGGACAAAAACCTCTCTCACTTTTGCCAAATTCATCTCTGTTTGGTCATAAACATGTTTTTAAACAAAAATGGCCCTAGATGTGGCAAATGATTTGTCCTTTGGAAAGAATTCTTTGAAAATGATGGAGGCATGAGGTTTATGAGTTGGTATGGCTTTATGCTTGCTGATATGACCTTTTAACACTTCTGCAAAAGTGTCAAGCTTGTCCATTATCTCATATGCAGACTCTGAAATTGAATGATAGTCTTCTTTGGAAATGATGACCTTGGAACACATGAAACCCTAATTGACCTAGTGGGGGGTTCTTTGACCTCTCTTTGACTGAAAATTGGCTTTGAATCTTTAAGTGAAAAACAAAGTATTGACCAAGTGGTGTAATGAAGATTCAAAATCCAATGTACTTGATTTATCTAAAGAGCTTACAGAGATAGTTTTGAGATCATCAATGCTTGAGGAATTTTGGGGAATCATGGGAAAGAGTAGGCTAGTTGGTGATCTTAGGTGGCAAGTGGAGGGGTGAGGCAAAGGAAAAACAGAGTGCTGAGGTCATAGGTGGGAAAACATGATGAATATGAGTGGCATGAGCCCATGATGGGTCTTCTAGGAGTGGTAAGCTGACCATGACATGGTAGTAGTGAAATAGTGAAAAATTTATCCCAAGGATAATGAAGGCAGTGAGATTTCTAAAACTTACAATATTCATGAATTTTTTTTGAAGAAATCTAGGATAAGTATTTAGTCATCTACAAAATAGCAAAAAATTACTAATGACTAACAATGGCTCCACTTGGGGAGGGCGGCTCCGTTTCAGGAGGTGTCCAAAACTTCAGATATATGGGTTTATGAAGATCAGTGCCTTATCCATTGGGCATATTTTTCTTCTTTTGTTTGCTAATGTTTCTTTTGAAGTCATGATCTTCAAAGATTTGAAAAACATGATTACTTCAACTATCATCTCTACCTACCCAGCCTACTTGCCTAACATTTTTTCTTCCTTGGGTGCACTTGGACTGGCAAACCCTTGACATTCTTTTTTTTTTAAAACAAAAACAAACTATCTAATTGTACCTTTATTGCTTCTAAGAGTTCAGATTATGCTAGTGAACTCTTTTATTCTCTACTTAGACTAACTAACTGTCAAGATTAAGTTGTATGATAGACTTTATTCTCTAAGCTATTGACATGGAATTGAAAACATGATTTGAACCAGGATTAAGCAATCTGATTCACCATGGGCTGTGGCATTGGAACAAGCTGTACACAGACATTATTTTTATACAAACAAAACTAGAAATCATGAGGGCTGTGATCAATCATTTGTTAATCCTCCCCATCTTTCTCTTTGCTTCAGATTTGAGCATGGAGAACCAATATCTTTTCTTCCTAATCTATTCCTACTGACAAGTCAAGTTTAGATGCTTTGACAAGTTCTGTTTCATTAACCTATCAACAATAAATTGAAAACATGTTCAGCCATGATTAGGCTAGATGACTGAACAAGACTCTTTTGGAACAAGTTGTGACATTTAGGCTTGCACACTTTCAATAGTACTCTTTTTTTTGGGTATGGGGATGTACCTCTTTTTCAAATCTTCCCTATTTTTTATCTTTTATTTGTTTTTTGCATTTTCAAGATTAGTATTCTAAAAATAAAAAACTAGAAAGATGTTCATAGCGCTGAACTTATTTGCATGCCTATCTATCATAATATAACCTATACATGATATACATTCAGTTGGTGAACTCTCTTTTCCAATACAACCAATCAAGTAGATGATTCCGTGAGGGACCTTGGTTCAACTCTTTGAGGGTTTTGAAAAAATCAAAAGGCCACTCCCACCTCACTTGTGTTTGAACAGTAGTGCCTAAACTTTTCTTTAAACCTTGCATCAAACTGGTCTTGACATATTTTAATCCCTCTTCAACTGTCTCTAAGAAAATAGCCAAGGGATCTTGGAACAATACCTGGATTAGAGGATTTGGGAGATAAGCTTGATCCATGACTGCTTCTTCTTCCACTTTGCTGAGCTTGGGACTCTTTTGGGAAAGAAACTCCATCTCTTCCTCATGATCATCAGAACTGGCAGCTTCATCATAAATTGCAATGTTGTCTTCCAACAAACCTTGATTGATTTCTTCTTCAGTTAGAGGAGGAGGCATTTTCCCTTTTCCTTGGATAAAACCACAACTTTTCTCTTTCTCTTGTGAAGGCTGGTCATAGGGCTGAATGTCTTCTTTGTTGTTAAAATCAATACCCAAAGATCGCTGACTTCTGATTGTATTAAATTTGTCTTTGATGAACTGAAATGAAGCATAATAAAGAGGTAAAGACCCTTCCCTTTCTCCCAAACTTTCTGCACTTTCTTCTTCACTGTCATAGCTGAGGTTTATTGGTTGATCACTGTTCCCAATTGGAAGAAACTGAACTTCCTCCCACAAACCAACTGCTGATTACTCTGCAAGATTAGCTTCTGTTTGGATAACATCACTATCATCATACAGATCAAACTTTGGAAAATCATCAAAATAAGTAATGTCACCAATCAAACATATTGGATTATTAGATGGTTTTTCTTTGGATTGATCTACACATGTTTTTCTGATATGTGGTATCTGGGATTAGTAGGAGAGTAAATGGAAATGTTTTGCTCATATGAAGGTTTAAAGGCTGGTTGCATGTTTATAATCTGATTGATTTCCTCTTTAGTTAAAAGAGGAGGCATTTTTCTCTTTCTTTGGGTAGCACTACTATAGATTTCTTCCTTATATAAAGGCTGATTCTGAGGCTGAATGTCTTCTTGAGCCTCACCTATAAGAGATGATGAATCATAACTTGTGCCTTAAGAAAAATCCTGTGGGTCTTCCTTTGTTTCCTGACTGATTTCATCCTCAACCAACTCTTCTTGGTTGTCATAATAGTTATATTGAGTATGAAATGCATGGAGTTATTCTAATAGATCTTCAGGATGCCAATTCCCTAAATCTTCATTAACATTTACAAGGTATTGTATGAAATCTTCAGATTGATCACAACAATTTTCAGCTAATGATAAAGATGGACAATATTTTTTATAATGCTCATAAAACACCTTGTGGAGGTCCTTTAAGGAAAGCAAACTACTTGGTTTCAGACTTTCATACCATTCCCTTGCCTTTCCTTCTAATGTCCCCATGAACATTTTCATGACGCAGTCTTCATGCCATTCAACTTTTAACCTCCATACATGTACATGAAATTTGATGAGATGTAACAAAGGATCATCAACTTTTTCATCTTGAAACATAGGTAGGTTTTTTATCCAATTTATCTGAGGCATTTTGTGTGGGAATCTAGGGATATGATCTCTACTCATCGAGGCATATCTTCGTTGTATTCTAGGATTCATGTTTGTAAATAAAAAAGGGGTCACTGTATCTTTTCAACTAGTCTAGGGTTCTCTACCAGTGGAGTCTTTAGGTCTTTTGAGAGTTGTGGAGTCGCCGGGTGGAAGATTTCAACTTTGCTGTCCACCCTCAGCATGATTGGGATTGCTTAATGCATTCCCAGGGGAGTCTATAAGAACTAGTGGGGTCAACAGGGCTACTGAAGACCAATGGAGTCACCAAGTGGATGGTGTTTGATTTTTTTTAAGGATGTACTTGTTGTCCACCATCAACAACTAAATGCTAATCTAAGGATGCTTGTGGGTTTTCTGAGGTCTTAAGAATGTCTAAGATGTTATTTATTCAGAAGGTCCCACCGTGATTTCCATTATGTTAGGTTCCCATGATTTGTTAGATTGGTGAGATCAAATGCACAGGGTAACATCAAACCATTCTTTGGAGTCCTAGGACCTAGCTTTTCTGAACTCAAAGAGGGCTCTCTCTATTTGTGCAAAGGATGTGAATTTATTTTCTTCTAGGGTTTTGATTTTAGGCTAGTTGTTAAGTGTAGGGTTTGTTTGTTTGTTTATTTTGGTTGGGTAAGATGATCAAGTAGAATAGATAGAGTGAGGAAATCTTCCAGTCATTGGGTTATGGAGTCAATAAAAGTCATAGAAGTTTCAATAATAAATCACGGTGGATCACAGGGAAAATCTAGCATTGGTCAGATAAATTCTCAAGGTTTTTGTGAAATGAAATGAACATCAAGTTTGTGAACAAAGTAGGACAAAGGAAAATTAAGAATCCTTTATCATGTACTTAGAAACAAGGAGAGACCTCAACACTATTTAGCATGAAGAAGAAATCAATAGACAGGGCGTACAAATAACTCTTTGTTTCAACTTAAGCATATAAGCATTTCAACCGTACAATCCAATGAAATATAGAAGGCGAGAAACTCATTTAACTTCTAGTGATTTCACCTTTAAGGTTAGAAAACATTCAAGATACACATACAACTTTAATCAAAGAAAAGGGAATGCCTAAACATCATTGATCATGGCTATGAAGATCTCCAAAATAATTATTTAAGCATGGACAAAGGGTATGATTGAAACATAGCCTCTTTGGCAAACCTAATCAATGGTACTTTGGAGAGAGACCTCAAGAACAATGTTTAGAGGCATCAAACAGGCAGGGCTAACCATAAATCATCTTTGATATCTATTGTATTAAACCATTCATGAAATAAACAATCTTGGGGGGTCTAGAGAGCAATAAGAATTCTCTAAAAATGCCCAGCAGAGGAAAACATAGAAGCAGTGAAGAACAAACAGAGCTAAGGTGCCTTTGAAAACATTTCTTAGTCTAAAACCTTTGTCCTATTGCAATTTAGAAGGATGAAACACAATGATACATGAGAAAAAAAAAAATTGAATAGAAGCACATCACCATTAACCAAGCTTAGGGATCCTGCAAGCAGCCTTCTTCATCATCAATCAAGACAAGCCATTCGAAAACTCCACAACACCAATTTCTTCTCCAATCTCCAAAAAACACTATGTATTGCTCCAAAGAGTCATCAAATGCCCACCATATACATAAGACCTCCTTGCTCTATTTATCTAACAAATGAGGAGGTGGAAACCCTAAGAGGCTTCTACAAACCATAAATACACCATAAATGTCATTTATGCCTAAGAGACCATGCAAGGCCCAAGGCACAAAATATCTCATGAAATAAATGCCAAAATAACTTATAGCACCTAATTTTAGAGTGATTTGCCTAAAAAAACATTAAAATATCATTTTGCAATTAATGAGTGTTTTGTTGACTTTTGGCCAAAAACACACAGTGAGGTCTAAAAGCGCAGCGACTTCACAGACAGAAAATTTTTCCACTTGCAGCTAAGTTTTGGCGACCTTCCCGATGTCGGATTTTGCTCCATGATGGCCCGTTGGAAGGCCTGCTGAGTCTACTTTCCAAATCTACCTTTGGTTTTTTGATTGAGCTCATGTAACTTGTTCAAAAAGCCAAATTCCCAAAAATTTTATAAGCGCAGTGCCAGCAGAGGCATAAAATTGGTCCACTTGCAGCCAATTTTTGGTGACCTTCCCGATGTCGGAATTTGCTCCGTGATGGCCCGTTGGAAAGCTTGCTGAGTCTAATTTTCAAATCACCTTTGGTTTTCTGATTGAGCTCCTGTAACCTGTCCAAAAATCCAAATTCCCAAAACTGCTATAAGTGCAGCGCCAAGCCTGAAAATGAGGCAGAGAGGTGAAAAATGAGGTGTTTTTTGGCCTTTTGAGGGGTCAAAAATACTCCAAATGCTCTAAAATTTGGTGAGCATACTGTTCTAGACATGAGGATTCCAAAAATTCAAAGTTCTCCCTCTAAGGATGTCTTAGGAAAAAACATAGTGCCAGGGGTGTTGTGCTTATAGGCCTCAAAATTTGCAAAAAACCAAAAATTGTCAAAATTCTCCCAAAATTGGTGGACACCTTCCTTATGGGCTTTGAAAAGCCTGTAGAAAATCTTGAGGCAAGATTCCAAGGTTTACTTGGTCTTTTCCTCCTTTTAGTGCTTGAATTTCAATGAGGGCCTCTTTGAGCTTGGCACTAGTGAGTTTGTTTTTCAAGGCATAGTGTTTGGCCATCTTTTTTTATAGGCCAAGGTCTCTTTTTATCTTCTTCATATGTTTGTGCTCATCTTTGTTCCTCGTTATAGCTGCCCTCATCATCATTGTTGTGACCTTCATCTTGGCTGCCAACTTCTAGACTTTCTTTACTATCTTCATGACTGTCATGATAGTCATGACAATCTTCAGCCTCTTCTTCGTTTTTTGCATAGTCATCATCTCCATTTGGGGTGCTATCTTCATCTTTTCCTTCATCTCTGTTTTGACTAAGAGCCTCATTGTTTTGATTGTTTCTAGGGCTCTTAGTTTCTTCTTCATATTTTGTAGGATCATCCTCTGTTTCTTGGTTACCTGTCTCATTTGTGCCCATGTTGTCCTCATCTTCATCGTCATCATTCTCAATGTGATTGCTGCTTTCTTCATCACTTACCTCTTTTTCATCATCATCCACATCCATGGCCTCTGCTTCATTGCTGATTTCTTGTTCATCATTGCTTAATCTATTCCTGCAGCATACTTACTTGGGTGGGCGAGGCTTTACGTTGGGCCTAGAGCGAGCCCGACGACGGTCCAAAAACACCGATCAATCCTAAACCCAACTTCCCTATGAGGGCATGGGGTCCCATCCGGGGTCCCATCCGTACTGGCCCTATGGGGTTAGGGCCCTTGTGCGGGGTTTTTGCTATATGCCATTTTTCATACCCTATATGACTTATAAATCCCTGTTTGTAGATGGAGTTTAAGACGGGCTTTTGGCATGAGGTCTTAGGGTTTCTAGTCCTTAGGGTTTAGTTAACTTCCTTAATCGTCAAATCATGAATTTTACTAGAGGAGAAGGAACACATGCACCTACCAAATTTTGACTTCTTTGCAGGTCCTCGGATGTAGCTTGGAGGTGCTCCCTTGTGATTTTTGGCAATTATACAAGTAGAAGAGGGTTTTCTGGCCTAGGCATAGCGCCTGCACAAACTGTCGGGTGTTGGGTCTTCTAGGCGCAGCGCCGGGCAAGATCTGGGCCAGTCGGGCTCTCTAAGCGCGACACCGAGCAAGTTCTGCGCTAGTCGGGCATCTCTCTGCGCTAAGCGCAGCACCTGCGTCTGTAAGCGCAACGCAGTGGAAATTTGCACAAGAAATTCCTCCATAAGCGTAGCGCCTTACCCTGTATGCATAACGCCTTTTGCAGAGGGAATTTGGAGGCTTTCTTGATGTCCAAATTGGGCCCATGATAGCTTGTTTGAAAGCTTATCCTGTCTACCTTTCAAATATACCCTTTTTTCTTTGATTGGAGTTGATTTGATCTGTCAAAAGTTGATTCTCCCAAGACTGGTAAAAAAGTGTTGAATGATGGTGCAAAAATGCAGAGTGATGGTGCAGACAACTTTTTGAGGCCTTCCTCAACTCCAAATTGAGCTCATGATAGCTCATTTGAATGCTCTTCAATTCTAGTTGTCATTTGACTCATCAAGCAAGTCATCTGGACACTCCAGCTATGAGAAAACCTACTTTTCCCAAGGTCACTCCAGAAGTGCAGAAATTCTCCCATGACACCTGTATTTTTGACATTGTTCCCAAACCATGATACTTGTGTAAAAATTGAGGGAGGTTTTTCTTTTTGGACCTATGATGGACAAAATAATCTCTCACTTTTGCCAAATTCATCTCTGTTTGGTCAGAAACATAGTTTTAAGAAAAACTGGCCCTAGGTGTGGCAAATTATTTGTCCTTTGGAAAGAATTCTTGGAAAATGATAGAGGCAAGAGGTTTATGAGTTGGTATGGCTTTATGCTTACTGATATGACCTTTTAACACTTCTGCAAGCTTTTTCCTGTTTTTTTTTGAAACCCTAATTAACCTAGTGGGGGGTTCTTTGACCTCTCTTTGACTGAAAATTGGCTTGGAATATTTAAGTGAAAAACAGAGTATTGACCAAGTGGTGTAATGTAGATTCAAAATCCAATATACTTGATTTATCTAAAGAGCCTACAAAGATAGTTTTGAGACCATCAATGCTTGAGGAATTTGGGGAATCATCGGAAAGAGTAGGCTAGTTGGTGATCTTAGTGGCAAGTGTAGGGGTGAGGCAAAGGAAAAACATAGTGTTGGGGTCATAGGTGGGAAAACATGATGAAGATGAGTGGCATAAGCCCATGATGGGTCTTCTGGGAGTGGTAAGTTGACCATGACATGATATAGTAGTTAAATAGTGAAAAATTTATCCTAAGGATAATGAAGGCAGTGAGATTTCTAAAACTCACAATATTCATGAATTTTGTTTTTAGAAATCTAGCATAAATATTTAGTCATCTACAAAATAGCAAAAAATTACTAATGACTAACATGATACATGGTGTGATGTATTGCTAGAGCACACTTCTGATGCTAAGAGGGAGTGTTGAGATTTTGTGTATTTGGGGTAGCATCAGTTGTGGTCTAGCTCCCAAATTTTGTGGAGGGACTAGAGTACACTTGATCTACAAGACCCAGAAATGGATTTGAGAAATTTGAAATTGTGTTCAAGTTATTCAAATAATTAATTATTTTAAATGGATTTCGTAAGTCTAACTTACGAAAATAAAATAATTAAAGTGAATTAATTAACAGATGTGCTGAAATTGTATTAAGTCACATGGATCAAGCAGTATTTTAATCTCAACCGTTGATGGATGATTTAATCTCGCCGTTGAAGGGTTCAACGAAAAAGTATAAGAGAAAGGGTTGAGGGTGATTTGAAGACATACAATTATTGTAGAACTGAGTAATAGATATGGAATTCTAGGGCGGGTTTGCTAAGAATTTCTAGTGTAATTTCCTACAATGAGGCGTAGTATTGACTGAGGGAATGATCTAATTCCAAGAACCAAGAGACAACAAGAGGCAAGAGGAGCAGCTCAAGGACAACGCAGAGAAGCAACTACGCAAGTGCTGCGTAGTTGCTACACAGGACAACGCAAAGGCACTGGGAGGCTTCATAAATTACGCAGAGGGCCTTTTAGGACCAATGTGAGACTGTGAGACACTTCTAGGGGTGATGCAGTCCCTTCTGGTGCAGCGCAGTGGCATTTGAGGCTAGCATGGCTAACGTTGAGGCTTCAAGGGTAGCGCTGAGGGTTTCTAGGGTCAAATCCAGGCTAAGTCCTGTAAATCCCGTTTGAGGGTGTGGATCAGTGAGATATTTGGCATTAGAGCTTCAGGTTAGCCACAAATTTTATATCTTTTATTCTCTGTCGGGTTTTCCAGATTGGTACCCAGATTTGCTATACTTAGAACTACTTAATAATAAAACCCTCATATCCGTTGAACCGGTTTTTCCGCTTTGGGTTTTTTCGGGGACTTATGTCCAAAAATCCATGTGTCACTTTGTTGCATGAGTGAATTATTCAGTAAATGATTTGCATGTGTAGGTTGTAGTTGTATTTATTTTCGGTATTTTCTGAATCTAATTTCTGAAAATATCTTATATAAATTCAATCAAGTAGGAGGAAATAAACCAATATACTGTAGTAGAATTTTCACAATTTTGGCAGGAGCTATTTCGGTTGGTGGGTACGAAGGTCACTCCTAGTACGAGCTACCATCCCCAAGCAGATGGCCAAACAAAGATAGTTAACAAGTGGCTGGAGGGCTACCTGCGAAACTGTTACCGGGCAATAGAAGGCATGGTTGAGGTGGCTACACATGGGGGAGTACTGCTACAACACCACCTACCACATGTCCATAGGTATGTCTCCATTTCGTGCCTTGTATATCTATGATGCTTTGACTTTCGTTGATGTCATGCTTGGAGATAGTAAGGCCCCCAGGGCCAAGGAGTGGATCTAGGAGAGCCAAGACATCTTGACGGCTCTTAAGGACAACTTGCGGGCAACACATAACCAACACAAGATCTACACTGACAAGGGCCGTGTGGAGAGACACTTTGAGGTTGGGGATCTAGTGTACCTACACCTCCATTCATACAAGCAGTCCACACTGAAGCAGAAGGGAGGAGAGAAGCTGAAGTCACATATTATGGGACTTATAGAGGCACTCAGAGAGTGGGGGAGGTAGCATATGAGTTGGAGCTACCCTTGGGGAGCCACGAGCGTAACATATTCCATATATCTTTCCTGAAGAAGGCTTTGGGCCAGCAGGTGATAACAACAGCTGAGTTGCCTCCCATAGATGATGATGGACACTTGGTACTTCAGCTAGAGGCTATATTGAATTCTAGGGAGAGGCGCTTGAGGAGCATGGTGGTGAAGGAATACTTGATCAGATGGAGGAACCTCCCAGATGAGGATGCCACTTGGGAGGGGGAGAAGATTCTTCAACACCCATGTTTGCAGTTGCTTGAGGACAAGCAACATTATGGCTGGGAGGACTGTAATATCCCCAATTAGCAGTCAACTAATTGGGAATATTAATTTTTGACAGATTTTGGCTTTTCCTAATGCTAGGCAGAAATAATGTGGGCCGAGACCCAAGAATCATATTAAAGCAAGTAGAAGTATTTTTACTATAGTTAGAAGCAAAAATTGCGGCCTTGGTGGGGGCCGGGAGAGCTAATGCGAAGGCTTTGCGTTTGACTGAGTGGTAGCGCTGAGAGTGGCCAAGGAGGGGTAGCGCAATCCTAGGTTGGGCCCAAGAGGAACGTTGAGCTATTGGAGACAAAAGGGAAGAGGCAACTCATTGCTTATCATTCATTCACCTAAGTATTTTCTATCTTCTTGACTAAGCACGCTTGAGCTGGAGAGCCTAGTCTGCAGTGTTGTTCAACACAAGAGATATTCAAGCATAGATCTCAACCTATGCCTTGAGGGACTTCGAGTTCCCGCTCGGAGAGGAAATTCCATTGTTTTTGTGAGGAGGATTCAAAGTTTCATCAGCAGGGGAACACAGTCCCTTCAGGGCAACGTGGAGAGAACCTAAGATGCGTAGTGATTGTGCAATCCAACCAAAGGAGAGTGTCGGGAATAGGGGATTGAAGAGGAGAGTTGCTGAAGGATTTGGAGGGGAGGCTAGCCACCTCCTACCAGGGATTTTGGTAGAATTTCAGAGGCATTTTCCAGCAGATTCAGCCAGGAGGCCAAATTCCCCAGCAGAGCATCGTGCCAAGCCTAAAGGGGAAATTTCCGAGGTCAAGCTTTTTGCAAACCCTTCACGGGTTTTTGTGGGTTTAGTGAGAGGAGTCTGGTGACCAATTCCCAGAATTTTCTGAGCACAGGTGATAGGCCAACCAACAATCCAAAACCAGGAAACACCAGTGAATTCCAGGATTGGGAAGCGCAATGGGTGAGCCACACAGAGCACATTCAATAGAGGATTTTTGCTTGGAGTAGAGTTGTTCTTTAGCCTGCGTTGAGCAAGCCCAGGTTCTATTCTTCTAAGGACCATATTGTACTCTTTCCCAACATTTTAATAAAATGGCTCAGCGCTGTATTTGGTTCATTTTTATGTGTGTTTAACGGTGTTTCCAATTTTGCTGTAGTTAATTGTCTATTTTCACTTTTATTACTGTTAATCCCCATTTCGGGATATTACAAATAGACACTTGTGCCCTGTTAGCAATGAAATTCACTACCTAGAAAAATGAGTAACATGATGAACTTGCGGTGGAAATTTTAGTATAACATTTAGAAGAACCTATCAAATAGTGTCACATGAAAATTCCTCTCTCCATTCAGGTTTGAGGTTGGTGCTTTCCAGCCTCAGGGGGGTGTCCCTAGACTTGCATCCACTACTTTCCCTGTAGATCCGCAAAATATACACGTGAAACAACGCAAACAAAACTTATTTGGCATGTGATCTAGCTGAGAAAGGAATTATAAAAAATATTTTATAATAATGCTGGAATTTCTTCCAACATTAGCTTTAAATGCTGATAGAAAATAAAAGTGCTTTAAACATCATATCTGTTACTAAGATAAAGGCCTAAAAGCTTCTTAAATATTGCAGAAGAAAGCATTCAAACACCAACAAGCTTTGAAGTGTTAGTTTATGTAGCTTGGACAGGTGTTCTTGTCTTAGATTGTATTTATCAGGCTAAGAAACACATTTTCTCCAATAGTCAGAATTGGTTTCGTGAGAAATGACCTTGATTAGTTTTAATTAAGAAGTTAATTAATTTTCTAAAGTCTAGGGAATTAGTTTAATTAATCAATATTAATTGGGGTAAATAGATTTTCCTTTAGAGACATTCAGAAAAATCACTTGGAATCAAGATGATTTTAGCCATCAATTGTGATTAGATCATGGTCCTTGATTCGTCAGCGGGAGATTATAAAAGGAGATTGAGGGTCATTTGGAGAGTACAAAGGAGACATGAATTGTAGTGAGAGAAAAGGCGTAGAGGTAGCGCATGAACACCAACAAAATGGTTTCAACAAGGAGAATTTGGGTGAAGGATTCCAGAGGAGAGTTCCACAAAGATTTCCAGTATTCTCAGAGTCAGAGAAAGGCCAAATTTATCTGCATAAATGAGGGCCAAGCAAGAGTGCGAACTGCCAGTTTACCCAGTGCGAATTGTTGAACTAGTAAATTCCATTTCCAATTGCTAGAAGAATTGTCGGAGGAGGTGTGAGTAACTTTAGAGGACAGAGGGAGGCAATATATTCGGCTGAACGAATTTTTGGAAGCACTATAAGTTGTCAGCGTGAGTTGCAGGCAGAGAGTGCGAGTCCCCGGAGGAGGCCGAGTTTGTTTTTGCATAGGAAATCTTGTGTTTCCAGATTGATTTGCCAGTGTTAGACAAGCAGATTGATGTACTCTCAAATTTTTGAAGATTATTAATAATAAAACCCTCATTTACAAAATTGGTTTTCCTTTGGGGTTTTTCCAGGGACATTTGTTCGAAAATATTGGAGTTCAATATTTGTGTGTGCATATTTTCTCAGTTTCCTTGTTATTTATTTTTCATTGAAGTTGCAATTGTGTTTTATTCAATATTGGCCACATGTTAATTGCAATCGAGAAATAATACGAAAGTATAGGAGAATAATAACCAACAATTGCAATAATATTAAATTTTCACATGGTATGGATTTGAGGGAATAAGGAAGATCTGTGAAGGCAAAAGAAGAGAAGCACACTAGGGTTTTTACCTAGATCGATTTCATCAAATTTCTCGAGTTTTTTTGAGTTCGTAGGTTTCCCAAAAATGGTCGTTTCGGGTTTGAGAGATCAGGACCGATTGGATGGAGCCTCAAACTTTGGACTATGGAAGGCCAATATGTTGTTCTTATTGGACGAGCATGGTCAGAATGGGTTTGCTATAATAACTATTGTTGTATCGATAGATCCTATCTTGTTACATGAGTACAAGAGGGACAATGCCAAAGCGAAGAGGGTGATTTTTTATGGATTCAGGGATCACATTGTTCCACATATCGTAGAAAAGAATACAATGAAGCAGATGTGGGATGCCATCATCAAACTGTACTAGGATCCTTCAGAGAATAGGAAATTGATCCTCATGGAGAAGCTAAGAACCCTCAAGCATATTAAGGGAGAAGATGTGACTTCATATCTCATCGGAGTTTGGTCTGTCAAAGATGAATTAACTCTAGTTGGAGAGAAATCGTGTGATTGAGAGTTAGTGCGTATAACACTCAATAAGTTCTCCAACGAATGGCGAATGTTTGTCCAAGTGATTTCAAGACGAGACAAATTGCTAGATTGGGATTGGATATGGAATGATTTCACTGAGGAAGAGTTGAGGCCTAGCTTGGTCGATGGAACCAGTAGCAGTGATAAGGCATCAAAGGTTGAGAGGGAGCACGAGAATGTTGCCTTAGTAGGGAAATGCAAGGTGAAGAAGGGGTCCAACAAGGGGCCTAATCCAAAAGGAGAGAATAAGGACTCATCATAGGTCAAATGTTATGGTTGTCACGAATTTGGCCACTATGTCAGTGATTATCCTCTCAAGAAGAAGGGCAAGAAGCATGTTGTAGCTTCAATAAACACATATGAGCTCTCTAGTAGGATGGAGCAGAAGTTTGCATTGATCGCCTGCCTGACTAGCTCGACTCCACAAGGTGTTTGATACATAGATAGTGGAGTGTCATTTCACATGACAATCATTAGGGAGTAATTCTCTAGTTACAAGGAGGAGGACATTAGGTTCCAGCTTCAAATGAGGAGCAAGTCCAACTGCACTCATGTAGCATGAGGGATTGTTCTATTTCAGAGGGAGAATGATAATCAAATACCTATCCATAATGTGTTGCATGTGCTAGGCTTGGGGATGGATTTTATCTCTGTAACTGTCCTTCAGGGCAAATGATACAATGTTATCTTTAAAGGGGTGAAGGTGTTGTTGAAGCGTAACGATTGGAGGTCACCTATAACAGTTGGGGTGAGGAGTGCCCGGTTGTATAGGTTGCAGTTAGACACGGCCAATGCACTAGTTAGCATCAGTAGTCACCACCAGGGATAAGGATGTGGACCCCGCCTTGTACAAGAAGTTGATAGTCTATCTCATTTATCTGGTCACCACCAGACTAGACAATAAATTTCTGAGTCAGTTCATGGTGGAGCCAAAGAGAACACATTGGATAACAACTAAACATTTGTTGAGGTATTTGCATGGCACTATCGAGTATGAGATGAGGTATGCTCGAGGTGGTGGTGTCAGGTTGATGGTCTAACTGATACAGACTGGGCAGGGAGCACAATAGACTAGAAAAGCACTTCAAATTGCTACTTCAACATCGGATCGAGATTTGTTTCTTGGTACAACAGTAAGTAGAATTCTATGGCACTAAGTTTAGCCGAGGCATAGTACGTAGTAGCGAGCATGGATACATGCAAGGCCATATGTCTACGAAAGTTGTTGGTAGCCTTGTTTGGTCAGAGGATAGAGTTGATGGTGATACACTGTGAATATCAGAGTTGCACCAGGTTGTCAGAAAATCCATTATTTCACGGTAGGTCCAAGCATATAGATATCATATACCACTTCATCAGGGATTGTGTGGAGCGCAATATTGGCCAGCTACAGTATATACCTATAGATGAGGAGGTAGCTATTACACTAATGAAACCTTTGGGGAAGGCGAGGTTTATCTTCTTCAGATACAAGTTGGGTGTTATGCAGAACACCTTCCTCGCTAAGAGGGAGTGTTAGTTGTTATAGGACATACAAGTGTTCTAGTCTCGGATTGCGTCTATGAGGCTAAGGAACACATTTTCTCGAATACCCAGAATTGGTTTTGTGAGAAATGACCTTGATTAGATTTAATTAAGCTGTTAATTAATTTTCCTAAGTCTAACTTAGGGAAATAATTTAATTGATCAATATTAATTGGGGTAAATTGATTTTTCCTTTAGAGACATTCGAAAAAAACTCTAGATGGAGTCAAGATGATTTTAGCCATCGATAGTGTTTATATCATGGTCATTGATTCGTCAACGAGAGATTATAAAAGGAGATCGAGGGTCATTTGGAGAGTACGAAGGAGACACGAATTGTAGTGAGAGCAAGGGCACAAGGGTATCGCAGGAACATCAACAGAAGGATTTCAACAAGGAGAATTTGGGAGGACTCGAAAGGAGATTTCCAGAGAGATTTCCAGTATTCTTAGAGTTAGAGAAAGGAAAAATTTATCTGCAGAAATGAGAGCCAAGCTAGTAGTGAAAACTGTCAGTTTACCTTATGCGAATTGTTCAAGTAGTAAATTCCATTTCCAATTGCTAGAAGAATTGTCGAAGCAGGTGCAAGTAGCTTCAGAGGACAGAGGGAGGCAATATATTCGCTAGAATGAATTTTCGAAAACACTTTTAGTTGCCAGTGCGAGTTGTAGGCAGAGAGTGCGAGTTGTCGAAGGAGGCTGAGTTTGTTTTTTCATAGGAAACCTAGTGTTTCTAGATTGATTTTCCAGTTGGAATAGTGGAGAAAAATTCCAGAGATTTGCAAGTTTCAGGAAAGCAGATTGATGTACTCTCAAGTTGTTGAAGATTAATAATAGTAGAACCCTCATTTGTAACTGGTTTTCCATCAGGGTTTTTCCAGGGACATTTATCTAAAATTTTGGTGTTCATTATTTGTGCGTGCATATTTTCTCAGTTGCTGTGGTATTTATTTTTCAGTGAAGTTGCAATTGTGTTTTATTCAACATTTTCTGCAAGTTAATTGAAGTTGATAAATAATCCAAAAGTACAGGAGAATAATAACCGACAATTGCAACAATATTAAATTTTCACATGGTATCAGAGTGGATTTGAGGGCAGAAGCAAGATTTTCCAAGGCACAAGGAGAGAAGCACACAAGGGTTTTTACCTAGATCGATTTCTTTAGATTTCTCAAGTTTATTTGAGTTCGCAGGTTTCCTAGAAATGCCCGCTTCAGGATTGGGAGATCAGGACAAATTTGATGGAGCCTTAAACTTTGGAGTGCAGAAGGCCAAAATGTTGTTCTTACTGGACGAGCATGGTTTGAAGGAGTTTAATATAATAACTATTTTTGTATTGACATATCCCATCTTGTTACATGAGTACAGGAGGGACAATGCCAAAGCAGAGAGGATGATTCTTGATTGAGTCAGGGATCACATCGTTCCACATATCATAAAGAATGATACAACGAATCAGATGTGGGATGCCATCATAAAACTATACCAAGATCCTTCTAAGAATAGGAAATTGATCCTCAAGGAGAAGCTAAGGACCATCAAGCATGTTAAGGGAGAAGATGTGACTTCATATCTCACCAGAGTTCGGTCTGTCAGTGATGAATTAGCTCTAGTTGGAGAGAAATCAAGTGACGAAGAGTTAGTGCGTATAACACTCAACAGTTTTCCAAGGAATGGCGAATGTTTGTCCAAGTGATTTCGGGGCGAGAGAAATTGATAGATTGGGATTGGACATGGAGTGATTTCAGTGAGGATTTGAGGCTCGGCTTAATTGATGGCACTGGTAGCAGCGAATTGGCATCGAAGGTTGAGAGGGAGCAGGAGAATGTTGCCTTAATAGGGAAATGAAATGTGAAGAAGGGGTCCAGCAAGAGGCCTAGCTCAAAAGGAGAGAAGAAGGACTTATCATAGGTCAAATGCTATGGTTGTCCTGAATTTGGCCACTATGTTAGCAATTGTCCTCTCAAGAAGAAGAAGGGAAAGAAGAAAGTTGCAGCTTCAGCAAACACATATGAGCTCTTTGTTGATTTTTGAGTAGCTTGGGGGGAAATCCAAGCCCTAGGGTTCGAGGATTGGAGGGAAAAACACCACAAGTAGGCTTGTGGGCTTGAAAACCAAGCTTGGGGGTTTTTATCCCATTGATGTTTGGGCCAAACCATAATGAGTCTTCGACATGTGATGGATGAGGATGATAGTGCTCATTGAGACGAATCCAACGCATCAAAAATCATCTGATTCCAAAGTTGTCGTTGAAGAGTTGTGAATTTTTGAAGGTTATGTGTGGGCTTGTGGCTTCTCTTTAAGGTTGGCTTGAGGTGTTAGAAGCCTCATGACAATTGGAAAAGCCCTAAAGATGATCCCTCTTATTTAGTATAAATATGAGGTGATATGTGATCATTTAAACATCCAATTCGGTGTAACATAAGGTCAACATAGAAGTGAGATAAAAGCTCGTTTAGAAGGTGGAATATCTCTATCTTGGTCGCAAGTGAAAGGAGCAGGACCAATGAAGGAGAAAGAGGCCTGTACTGGCATCTTTCATGACTGTTTAGGGGCAACTTTTACCTTGCAGGAGGGTCGAGGTTTAGGAAGGAAGTGCAAGTATGTTGTGGTATATTTGTGCATGGGTTCCACTGTTTCATGCAGGCCGGGAGCACAGTTGGAAGGTATTATTAGGCCATAGGCCTTAAAAACTTTTTTGTAGGGCATCGTGAGTCTGATTGAGGGCAAGTAGTGCCAATATCTTCAACGTGGAGGCAGAGGAGCTCATAGAAGGAAGACCGCATTAGATAAGGGTTTTTATGGGCTAGCTGAGCATGGGAATACCTCCCTGAAATAGGCTGAAATGATAACAGTGTTGTGATGAATAGGACATGGTCATGTAAGGGGCGTTTTGAGTGTCAAACAAGCCCTAAACAAAGAGTTGTAGGAGCCTATTCTCATAGTGAGTTACAAGCCTTGTGAAGGGAAGTAAGTCGCATCAAATAAGGTGAGTTTTGGTTGGATTAGAGGGCTATTGTAGGCTACAGAATAATCCCTAACTAGTGATCAAAACTCTGTTCATGAACAACAGTGAAGAGGTATGTGCTTCCTCCATTGGTGACTTGTGTTGGATCCTAGTATGAGGATTAGTTTGGATCAATTTACATTGTAGTTTGTTAGGAGCCATTTGTTACAGTTTCCTTGGGTATGAAGGAACTCCAACTAGGAGAAGATCCCGCTATGGAGTGATGTAGTGCTCGAGGAGAGGACTTAATGGAGGCTATATTTGTGCAATAGCTCCTCTATTGCAGAACAAAGGGCGAATGTGGAGAAGTCTGTTGGAAACTGTGTGTAAGGGTCTCCTAGGTGTGAGGATGCCCTAGCTAGGTACATATGCTACAACGTGGACTTGGTTACTCGAGGATTGTTGGAGGGAAACATGAGAGTGGACCAAGGGTGAACGTGGATTGGGCACTTATGATCTACTAGAGGACAACATGATAGTTTCCAAGTTGGAGCCCTGTGTGCAACATATTGATGGAAATACATAGTTGCTAGAGTGGCAGTTGGTGGAGCTCAAGGGTCTGATTAGCCAGGAGAAGTTTGTGGAGCTTGAGACTTGTGTGTGGAGAAGGAATTCTACAACAGATGATGGGGAATCCCCCTAGCCCGTGTTCATTGTGGGAGATGGACCTCTTATAGTGATAGGTGGCAACTCTCTATGCCCTATGTTGGTCTTCATTGGAGCAATGCAGGAAGACCATAGTGGGCTGAAGTCCATGAGTAGTTGAGGAGCAGCAATGGGTATACTGAGAGTTGTTCACAAATGGAGTTGTGAACAACTCGAAATGAGTCTTGATGTGTTGATGTTTTGGTGGATGAACGATCTACTAGAGAGCAGATTGAGGTTCATTGGCCAGAAGGACTTGGAGCATTGATAGAGGCAGGAGTTGTAGATCGGGAGTCAAAGTACCGGGCAGTTACAGGGTACGACCAAGAGGAGATGAGAGAGCATGCTACATCCAGATGGTCATAGTATCTTGTACTATTGAATGTATGCAAACCATTATTCTTGGTACGAGAGCCCTAGACTATTGTATTATATCAGTTAGATTAATATAACGAAGTTGGGTTGAAATTTTTTTAAAAAGTTGTCTATATTTTGTGCATATGTGATTTACTATTGTTATGTTCCGTTGTGCAAAGTAGTTCTATTTGAGATTCTTGGTTTGGTAACATCAATGATTTTAAGACTCTAACCTAGACCCAAGGTCGTGGAAAATCAACATGGTATTAAAGCATATTTGAGATACTTTGAGGGATAGTGAATCAAAGTGTTCACAATGAAGCAAGTCAAAGGGAGTTGTGGGTATCTAGATCATGGAGTAGAGGGTTCGAATGAAGACATGGAGATGTGGTCTTGATTGGCTTGACAACAAGATTGGCTATGAGTTTTGGTGGATTGGTGGTGAACCTGGTAAAAATTAGTTTGTTGTAGTATAGGTAGTTGATCAAGGACTTCCATTGATTTTTCATGGATGGTTGGGATAATTCGAGGATTGCTTTGGCAGGGATGAGATCAGGTTGATTGAGATGGATTCATGTGTTGGACTGCAAATTGGCAGGATAGAGTCTTCATCGGATCATGATGTTGCATATCCAAGATTGGTGAGATTTTCACAAGTGGTATTTGATCCAGGAGGATGCGTGCTTGCAGGATTGAGCCAATGGATATCGTTTAGGCTCAGAGGGAGTCTAGCCTCAGAGGGAGCAGCCTTATGGAGGATTGAGATCTTCAGGTTCATATGTGATGAGGTGAGACATTAGCGAGATGCAAGGTTCATTCTACAGGATATGTTGCAGTGATGGATGCCAGATGTGCTAGTGTTGTCGAAGATGATGATAGTTACTTACTAGTCTTGGAAGTACCTCCCTTACTAAGAGGGAGTGTTGATTTTTTAGTAGCTTGGGAGGTACTCCAAGCCCTAGGGTTCAAGGATTGGAGGGAAAAGCTTCACAAGTAGGTTTGTTGGATTGAAAACTAAGCTTGGGCATTTTGCACCCATCAATGTTTGGGCCAAAACCATGATGAGTCTTCGACATGTGATGTATGAGGATGATAGTGCTCGTCAAGACGAATCAAACGAATTGAAAATCATTTGATTCTGAGTTGTTGTTGGAAAGTTGTGAATTTTTGAAGGTTATGTGTAGGCTTGTTGCTTATGTTTAAGGTCGCCTTGAGGTGTTATAAGCCTCATGGAAGTTGGCAAAGACCTAAAGATGACGTTGGAAGGATCCCTCTTATTTAGTATAAATAGGAGGTGATATGTGATCATTTAAACATCCAATTCGGTGTAACATAAGGTCAACATAAAGTGAGAAAGAATCTTGTTGAGAGGGTGGAATATCTTTGTCTTGGTCGCAGGTAAAAGGATCACGGACAACAAAGGAGAAAGATGTCTGTAGTGGCATATTTCATGAATATTTGGGTGCATATTTTACCTTGCAGGAGGGTTGAGGCTTAGGAAGGAAGTGCAGGTATGTTGTGACATTTTTGTGCATAGGTTCCACTTTTTCATGCAGGTCGTGAGCATAGTTGAAAGGTGTGATTAGGCCGCAAACCTTAAACACTTTGTTGTAGGGAAACATGAGTCTAATTGAGGGCAAGTAGTGCCCATATCTTCAGCATGGAGGCGAAGGAGCTCATAGAAAGAAGGCCACATTAGATAAGAGTTTCTCTGCACTACCTGAGTGTGGGAATACCTCCCTGAAATAGGTTGAAATGATAACAATGTTGTGATGGATAGGCCGCAGGCATGTAAGGGGTGTTTTGAGGGTCAAACAAGCCCTAAACAGAGAGTTGTAGGAGCCTATTCAAATAGTGAGTTACCAACCTTGTAAAGGGAAGGAAGTCACATCAAATAAGGTGAGTTTTGGTTGGATTAGAGGGTTGTTGTAGGCTACAAAATAATCCCTAACCAGTGATCAAAACTCTACTCATAAACAATAGTGAAGAGGTTTGTGCTTCCTCCTTTGGTGACTTGTGTTGGATCCTAGTATGAGGATTCGTTTGGATCAATTTACATTGCACTTTGTTGGGAGCAATTTATTGGAGTTGCCTTGGGCATGAAGGAACTCCAACTAGGAGTAGATCACGCTATGGAGTGATGTATTTTCATAGGAGAGAACTTGATGGAGCCTAGATTTGTGCAATAGCTCCTTTATTGCATAAAAAAGTGCAGATGTGGAGAAGTCTGTTGGCAACTGTGTGTAAGGGTTTCCTAGATGTGAGGATTCCCTAACTAGGTGTAGATGCTGCAACGTGGACTTGGTCACTCGTGGACTGTTGGAGGGCTGCATGAGAGTGGGCCAAGAGTGAACGTGTATTGGGCACTTATGGTTTGCTGGAGGAAAATGTGATAGTGTCCAAGTTGAAGGCCAGTGTGCACGATAGAAAAAGGTAGTTGCTAGAGTGGCAGTTGGTGGAGCTCAAGGGTCTGATCAATGAGGAGCAGTTTGTGGAGCTCGAGACTTGTGTGTGGAGAAGGACTTCTACAACAAATGATGGGCAATCCTCCTAGTATGTGTTCATTGTGGTAGATGGACATTTTACAGTGATAGGTGGCAACCCTTCTTGCCCTATGTTGGTCTTCATTGGAGCAGCGCAGGAAGACCATAGTGGGCTGAAGTACCCAAGTAGCTGAGGAGCAGCAGTGGGAAGATTGAGAGTTGTTCAAAAACTGAGTTGTTAACAACTTGACAGGAGTCTCGATGTGTTGATTTGTTGGTGGACGAACGATCAACTACAGAGAAGGTTGAAAATTGAGGTTCAGGGGCCAGATGGACTTGGATCATTAATAGAGGAAGGAGTTGCAGATTGGGAGATGAAGGACTGCGTAGGTACAACGTACAACCAAGAGGAGCTGAGAGAGCATGCTACAACCATATGGTAATAGTATCTTGTTTTGTATCTTGTACTAGTGGATTTATGAGGGCGATTATCCTTGGTACAGGAGCCCTAAAGGGTTGAATCATAGCAGTTGGATTAATATAACAAAGTTGGGTTGAAAAGATTTAAAAAGTTGTCTATATTTTGTGCATATGTGATTTACTGTTGTTTAGATTCTGCTATGCAAAGTAGTTATGGTTGATATTCTTAGTTTCGTAGCGTCGGTGATTTTAAGACTCTAACCTAGACCCAAGGTCGTGGAAAATCAACACTCTCTAGCAGGATGGAGTAGGAGTTTGCAATGATCGCTTGCCTGACTAGCTCGAATTCAGAAGGTGTTTGGTACATAGACAGTGGAGTGTCATTTCACATGACAAGAGTTAGGGAGTACTTCTCTAGTTACAAGGAGGACATTACTTTCCAAATTCAAATGGGGAATAAATCCAAATGCACTCCTGTAGCACGAGGCACTGTTCTATTTCAGAGGGAGAAGACAAGCATATACCTATCCATGATGTGTATCATGTGCCAGGCTTGGGGATGAATTTGATCTCTGCAATTGTCCTTCAGGACAAAGGATTCAATTTTATCCTTGAAGGGGTGAAGTTGTTATTGAAGCATAAGGATTGGAGGTCACCATAGTAGTTGGGGTGAGGAGTGGCCGGTTGTATATGTTCCAGTTATACATGCCCAAGGCACTAGTTAGCAGTAGTAGTTTGAGAGACTAGGGGAGCTATGGCATAGGATGATGGGCCATATTCATCATGGAGCACTCTGGATGCTTCGTGAGACAGTGACAAGTGTTCTAAAGGTGAGCACTGAGCATGATGATGTATGCAAAGGATGTGTGATGGGGAAGTTTTTCAAGGCATCTTTTCCTAGGGGTGACAGTAGATCGCAGGGGATTTTAGACCTTGTACACTCAGACATATGGGGGCTAATATTTATGAGATCTCTCATAGGGTATAAGTACTTTTGTACTTTTATCAACAATTTCTCCAAGAAAACATGGATCTATTTCTTGAAGATCAAGGGTGAGGTCTTTAGTTTCTTTCAAGAGTTCAAAGCTCTAGTGGAGAATGCGACAAATAGAAAGATACAAATTCTTCGATCAGATAATAGAGGGGAATATACCAACAAGGAATTCCAGGAGTTTTGTACTAGGACAGGAATTAGGAGGGAGTGGGTGGTTCCTTTCAACCCATAGTAGAATGGGGTTGCTAAGAGGAATAACCGATCTATTTTCAGAGGTAGCGAGATCGATGTTGTATGACCAGGATCTCCTACGCTATCTATGGGCAGAGGCATGTAATACAACAATTTACATTCAGAACGGGGTCCCATATAAATCACTTGGTAGTATGACTCCCAAGGAGGCATTCACCGAGAAGAAGGAAAATGTTAGTCACTTTAGGGTATTTGGCTACCTAGTGTATTGTCACATTCTAGGTGAGACACATTCGAAGTTAGATCAAACTGTAGAGCAAGGGTATTTCATTGGCCACAACCAAACCTTGAAGGCATACAAGATCTTCATCCCAAGAGCCAGGAGGATTATAATCAAGTGGGATATCAAGTTCATGGAGGACAACATGGCTAGAAGGTCTAGAGAATTTCCAACAACTGAAGATCAAAATGAGAAGCTAGCAAAAGTTCCCAGAGTAGAGTAGAAGAATCAGGAGCAGCAACAGAGCACAAGTACATTGACTAGTACGAGCATAGGTTCAGGTGCGAATGCTCCTGAGACTTCACAGAGCATGGAGTAGCAGATGTAATAGATTAGGGAGATGCCCGAGGAGGGCATGGAGGTGGATATTCCTAACTCCATTGTTGAAAGGAGGAACCATGAGATTCAAGATACACTCAAGGATGCATAGGAGTTTGTGGGGACTCCTAAGACATGCAAGAGAGAGCAGAGGCAACTAAAGTGATACACTTGCTACATGGTGTTGGTCTGTCAGTTGGTAGATAGCTAGCCTTCTAGTTATTTGTAAGTTGCACAATAGCAGGTGTGGTAGTATGTTATGGTTGAGGTGTAATTCTCCATCATGCAAAACGATGTTTGGGAGGTTGTACCGAGATCGACATACAAGGCGGCGGTTGGTTCATGTTGGATCTACAAGATCAAGCATGGTGCAGCTGACATCATTGAGAAATACAAAGTTAGGTTCATGACTAAGGGGTTCTCTAAGGGGTTGATATCCCAGGGTGAGGAATAAAGCAATAAGGGCTCATGGATTTGAGGGAAATCTGGACAATAGGATACAATGTGATCCTTACTCTTGTGGTAAATCGATCTCACCTATTGTCACTATAGGGTGTGTGTGTGATCCTTGTCATTTATGACAAGTGGGTGATCTCCCCCTACCACCAAGTCTGGGACTTGGTCTATTATACCCTAGTTGGAATCCTACCCACAAGTTGGGCTTGTTATGATTGGTCCTCCTCATATGGCCAATGGGTTGAGGTGACTTTAGATAGGGTGTGATCCTTACCCGACTAGGTAATTCGATCTCGCTCAAGTCTTGGGATTCAGTTGTTCTACCACTTGACTCTTGAGGGACTAAATGGAGTATCAACATACAATAGGACAAAGTGTGATCCTTAAGTCAATCTCGCCTATTGTCACAGGCCAATAAGATAGAGTGTGATCCTTGACCTTGCAGTAAATAGATCTCGCCTATTGCATTTTATAGAGGGTAGTGCTTGAGATCCCTTATGATGTCAAACTCTTCTTCTTTTATATTCAAGAGTGTTTAGTAGATGAGCATAGATGAGGAAAGATAACACTTAAATTGACGATGAAAAGACATTTGAGATGAGATTCATGATGCAATTAGAAATTTCTCCTGAGCTGAGAGGGAGTTTTAATTTGGCAGCTCAGGGGAAAATTCCCTCATTTTGATAGTCTTCCTCATCTAGAGAAGACCCTCTTTTCCCTTGGAAGAATTTAATTTGTTAAAGGAAAAATATACTTTTTTGATGTGAAAATCTACATGTGCATAAAATTTCAAGTTGGCTTTAAAGACAAATTGGGTCTCCAAAGAAGCATATAAATACATGTCAAGGCTACCTCATTTGGACACATCTCACACATCTTCTTCTTCTTCTTTGGAGGTTCATACAATTTGATATTGCCAGTCTTCATTTCACACGTGTAAGTAGAAGAGACATAATTTCAAGATGGACGAAAGCTACCTTGGATCAATCTTTGAATAGTGTTGAATTTTTCGAGATTAGGCATAGTTTGACTTTGTTTGACCTAACATTTTTGGACTGTTTTTGAAGGTCGCATTATTTGGCAGAAAGATCAAGGTTGGGAACTTTGATTGTAGTTGACCATAGGCCTAACTGTAAAATTTCTCTTTGTTGACAAAATTTGATCAAGTTGTTTGGGTTGTTTTGACTGAGGTTTGACTTGCTTGGAGGGCTAAATATTTTCAACTTTGGCTCAGCTCTTTTGGAGGTTGTTTTACCATTGACTTGTGACTCGTTAGGGTGTTATTCAATTTTGTTGACTGCTTTTGGCTTTGACCAGATTTGATAGTTTGACCAGATTTGACTTTTGGGCTCATCTCTTGGATGTTGGATATTGATTTGTTGGAAAGTCAAAAGTGTTGACCTTTGACTCTTGGTTGATGAATTGGATCATTGTAATATCTTTGTTGAACATTTTATGACTATCTAATAAAAAGAAGAATTTGAAAGGCTTTTCCCAATTTTGGGGTTTTCCCTAGTCTTTGACCAAATTTGGTGTCTCTTGTATTACTCTTAATTGGATTATTTTGTCATTGTATTTACTATTCTATGTACAATTGTTCTCTATCATTGTAAGAATAATTTTGATTGTTAATTGAAAAAAATATTAGGCTAAGTAATTGTAACAACATAGAACGGTGGAAAAATTAATACTAATAAACGTGCCTTCTTTAAAGGTCGGTTCCCATACAAGTGTATGCAATCAAAAGTTGCTTGAATATTATAATTGAGGAAACCTTGGCATGGATTAAGGTGCTACATGGGAACAGAGCCTCCACCTCCTGTTGTTTTTCTTATGATGCTCTCTCCATACGCTATTGTCTTGGCTATGATTTCAGTGGCTATATGATCTCTGATAGTTGTTGTGATTTTTCTGAGAGGTTAAGAATGAGGAGCACAATCGAGAAGAAGGATCATGTCACAATGCACCACAACAGAGGTAAAATGGGCTGCCTTGAGTGAAAATAATGCAGTTGCCTAATGTATATCTAGTTGTTAATCCGCTAAGATCCACTTAAATTTATATAATTGTTTAGGATTGTAAACAAACAAAGAAAAAGGATGTCCTAGCACAAGCCTCTTCCCCAGCCTTAGGTCAACAATATAGAGTAACTACTTAACTAGTGGATTTAGGCTTCACTTGTGTCAGATCTGCGATGAAACTCCCTTAGATCCATGGCCAAATTTGGCGTATCTATTAGATCTATATTCTGTTCCAAGTCGTTATGCTACAAATCATTTTTTTTTTAAATTATGGAGAGGGTGCTCCATCTAAGAGACACTACAATCGAGAGCTAATGATCCAAGGTTTTCTATGCAGATCAATCGACCCTAGCAATTCTTTTATAGATCTTCACACAATTATATGTTCAAGAATTCATTTATAGATCCTTGAACAAATCTAGGTTCACTTAGTGAACAGTGGATCCACTATGTATCTCATTGATTAGTCCAACCTTATGGCTATGCTCTGATACCATGTTGAGAAACCATTTATGATCTACATATAATTACTTGCGACATCATTTACCATTTATTTAATCCAATTTTCGTCAAGCAATTATACATTAGAAATTCAATAATAACATTGATAAGAAAAGACAAATCACAATTCACAATAACAAGAGACACTATTTTTTAGGTTGGAGACTAGGGAAAAACCTCACAAGGGGGAAACTCAATCAAACCTTTCCTTAGAGAGATCCTTCAATAAGACATCAATACATAGATACTACTAAAGACAACTTCCATAAGTGCTAAGGGTCTCCTTCACAAAAGTATTCTAATCAAGATCACAAATGAGAGGTTGACCCTCTCATCATACCACAAAGACATAGCTCAAATATCTTCCCTTCTGAGGCTTGGATATAGATTTGTAGAGGCACAAAATTATGACCAAATTACAATTCTATAATAGCTTCATATCTTAGACTAGAGGTAGATTTGAGTTATATCTTGGACCATAGAAAATATGCTTGTAGTAACGTTACTAGATCTTGACCTAGTATTATATCACAAGAATAAGAAGCAGGTATCATACCACTAGACTTCATATCACAAGAATAATGCGTAGATCTCATCCCACTAAACTTTAGATCACAAGAATAATGAACACATCTTAGATCGTTAGACTTCATATCAAAAAGGTAATGAGCATATCTCAGACCACTAGAATTCAAATCACAAGAATAATGAGTAGTTCAGACCCCTAGACTTCAGATCACAAGTGTAATGAGTAGATCTTGATCCACTAGATTTCAAATCACAATAGTAATCAACAGATCTCAGAGCACTTCACATAGGAGAACATATGAGTAATGTATTTATGATTTAATTCCACTTGAAGGAGCACAGATGGAGCTCTTTTTATATCCATCATAAGCTCTAAATGGGTGCCTTTCTAGGAAAACTGACTTGACCATCTAAAGGGGTTGATACGATTTGAATGAGTGAGTTTCTAGGTAAGCAAACTTGACCATCTAGAAAGGTTAATATGATATGAAAGTGAGATTATAGGAAAGCCAACTCGACCATCTAGAAATGCTAATATGATCTTACTTAGCACATGTGGACCCATTTGTAATTACAAATAAGATAACATTTTTCTTCTTTACAAAAATAAATTTTCGACCAAAGTCAAAATGTGAATAACATGCTATAATAATTGACCATAGCTACAATTTCAACATCCATGATCCTATATGTCCTTTAAATAGAGATCATGAACCAATCGAGTGTAAAGAGACGTATTAATATCTATTATTATTGAGGAGAATATGAGCCGTTAGTGTTGAAGAATGTAACTAGTGCCGATCTTCATAATTATATTTGAATCATAATGAAATGTATTTGTCAAAAGAAAATAAAATAAAATACCGTTAAAGAAATCGACTTATTAAAGCTGTTGGAAATGTTGTCATTGATGGAAATGGAGGCAGAAAATACAGAGATACACAAAGGAGGCAGCAAAGAAGCGAACAAAGGAAGCAAAGGAGACATGCGGAAGAAGACTGTCGAAATGTAACAGTCAAACAACAGAGCGGAAGCAACGGCAGAGAGAGAGAAAGAAGCATAGCTAAGGCAGAGGCAGAGGCAACGAATATAGAGGCAGAGTCGTTATCAGAGGAAGAGGCAGAGGCAGAGCCGTTATCACAGCAGAGGCAGAGCCATTTTTTATGGAATGGAACCATGTGCAAACCTACATAATATTCCGAGAATCATTACCCAGCCGAAGGATACATAAACACAATTCCGAGAATCTTAACCCAAGCGGCAAAGTATATATATAAACCTTATTCCGGGAATCGTAACCCAGACAGGAGGATATATAATATTCCGGGAATCTTAACCCAAGCGACAAAGTATATATATAAACATTATTCCGAGAATCATTACCTAGCTCGAGGATACACTAAAGGCGGAAGCGGAAGCTTATATATATGCAGTGAGATACATATGATGCACCTTATATATATAAAGGTCCAAAGCATATACATTTATATGTAGCGCGAGATCTAAAGAACCAAAGGTTCTATCAAAGGAAAAGCCTTATATGGTGGGACCCTCATCAATCGCATCGGAAAAAGTTGGTAGTGGATCACATGCAACTAAAAGTTGCGATTGCGATTGAAGCCCGGACCCGATGGGCGTATAAACTGTGATTAATATGTATTTGAATTCCGGCCTAATCGCATCGGATCATCGGAGTATAGGAATATCAAAACTTGCAATTAAAAGTTGCGATTGCGATTAATCGCAATCGGAGTAATCGCATCACATCGGATTGGAGTAATCGCAGTCGGAGCAGGACGTCGGAACAGGCCAACATAGCAGAACAGGTTAATAAAGCTTGCGATTGCGATCAATCGCAATCGGAAAACTTTGAAGAAGGTTCATCGCATCGGCACAATTGAGTGAACAGTAATCCATCGCATCGGAACAAGCCAAGATTACGATTGCGATGAAGTCCCGGACCCGATGGTTCAATAAGTCATAATTCATATGTGCATTTGAGTTCTGGACCCGTACATCGCATCGGCATAACAATGATTAATCACATCGGCAAAATAAAGTGAACATTCGTTCATCGCATCGGCACAATTGAGTGAATAGTAATCCATCGCAACGGAACAAGCCAAGATTGCGATTGCGATGAAGTCCCGGACCCGATGGGCTTATAAACTATGATTCATGTAAGGTTGAGTTCCGGTAAATAGTGAATCATCGGAATCGGAGCATCGGAGCATTGGAATGTCGATACATTCAAATGGAAATTGCGATTGCGATCAATCACAATCGAAAGAAGTCGAGGAGTGATACATCGCAACGGAGAGATCAGCGAGTGGGCCCATAAGGGCATTTTATGTACTAAAATAATCTCTCAGTAGTACATCGTCGGAAGTTACATATGTTATATAAAACGACAGTCTACATGTTAGAATCAATTCTTATCGTGTCGAGAGTTAAATCGTGATGTATGAAAAGGGCAGTTACATAAGCATGGCAGTTACACTGCGACAGTAAGCAGGAAATCAATCAGAACCGAAAGGGCCAAACACAGTCACAGAAAAGCAAAATAAAGTCACAGAAAGCCAAACACAATCACAGAAAAGACAAGCGCAGTGAACCAAGAGGCTGAATGAGTGAGCTGAAGTTTTCATTATATGTGAATGTAAATATTGTAATTGATTTTTTATTGTTTGTGATGCATTGGCAAGTCTTCGGAAGAAAACAAAATCCCACTGTAATATTAAAATAAGCACCTACAGTTACATTTTTCTGAGTGAGCTGAAAAAGAAATGAGAAGGCAGAAGACCAAGAAGTATGACTATCCATTTCGAATTCCTAAAGGAAAACAAACAGTCATCAATAAATCTATATAAATAATATCATCTTGATATGAAAAGAGAGAGAGAGAGTAAATATAGAGAATGCAGAGTTTAGAAGATTGAGGCAGAGAAAATAAAGAAAAGAAGAGCAGAAAGAGATGCTATAGATCAAAGCTGATATCTGAGGTAAATTAGCAAACATTCCGGTTGATAAATTGAGGAAGTTGGAGCTTCCCTATCAAGTTGAAGCTTGATAGATGTCAGTTGTAGCTGACTGAGGTTGGAGCCTCCTGTAGGTTGGTGCCTGCAGAAAATTGAAGGGAGTTGGAGCTTCCTTGCAAGTTGTAGCTTGCAGAATTGAGGTTGGTGCCTGCGGAAAAACAGTGGTGAGAGGGAGTTGGAGCTTGCCTTTGCATCATAACAATAATAAGACGTGGTTTTCTTTCTTTATGGGTTTCCACTTAAATCTGCTGTCTCTATCTGTGTACTGAGATGATTTACCAAATTTGCTTAATGTTTGCTGCTCTCATAATAAGTTTGAAGTCACATTAATTTAATACTTGCCGCATCATATTAAGACTGTTCATGTACTAAGGTTGATTATAAAAGTAAGCTGTAAATTAGCTGATGAAAAATTTGAAAAGCTCATATATGTGTTAAACTGATTCAACCCCCCCCCCCCTCTCAGTTTAACTAAGAATTCAACAATTGGTATCAGAGCCAGGTTCCTTTGTACCAGTTTAACAACTGAAAGGAGATCCTAGGTTCCCAAGATGGCAGTAAAGAAGGATGCTCAACCAATAAAGCCCCTTTTTTCACTGGTGCAAATTATGCTTTCTAGAAAATCAGAATGAGGACATACATAATGTCTCTAGGAATAGAAGTCTGGGCTGCTGTGGAATTAGGATATGCCCCAAAGGCAACTGACTCAGAGAAAGAAACCAAACAAGATTTTGTAGCTAACGCAAAAGCCATGAATGCCATCTTGAATGGATTGTGTGAAGCAAAGTTTATCAAAGTAATGCACAAAAACACTGCCAAAGAGATGTGGGATACTCTGGAGAACATCCATGAGGGAGACAAGAAAGTAAACACTGCCAAATTTCAAGTCTATAAAGCCCAGTTTGAGAACTTAAAAATGAATTATGATGAAGACATTGACAGTTTCTTCCTAAAAGTTGCAGAAATTGTTAACAATATGAAAGCTCTTGGAGAAACCATGCCAGAAAGTACAATTGTGCAAAAGATTTTAAGATCTCTTCCATCTAGGTTTAATCCCAAGGTGTCTGCAATAGAAGAAACAGCTGATTGGGAGACCTTGACCATGAACCAACTACTTGGAAATTTAATAGCATATGAGATGAGGCTCCCACAGAAGAAGCCAAGTACGAGGGAGGCAACCTTTAAAACATAAAAGAAGAAATAAGAAGAGGAAGACATATGCTCTTGCTCGGATGAAGAAGAGGCAAAATTTGTCAAGAAATTGGATAGAGGCTCAGGTAAATACAAAGGTAAACTTCCTTTCAAATGCTTTAACTGTGGAAGAGTTGGACACTATGCTGCTAAGTGTCCTCACAAGAAAGTAAGGAATCGGGCTCAAGAGTCAGAGAAAAATAAATCAAAGAACTGGCAGAAAGGAAAGAAGTTTAGCAGAAAATCCTTCTATGCTCAACAAGACAGCAGTACATCTGAAGATTCAGATGAACCCTCAAGTGAAGAAGGAACCTCCGAATTCTTATTGATGGCCATAGAAGAACTTGAAGGACTCCTGCTAGAAGATGAAGAAGAAGAAGGGGAAGTCGACCTTGAGGGGGAGCTAAGAAGTGCTCTGGAGGAGATTGATAGACTCAAGCTGAAATGCAGAAAACAAAAGGACATTCTCCTCAAGTATGTACGAGAAGAACAGAATTCAGAAGTCCTTATGCAGCTAAAGATAGAGCTTGAAGAAGCCAAGAAGATAGAGGACATGTTACTTAAGAAAATCAAAGAAGAAACTCAGGAACAAGAAAAGTTGGAAGAAGAAGTAGTATGTCTCAGGAAGAAATTAGAAAATGCTCAAAGGAAAGTGGTTATAAACTCTTCTCAAACAACAAGCTCTATTTAGTTGAATGAAATTCTGGTTGCTCAAAGATCTCCTATGATAAAAACTGGAATAGGCTATGAAGGAGAATCAAGTAAAAACAAAGAAAAGGAAAACATAGAGATTATTTTTGTAAAAGCAAAGAAGGATGATGAAGCAGCTCAAATAATTCCTACAAAATAAGAAACTTGTAAGGAAGGAGACAGAACCCAGAAAAATCCTCTAATAACAAAGAATGAAAGAAATACTCAAACAACAGGAAAAGATTCATATACCCATGAGTATGTCAAATTTGGAAGCCATCAAAGGAGATTCTTCCCTCCTATGAAAAATGCCACCTGTTGTGTGTGCCACAAGCTGGGACACATCGCTGCATACTGTCATGCAAGGAGGAGTGATTCAAACCAGCAAAAGATGCAAACAGTGAAAAGACTGTCTCAAGTAAACAAATGGAGAAGACAACCTTACATCAGGTATGCAAATAATTTCTATGGTTACTGTTTTTATTGTAAGGAATTTGGCCATAAAATTATTGAATGTAGAAAGTATGGACAAAGATTGATGTTCAACACCTCAAGGAGGTATATGAATCAAAGAAATTTTGTTCATACTCACAATTCTGCAAAAATTATGATCAAATGCTGTGTATGCAATCAAGTTGGACATATGCCTTCCAAATGTCCTCTGAAAGGATGTGATTCATCATCTCAGAAAAGATACCAAACAAAAGGATGCCTCAAGTGGAAAAATAAGGTGAATAAGTGTGACCTGGCTCTAACTGCTCAAGATCTGAAAAGCCAATGGTATTTGGACAATGGCTGCTCAAAACATATGACTGGAGATAGGAGAAAATTTATAAATTTTGATGAAAAGAAAACTGGTAATGTTACTTTTGGGAATGATAAATCAGGAAAAATCAAGGGAAAGGGCTCAGTCAGCTTAGATAATGGCAGAGGTAAGGCCCAAGATGTACTTTTTGTAGATTGGCTGAAAGCAAATTTGCTGAGTGTCAGTCAAATGTGTGATAAAGGCTGCGAAGTTCTTTTCAGAGCATAAGACTGTGAAGTCAGATCAAGCACCACAGGTAAGACTCTGCTCAAAGGTGTTTGAACAGAGAGAAATTTTTACATCGTGAAAGAGGAAGATGAAGCATGCCATCTTAGCAAACTTGAGGAGTCATGGTTATGGCATAGGAGATTGGGACATCTCAGCTTTGATCATATCATTAGACTGAGCAAGAAGAAATCAGTCAGGGACATGCCAGAAATAAAAAGGCCTTCTAATACCATATGCAAATCTTGTCAATTGGGCAAACAGACCCACACATCATTTAAGGCCAAAGATGAGTTATCAACAAGAAGACCACTCCAGCTTGTGCACATGGATCTGTGTGGACCTGCAAGAACTAATATACCAAGTGGATAATCCTACTTCATGCTAATAATAGATGATTTCTCCAGAATGACATGGGTTGCATTTCTCAAGAATAAATCGGAAGCTCTGGACAAATTCAAAATATTCAAAGAATTAGCAGAAAATCAGACAACATGCAAGCTAAAATGCATCAGATCGGACATAGGAGGTGAATTCACAGATTATGACTTTGTAGATCTATGCAATGAATATGGCATAAAACAACAATTTACTGTTGCAGGGACACCTCAGCAGAATGGAGTAGCAGAGAGAAAAAACAGATCTGTTCAACAAATTGCCAGAGCCATGATGCAAGAGAATAATATTCCTCAAACCTTATGGGCAGAAGCGGTACACACAGTAGTGCATATCCTTAATAAAGCTCACTTAAGGCCAAGCAGTGACAAGACTCCCTATGAACTATGGCATGGAAAGCCAGCTTCAATCAAACATTTTAGAATCTTTGGAAGCAAGTGTTACATAAAGAATAATGATGAAAGTCTTGGGAAATTTGATGCAAGAGCAGATGAAGGGATTTTTCTAGGATATGCTTCCAAAAGTAAAGGGTACAGGTGCTACAACAAGACTCTTCGAAAAATAGTAGAAAGTATTGACATGAGGTTTGATGAAGAACTTCCAAACAATACAAGAGATACAGACTGTTGCAGTCCATCAGACAACCATGAAGAAGAAAACCAAAATGATGATGAAACAAGCAACACAACAGAAGATGTAGAGCTGAGCTCGAAAGCCCCCTCAAGATACACTCAGAAGAATCATCCTGAAGATCAGATCATAAGAGACAAGAAATTAGGGGTCCAGACAAGGAGGCAACTAACTAAACAGACAGAAGAGGTATACATAGCCATGTTATCAAAGATAGAGCCAAAGGGATTTGAAGAAGCCAGCAAGGACAAGTCTTGGGTAAATGCTATGAATGAAGAATTGGACCAAATTGAGAAAAACAATACCTGGGAACTAGTTCCTAGACCCACTGGGAAAAATGTCATAGGCTCAAAATGGGTATTCAAAAATAAAATGAATGAGGAAGGACAGGTAATTAGAAATAAAGCCAGACTTGTCTGCAAAGGATATTCACAAATCAAAGGACTTGATTTCGATGAAACATTTTCCCCTGTAGCCAGAATGGAAGCCATTAGAATGTTTCTAGCCTTTGCATGCTACCAAGACTTCAAGGTATATCAAATGGATGTAAAATCTGCTTTTCTGAATAGAGATCTAGAAGAAGAAGTTTACATGGAACAACCGGAAGGTTTCTCTTTAACAGACAAAGAAGACTATGTGTGCAGACTGAAGAAGGCTCTATATGGACTGAAACGGGCTCCTCGTGCTTGGTACTCAAGACTGGATAAATATTTGCAAAAACAAGGCTTTAAGAGAGGTGGAGTAGACAACAATCTATACATAAAAGCCCATGAAAATGAACTCCTAATTGTTGTAGTATATGTTGATGACATTATGTTTGGAAGCAACAGAGATGAACTAGGAAAAGGGTTCGTTGAGAAGATGAAATCAGAGTTTGAGATGTCCATGATTGGAGAACTCAGTTTCTACTTAGGACTTCAAATTCAACAAAAGAACACAGACACATTCATCTCACAGGAAAAATACTTAAAATAAATGTTGAAAAAGTTCAAAATGGAGGACTGCAAACCTGTGTCAACTCCCATGATCACAGGATGCAAGCTGTGTGCTGATGATGGATCTGCTGATATAGATCAAAAACTCTACAGATCCATGATAGGAAGTCTGATGTATCTGACAGCATCAAGACCAGACATCATGCTAGCAGTGGGCCTAGTGGCTAGATATCAAGCAACACCTAAACAAAACCACCTTCTGGCAGTCAAAAGAATATTTAGATATCTACAAGGAACAATACAGTATGGAATTTGGTATCCTAAAGGCAAAAGCTTCACTTTGACATCATACACAGATGCAGATTGGGCCAGCTGTGTGGATGACAGGAAAAGCACAAGTGGAGGTTCTTTCTATTTAGGAGAAAGTCTGGTGGCATGGTTAAGAAAGAAAGAAACATCTATCTCTCTGTCTATAGCAGAAGCATAATATATAGCAGCAACAACATGTTGTACGCAAGTCATGTGGATGAAGCAAACCCTCCAAGACATGAAGGTAAGAATTGATGAACCTATCTCAATCAAATGTGATAATACAAGTGCTATAAGTATATCTAAAAATCTTGTGTTTCACTCAAAAACTAAACATATCCCAATCAAGTATCATTTTCTCCGAGAACAAGTGGCTCAGAAGATAGTAAAACTGGAGTATGTACCAACAAAAGAACAGACATCAGATATATTTACCAAACTGCTTGCTAGAGAACCATTTGAATATTTGAGAGACAGACTAGGGGTAGTATCTGTAGATGCTACTCTCTGATATGAAGAAAAAGCACAGTTTCAGGGGGAGAACAAAAACGAAAATATCATTCCAAGGGGAGATCAGCCAGCAAGGGAAGCATGAAACAAGTCCTCAGGATCAAAAGGATTATGGCAAGAATACATCCAACATAAAAGAATCAATAAAAAGGCTAAAGGGTCAGTGATAAACCCAACGTGGATCTAATCCAAAGGTTAGAGTAGCAACGTACAAAGTCAGAAGATCTCAGAGAGAGGAAATGCACGAAATGTTGAAAATAAATAAATAAATAAATAAATTCAAACCCCTTGCCATTGATGTCAAAGGGGGAGGAAGAGCAAGCAACAGGAGAAAGGACCCTAACAGGGAAACAAAGGAAGTGTATTGCCATCAATGCCAAAGGGGGAGACTGTTGGAAATGTTATCATTGATGGCAATGGAGGCAGAAAATACAGAGATAGATAAAGGAGGCAGCAAAGAAG
This sequence comes from Pinus albicaulis, assembly GCA_034641835.2. Classification (NCBI taxonomy): domain Eukaryota; kingdom Viridiplantae; phylum Streptophyta; class Pinopsida; order Pinales; family Pinaceae; genus Pinus; species Pinus albicaulis. The sequence continues at coordinate 689,056,914 of CM076576.1, read as the reverse complement.
CGAACAAAGGAAGCAAAGGAGACAGGTGGAGGAAGATTGTCGAAATGTAACAGTCAAACAGCAGAGCGGAAGCAACGGTAGAGACAGAGAAAGAAGCACAGCTAAGGCAGAGGCAGAGGCAGCGAATATAGAGGCAGAGCCGTTATCAGAGGCAAAGGCAGAGGCAGAGCCGTTATCACAGCAGAGGCAGAGCCATTTTTTATGGAATGGAACCATGTGCAAACCTACATAATATTCCGAGAATCATTACCTAGCCAGAGGATACATAAACACAATTCTGGGAATCTTAACCCAAGCGGAAAAGTATATATATAAACCTATTCCGAGAATTGTAACCCAGGCGCGAGGATACATAATATTCTGGGAATTTTAACCCAAGCGGAAAAGTATATATATAAACCTTATTCCAAGAATCATTACCTAGCCGGAGGATACACTAAAGGCGGAAGCAGAAGCTTATATATATGCAGTGAGATACATATGATGCACCTGATATATATAAAGGTCCAAAGCATATACATTTATATGTAGCGCGATATCTAAAGAACCAAAGGTTCTATCAAAGGAAAAGCCTTATATGGTGGGACCCTCATCAATCGCATTGGAAAAAGTTGGCAGCGGATCACATGCAACTAAAAGTTGCAATTGCGATTGAAGCCCGGACCTGATGGGCGTATAAACTGTGATTAATATGTATTTGAATTCTGGCCTAATTGCATCGGAGCATCGGAGTATAGGAATATCGGAACTTGCAATTAAAAGTTGCGATTGCAATTAATCACAATCGGAGTAATCGCATCGCATCGGATCGGAGTAATCGCAATCGGAGTAGGACGTCGAAACAAGCCAACATAGCGGAACAGGTTAATAAAGCTTGCGATTGCGATCAATCGCAATCGGAAAAATCTGAAGAAGGTTCATCGCATCGGCACAATTGAGTGAACAGTAATCCATCGCATCGGAACAAGCCAAGATTGCGATTGCGATGAAGTCCCGGACCCGATGGTTCAATAAGTCATAATTCATATTTGTGTTTGAGTTCCGAACCCGTACATCGCATCGACAGAACAACAATTAATCGCATCGGCAAAATAAAGTGAACAATCGTTCATCACATCGACACAATTGAGTGAACAGTAATCCATCGCATCTGAACAAGCCAAGATTGCGATTGCGATGAAGTCCCAGACCCGATGGGCTTATAAACTATGATTCATGTAAGGTTGAGTTCCGGTAAATAGTGAATCATCGGAATCGGAGCATCGGAGCATTGGAATGTCGATACATTCAAATGGAAATTGCGATTGCGATCAATCGCAATCGGAAGAAGTCGAGGAGTGATACATCGCATCGGAAAGATTGGCGAGTGGGCCCGTAAGGGAATTTTATGTACTAAAATAATCTCTCAGCAGTACATCGCCGCAAGTTACATATGTTATATAAAACGACAGTCTACATGTTAGAATCAATTCTTATCGTGCCGAGAGTTAAATCGTGATGTATGAAAAGGGCAGTTACATAAGCATGGCAGTTACACTGCGAAAGTAAGCAGTAAATTAATCAGAACCGAAAGGGCCAAACACAGTCACAGAAAAGCCAAATACAGTCGCAGAAAAGCCAAACACAGTCACAGAAAAGACAAGCGCAGTGAACCAAGAGGCTGAATGAGTGAGCTAAAGTTTTCATTATATGTGAATGTAAATATTGTAATTGATTTTTTATTGTTTGTGATGCATTGGCAAGTCTCCAGAAGAAAACAAAATCCCACTGTAATATTAAAATAAGCACCTATAGTTACATTTTTCTGAGTGAGATGAAAAAGAAATGAGAAGGCAGAAGACCAAGAAGTATGACTATCCATTTCGAATTCCTAAAGGAAAACAAACAGTCATCAAGAAATCTATATAAATAATATCATCTTGATATGAAAAGAGAGAGAGAGAGTAAATATAGAGAATGCAGAGTATAGAAGATTGAGACAGAGAAGATAAAGAAAAGAAGAGCAGAAAGAGATGCTATAGATCAGAGCTGATATCTGAGGTAAATCAACAAAAATTCCGGTTGATAAATTGAGGAAGTTGGAGCTTCCCTATCAAGTTGAAGCTTGATAGCTGTCAGTTGTAGCTGACTGAGGTTGGAGCCTCCTGTAGGTTGGTACCTACAGAAAATTGAAGGGAGTTGGAGCTTCCTTGGAAGTTGTAGCTTGCAGAATTGAGGTTGGTGCCTCCTGTAGGTCGGTGCCTGCGGAAAAATAGTGGTGAGAGGGAGTTGGAGCTTGCCTTTGCATCATAACAATAATAAGACATGGTTTTCTCCCTTTATGGGTTTCCACTTAAATCTGCTGTCTCTATCTGTGTCGTCTATGTACTGAGATGATTTACCAAATTTGCTTAATGTTTGCTGCTCTCATAATAAGTTTGAAGTCACATTAATTTAATACTTGCCGCATCATATTAAGACTGTTCATGTACTAAGGTTGATTATAAAAGTAAGCTGTAAATTAGCTGATGAAAAATTTAAAAAGCTCATATATGTGTTAAACTGATTCACTCCCCCCTCTCAGTTTAACTAAGAATTCAACAAAAGCATGGGTTTCATGCTTGGGTCAAATTTTTTAGGCGAAATCCTCCATTGAAGGCTTTTGGGGTTTATTTCAAGTGCCCTTGTCTATTTCAGAATGTAAAATACCCTTCCTGGGATCTAGTTGTCAAGAAATAAATTCATTTTATTGTAAAATAAGTCAATTAGGCCACCTCCACCAAGTCGGCCTCAAACTAGACAATTTGACCTAAAATAAGGGGTATAAACAACTATATAAAGGAAGTAACTCGACCTAATTTGACATATTCTTTCATCAAGTTTGATCTACATTTTTTGGGGCCAAAAGAAGTGTGAATTTCAAGGGAAGAAGAGGAAAGGAACAACAAAGAAAAAGGAGAACATTATCTTTTTAAGGAGGTCAAATTTTTCTCTCTCTTATCTCACACGTACGAAGGAACCAAAGCTGTTAGAGGGAAGGAACTACAATTATGTTGCTCGATCGAAATTTTGTAGTTGGGGGTCAGTTTTGTAGCTGGGAGGTCAAATTTCAGAATTGTTGTTGGGTTGAAGCTGTTGGATAAGAAGGGAGTAATAAATCATCTTGGAAGGCCGACTTGTTGGAGGATAAAGGTCTTTTGGTCTAGGGTCTTGGTATATCTAATTTTTAATCTGCCGAAGGAAAATTTATTTGACTAGGTTTTATCCTATATAGGGGTTTTAGCATTGGTTGAGTGCCTACATCTGGCGTCCATGATCTACATGTTTTTGCTTTGATCATTTATTGATGAGAATAAGAAAAAGGAAGAAGACAAATAAGCTAATAAGAACATTATAATATCACAAGTAATTATCAACATAAGAAAATATTTCCACCTTTATGTTTTTCTAACATGGTATCGAAGTTAAGGTGAAGAAGAAGGAAAAAGGCAACCTGAATATCAATTGGATAAAAGTAGATTGAAGGGAGATCATTAAATGAAAATGATTATATAAAAAGGGAAGTCTACTATCTATATAAAATATTTCAACTTGAATGAAGGGAGAAAACAAGCTAGAAGGAGGCTCCAACTACATGACATGGAAGAAGAGGATATATCTTATCCTCGCTAATCACAAGGTTTTGGATGTTGTTCTAGGAAAGTTCAAGAAGCCTACTAATGAAGTAGAGAAAGATAAGTTCAGAGAAAATAAAATCTTGGCCATGAACCTAATAGTGGATGGAGTTAAGGACAACCTAATTCCATACATATCCAACATATATTATTCTCAAGAAATGTACGAGGCTCTCTCCCAATTATTCACCATAAAAACATCGGTCAAATAACAAGCCTCGAGAATGAATCAATGACTATTAAGATGACAAAAAACGATACTATTGCATCCTACTTTTTAAGAATATCCAGAATCATATATGAAATCCAAGCAATAGATGAAATTTTTCTCGTAATCAATCCTCTTCCAGGTCTACTGAAATCTTGGAGTGCTTTTGCATTAGGAATAAATTTTTTGAAGGATACTCAACATTTGAATAAATATGGAATGGATGTAGTTATGAAGAAGCTCTAATATCATTAGTAAACAACAAGGAGGATGAAGAAGAAAAAACCTCGAACGCATATACTGCTAATCATAAGAAGGGAACCCTCAAGAAGTTCAAGGGACAAAGGAAGAAAATAGACCTATCAAATATTGAATTCTACAATTTTCATAAGATGGGCCATTATAAAAATCAATGTCCTGAGAATCTAAGGAATGGGAAGAGAGAGAAAGAACATGTGAATATTTTCGATGAAGCTCCACCAAAAAAGAACAAGATGGAAGGATCTGAGGTCAAAGACTTATTTGTTAGATACTCTTATTTGCTCTAGATGATCATGAATAAGGCCATCCCATTAATATAGAAAGAATTAATTATAATGTTGTTGAAGATATGAAAATAGATCGAGCTAGCATCTCACTCTTCGAGCTCACAAAGATAACAAGTAACCAAACACTGATTCTCTAGGCACTTTCATTGAACACCTCGACAAGTAAATAAGTTTCTCCTTCAGAGGTAATGTCCGGTAACACTCGCGACACCATCAAATCCATTGTTAATGTTATGAATTTAAGTTCTAACACTCTCTTCCCTCTAGTTTTCTTAAATTTTTTTTTTTTTAATTATAATGCTCACAATTGTCTGGTTGATTCCCGTGCATCCACGAGTGCCATGCCATTATTGGTTGCTAAGAAAATAAATGCAAAATGGGATAAAATTGATGCACGAATCATACATATGGACATATCAGTTGTATAGGCCATTGGTGAACTCAGTAATGTTATTATTCATTTGTCATCTAATCATAGAGTTCACCAGTGCATAAACATCGTAGTTGTGGACTTTCATGAAGCCTACGATTTACTACTGAGTAGGGATTGGTACAACTAACTCCAATGATACTTTGCGACGAACTGGTATCATTTATGGCTTCCATACAAGGGTAGAATAACCAGATTCGAGTTGAAAGAGAGCCTTACATGAAGCATATTGTGACACAACTTGAGGAAAAAATGAACCAATGGTATTTGTAGGATTTATTTTTGCAAATTGTTTTCTAGAAGTAGATACAGATGCTATTTGGCACAACCTTCACCCATCCCAACTGATACACATTTGGAACTCCTTCCTCGAAATCCAATTTTTTCTAATGAACTTTGTATAGTAAATATACAGTAGTAGTGTAGGATGTAGCTCTAATATTTTTAATACTTGGATTTTATTCTTTGAAGGTTCGAAAATGTAGGAGGGCCCTAGAGCTGGTTGCATTTTAATAGATCCGCAATAGAGAAAACATATAATATATTGCTACTTGGAGTTTGAGTGCACCAAAAACTTCCCAGAATATGAAGTACTCGTCCTGGGTTTGAAGAAAGCCATCAACCTAAAAGTTTAGGTACTCAAAGCAATAAGTGACTCTAAAATTCTCGTATGCTAGGTACATAATTTTATACACTATGTGTCACCTATTCTAAAAATTTGTCAACAAGAGGTATGAAATTTGATTTCACAATTCCAAGATTTTAATATTATTTTTGTTCATAGAATACGTAATGTTGTTGCTGATACATTATCAAATGTTGCTTCTAGGTTCTCACTGCTGAAGGATGACTTTTCTATTGAAATTATTTGTAAGCCATTTGTTCCTAATAATATTACTAATTTTCTCATTTTCAATGACGACCAACAAATACTGGATTTTATGGCAAACATTTATGTTTTCAAAGATGCAACCATTGATGAAGACGAGCATGATAAAGTGGTACATGATGCAACTCAAGTAAGCAAAGGAAACCCCATTCCCCAGGGAGTAGTGTCACTAGAAAAGTTGTATGACTTGCAGAATCTCTTTAAGGGACCAATAAATGTAAAGACTCATAGCTTGACCCTATCACATGAATAGATAAATCTTGGTACAGAAGAATATCCAAAGTTTGTTAATATTGGTATTTTTTGCATACCTCAAGAGCGAAAATCTTTCATCCACCTCTTTCAACACTACCGAGATGTTTTTACGTGTACATAAGATGATCTCAAGACTTATGACATGAGAATAATCCAACATGTGATGCAAATTAAGGACGAGGCCAAGCCTTCTCAGTAGAATATACAGAAAGTTCATTTGAATCTTGAGTCCTTGTTTTAGAAAGGGTTGAGAAAATTGTTGGATGCTTGAATCATTTTCAGAGTTAATCATTCAACATGGGTCTCAAATCTGGTCCCAATGAGGAAGACGCTTGGGGTAATATGCCCATGCGTGGATTTTCATAATCTAAATCGTACCATCAAGTAGGTCCTCGGGGAAATGAATGAATAAGAAAAAATAGGAGAAGGAAGAGTTTCTGAAGGTTGAGAAACTGTTACAGTAGGGGGATATGGTGGGACTCCAAAATAGGTAAATTATGAGGCCCATCAATCCACTCCTAAGCATATAAAACTATGTTTGGATCCACCTTGTGCACTTAATGATATATTTTCCTAGCTTAATGGGTTCTTAGAAGAGTTCAATGTGGTTTTCATATTTTATGTGCCTTAACATGTTTATTTTGTGGGATTTAAATATATATTGAGAATACCCAAGAGAGCCAATATAGGAGAGAATTTGGGACTTGTACCCTGAAATACGGAGGATTAAACTCGATTGGCTTAGGGAATTTAATGCCCCCTCTTATTGCTGCGAGGTGGAATAGGAATAAAATCCCATTTTCTGGGAATTTTTTGTGGGAAAATCAACCCTCATCTCAAGGAGGCTTCTCCCCTCTTATATATAAATACAAGGCTCGAGTTATCCCAATAGGATATAGAGAGAAAAGGGAGAATTAGAAAGAAATATTAGGCTTTTTGTATTCTCAAGCAAGTTTTCATTCTTGTAAAGTAAGAACAATGTTTCAATTAATGGAAGAATTTTTTTAGACCGTAATTCTTAGAAAATTCACGAAAATATCCTGTCAATCTAAGAATCCTCTGATTTTCTTGAAGGTATTAGGAGTTGTCCATTCCTTCATAGATTTTATTTTGTTAGGATCCACCTTGACATCATCATATGATACAATATGACCCAAATATTCCACTTCTTGAACCCGAAAGGCACACTTGGGAGGATTTTCATATAGTTTTTGATCTTACAATAGTGTGATGATCCTATCAACATGTTATACATGTTTTTCGCAAACTTAGTTGTAAATTATTATGTCATCGAAAAATAGTAGAATAAATTTTCTATGGAAGGGTTTGAAAATATAATTTATCAAGATTTGAAATGTTGAAGTTTCATTTGTAAGTCCAAATGGTATAACCAAAAACTCATGATGACCTTCAAGTGTCCTAAAGGCTATTTCAACATTGTCTTCTTGCCTCATTTTGATTTGATGATATTTGAAAACAAAGATAAAACTTATTAAAGAAAATTGCTCCATGTAATCCATCTAAAAATTCATCAATGACAGGAATAGGAAACTTATCTTTGGTTGTCATTTTTCTAAGTTGTTTGTATTCTGGACACATATGCCATGAACATTCATTTTTTATAATCATCACCATTGGAAAAGAGAAAGCACTCTTGCTAGGTTGAATGATGCTCACCTCTAACATTTCTTTAACCATACACTCAATATCATGACTTTGTACATGTGGATATGTGTAAGGCCTAATGTTAGGTGGTACACGTCTAGGTTTAAAATTAATAGCATTGTAAGGATCTCAGACGAGTGGAATACCCTTAGGAATTTATCCAAATATATTAGCACAATCGTTGATAATTTTTTGAAGATACACTGGAGCAGAGGATTTAGATGTTTGAACATAGAATGAGAAAAATTGTGCAATTACACCTTAGTGTCCCTTTTTTAGAATTTTTTCATTCTATTACAACTTATCACTTATGATTGGGTTTCCTTTGGACACCTATAAGCTCAATTTCTTTCCCTTCTGAGAAAAATCTTATGAAAAGGTCTTGGAAATTAAGGGCCACTATTCCCAATGATTGTAACCATTGAACCCCTAATAGAACATCAACACCACCCATTTGGATTGAAATCATGGGAATAATCAATAAATACTCCCACATATTCATCTTAATATTATTGCACTTCCCTAAACCATTTATAGTACCTCTGTCTGTAATCATCACTTGAAATTTTGGTGTTGGATATATAAAGAAACTAAGAAGTTTCTCCAGTTTGTAATTGATGAATTTGTTGTTACTACCTAAATTAATCAATATTTTATCCTTTTCCTTTTTATATATCCTTATACCATGAAGGTTTTTGGAGTACTGATTATAGCCAATGCATGACAATATATTTTTGGAATAGTCTCTTATAGTTCTAGATCTTGTGAAGTTTCCACTTCTTGATCTTTTTCATATTTAGTCTATGAAGAATAATTTTTTCTCACTACATTTATGCACTTTACTATACTTTTTTTCATTGTTAAAATATGTTCCCTATGCTATTTTTTCATCCATTTGTTGAGGAGTCAACCTTGTCAATTAAGGAAAGGGAGCATGATTTTCTCCATTGTTATTAGTAATCGATTTTCTAGTGGCCATATTTTTACTTTTAACTTCCCATGCTAGAATAAAATCATAATATAGCGATCTACGTTCAAAGGGACACACCTCATGTTGGATTCTTTCCTTTACATTTACCATAAATAGATCTAACAAGTTATCCTATGAAATATAATTTAATTTGAGGCTCAAGTTTTGGAATTGTTGAATGTGCTTTATAACTTGAAAGAGAAAGGGAAAGACATGGTACCTGAAAAGAACAAGGCCCCAAGATGCAGGTGAGAAAGAGAATTTTGTTCCTTACAATAAGTTCAATGTGGTTAAATAGGGACATGGGTCACAAATTGGAGGGAAGCATAATAAATGTGATGGCATGGGACCATTGCAGTGTTGGATATGTGGCAAGAAGCATCTCAAAAGCTATTCTCCACAATATCATGGTGGTAGACCTCATATCTACAATGCACAAGAGGCGTAGAATGTTGGGGATTTTGAACAGAGCATTCCTCGTATCTATGTAGCATTGGATAACAAGTAGACAGATCACAAGGAATGTATTATCGAGATGGGCAGTAAGCTTTCTCATCAATTTGTTTCTATTTTGATTGACCTTGGATCTAATTGTAATTGTGTCAACCTTGACTTCGTGAATAAGTGTGGTTTAAATAAAGGAGTGCATGCAGAATATTGATCAGTGAAATTTCCTATAAGTACAAAGAAAAGAGCTCATCATTGGGTAAGAGCTTGCGCATTTGAGTTGAATAGTATGCCTAAATCATCCCATATGAATGTACTTCTATTGGGATCGTATAACATGATTTTGGGTATGGATTGGCTATATCTTCATAGGTCCAAGGTGGATTGTTATGACAAGGTGATTCAGTGCTTGGATGAAAATGGGGAACAAATAATTTTGCAGGGTAAGAAGAAATATATATCAGTGAGAATGGTTACATCTATGCAGACAAAGCGCAATCACAGGAAAGGGTGTGTATTATTTGAAGTGCATATTTCCAGTGATAAAGGTAAGGATGTTGAGGATGCAGAGGTCTTGAATATATACCTGGTTTTATAGTAGTTTTAGGATGTATTCCCTGCAGAGAACTCAGAGTTGCTGCCTCATAGGGAAGTGGAATTTTCTATTGAGTTGGTACCAAGGGAAACATCAACATCGAAGCCACTGTACAAGATGAGCTCTCCAGAGTTAGTAGAGTTGAAGCTGCAGTTGAAGGAAATGCTTTACAAAGGATACATTAGGAAAAGTGTATCATCGTGGGGTGCACTAGTATTGTTTTTGAAGAAGAAGGATGGTACTCTCGGGCTATGCATTGATTACAGGAAGTTGAACAAGGTAACCATCAAGAACATGTATTCTTTGTCGAGCATCGATGACTTGTTTGGTCAAATGAAGGGAGCAAAAATGTTCTCAAAGATTGATTTGATATCACATACCATTAAGTACGCATCAAAGAAGAGGACATTTACAAGATAACTTTCTGGACCATGTATGGGTATTATGAGTTTGTTGTATTTCCATTTGGTTTGACTAATTCTCCAACTAATTTTATGTGCTTGGTGAATAGTTTGTTGCATCCTTAATTGGAAAATTTTGTTATTGTGTTCATTGATGGTATATTGATATATTTGAAGAATGAGGAAGAGCATGTCGAACATTTAGCAACAATATTGAGATTGCTAAGAGAGAATCAGTTGGATTCCAATCTTATAAAATGCAGTTTCTTTCATACAAAGGTACATTACTTGGGGAACTTTGTCTCCAAGGAAGGTATTGCAGTAGATCTATAAAATATAAATGTTATCATGGAGTGGGCATCTCCTAGGAATGTGGACAAGGTAAGGTCATTTATGGGGTTAGCAAGTTATTGTAGGAGGTTTATTAGGAATTTCCTGCAAATTACATATCATGTTACATCATTGCAGAGGAAAGGTAAGAAATCTAAATGGATAGAGGAGTGTGCAACACGTTTTGAGAAATTAATTTTTTTTTTGATAAATGCTCCAGTTCTTAAGATTGCAAATCCAGATAAAGAATTAGTGGTGTGTATGTTTGCTTGCAATATATGGATTGGCAGAGTCCTTATGCAGGAGGTACATGTAGTGTGCCATGAATCAAGGAAAATGAATGAGCATGAGTAGAATTATGTTACACATGATCTTGAGTTGGCAGGGATTGTTCATGCATTGAAGATGTGGAGGCACTATCTTCTTTCCAGGAGGTTTGTATTGATGAGTGATCACAATGGATTGAAGTGCTTATTTGATCAACCTAATATGAATGCCAAGAAATCTAGATGGTTGAAAATGATCAGTGAGTTTGAATTCGAGATTAGGTACATTAAAGGGAAAGAGAACAAGCTTGCAAATGCTCTTAGTATAAAAGTATAGGTAAATCGTATTGCAACTATGAGTTCATATGGGAAAAATCTACTGGATCGGATCTTGCAGGAAGGAGAGTAGGATGAAAAGTATAGGGAGCTTATGCACAGGTTACAATAGGTTATAGGTGATCAGGATGTGGACTATTATCTCACAATAGATGGTTTCATTAGATTTAGGGACATGATCTAGGTTTTGGATGAAAGTGAGCTCAATAAGCTTATATTGAGGCAATTTCATGTTAAACAATATTTAGGTCATCCTAGATATTAGAAAACATTGACAACAGAGAAGAAGTTTTACTATTAGCTGAATTTGAGGAAAGAAGTGGCAGAGTTTGTGGCAAGATATTGCTTGGATTGTTAACATGTAAAAGTAGAGTGTAAGCATCCAAGTGGATTACTAAAGTCTATTCCAATTCCATAGTGGAAATGGGAGGTCATTCCTATGATTTCATTACAGGGTTTCCGAGGAAATCTAGGCAACATGATTTTATCATGGTTGTGGTGGAAATGTTGACAAAAGTAGCACACTTCATTCCAATGAAGTATATGTATTCAAATAGTGATTTGGCACAAGTATTCACCAGAGATGTGGTGAGGTTGCATGGTGTATCGAAAAAGATTATGTTGGACCGAGATGCTAAGTTCACTTCTAGGTTCCAAAAAGAGTTATTTATAGGTTTGGGTACAAATTTGGCCTTCAACATAACATATCATCCGCAGATAGATGGAAAGACAAAAATGGTCAACATGATTTAAGAGGACATGTTGAGAATGTATTTTATGCATCAACAGAGGAAGTGGGGAGAGTATCTACCTCTGGTTGAGTTTGCTTACGACAATGGGTATCAAGATTCACTGAAGATGAGTTTGTTTGAGGCACTCTATGGGTGGAGTTGTAACACTCCAATCAGTTGGAGTGATCCAGTGAAATGGGTGTTGATTCGACTAGATATGTTGGAAAATATGGAATAGGAAATTCAGGTTATCAAGAAGAATATAAAGGCAACACATGAGAGACAAAAGAGTTATGCAAATCAACGCACGAAATTTAATGAGTTTCAGGTTGGGGAGCGGGTTTTCTTGTGTATCAAGCCCAAGAAGAGCTCCTTGAGGATCAGATGATGTGTCAAGCTAGCAACTTGGTATTGTGTGCCTTTCGAGATCCTTAAGAGGATTGGACCAATGGCCTACAGACTTGCATTTCCTCCGACAGTTAAAGTCCATGATTTTTTCCATGTTTCATTGCTTAAAATATATGTAAAGGATGTTGATCATGTTATTGATTGGTCTGTATTGCAGATGTATCTCGAAGGAGAATCTGGCTGTAACCTCAGTGCATTTTGCATAGAAATATGCTAATGCTCCGGAACCAAGCAATCAAGCAAGTTAAAGTGCAATGGAAGCACTTTGGGCCTGATGAAGCTACATGAGATATGATTGATCATATGTGGGTTAGGTATCCTTGTTTGTCGGTTTAGGTAAAGAAGTTTTGGTATATATTTTGATGTTGTGTTTGGTCACGTATATATATATATATATATATATATATATATATACACACACACACACACACTACAATGAGTTGTGTTATAAAGCTCCAATAAGAGGTATGGTTGTCTTGTTATGTTTTCATGTTGGTTTTCTTTTCAGTAGGTTGTTCATTGTAAATACTGCAACGAGCTATGTTATAAAGCTCTATGAACAATATGTTTTTCTTCTAAGTGGTTTTGATGGCTATAGGTGTCATTGAACATCTAGGATGGCGTTCCCCCAATGGGGAGGATTTTGTATAACCTTGGTCAAAACTCCATGTAATAAGTTAATAAAGGAAAAATAAGACCATGATCATGGGACACATATTCCAATATGAATGTTTGGTAAAACATCCTAGTTTGGGTGTTCATTTGGTTTATTATGGATAAGGGAAATTGGAAAAGTTAATGGTAAAGGATTTGGATATTAAAAAGGCATTGATTGACATCTTATTTATAAAAATAAAGAAAATTAGGAGAAAATGAAGGTGAAAGGTCACAGGTTGCATGTGAGGAGAAAATTAAAGGAAAATAATGCAAAATTGAAGAAATTATAGGCCTCATTGATAAAAAGGCTTATGAGGATCATTTCATAGCTTTTTGTCAGTTTTAGCTTGGATCTCTCTCTCTCTCTCTCTCTCATACTCTTGCACACTTAGGGTTTTCTTAGAGCACTGTACCATAGGATCAAGAAAATAAAAGGAAGTACAAATAAGGCAAAGGGAATCAAATATTAAGCAAGGAAGAGTTGGATCAAACGACTACAATGAAATTACTTGCAAATATATATTTTCATGTGTGATTTCCTTGCTATATTTGGCATGCATGGTACATGCATGTGCGTATTTGGTGCTCTTGTTGTCATTGGCATGGGTCTTACCAGGCGTGACAGTGGATTTTATCCTTTCGTTTCCATTTCTGGATAACGATGGTGTGATGGGTTCTCTTGTATTTGTTGAGGTGGATTCTTGGACGGTATCAAAGTTGAGTGGGGTGGTCTCAGGAAAAATCACAAGGCTAGGAATCCCTTGACTGGTAATGGTGGGATACATGGTAAAGCCTGATTGTGAACCTCCTCGTTAGGCCTAGGAATCCCTTGACCAATAATGGTGGGATACACGGTAAATCCTAGAGGATGGAGCCTCATTAGGCCTAGGAATCCATTGATCGGTAATGGTGGGATACACGGTAAAGCCTAGAGGTGTATGCTTTTCTTAGGCCTATAAATCCCTTTACAAGTTATGGAAGGATACACGGTAAAGCCTAGAGAGTGGAGACAAACAAATTCCTCATGGTTTAGGTGGAGAGATCCAAAGGCATTCATGCTTGTTTAGGGCCTAGTGAAAGCTTGATTGGTATATGGTGGCATTGTGGTAAAGCCTGTATTGTATGTTTTTTTTTGGGCCTAGGAATCCCTTTATGGGATTGTCGTAAATCCTCAGGAATCCTTGATTTGTTTTGTTGTGAGTCCCACATTCATGCTTGGAATATGGAATGGGAGTGATTCACTGAAAGAAATATTTGGTTCATCCCAATATATGGTAAGGTGGTACATGGAAGTCCCTGACTTGGTTGCATTTTTCATATGTTAATAAGATATCTTTCCTCTTGTGTATTACATGAAAATATTATTGTTATTATGTGATGTTAATGGTTTTTCTATCATTGCTATTTTGTTTGTTATATGTTGGGTATAAGCATGGTTTTATGACATATATTAGTCATGACTTTCACTATGTTGTGTTTAGTAAATGAATGAACAATGAATGTATGACCTAATAGATGGTAATGCAACTATCATGAGAGGAAATCAGTCCTTCTTGGTGATTCTCAGATAAGTATGAAGTTCCTATGCTAAGATGTGTTTATATGACATGTAGGTTGCAAGTTCATGATGTGTTTGATGTAATGTTTGTCATGGCTAGGTCTTGTGATATTAGGTCTTTGTTCAAGTTTTGCATTAGAGGCCTTGTTATCATGTTATTATCATTTCTATAAGTTTTATGAAGTTCTAGGCAAAAGCGTGAGTCCTAGCCCTTAAAAAGTCATTTAGTTTCAGGGTTGTTAGAACATAAATGACTGAAAAGGTTATAGTTAGGTGGATTCCTTGTTGTGCATGTGACTGGAGGGTTTAAGTCGCATGGAGGGATTTTCCTCAGTGCGACTGGGGCTCTAGTTCAACAAAACAACAATTTGTCTTAGGGGTTGAGCACCTAGAAGTGTTGGTTGGCTCCTCAAGGTCCTATAGCATTTGATAAAGGCTAGAATGACCTTGTCTTGTGGATTCCACTTCCTTAACTATATCTGGGGAGTTGAATAATATCATAGTAACTCTTCATCACATGTTTACCCCGATGAACTGGTTAGCTTGGGTAAATGTGGGAGACAGGTGTAGATTAACTAGATGTATGATGTATGATGTGCATTGATATCGTTGCAAGAACAAAAAAATTATTAACAACATCCATTGATTTCTTTGTTACAGTAATTCAACCATAAATAAAATACTTGAATTTTCATCTTAAATGAAATGTTCACTTAGCTAAAATATTTTCTTCTTGAAACTATAAATTATTTGTAATTTAATACATTATTATTTTTCTGATTTCCATATTTCATCATTGTTAATCACTTTGAATTCAAACAACCTAATATAAAAAAACTACAATTAAAACTTGGTGTTTAACACTCCATAAGTCACAATGATTGACTTTGGAGAAAGCTACTATTAATATTGGAGAGCAAGAGAGACAAGTTATTGTGTTTACTACAATATATTGAGTTAAATATTTGAATGATCAACGATTTTAATCACCATTATCATATTATCAATATGAAAAGATGGGAAAACTAAAATTTGTTACAATAAGAACAGTAAGAGAATAGTTTGAGATTGATCACATTGAAGATAACTTGTAATTGCCTACATTCTTAATATTCACATTTTCTATAATTCAACATTGCTACATTGTCACTTTGGATTCAAAATTTGTATTTCATCATTTTTCATCATTCAAGTTATTAAAATTCTCTATCATCACAACAAATTGAGGTAACTGTGCAATTTTAAAATTAAAATGACCATATTAATATTATAAGTATTTAACATATTTAAAATGATCAGAATAATTAGAGGTTAAACAAATTTTGTGTGATCCCGCATGATTGAAACCAACCTAGATCCATTTTAACTCTAAATCTATCAAGTGTCAAGAGGGATTAAATATTTCGAGGTGAAAACCTTTCTTCAAGTTTTTCACTCAAAAAAATGTTTTTGGTCCCTCTCGATGCTTGATAGATCTTGAGTTAAAATGGATTTAGGCCATAATTAAAAATTTTAATGTATGTCCATCCATCTCAACTTAGATGTCATACATGACCACTCTTTATAGCTTCATGATATGGTTGGATTTGTCTTTTCCTTTATTAATATTAAAATGATAAATTGATAATATGCTATTATAATTTTTTTGGAAGCTTATTTATTTTTAAAGTGATAAATTTGAGTGAAAGGTATAAATATGTTACTTTGTTAAAAATAAAGAACAAAAAATCATATATATATATATATAATTATGTCCATAACATTTTGAATTAATAATAAATAGGTGTTACTAAAATAATATTGGTTTAAATGTCTTGAGTATTTACTCCCCTCCCATTTTTTTTTTAATTATAATTTAAATTCATTAATATATATAATCTAAATTCAAATTTAGATTAACATATTTTACCATATTTTTTTTCTATTGGCCCACAAAGCACCCTAAAATAATGGTCTATGATATGGTTGCACCCAAAAGAACGCCATATCATCTTTTTGATCTTTTGAAGTTACTTATACTAAAAAACAACATACTCTTCTGTATCTAAAATAGAGATTTATGTTTTATTTTGTAAATATCTTTCCACGTTAAAATTGTCACTTCAAAACACATAAATATTAGAAAATAATAATAAATAATATCTTTTATAAGTTTTTTTTAATGGTTTGTCACTTCAAAACATATAAATATTAGAAAATAATAATATATAATATTTTTATAAATTTTTTTAATGGTTGTTTTTAAATTTACTTTTTAAATATTAATATTTTAAAAATTAATTTATTTTAAAATATTTAAATAAGTAAATTAAAATATAATTATTTTATAATTATAAATGATTTTATTTTAAAATATTAGTATCTAAAAATGAGTCTAACCATCTTAATTATTAAGTATTAGTTATAAAAAAAAATCAAATTTATTGAGATATAAACATTTTGAGAGTTAAAAAAATAAAAACATTATCCCCCTAAATACCATAGTTTAAAGCTAGTACATACGACCATTCAAAGAGCATTATATAAATTTAACTTAAAGTCAATATCTCCATGCATGGATGTGACTCCCGAAAACAATATATGCCAACATAGATGTGACTTTGCATCCAAAAATATAGGAATGAAAGGTGGCAGACACTATAGTAATCAATTTTCAATTTTGCAGTATTATATTTTCTCATTTAACCCAAAGTTTTAGTTTCATATTCCATTCATCACTTTGCATGGACAAATCTAAGGAATTCGATAAGACACCAGTTGAAGCGTTAAAGGCAAAGCCAATGTGTCCATAGCAATTCCTTATACAACGTCGAAGAAGGCATTCAACGGTCAATTTCTCTCACGTAGCCATGAGTGAACCAGAGATGCCCACGCCCACGGAAGGCAGCAATAGCAGAAACAATAACAATAAAAGTGTGAGATTGCAGAGCTGCGATGGCGAAATATTTGAGGTGCAGACAGAGGTGGCATCGGCTTCAGGCCTCATAAAGAGGATTATGGGGGACTTGGGTACCAACAATACCATTCCTTTGCCTAACATCTCTGCCAAAACTCTGCGTCTGGTGATTCAATATTGCAGATACCATGTTATTGATGCCCCCAGTGCCTCATCACCCGATATTGTCAAAACGTGGGATAAGGAATTCGCGAAAGCTCTTGTAGATGATCGCCCCGCACTATTTGAAGTTACACAGGCTGCCAACTACCTGGTCATCAAAAATCTGTTGGACTTCATGTGTCAAATTATTGCCTATAACTTGAAAGGAAAAACCACTGAAAAGATGCGCGAGTTTCTCACCATTAAGAAGGACCATTAATGAGTTTATCACTCTTTTTGTTAAGGCATATGCTCTTGGTTTGGGTTCAATGTGGTAAATTACGTATTGATCATCTATGACATTGTTTTTAGAGAAACTATGAAAAAATTGGTTTAGAGAAACTAGAAAGTTTTGATTAAATGGGAACTTACCTATTACTTTCATGGAAGAGGTTTCAACACTTTATTTTGAAGTTAAAGTGGATAAGGATATCATTTTTAGGAATGTCTTTTACTTCTTTGGAACTCAAAGAATCTACTTGAATAGATGGACCCCTCACTTAATCCCTAAACATGATTAACCCTTCATAATCACTATATGGGTTCATCTCTCACAATTACCCCTTCTTTGTTGGAATGAAGATATACTGTGTAGCCATTGCAGATACCCAAGGTCACTACATAGATAAGTGAGAATCAAATAATGGCATGTTTCTGTATGCAAGAATCAACGTGAAGGTTAATTTTGAATAGTGATACTTAGAAGTAGGAATTCTTATCCATGGATAATTGGAAACATGTTCATCTCTTGTAGTAAGAGAAGTTAACGGTGTATTGAAAAATATGCTAATACTAGAAATTTCTCATAAAGGTGCAAAGATACACAGAAGGAATTGAACATGCCTATGATGTGGGAATTGAACATGCATAGCAACCTAAAGGGTAGAGGATGGAGGGGAGGAAATGTGTTGAGGCTTGCAATAGTCTCACACTTGTGTTGATGCATGTGAACCACCTAGCTAAATAGTTGTTTTCCAATCATACCACTATGAAAAAATATTATATACATATTATATCTAAGCTATAACATGCAAGGTAGTGAGGAGAAAAATTACCATAGGTCCTAGTGGGCACTCATGCACAAAAACTATAGTTGCACAAAGGAAATGACTAAAGTCAGTGTGCATTGATAATGAGTTTAAATAAAGAGCATCTTTCAGTCTAGTGACCTTCAGATTCAAGATATTTTGCAATCAATATAAAGAAAGAAGGAGGTTTGTTTTAGAATTTAGCTATGTCCTTTTAAAAAATTTAAATTAATTTGGAGCCATTTTCTTGGAGTGATTAATTTCAGTTTTATATTAATTTTTTTTTTTTTCTAGCAAATATTTGTTGGAATTGCAAATTTATGTGGTGTAGATTACATAATCCAAGCGTCCAAGAAAACTTTCAAGGCATTGTATCCATTTATGCATTGAAAATATAATTTTAAAAATGAAACACTACACATGCTATATGCATATATAGAACCAATATAGATCCATTTTGAAGAGGATTAAATCTCTTCATGTGCATTTTTTTTTCTTTCAAATTTTGCACTCTAAAAGGGGCTCCATAGGCTATCTTTGGCCTTGTCAACGTTACAATTTTCTTTGTTTCTTTCTCATCTTTCCAGAAGTAATTTGCAGAGCTTGTGCTGGTCCCACAATAACGATTGACCATGTAAGTTAACTGTACTTAAGAAGTACTCCGGATGCGGATGGTGGTTTGGCGTGATGGGACATTAGTCCCTTGGCTACTCTCGAGGACGCTCTCACGTTATGGCCATATGGCCCCCTGCGGCGTCATAACTCATGTAATAACTATGCATGACTGCACAACTTTCATTCGACTCGCCTCGCCATTTTACCACCTTGCCTCGTCGACTCAGCTTGTTATGGCGTTTGTTCTGAAGAATTCGTCTGGTTCTTGTGTTTTATGCGGCCCTCCGTCTCCTGTCTGTGGAGCTTGCCCACCAGCTTGTGCGGAGCCGAGTGCTCGCACTCAGACTGGGCGACGTTGCACCATCCTCGGATGTTTGGAAACTCTTCCAGGTTATCACTTCACTCAGAGCAACTTCTATCAGTTAAATTCTTGTCTACATTCTCAGTTTGTCGATTTTCAGTGGTTTCCCTTGAACACCGCCTGCTCCTTCTGCCCCAAGCACCCCTGGCACAGCTCTGCGGCGATGCCTCGGCTTCAACATCGAATGAGATGTAGGCGAGGGACGAGCAGAGGTCGCTTTTCCCGCCCGCGCCCTTCCACCAGCTCGACCTCTAACTCTTTTGCGGAGGATGTCGATTGGGGCCTTTATTCAGACTCGCGGCGTCAGAGGGGCCGCGCCTTCCATTCTGGAGGCACCCACTCTGCTCTGCCTGTGAGGCATCCTCCTCCCATTTCTCAGCCTGCTCCCCCTGCTTTTCATGCGCCTGCCAGTCCGACCCTCCGCCAGACCTCTCAGAGAGCGGAATTCCGCTTCAATTGCTCTCTGGATAAGCCCATCCTCACCGCTTCTATTACCGTCACTGGTAGTGAAGATTCTGCCAGCTCTGCTCCTGTCACTGTTCCCCGCTCCGTCCCTACTCCGCCTGACCCTCAATCCTCCCCAACAAAAAATGATGTTCCAGCTCCTGTAGCGCCCATTGACATTGGTCATTCCATTCTTGGAAAAGAGAAATTGCAGGTGGACTTTTTCAGTAAGGATAACGCACCAGAGAAGGACAATGAAGATGGTGAAGGGTAGTATGGGTGCAGAATCGTGGAAGAACCGGCCTCCCCAGCTCCTGAACAGTGAATTCGACCCCCCTCAGCGTTCCATGGTACATATATTCGACTACATTGGAAGAATTTTTGGTTTTTTGAATCTCTCATCAGCTGTAACAACTGTAGGCTATATTAGTTTACTGTCTCTTGTTAATTATTATGCATGCACTATATATCGGTTTCCCTTCTAAGGGCGGTGAACTTTCTTTTAAAAGAACTGGTTTCCCACTCAGGGCAGTTCAGTTGTTTATGATAAGCTTGGACATCAAGCCTAGTTCTCAGGCTCACACAGCTGAAACTAGTGCAGTTTTGTACTACTATGTTTTATAAATAGAATTAGTTTTACTAAGAAAAAAAAAAAACTGTACTTAAGAAGTATTGATGTCAAGGATGGTCAATCCTAAAAAAAAAAATTATCAATAATGTCTCAGTCAAAAAAATTCTCAATAACTAGTTGAACATGATTTAAGGTGGGACTTTATCATAATTAAGTAAAAAAATTTGGTGTGGGAGATATCTCAATAATTTTGATTTGAAAGAGTATATACTAAGTATATGATATATATTTATTGTTTGGAAAAATTTCACATTATTGAATTGTTTATTTTATATATATTTGTTTTGTATGTGGAATGAAGAAATTATAAATCTCAATTTCATATTAACAAAGTATAATATAAAGGATAAAAATCTATATAATATATATATATATATATATATATATATATATATATATATATATATATATATGGTTAAGAGTATGTGTTTCTTTGGTACAATGTTATAGGTTCAAATTAAAAGATGATTAATATATATATATATACCTTTATAAAATTTAAATGAAAATATCTCATATATCAATTTAATATCTAATTTAGCCATAATATTAAAATGAAATTATCATTATTATTATTCTTCTTTTTAAAAAACATTAAAAATAAATAAATAGCAAACTTAATTTTAATTTAGATATTAAAAATTCAAGTAGTATTTAATGCAACCTTTTGGAAACTTTTGAGGTGGATTTTTTCAATCTAATTTATGTAAAATCTGGTAGGAATTCATTGAAATTATAAGTTTGATGGGTAACCCCTGCACAATCAAAGTTACTTAGAGATTTTTCAAGGTGTTGAATCCATAAATACAGTCAAAAAAAGAGTTTAAATAAAACAAGTCAAGATTTCATTTCTGTAAAATTTGTCAGGAATTCATTGAAATTACAAGTTTGATGAGTAACCCCTGCACAATCAAAGTTACCTAGAGGTTTTTCAAGGTGCTAAATCCATATATACTCTCAAAAAAAGAGTTTAAATAAAACAAGTTAGGATTTCTGCTCAATTTTTTCCGTCCCTCACCCAAAATTCCAAAAAGTAGCATTAAAGTCTTTAAGCATTAATTAAATATATTTATCCTTAATTTATTGTGGAGATTCATGATTTGTAAATAAGATTTTGGATGATGGTAATCTAGCTCTCTCTAGGTGATTTTTACTGATCTTGGTTTTTCTTTTTTCCCTTCTTCTTTTATCTAGTCTTTATTTATATTTTATTCCCCTTGTTATTTTAATTTATGTTATCTTTTATTATTTTATTTATATATTTTATAATCACCTACATATCATATTAATAAATAATTAAAATTTTCATAAATTTTTTTCCTTTTATTCTAATTCCTATTAATTTATAATTTATTAATCAATAATTTTAATTAAAAATATTTAATATTACTTCCTATTAACTAATTAACTAATTCATTAAGGACTAGTTTTCTAAGGCTAATACCTGACAATGATGCATCCACACTATTTATTCAATAAAATGGATTGCCACATTAGTTGGTTCGAAAAGTCGACCAAATCCTAATAATGTGATTAATCCAAAAAAACTCTATTTCATGGATCACAAAAGCCTTAAATCTAGCAAATCTACATGTTTTTAATTAAAGAATAAATAATTAAATTAATATATATTAATATTACTAAATATAGACAATTTAATTTGTACGTTTAATTAAATGTATTATTTAATTTTAATAATGTGTTTGAAGTCTATAAAGTTCATAATCCAAATTCAAAACATTTAAAATTTATAAAAGGGATAGCAAGCTAAGTGAAATCCCAGGAAGTCCTGCAAAAGCATCATGGGATGCAATGAGTGCTAAGTGGACTATTCAAAATTCATGAGAAATTTCTTGCACCACTTGATGCAATGAGTGCTAAGTGGACTATTCAAAAATCATGAGAAATTAGTTAATTATGACTACCTCTCATGGACGAATACCTCTCATGGAAATAGTCATAAATGAATGACTTAATTAACCGAATTGAATCCCAAAAATGATTTCTAATAAAAATAATTAAATATAACAATAAATATTTAAATCAATTATACTAAATATAAAACATATATAATAAAATAAATTAAAATAACCTCTTTGGTTATCACAACAAATATATAATTATTAAATAAAAAATTTTAAATATTAAAAAATTATATATTATTATTTTTAAAATTATTTATATTACTAATTTAAAATAATCATCACACATATATAACGTTTTATTCAATTTAGTCTAAAAAGGTGGGTTCTAATAGCGAAAAGTAAGGAGTTTTTAGAAATAATGATTATATATATATATAATTCAATTTAGTCCACAGGAGTGGGATTTAATAGGAGAAAGTTATAATTTTTTCATCATTGGGTAAGGTTAGTTTTGGGTGAACTTTTAACTTGAAGCCATGGAAGAACTTTGAAGTGGGAGGTTGCTCATTTGGAAATCACTATGTTGTGAATTCAAAATTTATATTTCCATGTTCAAATCTTCCTTAATTAATTATGTGGACCAAGCATAAGAAAATATATACATACACCTAGAAGTATAGTGATACTCTTTAAAATTATTTCCATGTTATATTCACATAAATCCAATCTAATTGTTGATTCTTCTATATCTAAAAAAATAACCAACATTGATTTCGAAATTGATCGAATCGTGACGACACTCTTCTAAATTCAATCCTTAACTCTTTAAGGCTTTCATGTTTGAGGTGCAATAATTTTAGGGTAGATGAAATCGAGAATTAAGTAATTCTATTAATAGGGTATCATTAATAATAAATGATAAAGTATCTTACTCTCTTACTCTATAAGGCTTTCATGTTTGAGGTGTAATAATTTTAGGGTAGTTGAAATAGAGAATCAAGTAATTATATTAATAGGGGATCATTAATAATAAATGATAAAGTATCTTATTCTTTTATTATATGAATTCATTCCTCTTTACAAAGGGTTAAATTTGGAGTTGGTTGGTCTTATTCTTGATTGTAAAATGTTGAATTGGGTTCCCCTGGTAAGGATCTCATCAAGTCGTTAAGTTTGTCTCAAGAGCCTTGAATCATCTCTTTTCCCACATGTCCCCATGTAGCTTCATTATTACTTGATACTCCTTGGGATTCATACTTGTGTGTATATCAATATCAAAGAGTTGGTTGTGGTTCATGTAGGGGATTACAAATATTTTAATGTTGCATTCGATAAGATGAGGAGGGAGATTGGTTTTCCATAGAATGTGATGAACCTACAACCCTTCACCATATTTAGGCACAAGTAGGCCATGCCTAAATCAAGGATATTTATGCTTCAACTCCAGGAGGTAATGTATATGTGTTAAGTTAGAAGGTGGGAGAGGGAGTTTTTTTTGCAATCCAAGAGATTTCTACTTTGAAAAATTCTTTGTGTACTCAATCAAATCAATTTGTTAGTAATTTTCCTCTAAAAGTATGAAATTTTTTATTTACAGCATATGTATGTTATTGAATTTCTAGTTTCGTAATTTATATCAATTTTTTTTACAAGGGTCTTGATTACCTTTTGTTAGGGAATACATGAGGGAATTATTGTTTCTAGATTTTCTATAGTCTACATGTATCATTTTTCACCTAACACTGTTACCGATGAAATAGGTAACCACATTGTTACCTACTTTTTTTTGGTAGCATAAAAAGCACCCGATTTTGAAAAGTGGTGATGCAGAATCACCTTCTTTTTTTTTTGAGCACATTTTTGACACTAATATTTTTATTTATGAAGTATGAATATTTGTTTTAAAATGTTAGTGATTTTCATGCTAATTTTGAAACGTATTGATGCAGCATCAACTTTTTTTTAGAGCGGTGATTTTCATGCTAATTTTGAAACGTATTGATGCAACATCAACCTTTTTTTTTAGAGCGGTGATTTCATGTTGGTAACAAAACACAAAACTTAGATAAAATATATATATATATATATATATATATATATATATATATATATACACAATAAAAAAAACCAGTAAAAATGTAAAAAAAACAAAATTAACTCGTAAAGATAAAAAATTTAAAGAAAAATAAATAAAAAAAACAAAAATATTCGAAAATTATATCAAAAGAAATGAAAAAATTTGAAAAAAAAAACACATAATTTAAAGAAAAAAAGCAAAAATTAACCAAAAAAATTATTAAAAAAAAATCAAAAACATTTTTTTCTAAGTTATTAAAAAAACCATATAATTAAAAAAAAAATTTAAAATAGAAAATTTAAAAATAATTTAAATTACAAAATTAAAATTTAGATTAAAAAAATAAAATACAAAAAGGAAAAAATTAAATTTAAAAATTTAAATTAAAAAAATAATAATAAGAAGAAAAAAAAATACAAATTTAAAAAAGAAGAAGAAGAAGAAGAAGAATAAAAAGAAAAGAAAAGAAAAGAAAAGAAAAGAAAAGAAAAAACCACGTGCAAATAATTAAAAAACAAATATCCATAAATTTACTGTTTTTTTTTAAATGAAATAATTTATAAATTTTAAAAATGAAAAACCAAATAAACTAAAAGATTAAAAAAAAAAATTAATTTAAATTAAAATTTAATAAATTTAATAAATAAATTTTAAATTTTAAAAAATAATTAATCTAAAAAAAATTTAAAAAAAATTAAATTTAAAATAAAAAATTTGAATTAAAAAAAAAAAAATTTAAATTTTTTGAATTAATAAAAAAAAAAAATTCATCGTGGTGGCGCCGCCAATCGGCCTCTCGCCCAGGTGGCGACGGAGGCCGGCCGCTGGGCGAGCGCGCGATTCTGAGAATCAGCCTCTCGCAGCGGGAGGCCGATTCCGGGAATTGCCCTCCCATGGAAAGCAAGCTGATTCCGGGAATCGCCCTCTCGCGGTGGGAGGCCGATTCCGGGAATCGCCTGCGGCGGGAGACCGATTCTAGGAATCGCCCTGAGGCCGATTCAAGGCGATTCCTGGAATCGCCCTCCCACAGAGGGGAGGCCGATTCCGGGAATCGCCCTCCCGCGACGGGAGGTCGATTCCGGGAATCGCCTTCTCGCTGCGGGAGGGCGATTCTAGGAATCAGTCTCCCGCGACGGGAGGGCGATTCCCAGAATTAGCCTCAGGGCGATTCCTAGAATCAGCCTCCCGCTGCAGGAGGGCGATTCCCGGAATCGGCCTCCTGCCGCGGAGGGTGATTCCCGGAATCGGTCTCCTGTTGCGGGAGGCCGATTCTCGGAATCAATCGCCCTCCCGCGGTGGGAGGACGATTCCCAGAATCAGCCTCCCGCTACGGGAGGGCGATTCTCGAAATCGGCCTCCCGCGGCGGGAGGGTGATTCTGGGAATCACCCTCCCGCTGCGGGAGGGCGATTCTCGAAATCACCCTCCCGCGGCGGGAGGATGATTCCGGGAATCGCCCTCCCGCAGCGGAGGGCGATTCCCGGCCTCCCGCCCAGCGGCCGGCCTCCGCTACCACCTGGGTGGGAGGCCGATTGGCGGCGCCACCACGATCAAAAAATTCTTTTCTTATTTTTTTTATTTTTATTTTTTAAAATTGTCTTTTTAAATTCAAAAAATTTAAAAATAAATTTTTTAATTTAATTTTTATATTTGAAATTTAATTGGTTTTATTTTATTTATTTATTTTTTTAATTTTAATTTTTTTTAAAATTTATTTATTTATTTATTCTAAATTTTGTTAATAGTTTTTATTATATATATATATATCTATATATAATTAATTAATTAATTTTTATTTATTTATTTATTTTTATTTTCTATTATTATTTTTTTTATTAATAATTTTTATGTTTAGTTTTTTCATTTAATTTTTTAAAATTTAGTAATTTGTATTTTTTTTTAAAATTTATTTGAATTTAATATTTTTTTTTAATTTTTTATTTTTTTATTAATATTTTTTTAATTACATAAAATTTTTATATATTTTTTATTTCAATTAAAATTGTGTATTTAAAATTAGATTTTTTTTTAATTAAACTTAATATTTTCAAATTAATTTGTTTTTTATTTAATATATATATATATATATATAATTTATTTTTTTCAAATTTTCAATTTTAATTGATTTTTAAAGTTTTTTAACATTTAATTTTAACAATGTTTTTTTTTTTTAAATTTTAAATTTATTTTTTATTTCAAAATTTATTTGTTTATTCATTTATTTATTAAATTTTTTTTTTCTTAAATTTAATTTGTTATTTAAATATTAACATTTTTTTTTTTAATTTAATAAAATCTAATATATATATATATATATATTTTTAATTTAAGTTTATATATATATATATATATATATATATATATATATAATATTTTATAATTTAAATTTAATTTAATTTTTAAAATCTATTTTTTTAAATTTAATATTTTTATTGTATTTTATTTTTCATTTTCATTTTTAATTAATTTTTCATTTTTTTACTTTTAATTTCAATAATGTTTTTTTTTTTTTTTTTAAAGTTTTAAATTTATTAAAATTTAATATATTTCTTTAAATTTAATTTTTTATTTTAAAATTTAATATTTTTTTTAAGTGAACATTTTCTTTTTTCTTTTTGAAATTTAATTTCTATATTTTATTTTTTATAATTTATTTCTTTTTTTAACTTTTTTTTTTCCTATATATTTTGAAATTTTAATCTTTAATCTTTTTTATTTTTTATTTTTTCTTAAAATTTAGGTTTTTTTTAATGTTTGAATTAAAATTTTTATTTTGTTTTTATTCCTATATATTTTTAAATTTTAAGCTTTAAAATGTTTTTATTTTTTAAATTTATTTTTTTTCTTAACTTTTAGGTTTTTTTTTTAATGTTTCAATTTTAAAAATTAAAAACTGTTATTTCTATTTTTAGAAATGTCAAAAATATAACACAATTTTTTTTTTTGTTATTCCAGCGTCAACTGGTTTTGTTTTGAGGGTTTTTTTTTCAATCATTTTTTCAAGAAACAATTTTGTTTATAGCATAATTTTATAAAATGTTGAAATTTGACCTTAAAAAAAAACCAAATGCATTCTAGAATACACTTTTTTTGTTTTTGGGGTGTTTTTTCGTGTTTTTTGAGTCTTTTTGGGCTAGAGTTCTTGTTTTGAGGTCAGGTTACCTATTTCATCGGTAACAATGTTACCTTAGAATTTTCCAATTTGAGACTACTTAGTTTTAATGGGAAGGAGAACGTATTTTGTAGGTTTTAGAAGCATGCCAAGATTGACATGAATTACCTCCGTGTATGTCTATTTTTTCCTTAAGTGTTAGCATGCAAAGGATGATTTTTAAATTTCAATGTGGATTGCGTTGATTCTAGAACCATCAATTGGCCTCACTATTCTTCACACTGCAATTTGGAAATTTGGGATTTCTTGTACCTCCTTCTATCCCTTCTCTTATGGTTTCTCTCCTCAAGTAAGTTTGGATAGAAATGTGACTCTAGCCTCCCAATATTGCTTTCTTGGTGTTGGGAATTTTGTTGTTCCAACAGGGGAAAAGGAGTTTACCTCTATTTCAGTGGGGTATGACATTGCATCTTTTCTTCCTGGTAGAAAATTAGGTCTCATTCGTGAAATAATTTTAATTCAGCTCATATTAGGTGTTGGAAATAGATGCACGCGGAAAATTGTCCCTCATAAATTCACTCCATCAAAGTGGGTAGAAGTCATAGCACAATTTTCGTAGGATTTACTGCATCTCTAGCTTCAACAAAACCAAGCCATGTCAAATTTGATTGTTTCCACAGAATTATTTGTGAAACGCATAGTGAAATTGTAGGATCTTGAGGATGAGTTTGCAATGCTTCAGTAACAATTATTAAACTTTTAACTTTCTCCAGGCTAACATAATCAATTTGAGACCTTTCCAATTCATTCATCTTCTATGGCCATCTGGCTTCTTCTAGATTTGAATGCTTTTCTTAATGATGAGTCTAACAAAGGAATTGATACTTTCCCTTTCTCCTCTTTAGATTCTATGAATTTTAAATGCATTAAGATATTGGAGGTGTTTTGGAGACTTTATGTTTTTAAGCTAATTATTTTCACACTTAATGTAACTAGATAATTTCAGTTGTCAATCTTTTTAGTTTTTTTAATTTAGTGTAATGCCATGTCTCCAAGAACGTATTTTAATATTAATATAAATATTGTCAGTTCTTGTTATTAAAAAAATTATTATAATGATATAAATAGTCATCATACTATATTTTAAGAAAATTATTTATACTTGTATGCTAAGAAATATTTTGGTGATAATCGCTTTAGAGAAAAATTTTGTTTTTTCCTTAAATGTTAGCATGGAAAGGATGATTTTTCAATTTCAATGTGGATTGTGTTGATTCTAGATATATCAATTGGCCTCACTATTCTTCATACTGAAATTTGGAAATTTGTGATTTCTTGTACCTCCTTCTATCCCTTCTCTTCCGATTTCTCTCCTCAAGTAAGTCTGGACGGAAATGTGACTCTAGTCTCCCAATATTGCTTTCTTGGTGTTGGGAATTTTGTTGTTCCATGGGGAAAAGGAGTTTACCTCTATTTTAGTGGGGTATGACATTGAATCTTTTCTTCCTCGTAGCCAATTAGGTCTCATTCCTGAAATAATTTTAAGAGTTTACCTCTATTTCAGTGGGTATGACATTGAATCTTTTCTTCCTCGTAGCCAATTAGGTCTCATTCGTGAAATAATTTTAGTTCGGCTCATGTTAGGTGTTGGAAATAGATGCATGTGGAAACCTGTCCCTCATAAATTCACTCCATCAAAGTGGGTAGAATTCATAGCACAATTTTCGTAGGATTCACCGCATCTCTAGCTTCAGCAAAGCCAAGCCATGTCAATTTTGATTATTTCCACAGAATTATTTGTGCAATACATAGTGAAATTGTAGGACCTTGAGGATGAGTTGGCAGTGCTTCACTAACAATTATTAAACTTTTAACTTTCTCGAGGCTAACATACTCAAGTTGGGACCTCTCCAATTCATTCATCTTCTATGGCCATATGACGTCTTCTAGATTTGAATGTTTCTCCTAATGATGAGCCCAACAAAGGAACTAATACTTTCCCCCTTCTCCTATTTAGATTCTATGTAGTTTAAATGTATTAATATATTGGAGGTGTTTTGGAGACTTTATTTTTTTAAGCTAATTAGTTTCACACTTAATATAACTAGATAATTTCAGTTGTCAATATTTTTCATTTTTTTAATTTGAATGTAATGCCATGTCTCTAATCAGTTCTTGTTATTAAAAAATATTATAATGATATAAATAGTCATCATACTATATTTTAAGAAAATTATTTATACTTGTATGCTAAGAAATCTTTTGGTGATAATCACATCAGAGAAAAAAATTGTGGCAAGTTTCGAACCATCTAGTGTGGTTCATCTTCCCGATAAGATGAAGAACCAAATCTTAGCATCAAATTAAATAGATGTAGAGATGTTTTCTCACCATTAGAATATAACAAATAGTTTTGACTAAATAATTATTATTTATTAAAAAAAATTGTTTAACATAAATAAAGTAACAATTGGAAAATAGCTCTAAATAAAGGTCCTATAAAAATAACTAAAATAAAATAATAATAGTTCAAACTTAATTATTCTAAAAAATAAAACTAATAAATAAAATAAATGATAATAAGAAAATAAATAAAAGCATAAATAAATAAATTAAAAATAAAATAAAATAAATAAAAATAATGAATTAAATTGATTTTATTATTATATAATAAAATAATACTGAAAATTCTGAAAGAAAAAAAAAAAAACAATAATGTCCACAATGTCTTGGATAGACGGTGATCAAGTTCTCTCTTAAGACACTCCTTGATGTGAAGTCACCCGTTCAATTCCTCGCCCTGATCAGGGTTATATATTGGACATGATGAAGATATAGTCCTTCCAAGCTAAAAAGTAATAATAATAATAATAATAATAAAATATATTTTAAAAACTTATGAAGACAAGGTATGGTTCCAATACTTGTTAATATTCTAACCATCATCTCTATTCAGATTGATAAGCATTCTTTCAATTTCAAAGGCCTCGCTAAACTTACAGTGATGAAAATGACCAATCCTCGTAATGACTCTGGCCTCTTCAATGCAAATGCGATGTTTTGTCTTTTTTGCATGTTCTCCCAAAGTGGAGGAGTGGGACTTTCCATGTTTGATGTCAGGTGTGTGCTCATGAACCCTTTGATTAATTGAATGGCCAATTTTACCAATGTACGAAGTCCCATAGGAGCATGGGATGACCTAAACACCTTTCCCATCTTTATGTTTCAGTAGGTCCTTCATTGATCTTATCTACCAGTGTTTAGGGGCCTAAATATCGAAGGAATCTTATGATTTTTTATGATCCTTGCAATATTTTCCATGGTCCCTTGGATAAATAAAATATGCACCCCTAAAAACCGATCGTTAGGATATTTTTTAATTATAGGACCTTTTTTATCCTTAAGGAAATATTTAAGACATTGGTGCCTAATATAACCATTCTTATCAAAAACATTAAGAAGATGAGTTTTCTCATCATTAAGGTGGTTTTCATAAAAAACTCGTAACACTCGAGTGGCTAAGGTGTTGAGAACACCTAGATTTTGAGCAGGGAAATGATGTGAATTAGCATGAAGATATTGTTCAATATGGGTTTTCTTCCAAAAATACCTGGTGGGATAAAGAACCATCATCTCTTTTTGAAATAAGAACATAAAGGAAAGACAATCTACCATCGATTTCACATTCCATATTAAAATTTATGGAACTAGATTGATTGTTAAGATGTTGGAAAAAGAGCTCCAACTTTTCCCAACTATGAGACGAGATGACGCAAGTGTCATCCGCAAACCTTATACAAATTTTAGGTTGGAATAGAGCTGAGGACAAGGACTTGGATTCGAATTCCTCCATGAAAAAATTAGCCATTATGTAGGAAAGGGGGGAACCCATGGCAATGCAACAAGTTTGTTCATAAAATTCCCCTATTAATGTGAATTTTTTCACATTTTGTCGTCATATTATTTATTTTTTTGAAATGGATTATATAAAAAAATTAGAAACATCCAAAGCTTTGAGTGACAACCTACCCATTATCAATCTCAAACAATATATCTTATACTTAAAAATATTTTTTTAATATGATCAATATTTATTAATTATATTAATATTATTATGCATGTTTTTTTGTGGAATAAATAATTATATTACCTTCTAAAAAGGTTGTTACATGAGAGTGTTGGACATTTCAAATTGGCCAGTCACTAGGGAAACCTGACCATATCCCAAATCCTCAAAAGATAAGAAACTACTTAGAGATTTAAAAAACAAAATGCATATGCTTAAAGTCAGCCCTTTGAGACCTTGAGAGGAAGAAAAAGAATCCAATAACTAATAAACTGGAAAAATAATAAAAATTGTCAATAAATAAGCTAAGATGAGGTATATAAGTCAGTTGTTGAAACCTAGCATGACTCCTTGTTGCTACTCAGTGATCAAGCAATAGGATGGGGGGTTCCAAAGTGATTTTTAATGCACTCCAATCAATGATGTAGGCCCATCATGTGTTGATGTAGGTGTTCCATGGAAAATATGAGGTCCTTTTTTTCATTCCTGTCTAATAATACTTTTCCTAGTAAATACTTCATGTGCCAATAAAGGTACATTGTCCACAAGTGTGGCACATCAAGTACCCAATCAACCATATCTTCTAGTACCTTTGTGTTTGAGAGAAGACACTCTTGGTTAGTTATTTCCCTTTGGGACTCCATGTGTTTTTCTTGAATAAGAGTCAAGGTGAGATCCCAAAAACATGTTCTCAAGCCTTCATCTCTAGGTTGAGCCCATGTGTTGCCCCAAATGATGTGATCCTCATAGTACACTGCCTCCTAATGGACACGAGCTCTTTGATAGGGCTTGTTGGATACATGAGGAGGAAGGGTGGACCTAAGAGCAAGGATGGGAATGTTGAAGAAGAGACAAGGTGAACAAGGGGTGAGGTTCCATAGGAAAATGTGCATGGAATAATGTGCAGGACAAGGGGGAGAAATCAAGAGATGGCCTGACAATAAGAACATTTTCTAAGAAAGGATGGGTTTAGAGTGAGGATGTGCCCACTTAGAGCGTCGAAAAATAATGAGGTGTGAAAAGAGTTGTAAGGGAATATAAATTGACAAGAAATAAATAGAACCCAAAACCTCAACAAAGATGGAGTTAAAAAATGATCCACCTAAATGCATAAGAGAAAGAGATAAACCATGGGGTGAGGATGATCGACCTACAAGAAGGTGTGGCTAGCTTGATGTTGATATGGATTCCCTCTACATCGAAGCTATTGATCTAGGTTTGAAAAGAAAAATATTTATTTGTCGAATAATAACTTCTAGTGGCTGACACAAATTGCAATTTGAGGTTGAGAAAGGAAAGTGCCAAAACCATGGAACAAAGCTCACTAATGAGCTAGAATTTATTTTCGAGAATCTCTAGGAAACCCAAGAAAGTATAGGATCTATATAATCAAAGGAGGAATACTCTACTTTGTGCATCGTGTGTAGGAATGGGCAAGGTCGAACTAGCAATGAAGGACCTAACTCCTTCAAGAGAAATGGTTCTAAATTTCAATAACCCCCAATTTAGCCACTTGAAGCACCCAACATTTCTGAAGAGCCTTATGTTTGATTTTGTTGTAAACATGTTAGGGGAGCAGGTGCAAAGATCATCTGCCAAGTGAATGGATTTGTTGCATGGCTAAAGTGCAAGGGTGGTCGTTCATTTAATGAACTATAGACAAAAACTAAGGGTGTGTCCAATGTTGTGACTGCACTTCATGTTTAAACAATAAAAGGGGGTGTTTCCACATCCCCAGTCATGTGGGCCAATGGGATGACATCGTTGTGGCTCCCACACCCTTGCATGTAAAATACAAAATCACAAGAATATTATTATCATGATTACCATATATACTTTAATTTGATACAATAAATATAAATTTCCTCTAATCAATTTGAGTAAATTAATTTGAAATGGTTATTAGGTAGATAACATTCCTATTATTAATTCTAACTATTCTAGTTTCTCTTAAAAAATTGATTGTAACATTCCCTTTTATAATATATTTTGTAAAAAATAAATATAATTAATTAATTCTAATAAATTAATAAATTTACTTAATCAACAATATGAACTTGTTTCAAATATATCACAAAATTTTAAGAAAAAAATACAATTCATATATATTACAAAATTTTAGGGAAAAATACATAATTGTTGTTTCAGTCACAAACATTTTAAAACAGTCAATAATTGTTGTTTCACCGTTTATAATGCAAATTATTCATTAAATCACTCTGCAATGAGAGCGTAGCTCGGTGTTTTGTTGAGCTTTGTTTGAACATGAATTTCGTAGCGTGTAATTAGGTTTAGGTTTCCTGCAAACATTCTGTTATTGCATGGAATATAGGCTTTTTTTTCACTTTGGTGTAGCCAGTAGCAATTGTTGCAATTTAAGATTTCAATACTGTCCACTTCTTTCCATTTCATGCTAGGGAGGGGGCATTATATAATAGCCATGACATAAACATCTAATAATATAGAGCTTTTGGGGCCAAATTTTTCAAGTCTTATTCTTTGTTGTTGTGTAAAATGGATTTTTTTCATTGGTAGTGGAATTGGAAAAACATGGAATGTTGTGATTTTAGAGATATTATGGAGAATTATAGAAATCTGTTAGCATGTCTTGTTTGTCATTGTCTTTTCACCAAGTTTGGTCCAGGTCATCATCAAATTGAATAAGAAAATTACTGAATTTCAAAATTCCAAAAAGACTTGAAAATATGCTAGAAAACCCTCCAAAATGTAGGATAGATAGACTACCATATAAATGTAAATGTGGTCTAAATAATCCAGTTTCACTCTCGAGGCCATAAATAAAATATTCTCATATCTATGCTAAATAATATAATTTTATATTAAATTATAGGTGAAATGTTTGTTTGTTTGTTTTGTTTTGTTTTTGTTTTTGTTTTTTATTTAAATTTAAGCAAATTGGAATACAATTTATATTGAAATTGTGATTTCTTGTTATTTAAAATTCTATTTTGAATGCACAAATGGACAAAACACACTTAAAAAACTTGAACATTTCATCTTTTAACTAAAGAAAATGGGTGGAAAATGGCATCATGGACAATTATAGAAATATGTTAGCATGCCTTGTTTGACATTGTCTTTAGACTACCATATAAATGTAAATTTCATCAACATGTCCAGATACATCACCCGAATCAAGAAAGGGAATTGAACCTGTGATGAGTGCTATAACAACTCGCCTCATCACCGTTTAACCAAGACCCCACTGACAATATAATTTTATATTAACTCATAGGTGAAATGCTTATATTTTTGTTTTTGTTTTTGTTTTTTTTTTTGAGTTATTTGAAATAAAATTTATATTAAGATTGTGATTTCTTGTTGTTTAAAATGTTATTTTGAATGCACAAATGGACACAACACACTTAAAAAACTTGAAAATTTCATCTTTTAACTAATGCAAATGGGTCGAAAATATCATTTTATCTATTAAGTTTTTATATATTTGTTAATTAAATTTGAATAGAAAGTTATCAAAAATCATAGATAAGAACCTCCCCTATTGTCGGACACAAGACCATATTTATGATGGTAGTTGGTTGTATTCTCATCTTGGAGACCTTTGGGTATTATGTTCATTTCAAATTTTGGTTACTTTAGCTATTTTGGAACTTTGCTATGTATGAGGTATGAATCTGCTAGCCAATAAATTTAATATGAGTGAGGCCACTATGATTTTGAGATATGGAATTCTGAAATGTAATCTCTTGGGTTAATAAAAAAACTTTGATTTAATAGAAAGGAAGAAAAAAAACATATATATAAAAAGCTTATGATCAACCTTTGATTTACTAAAGAGAACAAAAAAAAAACATATATAAAAAGCTTACGATCAAAAAATTGGGAAAAAATTAAGATAAAAAATTAAAAGAGAAAACAAAACTTAAAAAAATAAAAAAACAAACTTAACATCAAAATCCCCACAACCATAAAGCATCTTCACGGATTTCTCAGGTTGACAGGGTATTATCGCAATTTTGTTAAGAATTATGGGAGAATATTGGAACCTCTAACATCATTACTGAAGAAATATGCATTTTATTAGACTCTAGAAGCATCTAAGGCCTTTAAAAATATTAAAGAGGCTATGTGCCAAGCACCAGTCTTAGCTATGCAAGAATTCAACAAAACCTTTATTGTGGAATGTGATGCCTCAGGAAATGGAAGAAGGAAGACCCATTTCTTTTGAAAGTATTTCAATCAAAGGAAAGTATTTATAGAAACCCATTTATGAGAAGTACATGTTGGAAATATTATATGCACTAAATCAATGACGACCTTGCCTAATGGGAAGACACTTCAAGGTGAAAAAATATCATGATAGTCTTAAATTATTTTTGGAACAGTGATTATCTTCAGAGAGAAACAAGAATGGGTCACAAATATGTTGGGTTATGACTTGGAAATCATTTACAAAAAAATGGAAGGAAAGTGTTTTTGCACATGCACCCTCAAGAAATGATGAGGATGTGGAAACTTTTTTTTTTGTGCCATTTCTATTATCCAACCTGAGTAGATAACTGAAGCATTAGACAAATGGAAGAATGATGAAGAGATGTGGTCACTCATTCAAAAGGTGCAGCAAGATCCTAATACATATGATACATTTAGCTTGGAAAATGATTGATTATGGTAGAAATCACTTATACCTTTGTAAGAGTTCCCAAATCAAACAACAGATTATTTTGGAATTGCACACCACTCCCTTAAGAGGGCACTCAGGATTTTTAAAAAATTACCGTAGGGTCAAGAAGGAATTTTTTTAAAATCTGATATTCAAAAGTTTGTGGTAGAATGTTTAGTTTTCCAACAAAATAAAGTTAATATAATTAAGGCCCTAGGTTTGTTACAACCTTTATCCATTCCAAGCTAGTGTTGGTAGGAGGTATCAATGGATTTTATCATAGGTTTAGCCAAGTCTAAAGGAAAGAGTGTCATCGTGGTGGTAGTTGATAGATTTACTAAGTATGCACACTTTTCTGCATTATATCATCCTTTTAAATCAAGTACAGTTGTTATTTCATTTATGGAAATAATTAAAAAGCTTCATGGAAACCCAAATATTATAGTAAGTGACAAAGATCCTATTTTCACGGGAAAATTTTGGATGGAATTATTTTGTTGTCTTGACACTCAATTATTTCATAGTTCATGATTCTTATCATACTTGATATGATGGGCAGACTGAGATAGTGAACAAATGCTTGGAAATGTATCTTCGTTGCTTTATATATGATAAACAAACACAATAAGTCAAGTGGTTACCTTTAGCTAAATGGTGGTATAACAATTCCTTTCATTTTGAAGCAAAAACAACCCCATTTATGGCACTTTATGGATATTATCGACAATCCATTACATCATCTTTAGGATAAAATTATAAGGTTCAAGTATTGGAATATCACATCGAGCATCAAAAACAAGTTCTCCAACTCTTAAAGAATAACCTCACTCAGGTGTGAAATAGAATGAAACAATAGGTAGATCAACATTGTAGTGAAAGAAGTTTTGTTACATGCGACAATGTATTTTTACAGTTACAACCATATAAAAAAATTTCCATCAACAAGCTAAGAAGGATAATAAATTATCACCCAAGTACTATGGTCATTATAATGTGATGAAAAATATTGGTACCATGGCATACAAATTGGAGATACCTCCAACTTCTCAAGTACACCTAGTTTTCCATGTTTCATGCTTAAAGAAGGTTATTAGTGACAAGCTTCCAGTTCAAACACTGTTACCAGAACTTGGAAAAGAAGGAAAGATCATATTTGAGCCTGAAGGTATCATGGAAACAAGAACCTGATGGCTATGGAATCGATCAATTCCAAAGTATTTCATTAAGTGGAAGAACTTACCCACTGAAGATACCACATGGGAGGGTGAGAATTTTATACCTAAACATCCAGAACTACACAAGATTGAGGACACCACTTTTTTGAAGGAGAGGGGCATTTTAGGTCCCTTTAATACTATTATATCCCCCTTATTGTTATGGTTAGTGTAGCCCCCTTATTGTTATTTTTGTGCCCCATAGAAGCCCACTATTGTTATTGTTGTGCCCTTACATTATTATTGTTATGTAGGCTCTGGTTATATTGTCACCCCTTCCACTCCTATATATACAAAGGAGGTCTTGTGATTTTTATAATCGAAGAATTGTTCATTTATGTAATGTAAAGGAGGTTTCCCCCTTGAAGAGGACAAATTTTAACTCATTGGTCTATCTTTTCTTCCATTTTCTGAGCTAGTTGCATAACAATTGTGATAAAAAAAGAGAACAAAAACATAAAACTAAAGGCACATTGATCATTGGATCAAAATATATATCTAAACTAAAATTCTCGAATTGGTGTGCCTATAAATATTAAGATAGTTTTTATGAAAAATGTTTTTTCCTAAAAGAGAATAATAGATAATATCTTTAATACACTTCCCAATTCCTATATGCTTGCTTTCTTTCAATAATATTATATCTTAGACAAAAACTCCCACTTGCAAAAGTGACAATTCTTATAACACTTCCAATAATTCAAATTTGTACATGTCATAATAGAACTCATTTTTGAATGGATTTATTAAAAGAAAACCATGAAAACCAACCATATTAAATAATGCATTGAAGCTTGGTATTTAGACATGTTTTTGCTTCATATGATTTGTATTCCAAAACAAAAAATGCAAGACAACATGTCAAGTTCTATATTGTGATCTAACCAATGTTGCCTTGATGACAATAATAACCATATATATAGTGTTAAAAACCCCATTTTGAAAAATTAGATCCATCTTATGTTTAGCTTAGTAACAAAAATGACATGAAGCATTTTCAAATATATTGAGCGACAAATGACTTCAAGGATAGATTCCAATATGCTAAAATGGATTTCATCATTGCAAATTTGCAAATATTAAGTTCAATATAAGGATATGCTTGTTTGAACTAATTCTTTTCTATATTTATGAGCTTAAAAAATTGAAAATTATATCGACGTTGAAGTTAATTTTTATAACATAAGATACAATCTCACCTAGAGTGATAGGTATAATTCATTACTGCTAAAAATTTCATCAAAACCAAAACTCCAATTAGGTGGAGATATATTTAAAAAAATTTGAAAATGGATAACTCATTTTGCTAAAATACACAAGGAATACCAAATTGTAGATACAATATGTATCATGTGTACACTTGGTGTATTTACAAATATATTGAGTGACAAATTTCTTCAAGGATATATTCCAATACGCTAAAATGGCTTTCACAATTGCAAATTTGCAAATATTGAGTTCAATATAAGGCTATGCTTGTTTGAAAAAATGATTTTCTATAATTATGAGCTTAAAAATTTTAAAATTATATTGACATTGAAGATAGTGTGTGATAAGAAAGGATAAAAGATCACCAAGATTGACAAGTATTAATAGATGAAGATGAGTTTAAAAAAATTGAAAATCAATAACTCATTTTGCTAAAATACATAAGGAAGACCACATTATAGATATATTAAGTCCCATATGTTTATATGCATGAGGGAATATAGCTACAATGCAACAAGTGGTGACATAGTTAGGAAGATCAAGGGATATGTTGAATTAATAGTTATGCATGGCTGTTGATGTTGGGAATCCTCTACAAATTCTAATGGTGTGAATTTGAGGATACATTTTTGTGAATTTTTTTGTTGTGTAATAGTTGAATGAGAAAAAAATAATGAAAACATTTGGGGCTCATGAATGTTTCATGTTCGTTGCACTGTCAAAATATAGACATGTTCATGTATCAATGGAGGTTTAGAGTGAGTCCATTAACTAAATTAATGAAATAAATCAGAAGAGATAGACTCAAAAATTTCTGTTGTAAAGAATATGCTATATTAGTTTGAATGATATGACATGGAAAGCACAACATGATGTGGTATTGTGTTAATCCTATTGTCGAATCTAAATCTGGTTTTACCTAAAGATCCCATCCATGAAGGAAAAGAATCCACGGCTAATGCATCATCAATCACTTGGTCAATGAAATGTGTAGGGGAATGATTTTTGGAACATTCTTTATTAAGTGCAAAAATTGGTATAAACCGCGATGATTTTGTGTTTTTTATTGATAAGGTATTTCTGCTCCTTGCTCTTAGGTTGAGTCCTTCGATTTAGTGTACACTCCCCATTGAATCCGTGAATCCATATGGATGGGTTCTGAGGGACTTACTCTACCATTGGTAAGAGCTAAGTTTCTAGATAAATAGAGTATGGTAGTGGAAAATAAGTATAGAAAAGGGAAACTTACCTCTCAATTACATGGGTGGATAAATGCACTAGCATGCTTAACTTATTATAATGCATTCGAATGCCAGCCTTCTCACTAATAGCACCATCCTCACTAACAATAGTTTTTTTGATGTATATGCAATGAAAGCTGGAGACGTAATGATAAAATATAGGGTTGTTGCTTTGGCTGATGAAGAAAAATTAGATCTTGTTGATTTGAACTAAAAAACAAAACATATATAAACTATTACATCAAACCCTAACAATAGAAAATGGGCAATCCTAATCCTACATAAATGGAGGTTGCCGAAACTGTGCTTCAAATGCTAAAAATGAAATACCCTAACCCTCAACATTTCTTAGACAACATATGTGGTATAATTATATTGTGCATATTATAGTTGGTATTTCGTTACAAGATTGATGGTATTTACCTACTATTAAAAATTTTGAGTGAAAATATTTTAGAATGTGAGAGGGAAGGGGGTAAGATAAGATATTTATGAGCATTGACTAACTATTGAGTATTTTTTCCTTAACAACAAGCTATTCTCCTCAACAATTAGAAAATTTATCCATTAAAACCTTCTCCTCAACAATTAGAAAATTTATCCATTAAAACCTTCAACTGGGTGACCAATAGCTACATACACCCTTCTCTAATTCATCTTTTAGCTTTCAACTCTTGTTAGCCATCAGCTAATGGGGCCTTCCAACCAACCATTGAGTTCATTCGATGAAAATTTCATCACATATCCCTTGGATAAATATATCAAAAGAACCCAAGAAAATTTTCCTTCTTAGTTCACAGAGGGAAAGAAAACTAATTGTGATACGAATTAGCAGACCATTTTAATACATGAGCTATGGTTCAAACTTCTAATCTAGAAACAATAGATGCATTGCCTATGCATGCATTTATTATGGATACATTTCCTATGTGTATATATTCTGAAATGACTCACACTAGTTCGAGCTATTTCTAGGATCTAAAATATCTCGCATTGGTTCAAGTACACTCATTTTTTTGCAAAATATGAGAAAAAGTAAAAAAAGCCAATATATCAAGATTTTATAAAAGTAAAATATTTTCATTTTGCAAAAAGAATGAGAGGACATTAATATTATTTTATTAGAAAGGTGAGAAAGCATAAAGTACTAATATTACCATGGTTAACTCTATGTTTCCATCTTTAACTCAACAATGCCAAGTCATGACTCATCCCTAAACCATGCCAAGTCATCGCAGAGGGATGATTTCACTTTGTGAATTCTAGTTAGTTCATGTAAAGTTGATTTTGATAGTACATTATTTCTTTTGAGGTCCACTTTAGACCTCAAAATTCCCCTAATGAATCCTAATATTTATTTATTTTTCCAAATTTGCATCCATGTTCCCTATTGCTCCTCATCAACCATTTAACTTACATGGCTAGAGTTGTGTTCATTTTTCTTCGTGAAGAAAATAATTAGGCATATTTTATTGTTTTTTGTTAATAATTTCACCTTTGTTATAAGGGAGAGAATTTATAGGAATGATGACCTAAATGTTGACCCTTTTATAGGAATGATGACCTAAATGTTAACCCATTTATAGGAATGATGAACTAAATGTTGACCCTTTAGAGTGTTGGGTTAAACTTGACTTGGTAATAAAATAGTTGGGATAACCTTGGTACAATTAATAATAGGTTTAACATTTCATTTTATAGGCCCATTGTATTTGGTAACCCATGATACTTGTTGATGGTATGTATATTTACCTATATTATTCATCATTCCCCATTAAAACAAAATTGAACGTATTTCAATGATTTTAGATTTATAAGAATCATAATTTATAAACAAAAAATGTTAACCCTTTATGAATCTGGACTTGGTTATAAATTAGCCAAAATAACCTTGATATATTAATACTAAGTTTACCATTTACCTATACTTCTAAGCAAACCATGGTGATTTCTCATTGTTTAAATACAATTATGAAAGCCTAAATAGATTTAACATGAAAAAAAACACTACACTCAAACTTTAAATATTTAATAATTGAGAATTATGATTTCTAAAAATCTCCGGGACATAGGTAAAAATGACCAAAAACAAACTTTAAAGAACGGTTTAATCTATTACTTCCACTAAGCAACCTTTTACTATTTAATTTCAGTTTCCTTATATTTTTAAGCGTTCTTAAACATTCTCCAGAAAAAAACCAATTTACCACGTCTACAACCCAGCAGTCTCGCCATTATTTATTATTACTATTTTTTCCTTTCTAAATTGAAGACTGGAGACCACTTTACATTTTAACCATTCCATCTAGAGAGATCCTCAGTCGTACTATTGTCATTATAAGAGGGGTCAAGAGCAATTGAATCAGATATCATTTCATCGTGTTTTTCTATCCACCTTGCCAGATCATGGATGACTCAATGGTGCCTATGGCCGATGAAGTATGCAATAGTAATACTGTGAAATTGCAGAGCTGCGATGGCGAAATATTTGAGGTGTAGACGGAGGTGGCATCGACTTCAGGCATCATAAAGCTGATAATGGGCGACATGGGCACCAACATTACCATTCCTCTGCCTCTCGTTTCTGCCAACACTCTCCGTCTGGTTATTGAATATTGCAGATACCATGTTCATGATGCTCCCACTGTATCACTTGATGCTGTCAAAACGTGGGATGATGAGTTCGTGAAAGCTCTTGTGAAAGATTGCCCCACATTTTTTGAAGTTACAAAAGCTGCGTACTACCTAGTTATCAGAAATCTTTTGGACTTCATGTGTCAAACTAATAATAACAATCAGTATGTGATATTGCAGAGCTGCGATGGCGAAATATTCGTGGTGGAGAGAGAGGTGGCATCGACTTCAGGCATCATAAAGCTGATAATGGGCGACTTGGGCACCAACATTACCATTCCTCTGCCTCTTGTTTCTGCTAAGATTTTGCGTCTGATTATTCAATATTGCAGATACCATGTTCTTGATGCTCCCATTGCATCGCTTGATAGAGTTTTTTGGGCATTAAACAATAGGCATGGCGTAAACATGTAATAAGTAGAGTTTTCTTTTTTTGTTTTTTTTGGTTTAAATGGAATGTGACACATACAGTTATAGCAATATATTAGTATGTTTTTCTGAGGGTTGGGCCAGATCATCATCAATTTCAATAAGAAAATTACTTTATTTCAAAATTCCAAAAAGAATTTAAAATATGCTAGAAAACCCTCCAAAAATGTAAGATAAATAGACTACCATATAAATGTAAATGTGGTCCAAATATTTCACTTTCACTCTTCAAGCCATAAATAAAATATTCTATGTTAAATAATGTAATTTTATATTAACTTATAGGTGAAATATTTATGTTTGTCTGTCTTTTTTTCTTTTTTTTTTAATTTGAACAATTTGGAATACAATTTATATGGAGATTGTGATTTCTAGTTATTTAAAATGTCATTTTGAAAGCACAAATGAACACAATTTAAATATAAAGTTATGAAATATGATGGATAAGAATGTGAATAATTATTGTAGTTAGAGAGAGGTTTTTGTAGCCAAGTTTGAAAGATATGTTTCAATGTCCTATTCTGTTAAGTTACAAGTAATATAAATCTCATTGTAATGTAAACTTTTAAATGTGAGGCCAATCATGATGAACTAAAGATATTATCAAGTTTATGGATAACCTCCATTGCAACACTAAAGTTTGATTGGGAGATGAGGGGTCAAAGGCACATGAAAGAGATGGTCGATCCTCTTGACGACATGTTGACCCATGTGAAGAAGCATGTTCATTGTGACTTTTGACCTCCCCATTGTGTGACAAAAGACAATATTTCTGATGGTAGTTGGTTGTATTCTCATATTGGAGACTTTTGGGTATTATGTTCATTTCATGTTTTCATTACCTTGATATCCTCGAAGTTAGTGTTCCCTATTTATCTAGGTATGCATCTACTAGGCAATAAATTTAGTATGAGTGAGGCCACTATGATTTTGAGATATGGCATTCTGAAATGTAATCTATTGAGCTAATAAAAAACCTTTGATTTACTAAAAAAGAAGAAAAAAGCATCTATAAAAAAAAAAATTAAGATCAACATTTGATTTGCTAAAAAGGAAAAAAAAAACATATATATAAAAATGTTAGATCAAAAATTGGAAAAAAAAAAAAAAAAATGAAGATAAAAAATTAAAAGAGAGAATAAAACTTAAAAAAATCAAAATAATAAAACTTAACATTAAAAAACATGGGGCTACAAGGTGTGTGAAAGTGATGTCAAGGCCACACTAGTAGGCCAATGGACCTTGTAAGTGTTTTCTAGTGCTTTTTTTTAATATTAAATTTAATTATTTTGGTTTCTTTGTAGGAGAAGTGAGTAGTTTACAC
Organism: Pinus albicaulis; assembly: GCA_034641835.2. Classification (NCBI taxonomy): domain Eukaryota; kingdom Viridiplantae; phylum Streptophyta; class Pinopsida; order Pinales; family Pinaceae; genus Pinus; species Pinus albicaulis. The sequence continues at coordinate 689,012,576 of CM076576.1, read as the reverse complement.
AATAAGATTAGATTCAAATCTCACAAGGGGACATTATTGTCTTGTTGTAACAATGCTCAAGGAGAAGACTACCACACTCTAGTCGAGACTTTCTTGCTAAATCTAAATTTTTTGGTATATCTAGCTTATAAGTTGTTGAATATACTCTTAGTGTTATCCTAGTAGCAACTAGAATTGATTTTGGACCTCACTCAAATTATTCCAACAAGTTACTCAAAATTTATTTTTTAATTTCTTTATTTACTATTATTTTTTTTATGTTTTTTTGTTTGAGTGTGCCGGGGCTTACTTAAATTGTATTTTTTATTTTTAATTTATATTTTATATTTCTGGTTTTTATTTTATATATATATTTTTTTTTATAATTTTTTTTTTTTTTTTTTTTAAGGTTTGAATTCATTCAATGTTGGATATAGTAAAATGGTATTGTAAGTCAATGTAAATCCAAGTTATCATTTTTTGGTTGTTTCCTTCAAAATAAATCAAATATTAAGATTTTTTAGAATTTCTTTGACTAAATTCATGGAGTGCATGGTACTGTAGAAATATGTGTGAAATTATCACTTCAAAGGTGATATAGGGTTAGACTAAAGGAGGGCATGGTGGTGTATAATTATGTGCGAAATTATCATTTCAACCTACTATTTTTAAATAGATGATCAAGTTGTTCAGTGATGTAAATTTAATTTTAGCGAAAACAAATCGACGATTGAGCAATTTGTGTAAGTATGTAAATATTTAATTTACAATTTTGGATATATTAAAATGGTATTGTAATTCAATGTATATCCAATTTATCATTTTTTGGTTGTTTCCTTCAAAATAAATCAAATATTAATTTTTTTTAGAATTTCTGTGACTAAAATCATGGAGTGCATGGTACTGTAGAAGTATGTGTGAAAATATTACTGCAAAGGTGGTATAGGGCTAGAATAAAGGAGGGCATGGTGGTGTAGAATTATGTGCGAAATTATCATTTCAAAGGTGGTATAACACCACTCTATCTACTAATTTTAAATAGATGATCAAGTTGTTCAATGATGTAAATTTTATTTTAGCGAAAAAATTTGGATGATTGAGAAATTTGTGTAAGCATATAAATATTTAATTTACAATTTTAATTAAATTGATTGAAAATGTGTTTTCTTAATCTCAATAATGATGAAAATAACCTTCCTTTAGATCGGTTTAAATAATTTTAAATAATAAGTAGCGAATGTTTAATTGGTGTATCAAGTATGGTTCCTTGTGTTGGTATTGTAATCACAAGTAACATTAAAAAAACCAAGGGTAAAACAGGGGATGTTGGATATAGAATAACTGTCCAACGAAAAGGTTCTTTCAGGGATTTTTCACAAGAGAACATTGGTTGAAGAAAATTATTCTTAGTATAGTTGGAGGGCTGTCAATGATGAAGGAAACATGGGGGTAGACAAATGTAGAATTAGCTCATTTTTTCCTGAAGATGTATATAATGAGGTTATGGTTAAAATAATACATTGGAAGGAATGGCACATTGTGTGTTAAAATTAAATGAAATCAATATGTTGATAGAGAGATTTGATTAAATAAATATGATGAAAATCCATCCTTATTTTCACCCCATGTGATTTTGGTTGTTAATCATATAGCCATCAAAGTTAAAAATATCATTTTGGTGTTTTATTTTTGTGTCGTTAGAGTCCACCAACTACAATGAAATTTAGTATCATCAATGTTACTTGTAAAATTACTTGCAATATATTTGTAGTTGTTCATTGTAATGCAAAACCCACATTGGAGATTTAACTCTCATTTTTCACCACCATCCCTTGGGATTTCTTATTGTTTTTGGTTAATGAAGTGTTCATATGGTGAATTGTTCGAAATATTTTACTAAGAGATTGTGATTGTTTTTCAATGGAGGGTAAAAGGACATTTAGCGGCACTAGTTCGTCAAAAATATCATCTAGCATGATAATGGGAACTCAATTGCTTCATGTCTAGTCAAGTTTTAGACCATCTAATTAGAGGAAATTTTCAATTCATGCATAGGACTTTCATCAATTGAAATATGATTTTTTAAAGGGTTCAAGAAACTTAATAATTAGTAGTATAACTTCATGGAGATGGAGGAGATAAGACACTAAGTTGATTTAGTAAGGAAGTACAACTAGAGATTATGTGACATGATGACTCAACTCATCTATATAATCCAAGATATGTACCATAAGGAGTGATTCATCAATGGAAGTTCTACATATATAGATATATTTTCCGCATCAATGTATTAGTGGTCTAGGATATTCCACTACTGCAGGGATAATTCCCATAATGGCCTCCGCCTTGATAATGGGTATAACCTAGTGTAAGAACTAACACAATGTTTTTGAAGAAAATTTAAGAGTTGGATATTTAGAAATAATAAGAAAGGTGAATAATCTATGCATTATGTGAAAGATAAAAGGGAATCTATCAAATGGTTCTTTTGTTGGTTTAGTAATACAACATTATGACATTGTTTCCTTTTGTTAGGGTTAAGAATGTGGATCTCTACCAATTTTCTCATAATCCTAACCATGATACATGCATTTGTGTCCTATTGTGTAAGTAAAATCATATTATATAGGTGTTTTTTTGTGATTTTAATCAAAATAATATGGAAAACACTCAATATTTTCATGTAGTTCAAGAGTTAGATGAAAGGTTCTAAGAGAATATATTCATGATTAATTAATTTCTACATGGTGGACTATGCAATTGTTAGTATAACCTTGGGAAGGTAGAATGAGGTTAGGTTACTCCATGATTTTTTAATTTTTAAACATGTTGAAAACATCAAATGTACCACTAATAGTAAGGGGGTATCCTCTACATGAAGCCCTAACTAGGTCTCCCACTATTTGGGATAGGGGCCCCATATGCTATGTGGCTCTAACTGTGACCATGCTTTTTTTTCTCTTGGTTTTCAAATGCGTAATTTTTAGAGTGAGGACAAGTGTGAAATTCATAGAGAATGAAGATAAAATCAACCCACAATTGGAAAAATTGTAAAACAATGTACAAGAACATAGTATCAAAACAATAAGCAATGTATGCCTCAAGAATAATAAATTATCTAAGACAAACTGAACATACCAGTAGGAAAGTATTAGAGGCCAACTGAAAATTAGTTCATGATCATCTGAACATACCAATAGGAAAGTACTAGAGGTAAAATGCAAATTAATACATGATTTTTTACTAGAATTTGCATGGAATAAGAAAAAAAAGTTTCAAATCAAACATATAATCCATAAGCCATCAATTATTTAATCAATGTATAACCTGTATGCAAGTAGACATGCACACACAATGTGAGATAGTCATTATAACCTACATAAAATTACATATAAATTGATGAGGAAAGTGATGATATCCTCATTAATATGGTGAAAATAGAAGTACATGTTCCAGAAGCCCATCAAAATGTAGTAGTGGAATTAGGCCTACTCATATTTTTCATATTTTTTTGGTTTTTATAGTTATTATTATTATTATTTTTTTGTAGGTTTTGATTGAATTTGTTAATTTTAAATGAATATATATGTTTTGGAGTTTTTAAATTATTATTATTATTATTATAATTTTTTTTAAAATTTTCATTCTATTTTTTATTAATTTTTTTTTAGTTTATGGGAAACAAGAGTGGTTATTTTTTGGTAGTGATGAGGAAAGGGAGATTTATTATGCTTTGTTATTTAGGATTTCAACCAAAAACCATGTTGAATTTCTAGCATTGTGGCAGGGGTTAAACTCAACAATATCAAGGGAAATTAGACATTTATTTGTCTTTCGGGACTTTCTAGTTGTAATTAAAAAGGTGTGTAAGCTGAAATAATAATTTGATCCAAATGAAGCTCATGGTCTTCAAATAATAAGTCTTGAACACACAAAATTTGAAAGCATTGATCTCTTCCATGTTAAAAACAATCTCAAGCTGGTGGCATATTCCTTAGCAAACAAGGGTGTATATTTGGAACAAGGGAGGCCTTTTAACAAGCCATTTTAATGATAGTTTATATTGTATATGAGAATCTAAACTTATAAAATTAGAAATAAAAGAAAATTAAAAGGATGAGGCATTTGAATTCCCTCTTATAATCCCCATCATGAAAAGTCATTAATTCTCATAGCATTCTACCTGCTCTAGTGGCCTTTAACACATGATGAGGTTGGAAATTGTACTTAGACCTGGATAAATCATGCTCTACAAAAAAATTTAGTGATCATGTGGAGGAGGATCCCTCTTGTTATTAAATTTGAAGGATGTTTAGAATTAACATCTCTTCCTTCTCAATGCAACATACATGCTTAAAATCCTTTCTAGAATGGAGTTTTCAATTGAGTTTGGATGAATTTTCTAGAATGAATGCATGAATCCTTGAGTGAGTGTTTAAGTGAGTCCCCTCAATAAGGTCAAGCTACCTTCTTTTCCTTCTCTTGTGCAGTGCTTGATTGTCTAGATTCCGACACACTAAACTTCATTAATTTATGTATTTTCCTCCATGTAATTTTTCTCCAAGACAACATAGGCCTGGGTACTTCTCTTGCCACCCAAATAACTTCAAAAAATTAGTACATTATACACATCAACCAACCATTAAGGGTCATCATAACAACTCAAATTTCTAGCACAAGGAAACCTTGACTATCCTAAGCAAGCAACCTCCTTAAATTTGGAATCTGTGTCCCTTCACTCAAGCCATTTTTAATTTTATTGTAAAAAAATATTTACATTGCAATTTTCATGGGGAAACCCGACTTGGGACTATCACCTGAATATTTCACATACCATGTTCTTCGTTCCTCCACTGCTCATATGATGAAAATGCATGAGCATTTCACTGTTTATAATGTAAAATAATTGTTAAATCACTCTGCCATGAGAGAGTACCCCAATGTCTTCCATTGGATTCATTTGAGCATGAATTTGGTAGATTGTCACCAGGTTTAGGTTTTTTGAAAATATTTTTATATTGTTACCTTTTCCATTGTGAGTTATAGTTTGTTACCTTGACCATTGTGAGTTGTAGTTGTTGTTACTGTATGGAAACTTTTATGACAAAAATCATGCTGGGGTCTTTCAATATGGTTGTTTTAGAGGTTTATTCTATAATTTATTATGAGTGATATGTAATTTTATAGTGATAGGGAAACACCAAATATTGAAAAGCTTTAGCAACAAAATTTTCTCAAATAATGTACTTATTGTATCCTTTACATCTCTTCTCGAGAAATTTTCAAAAGGATTTGATGTAGAAAAATCCTATGATAAATTTTGGGTTGTGAGATGAGGCTGTAGCAAATGTAAATCTTCAAATCTCAACCAAAATACATTAAACTTGCATATTTATGTATTGCATTATAGAAATACAAAAACTGATTTTACCTCGAGGAGTTTAACTTACATCTTTGGTGCTTGTTCGATTTGTATTTGATGCAATTAAATATAGAAAGTCCTAAATGTTGGGCCATGTTTTTGGGGTAGCGATGGGCTCTTCATTACCCTATGCTTCCCAGATTTTGATACCACAAATATGGCATTATGAAAATACCATATCTACCCCAAAAGAGACCCAAAAAAAGAAAAAACATGTAGGTCCATAAGCCAAAAGGATGGTAGGTACCTGACCCCAACCTTATTGAAAAAGGAAAAGAAGAGACCCCGGAGAATAATCCAAATATGGATGCATAGGCATAACATGGTAGCAAACAAATAGAGGAGACATGACTCATAATAAGAAGGCTACCGAAATAATAGAGATCAAAACAACAAAGCAATAGAAAGATGAAATAATCAATGAAAAGGGCACAAGGGGTATAAACAAAACCTATATATCTAGCTCAGGTTCAAACAAAGAAGCCTCTTTGTAGGCAACTGGAAATCAATTATTATTAGTACTAATTGATTCCAACCATGGGATTTGTCAAAAGGTGGAAAAAATAAAGGGAAAAAGGGGAATTCAAGTGACTATTATCACACTTAACCATGAGAAAATCATGTAATTTTTTATAGTTTTATCTTTATTGTTCATTAGGTGAAAGAAAAAAATAATTTCTATAATATATATAAAGTAACTAAAAAAAATTCCCATGGTTAAATTTTTTTAAAACATTTCAACAAATCTTATTATTTTAGCCTAGTTTTTTGTTTAAGTAATTTTTTCTAAAATGTAGTAAAGATTAGTTGGAATTAAAAAATTACGTGGTGTAGTATACAAAATCCAAGTGAGAAAATGGACTTTCTATTAATTCAAAAATACAGTTTCAATAATGAAAAACTACACAGGATATATGTATACATAAAACTAGTATAGATCCATTTTAAAGATAGATTGAATGAGTCTTAAGGTATACATATTTTTCAAGTTTTGCACTCTAAAGGTATACATATTTTTCAAGTTTTGCACTTTAAAAGTGGTTTTCATATCAAGATAATTGATCCCTTTTGGTGCTTGGTTGATATGTGGTTAAAATAGCTCTATACTGGTTAATATTACATACATAATTTATCATGGATACATATATTAAAAAGTATTATTAATATGATATTTTTCACAAGTATTAACTTATACAGGTATTGCACATCTTGAAATTTACAACACAACTAATTTTTCCTTCTTTCTTAAAATCATTGACAATTAATTTGGTTCCATCTATTTACAGGTTGGTCGTTATCAGTAACAAAATTCAGCCAACAGAATTCAATGATATTTATTCATGTAGACAATATGTAATTTATATAAAAAAGAAGAGATTGTTAGTCATTATAATTGTGACATTGCTATCTAACATTTTATTATGAATATTAATACATATTTATGTTCTCATTTATTTGATGAATTTCCATCCTTATAATAAATTTATATAAGATTTCCAAGTTCTTTATAGTATTTCAACTACATGCATCACTTATGCATAATTCCTAGTTGATGTTGTAGTTAAAATTGTACTATCCACATAGTACTTCAATATGTAAAATAATATTGTATTTCTTCTTTCATCATTAGAACTAAATCGGTGTATATTGATTTCTATATTTTATGTACAGTATGAGTTTTTATATGTAGTTTGTACCAAATATTTTCTTCTTGGTTTAATTTTATAAATCTCACTGTATATATCTCTGTTTATTCATGGTTTACATAATTAACTACTTATGTGTCATATTTCTATTAACATCCTTAGAATATTCTCCACTTCTAATGATGAAATTTCTACTTGTAATGTATTAGTCATCACAAACCTAACATCACCATTATAATTGGGTTTAGACATTATGATTGTTGGTTAACTAATTTAACTAGTCTATGTCACTATACAGAACTACAACTATACCTGCTATAGTTAAGTTTCTATTAAATATGTTTGAAATTTCAGTCTCAAGAATAAAATAATTTATTATACAGATTAATAATTCAGAAGATATACTTTTCCACTTATCTTCCTAATTAAAACACAATTATTCTTATTCAATCATCATTATCATAACAACAGAATAAGAAGACAAAATTTAATAACGGTGCATACCAATTCTGGTAAAGACTATTTTCCACCCAACCTTGAGATTTCATCCACATCTCCTCCGAGGAGAGACCAATTCCTCTAAGGTGTAGACAACCTCTTGTCTACCCAGGAAAGGCTTTATTTAAGCCTGCTTTCCCTTCAACATGTTTCCATAACTGCGTCCAATTAAATCAGGATGCTATTTTCCTTTATCTTAGGCTTTACTTTTTTTTTCCACAAAATCTCTTTAAAACTAGATTTTTCTTCTTTCTAGTTTTATTTCACCTCTTCTCAGTAACTTTCCATTTTACTGAGGTATCTTTTATATTTTTATCTCCAATCTAATATATTTAATTTATTTTATTTTCTCCAAGGATTTTTGGAGATTTGGTAAAGTCTTTGGATTTAATTCCATCCTCATGGACTTGAAATCATGGTCTCCAATTTACTCTAGTATTTGCACAATAATTAAAATTCCACATTTATTAATTAAAAAAAAATATTATGTCCACACATATAGTTTTCCTTTAGGTCTACTTAACCTTTAGGATTTTTCAATTGTCTAAATAAAAGTAGTAAAATAGGGATATTAAAAAAAAGAGGTTCCTATTTGAGACCGTTGTCACCCCTGTTGTCTTATACAGATGTGAAGTTTGGGGTTTGAGTATATCCAGAGAGTCATGTAGGAATATTGAGATGATTCAAAAGGAATTCATAACCTACAACCTTAAGGTCAATGGGAATAATCCCTATACTATTCTCTTGATCGAATCTGGTTTTTCCCCTATTGAAATTATGACTATATTTAGATATCTGATGCATAAGAAGAAGCTTGAAAACATGGAATAAAAAAGGCTCCCTAAAATTGCTTCTAACTGTAGTCAAAACCCTCACCTTCGCCTCAAGTGCGGGTGGCATAAGGATTGGCAGTCCTGGCTAAACACATTGGGGAATTAAGGAGGAGCTCAGTATGGGAAGAAAATATAATACCAAAAATACTATTACCTCCAAGTTTAAGGACAAGCTATGGGAGGATCAAGAGCTCGAGGGTAAAAGGAAGCTAAGATACTATAAGGAAGTGATCAACCCCACCTTTGATAATCAAAATTATTTCTCCGTGTTGTCCAACAATAAGAAAAAAATAACATCGCTAAGATAAGAACTAATTCCCGTGGGCTTCGGAGTGAGACCGAGTGGTGCTCTATTCCCAAGACCCATTGGAACGATAGAATGTGTTAGATTTGGGATTCTAAGCAGGTGGAATATGAAAAAAAAAATCATTTTAAATGAAAAGAACTTCATTTTAGATTTCCTGACTCTTATTCACATTCGTTCTCAATTCCCTACCATATGCCACACTTCCAATCTTCTTGACCTATTAAGCCAACCCACCTATAGCAATCTTGGAGCACTTATATCCCTTCTCTCCTAAGGTTTGATAGATCGCATTGGTCTTAACGGACGGTAACCATCATCATCATCATCATCATCGTCGTCATCATATATATATATATATATATATATATATATATATATATATATATATATATATATTTGAAATGAGTTATTGTTTTTGGGAATGTGGTATTAATATGTCATCGTATTAATGTGCTTCTTAATTAAAATTAAATCTGGCTACCAAATCATTTTTTTACACCCCCAATACCTTTTTTCATTTAGATTTAATTAAAAAAGTGCTATAAAATTAAATTAAATTAAAATATTTAAAAAAATTTAAAAATGGCTCACATAGAATCTTTCTTACATTACATCATCTCCCTAATACTCAACTATAGAGGGTGAGCTCAACAAAAATATCAAATATAAGGATTGGAAGTTAACTACATGGCTAAAAAACTCAATTTATAAAATGAAAGTAACATAATAAATTTAATCACAAATTTCATTAAAAAGTGATAATTAAATTAGAAGGGACATGGCTAATAAGATCCATTTGTAAAATGCAAATAATGTGATAAATTTGATCACAAATTTCATTAAAAAGTGATGACCAAGAACTTTTTTTCTAAAATATAGCATAGTCTTTTCTGTTTTCCATATAGACACACCCATCTAAGTAATTGTTGAACAATACCCAATCCTTGAATAATTATTGAACAATGTCTCATTCTCGTGATAGACATTGCCCTTGGAGTATTTGTTGGATGGAACAACACAAGTTTTATAATTGACATTTCCTTTAGAATCCTCATTATATTTAGCTTTAGTTGGTTCACTTAGACCTTATTTAATTTGAAATAAGATTAAACATTTTATGATTTTGATCTATGGTATTTTTCCATGAACATAATTTAGTTTAGTAAACTATATTGAATATGGAATTTTGGATTGATGAAGTTATTATTTTTAATGAAAAGGCAAATTTAACATCAAAATGATTAAAATTTTGGATTGGTGAAACTAGTATTTTTAATGAAAAGACAAATTTAACATCAAAATTATTAAATACACTTGTTGCGATTAGATAGTGTGGTTTTAACCTGTTATATTAGTGATGTGATCAATCTAAAATTATTTCTATAGGATTTCAAGGTAACAAAATATTTCAAGCTTACAAAGTCAATTATTTTTACACACACAAATTATTAAAAAATACCATCATGTCTCTTTCTTTCCATAATAACCACCTAATCATTCAGAGAATATTTCCTTGTGCCTCAAAGGTGTTCATGTCTTATAAGTTTAAGCAATTTCTTGAAATTATCTTTTATTTTTAGCCTAGTAGTAGCAGATCCTTCACCGAAGTGACTTTAGAATCAATCCCATATGTCATGGAAAATGTTCATCATTTTTCATATGCCACAAAGGTTCTTAGAATTTTACATTGATGAGTTCTGAACAAACTTGGTGAAGCTCATGTGCATAAACAACCAGACTAAAGGCAATCAGACATCTAGGTATATTTCAAAACTCTGAAAATAGTGTCTAATGTAGAAATCCTACAATAGCACTAGAGATTATGAGTAGAGAAAGTGTCACACCAAGTTCATGAGTTGATGGATTAAAGTTATCATATTTCTAGAATCTTCTAGAAGATTTTACAACTAAATTCAATGTTTATATATGTGTGTGAGTGTAACTAAACGTAATCAAACATCTACATATATTTCAGAACTCCCAAAATAGTGAACCATGTAGAAATCCTATAATAGCACTAGAGATTATGAGTAGAGAAAGTGTCACACTAGGTTCATGAGTTGTGCATTAAATTTATCCTCTTTCTAGAATATTCTAGAAAATTTTACAACTAACTTTGTGTGTGTGTGTGTGTTTGTGTGCTTAGTTCTTAACTTTCTTGGTTGTTGTCAGAATTAAGTTATTTTGGGTAATGGACCATTGTGAAGCCATAAACATGATTTTATGAGAATTTTATTGGTTTTGATGTATATTCTGTTTCTTGTTAATATAATGGAGTTGGACTAGAGCTTTATGTATGTTTAGTTAATATTATTATTATGATGAATTTTCTATTGCTTCTTCCATTGTTTCACACTTCCAAGCAATACTGTAATGTGTGCAATGTTACATTAGAGGTACAAAATTTGTTGAAGTTCCTATCAACTATGGAATATTCATAGTTTCATGAGTAGCAACATATATTTTAGACCAAAAGAAATACTCATAAAATTATACATACAAAAACATCCATATAATAAATACATTAAAAAGAATAATTTCCTTCCTCTCAAGAGGGAACTTAATCCATAGTAAGAGTTAAGACATGTATATTTCGAAGAGTGAACTCATCAACATTAACAGGGTCAAATATATAAATACAGGAATTATTACTTGTAGTAGTATCATGCTAAGGTATTCAATTTTCAATCTTAGGCTATTAATCTCACCTTCAACTTGTTGAAGCCTCAACTTCTAGGTAACTAGAATGCCCATAGTGGTGGACACTGCAATAACTAATTGATTATGTTTGATTTTCATTTGCTTCATTCTCATACTAAAGATTCTTTATATATTTCATGCAATAAGGGGGAGATAATATCTAAATTCACTAAAAATAGAAGGTATCCACCTATGTATCTAATATATAGGTGCACCCAACAAAATTTCCCCATTCAACCAGTTAAAGACATAAATAAATTACCAAAATAGAACAATAGAGTTAAAATGCGCTAAAAATGGTGATAATTTTATCCCATGACTTCCCATACTTATAAATTTTGGGGAAATTTCCACCTTTCCTATCAATTCCCAATGATAGCAACCTATTAAAAACATGTGAGAAAATCAAGTCTCCACATGGGGCTACAACAAAAACCCCTAATGGTAACAATATGATGAAAACAATGACATTGATAAAATAATTTAGTTGAAAGGGTAGGACCAAAAATAGACAAATACTTACCAATCCCTTAGGGTAATCATTCCTTCATGTTCCTCCATGTAAAAAAGGTTAAAATATTACATAAAACTATCCTCATGTCTATCAATGTTGATTTGGACATCGTAGGAAGACAAGAAATAGTGTTTATTTCCTAAATTTGATTGGGAAATATAAAGAGAAATAATGGAATAAATTTAATACTAATTAATTTTTGTTTGAACCATTGGTAGTAGGGTTTGCTATAATAGAAAGAACATATGTAGGTGTCATTCAAATAACACAATGGAGATCTAATACTTGTATGCTCGTTGGTATTTTGCTAGTAGAAATTGTTCTTGTTTTTTATGATGATGATGAGAATGGTGAAAAATATAAGTTTATTTTACATTGTACCAACCACGAGAGAAAAAATAATGCATATATTAACATATTTATGATGAGTTTTAATTGGAATCATAAGATAACCATTTGATTTTTTTCTTTTTTTAGGTAGATGTTACTGTTAACATTATATACAACATTGTATGACCAAGTTACCACCTTAATTAGAACTATAACCTCAAAATGATAATTACAACCCAAAAGCCCCTTTTTTTCATAAAAACATGATAAAACGTCCCAATATATAAAAATGGCGATATTACATCACTTTTTAATTTTCTTAGGGTTACAATTGAAACATTTTTTAGCCATGGAATTATAAACGGAATATCATGACTATGAAATACATGAAAGAACACCCTGAAATACAAAAGTGGTGAGGCAACATCACCCCCAATTTTTTAAAGGGTAAAAATTCAAACATTTTTCAACTATGACATTAAAGACCAAATATCATGGCTACGAAAGACATGAAAAAAAACCCTAAAATGAAAAAGCGATGATTCCATATTACCTCATTTTTATGACAGAAAATTCAAGCACTTTTCAACTATGGAATTAAAGATCAAATATTATGACTATGAAAGCACTTAAAAAGAAAAATCTAAATTAGAGAGTGGTCCTGAGGAGAGTAATGTTTTTTAAGGTTAAAAATTATAGTTCAAGTAAAGTCTTAGCATAAGAAAACTTCACCACTTTCCAATGGGGCACTAAAATCGCAACATTTTTTAAATTATGGTCTAGAAAATCATTATTGGTGTACACAAAATCATAAAAATAACCCTTTACAAAAAAAAAACAAACAACCTTATTGCAATTTTTTTAATTAAAAAAAATGATTTTCTTAAATTTTTAGAAATAAAAATCAAATTAAACAATTGAAATAACACTTTCTTTCAAACAATTTTATTTAAAAGATTAAAAAAATGATTAAAAATAAAAATAAAAGCAACTTTGATTTTTTCAAACAAAAATAAATAAAAACAAAAATACATTAAACTTAAATTTTTTATTTTTATTTTTAAACAGAGAGTTATAGTTCTTTTATTAAATTGATCTAGGCCAAAACCTTTTACATCTTGAACAAAAACTTCTTCCACAAACTTCAAAATGTTAAAAAAAAATTGCAACTTGTTTCTCCCTAGGTACCTAAATTAAGAAAACATTGGATTCTCTTACAAGACCTCCCAAAAAAATGTAATATGGCTAGTATATTTTTGCATAACATATTTTGAATATAAAGAGAATATAACCTACAACATTTACTCCAACAAGAGAGTTTACTCCAATATCGGAATTTACATCATTTCGAGTATGTTCAGGCTTGGTCTAGAAGTGGGGAGTCAAGCATTCATTTTCCTCAACATTTGTCTCTTCTTTCAGTTCTTCCGTTTTGTCTCATTGTTCCTTGAGATCCTTATAAACTTTAGGATTAATTTTATTTTCCCCTATTTATGATGAAATAGACAAATCACCCATTTTGAAGTTCAACATGTCCGTTGCTACCTGCAACGTCACTAGCTTGGTTTCCAACTATTGAAAATTGGTAGCTTCGGTCGGTATTTAATTGAAAAACAAAGAAAAAATTATGTATTTGCATGTTGGAAAAGTCGGCCCCAACACATAAAGGGGTTTGACCCTATGGTCAAAACCATCTCCTAGCACATATATATATTGGAATTTGATTGACCTTCTTTAGCATCTTATATCACGCATACATTCTATTTTAAACAAGAAGATATGTTCACACATGTGAGGAGAAGAAGAAGAATAATTTCTACATGGCCAATGTTTTACCTCTATTTGAGCATCATTGACTTGATTTGTTTCTATCCAAGTTGATCAAGTTTTGATTGAGGTTTGAAGGTTGGATTTTTTATGGTTTATTGATTGTTGGTGACCGCAATTTTTGATCCTATTTCTGGGTTGTTGAATGGTAGTTGATCACAAGTCAACTGTTGCACTTTGACCAAGATTTTATGTGGATATTGCAGGCTGAGTTTTGGCCCTTTGATTAGCTACCTCACGCTGAAATTCTACCCTCTATTGCAAATTTTGACTTTGAATAGTGCATTGAGTTTTTCTCTCTCAAATGGATAGTTTGAATAGGAATTTATTGATGTCAAAGATTAAAATTTTTTACTGGAAAATTATGATGTACATTTTGATGAATTGAACTCTCTCATAAGGGGTTTTCCTCCCTTGTGGGTTTTTTTTGCAATAATTCTTGGTGTCTCATGTCTCATTATTTACTGTGATATCTATTTCTCTATTAATGTTAATGGTTGAAAATTTTCATGTGTAGCTCCTTAATTATTGGAATGATCTAATTGTATCCTTGAAAGTGGTTATCAGTTTGAAAAATTGTATTAGTCTTGCTTGCACTAGAAAATCAACATGGGATTACAACTTTGGTGAAGGGATGAGAGAATTAAAAAGAATTGAAATCACCTTGAAGAGAATTGAAGACAACCTTAACGAGCACTGATATTCTCATCATATTTCTTGATTTTTCATATTCATCATGAAGAAAAAGAAAAATCTTTAAATAGCTACAAACTATAGGGAATGGAAGGCTATAAATGAACTTGTCCTTGGAAGGCATAAGACCTTGGGTATTTTATTGGGAAAGGTTATTGAACCATATGATCAAGCAAGAAAGGAAAATTTTCAATAGGATGACATATTAGCCATGAGAATCCTATGGAATATTTTAGAGATAATCTCAAATCCTCCAAGGAAACACATGATGCTCTTATTGGATTATATATCATTGGAAAAATCAATAAATATATTAGTATAATAAGTCATATTTAGGATTTTAAGATGGAAAATAATGATACTTTGGAATCATAATTCATAAGGATCTCTCATCTGAGAGATCAACTCAAAACTATTGATGAAGTTCCTGACAAAGAATTAGTAGTTGTAGAAATCAATGGTCTACGAGATACTTGGGATTATTTTTGCAGAAAGCATTAGTTGCATAGAAAATGCAGCTACCTTTGATAAGATATGTGTTTCATGGAATAAATAAGAATATAATCTCATGTCAAAAGGAAATATTCCAAATCTAAGTGAATATTCTCAAGCTTTTACAAGCCACTAAAAGAATAGGAAAGGAAGAAGAAATTTTGGGAGATTTCAAAGAAGTACAGGTAGAAGACCTACTTCAAGATATGCTCCAATAACTAATCTAGGAAGAGGACCTATTACATAGAGAATACCCCCTCTCCCCTCTCCCCTCTCAAGAAATAATATACATGAAAAATATTCAGCGCTATCATTGCCAAGCATATGGTCACTCTCAAAATAAGTGTCGTAAAAAGGAATGATCCTGAAAGGAATGATGATTGAAAAAGGAATGAGAAGCACCATGCTTATTTAAATAACCTTAATGAACCCTCACATAAGAATAGGTCGAGGAAGAAATATTCTAATAATGAATATTCCTTTTATTCTTCTCCTACAAGTTCTATTTCATGTCATGATGAAATTTGGTTGGTGTAAAATGTTGCCTCCCGGCACATGACTAGATGTCATGATCATATTTATGAATTGGTTGAAAATAATATAGATCAATGGGTGAGGCTTGGAGAAAATGGAAAGTATGAAGTCAAAGGCATTGGTTCATCATCCTTCCAATTAGAATAAGGAGGTAATGTCTCTATAAACAATATTTTAGGTGTCCCTAGTTTGAAGAAGAATTTGTTGTCCATTTCATCTCCTAAAGAAAAAGGATATATATTTCCTTTCATCTATGGTTAAGCTATATTATGGAAGAAATAATCCTCCTTTGAATATACCAAGGTCATTGGTTTACAAAGAGGATGCCTATATCGTTTCCTTAGTCACTCAATTCAAGCCTTGATATACAACACCTATGATATTTGTGAATAATGGAATTTAAGGTATGCTCATGTTCATTATAAATATTTCTCTAGAATGAAGGATTTTTTTAAATGAACTACAAGGAAAAGACCCTCTAGTGGAGGAATTTACAGAAGCCCCTATAAAAATATCCCAAAAATACATTTGTAACAGAGGTCACTAGCGGAGTTGGGCGGGCGAATGTTTTAGCATATTCCTTTTAACGATGTGTCTCTAATATGATAACGCATTGGTGCCTTACTATACATATAAGAACTAGTGCTTCCTTCTTGCATTAAAACCACGCCAATTCCATTTCCCAAGGCATCACATTCCATAATAAATATTTTTGTGAAGTTTGGTGTAGCTAAGACCGGTGATTTGCACATTGCCTCTATAAGACGTTCAAAGGCCTTAGTTGCTTTTGGAGTCCAAGAAAATGCATCTTTCTTAAGTAAAGATGTTAAAGGTGCTGATATTTTCCCATAATTCTTAACAAACTTGCGATAATACCCTATTAATCCCAGAAATCCTTGAATATGCTTTATAGTTACATGGATTTTCCATTCCTTAATGGATTTAATTTTGTTAGGGTCTTCCTTAACACCCTCATGAGATACAATATGACCCAAATATTCCACATTGTGTACTCCATAGAAACATTTGGAGGTTTTTTCATTAAGTGTTTCTACTCCATTAGTTTGAGAACCATGTCAACATGTTGAAAATGATCCTTCCAAGACTTGTTGTAAATTAGTATATCATCAAGAAATACTAACACAAATTTTCTAAGGAAGGGTTTGAAAATGGAATTCATCAAACCTTGAAATGTGGAAGGTGTGCTAGTAAGGCCAAAAGGCATGACAAAATTTTTTTAATGACCATCATGACTTCTGAATGTTGTTTTTAGAATGTCTTCAACCTTCATTATAATTTGATGATATCTAGAACGAAGATCCAACTTGGTGAAGTAAATTTGTCCATGTAATTAATCCAATAATTCATCAATGATGGGGATGGAAAATTTATATTTAATAGTGAGCTTGTTGAGTTCCCTATAATATAGACACATACGCCATGATCCATCCTTCTTGTGAACCAATACTACTGGAGCGGAGAAAGAACTTTCACTCGGTTGAATTATACCACCCTCTAGCAGTTCTGCAACCATACATTCAATATAACTCTTTTGAGCATAAGGATATCTGTAATCCATCATGTTTGGAGGAAACTTTCCTGGAATCAAATGAATAGCATGATCTTGATAAAAAATAGTTGGGAGTCTCAAATACCTTGGAATGATTGTCAAAGACATTTTGGAGATGTGGAGAAATAGATGATTTTGATGTTTGAACCTATAGTGAGTATACTTGTGCAATTACGCCTCGTTTTTATTTATTTAGAAGAATTATCATGACATTAGATCCAATTATATTTCCTAGCTTCCCTGCGATACCTTGTAATTCAACTTCCTTTCCTTCTGAAAAAAAAATTTAAGAAAAGTTCTTGAAAATTAAAATCTAGCGTCCCAAAATATTGCACCCATTGTACTCCTAATACAACATCAACACCACCCATTGGGATGTATAGTATTGGAATATTCAATACATATTCCCCCATGGTTAGTTTGATAATATGGAACTTTCCAAAGAAATTTATAATTCCTCCATTTTCAACCATCACTTGAAACATTGGTGCTGGGTATAGGAAGCGATTCAATTCCTTGGCTACCTTATAATGAATAAAATAATGGGTACTAGCCGAATCAATCAACACTATTACATTTTTCTTCTTGATATGTCCTTCTATCTTGAGAGTTTGAAGAGTGGTAATTCCTGCAAATGCATTACAGGATATGGCTAGATTCATTTCTTCTTCCTCTAGGGTTGGTTCCTGGTGTATATCCTCTTCTTTTGAAGTTTCTTGTTCCTTTTCGTCCTCCTCTTTACTATCTATGTAAAATATTTTTTTTCTCAACACACTTATGACCTTTAATGTATTTTCTATCACAATTGTAGCAAAACACTTTTTATTTTTTTTATTCCAATTGTTGTGGTTTGAACCTTGTAGGTTGTGGAAGTCTAGGAGTAGCAACACTTCCATCATTATAGTTTTGAGTGGTATGCTTCACTGTCCCAAAAAAAATTATTTCAATTTTTGTTTCCAACCTGGAAGCCTTCTCCAATGTATCAGATTCCCAAAGGTGAACCTCTTGTTGGATGCTATCCTTAAAAGTCCCTATGAAGACCTCAATCTTGTATTCCTATCGAATATCAATTACCGTTATATTAAATTTTTGGAAGTCCTCAATGTGCTCCACCATTTAACCCTTTTCCTTGAGAATTATCAATTGGCTAAAGAAGGTGTTTCTCTTTGTATCCTCATAATGTGGTATCATTTCCTCCATAAAGATTGACCAAGTGAAAATTTCTTAACTAGATAAAATCCATTGATACCATACTAATGTATTTTTTTCTAAATCTAAAGTTTCAATACGTACCATTTGTGTGTTTTTCACATTATAGAGATCAAAATATTGGTCCATCTATAGTATCCATGCTACGAGATCTTGGTCATCAAAATTACTAATATCAATCCTTGGAATATGGTGGGTCTTAAATAAAATATTAGAGTCTATGAAATCATGATTAAAATTGACTTTTTTCTCATCATGAGTTTCATCTACTACCATTTCGCCATTGGGAATCATTTCTTGTAGCAGCTTTGTCAAACCTTCCTTCAAAATTTCCATGTCTGGTTTCAGTTTTTCTTGTATACCATCGATCTTAGCTTCCACTCCTTTCTTCATTACATCCATGTATTTCTTCAAGCCATCCATCTTAGCTTCCATTTCATTTTTTAAAAATCTTTGTGAGAGCGAAATTTGTTGCACATGGTCTCTTAATTTTGATATATCATGTTGCACTTCTTCCTCTTCATGACTCATAATAGAGAATTTTGAGGTATTAAATGTGTGTAATTATTTTTTGGAGGAATTTTTGAACCCAATACTGATATATATGCTTCAATGTTCCCTTGGAATCATTTCAAACTGAATTTTAAACAAGAAATGCAATTTTTAAAAAATAGATACACACCTTTTTCTCACTTTTGAGGAGCTCAATATTGTAACTGATGTATCTCTATAATTTCAGATCCCCAAGATTTGATATTCGATCTTGTATTATGCCTCTTAGTTTATTTCAAATGCCATAGGTCAGACCTAATTTGGATTCTTCAATATAAAGTGATGCCCAATCTCCCACAATGACCTAATTATGGGTTGTTTAGCAGGTTGAAATTTTATGGCGTGCCATGTGTCATTGTTTCAAACTTTGGCTCTGAAATAGATACACAAGAAATTACAATCCTTGCACTTTTGGTCACTGTTTACATAATTCCAATTTCATGTTTGAAATGAAAGTTACGATGACTATCCCTCGGCCACTTGTTTGAAATGAAATTATGGAGCGTGGAAATACTCTAACTTTCTCAGATCATATCTCCGCCAATATAGTGAACAAATATCTGAGATATTTACACGAAGTTCCTCGGGATTTTAGCTCAAATGGGTGTTTTTTTTAACTTCTCAACCTTCATAGAAAAATATTTATAGTGAAAATTCCAAGATGACCTGTTTTCAGCAGTGAAACCCTAGAATCCAAAGCTATCATACCAAATGTTATGAAACTAGCTCACACAATAGAAGAAAAGATAGATCACCGACTTGGAAATCTGCCCCTTTGAGGGGAAACTTCCTTTACATTACATAAATGAACAATTATTGGATGATACAAATGAAAAAACTTCCTTTCTATAGATAGGAGTCCAAGGGGTCACAATATAATCCTAGCCGACATAACAATAAAAATGTAAGGGCACAACAATAAAAATATTGGGCTTCTATGGGGCACAATAATAAAATATGGAGACTACATGGGCACAAAAATAACAATAAGGGGGCTACACTAACAATAACAATAAGGGGACACACAAGTATTATAGGGACCTAGCATTAACATGCGATTTCATAGAGAATAAACTCAATTATTAGCTCAAGTTTTTCCCGATCATATATGCGATGCACCACATGTCCACACCTTCTAGAATTTATTTTGAATTCCTTCTATTTTCTAGGAGAATAAGAGTTCCCATGGACAAAAAATATAGAGAGTGGGAGAAGTAATTTCCCACACACTATTACTGATCAATCCCAAGATAAAGCATTAGAAATGGAGAGCATGAACCTACCAAATGCAAACATGAACACCTGAGAGAAATAACATATATCTTAATACTAACCACCAAGATTCAAACAGTAAGTCACTAATTAGATATAGTCCAACCAACCAACCATGATTCTCTTATACTATGCAAATATATAGAAAATTAATCTGCGTCACTTGGTGCATTTGGGAGAGAACAAACTTGACTCTCACACGCATTTGAGAGAGCAATGCTTGGATCTTCCATGTTTTTCTTGAAGTGGAATTTTAAACTATCTCCTTGATCCATCAGAGCAGAAGGGGAAATGGGAATGACCCTCTCCTTCCACTGTTCCAATATGTTCTTCATAAAATATTGTTGGAATACTCATATCAGGTAATGTATTTTCCGAATTGCAAGTGGATTTCACAATTAAATTTGGTGAACTATGGCTTCTCAAACACACAAGAAATAAAGGGGTTTCTCCGAGATAGGATTGGTAAGGCTATGCTTCCTTTAGATCACTTTAATTAATATTAAATAATAAGTAGTAAATGTTTAATTGGTGTATCAATTATGGTTCCTTTTTTTGCTATTGTAGTCATGACTACCATTACAAAAAACAAGGGAAAAAAGGGGACGCTACATAGAGAATAGCTATCCATGTACAAGAGTTTTTACTATAGAATATTTCTTGAAGAAAATTATTCTTAGTACAATTGGTGGAGCGTCAACGACGAAGGATATTTGAGGGTAGACAAGTGTTGAATTAGATAATTTTCCCTGAAGATGATACACATGAATATTTCCATAATGAGGGAAAGGTTAAAATAATAATACTTTGGAAGGAATGACACTTTTCGTGTTAAAATTAAATTACATCAATATGTTGATAGAGAGATTTTATTAAGTAGATATGATGAAAATACATCCTTAGTTTCACCCCGTGTGATTTTAGTTGTTAATGTTATAGTCATCACAGTTAAACACATAATGTTGGTGTATTATTTTTGTGTAGTTAGAGTGCATCAACTGCAATGGAATTTAGCATCATCAATGCTACTTTTAAAATTACTTGAATTATTTTTGCAGTTGTTCCTAGTAATGAAAAACTCACATTGGAGATTCAACTCTCATTATTCAACATCATCCCTTCGGAATTATTATTGTTTTAGGTTAATGAAGTGGTGATATGGTGAATCATTCAACATATTCTTCCATGAGATTGTGATTTCTTTTCAATGGAGGGTAAAAGGAGATTTAGGGACACTATGTTCGTCTACAATATCATCCAACATGATAATGGGACCTCAATTGTTTCATGTCTACTTATTTTTAGACCATGTTATATGGTCAATAATTATTCTTATGGTATCTGAATTGTAATTAGAGATATTTTTCAAGTCATCATGGGACTTGGATCAATTGAAATATAATTTTTGAAAGAGTTCCAAAATATTACACTTAGTAGTAGAACTTCAGGGAGATGAAGGAGATAATGCATTGAGTTTATTTAGTTTGGAAGCGTAACTAAAGATTATGTGACATCTCCTGATGTAGATGATTCAATGTATTAACGGGCCACTTGGCCTGGTTCTGCTCCCAAGGCGATTCACTTGGGGTGGCCACATGGCCCCCCATGGCGCCTTTAATGAAGCCTTCAATGTGCCTCTGCAATGGGCATTTATATCACCGCGCCGACACCCTCCCTACCTTGGTCAGTGTATTCGGCATCAAATGGACGCCCGCTCGAATTCTCCGGATCATTTCGGCTCTGTCAACCGACCTCTGTTGCCATTGCGCTCTCTTTTCCCGGGTGGTTGTGCTACGCCAGGCGAACGCACAGCCACTGGTCGTCATTGTTCTCTGCATTGTTGCCTGGAAACCATTCCGGGCTTCCACTACACGCACAGTAACTTCTGCCCTGCTAATTTCAATTTTTCAGGTTTCTCCAGTTATTGTTGGTCAATTTGCTCCTATTATTGCAGCTCCCTCCAGCGTTTCGTCGGCTCCTTCTGAGGAATTCACCATGCCTAGGCTTAGGCAGCGGATGACTTGCAGGCGGGGCGCCTCTCGGGGCAGGTCCATGAGCGAATGGCCTCCCCACAGCTCCAGTGATGAATTCTCCTCGGAGCCTTCTGAAAGGCGCTCTGCTCAGGCCAATTTCGACTCTCCTGGACTTAACCATAACAGCCATACCACTGCTCCGCCTCTGTCCACGCCCCCGCTACCTGTTTCCGCCGCCCCTCCTCTCCCCGGCAGCCATTATCTGAGACAGTCTTCGCAACGAGCTGAGCTTCGTTTCGACTGTGCTTTTAATCGCCCATCTATCACAGCCTTCATTACGGTTACCCTGCGCGAAGAAGCTTCCTTCCATCCTCCTCCGCCTTCTGGTCCCGTGCGTGCTCCTTTCATGCCCAATCCCGACCCAACTTCTGGTCCCATGCATGCTCCCTTCGTGCCCACTCCCGGAGTTCCCCCTGCTCCTGCTCCTTCCTCCTCGGACCATATTCTTCTGCAGATGGGAGCGGATCTGTCAGGCGAAGACGGCGCCAAGAATGCTGAAGAAGAACTGGAGGATCCCTATGGCTGCAGAATTGAAGAGGAGCAACCTGCTCCAAGCTAATTGATTTTTCTCCTATATGTCCAGATACAGTATGAATTCTGCTCTAGACTTTTTCGCAAGAATTTTGGTTTTCATGATGATACATAGCAGCTACAGCTGCGTGCCTATTTTGTCTTTCTATAGCTTTGTTATGCTGACTGTAGTTGACTCTTCACCGGTTTCCCAGCTCATGGGCGATGTAATTACTTTTAAAGGAACTGGTTTCCCGCTATGGGCAGTTCCATATCTAGACAGAACTTGGATATCAAGCCCGGTTTCAGGTTCTTTCAGATGAACCGTGGCAGTTTTGTAATTTTATGTTCATAATAGAATTAGTGCAATTTAGCAAAAAAAAAAAAAGATTATGTGACATGATGACTCAATTCATCTATGCCATTCAAGATATGTAACATAAGGAGTGATTCATCAAGAAAGTTTCCAAATATATATATATATAGAATCAATGTATTAGTGGTATAGGATATTCCTCTAGTGTAGCGATTATTCCCATAATGGCCCTCGCCATGGATATGGGTATAACCTAGTGTAAGAACTAACACATAGCATTTTGGGAGATACTTTAGGAGTTGGATATGTATAAATAGCAATAAATATGAATAATCTATGCAATATGTGAAAGATATAATGGAATCTATCAAATGGCTATTTTGTTTGTTTGGTAATATAAAATTACTACATTGTGTCCTTAGGTATGAGAATGTGGGTATCTACAAATTTTCTCATAATCCTAAACACGATACATGCAATTGTGCCATATTGTGTACGTAAAATCATATTGTATAGGTGGTGTTTTGTGATTTTCACAAAAATAATATGGAAAACACTCAATATTTTCATGTAATTCAAGTGTTACATAAAAGGTTCTAAATTAATATTTTCATGATTAATTAATTTATACATGGTGAACTATGCTATGGTTAGTATAACCTTGGGAAGATAGAATGAGGTTAGTTTCCTCCATGATTTTTTTCTTTTTAAAACCTGCTCAGTGGAAAAAATGAACCACTAACAGTAAGGGGGTGTGTTAAGTCCCAATTAGACATCGCACCATTAAGGACAGGAGCCCCATGTGGTATGTGGGTCCAAGTGCCACCATGTGTATTTCCTTTTGGTTTTAAAATTAAGAGATGTTAGAGTGAGGAAAAGTGTGAAATTCATAGAGAATGAGGATAAAATCAACCCATAATTGAAAATCTTGTAAAAAATGTACAAGAACATCATAGGAAAACAATAAGAAAAGTATGCCTCAAGAAGAATCAATTAGCTAAGACCATATGAACATACAAATAGTAAAGTACTATAGGTCAACTAAAAGTTAATTCAAGGTCATTTTAACATACCAATAAGAAAGTACTAGAGGTCAACTACAAATTAGTTCAAGATTAGTTACTAGCTTGTGCAAAGAATAAGAAATAAAAGTTTCAAAGCATACATATAAGCCATAATCCATGAATTATTTCATTAGTATATAACCCATATGCAAGAACACATGAACACACAATGCCAAATAGTCATTATAATCACAATAAAATTGCATAGAAATTGATGAAGAAAGTGAAAATATTCTCATTAATATGTTTCAAATCCAAGTACATGTCCCTAGGCCCATCAAATATAGTAGTGGAATGAGGGTTTCTCATATCATATTCAAGGAAAAAAAGTGGCCTCACCACAACTCAAGGTAAAATCTCCAAAGAGTAGAGTACTTTAAGATCCCTAATCATAAATGTCTATCTTAATGCTAGTAAAGCCCAAGTGATAAATGTACCCTCTTTTGAATGAGGCTTGACGTTAAATTTATAGAAATGGGGTAGCTAACCTTTCAAATTCCCAATGACCTTTCAATTTCCTCATGACTCTTTTATTCCTAATAATGGTTACAATTAATGTAGGATTTAACATTATTTTAGCATTCCCACAATTTTAATGAAAATAATATAATGAAATACATGTGATGAGGGAGGTCATTCATTGTGTTTTTTTTCTCCTCGAATTTGAATGACCCCGAAGGTACAAGTTGAAATCTCTCATCTGAAATGCTCACGTAATCTCGACATTTATGTAGAAATTTGAATAACTGAGATATTATTCATCGATATTCTCCTGATCACACACTATTTTAGCTTCATGCATAATACAGAATCTCTTCTACCATTGATCATCACATGCGGAAATAAAATCAATTGCATGCGCACATTAAAACCACAAAAAATCACACATATGAACAAAGTATTTAATTGGAAAGCTTAAAGCTGAAAACCCGAAATATCTATATATTATATGTCATGGAGATCATGTAACAATCATAGTACAAAATCTCCTCACAAGCTCTCATGCACACCCTCAATTGCTACACACTATCAAGCTAGATCTAGCAAAACACATGCTCCAATCTTTTGCCACTTGATAGCTAGCCTCTATTGCGTAATTAATGCTATGGGATGGCTTCATTAAATAGATAAACCACCTGGCTTGAACTGCGCAATCCTCATGGGCTACTCCACCTATCTGTGTGTTGCAAATAGCAACAGTATAGTCACAACTGATAGTTAACCTGCTCTTTCACCTATTTATGCACTGGTCTCCACTGAAACTGTCCATGCACTGAAGTTAACTGATGCATTCTTTAGTTGATTTATGAGTTTATAATTAGTGAATTAATTAATAATTAATTCACACCACTCTCACTAATTGCATCAATTAGTTAAACTGAATACAAATAGCTCAACTATGTTTAGATTAGTTAAACTGAATACAACTCCACTAACTTCCTCAATCAACTCCACCAAACTCTGTCACATGAGTTCTAACTGAAGTCTTCATGCAATAGCTCCACATAACCCTCAAGAATAGCATAATTCCTTCTGTCACCTCCTGTGCCACACCTGTGCACTTAACCGAAGTGCTCCAAGAGAATAAGATAATGTTTATAGTCCAAATATTATTAAGAGCTAATAATATTCGACATATCTATTTTTAGACTGGCAATCTAAAAATAGATTCCGCCCAATATGTCTAAAAATAGAAGTCCATCTATTTTTTCCAACTTGACCAACCATCCACAAATAGCATCCTGCAACTCATAGAACATGATTCATATGTCTAAAAATAGACATAGTCTAGAAATAGACTTTGCGCCAAAAATAGCCTGCGGGCCCACTTAGTGAAGGCGACTCCTTTCCACTAAGCTCATCATCTTGTTGCAATATAAAAAATTTATGTCTCCAATGGGAACATATTGAATTTTTTGGCTAATTAAGTCATATTGTAGCAAGTTATTGGAATCTAGACTGGAACATTTTCATGAAATGCACTACTAATTCAACCTGGATCTTATAGATTCGGTTATCTTCCAACATATGCTAGGAAATATTCTCTTTAACTTTAGTAGGCAATGGCAAGGGACTCATTATTGGAATCTTAATTCATCTTGAATATGTACTAAACTCATTCCATGTGTATGGCATCTCCACAGACATCATGAATGTGAATTCTAATTGAAAACCATATATTTTGTAGAATAATGAGAAACAACCACAATCAACAACCCCTAGATTTCCTCCCACTCCATATTTTCATGAAGAGACACACCAACATCCCCTATATGTCCTTCCACTACATATTCTCATTGTTGGGTATGTGTTATATTCTTTCCACGACTAAGCATGCGCGGGGGTGGTAAGAGGGTGGGCGATAGCCCCCCCTGTCGGGGTCCGGGGCAGCGCCCCAGCGAAAATTTTTGGTCCTTAATTTCTGGTGGGTAGTCCGTGTCCGTGGTTTTGTGCATGGTTTTGCACATGGTATTGGGGCACGATGGTTTTTGGCCCCTGGTATTTTTGTAGATCCGGTCAAGGGAACTACGGTTATGTTCTAATCCAGGGTTTATGGATTGGGGTTTATGTATGCTTTGGCATGTATATATATGTGTTGTAACACTAAAAGGAATAAAAATGAAAATCAAGCTGTTCATCCCGATTTGGGATCCAGGGGAAAATATCTGTGTTTATCTATTTTATGTTTTATGCTCTCGCTATTGTTTATCTTCTGTTATAAGATTCGTGAGTAGATAATTTATGTTCAGGGTTAAAACCTACACTCATGAAGAGACACACCAACAACCCAATCAAAATTCATCCACACATAAGAAAAGATACTCCCCTGGTTTTGGTAGAGGTTGAGGAGTAGCCCACTATTCTTCTTTTTATTTTTTTCTAGCTTTGAATCTGGTTTTGTTTCTTCCAAGAAATAAAGTTTTTCTATAGTTTAATCCTTTTCATTATTCATGCAAATCTCTAGATTTCTTTGTTGACCCTTTACAAATTTATTTCCTTTGGAATAAGATCACAACCTAGCCACAAAATGTTCCTTCTTTTACCCTTAGAACTCTATGAGGCTTGGTTGAGCCACTTGTTATCATGTAACAACCTTAATTTAATATTGGATTTGCAATTCCCATTTAGTCTTTCACTATTTTTGTGGCGCTAAATGATAGAGGGCCAGCTCATTCCATAGTAGGGACTCGTTAATAGAAAATAGACATGTACCATGACCTAAATCTGACTGCATTTTTTCTTAACCTATATCTCAACAAAAAGGGATGGCTTGGTAGTGAAATCACTTCCATATGATCTTAAAAGCTTCTTAAACCTTGAGTGGATGAAAATAAAGAGATTGAATTTGAAGAATTGGTACCTATACTCCTGGAATTGCTCGAACACCTTTTCAAAAATAAATCTTTTGGAAATTCATATTTAACCTTTGGCCCAAAATGTGTTTCAACAATTTTTTTTTTTTTTTTTTTGATTATCCAATTCTACAACTGTGATAAATTCAATTGCTAAAGGAATTTGTGATCCTATAATATGTCATTTGAATCTTATGGAAATTATGCTTTGTCTACCTTGATGCCAATATGTTTAGACCACTATATCGTTGTAGTTCAATAGGTTTCCTCCATTCCATTTTCTCTAGTGATATATCTCTATTGTATTTACAACCTCTTAAAAAATATATGTTGCCACAAATTGTCGCCAAGGCACTAGAAATTGGTTGCACATGTTTATCCAATTTAGCAAATTCCCATTGCATAAGTTAGTTACACCTAGAAATGATTTACAAAATAATTTAGTTTGATAAGTGTTTTATCATGAATACTTTCATTTAATCATGAGAAAGAATGTGAATTGCTAATGAAGTAATAGAACGAAACTGCAAATGTGATTAATAAGACTGGTTTTAAAAAAATTGACTTAGTGAGTGTGATTGATTGACTTAGTGATCACAATATCAAAGAGGAGATCATATTCAATTGCTATATGAAAATGTGATGTGTGGAGAAAGAATGAGTGGAGGTGGGAGATAAATCATAGACCATTGGCACGGTTTGCAGATATAAGGGAGGATGGATCCTACTGCAATTTGCGCATGCTATATGTAAAAGGGGAGATCACAGGTCACAAAATTTGAACCTAGAGATTCACACCAGAGAGAATTTGTTTCCTTTGAACATCACCATTATTAATTTGTTGTGGTGTACTGTAAAATGAGTTCCATTCTCATAGCTAGAAGTGTCTCCATGTGATCTGCATCATCGATAGCAATTGCATATCATGTTTGATGTCCATTTATGCCTTGTGTACTTGACATACTCATCATTTTCCTTGTATAATTAAACCCATGTATTCAAAGGTTGGGTTGCATACGATGCATCGTGAATGCTTTTCAATAGAGAATTCCAATCCTTATGATTTCATTGGTGACCTCCAACCTTTATAAAATGTACCAAAGCACCCTAATAAGTGGAATGTACAAAATGTTCTACATTTTGTTAGTACACTCTAACAACATTCCTAGTAGCTATAGTAGCATACATTAAAATTCCTTAAAAATGGTCACAAATTAGTTGAAGGAAATAAATAAATGTTTCATGAAGCCATTGTTCCCAAGAAGTAGGAATGTTTCAATCATTTTTTGTATGTCTCACTTGATCAAATATGGGGAATAATAAGAAATGAAATACATTTTCCCATAATGTCATTGATAATTTATGACTTCTCTCCTTCAATAGATCAAAAATAACTTGAAGTTCATAATTCTTCACTTATGTAGGATAATAGGTTAAATATAATAATATTAAAAGAACTGGTTACATCAATGTCTACATATATTTCGATAACTTTTTATGTTTTAAGGCCCCACCTTTCTCTAGGTTCGGTATTTGAATAACTTGCAATGCAACTTCTATCAATACTTTCTTTAATTTTGGTAACCTCTAATTTAAGTAACTTATATGATTTAAAATTTGTTGACATGCTTCATTAGAGGTACCCTATCAACTATATTCTTCAAGGCTAATAGGTGAAGCATGAGTACCTACTTCATAAATTCATTAAATGATACAATGTTTATTTGATGGTTTTGTTTTATTATTTTATGGCGCTGGAGGTAGAAGAATTTGATTACGAGAGAAAATGAAAAATTTGGAAGAAGCTAAAGAGAATTGTCACTTCCATGTTCATCAACAAACAACTATATCCATTCATACTATTTCACCTTTATAGTAAATTTAGGAAAGGACCCCAACAAGATCATCTCAATCCAATGAAAGTAAGACCTTACAAACTTTAAGAACTAGCAAGAACCTATCTAGTTAAAGGTTTGCATATGTTGAAAAAGAGCTAAGAATAATGGCTCATTTGCATCACATTTGCAATCTAGTCTCTAGTGATATTTAACATACCTAAATACCTCTATTTTGTGCCTCCAAATATGAGGATACAATCTAGTTGATATAGTGATATATACTCTCCATGAAGAACTACTTATAATAATGATAATGGTTCTAGTCCAATTGCAATATATTTCAAACCCTAGACATATAATAATTTGTTGTCCATTTCATCTCTTGAAGAAAAAGGATATATAATTCCTTTAATTTATGGTTAAGCTATAGTATGGAAGAAATAATCCTCCTTTAAATATGCCAATTTCATTGGTTTACAAAGAGGAGGCCTATATCGTCTCCTTAATCACTCAATTGAAGCCTTGATATACAACACCTATGATATTTGTGAACAATGGAATTGAAGGTATGCTCATGTTCATTATAAATATTTCTCTAGAATGAAGGGTTTTGTTAAATGAACTACAAGGAAAAGACCCTCTACTGGAGGGTTTTACAGAAGCCCCTATAAAAATATCCCAAAAATCCATTTGTAACAAAGGTCACTAGTAGAGTTGGGTGGACGAATGTTTTACCATATGAATTTTAATGATGTGTCTCTAATATAATAACACACTGGTGCCTTACTATACATATAAGCATTGGTTCTCCCTTCTTGCATTAAAACCACACAAATTTCATTTTTAGCGGCATCACATTCCATAATAAATGTTTTTGTGAAGTTTGGTGTAGCTAAGACCGGTGATTGGTGCATTGCACCTGTAAGACGTTCAAAGGCCTTAGTTGCTTATGGAGTCCAAGAAAATGCATCTTTCTTGAGTAAAGATGTTAAAGGTGCCAATATATTATCATAATTCTTAAAAAACTTGCGATAATACCCTTTTAACCTTAGAATTCCTAAAAGATGCTTTATAGTTGTAGGGATTTTCCATTCCTTAATGGATTTAATTTTGTTAGGGTATACCTTAACACCCTCATGAGATACAATATGACCCAAATATTCCACCTCGTGTACTCCAAAGAAAAATTTGGAGGTTTTTGCATATAAGTGTGTCCACTCCAACAATTTGAGAACTATGTCATCATGTTGAAGATGATCCTTCCAAGACTTGCCATAGATTACTATATCATCAAAAAATACTAACACAAATTTTCTAAGGAAGGTTTTGAAAATGGATATCATCAAACTTTGAAATGTGGAAGGCATGTTAGTAAGGCCAAAAGGAATGACCAAAAATTCATAATCACCCTCATGACTTCTGAATGTTGTTTTTAGAATGTCTTTAGCCTTTATAATAATTTGATGATATCGAGAACAAAGACCCAACTTGGTGAAATAAATGATCCATGTAATTCATCCAATAATTCATCAATGACATGGATGGGAAATTTATATTTAATAGTGAGCTTGTTGATCTCCCTATAATCCGGACACATACACCATGATCCATCCTTCTTGTGCACTAATACTACTGGAGCATAGAAATAACTTTTGACTTGGTTCAAAGCCTCTGCAGCCATACGTTCAATCTTAGTCTTTTGAGCATAAGGATATCTGTAAGTACTAATGTTTGG
Source organism: Pinus albicaulis (assembly GCA_034641835.2). Taxonomy (NCBI): domain Eukaryota; kingdom Viridiplantae; phylum Streptophyta; class Pinopsida; order Pinales; family Pinaceae; genus Pinus; species Pinus albicaulis. The sequence continues at coordinate 688,981,349 of CM076576.1, read as the reverse complement.
TCGAACTTTTCCTGGAATCAAATGAATATCATGATCTTGATCATGAATAGGTGGGTCCTTTGGGAGTATCAAATACCTTGGAATGATTGTCCAAGGCTTTTTGGATATCTGGAGAAATGGATGATTTTGATGTTTGAACCTAAAGTGAGTATAATTGTGCAATTACGCCTCATTGTTATTTCTTTAGAATATTGTTCATGACATTTGAGTTAATTATATTTCCTATATTCCCTTCGATACCCCATAATTCAACTTCCTTTCCTTCCAAAAAAAAATTCAAGAAAAGTTCTTGAAAATTAAAAGCTACCATCCCAAAATATTGTAACCATTGTTCTCCTAGTACAACATCAACACCACCCATTGGGATGTATAGCATTGGAAAATTCAATAAATATTCCCCCATGGTTAGGTTTATATTATGGCACTTTCCAAAGAAATTTATAGTTCCTCCATTTTAAACCATCACTTGAAACTCTAGTGTTGGGTATAGGAAGCAATTCGATTCCTTGGCTACCTTATAATGAATAAAATTATGCGTACTACCCGAATCAATAAATACTATTAAATTTTTATTCTTGATATGCCCTTCTATCTTGAGAGTTTGAGGAGTCGTAATTCCTGCCAATGCATTACAAGATATGGTCAGATTCATTTCTTCTTCCTCTAGGGCTGGTTCTTGGTGTATATCCTCTTCTTTTGAAGTTTCTTATTTATTTTCTTCCTCCTCTTCACAATCTATGTAAAATAATTTTTTCTTAGCACACTTATGAGCTTTAGTGTATTTTCTATTACAACTGTAGAAAAGCCCTTTTTCTATTTTTTCTTCCAATTTTTGTGGTGTCAATATTGTAGTTTATGGAAGTCTAGGAGTAACAACACTCCCCTCTTTATAGTTGTGAGTGGTATGCTTCCTTGTCTCCATAATTTTTCTTTCAACTTTTCTTGCCAACCAGAATGCCTTTTCTAATGAATGAGATTCCCAAAGGTGAACCTCATGTTGGATGTTATCCTTTAAAGTCCCTATGAAGACATAAATCATGTGTTCCTCTGGAATATCAGTTACCCTTATATTAAATTTTTGGAAGTCCTCAATGTTCTCCACCATTTAACCCTTTTGTTTGAGATTTATCAATTGGCTAAAGAAGGTGTTGCTCTTTGTATCCTCATAATGTGGCATCATTTCCTTCGTAAAAATTTACCAAGTGACAATTTTTTTACTAGAGCAAAGCCATCAATACCATAGAAATGTATTTTTTTTTTCTAAATATAAAGTTGCAATGCATACCTTTTGTGTGTTTTCCACATTATAGAGATTAAAATATTGCTCCATATATAGTATCGATGCTACGAGATCCTTGTCATCAAACGTCCTCATATCGATATTTTGAATATGGTGGGTCTTAAATAAAATATTAGAGTCTATGAAATCATGATTAAAATTTATTTTTTTCTCATCATGAGTTTCATCTACTACCATTTCGCCATTAGGAATCATTTCTTGTGCCAGCTTTGTCAAACCTTCCTTTAAACTTTCCATGTCTACTTTCATTTTTTTGTCTATACCATCGATCTTAGCTTCCACGCCATCCATATTAGCTTCCACGCCTTTATTCAATCCATCCATGTATTTCTTCAAACCATCCATCTTAGCTTCCATTTAAGTTTTTGTTACTCTTTGTGAAAGAGAAATTTTTTGCACATGGATTCGTAATTTTGATATATCATGTTGAACTTTTTCCTCTTCATGAGTCATAGTAGAGCCTTCTGAAGGATTAAATGTGTGTATATTTTTTTGGGAGTAATGTGTGTAATTATGGTTCCTTGTGTTGGTATTGTAATCACAACTACCATTACAAAAAACAAGGGAAAAACAAGGGATGTTACTTAGAGAATAACTATCCAAGTACAAGAGTTTTTACTAGAGAATATTGCTTGAAGAAAATTATTCTTAGTACAGTTGGAGGAGCATTAATGACGGAGGAGATGTGAGGGTAGACAAGTCTTGAATTAGCTCATTAAAAGATGATACAAATGAATATTTCCATAATGAGGTTAAGGTTAAAAGTATAATACGTTGGAAGGAATGACACTTTTCGTTTTAAAATTAAATGACATCAATATGTTGATAAAGAGATTTTATTAATTAAACATAATGAAAATTCATCCTTAGTTTCACCCCATGTGATTTTAGGTGTTAATCGTATATTCATCACAATTAAACACATAATGTTGGTGTTTTCTTTTTGTGTAGTTAGAGTGCGGCAACTACAATGGAATTTAGCATCATCAATGCTACTTTTAAAATTACTAGAATTATTTTTGCAGTTGTTCCTAGTAATGCAAAAATCACATTGGATATTCAATCATTGTTCAACATCATCCGTTCAGAATTCATATTTTTTTAGGTTAATGAAGTGTTGATATGGTCAATCATTCCACATATTCTTCCATGAGATTGTGATTGCTTTTCAATGGAGGGTAAAAGGACATTTAGGGACACTATTTCATCTACAATATCATCCAACATGATAATGGGACCTTAATTGCTTCATGTCTAGTTAAAGTTTTGCACTACAAAGTATACCTGGGACAAAATTGCACTTAGCATATGAATTTGGTAAAAATTTAGAGATGTTTCTTCAAGCCGCAGGACTTCCTGATCAATTTAGTCATGACTTTTGAAAGAGTTTGAAAATCTTTAACACTTAGTAGAATCCTAGGTGAAGGAAGGTAATACATTTAGTTTATTTATTTTGGAAGCATAGCTAGAGGTTATGTGACATCATGACTCGACTCATCTATCCCATCCAAGATATGTACCATAAGGAGTGGCTCATCAAGTAAGTTTCTAGATATATAGATATATTTGTAGCATATGTATTAGTGGTATAGGATATTCCTCTAGTGTAGGGATGATTCCCATAATGGCCCCCACCATGGCTATGGGTATAACCTAGTGTAAGAACTAACACATAGCATTTTGGGAGAAAAATTAGGAGTTGGATATGTAGAAACAACAAGAAAGGTGAATAATCTATGTAGTATGTGAAAGATATAATGGAATCTATCAAATGGTTCTTTTGTTTGTTTGGGAATACAAAATTATTACATTGTTTCCTTTTCTTAGGTATGAGAATGTGGATAACTAAATTTTTTTTCATAATCCTAGCCCTGATACATGCAATTATGCCATATTGTGGAAGTAAAATCATATTGTATAGGTGGTCTTTTGTGATTTTCACAAAAATAATATGGAAAGCACTCAATATTTTCATGTAATTCAAGTGTTAGATGAAAGGTTATAAATGAATATATTCATGATTAATTAATTTATACATGGTGGACTATGCTATGGTTAGTATAACCTTGGGAAGGTAGAATGAGGTTAGTTTCCTCCATGATTTTTTGTTTTTAACACCTGTTCACCAGACAAAATGTACCACGAACAGTAAGGGGGTGTGTTAAGTCCCAATTAGACCTCACACCATTCGGGATAGGAGCCCCATGTGGTATGTGGGTCCAAGTGCCACCATGTGTGTTTTCTTCTGGTTTTCAAATGAAGAGATGTTAGAGTGAGGACAAGTGTGAAATTCCTAGAGATTGAGGAGAAAATCAATCCATAATTGACAAGCTTATAAAAAAATGTACAAGAACATCATAGGAAAACAATAAGAAAAGTATGCCTCAAGAAGAATTAATTAGCTAAGACCATATGAACATACCAATAGGAAGGAACTAGAGGTCAATTGTAAATTAGTTCAAGGACATCTTAACATACCAATAAGAAAGTATGAGAGGTAAACTACAAATTAGTTCAAGATTAGTCACTAACATGTGTAAAGAATAAGAAAGAAAAGTTTCAAATAAAACATATAAGCCATAATCCATGATTTAGTTCATCAATATATATCCCATATGCAAGAAAACACGAACACACAATGCCAAATAGTCATTATAAACACCATGAAATTGCATAGAAATTTATGAAGAAAGTGAAAAGGTTATCATTATTATGTTGCAAATCCAAGCACATTTTCCATAAGCGCATCAAAATATAGTATCTGAATGAGGGCTGCTCATATAATCTTCGAGGAAAAACACTAGCCTCATCACAAATCAAGGTAAAAGAATCCAAGAGTAGAGTACTTTCATCTCCCTAATCATAAACAACTATCTTAACGCTAGGATATCCCAAGTGATAAAAGTTACATCTCTTGAATGAGGCATGACATTAAATTTATAGAAATGGAGTAGGTGACTCTTTAACTTCCCCATGACCTTTCAATTTCCTCATGACTTTTTATTCCTAATAACGGTTACAATTAATGTAGGATTTAACATGATTTTAATATTCTCATAATTATAAATAAATAATATAATGAAATACATGTGATGAGGGAGGTCATTCATCATGTTTTTTTCTCCTTGAATTTGAATGCGCCCCAAGGTACCTGTTGAAATATCTCATCTCAATTTCTCACCCAATCTCTCCATTTATGTCTCCAATGGGAACATATTGAATTCGGAGGCCAATTAAGTCATACTGTAGCAATTTATTAGAATCTAGACTCGAACATTTTCGTGAAATGTAAAACTAATTCAACATGAATAATATAAATTCAGTTATCTTCCAACATATGCTAGGAAATATTATATTTAACTTTAGTATACAATGAAAAGGGATTTATTATTGCAATCTTCACTCATCTTGAATATGTACTAATCTCTTTTGTACTAAACTCATTCTATGTGTATGGCCTCTCCACACACATCATGAATGCGAATTATAATTGAAAACTACATATTTTGTAGAATAATGAGAAACAACCACCATCAACAACCCCTAGATGTCCTACCACTACATATTGTCATGAAGAGACACACCAACAACCCCTAGCTATCCTTCCACTACATATTCTCATGAATAGACACACCGTCGAACCAATCAAAATTACTCCACACATAAGAAAAGATACTCCCCTAGTCTTGGTACAGGTTTAGGAGTAAGCCACTATTCTTCTTGTTGTTATTTTCCTACTTTGAATCTAGTTTTGTTTCTTATAAATAATAAAGTTTTTCTATAGTGTAATCCTTTTCATTATTCAGGAAAAGCACTGGATTTATTTGTTGATCCTTTAGAAATTTATTTCATTTGGCATAACATCACAACCTAGCCACAAAATGGTCCTTTATTTGACCCTTGGAACTCTATGAGGCTTGGTTGAGGCACTTGTTATCCTATAACAACCTTAATTTAATAGAGTATTTATGCAATTCCCATTTAGTATTTCACTACTTTTGTGGGGATATATGATAGAGGGCCAACTCATTCCATAGTAGGGACTCCTTAATAGAACATAGAAATGTACCATGATCTAAATTTGAATGCATTTTTTCCTAACCTATATCTCAACAAAAGTGGATTTCTTGGTAGTGACATGACTTCCATATGATCTCACAAGATTTTTAAGCCTTGAGTGGATGAAAAGAAAGAGATTGACATTAAATAATTGGGACCTATACTCCTGGAATTGCTCTAACACCTTTGTAAAAATAACTATTTAGGAAATTCATATTTAACCTCTCGCCAAAAATGTGTTTCAACATTGCAAAAAATTAAAATTTGGATTATCCAATTCTACAACACTGATAAATTCGATTACTAAAGGAATTTGTGATCCTGTAATATGTCATTTGAATCTTATGGAAATTAAGCTTTGTCTACCTTGTTCCCAATATGTTTATACCACTATATCGTTGTACTATAGTAGGTTTCCTCCATTCCGTTTTCTCTAGTCATATATCTCTATCGTATTTACAACCTCTTACCAAATGCATGTTTCTAGAAATTGTCACGAAGGCACTGAAAACAGGTTGCACATGTTTAGCCAATTTTGTAAATTCCCATTGCATAAGTAAGCTACACCTAGAAACAATTTGCACAATAATTCACTTTTATAAGTGTTTGATCATGAAGACTTCCATTTAATCATGAGAAAGAAGGTGAATTGTTAAGGAAGTAATAGAACAAAACTGCAAATGTGATTAATAAGACTAGTTTAAAAAATAATCCACTTAGTGAGCGTGATTGATTGACTTAGTGATTGCAATATCAAAGACGGGATGAGATTCAATTGCTATATGAAACTGCAATGTGTGGTGAAAGAACAAGTGGAGGTGGGAGACAAAACACATACCACTGGCGCGGTTTGAAAATACAAGGGAGGATGGATCCTGCTACAATTTGTGCATGCCATATGTAAAAGGGGAGGTCACAGGTCACAAAATTTGAACCTAGACATTCACACCAGAGAGAATTTATTTCCTTTGAACATCACCATATTAATTCATTGTGGCATACTGGCAAATGAGTTCCATTCTCATAGCTATAAGTGTCTCCATATGAATTTTCATCATTGATAGCAATTGTGTATCATGTTTGATCTCCTTTCATGCCTTGTGTACTTGACATACTCATAATTTTCCTTGTATAACCAAGCCCTTGTTTTCAAAGGTTGGATTGTGTATGATGCATCGTGAATTCTTGTCAATAGAGAATACAAATCTTTATGATTGCATTGTTGAGTTCCAACCTTTATAAAATGTAGCAAAGCACCACAAGAAATGGAAGGTAAAACTCATTCTACATTTTTTAATACACTCTAACAACAACCCTAGTAGCTACAGTAGTATACATTAAACTTCCTTTAAAAAGGTCACAAATCAGTTGATGGAAATAAATAAATGTTTCACTAAGACAATGTTCCCAAGAATTAGGAATGTTTCCATCATTTCTTGTATGTCTCACTTGATCAAATATGGGGAATAATAAGCAATGAAATACATTTTCCCAGAATGTCATTGAAAACTTATGACTTCTCTCCTTCAATAGATCAAAAATCATCTCAAGTGCATAATTCATCACTTCTGTAGGATAATTGGTTAAATATAACAATATTGCAAGAATTGGTTACATCAATGTTTGCATCTATCCTAATAACTTCCACATGTTTTAAGGCTCCACCTTTCTCTAGCTTCGGTATTTGAATAACTTGTAATACAACTTCTATCAATAATTTCTTCAATTTTAGTAACCTCTAAATTAAGTAACTTATATGATTTAATTTTTTTTTGACATGCTTCATCCTTTAGAGGTGTCCTATCAACTATATTCTTCAAGGATAATGGGTGAAGCATGAGTAACTACTTCATAAATTCATTAAATGATACAATGTTTATGTTACGGTATTGTTTTATTATTTTGTGGCGTTGGAGGTAGAAGAATTCGATTACGAGAGAAAATGAAAAATTTGGAAGAAGCCAAAGTGAATTGTCACTTCCATATTCATAACCAAACAACTATAGCCATTCAAACTATGTCACCCTTATAGTAAATGTAGAAAAGGACCCCAACAAGATCATATGAATCCAATGAAATTAAGACCTTACAAACTTTAAGAGAAAACTGACAAAAACCTATCTAGTTAAAGGTTTGCATATGTTGAAAAAGAACTAAAAATGGCTCATTTGCATCACATCTGCAATGCAGTCTCTAGTGATATTTAACATACATAAATACCTCTATTTTTTGCCTCCAAATACAAGGATACAATCTCGTTGATCTAGTGATATATACTCTCCCTGAAGAACTAATTCTAATAATTATAATAGTTCTAGTCCAATTGCAATATATTTCAAACCCTGGACATATAAACATGAATAGGTAAATGTAGGAAGCGTTGGAATGGGGCTAGAAAAATAAATTCTTTGCAATAAGCCAAAAACCATGGTGGATTCAAAAAATTAGAACCAAGATATAATGTGCTTCCTTGAATATAATCAACCATATGCTTTCATGGTAGTTATGTTATTAAGGATTTTGATGTCGTTAAACAACATGAATTACCATTAAAAATTTGAAAACCAAGGGGGGCCCAAAATTTAGGTGTGAAGGTCAAAATTGTTTTGGTGTATGGTTTTATAGCAACTAAAACATAATCATAACTAAAAATATTGTATGGATAAAATATTCATCTAGGGTGCAACACTATATCAGAGGTACAAAATTGGATGAAATTCCTATCAAATTTGAATTGTGCATATTTTCATGATTGTTGGCATAAAATTAAGAAAAAAATAATACACTATAGATCTAGGTAGTATATACTAAAAAAGAACCCATAAAATTAGACATACAAAAACTTTAATATAGTCAATAAATTAAAAAGAATAATTCCCTTCCTTTGAGGAGGGGACCTACTCCATAATAAGAGTTGAGACATGTATATCTAGAAGGAAGAACTCATTAGCATTAAAAAATTCAAATACACATAAAAAAATAAATGATTAACAAAAGAACTATCATCTTCCATTTGTTAAAGCTTCAATTTCTAATTAATTAGAATGCCCATATTGGTGGAGACAAAAATAACTAGTTTATTGAGATGCACTCACATTTGCATCATTTCGTCCTAAAGATCATGAATATAAAGCTAGCAAGAAGAGGGAGATTATTTTCTAAATGCAAAAAACTTACAGGTCTCCACCTTGTGTCTCTAACATATAATCACACCAAATGGAATTTCCCCAACCATTCAATTAAATACATAGATAAATTACTAGAATACAACAATAGTGTCAATGTGATAATTTTAGCTTATGAATTCTAATTCCTAGAACTTTTGTGGAATTACCACCACTCCTATCAATTCCCAACCACAAAAACCCAATGATAATAGATGCCAATTATGGTAATAAGATTGTGAAAACAATGAAATGAAAAAAATAAATTAACTGAAACAGTAAGACCAAAAATAGACAAATTCTTATCAATCCCTTAGAGATGTCATTCCTCAACGTTCCTCTATGTTGATTTTTCAATACAATTGATACAAGTACTTTATTTATGAAATATGGTAAATATATCTATCAATCACACTTCAAAAATTCAAGGAACAATCATTAAAGGGAAGTATATATCAGAACATGTGTGAGAGATAGATTTGTGTGTGTAAAATGAAAATGTTCAATTGTATTTTATTCAGAAGATACCTAAGAAACATGTTTGTTTGTAAATTATATCATGTCTCTTTGCGAAATAAAATTTACTGAGTATTACACTAGTAATTGTCCACATTTTTATTTTTATTTATTTGTTAAAGTGTTGAAGACACTTATATAATGGTGAGCAGTAACTCTTGTTATGCATATTTATTTACATCTTGTTCGTATCTAGTCTTTTATGCAAATAGTTTCTTAAATTATAGTGGAAATTTAATGGTAAATATGTTATGTAATGAGTATGAATCATTTTCAATGATATTGATTTTATATGGTTTTGTTGATTTCTGTTATTTTAATTTTTCTTTCTTCTAATTTAAAATTTAATTCTATTTTTCCTCGATCAGGGTGCCAAGTGTACAACGCAAGGAGTGAGGTTGCACGAGACTGTGTAGGCCACACATTAAGACCATGCAAGCACATGGTGACGGATGTGGGTGGTACCACCCATGTCTTATAATAATGACATTAAATACGGAAGGCATCCAACTCATGCTGTGAGACAAGGCTTGGGGCAAGCGCCGGCGTGGGAGGAAGAAAATACTTGTTAAGGTTGGCAAGTTATTTCCTCTGCGAATGTCTGTTGAGGAGGTAGTAGAGCATAAGGTTGGCAAGTAGTCGAAGGACTTGGCAGCAGTTGTGTGTTGCCTTCCTAGGTATGTTCTTATTCTCATTATCCATATGTTTGTTTCTCCGGTAAAAGAAGGTCTTGGCTCATTGGATTTATTTCTGTTATCTGCATTTGGAATGGAAGTGATTCACCCTAGTTTTAATATGACGTCTGTTTCTATGGTTGGTCTATTGAATTATGCATAGGTTGTTACATTGACCCTCTCCTTCCACTGCTTCAATATGTTCTTCATAAACAATTGTTGGAATACTCATATCAGGTAATTTATTTTCCCAATTGAAAGTGGATTTCATAATTCAATTTGGCGAGCTATGGATTCTCAAACACACAAGAAATAAAGGGATTCTCTGAGACTCTAGATTTATAAGGCTATGCGTCCTTTAGATCACTTTAATTAATATTAAATAATAAGTAGTAAATTTTTAATTGGTGTATCAGCTATGGTCCCTTGTGTTGGTATTTACAAGAATTTTTACTAGAGAAGATTTCTTGAAGAAAATTATTCTTGGTATAGTTGGAGGAGCATTAACGACGGAGGATATGTGAGGGTATACAAGTTTTGAATTAGCTCACTTTTCCTAAAGATGATACAAATGAATATTTCCATAATGAGGTTAAGGTTACAAGAATAATACATTGGAAGGAATGGCACTTTGCGTGTTAAAATTAAATGACATCAATATATTGATAGAGATATTTTATTAAGTAAATATGATTAAAATACATCCTTAGTTTCACCCCATGTGATTTTAGGTGTTAATTGTATAGTCATCACAGTTAAAAACATAATGTTGGTGTTTCCTTTTTGTGTAGTTAGAGTGAAACGAATACAATGGAATTTAGCATCATCAATGTTACATTTAAAATTACTTGAAGTATTTTTGCAGTTGTTCCTCGTAATGCAAAACTCACATTGGAGATTCAAATCTCATTATGCAATATCATCCCTTTGGAATTCTTATTGTCTTAGGTTAATGAAGTGTTGATATGGTCAATCATTCCACATATTCTTCCATCGGATTATAATTTCTTTTCAATGGAGGGTAAAAGGACATTTAGGGACACTAGTTCGTCTACAATATCATCCAACATGATAATGGGACCTCAATTGCTTCATGTCTAGTAAAGTTTTAGCCCATGTTATATGGCCAAAAATTACACTTATGATATATGAATTGTAATTAGAGATATTTTTCAAGTCAGCATGGGATTGGTATCAATTGAAATATGATTTTGAAAGAGTTCCAAAATCTTAATACATAGTAGTAGAACTTCATGGAGATGAAGGAGATAATACATTGAGTTTATTTAGTTTGGAAGAATAACTAGAGGTTATGTGACATCATGAATCGACTCATCTATATCATCCAATATATGTACCATAAGGAGTGATTCATCAAGTAAGTGGTATAGGATATTCCTCTAGCGTGGGGATGATTCCCATATTGGCCCCTACCATGGCTATGGGTATAAACTAGTGTAAGAACTAACACATAGAATTTTGGGAGAAAATTTAGGAGTTTTATATGTAGAAACAACAAGAAAGGTGAATAATCTATGCAGTATGTGAAAGATATAATAGAATCTATCAAATGGTTCTTTTGTTTGTTTGGGAATATAAAATTATTACATTGTGTCCTTTTCTTAGGTATGAGAATGTGGATATCTACTAAATTTCTCATAATACTAACCATGATACATGCAATTGTGCCATATTGTGGAAGTAAAATCATATTGTATAGGTGGTATTCTGTGATTTTCACAAAAATAATATGGAAAACACTCAATATTCTCATGTAATTCAAGTGTTCGATGAAAGGTTCTAAATGAATATATTTACAATTAATTAATTATACATGGTGGACTATGCTATGGTTAGTATAAACTTGGGAAGTTAGAATTAGGTTAGTTTCCTCCATGATTTTTTCTTTTTAAAACCTACTCATGGACAAAATGTACCACGAACAATAAGGGGGTGTGTTAAGTCCCAATTAGATCTCACACCATTCGGGATAGAAGCCCCATGTGGTAAGTGGGTCCAAGTGCCACCATGTGTGTTTCCTTTTGGTTTTCAAATGAAGAGATGTTAGAGTGAGGACAAGTGTGAAATTCATAAATAATGAGGATAAAATCAACCCATAATTGACATTGACAAGCTTGTAAAAAATGGACAAGAACATCTTAGAAAAACAATAAGAAAAGTATGCCTCAAGAAGAATCAATTAGTTAAGACCATATGAATATACCAATAGTAAAATACTAGAGGTCAGCTGTAAATTAGTTCAGGGACATTTTAATATACCAATAAGAAAGTAGTAGATGTCAACAACAAATTAGTTCAATATTAGTTACTAACATGTGTAAAGAAAAATAAATAAAGTTTCAAAGAAAATGTATAAGCCATAATCCATGATTTAGTTCATCAATATATAACCCATATGAAAGCACACATGAACACGCAATGCCAAATAGTCATTATAACCACCATGAAATTGCATATAAATTGATGAAGAAAGTGAAAAGCTTCTCATTAATATGTTGCAAATCCAAGTACATGTTCCACAAGCCCATCAAAATATAGTAGTGGAATGAGGGCTGCTCATATAATATTCAAGGAAAAACACTATCTCCACCACAACTCAAGGTAAAAGCATCCAAGAGTGGAGTAATTTCAACTCCCTAATCTTAAATGTTTATCTTAACGCTACAATAGCCCAAGTGATAAAAGTCCCAACTTTTGAATGATGCATGATGTTAAATTTATAGAAATGGGGTAAGTGACTCTTCAACTTCCCCATGAACTTTCAATTTCATCATGACTCTTTTATTCCTAATAATGGTTACAATCAATGTAAGATTTAACATGATTTTAACATTCTCATAAAATTATAAAGAAAATAATATAATGAAATACATGTGATGAGGGAGGTCATTCATCAAATGTTTTTTTCTCCTTGAATTTGAATAAGCCCCATGGTACCTGTTGAAATATCTCATCTTAACTTCTCACACAATCTCGCCATTTATGTCTCCAATGGGAACATTTTGAATTTGTTGGCCAACTAAGTCATAATGTAGCAAGTTATCAGAATCTAGACTCGAACATTTTCATGAAATGTAATACTAATTCAACTTGGATAATATAAATTCGGTTATCTTCCAACATATGCTACGAAATATTATATTTAACTTTAGTAGACAATGGCAAGGGATTTCTTATTAAAATCTTCACTGATCTTGAATATGTACTAATCGCTTTTGTACTAAACTCATTCTATGTTTATGGCATCTCCACAAATATCATGAATGTGAATTCTAATTGAAAAATTCATATTTTGTAGAATAATGAGAAACAACCACCATCAACAACCCTTAGATGTCCTCCCACTACATATTGTTGTGAAGAGACAGACCAACAAACCCTAGATGTCCTTCTGCTACATATTCTCATGAAGAAACACACCGACGAACCAATCGAAATTCCTCCACACATAAGAAAAGATACTCCCTAGTCTTGGTAGAGGTTGAGGAGTAGCCCACTATTCTTCTTGTTATCTTTTTTCCAGCTTTGAATCTAGTTTGGTTTCTTCTAAATAATAAAGTTTTTCTATAGTGTAATCCTTTTCATTATTCATGCAAAGCATTGGATTTATTTGTTGATCCTTTACAATGTTATTTGCTTTGGCATAACATCACAACCTAGCCACAAAATGGTCCTTTCTTTGACCCTTAGAACTCTATGAGGCTTGGTTGAGCCACTTGTTATCCTGTAACAACCTTAATTTAATAGTGGATTTGTGCAATTCCCATTTAGTATTTCACTATATTTTTGGGGCTAAATGATAGAGGGCCAACTCATTCCATAGTAGGGACTCCTTAATAGAACATAGACATGTACCATGATCTAAATTTGAATGCATTTTTTCTTAACCTATATCTCAACAAAAAGGAATGGATTGGTAGTGACATGACTTCCATATGATCTTACAAGATTTTTAAGCCTTGAGTGGATGAAAATAAAGTGATTGACATTGAAGAACTAGGACTTGTACTTTTGGAATTTCTCTAACACCCTTGCAAAAATAACTGTTTAGGAAATTCATAGTTAACCTCTGGCCCAAAATGTGTTTCAACAATGCAAAACATGAAAATTTGGATTATCCAATTCCACAACATTGATAAATTTGATTGCTAAAGGAATTTGTGATCCTGAAATATGTCATTTGAATCTTATGGAAATTAACCTTTGTCTACCTTGTTGCCAATATATTTATACCACTATATTGTTGTAATGTATTAGGTTTCCTCCATTCCATTTTCTCTAGTCATGTATCTCTATCTTATTTATAACCTCTTACTAAATGCATGTTGCTAGAAATTGTCACCAAGGAACTGAAAACAGGTTGCACATGTTTAGCCAATTTGGTAAATTACCATTGAATAAGTCAGCTACACCTAGAAAATATATGCACCATAATTCACTTTTATAAGTGTTTTATCATGATGACTTCCATTTAATCATGATAAATAAGTTGAATTGTTAATGAAGTAATAGAACAAAACTGTGAATGTGATTAATAAGACCGGTTTAAAAAAAATCCACTTAGCGAGTGATTGATTTAATTAGTGATCGCAATATCGAACAAGAGATGAGATTCAATTTCTATATGAAAATGAGGTGTGTGGTGACAAATCACAAACCATTGACACAGTTTGAAAATACAATAGAGGATGGATACTACTGCAATTTGCACATGCTATATGTAAAAGGGGAAGTCACAGGTCACAAAATTCACACCAGAGAGAATTTATTTCCTTTGAACATCACCATTATTAATTTGTTGTGGTGTACTGGAAAATGAGTTCTATTCTCAGAGCTATAAGTGTCTCTACATGACTTTGCATCATCGATAGCAATTTTATATCATGTTTGATCTCCTTTCATTCCTTGTATACTTCGCATACTCATAATTTTCCTTGTATAATCAAACCCATGTGTTCAAAGGTTGGGTTGTGTACGATGCATTGTGAATTCTTTTCAATAGAGAATCCAATCTTTATGATTGCATCATTGACCTCCAACCTTTATAAAATGTAACAAAGCACCACAAGAAATGGAAGGTAAAACTTGTTCTAAATTTTTTAGTACACTCTAACAACAGTCGTACTAGCTACAATAGCATGCATTAAACTTCCTTAAAAAAGGTCACAAAGCAGTTAAGGAAATAAATAAATGTTTCACTAAGAAAATGTTCCCAAGAATTATGAATGTTACCATCATTTATTGTATGCGTCACTTGATCAAATATGGGGAATAATAAGCAATGAAATACATTTTCCAAGAATGTCATTGAGAATTTTTTACTTCTCTCCTTCAATAGATCAAAAATCACCTCAAGTGCATAATTCGTCACTTCTGTAGGATAATAGGTTAAATATAAAAATATTGAAAGAACTGGTTACATCAATTTTGGCATCTATTCCAATAACTTCCACATGTTTTAAGGCTCCACCTTTCTCTAGGTTTGGTATTTGAATAACTTGTAATGCAACTTCTATCAATAATTTTTTCAATTTTGGTAACCTCTATATTAAGTAACTTATATGATTTAAATTTTTTTAACATTATTCATCCTTTAGATGTTCCCTATCAACTATATTCTTCAAGGCTAATGGGTGAAGAATGTGTACCTACTTCATAAATTCATTAAATGATACAATGTTTATTTTATTGTTTTGTTTTATTATTTTGTGGCGCTGGAGGTAGAGGAATTCGATTACGAGAGAAAATGAAAAATTTGGAAGAAGCCTAAGTGAATTGTCACGTCCTTATTCATAACCAAAAAAATATAGCCATTCATACTATTTCACCCTTATAGTAAATGTAGAAAAGGACCCCGAAAAGATCATCTGAATCCAATGAAAGTAAGAACCTACAAACTTTAAGAGAAAACTAACAACAACCTATCTATTTAAAGGTTTTCATATGTTGAAAGAGAGCTAAAAATAATGGCTCATTGGCATCACATCTGCAATCTAGTCTCTAGTGATATTTAACATACCTAAATACCTCTATTCTGTGCCTCCAAATATGAGGATGCAATCCATTCTCTAGTGATATTTAACATACCTAAATACCTCGATTTTGTGCCTCCAAATATGAGGATACAATCCCATTGATCTAGTGATATCTACTGTCTATGAAGAACTAATTCTAATAATTATAATAGTTCTAGTCCAATTGTCATATCTTTCAAACCCTATACATATAAACATGAATAGGTAAATGTAGGAAGCCTTGGAATGGGGCTAGAAAAGAAAATTATTTGCAATAAGCCGAAACCATGGAGGATTAAAAAAATTACAACCAAGATATAATGTGCTTCCTTGAATATAATCAACCATATGCTTTCATGGTAGTTAGGTGATTAAGGATTTTGATTCCATTCAACAACATGATTTACCATTAAAACCTTGAAAACCAGGGGGGGGCCAAAATTTAGGTGTGAAGGTAAAAATTGTCTTGGTGGAGGGTTTTATAGCAACTACAACATAACCATAACTAAAAATATTGTATGGATAAAATATTCATCTAGGGTGCAACACTATTTCAAAGGTAAAAAATTTGATGAAATTCCTATCAACTTTTAATTGTGCATATTTTCATGATTATTGGCATAACTTTAAGAAAAAAATGATACACTATAGATCTAGGTAGTATATACTAAAAAAACACCCATAAAATTAGACATACAAAAACTTTAATATAGTCAATAAATTAAAAAGAATACTTCCCTTCCTTTGAGGAGGGAACCTACTCCATAACAAGAGTTGAGACATGTATATCCAGTAGGAAGAACTCATTAGAATTAACAAATTCAAATATACATAAACAAATAAATGATTACCGAAATAACTATCATGTTGAGGTATTAAATTTGCAATCTTACTATATTGGTGGAGACTAAAATAACTAGTTTATTGAGATGCACTCGCATTTGCATCATTTCATCCTAAAGACCATGTATATAAAGCTAGAAAGAAGAGGGAGAATGTTTTCTAAATGCACAAAACTTACAAGGCCTCCACCTTGTGTCTCTAACATATAATCACACCAAATGGAATTTCCCCAACCATTCAATTAAATACATAAATAGATTACTAGAATACAACAATAGAGTCAATGTGATAATTTTAGCCTTTGAATTCTA
This sequence comes from Pinus albicaulis, assembly GCA_034641835.2. Lineage (NCBI taxonomy): Eukaryota > Viridiplantae > Streptophyta > Pinopsida > Pinales > Pinaceae > Pinus > Pinus albicaulis. Next base: position 688,964,447 of record CM076576.1, on the reverse strand, counting down.
ATTCCTAGAAATTTTGTGGTAATTACCACCACTCCTATGAATTCCCAAACATAGAAACCCAATGATAATATATGCCCATTATGGTAATAAGATCATGAAAACAATGAAACGAAAAAAATAAATTCACTGAAATGGTAGGACCAAAAATAGACAAATTATTATCAATCCCTTAGAGATGTCATTCCTTAACGTTCCTCTATGTTGATTTTTTAATACAATTGATACAAGTAATTTATTTATGAACTATGGTAATTATATCTATCAATCACACTTCAAAAACTCAAGTAACAATCATTAAAGGGAACTATATATGACATGTGTGAGAGATAGATTTGTGTGTGTAAAATGAAAATGTTCAATTGTATTTTATACAAAAGATACCAAAGAAACATGTTTGTTTGTAAATTATATCATATCTCTTTATATAGTAAGGTTCCACAATTATATTTTTACTTATTTTTTAAAGTGTTGAAGGCACTTAAATAATGGTGGGGAGTAACTCTTGTTAAGTATATTTATTTACATCTTGTTCCTATCTAGTCTTTTATGTAAATAGTTGCTTAAATTATAGTGAATAGTAACTAATGGTAAATATGTTATGTAATGAGTATGAGTTGTTTTCAATGATCTTGATTTTATATGGATTTTTTTTATTTCCATTATTTTAATTTTTCTTTCTGCTAATTTAAAATTTAATTCTCTTTTTCCCCGATCAGGGTGCGAGGTGTACAGCACAAGGAGTGAGGTTGCATGAGACCGTGCGGGCCACATGATAAGACCATTCTGACACGCGGTGATGGATGTGGGTGGTACCACCCATGCCGTATAATGACGACATTAAATACATATGGTAGATAGCTCATGCTGTCAGACAAGTCTTGGGGCAAGCGTCGATGTGGGAGGAAGAAAAGACATGTTAAGGTTTGCAAGTTATGTCCTCCGCGGATGTTTGTTGAGGAGGTAGTAGAGAAGAAGGTTGGCAAGTAGTTGAAGGATTTTTCAGCAGCTGTGTGTCGCCTCCCTGGGTATTTTCTTAGTCTCATTATCCATATGTTTGTTGCTTTAGTAAAATAAGGCCTTCATTCATTGGCTTTATTTATGTTATCTACATTTGGAATGGAAGTATTGTAGCTATGGGTACTGGGTTTTAATATTTCATGATGATTATGTCTTCGTCTGTCTCCATGGTTTTCAGTTTGCTTGCATATTTTGTTTGGTTGGTTTTCGTTGTGATAATCCCAAAATATTGGGCATGAAGTATGCATTAGAGGTGGTAGGATAAATTTTAGGGAAAATCCTGAATCCCGACTTGTATTATCTATTAAATTGCTTGAATGAACATTCATTTCTCTTAATTGGCTTTACATGTCATCATATCAAAGTTGTTCAACATCTCCTGGACTCTGCTTGTCAATTTCTCATCTCTGTATACACAATTCATAATCCTAGCAGTTTTATCAAGAATCATATATCTCATTTTCACCGCATAAACATAAAGTTTTGGAATTTTACTACTTATGGCCATAGTAATGTAATCCAACCTCTTTACCTTGTTTTCAACCTCCATAGCTCAGCTCACAACTTCATGAAATTGCTTGCATGGCATATAATGATACTTTTGGGGGTAGAGTTCTGTCTGGAAACTTGCATTGTAAGATAGACTTCGGGTTATTTTTTTGGGGGAGCTACTTCTATTACCATGCACAGGGAGGGTTTCTTTTTTGGTTGCATTTGTGAAGCTGATCAAGTTTTATGCTTGGGTGGCATGTATGGAGCGTATCAGGCTTTATTTTGGGGTCATTGTCTGGTATTTTTCATGGTGTTTGTGGTGTATGGAAACATTTTGTTTCTGCAAGGTTCGCTCCTACATGTCACGAATGTAATTCCTTTGTGGAACATAGAGGCACCTTTATGTGGCCCTGTTCTAGGAACTAAAAGCAATGAGATTTGTATAATGCTCTCAACCTAAGCTGCCATGACCTACAAATATTATAACTCTTAGGGATAAAGGAAGAAGTATGGATGACTCTCAGCAAACGATTAAAATTGAGGTGGTCACCCTCAATAAGTAGGATAATATCCTCTCTTTTTGCACTAAATTCAATGTTGAAATTATGTTTCCTTCTATAGGTATTCTTAGTACCTCTATAGGTTTTCTTAGACCCCTGATGTGGCCCAGAAAGGTAATTCAATTGATCGCCGAACATCACCAAGATAAAATGGTGAAAGAGAAACCTATGAAAAAATATGTTAAGGATAACTGAAAGCTGGATAAAGGAAATTCAAAAGCGGGCCCAAGAAGGAGGGGAAGAAATCCAGTGAAGGAAATAATGGAGAATATTTTCCAGGCCTATGGAGTTGGTACACCCGGTCATGTGAAATCTCTGATTTTAGGTTGGGAGCGAGATCAGAAAATAAAAGAGGAAGAAGACATCTCTAAGGAAGAGATGGAAATGTTGACAAATCCAGGGAATACCAGGGGTAGATTGTCTTTATTTAAATAGTCCATCCATATATATTGGACAATGAAATGCTTATTTTCCAAGGCCATTGTTAATTTTCAAGAAATAGGCGGTGATCCGAAAGGAGCCTCTATTCTAGCTAAAATGTGTAGGGACATCCAAGAAATCCATCTTCTGCAACACCACCAAAATGTTCACCTTGGCTGAATCAAATTTCATCTGCAGAGTATGAACCAAGTCTACATGCTCGGGCCAAGTGTTAGGGACCCAATGCCTCTTGAATTATCAGATCACTAAGTGTTATTACTCTTTGTTTTTTGACATGCATATTACGAATAGCATTTACTTTTTGGTTGAGTCTTTGGATGTAGTAGATAATAGACCTGTTAAGGCAGATAGGGATAGATTTAAACTATATCAATTTTGGCTGGCCTTTAAATATTTGAGGTGGCCAATAGACCTAGTTTCCTAAGGGAAGGTTGAGGCCATCCAATATATATTATGATTGTAACCTGTTTTTTATTTATTTATCTAATGGAAGAATACAGAGGCACTACAAACTTACTAAAAAAAAAAAATTAATTCTCTTTTGTATTTTTACATAAAATTATAAATACATCAAGGATTATGAAAACCAACCATAACTACATTTAATCTCAATGATATTTTAAGTACAAAAAGGTTAAAATACTACATAAAACTACACCTTTTCCATCACTTTTTGTTTCGACATTGTAGGAAGACAATAAATAGTGTTGATTCTCAAAGTTGATTGAGAAATAGTGGAGGCAATGTACTACTCATTAGCTTTTCTTTTATCCATTCCTACTAAGGTTTGTTATAATAGGTAATACACATGTAGGTTTCATTCAAATTACACAATAGGGATCCAATACTTATACACTCACTAAAGTGTTGCTACTATCAATTTTATTTTTATTTTTATGATAATGATGATGATGATAATGATGATAAGTATAAATTTTAAATTGTAGCAAACATAAGAGAAAAATTCATACATATATTAACAAAATAATGAAGAAATTATAATTCAAATCATAAAATAACCATGTAATATTTTTTTTAGGTAGATAGATGGTATGTCAAATTTATATACAAAATTATAGGAAAAAACATGCACACATATAAGAAAATGAAATGAATTTGACATTAGAAGTTTATTGAACTTCTAGTTGATCTAGCACATGCAATATTCAACAAAGAAGAAGACATACTCATACCACTGGTTAGACATGATCTCATAATAGTGGTTAGACATGATCCTCTCTGCGTCCTTCTTGGATACGAATAGTAACCCTGGCCATCCACAAGCAAGGACATGGGTCACCAGTGTTTCCTAACGTCAAAAGCCGAGTAAGTGGATAATTGTTAATTTATGTTGTCTATATACCCTCAAGTTATGAAAAGGTCCTACCAAAGACTGACCTTTGTCTCTAAGACATTTCTATGTATCAATAACCAACTCATCAAATATTTTACTGTAAAGCCTCAAAACCATTGTTTGGATTTTCACACAAATGATGTAGCCAAACATTTCAAAGAATTATAGTTAAACTTTTAATGGAAATATAATCCAAGTAATGTTCTCCAAAAAATTCCAACGTTATTAGGTTAATAGTTTCAAATATCCTCATTATTTCCTCATAAACATCCATCGAATAAACTTCTCTAGTGATATTTGAAGTGTTGTCAAAGAAGTATCTCTGTGCACTGATAAACATCTCCTTAAAATAATTGTAACCATGTAAACATTTTAAAATTTGTATGTTTTAATTATGAGATTGGAAATACAAGCTTACAAGGTTAACCTCTTCCCATGTTGTACCATATAATTTTTGGTATGCCGTGATATTAGTACTCAAAGTTTACATAAGTTGCTTATCTCACCCTCCTTATAGAATTTTGTGGAGATGATAATGACGTAAATATTTTCATGGGAATTGTTGGGAAAGTTGTGAATATTTATTTGATTTTCCATTTTTTCCATTAGTTCTATATGAAGGGTTGCATTTTTCATTTGGAAGAACTATTTAGGGGAAAGATCATTTAGTATGTAGATTTTGAGATCATCTCTTAGATAACAACACACAAAGTGCTAAACCATTACAAAATGCATTGTTAAAAATGAAAAACGCAACTCTTTAGATAGAACTTAGGGAAGAGAATGAAAATCAAATAAATCTTCACCACTGTCATTTCTATCTATACAAAAGTACTGGAGGATGGTGAGATGAAGCTACTTTTGAATAAGGACATTGTGAAGTGGGTGCATAATAAGCAACATTGAGACACACAAAATTAAAATGTTTAATGATTAATACACCTTGTTTTGTATTACAAAGTGAGGGAGAGGACTTCAACGCACTCCACCCTTACTTGGAGATTGAATATGTAGAAGCACCAACAATGAATTCATTATTATCTTTCACTTATGGAATGGAACATAAAGGCGCCTTTATGTGGCCCTGTTCTAGGAACTAAAAGCAATGAGAGTTGTATAACTCTCTCAAGTAAGCCCAATGAGCTGTCTCGACCTAAGCTAACACGACCTGCAAATATTATAACTCTTAGGGATAAAGGAAGAGGGACAAATGACTCTTAGAAAACGATTAAAATTGAGATGGTAACCCTCAATAAGCAAGACATTATCCTCTATTTTTTCACTAAATTCAATATTGAAATTATGTTTCCTTCTACAGGTATTCTTAGTACCTATACATTTTTTCTTAGACCCCCAATGTGGCCCAGAAAGATAATTCAGTTGCTCACTGAACGTCACCAAGACAAAAATGGTGAAAGGGAAACTTGCGAAAAAAGAAGCTAAGGATAAAGAAAAGTCGGATAAAGGAAAGTCAAAAGCGGGCCCAAGGAGGAGGGGAAGAAATTCAGGGAAGGAAATAATGGAGAATATTTTCTAGGCCTATGGGGTAGGTACACTTGGTCATGTGAAATCTATGATTTCAGGTTGGGAGTGAGATCATAAAACAGAAGAGCAAGAACACATCTCTAATGAAGAGATGGAGATGTTGACAGATCCAGGGAATACCAGGGGCAACCTGTCTTTATTTAAACAGTCCATCCATATATACTAGACAATGAAATTATTATTGGCCAAGTCCATTTTTAATGTTCAAGAAATAGGCGATGATCTGAAAGCAACCTGTATTCTAGCTAAAATGCGTAGCGACATCCAAGAAATCCATCTTTTGCAACACCACCAGAATGTTCACCTTGGCCGAATGGAACATGACTTGCAGAGTATGAACCAATTCGACATGCCCGAGTAAAATGTTAAGGATCCAATGCCTATCGAATCATCATATGACTAATTTTTATTACTATTTTTTTTTTGAGATGCATATTACGAATAGGATTTACTTTCTGGTTAAGTCTTTGGATGAAATAGATAATAGACATGTTAAGGCATACATAAACATATTTACACTTTATCAATTTTCATTGGCCTTTAACTCTTTGAGGTGGCCAATAGACCTAGTTTACTACGGGCAAGTTGAGGCCATCCAGTATATATTATGATTGTAACCCACTTTTTTTTTAATCTAATGGAAGAATATGGAGGCACTACCAAACTTACAAAAAAAAGAAGTATATTCTCTTTTGTATTTTTACATAATATTTTAAATACATCAAGGATTATGAAAACCATCCATAGCTACATTTAAGATCCATGATATTTTAAGTACAAAAAGGTTAAAATACTACATAAAAGTACCCCATGTCCATCACTTTTCATTTCGACATTGTAGGAAGACAAGAAATAGTGTTGATTCTCAAATTTGATTGAGAAATAATGAAGGCAATGTACTAATCATTAGTTTTTCTTTGAACCGTGCCTACTAGGGTTTGTTATGATATATAATACACATGTAGGTGTCATTCAAATTACACAATAGGAATCCAATACTTATACACTCATTAATGTGTTGCTACTATCAATTATTGTTGTTTTTTATGATAATGATGATGATGAGAATGATGATAAGTATAAATTTTAAATCGTAGCAAACATAAGAGAAATTTTCATACATATATTAAAAAATTAATGACGAAATTATAATTCAAATCATAAAATAACCATGTGATATTTTGTTTAGGTAGATAGATGGTATGTCAAATTTATATACAAAATTATAGGAAAAAACATGCACAAATATAAGAAAATGAAATGAATTTGACATTAGAAGTTTATTGAGCTTCTAGTTGATCTAGCACATGTAATCTTCAACAAAGAAGAAGACATACTCATACCACTAGTTAGGCATGATCTCATACTACTGGTTAGACATGATCCTCTCTGCGTCCTTCTTGGATCTGAATAGAAGACCTAGCCATCCACAAGCAAGGACATGCTTCAGGACTATTTCGTAGCGTCAAAAGCCAAGTAAGTGGATAATTGTTAATTTACGTTTTCTCTCTACCCTCAAGTTATGAAAAGGTACTACCAAAGATTGACCTTTGTCTCCAAGACATTTCTATGTGTCAACAACCAAGACATTTCTGTGTCTCCTAATATTAGTAGTCAAAGTTTACATAAGTTGCGTATCTCACCCTCCTTATAGACTTTTGTGTAGATGATAATGACATATATTTTTTCTTGGCCATTGTTGGGAAAGTTGTGAATATTTATTTTATTTTCCATATTTTCAATTAGTTCTCTATGAAGAGTTGCATTTTACATTTTGAAGAACTATTTAGTGAAATGATTCTTTAATATGTAGATTTTGAGATCACATCTTAGATAACAACAAACAAAGAACTAAACCCTTACAACATGCATTGTTTCCAAATGAAAACTGCAACTCTTTAGATAGAACTTAGGGAAGAGAATGAAAAACAAATAAATCTTCACAACTCTCATTTCTATCTATGCAAAAGAACTCGAGGATGGTGAGATTAAGGAACTTCTGAATAAGGACATTGTGAAATGGGTGCATAATAAGCAACATTAAAACACATAAACTGAAAATGTTTAATGATTAATACACCTTGTTGTGTATGACAAAGTTAGGGAGAGGACTTCAACGCACTCCACCCTTACTTGGAGATTGAATATGTAGAAGCACCAACAATGAATTCATTATTATCTTGCACTTATGGCATGGCCAAAATTAGTTTAGTTTTAGTATTTTGCTCTTTGTGATTATATTATCTTTGGTGAAACCAATCATTGCCTGTGTTTAGATTAGATTTGGTGAAACCAATCATTACGAGGCGCATAGTTTTTACGGAAATGAGACGCATAGGAATGGTAATGTTGGTGCCTGAAGTCGATGCCAGTTTGAATAATAGTGAAATGTTGTGGAGTTCGGAGTTTACCTGTTAGATGTAGGAAGAACATGACGCCACACACTCGAAACGGGAATGGCCTCTAGCCATTTACTAGCAAGTGATACAGTAGGGATGGAATGGAACAACCAAGATCGAATGGAACAATCGTAACAATGGAGAAATGATTAGGGTTGACAACTACCCACACTCCACCGTCGATTAGATTAATGCATGGTAAAGTTATGGGAATAGAAGTGTTCATTAGATTAATGCTTCAGTAACGATGCATGAGAGCTACAATATATCCTTATCTAGAAATGAAATGGGACAATGGGATAATAGAACAAAGAAATAATTTTTTTAGGGTTAATAGTGCGTTTATGACAAAATGGTATGAGAGCTAGTTACACGATTGGGTGAGGGGGCCATTACTAGCATTAATAACATTAGAAAAAAAAAACAGAATTGTACTTGATCAATGCTGGTTAAACTTTTGAATATGAAGGGTTTAGCAGAAAAAAATGGTAGAGGAGAATCCACCCACCATAGGAGAGGCACATTTATATGTCCAGCTAGTAAAAGGAGCTAACCCTACCACTGCTCAATTAATGGACGTAATTTGAAATTTATAAGTGGAATTTTCACATCTGATAAACAACAATGACGGTAGAGGAATATCATCTCTAATGTGATATAAAACACTTAAAGCATTCTTTTTCTAGAAATCGAATTCATAGTTGACTACGATTGTTGTATTAAATGGGTTTTCTTTTTTGAATTTCTCCCTTGGGATGTAAAACATTTTTATGACATCTCTTTTAAAAATCTAATTCATATTTGAAGGAGAAGGTTGTATTAAATGAGTTTTAGTTTTTATTTAAAATTATTATATATCAAAATAATAAAATAAAATACTTTTAATTATTTAACCATATATAGATTTTGAACTAAAAAAATCCTTAAAGCACTCTAATTCTGCATAATCACAACTTAAACTTGTGATTTAAAGAAAATACCAAAACCCTAGGAAAACAAAGTTATTGTGTACACTAACAAAACCTACTCATGATGACACGCTACCAAATTCATGTATTGTGTAAATAACAAAATGTTTGTTGAAAACCTGAACATAATTACACGCTGACAGACTCATGTTAAAACGAAGCGAATAGAAGACATCGCGGCACCCTCTCAGAATGATTTAACGAATAATTTTGACACGCTACCAAATTCATGTTCAAATTGTGTAAGCGAGTTGGAGAAACCAAGGTACTCTGCCCAATGCAGAGTCATTTCACGATTAATTTTCTTACTGAATGTTGAAAATTTCGCGTATCTGTTCAACGGTTTTCCCTTGCATCATATCAGCAATAGTTTGACACATCAAATCCAGGAGATTTCTGATAACCAGATAGTTGGCAGCCTTTGTAACGTCGAAGAGTGTGGCGTGGTTTTGACAGCATCAAGAACATGGTATCTGCAATATTGAATAACAAGACGCAAAATCTTGGCAGAAATGAGAGGCAGAGGAATGGTAATGTTGATGCCCAAGTCGCCCATTATCAACTTTATGATCGCTGAAGTCGAGGCCACCTCTGTTTCCACCTCAAATATTTCGTCATCGCAGCTCTGCAATTTCACACTATCATTGTTATTATTATTCCATACTTCCTCGGCCATTGGCCTAGCTGGCTCATCCATGATCTGAGCAGGTGGACAGATACACACGATGAAGTGAAAAATATTGGATTGCGCTACCACTTATCATGGTCATGGTAATTTTGTTACAATATTTATATAGAGAAGAGTTTCTATAAATGGAAAGACTTTTCCACAGTGGATGTAGGACCGACATATGTGGTGTTCTTCCTGTTAAACAGGTAGAGGTGGGAAATTTCTTTTTTACAGTCAATTTATAGATAAAGAATGCGTAAAAATATCAAGACAATGAAACTAAATAATAAAATAGAGTTTTTATATAATTTTTAGTTAATTATTTCATATTTATGAATACACTTGTTTATTATATGAAATACTATGTATTGATTTTATGTTTTTATTATATCAAATACTTTGGATTAATTTTATATTTCATATTATTGGTATATATAATTATGAATGGTAAATTTATTTAATTGTATTAAGGTTATTTTGACTATTTTATGACTAAGTTAAGTTTAACAAAGGATAAATATTTTATATGAGTGGGTCATGATTCTTAAAGATATCTTCAATTATAGAAAGTTGAAATTGTCAATGAAAATCACTAAAATATGTTCAAATATATATATATATATATATATTTTTATGGGGAATAACGAATACTATAAATAGATATAGATAGACTTAGTCATATGAGATACCATGAGAAAAGATGGATTACCCAATGTAATGGGCAGGTAAAATGTAAATGGTAAACCCATTGTACCAAAGTTATCCTAACTAGTCTATGACTAAATCAAGTTTAAACCGATACTCTAAAGGGTGAACATTCAATACCCTTGGACCATCATTCTTATTATTGCTACTAAATCAAGTTTAAACCAATACTCTAAAGGGTGAACATTCAATACCGTGGACCATCATTCTTATTAATGCTCTATGCAAAACCTTGAGCATGTACTATGGTTTACCTAATAAAATAGGCCCATAAAATGTAAATGGTAAACTCATCATTAATTGTACCAAGGTTATCCTAAATACTCTATGACTAACTCAAGTTTAAACCAACACACTAAAGGCGGAATGTTGAGTGCCCTCTCATCATCATTCCTAAAAATTCTCTAGGGAATACCATGAGCAACTACAATATGTTACTCAATACAATGGGCACATAAAATCTAAATGGTAAAGCCATTAATAATTGTACCAAGGTTATCCTAACTACTGTATGACTAACTCAAGTTTAACTCAACACTCTAAGTTGAATTCCTTTGGGTCATCATTCCTATAAATTCTCTCCCTTGAGGAGGAAAAATGAATGCTACACTAACCATGCAAATTAAATTGTTTATGAGTACTAATACCATTGCAACACAAATGCAAACTTAAATAAACTTAGCTCCATCTTAACTCTATCCCCCTTGGTGTTTGGTAGATCACCGGTTAAGATGGATCAACGCTCGTTTAATTCCCCATTTAAATAGGCTATATTTCACATGAATACTATGGTTCTATACTATGGGCTCTTAATACCATGAGTCAATAACGTGGGCCACTTTTATTTTTTTATTTTATAGGCTTATTTTATTTATTTATTTATTTATTTTATGGCATTCCAACCTCCCTATGTACTTGTTTGCTTTGATTTAATTTAGAAAAAAATGATAAAAATAAAATAAAATAAAATAATGATGATGGTTAACTTCCACTAAGACCAAATTTAGTTTGTTTTAAAATTGTACTCCTATGCTCAAAGAGTATAGTTATTGTCTTTAAAAATGTGGTATTAATATGTCATGGTATTAATGAGCTTCTTAATTAAAATTAAATATGGCTACCAAGTCATTTTTTTACACCCCGAATACTTTTTTCTTTTAGATTTATTTAAAAAGGTACCTTAAAACTAAATTAAATTAAATTAGATCAAAATATTTATAACAAAATATAAAAATAGTTCACATACAATTTTTCTTATATTACATCATCTCCCTAATACTCAACTATAGAGAGTGAGCTCAAAAAAAAGATCAAATATTAGAATTGGAAATTAACTACATGGCTAAAAAGCTCAATTTATAAAATGCAAGGAACATAATAAATTTAATCACAAATTTCATTAAAAAGTGATAATTAGAATTAGAAGTGAGCTATATGGCTAAAAAGGTCCATTTGTAAAATGCAACATGATAAATTTGATCACAACTTTCATTAAAAAATGATGACCAAGAAAAAATCTCTAAAATATAGCATAGACTTTTATATTTTCCATATAGACACACCCATCTAAGTAATTATTGAGCAATACCCAATCCTTGAATAATTATTGAACAATTATAGACATTTCGCTTGGAATATTTGTTGGATAGAACAACACAAGTATTGTAATTGACATTTCGTTTATAATCCTCATTATATTTAGCTTTAGTTGGTTCAATTAGACCTCATTTAATTTGAAATAAGATTAAACATTTTATGATTTTGATCTATGGTAGTTTTCTATGAACATAATTTAGTTAAGTAAACTATATTGAATATGTAATTTTTGATTGATGAAATTATTATTTTTAATGAAAAGGCTGTTAGAAATTAATGGAGAAAGTGCAGTTAGGATAGGATTGAGATTTTAATTCTAGATCTCAGATCCTAATATTCAGGAAGTGGTTCAAACCACCCAATTATGAGAAATCCTATATGTACTAGGCTGTTCTCTTGATTCATGTATCAGATTGTGAGTGTGTTTGTACACTCTCCAGGTTCTCACCTTGAGAGTCATTTCAATAATTTTAACATGGTATCAGAGCTTAGGAGAGCTGAGAGACTTTGTAAGTAAACTAAGTTGTGCTTGAGGCAGGCCAAGAGCTTGAGTGGAAGCCGTGAAGGTGAATTTCGTGGCTCGTTGGTGTAGAGAGCTGTGTTCTCTGTTGCCGTACTGCGTGAGGTAGGGCGTGAGGCTGTGTGGAGGCCGTGAAGGCATTTTATCAAGGCCGTGAAGGCCTTTTTTTCATGGTGTGGATACCAAGGCCGTGAAGGCATTTTTTTGGCTGTGCAATTGAGGAATCTCATGCACTCCATTTACTGCTGAAAGCATCTGCTTACGAGGGACAGGTGTGGGCAGAGCACTGTCGATTCAACTTGATCCAACCTGTCGATTTCGTAGTAGCACTCCAATAGCATGAAAGACCTCCATGAAGTCACTTTGAATTGTTGGCATTGCTCAAATTGCTGGAACTGCATGTTGGATTATTGGCATCGTTCACCGCAAGATCGATTCAGAGAGGAACGTGCAGTGAAGAGGGGGATGCTGTTATTCAACAACAACGTCCGTAGTTGAAGATTATTTGCCGCTGTTGTTCACATTAATGCTGGGGATTGTATACGGGTCGAATTGTTGAGAGGGTCGATCAAATCGTTACCTATTTGCAGATGAGATCGTGTATCAAAGGATTTTTCAACAAGCATAGCCTCCTATGCCTAGACTGTCGTTGGCGGCCTTGCCTACAACAAGAAGAACACTGCAGAGAAAAAAAATTAGTATCGAAGCAACAATGGCCAGTTCAAGCAACGACAAAACCTTCAAGTCCTCGAGTTTTTTGGATTGTATCTTTGAGTTTTTCTTGTTGCTTCATTGATTTTTTAATTCAGTTTATTCTGACAAGAACATCTAAGTGTCTCTCACAGAATTATTGAGGCTGCTACAAAGATTTTAACGCCATTGAAGTAGCAATTTCAGAAGTAATTTCTTCTTGAACTTTGGTCCTTGCATCACCCAAAGGATCTTCTGGTCGAGCTGCACCCTCTAAACAGTTTGATCCACTTCCACCCATGGCTTCATTACAATTATTGGGCCCTTTGTCATCTGAGTTGGTTGAGTCATCTGATAAATGATTGACAGGCTTAACTGTAGGTGCTACAATACCTTGGCTACCATATATTCAAGAACAACTGATAGGTAAATAGGGGTTCCTTCTCCCACCAGTTCGGCACATTGGCGTTCATAAACCAGGAAATTCTGCATGTGGGAAACTGCAACCATGCCTTGTTGCTCCGCGAGGTGGACTTCTTCTTCGAACTACCCGATCATCTGACCGCCTGGTGCTTTGTGGTAGGGGACACACCCACAATCCCCGTGAGCAGTGAATTTTGTAAGCATGAAGTTTGAGGCCGTGAAGGCCGAGCACTAAGTAGTGGAGCAGACTGTGATTGTTGTCATCCGAGCGCAGTGGAAGCTTGGTGGCGGTGCCTTCCCATGGGAGGACGAGTATTGGTGGTTGCAGCTGTCTGGGGAATAGTTAAAGTGCTGCCACCAGAATTGTGGTGTGCACAAGATCCCCTCCTCACATCAAAACACAGTCAAGCGTATTGCGTGTGGAGGAGCAGTTGTGGTAAGATGACGTATTATCCAGAGCCAATTTCATTAATTTTATTCTAGTGCCAATAAATTCTCCGTTGCTGCATTCGGCTCTGCAGTTCCACGGAGAAAAGTGTGAACTTTTAAGAAATGTTCCTTCCTATCTTCTATGGTCAAAATTATTGGTTTCTCAAGGAAGCGACGACTTACAAGTAAGTTTATATAATCATCAGCTGTCTCTTTGTTGTTAGCAAGCCCCTCTGCGATCCACTTTGCCACCAAAATTCTTACATTAATCATTAGATGCTGGGGAAAGAGGCCGATACAATACAACTCTTCATGTTACCATCGGGCAAACTATTTATAAATAGTTATTTACAGTTCAATCAACGTTTCCTCAGAGATTACCTTGTTGCCTTGAATGAATTTTCTGTGGTCGAAACCCTTGGCTGCGACAAACCAAGATTTGTGCATTTGTGATCTTGTTTCAAATTTGCGCGTTGCTGTGTGATGTGATTGTATGATCTAGACATCACATCCTAGAGTTGAGCTCCTACGTTGCCCATGTCTGCAGCAATTTGGAGAATCGCAGATATATGAGGACACATTAGTCAAAGACGTAATCTGCAATTCAATAGTGTGTTGGTTGGCGTGAATCGGTGGAGCAGCTCGGTAAACTGCGTGGAGGTCGTGAAGGCCTAATTTGGAAAGTCCTTTGGTGAAGACTGTGACAAAGGTTGTTGCCAGATTGAGCCCGTTAGCTGTAGCCCATTCTGTATCGTTGGATTCCCATTGAAGATATAGTGGTCGAAGTGGCAAAGACTGGAAAGACTCATGGATCTGTTGGTGTGGTGTATGATTTGATGCTGGTGTGTGGATTGATTGGATATGATGGTGTGTTAATCGATCCAATCTGATAGTGAAACAAGGATTTGAGCCATCGTGGGGCAGCGAAGGTGGACTACAGGTCATGTTGTGACATCGCTGCATGCATTGTGATGGATTGTTGAAGCGTGGTGAATCCGACATGAAGGGGTGTTGTCTCAGCCCTCAGACAGGAGAAGCGTGAGAAGTCGTGGTGCCTGTGTGGGTTAACAATGTTCTTGTAAGGGAGAAAATACAAGGAGAAAATGGGTCGTCAAAGTAAATTGAAAGAGTCTCGAAGAAAATTCAAGAGAAAGAATCAACGGAGAAGTGCTAACATATTGTGTTGCAGAATTTTGTGTTTTGTTTCAAGTTGACGGTGATGGACCAGTTGCTAATAAAGGTGCTAATTTGGAATTTGGTGATATTAATAAATGATTAATGCCAGATTTACCATCTTTTTCAGGTATAAATTATGAAAGCTGGACAAATGAAATGAAAACAATACTATGGAAGTTAAATTTACTGGATTATATTGAAGATGTTATTAATGATAGTGGAGATACAGTAGCATTAAGTCTTATAACATCTGCAGTAGATGACAATATCATATTCAACATAATATATGAATATGGAGAGATTCCTAGTACAAAGTTTTTATGGGATGTTTTAGAGATGAAATACTGTCTGAATAAGGGAAATGATGCTGGAGATATTGCTCATGATAATGATCCCATATTTGATTGTGAAACTGAAGATGCAGTGATGGGTGATAAATGTGTATCTGTAATTGAAACTTGTAATGATGAAAACACATCCATTATTATAGAACCTGAAAGTTTTCCTGATGCAGAAATCAAGTTTGATGAGACTTATATATCTCATGATGAGTGGATCAATTTGATTATTGAAAAGCATCAAATTGATGAATTACTGTTTGGTGAGAAGGAAGGCCTAACATCACATACAGATCAAATGCAGAACATGCTTGTAGCGACAGATCTGGATGAAGGCATAATTATGTTAGCAGAAAAGGATGAAGTAGGGAGAGATGGTGAAATGAAATCTCTTCTGAAGGAGCAGGAAGATAAAAATATTGGTAGGCAAGAATTAGCAATAAATTTTGAAGAAGAATTGAAGTTTCTTGAAGCATGGCTTGAAACACCATGTATTTATGAAATTAACACAGAAATTGCTATAATCAATGGTGAAGATATCATCGTTGATGTTCAGATGATTGACACCGGAAATTTTAACAAAGGAAAATTTAACATCAAAATTATTATAATTTTGGATTGGTGAAACTAGTATTTTTAATGAAAAGACAAATTTAACATCAAAATTATTAAATATACTTGTTGTAATTACATAGTGTGATTTTAATCTGTTATATTAGTGATGTCATCATTCTCAAACTATTTCTATAGGATTTCAAGGTAACAAAATATTTCAAGCTAATAAAGTCAATTATTTTTACACACTCAAATTATCAACAAATACCATTGTGTCTCTTTCTTTCCATAATAACCACATAATCATTCAGAGAATATTTCCCTATGCCTCAAACGTATTGTTCATGTCTTACAAGTTGAAGCAATTTCTTGAGATTATATTTTATTTTCAGCCTAACAGTAGCATATCCTTCAATGAACTGACTTTAGAATCAATCCCATATGTCATGGATAATGTTCATCATTTTTCATATGCCACAAATATTCTTAGAGTTTTACATCGATGAGTTCTAAACAAAATTGGTGAAGCCTATGTGCATAAACAACTAGACTAAAGGTAATCAGACATCTAGATACATTTCAAAACTCCCAAAATAGTGTCTCGTGTAGAAATCCTATAATAGCACTAGATATTATGACTAGAGAAAGTGTCACACCAAGTTCATGAGTTGATGGATTAAAGTTATCCTCTTTCTAGAATCTTCTAGAATATTTTATAATTAACTTCAATGTTTATATTTGTGTGTGTGTGTAACTAAACGTAATCAAACATTTAGGTATATTTTAGAACTCCCAAAATAGTGAACCACGTAGAAATCCTATAATAGCACTAGAGATTATGAGCAGAGAAAATGTTACACGAGATTCATGAGTTGTGTATTAAAGTTGTCCTTTTTCTAGAATCTTCTAGAAGCTTTTACAACTAACTTTTTTGTGTGTGTGTTTGTGTGCCTAGTTCTTAAATTTGTTGGTTGTTTTTATACTTAATTTGTTTTGGGTAATGGACCATTGTGAAGCCATAGACATGCTTTTATGAGAATTTTATTGGTTTTGATGTATATTTTGTTTCCTGTTAATATAATGGAGTTCGACTAGAGCTTTATGTATGTTTAGTTAATATGATTATTATGATGAAGTTTATATTTCTTCTTCCATTGTTTCACACTTCGAAGCAATAGGCCTATCAACTATGGACTATTTATAGTTTCATGAGTAGTAACATATATTTTAGACCAAAAACTCTACACTATAGGTTCAAGTATTATATACTCAACACAAGACTCATAACATACAAAAACATCCATATAATAAATACATTAGAAAGAATACTTTCCTTGCTATCGGGAGGAAACTTACTCCATAGCAAGAGCTAAGACAATTATATTTGGAAGAGTGAACCCATAAACATTAACATAGTAAAATATAGAAATTTAGGAATTATTACTCATACTAGTATCATGTTTAGGTATTCAATTTGCAATCTTAGGCTATTAATCTCACCTTCCACTTGTTGAAGCCTCAACTTCTAGTTAACTAGAATTCCCATAGTGGTGGAGAGTGCAATATCTAGTTGATTGTGTTTGATTTTCATTTGCTTCATTCTCATACTAAATATTCTTTATATCTTTCATGCAATAAGAGGGAGATAATATCTAAATTCACTAAAAATAGAAGGTATACACCTATGTAACTAATAGATAGGTGCACCCAACTCAAGTTCTGCATTCAATGAGTTAAAGACATAATAAATTACCAAAATAGAACAATAGAGGCAAAATGCACTAAAACAGTGATAATTTTATCCCATGACTTCCCATACCTATAACTTTTGGGGAAATTTCCACCTTTCCTATCAATTCCCAATGATATAAACCTATTAAAAACGTGTGAGGCAATCAAGTATCCACATGGGGCTACAAAACCCCTAATGGTAACAATATGATGAAAACAATGACATTGATAAAATAATTCAGTTGAAAGGGTAGGACCAAAAATAGACACATCCTTACCAATCCCTTAGCATTATCATTCCTTCATGTTCTTCCATGTAAAAAAGGTTAAAATAATATATATATCTACCCTCATGTCTATCAATGTTGTAGGTGTCATTCAAATAACACAATGGGGATCTAATACCTATATGCTCATTGGTATTTTGCTAGTAGAAATTGTTCTTTTTTTTATGATGATGATGAGAATGGTGAAAAATATAAGTTTATTTTACATTTTACCAATCACAAGAGAAAAAATAATGCATATATTAACATATTTATGATGAATTTTAATTGGAATCGTAAGATAACCATTTTTTTATTTTTTTAGGTAGATGGTAACGTTAACATTATATAAAACATTGTATGACGAAGTTACCAACTTAATTAGAACTATAACCTCAAAATGATAACTCTAACCCAAAAACCCCCCTTTTTGCACAAAAACATGAAAAGCGTCCCAAAATAGAAAAAGGGTGATATTGCATCATTTTTTTTTATTTTTTTATGGTTACAATTCAAATTTTTTTAGCCATAGCATTAAAAGCCGAACTGTGAAATACATGAAAAAACACCATGAAATACATAAGTGGTGAGGCAACAACATCCCCACTTTTTTAAAGGGTAAAAATTCAAACATTTTTCAACCATGGAATTAAGACCAAATATCATGGTTACGAAAGACATGAAAAAAAACCCTGAAATGAAAAAGTGGTGATGCATAATACCTCATTTTTTATGATGAAAATTTAAACAATTTTCAACTATAGCATTAAAGATCAAATATTATGACTATGAAAACACTTAAAAAGAAAAATCTAAATTAGATAGTGGTTCTAAGGGGAGTAATGTTTTTTAAGGTTAAAATTATAGTTCAATTAAAGTCTTAGCATAAGACAACTTCACCGCTTTCCAATGGGGCACTAAAATCACAATATTTTTTAAAGTATGGTCTATAAAATCATTATTGGTGTACACATAATCATAAAAAGAACCCTTGAAAAAAAGAAACAAACAATTTTAGTGTACTTTTTTTAATTAAAAAAATGATTTTCTTAATTTTTTAGAAAGAAAAAGTCAAATTAAACAGCTGAAATAACACTTTATTTTAAACAATTATTTTTAAAAGATCATTGAAAAATGATTAAAAAATAAAATTTAAAAGTAACTTTGATTTTTTTCAAACAAAATTAAATAAATACAAAAATACATTAAACTTAAAAATATTATTATGTTTTAAAAGAGATAGTTATAGTTATTTTATTAAATATATCCAGTTTGAAGGCCAAAACCTTTTACCTCTTGAACAAAAACTTCTTCCACAAACTTCAAAATGTTCAAAAGAATTTGCAACTTGTTTCTCCCTAGGTACCTAAATTAAGAAAACATTAGATTCTCTTATAAGACCTCCAAAAAACACCTAATATGGGTAGTATATATTTGCATAACATACTCTTAATATAAATAGAATATAACCTACAACATTTACTCCAACACCAGAGTTTACTCCGATATCAAAATTTACATCATTTCCAGTATGTTTGCGCTTAGTATGGAAGTGGGGAGAAATCAAGCCTTCATTTTCCTCAATATTTGTCTCCTCTTGTAGTTCTTTCGTTTTGTCTGGTTGTTCCTTGAGATCCTCATAAACTTTAGGATTCATTTATTTTCCTCTGCTTCTGATGAAATAGAAAAATCACCCATTTTGAAGTCAACATGTCCATTACTACTGCAACCTCACTAGTTTGGTTTCCAACTATTGAAAATTGGTAGCTTCAGTCCGTATTTTCATTGCAAAAACAAAGAATAAATTATGTATTTTCATGTTGACAAAGTCGGTCTCATTTTCTCAAGTCGGCCCAAACACATACATCACTCATACACTATATTTTAAACAAGAATATATGTTCACACATGTGATGAGAAGAAGAAGAATAAGTTGTACATGGCTCATGTTTTACCTCTATTTGAGCATCATTGACTTGATTTGTATCTATCCGAGTTGATCAAGTTTTGAGTGAGTTTTGAAGGTTGGGTTTTTTATGGTCTATTGACTGTTGGTGATTGGAGTTTTTGATCCTGTTTCTTGGTCATTGACTGGCATTTAACCACAAGTCAACTGTTGCACTTTGAACAAGATTTTATGTGGATATTGCAGGTTGAATTTTGGCACTTTCATTAGCTATCTCAGGCTAAAATTCTACCCTCTATGCAAATTTTGACTCTGAATAGTGCGTTGATTTTGTCTCTCTCAAATGGCTAGTTTGAATAGGAATTTATTAGGTCAAAGATTGAATTTTTTACAGGAAAACGTATGATGTACATTTTGATGAATTGAACTCTCTCATAAGGGGTTTTCCCCCTTGTGGGTTTTTTTTCGCAATAATTCTTGGTGTCTCTTGTCTCATTCTTTACTTTGATATCTAATTCTCTATTAATTTTAATAGTTGAAAAATTTCATGTGTAGCTGCTTAATTATTGGAATTTTCTAATTATATCCCTAGAAGTGGTTATCAGTTTGAAAAATTGTATTAGTCTTTCTTGCACTAGAAAATAAACATGGGATTAAAGCTTTGGTGAAGGGATGAGAGAATTAAAATTCATTGAGATGACCTTGGAGATAATTCAAGATAACCTTAAGGAGCACTAATATCCTCATAATCTTTCTTGATTGGTCATATTCATCATGAAGACAACGAAAAATATTGAAATAGCTACAAACTACAGGGCATGGAAGACTATAATTGAATTTGTCCTTGCAAGGCATAAGGCCTTGGGTATTCTATTGGGAAAGGTTATTGAACCATATGATCAAGCATGAAAGGGAAAGTTTCAATATGATGACATATTATCCATGACCATCCTATGGAATATTTTAGGGATATTCCTTATATTGTTGATCTCAAATCCTCCAAGGAAATGCATGAAACACTTATTGATTATATATCATTGGAAACATCAATAAATATATAAGTATAATAAGTCATCTTCATGATTTTAAGATGGAAAATAATGATATTTTGGAATCATAATTCATAAGGATATCTCAATTGAGATATCAACTCAAAAATATTGATGAAGTTCCTGACAAAGAATTAGTAGTTATAGAAATCAAAGGTTGTGTGACACTTGGGATTATTTTTGTAGAAAGCATTAGTTGCATAGAAAATGTAGCTACCTTTGATAAGATATGGGTTTCATGGAATAAAGAAGAATATAAGCTCATGTCAAAAGAAAATATTCCAAATCTAAGTGAATATTCTTAAGCTTTTACAAGCCACTAAAAGAATAGGAAAGGAAGAAGAAATTTTGGGAGATTTTAAAGAAGTACATGTAGAATACATACTTCAATATATGCTCCAATACCTACTCGAGGAAGAGCACCTACTGCATAGAGAAGACCCCCTCCTCCCTCTCAAAAAATAACATGAAAAATGTCCAACACTATGATTGCCAAGCATATGGTCACTCTCAAAATAAGTGTCCTAAAAGGAATGATGATCGAAAAAGGAAAGAGAAGCACCATGCCTCTAAAAATAACCTTAATGAACCCTTACATAAGAGGAGGTCGAGGAAGAAAGATTCTAATGATGAATATTCCTTTGATTTTTATTTTACAATTTCTATTTCATGTCATGATGAAATTTGGTTGGTGGAAAATGGTGCCTCTAGGCACATGACTAGGAGTCATCATCATATTTATGAATTGGTTTAAAATAAGCTAGATCAAATGGTGGAGCTTGGAGACAATGGAAAGTATGATGTTAAAGGCATCGGTTCATCATCCTTCCAATAAGAATTAGGAGGTAATGTATCTATAAACAATATTTTAGATGTTCCTAGTTTGAAGAAGAAGTTGTTTCCATTTCCTCTCCTTAAGACAAAGGATACATAATTCCTTTCATTTATCATTAATCTATAGTATGGAAGAAATAATCCTCTTATAAATATACCAAGGTCATTAATTTACAAAGAGGAGTCCTATATCGTCTCCTTAGCCACTCAATTGAAGGCTTGATATACAACACCTATGGTATTTGTGAACAATGGAATTGAAGGTATGCTCATGTTCATTATAAATACTTCTCTAGAATGAAGGACTCTGTTAAATGAACTACAAGGAAAAGACCCTCTAGTGGAGGTTTTTACAGAAGCCCCTATAAAAACATTCAAAAAATCCATTTGTAACAAAGGTCACTAGTGGAGTTGGGCAGGCAAATGTTTTATCATATTCATTTTAACGATGTGTCTCCAATATAATAACACACTGGTGCCTTACTATACATATACACATTGGTTGTTCCTTATTGCATTAAAACCACACCAATTCCATTTCGTGAGGCATCAAATTCCATAATAATTTTTTTTGTAAAGTTTGGTGTAGCTAAGACTGGTGGTTGTCACATTGCCTCTATAAGAAGTTCAAAGGCCTTAGTTTCTTCTGGAGTCCAAGAAAATGAATCTTTCTTTAGTAAAGAGGTTAAAGGTGTCGATATTTTACCATAATTCTTAAAAACTTGCGATAATACCTTATTAACCCCAGAAATCCTCGAATATGCTTTATAGTTGCAGGAATTTTCCATTCCTTAATGGATTTAATTTTGTTACGGTCTACCTTAACACCCTCATGAGATACAATACAACCCAAATATTCCATCTCGTGTACTCCAAAGAAACATTTGGAGGTTTTCACATATAAGTGTTTCTATTCCAATAGTTTGAGAACCATGCCAACATGTTGAACATGATCCTTGCAAGACTTGTTGTAGATTATTATATCATCAAAAAATACTAACACAAATTTTCTAAGGACGGGTTTGAAAAGGGAATTCGTCAAACCTTGAAATGTGGAAGGTGCATTAGTAAGGAAAAAAGGAATGAACAAAAATGTGTAATGACCCTCATGACTTCTGAATGATGTTTTCGGAATGTCTTTAGCCTTCATTATAATTTGATGACATCCAGAACAAATATCCAACTTGGTGAAGTAAATTTCTCCATGTAATTCATCCAATAATTCATTAATGACATGGATGGGAAATTCATATTTGATAGTGAGCTTGTATAGCTCCCTAGATTTCAGACACATACACCATGATCCATCCTTCTTGTGCACCAATACTACTGGATCAGAGAAATAAATTTGACTCGGTTGAATTTGAGCATAAGGATATCTGTAAGGCCTGATGTTTGGTCGAACTTTTCCTAGAATCAAATCAACACCATGATCTTGATCATGAATAGGTGGGAGTCCTTTGGGAGTCTCAAATACCTTGGAATGATTGTCCAAGGCTTTTTGGATATCTGAAGAAATAGATGATTTTGATGTTTGAACCTGTAGTGAGTATAATTGTGTAATTATGCCTCATTGTTCTTTCTTTAGAAGATTTTTCATGACATTAGAGCTAATTATCTTATTATGCTTCCCTGTGATACCCCTTAATTAAACTTGCTTTCCTTTCGAAAAAAAAAAGTCAAGAAAGGTTCTTGAAAATTGAAAAATATTGTCCCCAAATATTGTAACCATTGTACTCCTAGTACAACATTAGCATCACCCATTGGGATGTAGAGAATTGGACTATTCAATACATATTCCCCCATGGTTAGTTTGATATTATGGCACTTTCCAAATAAATTTATAGCTCCTCCATTTTAAACCATCACTTGAAACTCTAGTGCTGGGTATAAGAAGAAATTCAATTCCTTGGGTACCTTATAATGTATAAAATTATGGGTACTACCTGAATAGATCAACAATATTACATTTTTATTCTTGATATGTCCCTGCAACAATATATAAGCAGGGTGTAAATTTGTTTCTTCAAGAGAAATACAACGGCACTGACCTACAATATACATAGAACCCAATTTGATACAAATCCTAGAAACATACATTGAAAGCAGCAACCCAAACATACATTGAAACTTTGGGATGTTTTGAATCTCCCACCCAAATTAATTGTGTAGAGGGAAATTTAAAATTAAAAATAAAATAAAACAAACTTGTGATTACAAAAAAAAATATGGAGTGAAGGAAAAAATGAGAGATTTGTTATAGCTTTAACAAGGTTGATAGTAAAAAATACCAATTTTCTATGTCCTATTCCACATTAATACACCCATTTTCTGATTCTATATATATTTATATATTGAAATGTTAAAAACTGAATTAGAGTAAAAATATGTTTATCATTATAGCCATTGAGAAGAACTATATATATATATATATATATATATATATATATATCTTATTTTTTATTTATAACAAGGATATTGACTATGTTAATATATGTTGTGGTTAATTATTTTAATATCAACTTCTAAGTTGGTTTAGTAGTGATTGTATAAAAATGTTATAATTTTAACATTATAGATGGATTCATCCCTTTAAGGGGTCGTTGAATCCAACTACCTATATTTTAACATTGGAGATGGACTCAAAGACCCATTTGTCTCAAAGGGGTCTCTGAATCCATATGTAGTGTTAAACTTTAGAGAAAAAAGGGTATTCATAATTTTAACACTATAAATGGATTCAGATACCCCTTTGTCTCTAAACTTTAACACTGCAGAGGGATTCAAAGACCCCTGTAGTGAAATGTAACACCTGTATCAAAATTCTAATTTTTCATTTTTCGAGTGACACAATTAAAAATTACTAACATACATGACTAATTCATATACTTGTTGTACTTGTTATTTAGCCATATTTTTATTCTTGGACTATAATAGTCATTGGCTTTAATCGTTATTAATTTTTCATTTATTATCTAGTCCTATACTTTAATCCTAGACTAAACTAGTCATTTAAGTTAGTTGCTTTTAGTTTAGTCACTTATTATCTAGTCGTATATTTTGTCCTTGGACTAAATTATCCATTTAAGTTAGTGATTTGTAGTTTGGTCCCTCAAAATTTCTCAAATTTAGTAGTAATTCACTTGAAATAATTGCGGTGACTAATTTTTTAGTCACCTAGTGACTAATTTCATCATTTTCCACTAGTCAAACAAGTATTGATTATACTTTAACATCAGACATCCTTATGGAAACCGAAGATAACAATTTCTCAAATCAAGACTTAATCAATGTTATCAGAAATGAGATTTGTGTGTTCCATTAACGTAACAAACTATACTAATATGGTTATTACAAACTACCTCACCGCTTCTTTGGCTGATGTGATGATTATAGTTGGAAATCAATATATGCCGTTAGGAAAATTAAAACCATTGCACAACAACAAGAACACAATTTTCATGATGCAAGTATCAATGGAATTGCACTATTATTATTATTATTATCTAATTTTAAGGTCATGATCACGGCCAAGCTAGGCACTAAATTGGTGTATGAGACCCTCTTGTTTGTGGGACAACGGAACCACCTCCCTACAATGATTTGATTTCTAAGTCTATGAAAGCATACATACTCCATCCCCTTATAGTTTTTGAACCTGTCACACATGCTGTTAACCATTATGCCCACTCAAGATGTACAAATAATATAGTGCACTCAATATAAGAATTGAACAATCGATAAAAATTTCTCTTACATAATATTAATGTGCAAAGTTTTGAGGAAAGATTTCATAATTTTAATGTTTTAAGAGATAAAAAAGCCTTTAAAGAAAACAGAAAAGTGGCAATATTTTTGTACAACATATATTGATATTTATGTTTTTTTGGACTAACTATTAACCAAATATACAACCAAGAGCTACCTCTGCATTTTTTCCGAAATGGATTATACAATTGAACAACCCACAAGTGTAATATGTAAAATTTAAGGTACCATACGTGAAACAACATGCTTTCGACATTATTCTATATAAAGAAAAGTAAATGTACATGTACGTGTATTTCTACGACAGATACTTTGAGATTTGAGTCATTTTATGGGACGAGATTGTTTAAAAGATATTCCTAGAAACAATATATATAAATCTCCAAAAAGCTTGCAATTAACTTTGCATTTTTTTAACACTTTGTCCCATGAGAGTAGAAACCGAATAGAAGGATGCACCCTTCATAAAACTTACCAATAAAAAAAACTCTATAGCAAAAATTCATTCAAGTCATGTCTTTATAGAGCAAGTCATTCACAGTAAATGAGAGTGGGAAAAATGGATGATACATCTCATCATAATGTGCAAAGTTGTTGAACAAGTGTCTACTGGGAATGTAAACAAAGATAGAAACCATGCACCGCTCATTCATACCTCAAGAAAAGACAAAAGTGGTTTACATGTTAACACCATCTAAATCACAACAATATCTTATATCTTCAGGTCATAACTCACCGAAAACTTGGAGAGTAACTCAAGGTATAATCATTCTCAAAAGAAATATTGTCAAAAGAAAGAACCCCGAAGATGTTTTCAGGCTGGAGAAATATTTTGGGTGGAGTATGAGGCTGAGAAAGAACTCTAGAAGAGGTTCTTAGCTGCTGTTAGGGTTTCTCAAATGTAATTGGTAGGGTAGATGTCTTTAGCACTGAGGATAGTATTTGTTTCAATTAACAAATAGTTTATTATTCACAATTTGTGAAAGAAATTATGATGGAATTTTAACAATATAAATTATAACAGCAACAATTCAATACATGCAGATAAATTACAACCGGAGCGATTTACTGCATTCAAAGGGTGTACTGTGCAACAGAATTATGTATACTCACAACATGTTTCTCTCAAGGTACTAACAAAGTTACAGTGCTAATCACTTTCACATTCCATTTCATTTATAAACCCAAACAAAAACAGACCTCAGGAATTTTGAAAGACCTGAGCAATTTTGTGTTATAAAAAATTCCGTCAAATAATATAATACTGCCCTTAGTACGGAAAACGGTCGAAGTGCCAAAAACAAAATTAGTAACGAAAATAATATGCTCTAAAATTCAAGTTCAATCGAAGCGAATTGCAGAAACAGAAGTAATCTGCCATTGCAGAGTAGATTAACAATTAATTTTGATTCCGAATGGTGAAAAGCTCGCGCATCTGTTCAGAGGTTTTCCCTTTCATCATATCAGCAATAGTTTGACACATAAAATCCAAAAGATTTCTGATGTCCAGATAGTTGGCAGCTTTCGTAACTTGAAACAGTGTGGCGCGATCATCTACAAGAGCTCTCACGAACTCCTCATCCCACATTTTGACAGCATCAAGCGATGCAGTGGGAGCATCAAGAACATGGTATCTGCAATATTGAATAACCAGACGCAAAATCTTGGCAGAAACGAGAGGCAGAGGAATGGTAATGTTGGTGCCCAAGTCTTCCATCATTAAGAGAATGATGGCTGAAGTCGAGGCCACCTCTGTTTCCACCTCAAATATTTCTCCGTCGCAGCTCTGCAATTTCACAATATCGTTGTTATTATTATTGCTTACTTCCTCGGCCATCGGCCTCGCTGATTCATCCATGATCTGAACAGGTGGATAGATAGACACGATGAAGTGAAAAAGATTGGATTGCTCTGAGATGCCTCTCTGATCATGGCAATGGTACTAGCGAGATTTTGTTACAATATTTATATGGAGAGAGGAATTGATATGAATGGAAAAAGTAATGATCACGGCTGGTACTCTTCCATATTTGTGGCCGACACATGTTGGTTTTATGTAATGATGTCATTTTGGACCCTCTAATGAGACGGAGGAATTATCTGGACATTTTGATCGGAAT
The DNA here is from genome assembly GCA_034641835.2 of Pinus albicaulis. Lineage (NCBI taxonomy): Eukaryota > Viridiplantae > Streptophyta > Pinopsida > Pinales > Pinaceae > Pinus > Pinus albicaulis. The sequence goes on along the minus strand of CM076576.1, from coordinate 688,936,895 downwards.
TTGGGTAATAAAAATTTAAGAAATCTTACCATAGTGTTTGAATTATGTTTTTGATGGTGGAAATGGATTCAGCACCATCAAAAACCTCTAGAACACCCAAAATATTAAAGTTTGATAGTTATAATGTGGATTTACAAAAATCCCTGTCGAATTTTCTTAAAATCTTACCGAAATTTCCATGATTTTCACATTCTAGTTAAACTACAGCCTTATTAAAAGATCAATCGTTGAAAAAGTCAAAGCTGTTAAGTTCAAGTTCAAGATAATGGTTTTACGAACATGGTTTTGGTGGCTCGTTGTATTAGAGTCTATGAATTATATGTGATAAAAAAATTTAAAAAGCTTAAAAGTTTGAAAAATTATTGTAATGTGTCCTGGAGTATTATAGATTCATGATTTAAGCATATGGTTTTGGTAGTTAGTGATATTAGATCCCATATTACGTGTGTTGAGGAGGTAAATCCCCTCTGCAGACAGAGGCGATCCCTACTAGCCCAGCAGGGGTCTAGCAACAAACAAACAATGCTATGACGCAAGCTCCTAGTTACGAAATGAAAGACTTGGGATAAGAGCCTACCTGGATTCCAACGCTAGATCTGAAGAAGAAGATGTCCCCGTCCTTCAGCCTTGGCAGATCACAATCCTTCCACGATCTCCTATACCACACCGCACACAAGAGACGAATAAGATACATGCATAGAACCAAAGATAATGCAGTAAGCAAATACTGCCTTAAAAGATATTACTCGCATTAACATGATTGCAAAAAGTGAGTGAACCATAATCATAGTCATCTATTAAAGTGATAAACGAATAGAAGTTACAACCCGAGTTCGACGCTTCACCTCCTTTCGCACGGTCCCCAAGGTTCAATGCCCCAAAGCCTGCCAAGGAAAGGGAAACCTAGGTCCGTAATGGCTCTTGCTTAATGGGCCTTAAGGAAAAGAAGGGATTCTTTACAAGACAAAGGCACTTGGGAGAAAAGTAATTTCGCAAGCCGTAAGATCAAGACTATCACTACGGAAGTTTACTTTTCAGCCATTCAGCCCTTCAGCCCTTTCATCAATGGATGAAGGCTATATTTATAGAGGAGAGGAGGAGGTTGGGATCCCTACAATAGTGGAAGGAAGGCCTTATCCCTTGGGAGGTTCCCCATAAGGTGGAAACAAGAGGCCAAAGGAGGAAGGCCGTGGTTATTCAGCCGAAACCACTCCTGATGACCTGTTCACTTAAGTTGCTGGACCAACCCCGCCTTTTTAAAAAAAATTTCCATAAACAAGAGTGGCGCGGGTGCTACATCGGGGACAGAAAGGCCAAGTGGCGTGCCTGTTAATTTTCCCCATTGGCGCGAGTATACAAGCTACTACCGCCAATGCAAAAACATGTGTTTTTAAATCGTCAGAATGATAAACAGAGAAATGTTGAATCATGGGAAAGGGATGCAATGAAAGGGTTTATGTTTGGACATTGCTCAGTTTTGTACATACTGGTCCTATTAGCACTGGGAATGGTAGGGACGTGGCATAAATGCTTGAAAAAGTCAGTATGCCCCCAGCATGGGAGGCCCGAGAGAGAGAGGGGTGAAATGCTTTACGAGAACATGTTCAACTGAAGGCCCGCCGTCGGAAAACCTGCACAGAAAGATACAACTGATATCTCAAGTACATGATGTATATCTATGGTATGGACGCAGCCATCCGAACAGAGTATGCTATAATCCGGATCCAGGGTATGGGCGCAGCCATCCAACTAAGATCAAACAAATAGACTCGGGTATGGTCGCAGCCATCCAATCATTGAGTCATGTACATAATGACAATAATCCACAATCGCAGCCTGGATTACAACAGACACAATCCAGGGTCTTGCGCTCCATCTCGACCCAAATAAGTACAAGTTCTAGCACGCGAATATGTGAGCTGATGTCGAACATGCAGGAACATCGCCTGATTACCAGCCAATGATGAAAGCCGTTAACAGACGCGAGAGGAACCACCAATAATGACAATGGTCCTCAAGGTACTACAGGTACAATCTACGGCGTGTGAATAAATGAGCTGACGTCGAACACCCGCAGAATCATTCGATCGGAAGTCGATGATGTAAACTTCACGTCGAATGCGACGAACCTGCCATTGAGGCATGCAGGCTCCAAGGTACCATCAGGAGTCTCTAGACCAACTTCCTGGATAATGAGTTGAAGTCGACAGGAAGTGACCTTGATCGAAGGTGGGCCATAATGATTCCCACATCATCGACACGAGACAGAGGAACATGATGCTTTGTTGTGAATCAGGATCGTTTCACATGTGCGAGAGAGGATTGTCTTCTGAAGTTTCTCTTGAACACACATGACACGTGATATACTTGACGGTATTTGACATCAACAGATCAAGGTCATGGCGACGAGTTGGATCCAGGGGGCAGGATATGAGAGGTCAAAAGAGATTACCCAAACCCATGGAAGCAAAGTGGAACAACGAGATGAGATGTCCCCAACCCGACACGAATGCAGACAAGTGCCATGTTCAAGAGCGACATACTGCCGACGACAACGACGATGGTTCCATTTTTCCCCACCATCTTGGTGAGTACCTCTTTATTTTTACACAAGCTTGAAGAGGATACCATATGCTTGTCATATAATTCCACCCTTCGGGCGAATCCATCCTAGTACATTTAACGAGCCCTAGGAAGGAGCGACTCGAATAACGTCATTTCGACTGGATCCGATGTCATCAGGGTTTAACGAGTCTGACAAAGGAAGAACTCGGCGTCTTTTCATGTTTAGAGAGTTTGAAAAGACGGCGGAAAAGAAAACTCCACAGGTCCCTTTTCGTAAATAGTTCCCCAGATCCGAAAAGGTAGAAAACAATATCCGGGAAAACCTCCTAGTCGCGATAGGCTAGGGTATTCCTTTTTCGTAATCAATCCATCCCGGCCCGAAAAAGGGTTAAACTTATACCAGGTGAATGTCGATTCGTGTCCATTTTAACGAGATCGAAACGACAAGGGCCTCGGCGATCTTTTCATATTTAGAGAGTCAGAAAAGAGCTGAAAGATGACTCCTCCTGGAGGAACGAGTGGTATAAAGGGTAGCAACTGGTTCCGGTAATGGTGGAACTACTCTGAACGAATAAAGGTCGAGAGGCTGGCTAACAAGACCACTCATAGCAGCGGTTCCTCAGGAACGGGTAAAACAACCAAGTGAAGGCATATGATCGGCCAAGCAGATAGTGACAATGGAGTGAGAAAACCAAGGCTCATATGGTAAAAACAGGCTGATAAAATGACCATCACAAGAGGTAAAATGGGCAAGGTTTCATTTTTACACAAGCTTGAAACAAAGATAAACTATGCTTGAAACCGGTTTCATTTTTACACAAGCTTGAAACGGACATAAACTATGCTTGAAAAGATAAGCATGCCCCCAGCATGGTGACTCAATTCGAGGTACATGCCCCCCAAGCTTCAGTCCATATGTAAAGCAGATGGAGTGAAGGTTCAAATTACAAGATCAAAAGAAAAGACTCGACTGGGATTTTACGAGATCTTATCAAAGACTCGAATTGAACGGGAACGTGTTTCATTGTTTTAACGAGGTTGACACATTAAAAGAACTATCCTCAGACATCCTTGTTTCATTTTTTAAGGAGCTTGACACAAGACAAGGAACTCTGCTCCGACAACCTTGTTTCATTTTTTAAGGAGCTTGACACAAGACAAGGAACTCTGCTCCGAACCTTGTTTCATTTTTTAAGGAGCTTGACACAAGACAAGGAACTCTGCTCCAAGATCCTGGTTTCATTTTTTAAAGAGCTTGACCCAGGGAGGAAACTGTGCTCTAACCGACTTACATCAAAATGAACGAGAAGGCGGTGCTTCCAAGAGTTCCACTCCTGATGGAAGGGAAACATCCTGGAAGTCAGGACCCAATGCCCCCAGTACATTATGCACAACGGCATCATCACTGAGCACAGGCATGGGGTAAGTAGCCACATAGTTGACCTGCGGTGGGGCAGATACAACAGGTGGATAAAAACCAGGAGGGGGTGATGGCGGACCAGACGCTACATTGGGACCAAAGAACGACAGCTGATCAATGGTCACAATCCGTCCTTCATGTGGAAAACAGGCCACACGAAAAAGGGAGGAGACAAGCGCTCCCATGGCATAGGTGTAATCGCGCCCCAGGAGCAGATGAAAATCCAAGGGGCCTGGAACGACCATCACATCCATATGGACGGTTTTCCCTCCCAAAGTAACAGGTAACCTTGGAAGGATCCCCAACGGTTGACTCGTCCTTCTGTTAAAAGTGAGCAGATTCTGCGTAACAGGCGCAAGCGGCGGCGAACCGAAAGCTTGCCAGGTAGTTGAAGATAGAATACTAACAGACGCACCTTCGTCTATAATGGTGCTGGGTACAACCAGACCAAGAGCCTGCACTGTGAGCTCGAAAGGCACATAAGACGGAAGGCGAAATCCTGCAAATCGATTCCAGTCAAAGGAAGCGACCAAACTACTCGGGGGGGCTACCATCGACAAGCGAAGGTCTTCCCCTGATGTTACGGTAGAAGAAGCATCCTCCATGACCTCCATCTCGAAGGCGGGAGGGATATCCTCTGGAGCCTCCATCATGGGAGGTGGAGGAGGGGCTTCTTGAAGTACAGGGGCAGGAGAATATTTCTCCAAGCCTGAAGAATCTGAAGAGACCAGAAGGACATGAGGGGTGTGAGATCCACTCTCGACAGAAAAGACCTGGTGCACCGCGGATGGGGCCAGTTCGACCGATCCCACGACCAATGGTTGGTCGGGAACGGATTCCTGAATCTGAATTTCTGGAGGAGTGGGATCGACCAAGGATGACCCTTGACCAATCACGGCATCAGCCGGTGGAAGACTCAAAGAAAGCTGTTTATAACTAGCCGGGAGGCGTGGTGTAGAAACAGTCAGGTTGTCCAGGACTCGCTTGGCTTCATCCATATAAGGACAAAGGTGAATAGCATGGTGCCCTTCACACAACTTACAGGGATTGGTGATCTTACCCTGCTTCTTAGGAGTCTTACCAGTGCCCCCAACCTGACTCCCGGAAGCCAAAGACAATGGTGGGCGACCGTTGGACCATACTTCGAGTACCTTGGGAATGCCAGGGCAGTCTCGAAGAAGATGGTCTCCCGTGCACAACATGCAGGGGAACTTGAATTTCCGAGGAGGGTTGGAAGGTTTATCAAGAGGAGATATCTCGGAGGCAGTAGCTGTACATTTAGCCTCTCGCTTATCGGACTTCTTCTTCTTCGTCTTCTTCTTCTTCTTCTTAGCCACCTGGTTACTTGAATCTAGACTTTCACCAGGCGAAGAGGAGGAGGAGGACTCAGAAACAGGCGAAGAAGGGGAGAGGTCCACCTTAGAATCAACATGATGTGGTTCGGGTGGAGGAGCTGATTGACCAGTAACTGAGACATTCGAAACGACAGAGGTTGAGAACAACCAAACAGGCAACCCAACAGTTAACCCAGGAAGGGACAACGTTGCCATATAAGGAGCACCAACATTTCCAAAAGGAGGAAAATGACCAGGATTCCCTTCTGAAGGGATTCCTTGGTTGGTAAACTCTGAAAAAGTTGCCATCAAAACTCAAAACCACACACGGGCTGAAAAAAAAGGTTTAAGACACACGATCAAACGGCCAACAAGCAATATCTAAACGGGCGTGTAATCGTGGGCGATTAATTTTACCACATTGGAAAGTAAGAAATTCTACCGTTTCATATTTTAAGAGTCGAGAAACGATAAAAAGATGACTCTATCTCTTTCAAAGTTGACACAAGCGTGAAAGGACAAGCGCTTGACGATCTTTTCAAGTTTAGGGAGTCAGAAAAGACCAAATGACTGCTCAGGAAAAACTAGGCACAAAGGGTGTACCAAATATCCGTGAACTGCAATATACACCTTGGTTTCAATAATGAAACAGAAATTGACCAAGGACTTTCCGTACGTGCAGGTAGTCTCCCCGAATGCTGTGTTCGGTGTATCACGGGTACAGGGCGGCAGACTCGGCTTCCTATGGATAAAGGATTGAAAACCTATAGGGGTCTCCCTTTATATACGCGACGGTACGGGGAGCGCAAGTCCGTACTAGCGCTGTCTAAAGCCAACGGGCGAACGACAGCTGCTAGGTTTAACGACGCCGGAACACGTCTCTAGCCTAGACCTTCTAAATGTGTTGCGTTAAGTTCCAATGTTGCCTTAGGTTAATTGAATAAATTTTACAGTTGATCTTCAATTAAGTTTCAATTTCCAGGCCCTATCGTATGTAGTGTCTCGGAAGACTCCTAAATGCAAGCTATATGAGAAAAGAAAACTTTTAATTCGATGAATGCTATCTAGTTTAGGGAAGAGCTTCAAACAATGATGCAACAAACAGCAAAACTGAAAATGAAACTTTTCCAAACTAGATGACTTTCACTATCCAAAAGTATTCTAAACATTCAACGAAGCGAATTATGCAATGTAATCTATGCAAAATCCTTTTTTCGAAAACTATGCAATTGTAATCTATGCACAATTTCCTTTTTTCGAAAACTATGCAATTGTAATCTATGCACAATTTCCTTTTTCTTTTCAAATAATAAGAATGCACTCAATGCATTTTTCGATAAAATGAGAATCTACTTAATGCATGCTTTTTACAAAAGAGAATGCACTCAAAGCGATTTTTAGTTTTCAATCACTAAACAATGTGATCTAAGTCCAATGATGAATCTCAAAAAAACTTTTCGATGCAATGTGATCTAATGCATTTAAACGAAAAGAAAACTATGAGACGAAAACTAAAAAAACGCAAATCTTCTTAATGAAAGATGAAAGCAAAAGGGATGCGAACAAACACTAAGAATGCAATCGTTGTTTCAAAATACTTTGTGACGAAATTCCTCAAAAGGTGAAAAAACACAAAGAGGACTTCCAAAGAATGAAATCAAAACAAGGCATTCATCCCTTTTACATCAAACAACCATAGAAAGAAGACATTCCAAATAATGAGCAATGTAATCTATGCTCATACAGAGGAAAGACCCAAAGGGAAAGACACACTAGTGAAGGATTAAGGGAAAAAAAAACTCAATTTTCATACACCCTGAAAGTGGCCCGACTTGTACATTGACAACTAGTGCCACTTGGCGCGACTTTTACTTGAAAACTAGCGCCAATGGCCAAGTGGCGCGGGTTGCTAACTGACAACAAGCGCCACTGCCTGAAAATGAGAAAACAAAGAATTTCTCCCAACCAAAACCAGACTTCCCACTTCAAGCTGAATCTAAAACAAACCCAGAAGCAAAATACTGACCAAAAGAAACTTCCGAACAAGGATAACCCTACCACCTACAGGAAATGGCGCGACTGTCTGGCTGTAATCCGCGCCAGACAGGGGATGGCGCGAGTGATAAACTGGCAACCTGCGCCAACTAGCGCGACTGTCAGGGCTAAACTCGCGCCAATCAAGCCAACTATGAAAAGGTGAAAATTCGGAAAAGCAGAGGTCAGATCTGGTCCTCTGGGGGCTGAACCAAAAGCCAAAACACAAAAATAACCCAACCCAGAAGGTTCATCAAGCAAGGAAAAACGATCAAAGCGAAACAATCATAAACGAGACAATGAAGACCAGACGATCTCCCCAGTGGAGTCGCCAATTTGTTGAGGAGGTAAATCGCCTCTGCGGACAGAGGCGATCCCTACTAGCCCAGCAGGGGTCTAGCAACAAACAAACAATGCTATGACGCAAGCTCCTAGTTACGAAATGAAAGACTTGGGATAAGAGCCTACATGGATTCCAACGCTAGATCTGAAGAAGAAGATGCCCCCGTCCTTCAGCCCTGGCAGATCACAATCCTTCCACGATCTCCGTGGACGAACACCTGCACACAGAAGAGACGAACAGATACATGCATAGGAACCAGCATACGTAACTAAATATCGGTCAGAAAAGGTATTACTCGCATTAACATGATTGCAAAAGGAGTGGAACCATAATCATAGTCATCTATTAAAGTGATAAACGAATAGAAGTTACAACCGAGTTCTGACGTCGCAGCCTCCTTCGTACGGGTCCCCAGTTGTCCACGTCTCGCAAAGCTCGCCAAGGAAAGGGAAACCTCTCCAGAGTCTCGTAACAATGGTCTCCTTGCTTAATGGGCCTTAAGGGAAAGAAGGGATTCTTTACAGCACAAAGGCACTTGGGAAATAGGGAGATGCAAAGCTTCAGCACTTCAAGACTATCAGCCTTTCAACCTTTCAGCCCCTTCATCAATGGATGAAGGCTATATTTATAGAGGAGAGGAGGAGGTTGGGATCCCTACAATAGTGGAAGGGAGGCCTTATCCTTTGGGAGGTTCCCCATATGGTGGAAACAAGAGGCCAAAGGAGGAAGGTCGTGGTTATTCAGGCGAAACCACTCCTGATGACTCATCCACGAAGTTGTTGTAATCGAAACTTCGCCTCTTCTTTTAAAAAAACTTTCCATAAACAGAGTGGCGCGGGTGAAACACTGGGACAGAGCGCCAAGTGGCGCGGGCTCAGTGTTAATTTTCCCCCATTGGCGCGAGTACATAACGGGCTACCAGCGCCAATGCAAAAACATGTGTTTTTAGGGGTCTGCTCAAAAAATGATAAACAGGAGAAATGTTGTCCTCATGGAAAGGGATGCAATGAAGGTATTTTCAAGGCTTGACATTGCTCACAGGTCACATAATGGGTCCTCCATTGTGCGGGACGGGGAATGGTAGGGACGGTGACAAATTACTGTGTAACAACGTGTTATGAAGTTTCTTTTCCTAGATTTAGGAATTGCTCTATTGTTTGAAATAGAGTTTAAATCTATTTAATGTGTTATTGTGTCATAATTATCTTTTTTCACATTGTCTTTGTTTTTAACATTGACGTTGGAATCATTACTATCTTTAAGTTTTAATTGTCTTATATAGAATTTATTTAATTTTGTAAGAGGTTAATTATTCTATAATTTTCATTGATTCTAGAATTATTGGTTTTAATGTAAATTTGATTTCCTTGAATTCCACAAATTATTTTAAATGGGAAACTTCCTCCAATGCACACTCTTTTCCATCCACCCAAGTAATGTTTCAAGATTTATATTGATCTTGGAGGGAGGATATAGGGTAAGTTGTTTTGTTGAGATCACATGGGAAGTAGTCATCTTACGAAACCTACAACCAATATAAGCATATGTAGTGGCTAGGCATGGCCTTACCAAGATTAAAGGATATCCTCTCTGAGAAGTCTTGGATTAAAGGAATATAAATTCGGTGGGATATCACCATGAAATACTAAGATCACTACATCTTCCAAGGTTACTTCTAGTTTGATAATTGATCTATCAACAAGTTATAGCACTATGGGCATCTTCCTGAGACCAAAAAGTCTTAGGGATTCCATAGTTTTGGTTATCAACATGCTACACAAGTAGTTGTGATTGAGGAGGGATGATATCAATGGTTGCATTGGTGTAGAGGGAAAAATTTGGATGTGGGTTTCGATTACGGCCTATTGAGGGCCTCCAAAAGTGGGATTCATCAACCCTTGTTTCCAAAGCTCATGATCCGAACTTATGCAGGAACACAATAAAATACAGAAATAAACATAAATACAGAGATGTAGTAGAAATAAAACTTCATTTCATTAATATCAGATAATTGAAATATGCTTACAAACAGAATGGAAATAAACTAGCTCGGGCGATGGTAGCTTATCTCTAAGAAGATATGTGGCAGTTACGTGCCTCTGAAACATGTTACAATGAAGCTCAGGGGAATTTTTATTATTGAACAAAATCGTAAAACCGTAAACAACCAAAAACCTACCCCAAGAGATAGAACACCAAGAGGTTGTGGGCCTCGTTGGGGTTAGTTGGGCAACCAACTTCCTAAGGTCGTAACTTGGTCATATTATCTCCGTTTGGCACATATGCTACAGGATTTTTCCTATGTATATGGTCCTGCTACGGACCTCAAAAATACGTCGTTTAGGGGGTGAAAACTGCTCTGGAAGTTCAAGACTTGAAAAATACTAAAAATAATAAATGACGCTATAAACAAGGAAACTAATGAAACCGACTGGAGGTCTGGTTGGATTAGGTGGGTGGCCATCAGTATCCACCTAGATCATTCTTCCCCCCTTAGGAATTATGGTCCCCATTAAATGTAGAGCCTCCATGCGGTGAGGAAATTTCTGTTGAACTTGATCCCTAGTGAACCACTTGCCCTGGTGAAGGAGTTAGCCTGCTTTGACAACTCGATATAGATGGATCCTCTGCTAGCGAGTGTTCTTCATCTGTGTGTCCATGATTCGATTAGTTTTGGCTTGTTACATGAAGTGTGGGTTTAAATCTATTGGTGTGAGTTGTTCTGCAATGTTGGATGTGTCCAGTAATGGTGGACAGTATGGCCGAAGGTGGTCCACATTGAACACTAGGTGCATACCAAGGAATGATATAATACTGAGCTCAAATGCATTATCCTCGAATAACTTGGTGATGGTGTATGGCCCATATCAGAGCGGGCGAAGCTTGCAGTGGGGTCCAGTGAGGCGCTTATTTTGCAAATGTAGCCAAACTTTGTTGCCCACCTAGAACTTGTGTGGCACCTTGTTGGCTTGATGAGGCCTAGACACAAGTTCAAATGTGGCTGCAAACCAACAAAACCCACTATTACCGTCCCTTTCGGAAATGATCTGCTTGCGCAAACTGAAGTCTCACCCGAGGAAAAATAGGGGGATACTAGAACTAGGTTTCTGCATCTCGAGGGACAATGGACTATGGATTTAGG